>JAGSMU010000005.1:2756666-4135000 GCA_029286865.1 Teinopalpus imperialis
TGTAAAAGCCGTATAGGCTAACAGCATCAACATTAACAGAATCTAGATTGAGGGATGATGCATTCGGAATGCTCGGACTGGCAGACTGAAGTTTTGGAGCAGTCGTGGTGAAAGCATCAAGAGCGGGGCCCAGTAAGTGCTAGACTATGACCATTTTTATTGTAATTCTTTGAGTTAATAATTAACTGCAAATAGACGTTTCGTGTGGATTTAGCTGTGCGCGATGAGCAAGTTAAATAATGGAAACGGTGACGTTAGCCATAATGATATCACTGTTTCTACAAATATAGATAATGTTTCCCCTTCGTTTTATGTAATAAATAGTATAATATAATAAAGTTAATATGAAAAAAAAACAATAAATTACTTTTGTCTGATGGTATGCAGGATAACCGAGTTATATAAGAATCTAGTTTTAAGCCATGTATAAGAGAATATGTGGAAAAATAATACGTGTAGATGTGTCTCATCTCATACGCGAAGACGCCAAATAGAGTATGTGGTGTGTTGATTTTTATATGATTAAAGGGGGTTATCTGACCGAGTAGGTGATTCAATTTACTAATGACGCAGCAAAACTTCTATGGATGGCTTAAACGTATAATCCGTAGAATCGTATGTATGATATGTACGAGTATATATATATACACTTTGAATTGTAATTTTAATATATATTCGCATATTATCTTCAATAGTATATAGTACAATTTTTTTCAAACAAGTATTACCTTTAAATCGAAATTAAAGAAAAAAAACACTTTTAAATAAGTGATGCAATTATTTTTAAATAAAAAGCATTATAAAATAAAAAATAATGAAAATATTGTCTGTGTGAAGCCATAGACACATTTTCTTTAAAACTATACCCTACCGTGACATGTATATGTAGGTTATAAATTAGAATCCGAAAACTATTTATGTTATGAAATTTATTCACGTGTTCTTAAGTTACTGTTTGATCCTTGTTTTATTTTCTACATTTCTGTACTTAATGACTACGGTAGATCCAGGTCTGAGAATGCTGCCGCACAATGTAGCTGGTATAGCAGCAAATGGTAAATTCGAGGAAGACACAATATTAGTAAGTAATGCCACTGATTTTCACGTAATTTATTTGTTTGTTTTGACCTCTACAGCTTTAGCGAAACAGATACGCGAGCGGGGGCCCGCTGAGTAGGGAGACAATGGCGATGCTGGCACGAAGAGCAGCTGACACCACTGCTGAACTCCGACCCCTGTAAACGAAGAATGTTTACGACTACAGGGGGGTGGGGGCGATTACGATCCCCACGGAAAGATGTTCGAACCTCAGCACGGATCGCTATCGAAAAGGGAATTACAATGTACATGCTGCCGCATTTCTACCACGATATCTTATTATTATTATATATTACCAGATAACATCTCTGAGCAGGATATATTACAGTGCCGTTAGCATTTTTATTACCAGTCTTAACTGGTCAAGTTATGTCATTGTGGCGTATTTGCTTAAATGTAGAAACTCTTACTCATCATGGAGGTTATGTTGTAATGCATATAAGATAAGCAGGATGCAACGCAGCAGGAGTTTGGTGGCCAGTTACTATGATCACGTTACGTAATAATAAACACGTTTTAATGTACAATATTTTAAGTATAAAATATATAATAAAAATATAGTATAGGAACGAATGTGTTTAAAAGGTGATAATTATTATGATTATTTTAATGGTAGCACACGTTGCAAATGACATGATCGCTCCAGACTATTTCAACAGTGGTAGAGCTACACTGCAGTTTGTTTCTAACTGCAAAATGAATGGGTCAGCTCGACCGGGGTAGGACCACGCCCTCACAGAATACCGACGTTAAATAGCAGCATAACGCTGCTGTGTTTCGTCTGGTAAGTGAAGGGATCCGGGACCTTTATAAATGGTGACGCGGCGTTCCATCTCAGTCGTCAGGGGTGACAACGCATCTGCCATTATGATTCCTTGTCAAGGATGAATGTAGATGTCACGGGCCACAGGAATCACTTAACATCAGGTGAACTGGTGTAATCGTTTGCAACTATCAATGTAATAAAAAAATATATTGAATGTATTTTTACATTAATAAATATTTGATTTGATTTGTGTTTTTGCTCCAGCCACCAAACGACTACACGGAATTAAAACGACTCCTTCCATACGAAAGTACTTGAAACATCTAGCTAGCTACCGACATCTTACGCGTTTGCCTTTTCTTGACCAAAAGTGAAATTTTGAGTGAATGGCAGATTATGGCAAGACACTAAGGGCGGTGCCATTACGCGAGTGGACCATGGCGCAAGGACGCAGTTGAGCTTTCATCGTGATTCGTTTAAACGTAGTTTTATATTTTCTGTTTTGTATCGGAAGATTAATAATAATGTTTATTGTTATCTCTCATAAATTAAGATTGGTAAATATGGTACAAGATTTCATAGTGATGACACAGTAATTGTGACAGAGACTGGTACAAGGGTGTCCTGGATGACAGTTAACCAGGTCCTCAGAAACTGGTACTTCCGGACCAGTTTGTACAGGAGACAATTATTTTATATTTTCTAATTGATGATATACATAATATATTAATTAGATAATAATACTATTTTTAATAAAAATGGGAATATTTTCATGATTCTTCCCAAAGTGGACGATGCACAAACCCTATCTTATAATCTGAAATGTTATCTTCAGAAGATATCTTCTGGGTAGACAGGGCTATGTTGGATTTCTGAGTGTGTTGTTTTTATGTTCCGTGTCTATATCTGAAGTTTCAGCTTCGTTCGGCATGCATTACATCAGACTATGGAAGGTGACGAGAAGTATTTGCGAAAATGCGTACTATGCTATGATATATGGTACGCAGTGGATGTCGCTGCATATACTACTAATTTAGCAGAATTATTAGATTAACATAGTAATTTACATGCAGTGGTTTGTACAAAAAAGACGCCTTAACTTTTGAACTAGGCAAAGGCTTTTTTTTATAGAATTGGTGGCTCTTGCAAGCTCACCTGTAGTAATTACCGCAGCTCATGGACACCCGCTACACCAGAGGAGTCACAGATCGAAAGAAGGCGCTGTCGGGATTTTAAGGAAGGTGTAGGTTCTATTCTTGAAGGTCCCTAAGTCGTATTGGTTTCGAAACACCGCTGGCGACGGCTTTCACAGAGTAGTTGTACGAGGCAGAAAATTTCACGTAAAGAGCATTGTGTGTAATGAGGATAATATTTTGAATTCTGCCGTGATCTACGATGTTAAAACTCGGCGGCAATTAATCTGGTCAACTGTTCAGAACACACTCTATGGTGAATTCGGTAAAAATACATAGAGACGCAACATCTCTTCGAAATACCAGTGAATCAAACCGAGAGACGCAACATCTCTTCGAAATACCAGTGAATCAAACCGATCAAAAGTACCTGCTCATCAACGATTCGAGCCGCTCATCGTTGAATGAGGTCAAATGGAAGGGGCTAGTACTGGGGTGCCCCGGCGCAGAGATGGGAACAGTATTCTATGTGCAGCCGAACTACCACTTTGTAAAGTGGGCCGACTTGAAATACTGTCTTGCTCTATTAAGCATGCTCAGTTTTTAGAGGCCAACTTTGCCTTACTTTCACTCAATATGTCAACCTAAAGGATTCCGATACTGGCTGAAGTGGCAGGGGGAGTGTTTTCATAATTAGGAGACGTGTACAAAGGAATTCTCTCTTGCGGCCTTTTCTGTATCATGGGAATCGATACGATTTACTTATACCAGAAAACAAATATTCCAAAGATATCGCCGTGATCTTAATCGACTCGTTGGACGTTGGTGGACATTGTTGGCGGTCGTCGCGTCGTGCAAGACGGTTTTGTTTTCATGCTTTCGAATCGACTGGGGAAGAACCACGCCTGCGAACTGATTTTGTATATTATCTATACAAAATATAATAGATTTCATAATATATATATATTTTTTAATTATGGCCACTATCTTTGCTATCTAGCTGTAGAGCAATTTGTTTCTATGTAGCTGCAGAATCAGGGTCGGCTTGACCTGGGTAGGGCCACGCACTCACATAATAACAGCGTAAAATAGGAGCATAATGCAGCTGTATTTGGTCTGGTGAATGCAGGGATACGGAGACCTTTATTACTAATGACGAAGCATTCCATCTCGGTCTTCAAAAGTGACCACGCATTATGTATCCTTGTCAAAGATGAATGTAGATGTCATGGGCCGCAGGAAACGCTTGCCTTCAAGTAAACTGTGCGCTCGTTTGTTACATTCAATTAAATAAAAAAAAAACATAAATTTTTCGGTTACAAAAGCAATCAGTGGAATGCATGAGTAGAACTCGAAAGTTGAGATTTAAAAATAGGTCAAAGGACGTCACAGTATAAACATTCAATTGGGACAAACAATTACGCTGCAGTTTGTCTAGCTGTAGAATAAACGGATCAGTTCGGCCAGGACAGGACCACGCTCACAGAAAACCAGCGTGAAATAACAGCTTAATGCTGCTGTGTTAAGTTTAGTGTAGGGATCCGGAGACCTTTATAACTGGTGACGAGGCGTTCCATCGCAGTCCTCAAGGGTTACAATGCATTTGCATTATGATTAAATGCAAGGATGAATGTAGATACCCGCAGGAATCACTTACAACAGGTGTACTGTTGTTACTCTCGATGTAATAAAAAAAACAATGAATAAGTTAAGTTTGGAAGCAAATATTAGTTAAAGTATAGATGTTTAAAGACCCGGACATAGGTGCAGTTTCTTATATTTTTAATAATAAAAGAATAGAGTAATGAAAAGTCATTTTTCAATGGGGGGATAAAAATAGTTATTTATTAAATAGCATCATGAAATATTTTTGAACGGATGAGTTATTGTGACATTCTGGAAGGCTAACGTCAAAGAAGTTTAAAAAGTCAAATTTGAATGTGGGTGCAAAATTTGCTTATATTATTTCGTTGTGAATGACAAATATGTCGAAAATGATCATATTTATTGCTTCGTCTTCCGCATTTATAATTGTTTTATTCTCTGTATGTTGCTACCTCTTCACCATCGTGAACCCTGAAGCTTATCAATCAAACAGTACAGACTCAAGTAAGAAAATTATTAATCTGCATGAACAGGTAAACGGTTATTTCAGTAGCTAATCGCGACTTTCAGGAACTATCTACTCTAACTATCTTGAGTGAGATATTAATGTTAACATGTATCTACTCTGTAAGAAGATACATTTTTAATTATTAATAAAGGTGCTGCCAGTAAAAGTGTATAAGACTCCATTACAAATTTTAACATTATTCTATTAAAAAAGAAAAGAATCTTCACAAAGAGATTTATACAAAAGTTTGTATATAATACGAGTATATTTTCTATGTAATTTGGTGATAAACGAGCACACATTGCTACTGATGGCGTGTGATGACTAAAGCCCAGAAAACCTACATCCATCTTTGATAAGTAATAAAGATACACACGCTTTATGTGAATCATCATCCATGAGGAATGAAATGGAATCGGTACCCGTACCTGGATCTTGATCCTGGCACTAATGCTCTTTCACTCTGGTGTTCTGTGAAGTCTTGGAGTTTCTCTGGTTCTCGACCCGTTCATACTGCTGCTACAATTTGCAGATTGATTCAACCACTATTCGCAACATAGGAGTGACGAAACCGAACCTTGGGTTATGGAGGGCATATGTTTTTAGAAAAATTAGGGCGGGAGGTTGGAATACTTTTCACCAGATAGTAATCGATTCTAACACAGTTAACACTTAAGTCTCGGAGTCAACTTAATTTGGTTGCGTTGTGACCCCTGAATGGTGAATTGTTATTATATTTCTTAGGGATACAGTTTTATTAGTTTTTTTTTTTCTGTATTGCCTATTGGTCCGAATTATTATAGTAAATACTTTATTTTTATTTATTCCTGTTTTCTTATTCAGAACGATGAACTATACCCAAATGATGAATTAAATCGAAAAGATAACTTACGTTATGGCTTAGAGAAAGTTTCAGCAGATTATGAAATAAAAACCACATACGTCCCACATACATCCTACGAAGACAGCTGGAATGACGATTTGCATAAATCATTTGCCATTGAGATACCACTTGTAATGCCGAATGCTAGATCATACAGTAAAAACATAACAAAATTCCCAATAATTCATGCATCACGGAATCACGATCAATTTAAACCAGTAACTGTAATGCTTTTTCCTTTAAAAAATTATAGGAGATCTATCGGAACAGGCAAAAGATTGGACAATGAAAACAAATCGAAAAATGTATTTTTAAAAATAATTGACGACCGTGGACATGCGCGGATGGAGGTTATTGTCGATTCAGAACAATTACTTTATAAAGGAGAAAGTAATAAAAAACAAGGCGGAATGGATAAAATTTATGAAGTAAAGCCTAATAATACACTTATTTACAATATGTATGATCAATCGGTAATGGTCGAGTCAAATGCTCGATATGGTAATAATATTTCCTTAAATAATTCTGTTCTTGCACCATAGTATGGTGACAATTTACTCCACGTGAACTTGTTCAATTATTCTGATAAAATAAAACTGTCTTTACCTATAGCAGCACTTTATAAGCACTTAATGAGGTGTGATGCCTATAACTTTGATCACGGCTGACTCATTCCGAATATAAAAACGAGATAATTTAAAAACAAGGTTATATTTGAAAAACTAAAATATTTTTACACACCAAGGTTAATCTACAAGCTAAAACGAGAAATCTAGGAGGGTTATTAATAAAAATATAAAAGTTCGTATATAAAATATTCTATGATTTCTTTTAAATGTAATTACAATTTTAATCAAAGGCAACTTAAGTTGTAGTTTATTTGTATAAACATATGTTTGTCTTATATATAATAATAATAATAAAGTTTATTTGCTTTAATCCTTTATACAATTTCAGTTCTGTCTGGCCCCCACACTAAGCTAAGCCTGTCCTGTGGGAGAGGACAACTTGTCGATTGCATTTAGTATTTACGGTACATTCTAGCGAAGAAGACAATATTACTTTAAGGAATAATTGTTAATTAAATGAAATTAAGACAAAAATTACAAGAGAGTTAAAAAATAATCAACGTAAATCATCAATATAAAATAATAAAACAATTTAAATGAAAGAAAAATAAAACTACGTGACTTGTGTGTGGATGTGGGTGATTGTGGTGTGTGTTTAGGTGAGTGTGTGTGAGTGCGAGCAACAGTCAACAACTATTGATCTCATATCGATATGAAGCGATCAGATTTTTCCTATTTTACAGCGACTAGATCTTCTGATTCACTGTAGGTCCAGTACAACGGTGAAGCGGAAAGAATCTTTTTCGTCTCTTTAATAGATTTCTTTCTTCAAATATTGTAATGAGCTTGTTGTATATGAATGGGAAAAGAAATGGTTTAAAATTGTGCGCATAAACTGTTTTAACGGTTGGGACAGAAACCTTAAATGTTCTTTTATTTTGTAAGTCTTCGTAATTCTCTGAGGAGATGACTTGTTTATGCTCTGCTATAGCAGCTCCCACGATATATAATCTCCAGGCACTAAGCACTTTAGCATTGTAATTAAGCTCAGTTGTTGGGTATCTTATGGCTTTTTTAAGGGCAACTTTCAAAATTCCTCTCTGGGCACGAAAGCCTGAGCACTATGCCCTGAAAGTTAGTTTTTCATCTAACCCCACACCTAGGTACTTTAATGTTTCAGCTCGTTTTATAAATGTGCAAGTACAGGGACTATTGCTAGTGACAGATGAAAAATAAGGAGCGTGTTATCTCAAAACAGCTGTGGATTTTGGAGCTGAAGCAGCGGTTTTGTAAGAACAAGAATTTAGTTTTTTCTGCCTTTAGGGTAAGGATATTTCTGTTTAACCAAGATGAAATCCTTGCTAGACCATCTTCAGCCCTTTTATAGGCCTGAGACCAACATCTGTCATGGAAAATAAACACTGTGTCATCGGCATAACATAGTATTTCAGCATTTTATAACGGTAAGAAAGTTAAATCGTTCAGATATAAAAGAAATAGGGTCGGTCCAAGGATACTGCCTTGTGGCACACTAAAGAATATTGGTTGAATTTGAATGCATGACAATTTTGACACATTGTTTTCTGTCAGATACATAGCTAGAAAACCATTTTAGGGGGGTGCCTCTGATGCTATACCCGTCTAATTTTTTCAAAAGGATAGGAATGGAAACCGTATCGAAGGCCTTAGTGAGGTCAAGGAAAACTATACAACTATGACTCTTGTCCAAATGTGATGAAGTGATCTCCGTCAAAAGAGTGACTGCATCTTCCGTCGATTTTCTCTTTGAGGATAGTGTTCAGTGAGGAAATAGGGCGGTAGTTCCTCGGATCGCTGGGAGCACCTTTGTGAATTGGAACCACGGCCGCTGTTTCCCAAGCATTAGGAAAAGTCCCAGATACTATACTATGGTTAAATATAATCGAGAGAGGCCGCCATTGACGGACCAATTGTCTGTAGAATTTTATTATTGATTCCGTCAATACCCGGAGGGCTATTACCAGATTATTTTGATTTCTTTTATTATTTTGTTGTTGTTTATATTCAAATTTCGTACTTTTAATTTAGCTGTAATTAATAGACCAATATGTTTAAGCATTGTTCGGTCTATTTGGACTATAATAGCCCTTTGCAACTTGTGAAAGGCACGATGAACTGTGTTTGCTGTTGTATTTGTCTTAGAATAGCAGTCGTTGGGCCTAGTTAGAAGAATGTTCTTCTGTTGGAATGTGGGATTAGTATATCGGATGGGGGACCAAACTCAACGAACAATGTGATTGCGCCTATTGTTGTCTATGTAGTTTATGGATAATTTTTTTGGTTAATGCTCTATTAACTGTTGACTATCCTCTATCCGAATTTATTTTACAATATTTAAGACCTGAGCAGCAATTAAAAAAGGTATTTTTACCTACTGACAGGATTGACTAGACCAGTCTTTAATGGTTTTTTTTATTATTCACTAGCTGATGCGACACAAGTTTTCCGGTCCAAGTTTGTATAAATTTGTTTGTGAGCGTTTACTGAATTTGTGAAAATTATACATTGTTCTATACGTTATGGTTTCTAAAAAACTATTTCACCATATTCTCTTTCTCACATTTTTTTTCCAATAAAATATAATTCGAAATTTTAAAAATTCGACATTTAAAAAGCAAAAATGTAAATCGATCCAGACGTTCTCAAGTGATGCATTTTTTACTTATTTCGAAAACAACTAAAAAACATTATAACACAAAAATGGTTCACTTTTTCATTAATGCATATGGGGTTAAAGTTATCACAAATAGTGTCTTCTATCACCTCCTAACGGGAATACATCGATTTACCAATAACCCTGTATATACAGGTAGGTTTCCCCACGATGTTTTCCTTCACCGTGAAACAATCAATCGATCATTTTTTATAGCGTACTGTGAAATTATTTATTTCTTTTGAATTAAATTTAATTATTAATAGTTAAAACGAGCGCTCTTACCCCTGAGTTACCAATAAACTATGTATTTATATATACTAGATCGATGCCTAAGGCTCGAACCACGTGTCCATATCATTGGACCACGCCTTAGCCATCAGAATTCGTGCAGCAATTACTGTGTATTAACTATCGGCGCGAATTAAAATGAGATATTTCGACGTAGCTCGCCTGAGGTCTCCACTCACCGACGCAGTTAGGAAACACACTCGCCGCCAAACACTGCAGTCCGACGCGCTCAGGGATTTTTTAAGTATGCAATAGGCCTTTCCTTTTTAGTGTTGTAACAGATCGGTTATTTGTGTAATAAAGATGCTTTTGCCAAATATTTAATTTTGCAACACAAGTATATATTTAGAAAAGTAATATTAAAATACGCAATTGATATTGCTTATGCATGCGTTCGATTTGGTCGATGATCGATTTCGTGATACCATTCAAAAATAAATTGTATTTTTATTATTATGTACCTTTTTTATCCGACTGCCAAGGAAGGGTTATGTTTTACACGCGTATCTTGTATGTATGTATGTTTGTAAATTTTTATAATATAGATTTTTCATGGTAACTGTGGCCCATGACGTCTAAATCAATTGTCTCCACAAACATTCAAGATGCACAAGCGGTCACATGCCTGAGGATTGATATGGAATTACTCAACACCTGTAATTGCTAACCGTACGAACCACAGCAGCGTTATGCTGCTTTTGTTATCATGTGGAATTGTTGACAGGCAAATAATCCAAATTTAGAAAGGAGATCATTAATGGAATAGTTGGTAAATAACACATCGTGTATATGGGATCTAGTTGTACTATATGAATCTGAATTATATAGCTGATCATAAAATGATATTTTATCCAATTTAGTACAAATTTGTTTCAACAACCACTCTTACACTTTAATAATTAAGAAAAACCTGTTATATAATAATTAATATAAATAGATAGTAAAGCTATATATATTAATTATTTTATATTAGTAAAAAAAACTCTGTTGGTTTTCTTATAAAATAAATAAATAATTTTCATGCTGATATTTTTGCTGGCAAGGTTCGTGGGGTGCGGTCCTACCCCGGTCGAGACGACCGATTCATGCTGCATCTAGAAGCTAGCTACGACTACGACGATGTAAATACCTTTATGCGTCCTTGTTGTTAGTAACAAAATTTTCATCACATTTATTTATTTTTGCTAATTATTTTAATCCACGGTTTACGTCCAGTACGCAGAATACCTGGCACTAGCGACTGGATCCACTGGAAGCCTGGATTCAATTCCCAGATGAGTTCACAATATTTGTGCACCTGATATTTTTTTTTTTTGTAAGTATTATTACCAATGCTATTAACATCCGGTTAAAAACTCAGACTAAGCTGAAAATACTTGTGCTAGGACATCTCCTAGTTATTAGACTATTGTGTGGATATTGTGGTGGATTCGAACCTACGACCTTAAGTTTTGCAGACCGTACCCTAAACCATTAGGCTGTTGACGCTGCATTATTGCTATGTTTAATTCTATTATATTTTTGCATCGGCGATATGTGAGATTCCATCTTAAGCCCAAGGCACTGGCCGGAGACACGGGAAACAATACTCCTCGAACCGAAAACAAACAATTTGTGATGCACATATATTGTCGGCTTGGAATCGAACCCAGGACCCTCAACGCATCAGCCACGACACCACGTGGCCAACATAATACATATGTACAAGGTGAAAATTACCTTTAATATTTTGTTACATATTCGAACCGTTTTAAATCGTTTAATTAAAATAATTTACATTTAAAAACTAGATCTTACATGTCTATTTTATGTTTATTCGTAATGTTTTTGTACATTTCATTTCCGTTTCGACCTATAAACGTACCAATTCGCTATTTATTGACGCAGGTGTGTTTTTTCTTCACTTTACCTAATAAGTCATTCGGCGACATACTTTATTGAAAGTTGATCTGGTTAACTTTAAACTAGTTTAAATCTAAATTTAACGTTAAAATATTTTCGCACATGTTTATTCGTTTAACGTTAACTTGCACACCTCATATATTTTACATAATTTCCGTAGCATACTTATTTTTATAATAATTTATTGCTCTCAACTCTGAAACGGTTGATTTATTTGCCTTCCTTGAGAATTTTTTATTAATTCTGCGATATATATATATAAATACACTAGCAGTTGTCCGCAGCTTCGCATGCCTACATATACCTTTGTGTATTAAAACTAGGAGTCCTAACTCCTAGTTTAAGTAAAAAAAAGCAATAAGCCGCGTAATGAAACCACAACGCGATTCAGAACAGTGCACGATGCCATCTATCGCTCAAACATATATATACGAGTATGTATAAATAAGTTTACATCCCAAAGCTTAGATGTAAACTTATTTAAAATATTTTTTCCTAAACTCTATTTAGGAAGCTTTCATATTGAATTGAATGAAAATCACGGTGAAAACTACCATCGTAAAATTTCTTTTCGAACAAAACATTTTTTTGACAATATTCCCTTCCTTCTCCTGCCGATTTCCTTTTCTCTTCTAGATATATACTTGGTATAAGGACCTTAAAGAAACTGTAAATAGCACTTATCAAATAAACTTATTATTACTATTGGGTATATTTTCTCCTGGTTGGTCAATAAAATAAATAAATAAATAAATAAAATTCTATAAACATAATAAAACAAATATATACAATATAATATAATACATATATAAAGACCAACCAGACGGGAGTCTCTCGACAGGGGAGTCCAAACGGTCGACAGTTAGGACGAAAGGAAAACTACACGAGCGGTGTCGAGGAGCACTCCCTTCTGTTTATGAGTCCGGAGCTGCCCGTCCCGGAGTCCCAACCGCCTCAGGTGATTCGATGGGCTGGTTGGGATTGTTAGATACGACTATAGGAATAATTTCGGTCGGCACACCACCCTATATGTCGGTCACCTCTTGTGCCAGGTCCAGGTGTTTTGTCTGTTTCAGCTTTCGAGAGGTTCTCGCCATAAGGGATCGTGATGTCGACCACAAATATCCTCGACAACACCCTGTCCATCAACATGATATCTGACTTATTCCCAAGAACAGTCCTGTCCATGCTTGCCGGTCCCAGTAGAGCCTGGCGCGGTTATTTTCGAGCATGGCTGTACTTATATGTTTGTCTACGCTGCAGTTTGTTTCTAGCCGCACAATGAACGGGTCAGCTCGACCAGGGAATTACCATGCCCTCACAGAATACCAGCTTGAACTAGCAGCATAATGCTGTTGTGTTTCGTCTGATGTGTGAAGGGATCCGGAGACCTTTATTATTGGTGACGAGGCATTCCATCTCAGTCCTCAATGGTGACAACGCATCTGCATTATGATTCCTTGTCAGGGATGAATTTAGAACGGTGTGTTAGTTTGTTACTCTCAGTGTAATAATAATAAAAAAGGTATTTTTTAGTTTAGTTTAACTTGGTGTATTGGTTAGAGAACCTGACTGCGGACCCGCTGGTCCTGAATTCGATTCCCAACCGAGGAACAATATTTGTGAATCACAATTTTGTTTTTCGGTCTGCGTGTATTATGCGTATGCACCGTGTATGCCGGAGACATCGAATCCGAGCCTTATTCCGATCTTATTGCACGTGCATTACATCGGACTAGGTAAGGTGACGACGAGGGAGTGCCTGCGTTTTTGCACAGCTTTTTGCAAAGCTAACGGCACTATAATGATAATATTCTGCGCTGTTCTAGATATTTATTTATTTATTTAAGCTTCATATACAGTATGTATAAAGGCGGATTCTCTACCAGTCAACCTTAGGGTGATGCAGAAATGAGTAAGGTAGGTGTATATTTAAAGAACTTGTCGTAAAATACTATTATATTATAGAAGCATCAATAGCGTAACGGTTCGGGGTACGATCTGTGAAACTTAAGATCGTAGGTTCGAATCCACCATTAGACAATTGTGGTGAACCATCTGTAGCACAAGCATCTTCATCTTAGTTGCAGTGGTTAACCGGAATATTAGTAACGTTAATAGCATAGTTAATATTCTATAAAAAAAGATATGCGTAGTAATAAAATACATATATTACAAATATAAATATACATACATATAAATGATATAGTATATGTATAAATACATAATCATTTTATATTGTGATGATTCTGCCAATCTGTTGAGATATATTGCCGTATTACTTGATAAACAGCTCGATCAGAGCCTTAGTTTCATTAAAAAGAAAAAAAAACATACTTCGACTACGTTACTTCTAATGAAGTCGATACAATCGCGCTTACTACTTTCTAAACGAAACTCGTACAAACATTTATACACAAACAAAAACATACGCGCCCGTTGTCATCCCTCAGGGCTAATACGTGAGGAATACCTTTATATCAGTTATAAGGTATGTGTATACGTGACCTTTTTTGAAGATGTTTAATGAAATAATATTGTTTTAGTTCTGTTAATATTACATTAATGTTGGGGTGGTTACTAAGCTAAAAATGTTTGACAATACTCGAGTGATTCGAATCCACGACCTTAAGTTATATAGAACGTACGTAAAACATTAGTTAAATGGTCATATATAAAGCCAAAAATATTAGCAGAAACCGCGCTATCCCTTCACTATAAAATTATACACAGGTCCTATATATTGAATAGATTGCGACTCCCTCTTATAAAAAACGCGACCCGCGAACGCGAACGCGAATTGAGGTTGAGAAACTATTGACGATTCTAAAACCTAAACCCAATAATATCCTTTTAATTCACACATATCTAACCGAATACAATATCAATCTACATATTTCAGAAATGTTAGTACAAATCCGGGTCGGGTCCAAGGCGTGCAGTGCGGCGAGGGAAGGAGGGGGGCTATAATATTATAGTGCGGCGTGGTGAGCTTGGTAATCGGAACGTTTGGGTGCGAGCGAGTTCCCACGTGCACGGGCCCGCTTGCCTTGGACGACCTTGCCGGTTCACTTTTGCCAGTTACACTTCGCACGACCAATTACCATGCAATCTTTAATATTATTAATAGTTCACTAGCTACCTGATGCCAGTCACTAAGGTATGACGTCCTTCTGGCAATAAACACTACGGCGATAGTATTATTACCAGATGGTATCAACCATGTGGGATATATAGTGCATTGAACATTCACGTAAACTTCCTCGTCCCTTTTTCTATTCGGATGTCATGCACTAATATTGGATCAGATGCAGTAGCTATACGTTGCATGGATACATTAAACCCAGACACAAAAACCAACAAATTGTATTGCATAAGGAGTGTTTCCTTGCCTAGGCAGGAGCTTAAGTTTTCCGACGTAGCGATCAGGAACCAGTTTCGTCAACGTATATCTGAGTGATGACAGCATAAGGGCGTATGTGTGAAGGACGCTTAGAGATAAAAATGCCGTGTATATAATTAATATAAAAAATATGGTTTTATTTTGAACCGTTTGCGTTGTTTTTACTTCAAAACCATAATATAAATGATAAACTAAGTCGACATAGGGCATAAAAATATGCTAATACCAAAAGAAAAATGATTTTACCAAAAAAAAAAACGTGGGGATACTTCTCATCTATAGATAAGAGTAAAGAGAATATACTCTCCTATTGTAGCTAATAAAATAAAAGTTTATGTGAGTACGAACATAATGAGCTTTTATCTTAGCTTTTTAGAAATAATTAGATTTTTGCAACAAAATTTTAAAGTCCATTTTGTTATACATACTGGTAATTAGGCATACTATTACAGTCAATTTTGATCAAAGTCACCTCATATGGTGGTTATTCGATAACTTGTTTCACACCTTTGTATTTTGTACATATTACGCATTTACAGAATGGCACATCCTTGCAGTATCAAACAGGTGTTATTTTTACTGTAATAAGGGTAGTGACAAACATTCACAGTTCTCTGCCGGTAATTGACCAGTAGACCATGTGTGACCACCACACCAACTTTCATCCTCGATAAAAATCATGATGCAGATCCCTGCGAAGAGAGATGAAACGCCACGTCAACAGTGATAAATTTAAGATTTAGTTAACCTACAAACAAATATACAGATTTCATCTTGTTTACTAGATGAGAAGTCGATCGTTTTTTTTTTTTGTTATAAATATTAAAGTGTGTACGTGACGACGCAGCGTATGCGAGCGAACGTTTTGCACTGCAAGTAGCTAGCATTGGAAAATAAATGTTGCGACCTCGTTTCTTAGTTTAATTCGACTTTTTAATCTAGTTAGTTTCGTACCAAAACCGTACTTGTATGTTATTGTACATTCAAGTTGGTCTTTATGTTTCTGATAAGATCGAGTGCAGGTAACATGAGTTCGTATCAATTAATCTAAAATTGAATTACGGACAGCAATTAAATATAAAAATTAACTTGCTTTAACTTTATTTATTTTTTAATTTGCCTTTTATTAAATATGACTCTTCTCAAGCAGCTAAATGTGGTAAATTTTCTTTTGCCTTTCAATTATGGTAGTTAACTATAATTAACGGTTCACGCTTTGCCGTATATGTTTAACAACTCTTTTTAAACGTATTATTGTTGTAATTCTTGTAGGTTACGTTAGTACATAAAATAAAAACAATATATATTTTCGACCAAAGCTAATTAAATCATCTACTCTACTCTTTTGTCTAAAGGTCTGCAACTTCTGTGTGGTCGCGGATGTTTGTAAGCGGTCACTTACCATCAGGTGAGACGACAATACGTTTATCCCCCTCTTGTTATAACAAACAAATTAAATTAGGAACTCAAATTGACAAACGTGTATACAGTTCACCTGACCGACCAATGACATATACCTACATCCATTATCCACAAAGATGTGGATGTTTCAGTGAGAAATTAGAAATTGTAGATAATGTGTTTATAGTATTAAAGATTATATAGCTAATAGTTAATATAGTTTAAAGTTTTTTTATAATTATCTAGTATGCGATATAAATATATAGCACTTAGACGAAATTAAAGAAAGTAATGAAAAAGAATGAATTTATTTGTAAATATATTTTTAATTAAATTAAATATCCTTCAGTAAAAGAGGAAACGTGAAGAAATGTTTGACAAAAAACTCGTAAACATCTACTAAACATATATTAAGAAGTAAATAATATAAGGATTAATATTATATATCAAATAAATAATTTTATATGATAAAAAACACAGCCTGCGTTTGTTTGCATAACCTCTTCTGGAAAAAAAAGAAGAAAGAGGGAAGGCAAAGGGATATAAGTTCATAAAGCCATGCACGTGATGAAAATGCTTAAAAGATTAAATCGTTTTGCATAAGGAAATTTAACTTTATTTTTTTATTTAGACCTATGCAATGCGTACCGACCGCGAGCTTGAGACTAAAAATATATTAGCTTACAACGAAATAATTTTACAAAACATAAGTCACAAGTTATCTCAAGAAACAGAATAAATAAAATTAGCTAACAAAAACACCCTTACAATATTTTGTTTGAAGTTCACAAAATATCAAAGGAGTTGTTTTCCCCCAATTTTTTTTTACTTAAATTATTTATTGCTATTACGACCTCCGTCCGACATTAATTTAACTTATCTACGTTGTTTTTCAGGTTTCCGCTGTTATTCAATTAGGTCGTGTTCCCCTGAATGAATTAAAATAATTCTCATTGGTACGATTTCTTTGGAAAGTAAGTTCAACCTTGATCATGGATCACTTTCTTTTCGTTAAAAGTTAAAATAGAAATGGACTCTCAGAAACCTATATTTAACATTAAAATTATGATATTTTATAAGTTAATACGTAATATTATGCCTTCTACTATAATTATTGCGAAAAATGATTCCTATTAATACTTAACATAATTTAGCATATCGATCGCACCTATCCCGTCATCGATATGTACCTCTACAATTCTTACGCACATAACTACACCTCTCCATTAGACCTGTAAGTTCGAGCGAGACAGACAGATAAATAGGATTTATGACCCGAAGCCTCAGTTCATAATGCGTCGTATAGTATGAATTTGTTCATTAAAAGAAGTGGTGGTACAGTTAGTTAATAATAATACGGATATTAATATAGATAATCCATAGTCAGACGCGACTGATCGAGCCGAGGTTCGGACCTCTCCTACACCCTCGAGTCAGACGCTCTCGCGCAACGGGGTAACGGTCCAGGCTGAGGCCCCCTATTGTGAGCCTTTGTTGCTGTCACCCACTAATAGAGGTCTCGACTAAGCGCCATAAGCCCTCGGTCACCTCTCAACCCGGTGAAATTGTAAACTGTAAGGTTTGCCTATTATTCGTATATTAGTAGTATATCTATTGCCGGACATGTCGCCGTCTTTTAAGTTGAGAATATTTGCCGTTACAACTGCGGCAGGCGTTTTGTACTGATTTCGTTAACATACAATACTCTTGCACCATATACGCTATGGGTCATTGCCATAGACATTTTTGGGTTTTCTTTTTATTGTACTGAGGGTGACAAACGAGCACACACCTCACTTCACAGCAAGTAATGACTGCGAGCCATGACTTTTACATGCGTCCCCAATGAAGATTCAAGTTGTACTTGCACACGATAGTTAGTACAGTCGAAACACAGCAGCGTTATGTTGGTTTTTTACGATTGAATTATGTGTCAGCCTTTTGCCGCAGCAAGTAACTAGCTGTACCATGGCTCCACCATAATCAAAATTTGTTGAGGATTGATGTAGATTTTCCGCAGTTCTCACTTACAATCAGGTTCACTTGTGTGATCGTTTATCTTAATATTATAACAAACACACACACATACAGCATCCGTGAAGCACTAATAAGGTCCTGAACAAATGTTCTCAACACATCCGCTAACACGAGCTTTTAATACCAGTTTCCTTAAGCTCAGAACAAAGACAGGTTGTGAGTCATTTACAATCTAATGTGATTGCTACATCCGTGGGCACGATGTACATAATATATACATAATTAACATCGGTCCTCGCCTGTGGTGGGTGAATCCTGGTTAACGATAATATTCGAGTATGTAAAATTTTGGTGGTATTTATGTCGAAGCTAGAATGTAAACGGTAAACAAACCACCCGGGGTTATGGTGTCCTCCGCTGGGCCAGCCGATCCATTTATGCTGCAGTAGTAGTATATATATGTATATATATATATATATATATATATATATATATATAGACTAAAGAATTTGTATTTCATAGAATACTTAGCACAAAGTTACCTCATCTGTACGCTGTCTATATAAATAAATCATCATCTCTTTAATACAGAAGTACTGCCGTGGGCGGCCCTCGCAACTTTTTCAATTTTCCACGGCGACTAGACGGCACGCTTAGGCGGCCTTGTCCCTTGAGAAATTACCTACAGTATATCATTATTTGTACTTGTATATTAAAAAGGAAATGTTTAGGGGCTTAAAAATATACTTCGGAAATAACTTTTGATGGGCTTAAGTGAGAAAGCTATAATAGTACACTGTTCACCTGATGGTTAGTGATCCCTGCGGCCACCCATCCTCCTTTAATATAGCGATATCCAAGTCGAGGTTCCTTACTTCCTTATTAGGGTCCCTTGGATCGTATTATCGCCCCCCTCTGTTGTCGTTGACGTTGTTCGTCCACAGGGGCCGGAGTGCAGCGGTGGTACAGCAGCAGTCTCCGCGCCAGGCCTCCCGCTCGCGAGTCTAATTAGATAAAGCTGTAGAGGTCTCTGGACCAACAGCAATACTCACACACAAAAGAAAGATGCCGCCCATATTCATCCTTGATAACGAATTATAATGAAGATGCGTTGTCGCCCCTTAACATTGAGGAATGCCTCGTCACCACTATAATAAGAGTCACCAGTCGAAACACTGCACCATTACGCTGATATTCAACGAGGGTTTGGTTCTTACCCGGTCGAGCCAACCCATTCTATTGGATCTAGAAACAGACTGCAGTGTGGATCCATCATAAAAAACACGTACGTGTTACACGGTAGAACCACGTTGAAGCTATTTACACGGGCCGTAACACGAAGGTTAGATCGAAGGGAGAAGGTTCAGACCTACGCAGAATACATAGGTAAAATAGCAGTTTAGCGATGCTTTGGTTCATATGATGCTGTTAACATAGTACAATCCTTTTACCGGATTTTGGCGTATATATTTTAGGCTTTCTTTTTTATTGTATTAACGGTGAACGAAGTAACACACATATGACAAAGGAACACTTAATGATAAGTACTGACTGTGGACCAAGACATTTACATTCATTCCCAATTAAGATCCAAGATGGTTGCGTTGCCACTTAATGGTTAGCCGAGTGGAAACACATAATACTAGATTAAAATTGTTGTTTAGCGATTCTGTTTCGTATGATGAAGGAAACTTATTGCTGGTGATGGGCCGTTCTACCTTGTATGGGGTTATAGCGCAATCGTGTGTGTACCTACTGTGACGAACGTAAAAGCCGGCAGGAATCTCTAAATATCATAAAAACACTCTGATCTTATTAAACTTAATAACATTATTTTAATGACTTTTTTTTTTAATTTTTACATTCACAACGACTATTCAAGTTGTAGTTGATGTTTCAAGTTGTTTGTCCCCAACGGGCAAAGCTGTAACGTTTCTGTACTTAGAATTGTCTTATCTCTCACTTGCAGATACATATACTCGTACATATGTATTGTATGGTATTTATCCCATTAATATCTGTTTACTAATGATATAAAAAAACATGTTAACTATGTTATTAATTGGAATGTAAACTGTTTATGTAAAAAGAGATAAAAGTCCACATGATACGCATTGGATAAACATACCTGTGTTTACGGGACGGAGATATTTCACAAGATATAACCGCGGATAAAACTCAACATCCACGCGTCATTCGGGGCCAAGATTCAGTCGATGCACCGGGATTTATTGCAGTCCTCATTCGCCCACAAATATCGTCTTTATGCCTAACACGTAAGAGCTGTTATGCTCTGATGATGCCCTTCTCCTTATCAGACGCGTGTCGTCGAGTGTAAATATGATCGATTATGAACCACAGTCAAGAGGTCGAAATACAACGATGGCTATTTGTTAAAATATAATATATCTGCCTTAATTACTACACGCTAATGTGAATACATGCGCGAGAAAATAAGCATGCGTTACAATATTGCGAGTGTTGCGAGTTTGTTTTATAACATTGAAGTGTGCTAAACGAGCACAATGTTCACCTGGTCGCAAGTGATTCCTGCGACTTACTTTCAGCCTCGATAAGGTATCATGATGCAGATGTGTTGTCAACACCCCGGGAAAAAAGATGGAATGCAATGTCAAAGGAGAATGTGTTGTTTTTTGTGTAAACGCAGACCTTTCTCGATCGTGTCGACTATAGGTGTTACAGCTAGTTTATAACGCTACAATCGCCCTTTCTTGACAGTGGTAAAGTCACGCTACAGTTGTTTACTAGCTTCGGTATAAATGGGTTGGATCAACCGGGGAAGGACCTCGCCTTCAAATAATACTCGTGCAAAATATCCAAAAAGCTTTGCGTTTCGTTCGGAGACCCATGTGATTAGGCATTTAGGATTCCTTATCCAAGACGAATTTGGGCATATTGGGCCTCAGGAAATCTACCATCAGGTGAACTGTGTGCTCACTCTTAATACAATAAAAAATATATAATAGATGAATACTGAAGTATATTATAGTGTCTCCACTTAATAATGATTTGAAAAGGACTAGTCTGTAGGTGGACGAGTTTTAGAGCTACGAATAAGCTATCAAATAGATATAGCACGGATGGAATATAAGAGGAGGAAGAAACTCATTTTCATAGCATACCAGACAAAATTTTAAACTCTGTGATCAAGTGCTTGACCACGATCCCACCTGATGTTAAGTGGAAATGCAGTCCTGGATGGTAAGGCGCACTAGCTCAGTAAATGCCTATTCGCTCTGCTCTTGTAAACACCCACATTGTAATCGGAGGGAAAGACACACGCGGGCAAACTATTCCAGTCCTTTGCTGTACGAATAATGAAAGACGAAGCAAAGCGCTTCGTTCGGGTTTGATCGGGATGTTCACAACAAGCGGATGAAATCCAGCAGTGGATCGTGAGGTCCGATGGTGGAACGGGGACGGGGGAATTAGATCATGTAATTTCTGAGCACACTCTCCAAATTGCTTTTTGTAAAACAGCTAGCCACTTTACGCCTGTGCTCAAGACTGAGCAGATTGGTTTCAGCAAACTTTATAACCTTCGTAAAGAAACGTTTAAGGGAATAGATATCTTACTAGTGTTGATAAGGCATTTCATTTTAGCCCGCCTAGACTTCTAACAAATCTATCTGGACAATGTCAATGTTTTCTTATCAAGATTTTTTTTAATTATATCAAACGATGACAAACGAGCACACAGTTGTCAAATCGGGACTAAAACCCGCGACACTTCTGTCGCATACTCCAACCACTATACTACGCGGCCTTCAAACCTACGTATGTACGTCGTACATATAATTAGGTCTGCGGTGACCGCAAACGACAATTCACCACAAATCACACCCAGTTCAATTCTATAAAAATATCACGCCTTCCCACACACACGCACACCGGCGAACCCATATTAATAAAGTTAGTTACACAATACGAAGCGAAAGATTTCGTCCGAATTCAGAGTGATGTCATAGCAGACTTCTGTAACTGTTACGGTAAACATATGTAGGAATGTTTGCAATAAAGATTTAATATTTATTAACCCATCCATTTTATGATTTTGTTCATTCAATCATTCACTTATTTATTTAATCTCAACTATAAACAACTTATTAAAAATACTCAATGCTTTTTGGCATTCCCTACCAGCCATCATACTTAATACACATTATAATATAATAAATATATAAAACAATAATACCGTATCGTGTATACATAAATACACTAAATAGATATATATTATATAATTAATTAAACTGTAAATTCAGATAATTTCCCTTGTGTAAGACTCACGAATGAGTCTTAAAATTATTTTTGTTAGAAGCGTGCGTAATGTCATCAGGCAGAGCGTTCCAGGGCCGATTTATTCTCTTTTCGATGGTTTATTCTTACAAGAATATGGGTTTAAATAAGCCCTTTTTGTTTCATATATAATGTTTTGTAGAAGTATAAGTAGGCAAGAGCGAGATAGATACCTTAACAAGATAGATACCATAACAAGATAGATAGCATAATAAGATAGATACCATACCAAGATAGATATCATACCAAGGTAGATAGCATAATAAGATAGATACCATACCAAGATACATACCATTACAAGATAGATACCATACCAAGACAGATAGCATAATAAGATAGATACCATACCAAGATAGATACCATACCAAGATAGATACCATAACAAGATAGATACCATTACAAGATAGATACCATAATAAGATAAATGTCTTCGATACAGTAACATTCACATAGAATTACGTTTGTGTGCGTTAGAGTTGTGTGTGCCACTCCGAATGTACTCGATCTTAGGCTTATTTGGTTTTATTTTGCTCTTTTTTCGACCTTCGCTCGTTGATGTGAAAGGGAAAGGTTTGAACGGTTTAATATTTGAGAGGTGCATTTGAGATTATATATTTTTTGATATGTTGCTTAATCATGACTCAGTATTTTGAAGAATGTGAGTTCATGCAATGTCTTAGATTATTTTTATTTTAAGTAAAACAGTAATTTTATTAAGTTATGAATAAGTATTTGCGCTAATAATAAATATTGAATTAAACATTTTTTACGAATTTATGCACATATGCCACCAGATCTTCTATAAATCAGACGAGTCATTCAATCTCAGTTCTGAGGCTTGCCAACGTATGTACAAACATCTTGAAGGAGTTTATAAGCCGTAATCATCACATACCATTAGCTGATCTAAATTTGGACGTAATGGCGACAAGTTTCATAAAATAAAATCCGCCGTTGATCTAAGTATGTGGATCAAGGTCGTACGCAAGGGGCAAACTGTGGGGCGCGACCTACTTTCCTTGAATCAAATTTCAGGCAGGCATCTCAATTAATTTCTAAACCTGGCCCATAACATTTTGTTGACATCAATGAAATAATTCACGTCCACTCGTTTCACTTTAAAATAAACAATATCCTTGCATTGCGAACAACGAATACGCAAATATAATACTACCACGGGGAGTAGTTTTGAGGTGAACTCTGAGATAGAATTCAAAATTTTATCCCAACCACTGTGCGCTTTACACGTAGTTTTCTGCCAAACAATTCTTTGAAATTAGGTGTCGCTGGCGCTATTTCCATAACGATACAACTTAGGGACCTATAAGGAAAGAGCCTACACCTTTTTTAAAGGTCGACAGCGTACCTGTGACTCCTCTGGTCAGCGGCGATCATCTACCATCAGGTGAACTTGCCTGTTTGCCACCTATTCTATAAAAGTACATCTATAGCTGCACTTTGATACATTTAAAATGGCAATAAAAAAGGATTCAATTATAATTCAACGATGCCAAGCCAACGCACATTACCAGATAATAGTATGTGCATTTCTTTAAATTTTATCTATTGTTTCTTTTTAAAACAGAGCTTCTATTTTTAGATACGTTGGGCCAGCGGGTGGCTGTGAAGGTGATAATTACGATGTGATAATAAATATGTACTGCGACCCGCGCTCTTGTTTGTATCAACATTTATAAATACTAGGTCACCAAGGTTATGTACCTTAATACGGGCATTTGTATTATTTTAAGCCTCAATAGCCTAATGGCTTTCGGTACGGTTTGAGAAATTCTACGTCGAAGATTCTAATCCATCATTCTACTATTATAGTGAACAATCTCCTATAGTGCGTTTACTATTTCGCTGCAAGTCGGATTGTAAATCATGTTTTTATAGCGTTTAAGGATAACGAAATTTTTTTAAATTAGTAATGAAAATATTACAAGCAATTATAAAATAAAAAAAAATACAAACGGACACACATTTTACATGATACTAAGTGATTACTGCGGCACATGACATCCCCGTTCATCCATGATGGAGAATTAAGCTCTTTGCCAAGCCTAAGATGAATCACGTTAGTACGGGGTAGCGTGGGATTTTTAAGGATTCTCAAGTGCGAAGCCCTACATCTTTCAGAAGACTATCTACTATTTTCTTTGACTGACATTTATGACTTCCTTTGCACGCAGAGCATCAGGTTGGCTTATGAGCGAAGGTCTAGTGAGTGACCAAGGGGAGAAATGATCGGTAATGAGTAATTGAATTATATTAAGATATTGTTTAGCGATATCTGGATATATAGTGGACAAGCGGTCCGGGATTTCAAAGCTTTTTAAAGCTTACAAATGGCTAAAATTTTTTGTTTCATACGAATGTGTTTGATAGGCATCATGTTCAAAGGTTAGACCTATAACCTGTTTTATAACGATCGGTATCAAGTATTTATTATGGCTTCACAGGAGGAAGACCGCTGACAAAACAGCGTCGTTAAATAACAGTATAGCGGTGTTGTGTTCAAAATGAGAATGAATCATTGTGTCAAAAGTATTCAAAAAATTTTCGTTTTCCCCGACCATTGACAACAACTCTAAGTTGTTAAGGGTTTTGTAACACAGTGAGATTTATATATTATATATTTAGCCTCTTCTTACTTTATTAGACATATTTTTATGAAATAATATATAATATACTTAAGTAAGTATAAAATACGTAGCTATGAATTTCTTGTTCTTACCACCTAGATGTAATCTGCAAGATGGCAATTGTCTTTTTTCTAAATAAAACGACTCCAATTTCCTTGGACAACATTGTGTAATAAAATATTCTTGAGCCCTACCTAAAGAGACTATTTAATATTAACAATACGTAATTAGTTATTATTCAAATCGATATATTTGATATCGCCCTGGCCGATTTCGACCATTTCTTCTTTTGGTTATAATCAGATGACGTTAAGTACGCAGAATATTTTATAGTGTTGACATACTGCACCAACACTTTGTGATGTTGGTCTTCGTTTTAACAGTGGAAGACCTACACTGTAGTTCGTGTCTAGCCGCCCAATGAATCGGTCAACTCGACCACGTCCTTACAGAACCAGTGTGAAATAGCAGCATAATGCTGCTGTATTTCGTTAGATGAGTGTAGGGATCCGGAGACCTTTATTACTGGTGACGAGGCATTCCATCTCTGAATTCAAGGGTAACAACGCATCTGTATTATGATTCTTTGTCAAGGTACTTGTGAAAATTTACTTACTGTGTTACTCTCAATGTGATGTAAAAAAAAATACGATGTACTAATATTGTTCCTAGACTGGAGAATGAAAACCAGGCCCAGCCAGGTACACTAACCGCTACGCAATATCGTGTCAAATCAATCTATTTACATAGTTCATATGTAAACTGTAAACACACGGCTTGTTGTTTTGATCGTTGTTGTCTGATAATATGCTTACATCATCAGCCAATCCATATTGCATAGAGGTTATTTAGTTCAGGATCAATGTTCCCTATCAATGTATGTGGGCCGCATGCGATGGTTTATCATAAAAGTGTATAATGGGCCGTCGGACAGTAACTGTCGGTTGTAAACAGCACTAGGATGTATGCATAACGAGTCCCTTCATCAATTCAGATTTATAATCGCGATCTTTATTTTGCTTTTAAAGATTTTTAAACAGTAGTAGAGCTACGCTGTAGTACCCATAAATCGCGTTGTATCTTTGTTGAGAATCATTGTTTTATAGGTCGCAGTCATCTCTGACCATCAGGTGAATTGTGTGTTGGTTTATCACACTTACACAAACACTTACTTTACAGTGGTAGAGCTACGCTGCGGTTTGTTTCTAGGTGCAGAATGAATGTGTCAGCTCGATCGGGGGAGGAGGTGAATATACATGATGATGATATCTTCTGTTTAATGCCAGATGATAGACAAGTGCGGGAAGCGTTTGTGCAAACAAAAGCACTCACTCGTTGTCCCCTTCCCTTGTCCGATGTAATGTGCAATATGATCGGAGGAAGGTGCAGTGTCAAGGGCATGAGACATATATACAATATAACACATTAATATTTATATATATATATATATATATACAGTGGTATCTATACTACTTGAACCTCGGTTAAGTCGTAATCCTTAGTAAGTCGAAAAAAAAATGTCCCTCCGCTGAACTCCAACTACGCGGTATCTCTAAACTTTGTAACTCGAACAAAATGTTATTTCCCTGAGAAGTATTGATAAGACATATTTATACTTTATAACTCGAATTTCAAAATGGGACACTATTTAAGTCGTAATTTTTAACGACGTCTTACATGGTACAATTCCCCGAAATTATAGCAATAAAATCCAAATTGAATGTTCGTGTCTTCTAAACTTGAAAAAATAATTAATAAAAATCTGCAAATTGCATAAATCAAAAGATGATAACAGATATTTTTTAGTTGTTTATACAGTGTACTTCACTAATATGTAATCTAATTTAATATGTAAATAAATATATACAATAAAACTTAAATCAAATTGTTATTTAAATTTGACTCTTACAAGTCGATAAATATGCTTAGAAATCGCGCCTTTATAAGTCGACAATTTAGCAGTTAAATAATTTGTATCTCGAAATTGAAAATTCTTGTTAAGTAGAAAACTCATTATATCGATTGTTTTTGTGACGTTGATCATTTCACGCTACATTAAAGTTATAGAGATTTCACTGTACTGTATAATATAACACACAAATATATTTTATCTGTGTGAACGCAGGAGCGGCCACGGCTCTAAGCCGGCGTGGTGAAATTGACAGTTTGTATTTGGGACGGCGCACCGTTATTCCAGGGACCCATGTATATTAACGATCTTACGAAACCCGGTACAACGGCTCCGGCACATTCGAATGCGTTTATTGACAAACGAGTTGAATTGGAAATTTAGCGTAATTTATTGATTTTCAGTATTGCGATGTACGCGTATACAATGTCCGTTTAATTTATATCAGCAGGATAGACTTCGAAATATTTATTATTTCTAGTTTATTTTCTTAACGTGCAGGTCTTATAGACGATCTATTTATTTACTATCGAGTATATTAACAAACCAGTTGAATTGGAAATTTAGCGTAATATATTGATTTTCAGTATTTCGGTGTACGCGAATACAATGTCCGTTTTATTTATATCAGCAGGATAGAGTTCGAAATATATATTTATTTTCTTAAAGTGCATTTCTTTTTCTTTACTATCAAGTATATTAACAAACCAGTTGAATTGGAAATTTAGCGTAATATATTGATTTTCAGTATTTCGGTGTATGCGTATGCAATATCCTTTTTATTTATATCAGCAGGATAGACTTCGAAAACTATTCTTTTTAATTTTTTTTAACGTGCAGGTTTTATACATGATCAATTTCTTTACTATCGTGTATATTGGAGCAATTACATAACAATGCTCTACCACCCACTTTACATTACGATCATCGAGAAGCGCGGCGGGTTTCTATTCTTTCCTTATGGACATTCCCCGCAATTGATTGAAGGGATTTTCTTCGCTTTGTTTGTAATGCGAACAGAGAAGTATTGGAATATTGTAGTGTCTGCAGTTGGTGGCAATAAACAGAAGATAACGCCGTGGATGGAATCGATACATACCATCATAAAGGTTTTTTTTATAGCTGATTGCCACTGTTAGTCCGAGGCTTATATATATATATATATATATATATATATATATATATATATAAATATATATATATACGTATACAGTAAGTAGCGATAGAGGCCTATGTTATCTACCTTGCTCGTCAACAAAATTGAATACGAATGAATGCGTTATCACCCCTGACGAATGAGATGGAATCGGCCTCGTTATTAGGTCCTCGCCTCTCTTCACTCACCATACGAAACACAGCAGGTTTATTTTATTACCACACTGATATCCCTGACATCCTGGCCCGCTCGGGGTGACCCATGTATAGTGCAGTTAGGAACTAGCGGCAGTCTTGAAATGTATTTGTACGTTTGTTCACGTATATCTCAGAAACAACATCAAGATCGATCATGATTGTGATAATTCTTTTAAGTGAAGTGTGAGTATAATCAAAAAAAAATTCAGTAGTTTAAATTAAAAATATGGACTGTTTATGAAAGGTTATGTTTTATATCCGTCTTAGTCCGCAAATGCGATTTGATATCATTTTTTTTTAAATTAATAATAGACATTAATAGTCTTCAGTATAAGAAATCGGTCCTTTGGTTCTTTTTTTAAATTTATAAGACAAAGTGCCCTGGTGTAGTTTGTTTTCTTCAATAGTCTAACAGATATTCAGCCTGCTAGTCGTGGAGATATTAAGATACAAATATTTCGTTCATCAAAAAATTATCTTGCAGATATGTTTAAAAGGGAAAATCCCGCTACAAGCGAATCACAATATTTTCAAGATTTTAATAGATTTACATGAGATCCCTTTTTATTGTTAGAGTGTTTATTTTCTTCATCAAAAATATTTCGAAGCATTTATTAGCGAACAGCGATAGTCATAGAGTTATTGTATAACCATGAAAATCAAGAAAGGTAAGTGCTAAGTTCAACAGATATTCGCACCGTTATACTATCCATTTATAAATGAATTTTCCATTTATGTCTCTAAAGGGTGTTGTAAAATAAAGCATTTCCACGTAATTTATTACTCTCATAAAGTATGAAGCACGTTAGACTTAAATAAAGTACAATACTTTAATATTAAGTACGGGTGGCACTTTACGCAGATATTAGAATATATTTATTATTTAATATTGTTTGTTGTAATCGTTGTACATATTCAAATGGCGCAGTTTGTAGAGCACCGTAATCTATTTGTGAAAAAATGTTGGCACTTAAATCTGTTTCTAACGGCGCATTAACGTTTCTCATTTATATTATAAATCTTTTTGTTAATTAACAATGGCATCTTTATTCGCCTTTTGTTTTTTAAGAATATTTGGGGTGACAAAGGTTCTTAACTTATATAATTTAACGCATGGTAAGTGATGGCCGAGTGCATTTATATCCATTAATACAGGTTCGGAATGCATACAAGTTCAGGACCAAGACTGCTTCGTTGTTTGATTGGGGTCACTGGATCCATGTTCAAATTCAAATCACAACAGCGTTATGCACCAATCTGTAAGAACGTGGTACTTCCCTGGTCGATGTCAATTAATTTATGGACACAGCTGCGGCGTAATTCTTATAATGTGAAAACTTCGAAACTAAGCAAGAGTATGACATTAGTTAAGGATGCTCGGATATGCTAAATACTATAATATAAAATTCAGAATATTAGTAATGTTAAACGTATTTATAAAAAAAAGAAGCGTCAATAGCCTAATGGTTTAGGGTACGGTCTGCGAAACTTAAGGTCGTAGGTTCGGATCCACCATTAGACTATTGTCTTGAACCATCTCCTGGCACAAGCATTTTTATCTTAGGTGGAGTGGTTAACCGGCATATTAGTAATGTTAATAGCATCCCTAACATTCTTTTTTTTTATTACATTGAGAGTAATAGAGTTACAAAAGAGCACACAGTTCGCCTGGTGTCGATTGATTCTTGTGGCCCATGACATCTACATTCATCCATAACAAGGAATCATAATGCAGATGCCTTGTCACCCTTGAAGACTGTGATGGAATGCTACGTCACCAGTAATAAAGGTCTACGGAACCCTACACACACCAGACGAAACACGGCAGCATTATGCTGCTATTTCACGCAGGTATTCTGTTAGGTAATTTATTTATTTATTTATTTACTCTTTATTGCATTTACCTTAACAAAGTTAAAAGTTCACAAAGGGCGGACTTAATGCCAAAGGCATTCTCTACCAGTCAACCCAAGGTGTGGTGAGATATGTGTAGCAATAAACTAATTAATAAAAGAAGAAAAAAGAACTAAAAATAACTAATACAATCAAATAATAATAAATACACATATACTATTATAACATAGATATTAATCTACATTTCCTTATAATATATAACAATCCAAAGTCATTCACGTCCAGTTTGCAGCGTCAGTGGCCAAATGGTTTAAGGTACAGTATGAGAAATTAAGTTTCTAGTTTGTAGGTTCGAATCCACCATTCGGATATCGTCGTGAACCATCTCGTAGCAAAAGCATTTTAAGATTAGTTGGACTGGATAAATGGAATGTTTGAAATGTTAATATCACTACTAGTTACAAGTTTCAATTGAGCAGCATTCTTTCTTTGTACAATATATACTTGGCATATGTAAAGGGCGATTGGTATGGTTACTACACTTGGCAAAGCTGGTTGGCAACTGTACCATGATTATTTATATACAAATGTGTGTGTTTGTGTTCCTACTACGAGAGCTAAGTTGACACAGGAATATTAGGAGATAGAAAAAAAAACACCACTTCACTGTTTATCACTTTTTATAATTTATTTTCACAACATTTTTTTATTTAGTTTTCTGTAAAATTTACAATAGCTTATGCTCCTCACAAATATATAGTAATCGTTATTTAACCCAACAACGGCAGCGGCGCGTGCGCCGCTCCGTTACTAAACAGGCAACATGGAAGAGAAAAAATAATAACTAAAGTAAATATATCTGATAAAAACTAGAAATAAGCTTATAATTACGTAAGGAGTTATGATCTAGCATCCCCTAAACTAGAGAGTCGGGCTGTCGCGCGACCGCTTTTAACATATGAGCGGCACACGACACTTTGCAGTTTCAACGCAACTCAATTGGGCAAGCAGCAGCGGTACATACGTTACCAATAAGTTACATATACCACCGGCAAGTTACATATATTACCAGAAAATTATATATAATGCCGGGAACTCACATATAATAACAGAAAATTATTAAAATATAATATCGGAAAGTTACATATAATACCGGAAAGTTACACACATTGTAAGTAAGTTGTACATATTGTATTTTTTAATATGGGAAAAATTATATTTGCTACCAATAGAATCAATTATTTTTGCCACAAAAGGAACAAATTAGTTTAAAATGAACTATAATGTGGTCTGAAATAGATACCCAAGTTAAAATAGTTTGGTTTAGTATAAACGGTAGACTTCAAAGGTATAAAACCGCTGTTGCTTGGCGACGTAGTCTAAAACTAGAAACAACGCTCTATAATTGGCGTTTGCATGCTTTTTAATATTCAATTAATTTCTTCGCCAGTTTCTTTCCACTTTATACACCGCGATACCCTTTTTATAATGACGATCATCGCTAATAAGTTGTTATGTTTAGATAACAACATTGCATTGGAGGTAACAGACGGTAACAGATATCACGTTTTATAATTATTATCGACATTCAAGATACCATAAACACAAATGATTTATTTTTAATTTAATTTGTAAGTATGTATACTTAGTGTTTTTTTTAAATATAGATGCGAACCCCGAACACACGGTTGATTTGATTGACATCTTCATCGATCCCTGATCGGTTGAACCCTGAGGCCTGAACCACAGCTTTATGATGCTACTGCACGCTGGTATTCTGTTAGAGCGTGGTCCTCCGGTCGTGCTGACCCATCCCGTGTCTCAATTGTGTAAATATATAGTAATAACACAAGGTTTATCAGTACGATATTTTTGCGTCAAAACATACGAACCGCATAATGTGTTTTCACCTATCAACCTCTCGGCTAAAGGCATATTAAATTAAATTCAACTCGCAATGATATTATTTGCACTTAAAATAATAATATTTTTTATTTCTTCCTAATTGCCGCGTTAATTGCTTTTAGTGAGGTTATTTTTATTAATTCCAGATACACAGACGGCACAGTTTTACGTGATACCTATTAATATATAAATAACACGCACATAAAATCGAAACCAAATATAATATATAATCATGTCTTCAAGTTGCGTGTATGACGGAATGAATTAAACATTGGAAATATAATGTACACACACACTGTCGTTGCTACATAGTGTACGCGGCATTACGAGTTGTATTTCAAACAACAGAATTGATAATACCTGCCCTCCAATACATTATTTAGATTATCTCAACAAAACTATGTTTGATTCTCTCACCTAAAAGTAAGGAATCATGAAAAACACACATTGAACAAATGAAAAGCATGAACGCAAATAAAGCGGAGCTCAGGATAGAGATAATAAAAATTAAACATTACGAAATAAGGCTGTAAACTCATGGTAACTATAGAAAAAATAAAACCCTTAATTACATTACAGTGTCTCTCTATAAAAACATATAACGCTTCCCGAAATATATAAACCGTAAATGGAAATCTCGCTATAGAAATAACTGGTAAAGTGTGGAATAACTTTTGCGGCTTGAAAAGCCTTAGAACCGATATCATCGTTCACAGCCTTGCGAGGGTATCAAACTATAGCATTTATTGAAAACTCTCTTACAAAATGTAGCTGATGATATTGGTTCACGGACTAGAGAAATAATTTTGAATAGACCAGTCTTTTATTGAAGCCTTAATCTGTGCATTTCAGTTTTGTTCATATATTGTGAGCAATTTGTCTTTTGTACTTAACGACCACTCTACGAAAATTATTTCTAGTCCATGGTAATGCTCATCCAAGAGAGCGTAAGTAGTTTTTACATGTTACGCCAATAGCTGATCTACGTACATTATAATAACAATCACAGTTGCATTGACAAAGTTCATCGAGCAAAATAGAAGCAGAAATCTTATTGCCCTTAAATTAAGACCAATGTTCTCTTTCCTTCACATATAATATGTTTTTAATTATATATTTTTCCAGTTGTATCCTGCTCGATGGACCAAGTCATTTTATAATACGACAGTTATAAAGATGAGAAAAAACCTGTCGAAAAGACTACAAATCACAACTTAGACGTCTCGATATAGTGAGATATCTCTAATGATAAAAATTACATTCATTCTTAATACAAATGGAATATATTTTAGATTCCGTTAGCTATATTATGTACTTTATTTATTACTAAGTACAGACGATCGTGAACTATGATAAAGTTTTATTAGAAATATAAAACTGAAATATTTCCGCTACGTTTTTCCTGAGAATAACTTTATATGTTTCCGGAACTTAAATTTACATACGTTTCAAATTTTTATCAATATAAAAGGCCATTATTGATATGGAATTAATGGTAAAATATATAGCTGTTAAAATATAATGCTTATTTCTGTTGGCTAATTAATAAAATTATATTTAAATACGTACCCATTTTGAAATAAATAGTTTGAATATAGGAATGAGTAGTTATAAGTAAGAAATATTTTAGTAATCACATAAAAGGCTAAAAGGAAAATTCTTCTGTTAATTGTGGACGAAGAACGAAATAAGTGGGGGCATGTACTGTGTAAATGTTAAAGAAAAAGAGAAGTTTGATAGTATTTCCTCGTCTAAATGTGATAGATAATTCAGCTATTTTTAAGCGTTGACGGTAATTCATTACATATTAAAATGCCTATAATACCTTATTATTTCGACCCCCGGAAAAACGTAACCGTAAATATTACATCAAATTCCGATAACATTATAAAAGAACAGGGTAAATAAATCCGTTAAGTTTTACGAAAAAAATTGAGATCCCTAAATATGGTTCGACGCTGAGTAAGTCAGTGATAATTCGTGTATATAATCTATCAAGTATCAAGTAATAAGATATCTCTAAAAAGCAGATTGTACATGTTTATCTCTGGATATATAGCCTACGAGAAACAACTATGTACATCAATGCGACTTGTGTATACATATCTTTAAACTCGCTCTGGCATATATGAGATGCACAATTTGGCCGGACACTGTTAACACCGTCATTCCTATATCTTACCTTTATATATATATATATAATTAAAATACAACAATAATATATCTCTCTATTGAATTTAACTAGACAATAATGTTATGTAAGTATATAATCGTCGACGACATAGTTAATTCTATAACAATTAAATCACAATTTTTCATACCATCTACTGTTTTTAAAAGACGTTAAAGTTAAAAGGAGACGTGTCACTAAGTACTCGGTATTGACTCCACTACTCGTAAATGTTCTTAAAATATGCGTTATACTGTGTTTATCAATTAAAACGAGTGAACTTTAATATTGTACACACCTTAGATTATAAATATTTTTTGTGATTTTTTACGTTTTTTTTTTATTTTTATAGTAACCTTAATTTGTTGCTTCGTACGCCAAGCCGTATACAATACTAGAGCGATCACGAAATATACATACAAACTTTTAGACGAATAAATATGCATGTAGTAAAATAGAATTCTTTTACGTCCTTAGCAAAGGCGCGGAAATTTAACCCAATCGTTGTGACGGACAATGTTGGAGGACAAAGTTTCGCGTCCAAGTCCGTGTCTGGATTTTTAGATCGCTGATGAGTAACAGAACATAGGCAGCTACATAGGCCGTTAAATAGGCCGGACTTAATGTCAGACTTGCCAGTAAAAATATTTTTAAAACATTTCCAAATTTGCGTCAAAATTTCGCTTGACAATCTCATTGTACTCCCGTCGCTTCATGGAGAGACATGCCGCTACTACGAAGACTTTATACATACAAAGCTTAAAAAATAACTAACTAGTCTTTAGCGGGCAGACCGTCGGCCTGATCGCGTCCGTTACGTGAACATAATTTTCGTACTGCTAACATATTAACATATCAACACGAAAGGAGTACGATTAGAAATTATCTCACGTTACAATCGATCTTACTAACGAAATTGGCAAATTGAGAGGAGGAGACTCGCCGGAAATTGACGAACAATTGATTAGTATGAGCAAATTGACGACCAAAGAATAACGAAGCAGCCCTATGCGGCTGGTGGTGGCGAGACGTTCGACGCGATCTGTTGTCGGATCAGGGCGGGGTACTAGAGTGTGACTCGTGGGGCACTATATACATTTGGCACTGAGGGGCGGGTCACGCGGGGCACAGGGGCACACGGCAACAATCGCAGGCGCACAGGCATGCGCAGGCGGCGCACGCGCACACGCACACTACGTACCCGGGCACCATGCCCATTGTGCCCATGGTGCCCATCGCGCCCATGTTGCCGATGGGCGTCGGCAGCATGATCGGTGCGCGGGCGCACAGTTCGCGGCATGCGAGCAGCTCTATGAGGGACAGCGTCTGCCGTCGCTCGTGGCCCATTAGGCACACGGTGGATTCGCGCACCACGCTGTGTAGCAATGTCAGGTACCTGGGTGGAGAGACGTGCATTAGTGATGTGAGTGACTAAGAGAAACATTATATCTAGAAAAAAATCAAAAGAGTAGACACCAGAAAATTGGATGCAATAGTGTAACTTCATATATTTTCATTAAAATTACACAGATATTATTTAAATCATTACTTTTAGTGACATTAAATGACAGCATAAGATGGAGTGATGTTATAAAGCCGATTAAGATGAATGAGGCACTACACGGGCTGTGGACAATCTGCCTCCTACGAGGACAATTTTGGTCATAGTATTAGAGATGGCAAACGAGCACAAAATTCGCCAGATGGTAAGTGATGAGAGTACCATGACATCTACGTCAATCCTCAACGATGTTGCAGGATGCACACGTGTAAGACATGTAGTCACCTGCAAGGACGGAGATCGAATGCCTCGTCATCTGTAATTGGGTCCATTGAGACGCTTACACGAAGGCGGTCCTTTCACAGTAGAGCGAACCCATTCATGTTGCAGCTATAAAGTAGCCTCATCGTGGCTGTACGGTCATTAAACTATACAAATAACCCACAAAAATTAAGCATGAGATGAAGATATTTGTCCATGAGTAACGATAGAAACTGGTAATAGTTACCTATGCTTTAATGTCTCTTCCTCCCGTCCCACGAAGTGGTTCCGCAGGTATGCCTCCAACTTAGCGCGCTGCTGCCCCAACTCGGGGAAGTCTATGAAAAACCGGGAGCACATGTAGCGTTCCAGGATCTTGATCTTGTCAGGTCGAGCCGCCCTATAGCCCTTCGAGAGCAAGGCGCAGTATTTCAGCAACCCCCCGCCGCGTATCTCCTCCGGCTGCCGAGTGGCAATCAGCTTCTCCGACAGATGGAGCAAAGCTTCGTTAAAGTCCCCGTAAACGGACTCGCCAACCACCGTCGGGTAGAAATTCTCCCCGATGGGCAGCTGAGCACACTCGTGGAAAGCGAGTAACGAGTCCAGAGCGATCTGGAACGAGTCGACGGAGAACTCGAACTGCCGGCGCATCGTGTCGACGAACTTGAGCTCAACGGACTTGTGTCCGCGTGAGTTGCCCAACGAGATCAGGGACCAGCGGTCGCCGTCGGAGTTGACGCGCACCATTTTGGAGACGTAGGCCTCTTTGAGACCGGCAGTAGGAGCTCGACGGCGCGGCGTGGCCGGGGGAAGCAGTGTGGCGAGGTGGCCGAGGACGGCAGCTTTGACGCGGTCACAGTGGCGGGCCGTCGGCAGCTCCGCGGTGAAGATCAGGTCTATATCAGAGTAGGGCTGCGGGCGGTCCGCTAGGACGTGGCTAGCTGCGCCTCCGTTGAGCCTAACGTCGCGGACGGCTATGCCCGCGCCTCCGGCGGTCTGGGCGGCCTCTAGACGCGCGCGTACGCCTGCCACCAGTTCCCTCAGGCGCACGTGCAGTGTGGGGAAGTTGCCTCGCCCATGGATGGCGACCACTTCGTCCATGACGTCGTTGAGCCGCCGAACTTGTTCGTAGCTGAGTACGGCGTGCCGCTCGCCGCCGCAGCCTTCCTCCGATGAGGTATAGCTCGATTCGCTCTGTAACAAAATGAATTTTAATTTTATTGATTACGAAATAAAATAAAGGGGCCGTTATAAATTTACATGGAAGAAGCTTATTGGGTGTTTGTTTTCTCTCATACAACATGTAAAACATCAGGGACTGCTATTTTACGAAAATATTCTGCAGGAATGATCCAACTCCGGCCAAGTCGAGCCATTCGTGTTACAAGTTTCAAACTGCATTTTGGTCTACATTCATCATTATACATTCTTAACATTTACCACAAAATAAATAACTAAAGTTGCTGTTGCATTTTAAAATTAAAAAATAATAATTAAGTCTCTAAGGTGTATGCAACCTTAAACAACAGATACATTTATTAATAAAAAAAAACTGTCAAAGTCTACCCGGATTTCCACAGCAATAACTCTTTCGAACGAAACAATAGCTAATGAACCTCCCAGCCGACTAAAAACTTCACAATACAATCTGTCGCCGCGTGACCGATCGATAGAAATGGTTACGGACGTAGACGACATATCCACGGAGCCGAAAAACCCGGAATCGATCCGAAATAGACTTCCTAGAAATAATTATGTGAAAACAAACCGTAGTGACGCAACGTGACTTAGGTAACGCCGATAATAAAGTGCAAATCAAGGTCACGTACATGTTTGTACAAGAGGATTCTTAGACAAACGCGATGAAGATCTCAAATCTCTATAATTTCAAACACAATTGTCAATTTAATGGTTTTGTTATTTTTTTTATATATTGAATATTCAAAAAATATTTATAAAATTACCACATATCTTGTTTAAAAAGTTCGTTACACAAATAATTTTTAATTATTGCTGTTTTCCACTTTGTATTTAGACCGTGTTCTAAACCAGTATTAACGTACCTGAACAGTTTCTATTAAATTATATATTATTAAATTATATCTTGTAATACCTAACAAGACACATTTGATGATAATATATCATTATTTGTCCCAATTTTATGTTATACCTTCAAATAAAATATGATTGTCGATCCGGAAATCTCTGCGTATTCTTAAAGTTAGGCATACAAGAAAATAACTAGTCATCGTATAACAAATTTACTCTGTGGCTAAATAAAAATGAACATTTATTTACATCGAGACCGATAATCTGTAATGTCTATTAAGGTTATTACTTTTTGAATAAGGAGGTCATTACCGCGTAAACTTTCGGCCGGAAAGGGAGAGTAATAAAAAGTGAATGGACTGGAATTGAGTTACAATGAAATAATTCCACTGTACGTTGCCCGAGAGACCTAACATCGCTTCAGTTTATTTTAATAACATAACAATAAATATGTGATGAGTAGGAAATACGACGAGCATTTGTTAACATAAGAGTTTATAAATAACATAATAAAAACCTGGATTTTGTTCAGTTTTACATTATATAAACTCTTTCGTTTAATAATCGTATAGAATTATAGTTATTAAAATTAAAAAATATTGTAGTTTTACTATTTTCACCAATTATGAAACCTCGTTAAGAAATTCACGCAGGGTAATTTTAAATTCAAAAGTAAAAAAAATATAAGAAATGTACTAATTTGTGTATAATTGTTGATGTTTAAACAAAGTAAGTATAAAGTTAACTTTCTAATTGTTGCATATTTCCATATGAAAAAGCAACTCTCGTTAGATTCATGTTTTTTATTTTATTTTTCATTCAATTACTAATTAAAGTAGAGCATGACAAAAAAATATGCCAGCGTTTAGCACGAGTAAAAGTTTCTACGTCACAACCGGCGACCTCGCCATCTTGCTTCGTTTCGCGCCATTTTCCTCCATATTTAAAAATCAGTCGGTCACTAGTTAAGGTTGTATGACGCATGCGCAAACTATTTAATTGCACCATTTTATAAGTACGCTTGGTACAGCTGGTTCACTTGGATTTATGTCATCTATTGTTGTTTTACAGTATATTTGTAACGTTTACTTTATTACCTTATTGGATGGATATAAAGAAATGAGGAAAACAATAGTAGAACAAATTGTAATACGTTAGAATTTTAAATGCGTTAATTTTAGAAAAATCGAATATAAAATCTCGAGTTTTAATACTACAACGTATTTGTTGTAATCATAATATGAAATTAGGATTGACAAACGAGCACACTAGTCACTTGGTCAGAAGATTGCGGTGGTTCACGACATCTTCGTTAATGCTGGTTAGGAAATCATAATGCAGATGCATTGTCTTATCACACCCAAGGTCTAAGATGGTTGCGTTTTGTTCATCCGACGTAACACAGCAGGGCTTAGCTACTAAAATTACTCTCCGAAACCCTTCCTGTATGGGTTCCCATCTTAGTGGCCATTTCTTGGTCAGCCACAGTGAAGCAAAGAGTAACCTACACCACGGCCGGTTTATTCATTTTAGTTGTCGGTGAAATCAAATACTGGATCCGCCGCAGGGAGCCGGGAGGGTGGTATTTATAAGTGAGTGCTTTTTTGGGTCCCATAGCCTTTAGATTTCCAGATGAGGACTCGAGGGGGTGAGTGGACGGGTTTTCCGTTGAAACTTTTCTCTACCAAGTAAAAGTATAATAAATATTGAATGTTACTTTTAGAAAAATACAATGGATAGGAAACAATGGTATATAATTCTAGTAGTTTTTGGAACTTAAGGGGAGTCACCTCTATGAAACAACTAGTCGAGTTTCTTGCCGTTTCATCTCGCTAGCAGCTGCCTTCCGGAAAGGTGGTCGTATTATACTATACTTTAATACTTTTTATAGCTATCTTGACGATACTTAGGTGTTTTGTTAAAACCCACTTGAATAAAGCTTCCTTTGATTTTTGAAGTATTTGTGAATCATAGGTTTGATTTTGGAGTAACTTTTATATTTTCGTAGATTAGAAAAGCGTGTCGGACGTTAAAGGTTTATCCTGATTTCCATATTCACATTATGATGTTTGTAAAGTTGCGATCACAGGAAGCCGCCAATAGAGCCAAGGTCTGCAGATAGACAGTTCTACACATTTTATATAATTATGTTACGCCTGTATTACGCACGTCCGGATGTCCGGAGATAAAGATATATGCCCTCTTAAATAACGGAAGTGCATACTGGGACGTGTGTCAATTTAACGTTTGATCGCAACCACGTGAACATTTTTAAGGGGATCTCTTTCAATTGATTATCAAAACAAAAACACAAACGTAATTGTTTTTTTTTATATTATTGCATATATATATATATTAAAAAAGAAACGTACTTGCAAATATATTAATGGTGTTTTGTTTTGTACAAAATAATTTTTATTTATGGAAACTTCTTTGTAAAAGATATACAATATGTATTTGTTTCCCTTAAAAATAATAAAATTAAAATAAATAAATATGCATAATTTAACACGAAATCTGAATATGTGATGATAATATGAATAAATCTTATATCTTGTTTACAACGTTCATAACAAATTATTATAATAAATAAATAAATAATGAATTGATGAAGTGTTGTTATTTTAAGGAAGTTACGGTGACTGACAAATTACCAGTTCACCTTACTCCACTCGATCATGACCTCATAGTCGATTTCGATGGACAATTATGTATTAGGTCTTTACCTATGAAATTGCCGTTCTTCAGTATTGGCCATTTCAAACCCAAAAAAAGTTTTGATTGGCTTTGAATTCTAAATTCAAATTAATTTTGTATAAAAAAAATTACATTCTTTTTACAAAGTTTGTATTTTGCTTTGTATTTTCATTACGTTTGAACATTTTTAGTCATAATGGATACTTTAAAAATTCGTGTAATTATGGAATATGAGTTCCGTCGTGGCTTCAACGCGGCACAAACTGCACGTAACATGACCTCTAGAAAGTTGATGGTCCCTCATCCACCGTACTCACCAGACCTTGCACCCACAGACTATTACTTTTTCCAAAATTTGGACAACTTTTTAGAGGGAAAAAAAATTCAATTTTCCGAGAGGCAGTGCAAAATGCATTTTTTTTTTTTTTAGATAAACACGCTTTTGTTAGCTTTACTTGCGAGTATGTATGTATGAATGTGGAATTTTTTATTTCATTTCTAATCCACATCCTGACGTCTGTATTATTTGAAATTACGCAGACGTATTATGAAAAATAAAAATATATATCATTAAACTAAAAATAAATACTAGTTTTAAATAACTGTTATTTAATTTTTGTAAAACTTAGAATTTTTTTTTTTTTTTTATTTATTTGTCTCTATCTTTCAAGTTAAGGTAAATATTTTCCCCTTTCATTTTATTTCGTTAACAGTCGACAGTCCAAATGTGGATATAAATTAAGCATAAATTAAGCAGATGTAATTGGGATATTATAATTAATAATATATAACCGGTGAGGAAGAAAGGTTTTTGAGTGGCAACCTCGTATTGGTTATTGCCTTCACTGTCGCCAGCGGTGTTACCGAACCGACACGACTTGGAACCTTCGAAGAAAAGAGCTTATACCTTCCTTAAAGGCCGGCAACGCATTTGCGATTACTCTGGTGTTGCGGATGTTCATCTGCGGCGGTGGTCACTTACCATCAGGTGGGCTGCATGCTAGTTTGCCGCCTATACTATTAAAAAAAGCAAAAAGCCTGGATGGAGTGACGACCTAGGTCTGCGGAAAGCTCGATGAATACAAGTAACTCAGGGTGGTACTGGTGGTCTTGTTAATATGGTCAGTAGATTATAAACACAGTATAATTCTGCAGACAAGATCTACATCTGTTGTGTTTGGTATGGCGAGTATACCGTAAACTAATTTGCAAGTAAACATAGTCACGTCACGTTTCGAAACGAACACGATGACCGCAACAAAAGCGTGTAACACGTAAAACTAAAATTTCACTCATACAATTACACACGGACATAATATACATCCATGACATTAATTTACATTCGCGCACACGACTTGAATGTGTTTAATATTTTAATTACATTACGCAAGTGTGTAAAATTGACCGGAACCGGATCCAATCCGTTGTTAAAACATTCGGACGGTGTTGCCGGATTAACGTATTTTTTATGACTTTTATAATGATAAGAAGAAGAAATTTATTCACATCAAATGTTACAAAGTATGTACATTTTTATTAATATTAGGGGTGGCAACTACAATGAAATCCTCAACAAAACGGCGCCTTTGACGACTGAGATAGAATACCTCGTTACCTGTTTATCTCTTGATCTCTAAACTCTCGGAGGTATTCTGCGAGGACGTACTCCTTCCCCGATCGATTCGACACATACACCTTACTACTAGAAACTAACTACAGCATGGCTCTACAACTGAAAAATTATAAATGTATTGTGTTGCAAATATAATGCACATTGCTTTGACGGCACAGGCTGTGAGAGACGAGCAAACTGTTCACCTGATTACTAAGCAATGATTAAATAAAATCCCATGAACATCTGAGGATCGAGACAGATGCGTTGCCGCTCCCTGAAGACTGGTCAGAAAGCCGTCACAAAGCCGTGTTCCTACACGGACCATTCAATAACAGCGAATGCTACTACTTCACGATTTTTTTGTGTCACGACTTATCCCGGTCGAGCCGACCCATTCATAATGCAGGTGGGTTTTTTATTTTATTTCAACTATTACTTCGATCTATCTAATTAATGACAGTCTGCATTGCACTCTATCGAGCGCAATTTTTATTGCATTGCACTCTATTGAGCGCAATTTTTATTGCATCAGCGTATACGAGGACACCTTACTGTATTTGTACAAAAACTTAAGACGTCCACAAAGAGAAGATATAGTGGAGATCGCAAGGTTGATACGAGCCGTTGCAAAAGTATATGATAATTTATTAAGCATTGACACAATTTATACGGTGGCGGCAATCATCAAAGCAGCGGAAATAACTTTTGTATCGCCCACATCAAAGGAATCTGATCGTCTTCAATCGAAGATAGGTCCTCATCATTACTGACTGCCAAGAAATATATATATATGTTTGTCATAAAAGTGCAATGTTAGTATATATTTATTGCATATATTTATTAATATAATTTATATAATAATATGTGAGAGATCAATATATTATTATATAAATGATATTTATGTGCAAACAAATAAATAGACATGTAATAGACTATTTTATGAAGTCGGTTAAAATTAAAAGAAACCTTACTCATTCGGGTTTCACCAATAAATCAGGGTCCCGGGACGTAGAAATCAGCCGAGGCGAAGGTCGCTCTAAACACGTGCGCAGGCGAGATTTGTTTTTATCGAACGAAGCGTGGATAATCGAGTTAATTTAGAGCAGCGATTACGGAAACGATTTTCTTATAGTCCACGTATTCGATTCCGATTGTCTAAATCGATTTGTTTGTCTTCCGGCTGCCGTTCGAGGAAATTACGTGTAGTAATGCGGGAATGTTAAAGTTAATAAAACGGATGATTTTTTTTTCACGGTCACATTAATTGGTTATTTGTTTTTGTTAATAACCAATACATTGTCTACACTACTAAGTGTTATTAGCGATGTTTTTTTATTGGTGATATATTGATTGAGAACAATAAAATTCAAGATTTAATGTTTTGTTACTTTTAAACGAGGCAGTTTGGATTTTTTTTGACGAACGCGTGGTATAGTCGTCAGTCCTGGGTTCGATTGCTAGATGAGGAACAATTTTTGTATGTCACAATTGGTTTCCACATAACCTTATTTAATTTCTATTAATATAATATTATAACATTCATGTACTCCTAAAAGTAAAATACGTTTTTCTTACACCCACACAATATATTCTCTGCTCAACTCGAAGGTAGGCTGGTAAAAAATAGCTTTTGGAATAAAGTTGAATTTTTTCTACGACGTTAGTTTTACTTGTACTAATAAGGAATGATAAGTAAATAAATAAGACATGCTGCAATTAGGGCGTGGTCCTTCTCGCATTCACTGAACTGACCTATTCAAGATGTAACTACAAATAAGATGTAGTGTGGCTCTAGCTAGCACTGCTAAAAATTTAATCGTAAATCCATATTCCGATAGACCGAAGTAATTTTTGCAAAACATCATTATACTGAATATAATTTACATAAAGAATTACCCGCCTAACAAAAGGCGGGTATAATAAAATTACAAGGATTCGTAATTAATTCGCTATCAATAAGGTTGTTACGTTTTAGGTAATAACATCCGTTAGTTAATAGAATACTTAAAACGAATACCATTATTCATTTATTTACTCTTTATTGCATTAACCTAAATAAAACTTACGAGGTTCAAAAGGGGCAGACATAATGCTAAAGGCATTCTCTACGAGTCAAGCCAAGGTGTGGTGAGATATTGTGATAGGTGTAGCAATAAACTAATTAATAAAAAAAAGACTAAGCTAATAACAAATATAAAAATATAATAATTAATAAACAATAAATTAAATAATAATAAATTTTTTAAATTATATTTCGAAGTGTATAATAGTCTAATGGTTTAATGTACGGTCTGCGAAATTTAAGGTCGTAGTTTTTTTGTAGAAAATAGGGAGCTAACGAGCGGCGGGCACACCGAGGTGCTCATCGACGCCTTTGGAGGCGTCAATAGCCTAATGTTACGGTCTGCAAAATTAAAGGTTAAGTTTCTCCTTCGTACGTATGTCCCGGTGCTGACACTATTTCGGAACCTGCTTCTTCTTGCACATGCATAGGATTAGAGAAGAGGATCGAGTGAGTGCTGTGTGTTTACGGCACTATAAAATATTCAACGCAGTTGATGTCATCTGTTTATCCAGTAGATATCGCCATAGTCGAATTGGACCAATAGGATATAATCATCCTTATATTTATTTACTTTATTAGGAAAGTTCACAGCATACAAGAAATTACATTAAACACAGATATTTAGCCATCAAAGAAGTTACAACTATATATATATTTTTTTTAAATGTATGTGCAACAGGAGTAACATACATTTTAATCTGTAGTGTAGTGTGTGTGCGTGTGTGTGTATGTGCGTGCGTGTGTGCGTATGCATATATCTTATTAAGGCGAATTCAGGAGTGCTTCAGAAACATTGTTTAGAAACTGATTTTGCATTATATCAGACTATACAGTATGATATCATGTAAGATATATACTTTACTTCATATAATTGTGATAAATTGAAACTAAATTAAAAACATATTAATAATAATTCCATATCAGAAAACGTAATTTCTCCCACCCGTCGCTTGATACATGTAATTAAACAAGTTTCCAATTTAATCCATCAAGTTTGTTTATATGTTTCGGGTTATTTGTTTGTTACGGTGTTTTTACTATTTCAAGAAAATCAACGAAATTATCTTCTAATGAAAGTAAATACTGCGACGTCCAAATTCATCCCAGATGTGGAATCAGAAAGCAGATGCGTCTCTCCTGACGACTGATGGAATGCCTCGGCACCAGCAACGGTTTCCGGTTTCTTTTACCAACCTTACGAAATACATATAATCAGCTATTTGACACAAATATTCTCTGTTTGTATATTTTACCAGTGGCATACAAAAAATAAAACAATAATTAATTTACTTGCTGTACATTTCTCCTTTCTAGTGTCTGTCGGAAGAGATATCCGTAAATATAAGCAGTACATATGTGCTATTTTTTTATATGTATCTTTATGTTTTTATTCTGTGTGTGTACATGAATATATAAATAAATATAAATTATTCATATTTTCAATACAAAGCTACCACGGCCCGTCGCAGCCCTGTCCGCGACACGCACGCCCGATCTTGAACTTCGCCTGACGCTTCGACTCGCGTGCTAAACGAGCTAACACGGAAAAACGCAATATCTTGTACAATGGGCTGTCATATCGATTGCCTACGACAAGTTGAACGACCCTGTGTCGAACGAAATTTGTGGACAGATGAAGAAAACGTGGACAGTTCACTGTGAAACCCTTTTTGCAACGCCACGCGTAGGTGCTTGGTTTGTAGCTGGGGCATTAATGAGTTATGCGTGAGACGCATGAAGGTGCTTGGTTTGTAGCTGGGGCATTAATGAGTTATGCGTGAGACGCATGAAGGTGCTTGGTTTGTAGCTGGGTCGTTAGTGATGAATTATTCGTGAGGCGATTAAGGTGCTAGTTGTTTAAGCAGACGTCAGATCACAGCAATAGTGGTTTTGGCAATTTCACCCTCAGTAATATCTTCATCACCAGTAATAAGAGTCTGCAGATCCATACACACACCAAACGATGTACTATGCTAGTCTTTCACGTTGGTATAACGACCCATTCACGTTGCAGCCATAAACTTGCAGTACGTCTCTAATACCGTTTCGGAGAGCCGTGTTTTCGTCGAAGAGCCTCGAGCTCAGCGCGTATATAAAAAGATATATAAAAGTAAAATTGTTTTGCACGGTCCCGTACAACAGAAGTCATAGTAGCGTAATGATTCATACATACACTTCCTCATTCACACCTTAATAGTGATTGTATCCTGACCTTAGTCTCGTAAGTGACGTATGAAGTGATTGAATAATTTAATAGGGAAAGATTGGCTATGGATTTGTAATTAACGAAAGTCATAGAACTACGAAGAGAGCAGTAGCAGTTTTCGTGGTGTCTAAGAGCTCGCTTTTAATTCACGCTTCGCGAGCAAATCCGATTTCGATGTCGGAATGAAATTGTTAATTGCAATTTTAAGTGCTTATCTACCACGTGTTTTGCTTCGAGGGAGAAAATTTTGAGGATACCTACAATTTGTAGAAAAAATTCTAAGACGTGTAAAGTCCGCCAATCTGCAGTGGGGCTGCGTGGGGAATATCCTCCAACACAAGGGACATAATTAATTTCAAAACAAATTTCTTTTATACAAATACATCTAGGTGGTCTTTCGTGACGTAGTAATCAATGAAAGAGGAGTTTGTTATGAAATAAAATACTACAATAGTTAGCAAACCTTGCCGCAAGGTATGAGTCATGGGTTCTCCAGTTATTCGCGTATTGTGCACAGAGTAGTGGGTTGTCGTCATAGAATAATTGAATTAATGATTGAGCACACAAGCAGTGGCTTTATTGTCTATGATTATTATATTATTAAAAGTTGCGAGAATGTTCTATCACAATTGTGTTGTCAACCTTTAAGTTGAGCAGATTACGGGAGTTAAGAAATAAACTTGTTTCAATTTTAAAAGTATATAAATGCAATAAATAATATATTAAAAGAAATGGCATTGTTATCAAGCTTGGACTGGTAAAACAGTTAATTAAAAAAATAGATGTTTATTGATCTACTTTTGCAGTTTATTCTCTAGCAGAAAATATACTGTAATATACAAAAAAATAATTAATAAAGGCCGGCAATAAATAACCGGTAAAATATCTAGCGCACAAACGTTAAAGTTGACGCAAGAATAAATTTTTACAACAATAAATACTTGAGATAGAGACTTGTTATATCAGTTAAGTTTCCATTAAAGTTTATTTATAATACGTAATAGAGTCAATGTCGATTGAAGTGTTTTGTCTTTTATATGAACGATCGGTAGATTCTTAGAATATTCCAGATAAACGCTTGCCAACAATCGCGGTGTGAACGCGAAACGTTTTATGCAAAACACAACCTTGTAACCATAAATAAATAGTTTATATTTATATAGCATTAAATGAGTTTCAAATATTCCAATACGCAACTAAGTATATTTGTTTCTAGACATCGAAATGTTTAATAATTATTAACTTCTTTTTATATTGCTATCATTCTTTTAGAAAAATATAAAAAAAGAAATAAAAAAAATACCGACTTTCCCGGTCTCCTCTGAATAAATTAAATGTGCTATATATTTTGATGAAATTGCCATGCCGGAAAATGTCTAATGGCAAAAGCTATGGCTTACGTGATTTCTCATCTGTTCCTGTAATAATAACGTTGATCAATACTTTAATAATACCCAAAACACAATTAGTAACACAATTTGTTGCACAATACTAGACTCGACGAGGAATCTGACTCGAAATCGACTTCGTAACCAACGTACTAAGATCATATATGAGCTGACGCAACAGAGGTCCTTTTTATTACTTCAGGGGTGATAAAAGATCTCACAATTTAGCTGATAGTAAGTGATTCCTGCCGCCCAAGAGTCACATTCATCCTTGATAAGGAATCATAATGCAGATGCGTTGTCACCCTTCAGGACTGATATGGAATGCTTCGTCACCAGTAATAATGGTTTTCCGATCCCTACACTCACCAGACGTAACACAGCCGCTTCACGTTGCTATTCTACGCCCGTATTCTGTGTGAGCGTTGTCCTGTTGCCTGTCTCGGTTGCGCCGACCAATTCGTGCTGTATAATAATAGCTACGTGGCTCTATGAGCGGCTGTTAGGCCTGTTAGGCAGTCTGTCAAGATTTTTTTATTGGGAATATATTGTATGTATTAATAAATGAGAAGTTCGTGTCTATTTATTTATATTATATATATAAATAAATAGATATTTATATATATATATATATATATTTATATATATATATATATTTATATATATATATATATATATTTATATATATATATATATATATATATATATATATTTATATATATATATATATAAACACGACATATATTGACTCAAGCCGGTGTTATCGGTTCCATAGATAGCGAGTTTCGATTAGATTATATCGATTAAATTGCTCTTTGAACATCCATCCCGATCCGTGGAGGTAGATAAATAAAATAATAAATAAATAAATCAAATATCGTTAAATGTTATAGGAATGGTTTTAGAAAGATTTTTAATCTTCAATAATATAATATCATGATCAGTCTCGGAATTGTTATTCCTTTTCTCGGGGGCGAGTGTGGGCCTCATGGACCGCAGGAATGAAGTCCTGAGATCGTCTGCCGCGGGATATATTCTAAGACCGTAAGCATTTCCGCACCCGTAGCAGCAGCCGCTCGCAGTCACCTTCCTTAGTCCGATGTAATTCACACACAAATATTGTTCCTCGGTTGAGAATCATACACAAGACCCGCGACGCAACATCCAGGTACAGCCAATAACTACGCCACGCGGTCGTAGGAATAATTTACCACGAGAAGAACTGTGTGCGTCATTTCTGACACAATACCAAAGAGATAAACGTCAATTCAACATATTTTTGTGTCATGACCGAAGACTTTGTCCTCGTGGCAGCTCACGCTACGTGCTCACAACCCGCGCCGTGTTTGCTTATCCCTCGACAGATAAAAATAGACAGAAATAGAACATAGATAAGCGTAGTGTGGTGATGATATGTAATGATACTCAATCGATATTCCTCTTGATAGTGAAAGGTCAGGATAGACCTGTGTTTAGTGGGGTAGGGCAACAAGAAATGTTTGTGGGTTATACGAAGAGACTTTATCCTACGATTATCAAAAGTAAATTACTTAAATATAAATATCATTTCCTTTTAGCTTCATTAAAGCATAGTCCATAGCGCGACTCCACTGCGGATTTACGTACTTAATATGCCTTCGAAATATTTTTTATTTAATTTTTTAGACATACAGGTTTCATAGTGAAATCTTCTTACACCGAGGAGTACGAGCTTTTACTAGTCAATGAAACATCGCTACTCCGGCCGGTGGGGTAGGGATAAAAGAATGTCGCCCTCGATATAATAAAAAAAATGTATTATACTATGACCAATAAATGTATAGATAAAGCGGTACTAACAAAATGTTGATAAGAAAATGACGCATTAACCCACACATCCGTTACTTTAGTCCTCCGTCAGAAATGTGCAAATACTTACAGTCTAGTCTAGACGAAGCACAAGCCAAGAATACATAACGAATGGGTTCAATAGCGCGTATTTAGTCACAGACAGAGTGTACAGTAAGAAACGCTTATGAACTTGCTTTGTTTTTTTTTTATTTCCATCAATAGCCTAATGATTACTGCCATTCTACTATTGTCGTGAACCGTGTCCTAGTAAGAGCATTTCAGTTTATTTGAAGTGGTCAACCGAGATGGAGGTAATGGAGGTAGTACTGCTAGCATTTTTTTTTGGGGCTGATGGCCGCTGTTAGCGAGTTTTACAGTTTCACTGGGTCAAGAGGTGACCGAGCGTTCAGCCGAGACCTCTATTAGTGGGTAACCAGCACAAGGGCTCCCGAGCCACGGCTTGGACCGTTACCCTGTTGCGCGAGAGCGGCTGACTCGAGGGTGTCCGATAGCGCCGAATCTCGGCTCGATAAGTTGCTTATGACTATGGATCATCTAAATAAATATCTCTATTATTATTGACTAAAGCTAGCATTCTTTCCAAACGTGCTCTGGTTTTCATTCGTTATATATTCTATAACCTTTTTTATTAAAATTTATTGGCCATATATAAAAAGACTCAAAACTGTCAGTTAAAAAGTTCAAATTATAAATCGTGATTCTCGTATTATATACTCAATTAATTATTAAAATGTAAATCGATTTAAACACATGTAATACCTTTTACTTAAATCGTATTAAATAGTACATGTAAAATTACAGAAAAATCTAATAACTTTAGAAGAAAAAAAGTCTTGTCCATTTTAGTAAATAAAAGTCTTATTTCGTCTTATTGGTCCGACTTGTCTAAGTTATTTCTGTCGTGTTCTATTGGCTTTAGATTAAGGTTTTTCTTCGTTCATATTCTCAAGTTACCATTAGAAGGTAAATTAATTAAGCACCTGTTATAAATTTACTTTAATTGTATTACGTTACAAAAAACATATGTTATACTCGTGTAGGAGTCGTGTATGTATGAACTGTTTTGTCTATCATCATTACAAAGTTAAGGCTGATTGGAATAACAATCCAGAGAAACAACGTCAAACGTCGTAACGTAAAAAGGCCAAAAACAATAGCTCCTCGGAATTAATGTAATTTCTACGTCAATTGTGGCGAATGAATATATTAATTTGTGCATAATTTTCTATTATGTGACTATACCCTGAATATAATTTAAATGGTTATTTAACACTTTAACAATGTATAATACCACATTTATGTACTTTAATCCGAGAATAGTGATGTTAAACTATCCTAAAGTCTCAACTTTTAATCGTATTAAAACACAAACGAATAATTTTGACAGTTCTTTTTTAACAATAATTTTAAGTACAGATAAGCAAGTATGAACATAGTTTTTTTTTGGTTCAATTATGTGTATGCTGTGGCCTCTACAGCTTCACTGATGTAGACTCGGTGAGCAGTAAGCCCGCTGAGTGAGAAGACAACGACAATTCTGGACCCCTGTTGGCGAACAACGACGGACCGGTATTGAATAAGGGATCATAGAGTACTTGTGAAGAATAATTAGTATGAAAAATATAATTATTTTTACTTACATATACGTTTAATATGTTTACAACAATTTATTTACGTGAACAATTAGGAATTTTAGGTGGAATGTTTTAAGAAATTGTAGTGAGTGGAACATCACTAATCCGATGTTTGAACAGCCTTATCTGGCGGGAAGAAATGTGAGGAAGGCGAGGCACAAAGACGCAATTCATTTACGTCAACAATCTTTTACAGGTGCGAAAACATCACGCCTCTGCAGTTGAGCAAACAAAGAAGAGTTGTTTACTCCTTCAATGTACACGACTCTCGCCTGTATCTTATTAATACTTTGAATGTTTCCATTCAAAATTGTATTTTAGAGTAGACTTATTTTTAACACTGACAAGGAAAGGAAGCTATTTTTATTTGCCTATTGAATACCGGGTAATGTCGGAATATGACTAAAAATCTACGACGGTTGAAATCATCATCCCTCAACTTGTGCATCGCTTGGCAGGCAATTGATTCTTTAATTCAGTTCTCGAATTGCTAAAATTAATATGACATTATTATTTAAGCTGTGTGTAGTAACATTCAACGACTTGTATATCAAAATTGAAATCTCTAAACGGAAGCTCCGTTTAAATACTTGAATGAATATTAATGTTAAATCGAGCGAGTCGATCGTTTCACGCTTGATGCTTTATTATCAATTCGAGACAATCGACATTCCAAAAGCAAACAAGATGGCGCCCGACGCGTCCGAAACATGGTTGACCTTGCACCACAAACATAGTAATAAATATAGACTTGACATGGTCTGATTGATACGTGAGGGGGCTGATAGGTATGCAATTTAACCCCAAATAATTTAGGCGTTAACCAACCGATATTGTTTAAGTCTATAATATGATGAGTTTTAAAATATAATTTTAAGAGTGCCTAGTTAATAGTCGTTGGCCACCTTACTATATTAATTGATTAATTTTATCAGAACGACAAATCGTCCTTTATAATAAAGTATTGTACTCTAATTCGGTCTAAAGCGCTTTATACTTTATGAGTGCAATAAAGTGGAAATACAACATGAATAAATAGGGTTTTCCTAAACTTAATAATAAATTAACTTAATTATTTAATTTAGATTATAGTTTCTTATTATACATCGTACTTTTTTTCTATAACACAAGTAGTTATACTTTAAAAAATAAAGAACATGACAACCCTACTCGGACCGTATGGTGAGATCTCTTTAAACGAAACCGGTATAGAAATACTTGATATTTACGTAACGATATTAATCAGCTCGGACATCCGCAATTAAGGCTTAATGTTCTTGAAAAATTTGACATTGCTTCAAAAAAATAGGCGAGATATTGTATTATAAAACATTAAATGTACTTTACTATACTTTACTTTATAATCACATTACATTTCTCGAGAGCTAACCAGACACTCACTAAGTTAATATAAATCTAATAAAATGTTAAAGATTTTTAATTTTAAAAGATTTTTTATCTACGTACAACGTTAAAAAGTATTTTGTTAAACTGTTAAAACTACAAATAAAGTACATACTAGCTAATAAGGTTACCGTCAGACACTCGAACTGGAAATGGCAAATATTTAATTGACAGACGATACATTAATTTGCCAAACGTATCTTCGTAATCAACGTCACACCACCAAAATTGTAAAGGTATGTGTACATTAAAGTGGGAGTTTCATTCGGTAGTGCCAAGCTGCATTATGATTTCAATTCCAGCATCAATTGGTCGGCTTGACTGGTAAGGGAAAACACTAAATACCAGCGTAAGATTGCAGCATAACGCTGGATATATTTATGTTGCTATGTTACTGGTACATACTATCTTGGTTCTCAAGTGTGGCAACGCATCTTCATTATGATTCATGATCGAGGATAAACGTAGGTGAGTAGAAATCAACGAAAGGCCGGCAACGTATTTGCGCCTCTGGTGTTGCGGATGTTCATGAGCTGCGGTGATCACTTACCATTGGGTGGGCTGCTGGCTCCTTTGCCACCTATTCTATATAAAAAAAACACTATCAGGTGAACTGTATGCGCATTAGCGATAAAATAAAAAAAAAAAGGTAAATTCGTGTAATAAATTAATAGGCCACATTGAATAACGTGCAATAGCCAGGTGCAACATAAAAAAATGTTTGCGATTTCAACAGCGACTTCATTAGCAATCGTTCGTGACCGCTGTCGTTTGGAATATCGATGAGAAAGGTCAGTTTCATATTTCCCAGCCCGCCACCGCCGTTTATACGTCAAAACAATTCACTTTATTTAATAGGCCCTGCAATCATTTAAGTGGACGTGTGCCATTTGAAATTAACAGATTTTCCATTTTTATTAAGCACCGAATATTCAATAAAATTAAATTATCCAAATTAATAATGAAGATACAGATACAAATTAAATACAGAATACGAAGAATTGTTTCAAAACGTTCACTATTATTTTATATATTTATATAAAACGAGATACGGTTAAGTATGCATTTGAATCCAGTGTCTACAGTCTCCTTGTATTGTAAGTAATAAAAACTTATTTTGTTTCTTTCCTTCAAAATGTAAAATATTATATTTTTTGTTGAGACAATCGGCACCCGTAAACTTCCACTTGTTACACGACGGGTCAGACTGTTAGAATTTATTTCGATAAGAAATTTGGAAACATTTTTGTTTTAATACAGTATTCTTGCAGTAGATGGCACTGTCGTTTATTGTCGCACGGATATACTTATATAAAGATTATTGTATAAAATGATTCGATGAAATTTGTTCGAAAACATAGACAATAGTTTGAAATTAACAATGGTATAAATAGAGTGGCGTACCATACTTTCGATTTCGTGAGGCCGCTAATTAGCATGGCCTCGTGTACGTGAGTCGCGTAACACGGAACGGAACTCGCCGCTAGATCGCGCCTCGCATACGTGGCCAAAATACTCTAGTGACGGCCTTAAAAACTATATAGATTTCGTCAGAAAAAAAAAGGAACGCGTTGAAACGAAATTGTTTTACATGAAAGAGACACTGAAACACTAGTTTACAAGTACAGCATAAAATAGTAAGAGAGGTTATTCGTCTGGTGGAGTGAAGTAACGGGGAGGCCGTACTTACCGGATAACAACGCTTTTGTTCCTTATCGAGGTTGATTTTTTTTTATAGCCGATGGCCCTTGTTAGTCTGAGGGGCGAAAGTCGCCGAGCGCTTAGGGCACTCAGCGGGGACCTTTATTTATGGTGGTCACCAATTAATAAAGCGGTAGAATGTGGATGTCATAGGTCGCAAAAACCACTCAGATAAACTGTGCGCTCTTTTTGCTCTCTAATATTATCCAAAAAAGTAAAGTTGGATTGTGTAAATAATTAACAAGTTATGTTTGTTGTATATGTGCCATGTTATTCCAAGAGTAGAAACCATATATCATTTGTACTATAACTGGTATGTATATATGTCTGATATATATTAATTATCGTATGTTATATATATAAAAATAATAAAAAGCACTAATTATGTTAACCGGTATATTTTCTTCAACAGTTCATATCAGAACATTTCAGAATTTTAAATAACACGTTTTACGTGTTTTCCGATGTTCCTTATTGTTTTCTTATTATATAAAATGTTCAATATTGAATATATATTTGTATATTTTTCTCAAAGTATCATACGTGTTAATAACACACAACGCCGTTAATAACACACAATGTCATAAAACACAACGCCGTTAGAAAAGGCACTATGACGTTACTACGAGTGAGCGCTACAAGGTATCGGTTTTCACTTTCTTTTAAATTATTTGAGCATCGTGCTAAATTCGAACGTGCTGATTAAAATTACGAACGGCGTGGTTTGCGTCAGAGGCGCGCTTAACGAAAACGAATGTTGAATTTTCGATACACTACTTAGATAACGAACGCATTCCCCGCTACCGTACGTTACACGAAATGCCAAGTTGAAGTTATTAAAAGCTTTAACAGTGGTAGAGCTAGGCATGTTTTTTTTGACTGCAGAATGAATAGATCAGCTCGACTGGGGTAGGAACACGACCTCACAGAATACCGGTAACTAAGCATCCCATCTCCATCTCTCAAGGTTGACAACGCATCTGCATTATGATTTGTTGTCAAGGATGAATCCTTGTCATGGGCCTCAGGAATCACTTACCATCAGGTGAACTGTACACTCGTTTGTTGCTCTCAATGTAATAAATAAAAAAAAACTTCACTTTTGTATGTTATGGAGTTTATATTTATGGAGAAATTTAAATTTGTCTTGTGTAAATACTGATTTGTTACAATGATTTTACTTTTTTTAAAGGTCCATAACTTAGAGAACTCTCGCAAAGGATTTTCTGGCGTGAACCGAATCAAGATATTTTAATTATTAAAATATCAAAATAAGGGATGTCCTTGTTTTTTAAATAGCATTTTATTCAGCCGTTGCTTTAAATCTTTGAAGATTAAGTTCACGATATCACCTTTAACCATTAAATATTGAAGGTTAGTTTACATTTGTTCAATTCAATATTAAAATATATATGACATGACATACAGATTTTTTAAACGACACACTTTATTTTTTTCAATACAGAGTATTCAATGTTAATTTTTGGAAATGTAAAGACAGTGTACAGTTTACTTTTAAATTTAAATTTAATAATTAATAGAAATAATAATTTTGTTTTTAAAGTCATCAAGCGCAAGTAATGTAGGCGTATGTTAAACAAAAACAAAGTACATTAAACATATTTGACCTTATAACAGAATAATCAAGCTACCAACCGAGGCATCATTAGTTGAACGTAATTAAACGATTAAAAATATAAAGAAAACAAGTTTTTTTTTATATCTTTCAAGTGTTTATTTATCTGTGGCGTGACATTTATTTGCATCAATATATTTGTTTTTCTGTTGTTGTTATGAGCAGATTTTATCTTTAAATTGTGTAGGCAGTAACTTAGTGGCTATTATGCTTTTTTTTTTAATTTAGTGGGTGTAACTAAGACAGTTTATATTGAAAACAAAACAAATAAGAGGTTACGGAAAAAATATTTAAATGAATACTATTAAACGTTTTTGTTCTCGTAATAATAAAAGTTACTGGTCGCTAATAAATCTGAATAAAAACAGATGAGTCATTTATACATATTTGATTTATGTCAAAATCCTTTCAATAAGAATATTTATGTAATATAAATTTGTAAATTGTTATATGACAGAAATACTATAAGAAAATAAATAACCAACAAAACGAGTCTATTTTGTATGTCTCTCCAGCCAGTTGTCGTACATTGGTATTACCAAAAAGAGCATTTCGTAACAAATTATATTAAACTACTATTACATTCAATTACACTTAACCTTGTGTAGAGTTATAATAAAAATTACTTTTAAAATGAATGGATGATTTTAATTTCCAAACCCACTTGTGAAATAATCAATTAAAAATTAATACGAAACGTTCGATGAAATGTTTTGAAACTTAACAATAAAGATGGCAACGGCTAAAAAATATCGCAATTTCCCGCGGGTTACTTATAAACAATGTAACGAATTATTTCAATGTAAATAAAATAATCGGCGGTTACAGAGATGGAAAAATACGATTCGGTTCTCAGTTAATTTTACTGTTTTCCTCGTGTCACTAACCTGTCAGTTAACAATAACTTATTTAAACAGAACGGGCAACGTGTCATGGCTGGTGTATCGCGATGAGAATTGCGAACAGACAACTGCGTGTCCAGACCGCGAAGATCTGACCGATTAAAAAAAAACATTTTATATAACCTCTACAGGGTCTGATTTTACTAATGCAATAAAAACAGCAGAGGACTGCTTGTTGACAAACTCATTTAGTAATTATTTTAAGTTTAACTTAGCCCATGACGAAACATTTGTATTATTATATATTATACATATAGCTGTGCCCGCGACTTTGTTCGCGTAAAGCAACACTTTTTTTTAGACCTTTTAAAGGGTAAAAATTCCGTCATTCAAGATTTTTGCGTAACTTTAACCGTTTATGCAGCACACGCACAAGGAATAGTTTTTCCCATTTTTGCAACATTTTTCATTGATGTTCCGCTACTATTGTTCTAAGCGTGATGTTATATAGCCTATAGCTTTCCTCGATCGATGGACTATCCAACACAAAAAGAATTTTTCAATTCGAACTAGTAGTTCCTGAGATAAGCGCGTTCAACCAAACAAAGTCTTCAATTTTATAATATTAAGTATAGATTGATCTAGGATTAATATGGCCGTTATTACCTACTAGAACACATACTTACCATAAGGTGAACAGTGATATTTTATCACTCTTTATTCACCAAAAAGAAAAAAATAGCGATAACGTGCACACGAGTACAACGAAAATGACTTTAACCGGGTATTCTTCCTAAACTTAAATTTTGCCCTACTTTCGGTCTTTTAAATCAAGTAAATAATCTTTTACAGCCGCGTGTCACGCAGTATTATTTTCAAGTAAATAAAGTAAATATATATAATATATAAACTGACAACAGTTAACATAATATCATAACATAATGTAAAGGACCAATAAATTGTATCACGTGATAAAACGCAGTAAAGTTGTCACAAACCCTCATTCGTTCGATTGACTTTAAGCATATTTGTGTGGATTACATCATTTTATGTGGCATTCGCAACAGGTGTAACAATAATCTACTTTTTTTTATAAGCTTAGGATATTAATGCAGATTCAGAAAACATATATATTTTTTTACTTTTTAAAACCTAAACTCCTAAACATTATAAGTTGTACATCACATGTTTTGAATACGTAAATTTACAAAGATTTAGAAATTATTTGAATTGTTTAGTTCGCTATATAATTTATTATTCAGAATGAACAATATTAAATTATAACCAAGCACATAAAACAGATAAATAACAATGATTGAAAAAATATATTTGGATTACGTTATACAATATCATGTTGTAACCGTAATGCCCTTTGTTGCGCATATCAAGGGCCGCTTTATCAAGGAAAATCTCATCCTTGCTCGTGACAGATGTCGCAAACTCGCGGTCCAGAGATTTTTTTTTAAATTGAAACAGTAGCTACAAGACAAACACGCATAAGTCTCACGTCAACTAATTTACATATAACATAAATAAAACATAGGAAAGAATCAAGTTTAGCATGTGCATAGATTGAAAAGTTATTAAACTCTTAAATTTCTGGCATTTTATTAAATAAAAATCCAAGATGTTTTTTTATTACATCAGTTCGCACTGCAGTATGTTTCTAGCTGCAGAATGAATGGGTCAGCTCGACCGGGGTAGGACTGACTACGCCCTCACAGAATAACAGCGTAAAATAGCAGCGTAACGCTGCTGTGTTTTGTCTGGTGAGTGTAGGCATCCGGAAACCTTTATCACTAATGTAAGGACAGATCATCGGCATTCCATCTGTAGATGTCATGGGCCCGCAGAAATCACTTGTCATCAGATGAACTGTGTGCTCGTTTGTTACTCTCAATGTAATAAAAAAAAACTGCTTGCGTTCAAGTTGGTGACCCCGGATTGACGCGTCGATAACCCACTCCGTTGCATACAAAGAGCGTCCTAGAGCATCCCTGTGTAGCAAGACTTGGCACTGGAGGAGGGCGAATAAATCTCAATCACCGGACATCTCAAGGCACCGCGATTCAACACGTAAATTCACAGTTTAAGTTACGTGCTTCTTCAACGTACATTGTCGAAAGACGTCACAATCGGACATAAAGTGACGTAACGCGAAACGTCTACATTTTGATACGTAACACATTATTTTCTTTTACTTTAACATTTATAATTTATAATATATATTTTTTAAGAATCATGTCAAAAATATAATAAAAAGTCGTGTAAAATACAACAATTGGCAAAAAAGCCTCGTGGCAGGCTATGCCCCAACATCCACTCTAGTTGTTTACTTTTATTAAAGTTACAAGTGGTGAGAAAATAACTGATGAAATTGTAATAATTTTGAAAGTAACGACTTACATAATTTTCAATAACGTTACGTTATACAATATCATGTTGTAACCGTAATGCCCTTTGTTGCGCATATCAAGGGCCGCTTTATCAAGGAAAATCTCATCCTTGCTCGTGACAGATGTCGCAAACTCGCGGTCCAGAGATTTTTTTTTAAATTGAAACAGTAGCTACAAGACAAACACGCATAAGTCTCACGTCAACTAATTTACATATAACATAAATAAAACATAGGAAAGAATCAAGTTTAGCATGTGCATAGATTGAAAAGTTATTAAACTCTTAAATTTCTGGCATTTTATTAAATAAAAATCCAAGATATTTTTTTATTACATCAGTTCGCACTGCAGTATGTTTCTAGCTGCAGAATGAATGGGTCAGCTCGACCGGGGTAGGACTGACTACGCCCTCACAGAATAACAGCGTAAAATAGCAGCGTAACGCTGCTGTGTTTTGTCTGGTGAGTGTAGGCATCCGGAAACCTTTATCACTAATGTAAGGACAGATCATCGGCATTCCATCTGTAGATGTCATGGGCCCGCAGAAATCACTTGTCATCAGATGAACTGTGTGCTCGTTTGTTACTCTCAATGTAATAAAAAAAAACTGCTTGCGTTCAAGTTGGTGACCCCGGATTGACGCGTCGATAACCCACTCCGTTGCATACAAAGAGCGTCCTAGAGCATCCCTGTGTAGCAAGACTTGGCACTGGAGGAGGGCGAATAAATCTCAATCACCGGACATCTCAAGGCACCGCGATTCAACACGTAAATTCACAGTTTAAGTTACGTGCTTCTTCAACGTACATTGTCGAAAGACGTCACAATCGGACATAAAGTGACGTAACGCGAAACGTCTACATTTTGATACGTAACACATTATTTTCTTTTACTTTAACATTTATAATTTATAATATATATTTTTTAAGAATCATGTCAAAAATATAATAAAAAGTCGTGTAAAATACAACAATTGGCAAAAAAGCCTCGTGGCAGGCTATGCCCCAACATCCACTCTAGTTGTTTACTTTTATTAAAGTTACAAGTGGTGAGAAAATAACTGATGAAATTGTAATAATTTTGAAAGTAACGACTTACATAATTTTCAATAACGTTACGTGTTATACATTTTAAATTAAAATAATTTTATAATTATTATATAAACTTATTAAAAGTTAGCAGTTTAAAATGTTTCAAACCGTAATCTGGCTCTCACGAAGCGTTATCGCTATGACCTGCGTAATAATTTTTCAAATGAACTCTTATCAGAAAAAAACAACGTAGTAACAGTATTATATGTGCATTTTAAAGGCAATATATACTTTCTTTAATGGTGTATACAATTATATCAAGAAAGATTATTAATAAATCATCTCCTTAACGGCGGTGAAAGAGACTCCGCTCGAAATCAGAGTTACGAAATACGAATACGAGTGTTACGAAAGACGATTATTCGTATAAATAAACAGAAATAACCTGCCCTAAGTGATCAAAGACACTGTAGATTTGTTTAAATACAAACTACTGCCACTACAATGTAATGGTAATAATGATAATGTATGTAATATAAAGTGTATTACGAATCCTACTTACTTTCAGTATTTTTTTTTGATTAAAAATATAATCGATAAACACTCGAATGAATTATCGTGTTTATCGTACCCATCACTATATAAATACTAATATCAATCTTCACTATCTGACAGGTCGAAAGTAAAAACACGCGTCTACCGGGTCATACGAATGGAAAGGTTTTAAATATAGAACTAAAACTAACAGTCATCAGAGCTATGCATCGAATTGCATATAATATTCAGTCTCGTAATTCGTTTCGTAGCATTCGCGACATTGAGACGTTGCGAAACTGCGACCCACATACCACGTGCATCCTCTGCATTGGAAAACACTACAGCGGCTGCCCAAGGATGCCACGCTCACGATCTCATCTAAGTAGATCTAATTTTAAGATAGCTTTATAATCTAATTTCAAGGTTCAAGCAGCCATAGAACTGTAAACTAACATCTATATAACCAATTGTGTCCGAGATTGATTGATAAAAAATCATGTAACTCAATAACATTCTGTGTATTGCGAAATGACAACGAAATAAGATTTACAGTGGTAGAGCTACCCTTCAGTTTGTTTCTAGCTGCAGAATGAATGGGTCAGTTCGACCGGGGTAGGACCACGCCCTCACAGAATACCAGCGTAAAATAGCAGCATAATGTTGCTGTGATTCGTCTGGTGAGTGTAGTACCTTTATTTAAAGGTTGACGTGGAATTCCATCTCAGTCCTCAAGGGTGACAATGCATTTGCATTATGATTCCATGTCAAGGGTGAATGTAGATGTCATGGACCGCAGGAATCACTTGCCATCAGGTAAACTGAGTAATCGTTTGTTACTCTCAAATTAATTAAAAAAAAACTATAACTATCATTTAAAACAAATTCCAGAGAATTAAATGTATTTTTTTTTAACGCTTTACAAGTCTAAATCAAAATACCATAATAGGTTGTTTATACGACCCAAAATCACGTTCATGTGAGGGATGCAGTTTATTTCAAATAGAATTTATGATAGGCAAAGTCAAGGGACTAAAAATAAATTCGACACAAATATTCAAAGATATCGACACCCCTGAAATTCGGTATTTGCTAGTAAAAAATCTGTTTAAAAATAACTAACGTATTTACTTCGACACAATTAAATATATATAATTTATCGTGTAAAACCTTTGCACGAAATTCTTTTTAATATAAGTTAAGAATTAAACAATTAAAACTACGACATCATTCGAGCAGGATAAGCATAATCATTTGAGCTAACAAACTGCAACTCATTTGCCCCCTTCCCTAATTCGATGTAATGCAAGCGGAATAAGATTCAGATTAATTGTCAAATACCCGAAAAGCAACAATTTGTAATACACAAATATTCCTCGCTTAAGATTCGAACCCAGTACCCGCATCGCTGTAAAGTGCTCTAACCAGAATGCCACGCAGCCGTCTACTACGAACATGCTACGGTGTATGCATGTACGGGTAACAACATTTCAAACAAAGCCATGAAACTCTAATAGAACGAGAAACTTATGTCATGAAATAAAAGATTTTTACGACATCACTAGTCGTTCACTTTACTAGTGCTGTTTAGCACATATAAAGTGGTCAAGTTCTATATGTATTCAACTCACCCGGACGTTACGCGTGTGTCCTCGTGGTAACAGGTTTGGTGGACCCAAATTTATAATTTCACTGATCACCTCATCAAACAACGATCAAGCGACCTCGCAATACTAGTTGACGTTATAGATTTTCCAAATTATTTAAATTATTTCAATAAGATTGTACGGTCTTGTTTTTAAGTGTATAATGAGGCTAAAAATATAAATAAGTTGGAGAAGTCAGGCGTTGTAAAATATACAATGTAGATTTCTTATTTACGTAAATGCTGATATAAAGACAATATAGCAAAAGTTTAAAAAAAAATAACAACGGCGGGAAGGCAAAAAGTCTGTACGTTTTTTACTTTTATATTACGTCAAATAATTAAGGCGGTTAAGTTATGCGAAAAGATATTTTATATATATATATATATATATATATATATATATATATATATATATATATAATTAATATTTTATAATAAATAGTTTACTTAAAAAAGAAATTTATATTTTTAAATTATTTATATATATATATTATTTTTAAGTAAACGCTCATATACATTCTAACTAGACTCTAGTTTTTTTACTTCTACTATTACTCTAGTTATTAGAATATATGCAGTTTTTAACAAATATCGATGGCAAAGCAATAAACAGCCAAAATAAGAATACGGTGGAAAAGTGAAGCACGAAGTAGGTGTTTGAATATTAAATCACAAATTATTCTATTTATATGAATGAAAAAGTGAAATGACTGAGACATTCTCTTCACATCGATATATAACAATTAATTATGTGAAATTCAATGCAAATGGAAATATATAATAAATTTTGATTCATCAGTTGTAATCGGTACATTACATTTATACTTAAAGAAAATAATTGTTAACGATTTATGAATTTAAATTAAAAAAATATATAATGATGCAATTTTGTTCAAATTGTTAAACATCAAAAGAAATGTTGATGCTAATAATACTCTTTCTCGAAACTTCCTAAATTGTACATCTACATTACACATCGCATAATTGACAAGATAACGTATCCAAATAATTTATAAGCAATGAGCTTATCGCCGGATTATTACATACTTTCCTTTTTACGCAGTCAAGTTTGCACCGAGAAATTAATCTACGACGCAACATACATACGAAGCGTAGTTATTTCTCACCCGGTCAGTAAAATGCTATGATTAAAAAAAAAAAAGGGCCTAATCGAAAAGGCCGTATCACAGCCGGTTCAATATTAAAAACAAAAATGAAATAACTTACGTATATATAACATAATGGTAACGTGTATAAGTATAAAATTCTTTCAAATGGGAATAAAAACGATATCAACGTAAATGCGAATTGTCTCACGTATTGATGCGATGTAAAAATGTGTCACTAACCAACTGATAAGGGCACCGCTTCCGCTGGTTACGCCAAGTTTTCACCGTTCGTTAGAAACCGACCGCGATCCACGCCGATACGTCGATGTACATATCGAATTCCGTGGTCATATTGGAATATGAAACGCACAACACTAAATATCAAATTGGAACGAAAATGAATACCTAGATTCGATTGAGTTCCAAGGTCCTAAGAAAGGAAATGTGAACATATTTAAAAGCAACGTAAGTTTAATTCAATCACAGATTTAATGTTGTCAAATATACAAGAAATGTGACGCAACTATGATAAAAAGCAAGAATTAGTAATTAAAACATTAATAATTATCCTTCGTTTTGTGAATGTCTTTAAACTTTAATTTGCAGTAGAACTAAAAGGATAGTTTCTTTGGAATTTTTCGGAGTGGTCAGTTTAAATTAACGGCGTTGAAAAAATTGCGTTTTAAAAATTTTATCTGATTTATCTTACATGACTTGTAAACAATATTGCAACGGCAAGTGCAATCTATCTGTAATTCTGAATATCAAAGTGTACGAGTCGGCAACGTCTCGTAAAAGCGCATATCTTCGAATACACGAGATCTCGTGACAAGCGGGTGTACACCTACGCGCGCTAAATAAAGCGTGAACTTTTTCACTAACACGGAACAGCGTTGGACGTACGCCATTCCTTGCTACCATATTACACGCAACTTACCTTCATATCATCGAGCATGTCGCAAACGGAGATCAGGGAAGCGGTGTCTGGAGTCACTTTGATTACGCCCATTGTGAATTCGGGGGAACACTACTGGGCAAACACACGGGAGGACCGTTTACCGTGTTGAGCTAATGGAGTAAAGTTCCGACGAAAGTTAAGAAGTTCAGAGGCGAGAAACGCGTGGTTAGTTTTAGGAACAACGAGCGCGAGACGTTCTCACGCCGTGACCGAGCCGCGCGGACTGAAGTAAGCGACTACTACAACTCCGTCCGCCAGTGAAAGGGTCCTGACGTCACGCGCGATAACGCGTTCGCCCCCCGCGCCCACTTGTTGCTACAACCATCTGTTTCACTCGCACACACAGATAATAACACTCCATCTCACTCATGAAACTGACAGCTATAAGAGTATATTTTACTAAAGCGTAGTCTAGCCCGCGTGTTGATTACCGGGTTTTGCTCTAAAATAAAGTATTTTTATATAACTTTCTTGGAATACTATTGTTTAACGTTTACAAATATAATATTTTTTTATGAAGAAATTAAATAACTAAGTACTACGAGGTAGAGTATCGACTACGAGCGCATATCGTAGGGTTCAAGAGCGACGTAGTATTCCTGTAGACATCTGGGCTACGGGTAGGGATGCGTTCGTCGGTTCGTAGACGTCCTTCGTAGGGGTCACCTTTGAGTTTTGTGAAAACAGGCTTAAATTCTAAGAAAAGTTAAATACGGATTAATTTCAGATATTAATGACATGTTTGCAATTTTTAAGTGCATAAATATCTAGAGACGGTAACGGTTTATAAGTCAAACATTTTAAGATTGATACTTATAAATATATTTTTATTAAAAACAATATTATATATGTAAAATTAATGTAAATTTTTGAGATAAAGAATATAAATTGTTTACAGATCATAAAAAAAATAAAAAATATGAATACAATTTTAACATATATATTTACACACATTTATATGTATATATATATTTAAATATATATGTATGTAATAAATATTATTTACCTGTGTCCAGAAAATAATATATAATAATATCTCTATCGTATTCTTTATATTTTTGCTAAATTATTGACTTACGTAAGCGTAAATTCGTGACTCATTATTATCTTGTTATTTATATATTTTTGATTTATTATGTATAACATTTCCAGTTTACTAGCCCTTATATTATTATTAAGTCCGCCCTTTGTAACCTCTTTTATTGTTAAAGGTAGATGCAACAATGTATAAAATAATAAATATATGTCTATATAGATTCTACTGCTGGACTTGTAGTTTAGAGTTATTGGTATTGGAGATATTTTTAATCGATTTCTTATACATTTAGTTTTCACGGACGTTTCTTTCACTGGTGAGATATAATTAGCTTTCAAAATTGAGGGCGACGTAAATCGGTTTGCTCGTCAGAACAGGTACGGATCGTTTATGCTCATCCTTACTGATGCTGAGTTGAGAGTTATCAAAAAGAATGCCGCAGTCTCTTCCTATTCTTTAATATATTTCTCAGTTACCTCTAACAATGCTCCTGGATTAAGGGAAGAAAACGCAAAGGATCAGAAAGAGAAACTTGTAGGCAGTTTAAAGTCAGAGACCTTACAGGAAATACTTATCAATGGAACTCGATCTATTTGCCAGAATTTAGACGAAAGATCCCCAATATCTTTGATAGGGAATCAAGATGCGTTTTATCATTGGCGATTAAGATAACCTGTAATTGTTATTTTTCTAGATATTTTCCGGTCGCGCCTTTTGTTTTGAGGTAAGCTTTTCACTGCAGCTGTACCTATTGTGAAGATATTCTCATTTTTCTGTCGTGCTTCAAATTTAATTAACAAATACATAGAACAACATGACTTTGATATCTTTAACTCAAAAATCACCACTATAAAAAAAACATTGACTAGAAATTGGTTTGATACTGTAGATTAACATACTCTTTTTACTATTTATTTTTTGTTTCTGTTTATTTGTTTTCTGTTCAAGCAAATGTTGTTGTTTTCTTTATTATTTTAAATTAAGTCTGTATATATATATTATAAAAGCATCGCGGTGAAGTGTCTGTACTTATGGGGTCTATTTTTTAGATATTTATATGTGAAAACATGTTACTAGCTTATTTATAGTATGTATATAAACCTAAGTTATTTTGTATTTTGCTGTATGTTTTCCAAATAAAATAAAATAAAAAAAATTAAAAAATAAAATATCTCGGTGGATATCCAACCCTCGTAAAGATACATACGTATCCGTTGTAACCCTAGAGGACTGTGATGGAATGCATCACCAACGTCCTTAATAATAATGCTATTAATTTCGATCTTCCGATACAAGCAACTGACCGAACCGATGCTCCCTCTCGGGACGCCTTGTGCTTGTTACTCATAAATAAAGTTCTCGGATAAGTGTCCTAAGAGCTCGGTAATTTTTGAACCTGGTGAAGCAGTAAAAGCTCTTGGACTAACAGTGGGCATCAGCTAATAGAAAAAACACCGTTATCAATAACTGTCTCTCCGGATGCCTTAAATCATTAAACTAAATAACAGGGTCGTGCTGCTTTGGGAAAGCTTAGTCCTTCCTGGGTCAAGCATTCATTACACTGTAATTAAGGTCATATCAGACAGATTACATACAATCATTGTTGTAATCTGTCTGATAATAGGTAAGAACTTAAGCTCAGGGCTTAAGTTCTTACATAAGTCGCTAAAAAAATTTAGGTTAAAATTTAGATTTAAGTCATCCATTTGTCATTTGCTTCGAAACCATTAAACTCAAACGCAATACTTTAATGAAATTCACAACTTAAAAAAAAACTATTTAAAAGTTTTACCGCAATCGACAATAAAACCATTATGATGAATAATTGCAGGATGAATGGCAACACTAACATTAACTAATGTCCAAATGACAGTATGTTTTTTTTCGGCGTGCGTCCGGACAAAAGCAGGCAGAGGTCGACTAAATTTAACGACAAGTTTTTCGCAGCGTCGACTAAATCGGTCTTTTATGGCGTCCTTGACCTTACGCGTGCGTTTCGCGCGGCCATTTTTGTTTGTACGAAATTGAAATTACGCAACGGCTGTCATGAAGCCGTCAAACGATACCGTGCTGATTTGTAAAGTGCGAAGAATAAAAGATTGGTGTCCATTCGGTAAATATTTTCTTTACAAACTGTTGGGACTTCGTAAAATATACATCTATAGAAACACATATTTATTTCACTTTTTTTAAAAAATATATTGCAGGTTATTTTAATATACTAAATATATATAATATATAAAACTCTTCATGAACTTTTACAAGATACACAAGAGCAATAGTGTTTTTTTTTTATTATTAATATTAGGGGTGAAAAATGGGCACACGGTATACCCGGTTGTAAGTGATATCGGATTATAACATCATTAAGTCAGTTTAAAGATGCCATTGTCACCCGTGGGGCCTGAGATGTCCTAAGAATGCCTCATTAGGACTGAGATGGAATGCCTCGTTATCTTTTTGTTCTTTTGTTTTTATTACATTGAGAGTAACAAGCTCGCACACAGTTGACTTGGTGTCAAGTGATCCCTGCGGCCCTTGACATCTACATGCATCCTTGACGAGGAATCATAAAGCAGATGCGTTGTCATGCTTGAGGATGGAATGCTCCGACACCAGTAATAGAGGTCTACCGAAACCTACACTCACCATAATTGGTTCTATCCAATCATCATACAAAACACCGCAGTGTTATGCTGCTAATTCACGCTGATATTTTTATTAAAAGCCTGATCCTTCCCCAGTCGGGCATGAGTCATATTGTAAAGAGAAACCATCTACAGCGTAGCTCTACCACTGTTAATAGTGTAGGCTTTTGTTTGTTAAGATTTTTGATTTATGATGCTAGTCACATTACGCGTAAGACGATCATCGACTAGACGGATGAAGGGAAGTAGGTAATATACAAAATCTGCGTAGTTGATGTTATCTGGCAATAACTGGAAGAAGATCGCCGTGACCGAAACGATCTAGACGACATCAACATCACATGACGACCTAAGAAAGTCTGCGGGAATTCGATGGATGCCGGTGGCTCAGGGTCGTACTCCGTGGCAGTCTCTGTTCAACAGTGGACAGGTGATGGCCTGAAATGATTATGACGATGGCTGGTAACATACATATGTTGCGAAATGCAAAATAATATATATTTCTCCGCAGAGAACGTTTCTTAATTCAAAACTAATGTGCGAACGGAGCGAGGAAATTAAATTCAATTCGCTATTTAACTATGACTAAACTAATAATATCAACTGGCATGTAGAGCGATTGTAAGGTATTTCTGATCCTTATGCTATTTTCTACATAGCTATTTACACTAAACGAAACCTTCCTTCGACAGTTCTTATCCAATCGTCGTCGAAATATATATATAGATTCATTAACAAATTAAAGGCCTATATAAAAGCCAAAGGAGCTACCTTTCGAATAGAATATTTTTTAATTTTTGCTGACACTAATAAATATGTAGGTGTAAATTCTAATAATATTACATTACTTCAATAAAAAAAATGCATTTTCATTATATATATACAAAATGTTACAAATGACTCTTCTGCCCTGCTGGAAAGTCCACGGTATATTTTTAAAAAGTGTATTGCTGAGAGGTTTCACAGCATAATCCAAAACTGTATCTTGATACACTTTGGCTGAAGTTTTCACTCCTTTTTCACAATAATGTAGTTTTATGACTCCTTGATAAGACACGCCCCACCAAACCATCACTGATGCAGGATGATGACCATGTTGAACCTTTCCGACCACTTGAGCAGCTTCTTTGGAACTGTGAGTGTACAATTTATCGTTTTGTTTATTGTAGTGTTCTTCAATTGTGAAAATTTTTTCATCGGTAAAGAGGATATTTCTGTGCCTTTCACCTGCGTATCGCGACAGAAGCCGTTTTGATCGATCAACCCTCTTTAATTGTAAAGATTGATTTAGGGCATGTCCCATGTCCATATCGACGATAAGCACCGAGCTTCAGGACTTCTTTTATAATACGCGACAGAGTCCTAGCGGGAATCTTCATTTCTCGCGATAAGATTTTTTGCTTCCTAAAAGGGGTTTCAACGAATTCTGGCGTTAACAGCAAACAGCCTTTGTAGTTCTAACATTACGCGGCCGCCCCGATCTTTTCTTGTCTTCGACAGAGGAAGTGTTGTTGTATCTGTTGATAGTACGATATACGAACATACGGCTGATTCCAAGCTTTTGAAGTGTCTGGAATATGACCGACGGCTCCATAGCCACTTTGTGCAAGGCGATCACTGCAATCCTATTTTCTTTAACACCCCATTCCATATTGTAATTTGATAATGAACACGAAAACATCTTTCCTAAGCTCCCGATAGAGTTAAGTAATCTTCTCTCATCATCTCAAAAATTCTTATCAAGCACCATACATAACCACCATACATACATTCACCACGTCATACATACAGATACATTCTTTTACGTAACAATTCAATATTATTAAGCACGTTTTATGATTGTGGCATGTTGTGTTCGCCTTAATAATAAATAAATAAATCGCCTCAATTTGTACGACATTGAATGTTATCTTGTAGTCAACAAGTTGTTAATACAAATTATTATTATTATTATTTACCGATCGAGAGACATATCAATCCATGGTCACTGACACGTTGCATAAGCAAACGAAAAACATTAACACGATAATTGTTATCGCTACAGTGTTACATCAGTGTGTGGTCCTGGCAAAGTTTCAAATTGTTTGTATATATTAGGTCCTTACATATGAAATTGGCGTTTTGTCGTTCTGGCCACTTTGATCTCAAATAATCTGGCGTTTATATAGGAATTCCAAATTCAAATGTATTTCAAATTTAAGCTTGTGTATTTGTTTCGAATTTAGTGATTCATTTGTTTTCGCGCCATTTGTTTTTTCTTTGACATCCTCCAACACAATGGAAAACTTGAAATATCGCGTTATTAACATTTATGAGTTCCATTGTGGTACCACCGCTACAAAAATAGCTCGAAGGATTATTGTTGTGTATGGGGAAGTCACTTTATAAGAAAGCAAGGTAGGTTTTTGGTTCCAACGTTTTCGTTCTAGAGATTTTGCTCGAGCTCGAGAAATGCCTGCATGAATTCAGCAACAAACACGCTTTGAGTGCTGCGTTACATTACTCAACCGTCACAATAACAAGGGAATTTTGAAGCCCACTGCTGCTTCGTGACTACGTTTGACCCCATATTTCACAAAACACGGTCGCTAAATCAGAGGAGCTGCGATTGGAATGTCTCAGACACCCATCATATTTCCTGAACCTTGCTCGAACAAATTAGCATTTTTTTCGGAATTTGGACAATTTCTTGCAAGGAAAAAAACATCAATTCCTATGTAGCAGTCCAAACCGCTTTCAAAGATTTTATTGATTGTAGCTGCTACATTTTATTCAGCAATGGAATCAATGAACTACCTATAAAGTGGTGAAAGTGCATAGATAATATATAAAAGAATAGTACATATTTCGATTGATTAAATATATAATTTCATAAAAAAAACATTTTTAACATACGCTAATTTCATATGTGAGGGCCTAATATTACAAATTGTTGTCTACGAATCGCCTAATAAACAATGGGTCCTGGCCTGAACATTAACTGGGGGGGCTCGACTGGGGTGGTAAAACGCCCTCACGGATTAGATATTAGAATTACACGTAACGACGATGAATTAAGATGTCTTGAGCCGCAGTCATTAATTAATCTCAGGTGAATACGAACCAATACGACTTTGGCACCTTCAAGAAAAGAGCTTACACCTTTCTTAGAGGTCAGGGCAGCGAATCTACTACTCCTCTGGTGTCGTGGATGTCCATGGGCGGCGGTAATTAGCCAAATGCCACCTATTCTATGTAAAAAAAAAAATATGAACACTTCGCTAGCATCATAATAGAAAAAAAATATTAGTTGTTTCCAGCCATTGTGTAACTTTTAACTTGTATTCATTTTTGTTTAATTGATTACACGGAGTGTGTATCGAAACAATATTGTTTTTAGCAAACAATTGTCATTCAGTCAAGTCACTACCAACCATTTTTTTATAAAAAGTCTTTACCATGTATAATTATGCCCAACTAATTTGTAATACATATTTAGTTAATTTTATGATTCTCATGTAAGTGAATGTGCATTATTTTGAGAATAAAGTTACCCCGGACAACTTGAATATTCGACGTGCTATTTTTTCATCCCGGCGACATTCCCCATTCATAAGTGGGAATACTGTTTTATTTAAAAGCAGATGATCAAGTATTTTCACGTACTTTCTTGCTCTCATAAATTATTAAAGCACGTTATACCGAAATACAGTATGTGTTTCTTTATTGAAAAGTAAGTAGGGCAACATTATTTCTAGTATTTATGTCGCTTATCGTGTACAGAATATTGTAAGTATAATAAAAGAACAGTTTAATACCACATAAAAAAACAACTTTTATCAACAAAAACAATATAAAAATATTAAAAAGTTTTAAGCCACTTCCATTTCAAGATTAACATCTTACAGATATGTGAGAATTAAGGGCTCCCCAATTTTTTGCCCCATTGTGCGCCCTCTTGTAGTCAAAATGTTCAATTGTGTATATATGATTTACTTAATCGACCGGTTTTTATTTTCAATGATATTATCTAAAAAATTTCTAGCGAAACTCCTAGAAGAGAACGTACAAGGTAGGAAAGTCTAGTTGTCTACTGAACTCGGAACTACAACTTTCCCTCCCGAATAGAGGCAGACCGAAGAGAAGATGGGAGAATGTAGTGTCGAGAGATAACAGGCAGTGCAAGGTTACCGAAGACGAGGTGGTGGAGTAAAATATAGAAATATGACGACCAATATATGAGACACATGGCCTGTAAGAGAGACAGAGGGACACATCTAGAAGAGACAAAACTACATAAAGACAAAGACGGAATACCATTAACATTTTCTTATACAATTAACTCTACATTTGTGCTGTGTACTAAAATGCTCATATTAAAATTAATAACAGTTTTTACCTAAGCCATTTCATTGTAAGAGATTACCGCCTTTGTAAAGTGCGCTCTAATTGTTTCTAGCAAACAATTGTTACAGGTTATTCCCCTGATACATACATACATGGCTTATTGGTCAGAATATTTGACTCCATACTTCGGTGCTAGGTTTGATTCTCTGCCGGAACAAATATATGTTTAGCACAAAATATGAGCTCTCGCATACTTATGGTACGATACTTTATTATTGATTACTTAAGACAATAATATATTTAACAGTGCTAGAGCTAATCTGCAGTTTATTTCTAGCTGAATAAGTGTGCTCGACCGTGGTAGTACCACGCCCTCACAGAATACCAGCGTAAAATAACAGCATAATGCTGCTGTGTTTAGTCTGGTTAGTGTGGATTCGTAGACCTTTGTTACTGGTGATGAGGCATTCCATCTCAGTCCTCAAGCGTGACAACGCATCTGCATTATGATTCTTTGCCAAGGATAAATGTAGATGTCATGGGCCGCAGGAATCACTTGTCATCAGGTGATTTGTGTGTTCGTTTGTTACTTTCAATGTGATAAAAAAACAATGTGATATAAAACATATACGAGTATGAGAAAATTATCTATCATTCGTTTTGTGAATTATGGTCTTGAGATTAAAGTAAAATTCCATTGTAAAGAGAACAATCAGTGTTTCCCTAATTTGAATTTTCCGGGCAAATATTCCTATTTTTATTCCATGAAAATGTAATTTCCTATTATAAAAAAATTACCGACTCAGTCCTACCGTTCTCAAGTGATGAGCTTACCGACGTACAGATTTTAATTACTATTTATTTTATTAATTATTAATCTGGAACAATTATACAATGGTGGTCACATAATTTAATAAACTCAGTGTTAACTTAAACTAAAATTTTGATAATTTATTTTTAATGCGACAGGAACTTGCAACACTAAAGTTGAGACGTACTACATTTTTATTCGGTTCGTTTAATATTTCATATTTCAAGTCGTAAGAATTGAACAAAGGTATGGCCGACTAATTAAAGACTCACTACTCACAGATAATGTAATAAATATTAAAATGAAGTGTATTATAACTATTTGTAGATATTTTTAAATACATTATATAAAGTTATCAATATTTTATCGCATGTCCTTTAGCAGCATTAATAGCCCGACATCGCTTTGGCATTGAAGAGATTAATTTGTTGCAAGTTGATATTGGAATTTGCTCCCATGTTTCTTTAAAAGCCATTTAAAGTTCTTTCTAATAAGTTTTGTGGCCACCATTCTCTTCACATGGTACCACAAATATTCAATAGGGTTGGTGTCAGGTCTGTACGAGGGCCAATCTATGAAAATTGATGGGTATTTTTTTTAATTCATTGAGAGTAACAAACGAACACACAGTTCAACTGATGGTAAGTGATTCCTGCGGCCCATGACATCTACATTCATACTTGACAAAGAATCATAATGCAGATGCGTTGACACATAGCAACACTATGTTGCTATTTTACACTAGTATTCTGTGAGGGCGTGGTCCTACTTCAGTCGGGCTGACCTATTCATTCTGTCCACCACCATGTCCGGCTAACGACAAAAACAGCTCCTAACTGAAAGAGGTGGGCTCCGTGTTTGACTTTTCTTCGTTTTCTTTGGATTCATTTTTTTATTCGGAGTACGTGTCACATATTGTTTTCCGTCTGAATTGATCATATCATCTTTTGTTGCGCGTTTCTTGCATATGCCCGGGAAAATGGGAAAAATAAGAGAACTGTTTTTTTTTATTTTATTATATATTAAGAACATGAAACATTTAACTGTCTTTAATTAGGTGGCCGGCAGCAAGAAAAAATACAAAGGTTGTGATTTATTTAAAAAAAACGAATAGATTGTCAACTATTGCTAAAAACAAGTCTTTAGTGTCTTCATTTCAGTAATATGGCGGTACAGTTATTTATAATTTAATAGTAATTAATGTACAATTAATACTTAATTTCACTATTGATTATTATCAATAAAGTTGTACATTGCTATTTTTTTTTAAACAATAATAGCAATGTTATTATTAACATTACTAATATTCCGGTTAACCATGCTGGCGAACTAAGCTGAAAATGCTTGTGCTAGGAGACGGTTTACGAGAGTAGTTGAATGGTGGATTCGAACCTACGACCTTAAGTTTCGCAGACCAAAACCATTAGGCTATTGACGCTAAAAAATTGTAAATAGAAAGTGTCTTTTATTAGATGACCAACAGTTTATATAAACGTTTATACAATTTTATAACAGAACTCGCACACCTACTCGTAAATAAAAAACACCGTTAGGTTCACGTGTTAAAAAAAATGTTTTAAGAAACAAAACAAATATTATCCTAAAGTCACGGAAGATAATTCCACTTGTGTTGGGGTCGCGCAACGCCCGTCGTGTGCGCCGTGGGCGACGTGGGCCCCGGCTGACTCGACCTTGGCCGTCCAAACCGAAAGTTGCAGCCAAGAAATCCGATCAAGGTGTCGCTAATAACCCGTACTCCCGGACCTCATAGTCTAGCTGGTGTATTTTGTTTTAAGTTTAATTAATGTTTTTTTTAGTACAGGTGGTAAACGAGCACGTAGCTCACCTGATGGTAAGTGACCACTGTCACTCACGAGCATTCGCAACACCAGATCAGTAAGCTAGTTCAAGTTGTCCGGTCAACGACAACGCAACGTGATTCAAGTACATACTGGGACGATGGTACTAATGTCCTATATCTAGATCGGTTTCTATTTAACAGTCGACGTCAAGTGAATAGGATATTATAGTGCCATCCCCGTCCCCACGCCGACAAAATACGTACGCAATAAGATCCGAGGATAATATGGTTTCGATATAAGAGATGCACATACCATTCAAGACCGGAAAACGAACAAGTAATTCAATGTACGACTTTGATTACGGTTATTTTTCGTTGGGAACTCAGGTTGATAGGCAGTGAGATACTCTAGTCGTTTAGATACTATGATAAGGTTATCAAAATGAAGTTGCTGTCAAAAATTTGTAATAATTGATCCAATCCGCATCTATAGACTAAGCGTTTTGGGTACTTTCTGTGAAACTTAAAATGGTAAGTTAGAATCCATCATTCGACTATTGACGTGAACCATCTGAAAAGTTCTTAATGCTTAGTTGGAGTTGTAAATGCTTAGTTGGAGTTGTTTACAGAGAATGTTATGGATAGTTAATAGCACTGTTAGCATTCTTTATAAAAAGAAATAATTACATTCATAAGATCAAAGAAGTATGCTAAGAGAGTCCTAGGGCCTGTTTGAAGGGCTTCTTGGATTCCTATCCGTTTCTCCATGTGGAATTTGATTTATATATAGGTTACAAGAAAAACTTGTAACAGGGTAATCTAGCTAAGTCGCAAGGGGAGACTACGCATGACCATCTTGAAGCTTTCTTAAGTATGTATTGATATTTATGGGCCGCAATAAACACTTACCATAAGCTGCGGTGTGGTCATTGGTCATATTTAGTTTAGTGACACAGAAAGTTAATTGTTATCTTTGGAAAATTTTATATTATACTATTTCATTTGGGCTTTTCATGAGACTGTCCTCTTGTCAACAATACCGTACGTGGGTTCAGTTGATGATGTTAATCAGGGGTCTCCTTCATCAGGTGTCCTTGTCCACGGGCAGGGCACTGTCGTAACACCGCCGCCTGTAATGTATCTTCACACGCACGCATTTCGTTGGGAAACAATACGACAGATAGCGGGGGATGGAAAAAAACACGTCGCTGCATTCCTATGCACTCGCTATATATTTTTCTTATTTTATTATAATGTATTGTGTGAATTACGTATTAGGTTTAAATATTGTAAGGATAACATGTCTATTCTTTTTTATTTTTTATTGACAGTTACAAAGAAATATTATTAGATATTAAAGATTCAAATTAACAAGCTTTCAACAACGACGTCGTACTTTTGGCTACATTATATACACGTGTAATGATTGGGAGAAGAACAGGCATTCCATCTCATTCCTCGAGAGTGACGACCCATGTGCATCTTGAATCTGTTGATGAATGAAGATGTTTATGGGCCGTAGTCATCACTTACTAACATTATAAAAAAAGTCCTTGTCATCTATAACCTTTCAATTTGTCATCACGCGTTTTATTTGGCATAACATGTATATATATGTATATATATATGTATATATATATATATAAATATATATATGTATACATATATATGTATATAGATATTCGTAATTTTTTATACGTATGCCGACCTCACGAATTACCACATGAACTGTGTACTTACTGTTTGCTTCGTGCTTGTTGTGCACCCTGAGTTGCATAAAACATGACAGAAACCTCTCAGTAAAATATTTAAACTTGTCATTACGTGTTTTAATTGACATTAAATACATAGGGATTTTACTTTTATATATACATAATAGCTACACGTCCGTGTGTCTCGCGACCAGTGGCCACCACTCACGGATGTGACGTGTCCTTGGCAGGAGCCGCCCTGGCATTCGCCGGGCTTGCGGATATGATTACCGCGATAAAGGGCCTCTTGTTACTTTTATTAATGCGTAAATTATACCGAACTTAAATATGTTTACTTCCACTTGTTTGTTTCGTTATTTATTAAAAGATATAGATCTCCGAGCGATTCTCTGACGAATGATAACTATTATGTACGTTACGTAATATTTTTCCCCATTTGAAGGTATATTGATATAATTAAACAATTTTTAAATAATGAAGGTGACAAACCAAAACAAAATTCACCCGATGGTGTTTTATTTTTTTTTTTATCACATTGAGAGTAACACACGATCCCACAGTACACCTGCAGCCCATGACATCTACATACATTCAACCTTGACAAGGAATAATAATGGAGACACGTAGTCAACCTTGAGGACTGAGATGGAATGTCTCGACCATTAATAAAGGTCTCCGGATCCCTACACTAACTAGACGAAACAAAGCAGCGTTATGTTGCTATTTCACGCTGGTATTTTTTGGAGGGATGGTTCAACCCCGGCCGAGCTGACCCATTCATTATGCAGCTAGAAATTGCAGCGTAGCTCTACCACTATAAAATATCTGGTATCTGATGACAGCGGCACATGACACTTGCATGCACCCTCAACAAAGATTCAAGATGGACAAGCCTTGTCACCCCTGAGGACTGAGCTGGAATGCCTCGACATATGTAATTGGTTCCTTCCCTAAACTCAACAATCAAACAAACACAGGCACATTTCGCGGCTATTTTACACTGGTATTCTTGTAGGCGTGGCCTCTACTTTTTACATAACATACCCAGCAGTGGAACGCAAACGACCGTTTACGTTCTACATCATTCATCGAACTGCGCTCTCAGTGAAACTGGAAAACAATCGAGACAACGCAAGGTCGTCTCGTCTCGATGTAGAACCGACGCGATACTACCACGAGAGCACATTCCTATCGGTGCGTACTACGTAGCGCGTATTGGAGGGCACTAATAGTTTTTTCTTTCACTCTACCGTTATTGCACCCACGTGGATTAACATTCTGTTCCAAGTTAACGAAAAGAATGTTAATTTAAACTAACGTAAAGGCAGTAGGTATTTCACTTACCCGGTCGAGCCAACCCATTCATGCTGAAGCTAGAAATCAACTGCAGCGTTTTCTACTATCGTACAAAACATACCCAGCTGTGGAACGTACATACATCAAATTAATAGTTCGAATATGTGAACGAGCCTTTATGTTCTATATCTTTCTTTCGAACTAAGTTGATCTTGAATATATGTTGTGGTTGTATGACTATCGTTTTGTAGCTTCGTAGCCAACACGTGACAGTAATACTTTATTGTTTGAATTAATTTGATAACAGAATTACTCCACGTGATGCTGATATATTAATTTGGACGCACGTCAGGGGCGTGTATTCTTGAGGCGTAAAACGGTATTTTCACCATGACCGATATAATAAACCCTCTGTGGCAACACTCTCGGTAATATAATATATTGTTCTGATTTAATAAAACTATATATGATTTTTTATTAATAAATAAATTTACTCACAGTTTCTTCACCTTATGATGTACTAAAACAACTGTGCGGGTTGCAATGGGTTCATAATAAACAAACAACCACATGACATCGTTAGAACAAACAAACAGACGCACAACTACTCTGTGGAATCAGCGATGTTTCCGAACCGATACATAGGGACCTTCAAGAAAAGAGCGCCTACACCTTTCTTAAAGGCCGGCAACGATTTGCGACTCCTCTGGTGATCATCCGCAGTTCATGATTGGCGATGATCACTTACCATCGGGTGGGCTGTTGGCTCCTTTGCCACTTATTCTATATAAAAAATAAAGTCGTGCGGCATCGGGCGCGACTGCTCACTAGCCGATAGTCCGTTAGAGGCAAAAGTTGGATTGACATAACATTATTATTTCATACTATATACTCGCCTCGATAACAGGTTAACAATTACTGTTACTAACACCTAGGGTTGCCAACCGTACTTTAAATAAATAGTATTTTTATTAATGTAGCTTTATTGTTATACTGAGGGTGACAAGGAAGCACACAATTAAGTCATTACCTATGACCACATAACCGTGAACCTCACCAGTAACTGACACCCTATAGTATTCTGTAAGTGTGTTGCCCTTCTCCAGTCGAGCCGACCCATTAATAATGATGTTAAAAACTAGATACAGCCTGGCACCAACCACTGTTCGTTGAAATCGATAAAATTCGAGCAACGAAATATACCGCGATAAGTGTAAGAAATAAAAATCATCAATTTGTATTTGCACTCCTTAAAATAAAATATACTTCTAACAGTGCAGTTTGTTTCTAGCTGCACAATAACAGGGAGAAATACCAGTTGAATATTGCTTTGTTTCATTCAACCTTTATTACTGGTGACGGGTCATTCCATTTCAGACCTTAAGGGTGACAACGCATCTGCATTATGATTCCTTGGATGAATTGTTGAACTGTGTTCTGTGAAAACGATGTTAGTTAGGCATTTTTTTTATAAATAATAATGTTTCATTTTTTATTACATTGAGATTTACTAACGAGTACACTGTCCACCTGATGACAAGTGATTCCTTTGGCCCATGACACAAACACTCAACAACGATAATGTTGATTTGTTGTCACCGCAGAGAACTGCGATGGACTGCCTGTAATTGGACACCCGGATCCTCACCCTGACCATACGAAACACGGCAACATTATGCTGCTATTTAACGCTGATATTCCGTGAGGACGCACCGACCCTTTTATGCTAGATACAAAAGCGTGGCCCTATTTTACTACTTTATTAATACCCCACCGACGACATTGCCTTAAGTGGCGTACGCGTATCGCTATGAAAGAAAATATAGCAGGGAAAGCAGCGTGCCTAAGAAATAAATATAAATTATACAGTTGGTAGCTTATTGAAGTTCTAACACCGTTAAAATCTTTTATATTTGTGCAACTATTAACAACATTATGATCTATTTTATTAACTGCGCAGTTTAACATCGCACGGTCGCAACCGAATGTCACCGTAATCGTCTTTAGGGTTTATTTAATAATTCGCGACTGGGCTTTCATTTAAATTTTTGTTATGATGATTGTTTTTGTATTACGGGCAGAATCTCAAATGCATTCTTTATATATTCCTATAAAGATACTCAGATTGCTATACACAAAAGCGCCCCGACATTGCGCGGAAACTCAATACAATAGAGTACATTCGATAATTGGACGTCTTACTTTTATCACCGTTATGTTTATATAAAACATATCGCCATGGCAACGTACGAACAAAGGCAGAAAAGAATGTTATTGTTTGTGATAAGACAACTTTGTACACAGCGCAGTGTAGTAGAGGACACGTGTGGACATGCGCGTTTGCGTGCGTAGACACGAAGGCATATGCATCGTTGAATTTTATACAAATTAATATCGATTACATAACCGTTCATACAGAGGTAGTGGTTTGTCTAGCTGAAAGCTTTAGATAGGTGCAAACGGGAAAGTCAGACAGGTAAAGAGACCTTGCGGCTTCAATTGCAGAATGAATGGGTCTACTCAAACGGGAAAGTTACACGAGTAGAATTGCAGCGTGAATGGCTCTCTTCAAATGGGAAAGTCACACAGGTAGAGTTAGGTTCAGCACGTTGCAGCTTCAGTTGCAGCATGAATTTCACACAGGTAGAGTAGTGTTAGGTTGAGCAACGTTGTAGCTTCATTTGCACCATGAATGGGAAAGTCACACAGGTAGAATAGGTAGAAAATCCTCGTAAGCTTCAGTCGAAACTATTTGTTTGCTGGTTTTAAGCTCATAATCGTTTGTCACCCAAAATTTAATAATCATACTTGATTGATGTCGACTGCCTATATAATAATACTACACTATTGTGCATAAGACTCTATAGAAAGTGTTTTGGAGCATAGTCCGCCACGCAACTCCACTGCGAATTGATGCACTTCACGTCATCGTTTTCTTTTATTTACTTATTTCATATACATGCAGTTTCCCTCACGATGAATGTGTTCCTTCACCGCCAAGCTGGGGCTCAAGCTGGCTCGACTGAACCAGGAGATACCACAGTTCTATTTATGTACTAAATCAAAATATAAGTGTTTTTTTGTACGTGTGTGCGACTTTAACGAGTTTCACACTTCAAATAGACTTCAAATTAATCAATTATATGTATCATATCTAGAATAGGAACTAATATTGAAAGCGAAATTCATCTCACGACCCTGATAACTGCAGATTATGATCACCACGGATTAGCGAGAGCGAGGTCGCGACCTCGCGATAGGCATTAAAATTAAAAACCATCATGGTAAAGGTATTTCGTAACCTTTAAGATAATGATTTGATTTATTCAAACACATGACATAGACAAAGACAGACATACTTTTAATGAAAATGTAGAAACAAGAAGCAAATATAGAAAAACATTACCTATCGACCCAGCTCAATATATAATGAAATATTGTGTTAACGTTGATTAACTGGAAGTGATAACTGGCATTGAGAAGAGATGTTGCATCTCTATGATTTTTTTACCCAATTTACCATGGGCAGTGATCTGATTGGTTCCAGCCGCTGAGTTTAATCATCGTACATAACGACAGAATTCAAAATTTCATCTTCATCATCTCGATGGTTAGCAATCCACCACTGTGCGTGTTACGCGAAATTTCCTGCACAACTAATATACGGAATTTGCTATCACTGGCGATACGACTTAGGGACCTTCAAGAAAAGAGCCTACACCTTTCTTAAAGGCCGGCAACGAATTTGCGACTCTTATGGTGTTGCGGATGTACATGGGCGACGGTGATCACTTACTATCAGGTGGACTGCGGGTTCGTTTGCTAGATAGTTAGATGACCTCGTTACCTGTAATTGAATCATCTGATCCCCATACATTTTCACGATGTTACTCCGTAAACGCGTGGTCGTACACCGGTCGAGCCAACCCATTCATGTTTCAGCGAGAAGCTAGTTTATTTGTGGTTCTACCGCGGTTAAAGAAGCTATGATATCGCTAAAAATGCTTTAAATGGTGAAAATTATGGCAAAATTGCTATATTTTGTTCTAAATTATTATGTTTTTAGTAAAATATTTTTTTTGAGTTGCAATTAATTGCTATTAAATAAACTAAATATTATTGGTGATAATGCAATCTCTAATAGTAAACAAGTTATTTTTTGATAGCTAGTGCGTTGGTTATATTTGCGTATAATTGGATCAAAATAAAGTTAGTATATGTATCTACCATAACATATATAACATAGTACTAATATCTAGATATCCGGTTATAAAGCGTGTTTATACAACTAAGATCTCATCTGATGTTAAGTGTATATAAATACACACATCTAACTAATATCAATATATCCTGTTTGCATGATGAATTATAATGCGCAAATGTCAGTGTTTAAAACGTAGTAAGTGGTGATAAGATGCTTGTTATAGTAGTAGACAATATATATTCACTAATCTGTAATGCCACACTAAACAAAAATATATATTCCCCACGTTAAGTGGAACACGCTAACACAATTTTTCTTACCCTTTGAAGTCGCAGTTTCCGTCTAAGTTACGTGTACAGACAGATCATGCTTTTATATAATATTTAGTTAAGATACATATATAAAATGTAATTATAACAATCCCATTTCACGATAAAGACTAGATCCCGTCATTCAAAAATATTTTTATTACATAATCAATGCCTACACATGTTCGGGTGCGTTCATTGCAACAATTTTAGCGGTAAAGTCTATATATAATTCATAATTTTAAATTTTTTACCGTGTGCCAGAGACGTGTATCTTCAACGAAAAAATAGTAAGAAATTGCGTCTTCGTATTCTTCGTTCGTATTATAAGGAATGATTTCAACAGTTCTTCTATGATCAGACCAATTTAGGCATCGTGCAATATTCATGTATTTTTAAAATAATATTTTACTTAAATTTTATTGAGTTTTCCCAAATGAATTTTCGTTTAACTTTATTAGAACTTATTAATGACTTATTTATGCCATACTTATGTATTTATGCCTTAAAGCTGTTTATTTTTATAAACAGCTTTAAGGCATAAAATCATTGCAGTCGACAATTTTTAGTTCTCTATTACGTCTATCCGTATGTTGATCTAATTTACCGTGATAGAGCCACGCTAAAGCTAACTTCTAAATGCAACGTTGCTGTGTTTTGTATTGTGAGTGTAGGGATCCAGGAACCCGATTACGATACGATATGGAATGTCTTAGTCTCAACTAAGACATTCCATATCGGTCGTTAGGGGCGACAACACGTTGAGTCGTTATTGAGAACAGATGTTTTTTTCTTTTTTAATTTTGATTTGATTGTAAGTAATCACCGCCGATCATAGACTCTGCTGCCGGCCTTTAAGAAAGGTGTAGGCTCTTTTTATGAAGGTCCCTAAGTCGTATCAGTACGGAAACACCGCTGGCGACAGCTGATTCCACAGAATGGTTATGCATGGCAGGAGATTTGATGAAATGAAATTGAGATGTCAGTTTCATTAATTTGTCACCTTATATTAAAAAAAATATATTTTAGCTTTACCTACCAATTTTCCGTTTATAAGGTAACAAATAGATAGAAAGTAAACCGCTTCCTCCTATCACCGAGTCCACGCCCCACGCTCGGCCATGACTTCCAAACATGCAGATATATTAGGCTATGATAAGCGACTGATAAACCATCGCGCACGAGATAACACAGTTGGTAAACAAAGCCAATTTTGTAAAAGGCGTATCAAGGTTATAGGAATTTTTGCATCGCCCACTCCTTTGGACTGTTACGGTAATGGCTGGACCTCAACCAGTTTAATTGTATTTTTATTCCAATCACTTTTTTTATTTGTACCTTAACATAATTGATTACAAAACAATACCGGAATAGCTCGACCGGGGTATGTTTTTTTTTAATATTACGCGTGACGACTTGGGCTGTGATGGGCACATCTACATTGATAACAAAGATTGAAGATGACGGCGACGCATGAGGACTCTGATTTAATGCATCGTCACTTATAATTGGGTTTCTGGATCCCGGATACTGGATGAGATTAGATAATCGATCTCAGTGGTTTGAAATCCGAGAGGCCTGCATCCAACTGCGTAATAATATAGACTGATGATTATTGCACCATACGTTTTGTTGCTGTACCTTGCTTGTATTTTGTATGGGCGTAGCCTCGCACCTCTTCAGATCACGCTGAACCATTAATGTTGCAGCACCAATCTGGTTAGGGCATTGGCTCTAGCACTATAAGAAAATTGTTAGCCCACTGAACTATTTTTGCAGGCGCTTTGTATGAAAGGTCTGTGTTGTTTGTTGTTGCTTCTGAGTTGCAGTTGAGAAGAATTCATAATAGCCAATCATAAAACCTTGATTTGCTCTGAAAATGGATGAATACACATCTATATGTTTGTATTGATATATAATACTAATATATGTGTATGTGGGTATATTGGTATACGAGTCTACTTTGTAATATATAATGGTTTTATCATGAAAATTAAATTTTAGCTCAATCTTGAGAAGGTAAGCAATAGAATTACTAATTAAATAATACAATTAAAAATATAGTATTATTGTCGATGATAATCAAATTAATTGTCTATGATTCCAATTCAAATGTCAAATTATATGTTTAACGACATATATTTTTGGATATAAGTGTAAAACAATCTAGACTGCACGAGGAAGAAAATTAAACAAAAACAGAACGACATATTTAAATAACATTAAAAAAAAATGAGAACTGCTGTACGTCTAATATGAGAATAGTGTACACTAACCCTATTAGTATACTAATTCAGTAGGCTATCGCTTCTAAACCTTGGGGGTCGGGTTTGTTATTAAATGGGGTCGAAATCTGTTCAATAAATGTATACAAAATATTCGTTTATTAAAGGAATAAATTTTAATGTAGTTTTACTAAATTGAATATTACTATGTAATAAAAAACACGAAAAAAATAAACTTATAAATAAGCTTGCTTTGTGTAAATACACTATTAATTCAAATGATCAATTTATAGTGAAGGGTGTCGCAAAGCTTTCTCGTGGATCGCGACATGAAAATGTTTGAGAAGCAATGTAACAGGCTGTGCCGTGGTAGCTCAATATCTACACCGACCGATTACGCGTACACATTACGCGGGCAAACCGAGTTCGATTCTCGGCGCTGACAAAAAATAAATTGTTAATTTAAATTATATTACTGAATGATTATGTGCCGTAAAGGAAAATATCAATAAAAAACCTAAAAGAAATAATAAAAAAAGGGTGATCGCTTTCTACAGGGTGATCGTTTTCTACACAGTAAGCCAGTCCTCGAGGAGCTGGTCATAATTCCTCGACACCAATATATTTACTAACACTCTTTCTATCTATATGTGTACGACTAACAAAACAAAATTAAAAAAAAAAATCGAGACATGAAAAATCCGCCAGTGGAGCCGCAATGGCGAACTGTACTCCTAGAGAGGAGGTGCATATTCCCAGCAGTGGGACATGTACATAAGCTGGAACTGAACTTTTACTTTATAACTTTTATTGACGGGGACCAATATTTGTGTATATTATATATTATTATAATATTGTCGGTTTCCTGGTTTGCGTGTGTTGTGTGTATATGCCGTGTCCCTGACACTGCATGTGCACCTTCATCCGATCTTATTGTACACGCATTACATTGGAACAGAGAAGGAGACGACGTGTGAGCGCCTCTGTGTTTGCATTAATGCTTACGGCACTATAACAATATTTTGGGCAGTTGATGTCATTCAACAACTAATCGGAATCGGCGTGGTCGAAATTGATATGTCCTTTATAATAGCCTAAAGTCACTAAGCCTTAAAGTCGGTATCGTATGAGCGAACGGAAAGATTATAAGTTAATAAATTTCACCTGCTTGAAAGTCAAACACTATCCCCGCATCGAGTGTGCAAAGGTATCTTATCTAATCCACACTATCTTGACTGTCACCGTTGTATCACGACAATATAAATTAAAATAATCGTGAATCGATTTAGCGGACCACATTTGTTTGTATGCGGATTGATAAACCATAGCCGAGTCAGCATTCCAACATAAATACATAAATAAATAAAGTCTATTTTCTTACTTTCAAGAAAAACATATTCATAATAATCAAAAAAAAAATATTTTAAAAAACTTAATTAACACGCATAGTGTAAGAGTGCTAAAAAGTCCTTAGAAGAATTTGATTCAAAAATTTAATTACATTAATACTAAGTAAAGCTAAGAAAAGCTCGTAGAAACTAGATTATGTCAAACAAAAACAAAACAATCCTAACATTATTTGTAAAAAAATAAATCATATACTTTATACGTAATTAAAATTATAGGTGATAAGTAAAAACATCTAAAAGAGTGGTGTGTGCGTATTTAAGTTTTTGTTTTAGCGCATGAATGCATTAATGAGTGTGCAAATGTTATAAGAAAATAATAATATATATTTATTTTTTGGATATAAACATTAATAATATGTTAATTCAAAACAAATATGGTATGAAAACAGCGTTATTACAATCGATTAACGTTTCACGTGTTCCTTTTCGGCTTTGAATATTATTAACTTCATCCTAAAACAAAGGAACGAACATATAATCATGTGAAATTATTTAAATTTAATGAAAGATTAAAATGATATAACAGTAAGAAATTGTTGTCAACAAACATCTGTCAATACACGTTCTTTGAATTCAACATTTGTGGGAAATTTTTGTTCATTAGCAACTGTTTTAGGTGACGTTTGAATTGACTTAACCCGAATTGTATAATTTCTCGGGGGATTTTGTTATACAAAAAAATGGACATCCAATAACGGTTATTGGAGTATAACCTAGTTTTCCAGTTAGGTATTCTGACATTATCAGGATTGTGTATTTTACTTAGGTAAGAATTGAGGATATTTTTAATTGGGATTGACTTGAATTGCTTTCTTGGCTTTCGACCGTTTCTTTGGATCGTGGAAATATAGGGAAAGATTTATAGCTCATTTAACGAACTGAAAGATTTAATGACACATTTCCACAAAATTTCGAGGGAAAATTTATTTTTTATCAGCAGTTTTCTAATTTCAAAACCCAAAGGAATGTTATAATTTTTGTTAATATAGGTAAACTTTTAGAGAAAATAATTTCCTCTTTTATAATTAAACAATTAAATTAATTACGTTGACACCACAACTGTAAGACTACGCCTTTGTAAAATATCAACGTAAAATAGTAGCTTTAATATGCTATATGATTGAAATGGATGGTGAGTGAAAAACCATTATTACTGATAACGAAGAATTCCAACTTAGTCTAATGATGGACATCACCACTTATCACAAGTTGGATTATGGTATTCATTACTTAGTGTTTAAAAAAAATATCCTCAGGGGTGACACATTGGCATTTGATCTAATTACAATTTTTAGGGAAATTTGAAGCGCCAATAGCCTTGACTTGAGGCCTAATAGTTTAGGGTGCGGTCTGTGTGAACTTAAGGTCGTAGGTTTGAATCCACCATTAGACTTTTGTCGTGAACAATCTCCTATCACAAGCATTATCAGCTCAGTTGGAGTGGTTATCCGAAATATTAGTAATGTTAATAACATTGGTAATAATTAAAAAAAATCCTTATCGAGAGCATCACATGGTTGAATACTAATCCTTATGTGCTATGACGTTCCCTAATATCATAAAAGCCTAAAAGCCCCAGCCCTCTGGATTGCATTGGCTGGTTTCCATGCTATATGAAAACAAAAATGCCCGTCAACAGATCTTTTTTGATTGACACAAGTTAATCACAGCAAACCGGTTCAAAACATTGTAATTGTCTTATTTATACTGCTAATTCTTATTAAGACCTTAAGAGTGAAAGGACAACTGCCAAGGTCCGTTCAGGGTCCAATTTTTATGTAAATAAAATAAAAAGTAACCCGAGTTGGATTACACTGTTTTTGAGCGACTTTGAAAGTTGTCGGTTCGACCATAATGGGTTCACATGGTTTATTTTTTAATTTATAAAGAGAGAGGTTTACTCGATACGTGTTATAAAGTCAGTAATATCACATCAATCTCAAGTTATTTTATATAATATTAATGCAAAATATCGTTTATTTCCTTTGTTTACAATGTAATGTCTTTTTTAATTTCAGTTCACCTGATGGTAAGTAATTCCTGCGGCCCATGAGATCTACATTCATCCTTGACAAGCAATCATAATGCAAATGCGTTGTCACCGTTGAGGACTGAGATGGAATGCCTCGTAACCAGTAATAAAGGTCTTCGGACCCCTACACTCAGCGGACGAAAAACAGCAGCAATATGCTGCTATTTTACGCTGGTTTTGTGTGAGGCAAATGTAATGGTAAAACACACAATAACGACGGACCATAAAACTTTTCACTGAATCAGTAACTATGAGAGGTTTTAGTGAGTATTTAGACCTTTAAATCATATACCAAAGTATAATTTGTTTCATTTTATTTGAAAGGTATCAAAACGTTCAACGATACTTAAGAATCGGATCCGTAAAGTATCAGTCTAATAAATCACGCGGTTGCGCTGCGGTTTTGCGGACTTCATGTCTCCGAAATACTTTGTTTTGCCGCCATCTGGAATTCAACGTACCATGAATTAAAAGCGAGCGCGTAGACACTGATGTCGTGGTATTTCAGTAATGTCGACATTATTACTAGTGTTCTTTTATTTATTTATTTATTTAAGCTTCATATACAGTATGTATAAAGGCGGACTTAATGCCTTAGGCATTCTCTACCAGTCAACCCTAGGGTGATGCGAAGATGAAATGAGGTAGGTGTATGCTTAAAGAACTTGTCGTCAAATACTATTATATTAATTATATTATATATAAACAATATATGCGTAAGTATAAAATACATATATAACTAGACGTGATATATATATATAAATACATAATTACACATAATTATATATATCATAATTACAGATTGTGAGAATCATCTCAATATAAAATATCGTGATGATTCTGCCAATCTGTTGAAAAATAGCTCCCGAACCTCAAACGCTTAACGATGTATTTAAAACAAAAACATCAATAATAACGGAAGATAATTGCTCGAAACAATTTAAAATTGTCTGAATGAAATAAAAATGCCGACATCTTTAACCGACACAATCACAAACACTTCGGAATCATATCGACTTCTCGCCTCGACTCCTTTGTTTTATTTAAACAACATTATTTATATATTTTTTTGCAATCTATATATTATTATATATAGTGACAAAGAAATTCCTATAAGATTTGCTTTTCTTAGAACACAAAACATATTATTAATATTGAAGCAAATTGAAAGAAAATTATTAAAATGTTGGCGAGACCAATTCGAGAGTTATCCCTACGGAATTAAAAAAAAAACATTGCGCAAATACGGCCCGAGATTTCGTGGAATTCGATGTACATTTATAAAAATTACGCATCGAATTGAGGATCTACTTCTCTTGGAAATTGGATTTATAAGTAAAGATGATAAGGTCTGTTGGATACACTTTTCTTAAAATGAACATGGTTAATTTTTAATAAAAAGTAATAAAAAAAGTGTTAGTTTAAAAAAGTAATACTTCTTTTATGATATGTAGTAATTTTCTCGATTTATAAATACTAAAAGAATACTAAAAAGTCAATGAAATAGCGCTACTGTTTCGTTCGACTAATCGTTTTTCAACCTTGGGGTTATTGTAAGGGGGTCGCAATCTGTTCAATAAATAAGACCTATATACAATGACGGAATGAATTTTACTGTAGAAATTAAATATTACAATATAAAAATAAACTTATAACTTGCATTGTATAAAATTATTATTAATTAATAAACTATTAATTTAAATGTTAATAATATTTAATAGTAAAAGGGTCACAAGGTTTTGTCCTGCCTGTTTGACCTTTTCGTGGTTCACGAAATAAAAAATAATGAAAAACAATGGTCTGAGTGGTACAAACTGAACTTAATAGTGGTAGATTGTTTCTAGTTGCAGAATGATGGATAGGCTCGATTTGGGTAGGACCACACCCTCACAGAATACCAGCATAATGCTGCTGTGATTCATTTGGTGATTGGAGGGATCCGGAGACCTTTATTACTGGTGACGAGACATTCTACCTCAGTCCTCAAGGGTGACAACGCATCTGCATTATTATTCCTTGTGAAGGATGAATGTGGATGTCGTAGACCGCAGGAATCACTTGCCATCAGGTGAACTGTGTGTGAGTTTGTTACTCTCAATGTAATTTAAAAAAAAAACTAGATAATGGGCTACTGTTCACTATGAATTCAAACTCAGTCTTCATTCTTTCAACATTATCATCACAGTCTACGAATATATCCTCAGGCCTCCCACAGAAATTGCCACACGACCCGAGTCATATGCACCCATCGACTTGCAGAGCTCGTCGGTTGCCATTGCAGAACTTTTCTTCACCTTTCTTTCACATCGGTAAGCGTTTCTATGAGCAACTCGTACGTGGCCGACCCATTGCTGTTCCTCATTGAGGAAGAATATGAGACGCTGGCATCACTTATTACCAGGTTAACATCATGGCCATTGGACCCCATAATATGTTAAAAATCTTTCCTAAGGGTGGACTGCTGTAGGCAAATGGCGATTGTTTTACTGTTTTCTTTAAACTCCTGTTAGTACTAAACGCATATTTTTTCTATAAGTTTTATTTTCCAAAGAATCACTAAATTAAATATGAATTTGAATGAAGTCTAATCGTTAAAATATTTTTTATTGTTTTTATGGTGACTTACGAGCAAACAGTTTACCTGATGGTAAGTGATTCTACCCATATAGATTCTCGTAATGGAATGCCTCGTCAGCAGTAATAAATGTATCCGGATCCCTCCCTACACTCATCAGACGAAACACAGAGCAGTGTTATGATGCTATTTCACGTTGGTATATGTGAGGGCATTGTCCCAATTGGACCTATTCTCTCAACCACTGTTCTAAAGCTATATATATATATATATATATATATATGTGTGTGTAAAAGCTGTTATATGAATTGCTATCGAATTTAAATATCTAAAAAGATTCCGCTCAGTATCGAGTTAAGTGGCATACAATTTAAATTTGAATGATGGAATCGTACGAACGTTTGAATTAATGGAAATGGATCTGAACGGCAATACGTGCACAATTGCAATAGAATGAATAAGCTAGTAATACATTTATCCCATTCGTTCAACCAGTCTCGAATAGTTCTTTTTTATTTTACAAATTATCATTCATATGACAGGTGTCAATTGAAATATACAGTCATAATAATGTTTAAGCGACTATTATTTTTAATTAATAACACCCTTAATAAAATATTTTATATTTAAAATATAAAAAAAAATTATAAATAACACGTAACATGCAATAACCCTAATACTTAATAGAACCTCTGATAGTTCAACGATCCGCTCTTGATCAATATGTTAGCAGCAATAAAATGGAAGTGTTTTTTTAATATTTTTTTAATAATTTCTCTTACCATGAAATTAAAAGATTGTACCTGAACACAGCCATCTTACCATCCTGTATAATAATAATTAACTATTTTTTATATTACATAAAACAAATGAGTACACAGTTCACGAATGGTAAAGTTATTATTACGACCCCGTTACATCTACATTCGTCCCCAATAAAAATTCACGTAGCTCATCGTAGACAAGCCTTAGGACTGTCTTGAAATTATGTAAACTGTGATCGAGTCCGGAGATTCATACACTCACCAAACAAAACACAGTTATTCTTCGATTTTACACTGGTATTCTGTTAGATGGTGGACCGTTCGAGCAGCAAGTATTTAACTGCAACGTGGAACTAACTCTGTTAAAACTATTTAAATTACAATCTAAACAAATTTGGAGCCTCCATTGACGTACGATTTGCAGTTCTGTAGGTGTACATCTGTTAAAACAACTTAGGTATACATCGATAAGGAACAAAACTTTTGTTTCATTGTTTTTAATGTAAATGCACAAGTTTACGTACGGCCAAATGTATTATGATTAATTTCTAGAATAAATTTATTTTAATAAATTGTAAAATATATACTGCGCTTCGTCATTGTATTTTTATCCGGACATTTTCAGGTGATTTACGTATTTTAACACGACGTAAATTTTTGGTTACGTATTTACGCAAAGTGAAAGCTGAATATTTTAAGTGATAGAGCTACGCTGCAGTTTGTTTTTAACTGCAAAATGAATGGATCCCTTCTACTGGGGAGGTATCACTGAAATAGCAGCATAATGGTGCTGTGTTTCGTCTGGTGAGTGTAGGTATCCGGAGCCCTTTTTAACTGGTGACGAAGCATTCCATATCAGTTCTCAAGGCTGACAAAGCATCTTCATTATGATTTCTTGTCAAGGATGAATGTAGATGTTATGGGCCGCAGAAGTCACTCACCAACAGGTGAACTGTGTGCGAACTTGTTACCCTCACTGTAATAAAACAAATACAAACATTCAATATATTGAATGTTTGTTATACTTTTAATGAAACTTGAGAGTCACAAACGAGCAAACGGTTCATCTGATAGTAATTGATGAATGCGGACCATGGCATGAACATCCATTAACGAAGATTCAAGATGCGTTGTCGCCGCTGAGGACTGTGATTCAATGCCTCGCCAGTAATTGGATCTTCGGTTTCCTACACTGATCACACGAAACACGGCTTTGTTATGCTGCTACTGTTACTCTGTAACGGTCCTACCCTGTTGAGTCTAGCTGTATATGTTTCAGCCAAAAATTAGCAGCACTATGTTATTTACGTTAAATTAATTTAATTATAATTAATTAAATTACTCACTCACAAAGCAAAATCTGCACAATATTCAGGTAGCACAACGAGCAATGGAGCGCGCCATGCTAGGAATCACTCTGATGGACCGCATACCCAACGTCGAAATTCGCCAGAGAACTAAAGTCGAAGACGTGGGTATGCGGATCATGGGACTGAAATGGCAATGGGCAGGACACCTGGCTAGAAGAGAAGACGGTCGGTGGACCAGGGTAGTGGTAGTATCCGAATGGTGGCCAAGGCAGGGCCGCCGATCACTGGGCAGACTGGACCGCTGGTCGGACGACATCGTCAGGGCAGCGGGGCCGCAATACAAAAAATACCGTGAGTATTCATGTAAACACGGGGGCACCAACATGTACAGAAAATATGGAGGTGGCTTCAGATAAAACATACATAGTATGCACAACACACCCAGACAGTAGCTAAGCCGAAATCGAACCCGGAACCAGTGAATCGGAGGTGAGTTATTTCGACCACAACACAACGCGACCGTGAAAACGAACAATAGAAAATTACATACGCGTGTGTAATTAAATGGCGTAACTGTAATAATAACCTATCGTAGGGCGGTAGACAAAAAAATATATGTTTCAGTTATTACATATTAAGTATAATTCAAAGCAGTTATTACGTTAACAGTTATGTTAAACGTTGTCATTGTTGTACCGTACAATATATATTTACATACATATGTTTTTATAATATCATTATATGATATTTATGACGACGATGATGAACGAGCTCACTCTCCACCTTTTTTATTTATGTCTTTACGTTGAGAGTAACAAACGAGCGCACAGTTCACCTCATGGCAAGTGATTCCTGCGGCCCATGACATCTACATTCATCCTTGACCAGGAATCATAATACAGATGCGTTGTCACCCTTGAGGAATGAGGTGGTTCGCCTCGTCACCAGTAATAAAGGTCTTCGGATCCCTACACTCACTAAACGCAACACAGCACAATTATGCTGCTACTTTACGCTGGTATGTTTTTCAGGATAAAATCCGCCAATCCGCATTGGAGACTGCTCCAATACTCTCTTTCGAAAGGAAGGCTGTGCCCTACATTACGATTGCCATATATGCTTTTACATTATTTTCTTTTATATATAACCTTAAATTGGCACACGTAAATAAGTATAAAATATAAAAACTAACAAAAGTTTATAAAAGTAAAGTATGTAGCGTTTTCTTTTTCGTAAATAGCAAAATAAAAACGATACGTCATTAGCATTTGCGAAACTTGCGAAATTAAAAAATTGTTTCGCTCCGTATTCTTGATAAGCGACTTCCCGCCACAATTTGATAAGATAATAATAATTATGAATACTGAGAAAAGTAGAAGAATTTTTGTTGAAAGTGAAATTTGCCGATCGCAATGATTACTATTATATATAATATTAATGAATTATATGTGTGTTTTTGTTCGAATTTATTTTAATTACTTTCGATCTCTTTCAAATGCACTGCGCAGACTTTCGTTCAATACTGACGCAAAATGAAGTTTCGTTGGATAAATTTTTCGAGTTGTTCTACCAACCAAAGGTATGGAACATGATATTTATTTATTTTGCTTTATTTAATTTTCCAACAATGAGAATACATTGAATAATTTACAAAGTACAATACTATAATTTAACTAGTTGTCTAATTACTTAGAGGAAAACACATCATTTTTCACAACAGATTCTTACCATCTATTTACGAAAGGTACATCAAAAAAGGAAAAAACAACAATGATATGATATATATGATGACGATGAAATTCAATTACTATTTCAATGTTGAACAAAGGCCTCTCTCATAAATTGCCATAAAGCTCGATCCTAAGCCATCTGGATCCATCGACTTGTGTCGTCGCTCCATCTAGTGAGGAGTCCGCCTACCTGTTTTTATGACATTTAATTTTATGAGTAACAAACGAGCGCACACAGTTCAGTTGATGGTACGCTCCTGCGGCCCATGACATCTACATTCATCCTTAACACGGAATCATTATACAGATGTGTTGTCACCCTTGAGGACTGAGATGGAATGCCTCGTCACCAGTTATAAAGGTCACCGGAGGGCGTGGTCCTACCCAGGTCGAGCTGATCCACTCATTCTGCAGCTAAAAACTGCAACGTAACTCTAGCACTATAACACTGGTTACTTATGAACCCATTGGATGGGGAAACCCATTGCTTATCCTAAGTCGATCACCTTTGTTCTCCTAGTTTTTATCTATAATAAAGCATCTATAGCGTAATGGTTTACGGGGTACGGTCTACGAAACTTAAGGTCGTAGCTTCGACTAATGTCGTGAACGATTGTTCCTAGCACAAGCATCTAATCTTAGTTGGAGTGATTAACCTGAATGTTGGTAAAGTTAATACTAACTTAAAGTTAGCACTGCTATCATTCGTTTTTTAATAAAATCTATAAATAAAACATTGACAGGTGTCATGTTATAGTAGAGTGTCAGTTTGTATAGTTTAATGAAATACGTCGAAAAGCTAATGTTTGGTTGGTGACCTTTCCCGGGTGCCGGCGAGGTCGGTGCGTGGAACCGGATTCTTTTACACTAGGCGACGGCCTTGTGGGATTGGGGCGAACTAAACGCTCGTTCTGACGCCGGCCGCCGATTCATTTACAATTATTTCGTACCGACTTCTATAATATTGGTACAGTGTGACCTGCATATCTCTGAATGTTATGTCGCGGTCTGCTTTAGATGCTGCAGTAGCTCTGTAATGTTCATGGTTTCTTTTTATTTCTCTTTTATTTATTTAATTTCCGAAAATATACTTGATGATGATATTAATTTATCGATACTGGGAAAAGCAAAGGACTTTAGTCCATACAACCAGGTCTTGTTCGTATGATGGTTGGTCTGAAACTCCCGAAAATATATACATAAATTGATGACGTATGACATCGTCAAACCGCGGAACGTTTTGTGCGCGAAATTACATGTACAACCTTAACCTACTTGATGCTATATTTACTTTTACTTTCTCTATTTTTATAGATTACATTACATAATTATATTTCTTTATTCATTTTCTATTAACGTAATTATGGTTTTACTGTATTAATGTAATAAAATGATGTTCTGATAAACACAGTTTTAATTTATTTTTAACTGCATTTTTTGATAATTTACTTGAGTATGTTACTCTGTCGGTTATCTTTATATGTGATAAACATTGTATCTTTTATAAAATTAAAAAAAATATCATATGATACCGCATGGTGGACTATGCTCTTATATCCTCTATAAAGAGGAGAGAGGACCTGTACTCAACAGTGGGATTTATGTATGTGGCCTTTAAATTTTATTTATTAATTTTACAGGATTGATATAAATGATTTTTCAGCGTATAAAACTTTTTGACAGATTTTTATTATAGTATTTAGGGCGACAAGTTAACTCGATGGTAAATGATTGGTGGCATCCACATTCCTACTCCTGCAGTTTGTTTTTAAATTCAGCATGAAGTTCTTAAGCTTGACCGGGCTCCTGCTGTCCTTCCACACGTTACAATAACAGTATGACGCTGCCGTGTTTTGTCTGGTGAGTATAAGAATCTGGAGACCCTTATAATTGGTAACTGGGCATTCCATTCCAAACCACAGCGGTAACATCTTGAATCTCGCGTACACCTGTTTGATGAAAAGCTTTTTGTGTACGAGCCCTTTCATAAAAACTTACATGTACTCTAGGCTCGTATGAAAGTGTCAGTCTGTATATTTGTATGTCTTTGGTGCAGTAGTGGAGCCACGATGCAGCTGTTTTTTTTTGCTACAGCACACGGTTCGACTCTACAGGAAAAAAACCCTTACAGTATAACAGCATAACGTTGCTGTATATAGAGCAGTTAAATGCATATACTATAACTATATATAACAGTAACTCTTTAGTTACATGTATTAACTTGAAATAGCGGCATAATGCTACTGTGTTTCGTCTGGTTTCTTTATTACTGGTGCATCTGCATTATGATTTCTTGTCAAAGATGAATGTGGATTTGATGGGCTGCAGAAATCACTTGCCATCACATGTACTGTGTGATCGTTTGATACTTTCAAAAAAAACAAAATAATAAAAAAAATAATCCTCGAAGTACACAACGCATGTGCATCCTAAATCTTTGTTAAAGATACCTATAAAGGTGCCATGCACTTACATCAGGCGAACTTTGTTTGTTTCTCAAGACTAATATTATAAAAATGGGAATCGGGAACAAAATTTGATTAAATAAGTCGTATTTATTTATATATCTCGTTTCATGTAGGTGAGTGAGGTCACTCGTGTGGCCACATTGAAGATAAACATTGTTGCATTTATGAGAAACAACCTTACGTGTAAATTTAATTTAACTAGCGCGTAGCCATTTTGTTTTGATACTATTACGAGTAAATGTCACATTCACTATTTTATAAACATTGAAATGTGAATTTATAATGCGAGTAATATGTAGAGAAATATTTGACCTCGAAGCAAACCTGGTTACTGTTATTGCAGGCCCTGATCGATTCTAAACTGAGAAAAAATATTTGCGTTTTTCTTTTATTTGTTTCGAGGGTGACAAAGTAGCACAGTTCAACTGATGGTAAGTGATATGGTGGCCCATGACACCCATATTTGTCCATCGACAAGTAATACCGAATTCTAGCGTTGATATCGGAAAAATCAATAACGATTTTTTTGAACCCAAGTTACGCTTACGGTTCTTGAACCAATATGTAGATTGTTGAAATGACTAAGATTAAAATACGCAACAATTTTTTTTAAATATTAGGGGGTGACAAAAAATCACACGCTTAATCTGATGGTATTTTTTTAACAGAATTAAACATTAGTAACATTCCGGTTAATCACTTCAACTAAGCTTATATGCTTGTACAACAAGGTAGTGGAGTTACGCTGCAGTTTGCTTCTAGCTCTGCAGAATAAATGGATCAGCTTGAACGGAGAAGGGCTACACCCTCATAGTATACCAGCTTGAAATAGCAGCATAGTGCTGCTGTGTTTCGTCTGGTGAGTGTAGGGATACGGAGACCTTTATAAATGGTGACGAGACATTCCATCTCAGTCCTCATGGGTGACAACGCATCTGCATTATGATTCCTTGTCAAGGATGAATGTATATGTCGTGGGCCACAGAAATCACTTGTCATCCGGTGAACTGTGTGCTCGTTTGTCACTCTTAATGTAATAAAAAAAATTGGACGATTCAAACTTACGACCATAAGTTTCGCAGACCGTACCCTAAATCATTAAGCTATTAATGCTTGATTTATGTGATCAACACGCGTTGTCACTCCAGAGGATTACGATACAATGACTCGCTTGGGTAATCGGGAAGCTCTCATATGGAAGACTTCGACCCATATGGAATACGCATCTATGAACACCACTTGGTGAAATCACATATGACCCTCCCTGGTCCCATCAATGAGCATGTGTACTTACATATGTATGACTTTTCGGATTGGATTAAGGGGGAAATAGGAGGAACGAGGTGGCGATGCTTATCGATGTATAAACATGTGTTTGAGGGCAAATGGAGACATGCAAGAACTTAGTTTGACTGATGGTAAGTGATCCTAGTGGACCTTAAGTGTGTTTGTGGAATTTAAGTGTGTTAAGTACTGTAATACGTTACTCCAACATCTTTCGAGACATATTCGTAAGTTAAGTCCGCTTTTCTGACAGATAATAAATCTGCAGCTTATAGGAATATGAGATGTGAAGCAAAATTTACATTAACTGTCGCGTTTCGAGTCGTAACTCAGGATTAAGGCGGTTGTTCTTTGTATATGTCGTTAGAATGTTTGTAGTGAATACTAGATACTTGTTTATTTTAGTTTAATAACGATTAAACAATAATTTAATTAACTAATGGATTAGAAGCGTCATAAGTCTTATGGTTTAGGGTACAGTTTGCGAAACTTAAGGTCGTAGGTTAGAATCCGGCGTTCGTCTATTTTTTTATGTTATCCTAGGTCTTTTCTTACAATGTCATGAGAGGTTTTTGTACCAATTATTTATTTATTTTCTTTCTAGGAGCGCGTAATGTTGGCTTTCTCTAATTAACTATGATCTTATCTTACAGCTTACATGAATGTGATACAGATGTTTTGGATTAAATGAATCAGTTTTGTATAATGATTCTTATTATTTATTTTTCTTTTTATCTTTTTCTGCTTTAAAATATTTAAGTGTAGACTATATATTACTTTATAATATGTAGTATGTACTATACATATTTTCCTGTAGGAAAATATCATATTTTCTTATTTCTGTTTTCTTACTTTATTTACGTCTTATTTTTGTGGTTTACTTTCTTCGCTATATTTTCACGGTACTTTATTAACATTTTTCTTTTATAAAAATAAAATTTATTATAAATAAGTAAAAATAAATATTTTATAGAGGTTATCTTTTATATATAGGTTATGTCTGTTTTTTTGTTCCAGGTCGTAGCGGTCTTGATTGTAAATTGGGTACTCAGTAACAGGTTCTCTCATCATCTCGTCATCTTCGCTGACTTCTGGGTCACAGGCGTTCGACTATCGTCGTGTACCATCTCGTAGCACAAGCTTATTTTAAGCTTAATTGGAGTGGTTAACTAAAATGTTAGTAATGGCCAGAAAGGCCAGCTTCATTCAATAAAAAAAACAATGTTATGATTTAAAAAACAGACAGTTCTCTAGGCAAGTGAAGACTAGCCCACAAACAACTACATTCATCAACTACTTAAGAATCAAGATGTACGTATATGCGCCGTCCAAAAACTAAGATGAACTACTATGTTTTCGGTAACTCGGTGATCCCTACATTCACCAAACGAAACAACAGCTCTGCTGCTTTTGTACGTGGTTATTGGTGTGTGAGGATGTGATCCTTCCTCGATCGTAATCGTGCTGTACCTATAAACAAGCTGAAACGTAGCTTTACCACTGGTAAAAAATACGCATTGATAAGCTTTTAATCAAAGTTATACATCAAAAACAAATCACAAAAAAAAGGGATCGGCTCTTCTTATGCTATTAGGGAGTCAAAAAAGCCCAGGGGAAAAGAGAAAGAACGACCAAGCTTTGGCTGTAGCAAAATGCTACTATGTTAAATTCAGGAAGCTGAGGAGACAATTACAAATGCACTGTCATGTTCGAGGACTGATACTCCATGAAAGTGCAGCTGCTCCTTAGTGAGGTGGACTTGTGCGTTCGTGACTAGTTTATAACTACAGCGTGGCGTTACGGAACATTTATGGAAAATGATGTCGAAATTAAGAAAAATTCAAGCTGATTATGCACTCACAGAATACCAGCGTAAAATAGCAGCATAATGCTCCTGTGTTTCGTCTGGTGAGTGCAGGGATCCGGAGACCTTTATCACTGGTGACGAGGCATTCCATCTCAGACTTTAAGGGTAACAACGCATCTGCAATATGATTCCTTGTCTAGGTGAACTGTCTGCTCGTTTGTTACTCTAAATTTAATAAAAAAATAATATAAAAATAAAAGTTCGAGGACATAATTATAGGTAACTATGTATTCCATTTTAGTCATTAAGGGTGACAGCTTATATCTATCTTGAATCTTAATAATAGGTGAATGTAGATATCATTGAAGTATACCTTTACATAGTAAAACTATATAGTACATATTTTATTATATTTCCACAAGTCTAATCTATTTGTTGAAAATTTTCTATAGACCTTTAGAACAATATTTAATGTAAATAATGAATAAAATTTAAGTTACCCAATGCTTTACCGTCTTTTGTTAAAGTTAAGTGAGAGAGAGGGCTTTCTTAATTTGAATATACCTTAGGAATATGAATAATAAATATACTAAGTATAGTTTGGTTTGATAAAATTAGCCATGAAGACAATTGTTAAATATTGTGCCTTTAACAGTGATAAAGGTCTCCGGAACCCTACACTCACTAGACGAAACAAAGCAGCATTCTGCTTCTATTTTATGCTGGTATTCTGTGAGGATTCAGTTCTACCCCGGTCGAGCTGACCCATTCTTTCTGCAGCAAGAAACAAACTGCAGCGTAGCTCTATCACCGTAAAGTAAGTGTTTGTGTATGTATGACAAACCAGCACACAATTCAGCTGATGGTCAGAGTATGTCTGCGCCCTATACAACAATGATCTCAATAAAGATACAACGCGATTTATGGGTACTAAGATATAATGCATCGCTATTAATAACTGAGTCTCCGGATCTCTAGACTGTGATACTTCAGATCTAATAAAACTATTCATGGAGCAGCTAAAACCAAACTGCAGTGTGCCTCTACCAATAATGAAGTTACATAAATTAGAATGTCGTGACCAATGCTCGTCTTCCACAGGGTTACAATGATAGTTATAGGTTTCTTTACTGGGTCAAGTATTTAATTGATGAAGTGGATGATTTTCACTTGCATATTCATAATTACAAACTTTATCACGCAACGAACAGACAACATTGTAGACATTGCTCTAGTTTATTAAAAAAAAACTATAGTTTCTTTTACTGATTGATATTAAGTAACACGTGGCGTAGTGTAGTATTTTATGAGTTTTTTGACGATTGAGGTAGGACCACTCCCTCACAGAATACTTACCAAATGCCGCTGCAGTGTTCTGTCTCGTGAGTGTAGGGGTCCAGAGACCCCTTTTTACTGGTGGCAAGGCATTCCATTCTAGTCTATAGGCACGACACGTCTGCATTAGGATACATTATCGAGGATCAATGCGGATGTCATGGATCTCAGGAATCAATACTATAACAACATGGCAGCTTAATTGCACGTACTGGATTCAATGCCCAATTGTGGAACAACATTTGTGAGATTATACATTATTGCTTTTCAGATCTGGGTGTGTAAATTCCCCTTACGAATTTACACATCACATTGGACAAGGGAAGGTGAGTGTCTCCATGTTCGACATAGTCACAAACGACTAGGAAGCAGCATCATTGACTCCCCCTTTATCGTGAAATGCATATACACAGATAACAAGAATGCAAATCAGAATCCCCCCTCCCCCCTTTTCTCGATAGCGATCCGAACCGAGGAGCTCAGCAGTGGTGTAGCCGCTTTTCGAGCCAGCATACCCGTTGTCTCAGCGGGCCCCCGCTCGCGTATCTGTTTCGCTAAAACTGTAGAGGTCCAAAGACCAACAGCATCACACAATAAAAAAAAAACAAAAAGCAAATCCGAAGGTACTGTATGCGAACAGTGTCAGCGACACAAAACACACGTAGAACATAAAAATAATTTGTGACAAAAATATTGGCCTCGCTTGGGATTCGACACTAAACTCGGCATACCATATCCCTGATCACTGGGCCACGCGGTCATAGTAATTCCTTCCTTAACGAGAATCTAGACTAAATTGGATGGAGAGCGTAAATAAGCGTCAATAGCCTAATGGTTTAGGGTACGGTCTGTGAAACTTAAGGTCGTAGGTTCCAATCCACCATTAGAGTATTCTCGTGAACCATCTCCTGGCACAAGCTCATCAGCTCAGTTGTCGTGGTTAACCGGAATATTAGTAATGTTAATAGCATTGCTAATATTATTTAAAAAAAAAAAGAGTTTCCTTACTGAACAGTGAGACATAATAGATAACATACATCTTTGTACCACAGGTACTTGAACGAGCGCGCCTAAGCCGGCTCAAACTTAAAGCACTACTCCAAAATTGAACATTGAAAATAATTTATTTCAAAAATATAATATAACAGACAAAATGAATTTTCAACGCAAATAAGATATCGTTGATATTTGGAATCGGGTTACTTAGAAATGAAAAGTAAAAAAACAAAGCTCTTAATTATTCGACCCTTTTTCTAAGAGTATTTATGAGCCATCGCTGTCTCGAATATGTCTTGATACGAAACCATAATAGTGTCGTGAAAAGGGATATCGACAAAGTTAAAAAAAAACAATGGAAACTTGATATATTTTATAACCAGTCTACTCAAAGTTCTTCCTGAAATGCCAAAACCTGTTAAATTTGTATACTATGTGATAGAGCCAATATATGTTATACATGGATAAATACGATCAACAGACGCAGAGGTACGCTACAGAGGTTCTCGTCTTCCAGGATAGCGAACCCTAGATATAGAAGAACCCTAACATAGAGTGTACCCGGGTTGCAGTAGCACAGCGAGGGTGCTAGTGTGAAGCGATGCCTCCCTTGGGAAGTACTTTTAGAGGGTACAAATCTCACATAACCCTATCATCCCTCCAGAATGTATCTTTTGAAGATTACCTCAACCCCCGACACCAAAAAAAAGGTAAATGAACTGTGTGCATGTTTCTCAGTCTTATATAAAAGAATATAACTACGACTGGTGAAGTGTAAAAATGTGTCTGGCTATCATAGAATTACGTGACCGAGTCGAGCGCAGCGAATCACTGATAACTGCTGCGGTTCTTATCAATGGACCACATGCGGACCAGCGGTCTCGGGCGACCACACTCGTGGAAGTTTCTGGTGATCGTGCGTTCTAATCATTTTGTTCTACTTCATTACTTGGTATATACACCAATAGACTGTTTTGCGGAAACCACTAGCGACGATAATATAAGAGATAGAGACACGCTGCTATAAACTAGCTGTAGCACGAATCTATCGCCTGTCTCTGTCTTCTCATAATCTATAATAAATTCAAAAAGTGAAATGGGAAAATAGTTTGAAGTAAGAAACTATGTAGAAAAAGCACTTCAATGCTGGAGAAGAAGGTCCAAGCAACTGTAAGCGTTTTCTACAAATAAACACAGTTTACATTGGTACAGAGAGATAGACAGAATAGGGACTATATCGAACGTTTGAGAGGACGAAAGAAGTCAAGTCAAGGTGAAAATCAATGGAATAACAGGAGAGTAGAAGTAAGAAGGACCTTTGGTGGGAGAAAAAAGATGAGGAAGATAAAACTCACTGCTTGCGTCGTCGTTTAAGAGAGTGTTAGGGCACGGCACACGGCTTTAATGCGAATTGTCACGTCTATTCTTTATTTATTTATTTATATATGTCATACAGTTTTCCTCACAATGTTCTCCATTAGTTAATTGCAAGTAAAATTTCATTTATGCACCGGAGATTTAACAAGGTCTACTCGCATATCTTAAAATTAACAGCGAGCGTTTGTTTGAATGTTTCAGCTGCTACGGCTCTGTACTTACGGCTTACTCTTTTAAATGTTATAATAGTTTAATATGTTATCAAGCTTACAGTGATAGAGCTACGGTGGAGTTAGTTTCACGCCGCAACATGAATGGCTCGGAAAATACGAGGAACGAACACGCCCTTATAGAACACCAACGTGATTTTTTTATGTGTATCTATATTGCTGCTAAACAGACTCGAGAAGTAAGGACCAGTGTGAAATTGAGGTATTTTTTTTTATTATTTTGAGAGTAACAAACGAGCACACATTTCACATTGGCAAGTAATTTCTGCGGCCCATGACATCTACATTCATTTTTGACAAGGAATCATAATGCAGACGCGTTGTCACCCTTGAGGATTGAGTGGGAATGCCTCGTCAACAGTAATAAAGGTCTCCGGATCCCGCCACACACCAGACGAAACACATTAGCATTGTGCTGCTATTTTACGCTGGTATTCTGTGAGGGCGTAGTCCTACCCCGGGTCGACTCATTCATTCTGCGGGTAGAAACAAAATGCGGCGTAGCTCTAACACTGATTAGAATGTCGGGATCCGGAGACCCAATTACACGAACCGACGCATTCCAACTCCACAAGGGTTTCAACGCATGTTCACCCTGAAACATCGGACACTCATCGCTTATGGTGTGAACTGTTTCTTTGTCACTACTTATAATATAAAAATATATATATAGTTCTTATAGTTCTACATACTTCATTTTACATTCGAATATATTATCAAATGTAACAAAACGATTTATCATATTTTTATATATAAATAAATACTTTTACCAATGTTCTCGTCGTCTCTAGACGAAGCCAACAATATAAATGTACCTGTGGAAAAAAAAACAAGTGTTAGTGATTTATTAAAATAATGGTTTAATAAAAAAAATTGTATTAATTTAATAAACCTGTAATACATATATTACGATTGAAAAAAGAATTTTATAATTATATACCTTTGACGTAATAGAGCGATTACGCAACTAAAAAGTAACTGTTTCTCGAATAAGTCAGATCTACTGTGGACTTCGCTATATGTATCAAGGTATTCCACCTTAGTATTCTAGAGTGCCAACGCTTTAAAGGACTTACTATCATCGGGTGAAATGGATGTCACCCTTTCACAAAAAAAATGTTACACAATAGTCAAATACATATATGTAATGAAACAAAAAACAACAATATATATGTTTTGTACATACATTTATTCCCAAATTGAGTTTGTTTTTTATTATTATTACGTTGAGAGTAACAAACGAGCACACAGTCCACCTGATGTCCAAGATTGTTGTAAGGGATTCCTGCAGCCCATGATAATGCAGATCCGTTGTCAACTTGAGGACTGAGAGTGCCTCGTCACCAGAAAACAAAGGCCTCCGGATCCCTTCACTCACCAGACGAAACTCAACAGCATTATGCTGCTATCTTATACTGTTATTCTGTGAGGGCGTGGTGGCCCTTCCCCTGTCGGGCTGATCCATTCATTCTGCAGCTGGGAACAAACTGCAGCATCTTGGTAAATCAGAAAACCAGAATTGTCCACTAAAAAGAAATACTTCCAAAAAATTTATTCTCAAAAGACCGGTTTAAAAACAAACTCACATTAAAAATCAATCGACGCGACCGTGCCTAATAACGTCGACCTCTACCCGGCCGTAAAAGTTACTATACAACATTACACCCGAGCGCACTTCTCCACTTCCCTTCACCCGGGGCGATGGCAGCGACTCGTGATGGATGGATATATCTATATATATATGTATGTGTATATATGTATATATATATATAGTCTACTCTATAAGCTAGTACAGATCCTTGAGTTTGTGACTTCATCTTTTGTCCAATGCTGAATATAATCCTCCCTTACAAACTGCCACTTAGTATGATATATCGTATCTTGAAGCACCTGCTTCCGTCGACTTGCCACAGACTTGCGTAGGACTTCACTCCATCTAGGGGGGATCATGGCTGCCACTCAAGAACCTTTCTCTCCCGTCGGTCTTCGAGCTAGTCGTATATGGCCGACCCATCGCTATTTCAGCTTGTTAATCAATGGATATTGGTCCAGATGTACGTTATTTACTCGACCTCGCAGAGATTTAATTGATATTAAATATATTTCCGCTCGCTTTATGCGGTAGCACTTACCCATCAAGGTTAATTAGTCTTCTCTTAATCTCTTTTTCCATCTGCAGTCACAAAACAAATAGAAAAAACAATCAATTTTTTGTCAAAAACAATTGAATTTCTTAATTCGATCCATTTTGTTTTTATAATTGTATGTTTAAAATATGTCACCCGATTTGTACGATTAATATATTAGGTTGAAATTTGTCGTCGCAAAATGTACTACCACTTACTACATTAAGGGTCGTGTACCAGGGTTTACCAAAGTACTTTGCGATTTTAATGATTTTTTTAAAAACTAATTACCAACTTAAATAATTTTACGTAATTTGTAATAATAATTATTTATTACACTTGATATTTACTGAATTTTATGTCTATTTATTTTGTTAAATTTTGATGAGAAAATGCGGTCAAGTTCACACTCTTAACCAACCCCAAAGTTTTCAAATTGTAAGTGTTTTGTATCAACAATACAATTATATGTAACCACAACATGCTTAAAAATGTGTAAATGAATATAAACTTAAAAATAGGAATTCGAAAAAGAATTAACAAGATAAAAAAAAATATATGAATTTGTTAACATTAATAAAAAATACATTTAAATAAAAGTTAACTTGCTTTGGAATAAATCATATTAAATATGAAATAAAATATGACTATCATCAATAATCAAACAAAATAAATTATATATATTGTGTATATTATAAATTAGGTACAGAACAAACGAATCGATTAAAACCGAGTTACCTACACTCTAACAATACTAAATACCATCATAATGCATTATTTATAGAAAAATTTTGTATGTATTTACATTTTATGTCTAAGCAAGTAAAACAGAAATCACAGTAACTGGTAAAAACATTCCATTTTATGCCTCATGGGTAACAAATTTATGCGGATGCAATATCTGCTTGAGTTTAAGCTCGTATAAATTTCACATATTCTGTATTCTTCATTAATCTTATTTTTTATTTTGCCTATTATTGTTTATAAATTCACTATCATAAACAAATAAAAACCGTTATCTTCTGCACACAAAGATTATAAAACAATTCTCTTTCTGGGTTAAATTATTACGCGTTTGAAATTTAAAAAAAAACCTATCATCAACAATGTATTTGTTTCCTCTTCCGTATTTTTTATCTGTATTTTAAATTCATTACTATTAATTATAATTATTAGATTTATTGTATATAAATATAGATAATAAACACTGACTAGGAAACAATCACCGCAAACAATTAAATTTAAACAAAGAATTGTCGATCTCAAACTTCAGTCCGTACTTTTTATAATTTCAAAAATTTAAACTGTTATTTACGATTTAGGACTTGGAATAGGAAATAAATAACCTATAGTTTAAAACTTCACCACACCTATAAATGCAATTAAGTTATCCGGCAGAAATTGTAAGCTTTGATGTTTCCTTATTACATAGCCTCAAGGAATGATGGCTTACTTATATGGTTCTATTAAGGCACGGTTTATAGTGTATTTAATAAACGACTAATGAAGAGTATGAAGAAACGAGTTGGTCACTTCTTCTGTTGTAAAGTGCTGCAAAGATCAAGGTTCGGCCGGCAGCCTTTTAAGATTTCCACAAGTAAAAACGTCGTCTGTTGAATTTTCACCTATGACCTTATTTTCCTCTTTGTTGGCTAACACCATTTTTAGTATTACGTGTACTACTAAGACATTCATAGTGTTAAAATATCATGTAATTTGTGTAAAACAAAATATTATTAATTCCCTAGGAAACGTACTAAAATATACACACTCTAACAATAAGGGTGTAGCAAATCTACAACTATTCTGAGGAATTAATTCCAGCCGCGCAGTTGAACTTTCGTTCCTCGTGACAGAATTCAAAAATTCATCCGCATACTTTCGATGGTTGGCAATTCACCACTGTCGGCTTTATTCGAAAATTTCTGCCACGCACAAGTACTCTGTGGAATCAGCTGTTGCCAGCGGTGATTCCGAACCGATACGACTTAGGGACCTTCAAGAAAAGAGCCTACACCTTCCTTAAAGACCGGCAGTGCATCTGCGTCACCTTATGTGTTGCGGATGTTCACGAGCGACGGTGATCACTCACCATCAGATGATGAGCTGCTTACTCATTTCATCATTCTATAAAAAAAAAAAACTAAGCACTGGCATTGAGAAGTAGTTAACTTAATTATAAAACTTTGTATTGACAGATATCTAGAATCTTCTCTACTAACATTTTAAGTCTCGCTGAATGTGCTTAATTGCGACGACAAAATGAAGGAAACGAAATTATGCAGAAAATAAAACCAGACTTCGATAAAAAGGACTAAAGTGTTAGTGGCTGGATTTAAAAAAAAATATTATTCCATAGATAAAAGCTGCTAAGTACTGTAAAGAGTGGATGATCTCCGAGCCATATCCTGAGTATGTACAGGCGCGGTTATAACAGCAGCGTGGAGCAGTGGTTTGATTAGCTGGCTGTTTGTAACGGATCCTGGCTTCGATTACCAGCCGCTGAACAATATTTGTGTTTCAAATATTGTTGATATTCGGGTCTGAGTGTGTGTTGTGCCACGTGTCCTTAACACTCTATCTTCCTCCGAACTTACTTCCCCTGTTTTACATCGGACTAGAGAAAGAGACTGTTAAGTGCCTCTGTGTATTATGCTTCCGGGACTATAATATATCCTGCGAAGATGATTTTATCTGGTAAACACCAGAAGGACATCACATATTTTATTACAACTGTTGTGTTTAAGTCTACCACAGTAAGTCATCAATTAAGTAAGTTAGTCAACAAGTAATCAAAATGTCAATAAACGTAAATTAATAATTGTTGTATTTAAGAAACGAAAAGAGGAAATCTCATACGTCCTTGCCGCTAGGCTATCAATGTTTAGTCTATAATCATTTATCGATTTATGTGGTGGAGCCACGCTGTAGGTTTATAATAGGTGTGGCATTTATGAGACAGTTTGATTGATGACCATACTTTGATAGAAATAGAAGCGTAAAATAGTTAAGCACTGCTGTGTTTTGTCTGGTTAGTAAAAGAAACCCCATCCTAATGTGGGCTTCCGGACTCTAAGGACAAAACACTCTGATTCCCAATGAGGCTGTAGATGTCAAGGGTCGCATTAAGCACTATCCATAAAGTGTATTCAGTCGGTAGTCGCCGACTCAAAATTTCATTGCAAAAACAGTAGCGTAAAATTTGACAAATTAAATCAGTTAACTTTTGGGCTGATGCAGATGACGAGTTAGCTAAATGACAAGCGTGGGTGGCACGTAGGGGTTGCCCGTTTGGTATTTGGGGTAAATGGCAGTCGGGTTCAAGGTCGCGGTGGAAGGTCGTTGCATTTGCAAATAGGCTTCCGGGGTATTGATTTTAGACATTTCCTTAGTTGATTGGCAACCGGATGGATAATGATATGCCAGTTCAAGATAATAAGTCAAGATCTAATTCATGGCGATAATAGACAAAATATTACACTTATATAAGAAGATGCAGACTCCATTCTGAAAAGTATTTTTTAATAGTATATCAGTCCTTGAGGTGGAGCAGAGAAACTAACTGAGAGAGCCTAAACTAACGTGGTTTTGTTTATGTTTCCGACATGAAACCAAGCTCAACGGTGAAAATGTTTGGTGTGGTGAGTTTATACCGAGAACCTATTACAGATGAGGTGGCGTCCATATTACTCCTAAGGCGTTTTAATGCATTTGTGTAATAGGAGATGTGACAAACGAGCACATGTTACAGCCCCGGATATCTTCAGCCATCCCAAGCCAAGAAGCAAGATGTACATGTGAACTAAGAACTATGATGGAATGCCTCGTTATCTGTAATTAGGTCTCCATAACGTTACACTCACGCAACGTTATGCTGTATATCATCTTGATAGTCCATGATTGCGTTTTCTTCCTTCAGACATATTGTAGCCACACTGCAGATACTAGTTGCAGTGTGGCTCTGTCAATAAAAAATAAATAATCAAGTTGATTTATGTAACGATTAATTTCCAGTAGTCTTGAAAAAAAGACAAGAGTTCCTGGATGTGTCCATATGGTCCTGGTTTTACAGATGTTCATGGTCGGAGGCGATTACTTGGGTCTCTCTGGACACTTTTGCTAGTTTGCCTACCCTATCTTATTGAAATAAAATTATGTAACATAGATTATATAAATAAATTTCATGATTTCGTTTTAGTTTATTACGGACCTTTGCCCTGAGTAAATTAAAGCAAACAACGATTATCCATTTAAATCTATTTTCGTTCCCGTTTTACAAATCCCACCAAAATCGAACAACAACCTCGCACGAGGGTGAAACGTAAATCCTCCTTCTAACAGAAAACGGGCGAACTTGTTCGTTTTATTTCAATTATTACCAATTTAACAACGTTGATCCGGGCCCAGGCGGCAGACATTTTGGATTGGAGGCTGGCCGCCATCTGAGTACGTCCTTGTAACATTTCTATTATTATGTTCTGACAAGATTTCAAATTATTGTACAGTCCTGTAAATTTAAATTAAACCTTAACGTTTAAATGGATTTACAACCGGAGTTCAATCTTCAACAGTTTCAAAACGCACTGAGACTAATTTTCTTCGTTACCTATTATTGTTTCCCTGGATCCCTACTACACTATACGAAAAGTACTATATTGTAAACGTAATAAAAACGGTATTTCGAAAGATATTGTGTTTAAGACATTCCACAAAATAAAGATCATTTCATGTCTAAAAATACAATTAACCTTTTTTTTCAAAAAATAATCAAAATGTTGTTACTTCAAATTATATTATATATAAGATTTCATTCCATATTCAGTTTTATATAAAATTTGTTTTGATTAAAGCTGAATAAATCACATGCTTTTTTCTTTAAAAAAAACTTAACGCTGTTAACATTCCTGTAAATCTTAAATTAGAGCATGCCGACCGATACTGTTGCTACATGAAACTAGCTACAGTGTGGCTCTAATATTGGGAGATTACGTACGTGATAGTTATATATAGACCTCTGTTAAAAAGCCTTCTACGAATGCCTCTTTGTTCCTCGCGAATACATTCGTAGCAGTATATGATACTATGAGGCAATCTGTCGATGTCTAAGTTCAGTAGTGGGGAGTATGGTTTGAGATGATGATGAGGTTGGAACCTCATACCCGCGAACGAGAAGTCAGCTCCTCACACAACTCTAAGCCCACAATTCTAAATGAGCTTAAAATCTAAAATCATAGTGAATTAACGAATAAATAAGTTAAAAAGTAAAATGAAATTAACTCTAACTTCGACTAGGAATGAGCGTTGCTTCTTTCAAGTTTAAATTTGTGAAAACTGCGAGCTTTGGAGGTCCAGCGAACGGTGCAGGAACCAGTAGCTTCTTAACTTTACCAAGTCGAGCTTTCAAATGAACTTTGTATATTTCATTATAATAAATTTAAACCCACCGTTATAAGTTTAGTCGACTTCGAAACTTTTGAACTGCTAAGAAATTTCAAAGTTCAAAAGTTATTTGAGTTAGTTACCGAGTACCTCTGCATTACAGTCGATATAAATATGCTAATGTGCTGTATCAAATTTTGCACGAATTCTATCATTATATACTATATATATTTTACTGAACCGTGGTAGCTTAATTTACTTGTGAACAGAACAATCTGTGTTTGATACCCGATGCCGACTGCAATTTAATTATTAATAGACGTAATAAATAATCACGAACGTATCTGTCAAATAAATTAAGAAAAACAATATTTAAAAACATGCATTTAGTGGTAGATCCATGTTGCAGCTCATTCCTTACTATAACACGGACGGATCGACTTGATCGGGAAGGACCAGGTCTTCATAGAATATAAACCTAAAATCGTAGCTTAACGTTGCGGTGTTTTGGTATGGTAAGGATCAGGTACCCGATTATAGGTAACGAGGTAGTAGAGCTACACTACAGTTTGTTTCTAGCTGCAGAATGAAGAATGAGTCATCTCGACCGGTGTATGACCACGCCCTCACAGAATACCAGCGTAAAATAGCGGCTGCTGTGTTTCGTCAGGTGAGTGTAGGGATCCATTTCTTTTGGATTCGGTGACATTTATTACTGGTGATAAGGCATTCCATCTCAGCCCTCAGGGGTCAAGGGTGACAACGCATCTGCATTATGATGAATGTAGATGTCATGGGCCGCAGGAATCACTTGCCATCAGGTGAACTGTGTGCTCTTTGTTAATCCCAATGTAATAAAGAAAAAGAAAAAAAAAGCACCAACCAATCCGCAGAGGAGCCATACAACGTATTATGCTCCAATACTCTATCTACTAGGCTTTTGTCCAATATGGGAGTCGCTTATTAATTTATAAAAAAAAGACTATAACTTAACTTTAAACTTGATAAAATTTTAAGTTACATTATACACTGTTAGGTCTATTAAATAGTATTACAATTCGTTTAATTCTATTATATTATACATTATTTCTATATTGGAACATAATTGGACTAGATATTTAAAATTTCCAGACAATATCTATTAACAATGGCGTGTCTTTTCCTAATAAAAAATAATCTTTTAACAATAGTTAAACCTGATCACGCAATGGGCTGATAACTTTGTACACAATGCGCTAGTTAACCAAAAAAAAAACAAGGGTTGATATTCTGTATTTTTTTTTATAAAATGATAGCAATGCTTTTAAGCATTTCGTCTGACTACTCAACCTAAGCTTAAATAAAAAAAAAAACAAGGGTTGATATTCTGTACTTTTTTTTATAAAATGATAGCAATGCTTTTAATCAATTCGTTTGACCACTCAACCTAAGCTTAAATAAAAAATACTTATAAGGTTCTTTCTTAAAAAGATTCGTATCTACGAACTCAAATTTCGTAGACCGTACCCTTAGCTATTAGGTTCTCGACGCTTCGAAACTTCAAAATTACAATACCCGATCGCGAATTAATATAATGGGCCGCAGGAATCACTTACCATAATGAACTCTGTATTTTTTTGTCACGCTAAACACAACAAAAATAATCTATTTCTAGACCTCATCGCAAAAAGTCCTTATTTATTAATACATCATCTAGAAACACGATAAGCCCAACTGATCCATTTTCGCATCTGTGCCCGCGGTAAAGAGAAAAAAATAGTTAATCGAAATACACAATGAACCGTAGCTACATCCCTATCGAATGTAGAACAGTTTCATTGAATGGGCACGAACGTGGGAGTCAATGAATGCGTAGGCGGTGCGAGGGAGACGGGTGTATGCGGGCGGGATACGAGAGGGAGCGAAAGATTGCCCCCTCAACCCTCTCGCGGCGTGGGGTGGTGGGTCTACGCCAACGCTTCTCAATGGAGGTTGAATGAGTGACGTAGCAACTATTGCTTCAAAGTTTAGCTTGAATAAGCCCAGCCATTAATAGTTACAACAGCAAAGCTTTTGAATGACACACAGAAATGCTGCTTGAATGTTACGGTTTATTTCAAGCTACTGATATTTATTTTTTTATAGAAAGATGGCAAACGAGCAAGCAGCTCACCTGGTGGAAAGTGATTTGTTTTACGGTCCTTCACTGCTGGCCGTATGAGAATGCTCACGGTCTCTCAACTTACCATGAAGATCAATACGTAACGTACTAGATATTTGCGGTAGAACGCGGTGACTGACATTCGATTAGTAACTGAAGAGTAATTGCTTCGTCAGTTCATATACTAAAATTGGAACGATACAGAGAAGATTAGCATGGCCCTTGCACAAGGATGGCACGCTAAATTGTGAAGCGTTCCACATTTTTTTCCCTACTCAGCGGGCCCCCGCTCGCGTGTCTGTTCCGTTAAAGCTGTAGAGGTCAAAAGACCAGCAGCATTACACATATATAAAAAAAAGCACTGAAGGCTTGATTGGCTGGTCACATAGCTCGTGGAACCGATAACCGATGGGCTAGGAAAGATCTTGAGTGGCAACCTCGGACTGGTTGGTAGTGGCAGAGTATAAGCTCCAGATGGAGCGACGACCTACCTATGCAAGTTTGCTGGAAGTAAATGTATGTTGGAGGCTCAGGGTTGGGCTTTATGGCAATTTATGATGTAGGCGTGTGTTCAACAGTGGACTCTGCATGATCGATGATGATAAATACACAAAATAGTAATTTTATTTTTTTGTTCTTTTTTTTTAAAAGATTTCTAGCAACGCCAACATTCCGGTTAGACCACTCCAACTGAGCGGAAAACGCATGTGCTATATGGTCCACGAAAATGGTCGAATAACGTATTCGAACTTACGACCTTAATTTTCGCTGACCGTACCCTAAACCAGTAGGCTATTGACGCTTCAAATTTTGAATGTTTCACTTACGTTTCATGAATACATGTATACGAATGACATTATTTCATAACCCGTTTACATGTAAATTTTTCAATTATGATAATTTCCTTCCCACGTTTTCTATTTCAGGCAGGTTGGAGAGAGATAGCATATAAAGAAAGAGGTGGTTAGAAAGAGATAGATATAACGTTCACCTAAAACTTCTCAAGTACTAAACTTTGAAGTAAACTGCATTTTTTTTGACAAATAGGCATATTGATTCATGAACCCATCTGCATTCATGTTCAGCAAAGATTCAAGATGCAAACGCGTTGTCATACAGTAGTAATATGGAGTGACTTCGGTACCTTTCATGTCATGCGAAACTCAGCAGTTATATACTGTTTTAACTCGCTGGTGTTCGACACATTCACGCTACAGCTAGGAATTAGCTGCAATGGGACTCTACATGCAATTTATCTAAAGTGTTTCGAGGCCTGTTAACACTATTGCATTATTGGATGAGCTATCTCGTTATTCTTCTCAAAAGAAGTTATCACTACTTGGTTTCGTAGTGTTTTTATTTCGTTCGTTTTCGTGTATTTAATATAATTTAAACAATTGTAGCGCTACGCTACCATGACTAAAATATATCGCTGCTTGCAATCAGGTGAACTGTGTGCTCGTTTATTACTCTCAATGTGATAAAAAAAAGGAATATTAATAATAAAATTATGTTCCTATCTATTACAGCACATAAAATAAATAAATCATTATTCCTTATTACAAAGAAAGACGATATAATCAAAGGAAAAAATTACGAAAATGTATCTTTATTTATTTTACTGTAAAGCTTTGGCTTTTAGCTGACGGTGACATATGGGAATACGCCATCTTACTATCATTCCTAACCTAACTATGAATCATAAATCAGCGCAAACCGATCCGTTTCTGCATGGACATAGATCATATTATCCAATGTAATGTGATATTTGTAGAATTTAGACGCATTTCTACGCAGGACACATCAACCCAGACCTACCCCCTAACCCCCACCTCCTCCTCGGGTGGTGTGGGATGGCCCGACGTCATAGACGCGCCTTCTGACGTAATGTGTACGTAACCAGCGATTTCACTTATCTGAGAAGTATTCAAATTGCCAGATTAACAAAATAGGTAAGTGCCGACCGTGGAGCAGCGGATACCATCTTACCATCCAGGACTGCATTTCCACTTAACATCAGGTGGGACCGTGGTCAAGCACTTGCTCAGAAAGTTTTTAAATAAAAAAAAAAGTACCTCAGGAGTCACGGGTGCTGGGACTGATTCCCAGACGTGGACGAATTGTGTATGTCACGTATGACTGACAGTGCATCTGTACCTATCTCGACTATAGAAATAGACAATATTTATATACAACTTTATGACTTTATTCTGTGTCCATGAATAAATAAATATTCGAAGTTAATCTATAGCGTGACGTATACGCAAAGCAATTGTAACCGCAGAAAGTAATTAGAGCTCTGCCTGTACCGTAATATTAGCAAAGTTCGTACACAAAGCTCGGAGGATTCTCACTCGAGGCCTTGGCCTATAGACTCCGCTCCTAATAACTTTTAAAGGTTATTCTGAACTTGACAGACGACAGTCGGGAGCTTTTGTTTTGAAATGATTTTTGATTAAGTATATACGATCGTATGTATTTATTCATGATTCTATCATGGAGCCAAATTAGGTCAAGAAAGGTTTAAATACTAGAACTCGATCTATATGTGATATCATAGTGGTAGACCTCCACTGCAGTTTGTTCCTAGCTGCAGAATGAATGGATCAGCTCGACCCGGGCAGGATTACGCCCTCACCGAATTTCAGCGTGAAATAGCGGGATAATGCTGCTGTGTTTCGTCTGGTGAGTGTCGAGATCCGGAGATCTTTATAGTGACGAGGCATTCCATCTCAGTCCTCAAGGGTGACAGCGTATCTGCATTATGATTCCTTCTCAAGGATGAATGTAGATGTCATGGGCGGCAGGAAATACGTGCCATCAGGTGAACTGTGTGCACGTTTGTTACTCTCAGTGTAATATTAAAAAAAAACCTAATTTAGTAATTAGCAGTACTAAATGGAAAAAGTTCCCACTACGTTCCATAGCTAAAGTTAAATCATAGAACCGACTTCTTATACGAAGTCGAACAAGATTTTAACAAAACCATGGAAAAGTTTAACTGCACTTAAACCCACTGGTTAAGAATCGCCAGGTCCAATAAATGGAATCTACTTCTCTACGTGTACTATTTGCAGATAACGTATACAGTGATGAACCATACTCCATTAGCTCGATATCGATTAAATGACATATCGAGTTAATGGAGTATATATATAGTCGGCGAGAAGTGGCTTGTCTGTTGAACATGAGCTAGTCTTCTGTGTTCATCGGCGATGCCAGGAGTTTGGTTCCTCTAACCGAAGAAAAGGAACCAGCAGAAGAAGGTGCATATCAGAATGGTATGACCGATTCATCATCAGTATTTCGCTCAGAAATCGAGATCTGGCGTTAAGAAGTCCAACAGAACCAGAGAGAAACGTGAGAAGTGGCTATTGGCGGCTGGAAAGTCAGAAGAAGTCTAAAGATGCCTAACCTGACTCCATAAAGGTCGACTATTAATCCTAAATTGACCATATCTCATCGAGCAGCCCGGCTACGTTTCGCAAGGGAACACTTGAACTGAATGAACGAACTCTGGTTCACTACTCAGGTGAAAGGACAGTATACCTCCATGGCAGCCATAGCCGACAATGAGTATATAGAAGTGCTGTTAAGTAAAAATATGACAGTTGAAAGAGGTTCCTGGATGGTGTAGGCGGGCATTTTTTACCCTTTAATAGTTCAGTCCAGTATTTTGGGATCTTCAGTTTTTTTATAGTCCAGTGCAGTTATTTTGAGCCTTGAGTCCTTTAATAGTCCAGTCCAGTATTTTTGGATCTTCAGTTTTTTTATAGTCCAGTCCAGTAATTTTGGATCTTTGTGGACAGATGAAGATGTCATAGGCCGTAATCGTCATGTGGAGTGTATGCTTGTTACTAATATACCCTATATCATTTCTAATAGTCCCTAATATTGTTATAAACAATTAATCATGGACTAGTATAGGCGTACCTCATAGTTTCACAAACCACGGTTATAAAAGATACTAAAGAGTTTATCATTATTTAGTATTGTTTTTTCTTTCAGCACCGATATATTACTAATATTATAAACGTATAATGAATTTACAAAACTGTAAATTAAAACGTGTCTTGTTGTTATCGACATGAAACCGACATCCCTAGTCCAGCGGTGAGGTTTTATTTTAATAAAAGCCTTCCCTCGTCTCTCAATGTACCTACACGTGTAAGCCACTAGTGGCCACTCGTTCCACAATCAAGATACTTCCAATCTTTCTACTTTAACAAGCTCAAAATGTTTGCGTTCAGCGTGAAGAAGTATGTAAAGTGCAATCGTATTGACTGAATCTTTTCAATCGGAATCGTTTTCTATCTTTATGAGTTTTTTTTTATGGCATTAAGAGGCACAGGCACACAAACGAGCACACAGTTAACCTGCTGGTAAGTGATACCGGCGGCCCATGCCATCTACATTCATCCTTGACAAGGAATCAAAATGCAGATGCGTTGTCACCCTCGAGGACTGAGATGGAATGCCTCGTCATCAGTAATAAAGGGCTACACTCACCAGACGAAACACAGCAGCGTTAAGCTGCTATTTGACGCTGTTATTCTGTGAGGGCGTGTTCCTGCCCCGGTCGAGCTGACCCATTCATTCTGCAGCTAAAAACAAACAGCAGTGTAGCTCTACCACTTTTCCCGCAAATAAATCATAACTCCACTTCAATCCCAATTCCTATTATTATTACCTTAATCCATCAAAAGCAACTGTACGAGCCGAGGTTCGACCCTCTTGGGCACCCTCGAGTTAACGCTTTCGCGCAAATTGTAACGGTCCAAGCAGAGGCTTCCTCACAAGAACCCTTGTACTGGTTACCCATTAATAAAGGTCTCGGCTGAGTGTCCTAAGCGTTCGACCACCTTTCAACCCGGTGAAGCTGTAAAAGCCCTCGGGCTAACAGTGGCCATGAGCCATAAAAAAAATGGATGCAGTCATTGATGCTTGTAGGTATATTTTTTACATGGTTGCAACATTAATGCGTCGACTCGAATGAAGAAGGTCGACGTCGTCACAGTAAACCACCGCGAAATATCAATATAACGCTGCTGTGTTTCGTGTATTGATTGTAGAGATCCGGCAACCAGATAAAAGGTGATGAGGCATTTCATCTCAGTCTTCAGGATAGACAATCCATTTGCAACTTGAACCTTTGATGAGGGTCTAGGATGCAGATGTCATGGGCTGCATTCATTAACTGTGTACTCTTTTGTCACCCTTAATAATAATAAATATATTCATTATATTTAGCACATTTTCGACTCTAAGGCTTTTATATTACCATAAGGTGATTCTACTATTGAACTGGCAATATAACTTATGTAACTTCTAACTAGCATAGTGATGGGCGAATAACGTTATAATCAATCAATTATTGAATTAATCTAAAATGCAGTACAAATAATTAATTTTTTCTACGTCTTCCAAATAGACGTAAAAAAAGAAATGAATAAATGCATTCTGATATAAGCATTATATATATAGCAAGTAAAGTTAGTTTTTTTATTTATTTAAACTATTATTCACAACCTAAAAAATGGGATTGGAAAGGTCAATTTACTGTCTTATGACTGTTTCTATTAGTTAGTCCGTGCGGTGCATAAATAAATAATATTAAAAATAAAATGATCAGAATACTTACTTATAAATAACATTACAATGTATTACTTAAACCTGGAAAAAAATGAATTGGCGATTAGCAATGATATAAATGCTCTTAGTAAATTAGTAAAGGTAATATTGTCACACTACAAACCTCCAGAGATTATTGTTATATATTCCGTCACAGTGATAGATGATTGATTCGCAAAGTGGTCGACATAAACAAAAACTGATTTCGGGGGGTCGACCACGTCTAAAAATCGACCCCCTATTAATTAACACAAGTTCTTATTTGTAAATTTCAAGATACTGTATAAGTTGTGTTACGTGTACCAACTTGTTTTAAGAATGACTAATATTTTAGTGAGAAGTATCGTTGTTGTACTTTTAAAAAACTCATCAAGTCGATAAGTGTGCACAAGTTCGTACAAGATGCAAAACTCTGTAATTTGATGTCGATTTATTTTGTTTAATTTTGAGAGAAAATCATATACTATGATACTTAACCAATCGCAAAATTTTGAAAACTTTGCGGTTGGTTAAGTGAGTAAACTTGATTGGTGAGTATCGATAGGAAAAAACTAGAGATTGGATTTATAAAGTAATTTGGCTATGGAGGTCTGAGGTATCAGTTAATTTTGGAAAATTGCCCAAAATTGTTTGGGAATCCCTGATTTAGAGGTTCGCATGAAGATTTTCTGTATGGCCGGTCATGTGGAAAATACAACTTCATTTGCAATAAACGAGGCCCTATCTACTTTATGATTTATTTCTGTGTACATGAATTATTGTTATTAATCAAGACCGCAGAAAGTTTGTGCTTGACAAATTGTTGCGGCTTGAACCTGGGTCGTGGACTGCACCCTTCCTTTCTCTATCAAATCTACCTTTATTCTTTTAGCATCTATCTTACATCTGATTACGGGTACATCCTCCCCGGTTAAATGATTGCCTATTTACGTATCAAATCACATATACAATACGCTCAAATATTGTATCCTGCATGACGACATTAAGTCCACAGATAGCAGTATAATGCTGCTGTGTTTCGTCCGGTGAGTGCAGGGATCCGGAGACCTTTATTACTGGTGACGAGGCATTCCATCTCAGTCCTCAATGGTGACAACGAATCTCCATTATGATTCCTTGTCAAGGATGAATGTAGATGTCATGGGCCGCAGGGATCTGTGCGCTCGTTCTGTTATACCCCGCTCTACTACTCACCTTTTCCTTATCTTTTCCTTATTTTGTCATGTCAGCTCTTCATTTTCTTTTCTCATTCCCATGCATCCCGCATTCTAGAACAGTCCAATCCTAACTCTCATCCACACCGGTTCATTTTCTATTCCAGTGTATTTAATTCGTCTTTTTTTAAAACCTAAATCAAGAGTGCCGTTCATCACTCTGAATGCAATAAAAAATAAGTTGTGGGTTGAAGTTGAAATAATATTATGGATCCGAGTCAAGATTCAATCAACAAAAGAGTACTGTAAAAGCTAACATCTTGAAGTGCTTACTTGAAATGAAATGTCTGAGATTAAAACAAAAATATAGGCACGTCTACGACAAACAATGACGCGCTGCACCCACCCGCAGGGTGGCCGGTAGCAGCCGGCGGCTTACGGTGGGGTGGGGTTCTATTCCCAGAGCCGCGTGGGCGAGCCTCAGTACCGTTTTATCTGAATCGCACACAATGTACGGAGTATGTATAACAAAAGAGCTTACGCCAATCTTGAACAGTATTACTAAACATGTTTCGGTTTTAAAACTCGATTTGACACATGTCAAAGCGATTCGTCCTCTTGTCGAATATACGTCAATATAGTAGATTACAATAGACTAGAATAGTTTTTTTTATGTAGTTATTATTTTATTTAATGTAATGAACTATTTAATTTTTTAAATTAGTTTTATAAAATTAAATAGTACCATGTAGTAACAACATTAAATATACTTATAGTTTTCTATGTGTGCATAAACTATTAATTAAAATAATTATAATAGTGAAGGTCTTAGAGAGGATTTTTACTAAACTTTTTGGCTTTTTCATGGGTCGCGCACATCAAAATGACTGTAAACCAATGTTTTAGGGCTTAGATACATTATTGCGATGTTTGCTTTTCGTTTAATCGTGTAGAGATAGCTTGTGTTAAAAAGGCCATTTTTTATTACAGTGAGAGAGTGAGCGATTTTATTTTGAGGTCAGCGGTAATCATTACCATCAGGTGAGGTTGCTCGTTTACCAACAATTCTATCACAACCAGGACCAGGGAAAGATCACGCTCTCACAGATTACCAGTGTATAATAGCAGCATAAAGCTGCTGTGTTTCTTATGATGAGAGAGAGGAATCCAATGACAGCTAACGAGGCATTCCATCGCATCACTGCAATAAAACAACTATTTATTTAATTCTAGATTATACAAGCTATCGCACGGGTATCCAACATTTTAAACTCAAATTGAAAGCGTAAATGATAAATATCTAAAGGAGACGTGCAATAAATGACACTAATTTCGAAAACATTTTAAAGATAACATATTATATTTTCTGAAAATGAGACAACGAATTTTCATAGCAATTTATTTTTGCGCTTCAAGATCGTCTAGGAAAGATAAACAATTTGAAGCGATATTTCGCCAACTTTAAACATCTGTTCACGAGTCGCGCATAATTGCTATTTAGGGTGATGACCCTTATTATAATCCCAAACTGGAGACCCTTTTATGGGTAACGAGGCATGATTTCAGTTCTCAGGGTTGACAACGCATTTGGATCGTGAATTTTTGTTGTGGATGGATGCAAATGTATGAGCTCCAGTCATCGCTTACCGTCCGTCAGGTGAAATGTGTGCTTGTTTGACACAGTCAATATAAAAAAAGACACATGAAGTTAAGGGGTAAGCACAAAATATCAATATAGTATATCTTTCATTATATATATTTTTTTGAAGCGTAAAAAATTGTCGCGGCAATTACAGGGCGACGTCCGACTTTGTGTTTGATAAATGATGGTATCGTTAACCTTTATTTCTGAAACATGCTGTGATATACTAACCGATCCCAACTCACGATAGTATGGTATAGTATTTACCTATAAAAATTGGAACATATTGAAAAAGTAAACGTTGCTATATATTGGTATCCGCTTAAAGTTTTTCCGCTAAACGTGAGTACAACGGAATCAGGTGATAACACTGAAAAACACTTGAATCACCCCGTCCATTTATTTTTATTTCTTAACGGGGTTTAAGTAATTAGCTAAAAGCCCGGAACGCTCACTGTTATGCTAGTAAGTAAAACGATTGTATTTGTTCACTTTAATATAATTTGGCGCCACGTTTTAGATGGGAATAAATGTAAAAATTTATTAGAAGCTTTTTAATTACAAAGCGATTTTTGTAAAGATTAAAATATATAAACATATTATTAAATTAGTCACTGTTTTAACACAAAGACGACGATGATGTCCTCCTGGTCCTTCTGGTTATTACCAGATGATATCAACTGCGCGGGTTATCTTATAGTGACATAAGCGTTTACGGAGACACGCTCACTCTTCATGTTCATCCTTATTACGCTGTAATGCTTGTGAAATAAAATCGGAGGAAAGTTCAAATGTATTACATACAAGTGTATTGTAGAAAAACAGAGTAGAAAACCCATAATTTGTGATGCACAAATATCATTTCTCGGCTAGGAAGCGAACCCAGGACCTGTAGTCAAGTACTCTAACAACACCACGCGAACGTGAAAGAACTAAAAGAGTGGGGTGTAGTCGATACAATTGTATGCGTATTTAAATGTGAATAATATTATTTGTAGCCTAAGATTCATAAATGTGAATAATATTATTTGTACCCTAAGATTCATAAATGTGAAAAATATTATTTGCATCCTAATATTGATAAATGTGAATAATGTTATTTGTAGCCTAAGATTGATAAATGTCAATAATATTATTTGTACCCTAAGATTCATAAATGTGAATAATATTATTTGCATCCTAATATTGATAAATGTGAATAATATTATTTGTAGCCTAAGATTGATCAATATGAATAATATTATTTGTACCCTAAGATTCATAAATGTGAATAATATTATTTGCACCTAAGATTCATAAATGTGAATAATAATATTATTTGCATCCCAATATTGATAAATGTGAATAATATTATTTGTAGCCTAAGATTGATAAATGTGAATAATATTATTTGTACCCTAAGATTGATAAATGTGAATAATATTATTTGTACCCTAAGATTGATAAATGTGAATAATATTATTTGTACCCTAAGATTCATAAATGTGAATAATATTATTTGCATCCTAATATTGATAAATGTGAATAATATTATTTGTAGCCTAAGATTGATCAATATGAATAATATTATTTGTACCCTAAGATTGATAAATGTGAATAATATTATTTGCATCCTAATATTGTTAAATGTGAATAATATTATTTGTAGCCTAAGATTGATCAATATGAATAATATTATTTGTACCCTAAGATTGATAAATGTAAATAATATTATTTGTAGCCTAAGATTGATAAATATGAATAATATTATATGTAGCCTAATATTGATAAATGAACACACATTTGTTGAAAATGTCTCCCACATTCGTCCTAGATAAAATTATAATGAATGCATATCACCCCCGAGGTCTAACATCGAATACTTAATCACATAGTTCAATAAAAATTTAAGATTTGTCTCAGTAAGAACTACGGCTTGACTCGACCAGCATACCTAACCCATAGGGTTTTCAATTCAATTAGGTTGCTGAGATCACATTTTATCCAAAAAATAAATGTAATGGCCAAAGGAATTATGAAAGCATCATAAGAATACTATGAACAATTATACTTTTGACAATACTAACGTGTTTCATGGCAAAACAAATTTAAGGAATAGTATAATAAACGCGCGTTAGATTCGTTACAGATTCATCAGAAAGCTTTTAACGGAGCAAATTTCTCGCGATAAAATTTGACAGCTGGGTAGATCAAGTAGTAAGAAGTAATAATTTAGAATTAAAGAAACATATATATATATTTTAGAAAACTTTTCTGGTTCACCACAAGTATCATATGCATAAAATCCAGAATGGGAATCTTGTTTTTCTATGGTCTAATTATTTATTTTTGACGTTCGCGTATATTCGGTGGAGACCCGACTAATACGTCCCGGGTCCGAGGTGTATCATAAATTGTTGGCTTTCGTGTCAGGTAACTAAAAAATATATGGATTGTATATATAAGTTGGTACAAGTAAAACTCATTTATTCATTAATCATTTAAGCAGCTAGCCAGAAAACATTACCTAATATTGAATTAGTAAATGTTTCTTCTTTAAATACCTTTTTATAATGTGCATTATTTTGACATTAAGCAATTTTATCAAATCAATCAGACATTATTTAATTTTAAGTTTTAAAAGCTGATAACATAACAACCTTTAGTAGAGTTACGATGTATGTACCTATGTAACAATTGCTATCATTAGATACTTATAAAACGTAGGGTCACCTAAAGTAGGTCCAAGTAAAATTAAATAACAAAATGTTTAACATTGAAACTAAATTCTCGACAGTTGAGAATAACAAATTAATAATGCCTTTGATGGGTTTATGAAGAAGGTATTACTTACTATGAAGTACAAGGGAACGAGACGGTATTTCGAAATCTTTAAGAGAAACAAAGGAATTAATAATTATTTAAAACATCCCTTAGTGTATCCAATATTTATTTAATGGACGACTCCGTGGGCCAGTGGGAAGAGTAATTGATTGTTAGTCCTCGGTTCGATTCCCGTCCGATACTCATTCAATACAAATTGTTAGTTTTTGGATTTGGGAGTGTTTTAGTCTCCCATCGGGTATAGGTGGGTGATTACAGCACTAATACAGCCCAGTTGATCTCTGGTAATCAGAAATGGACGCTCGCAATGGACCAGGACGACATCGTAATATATACAGAATCCAAGAAATAATTATGTCGTTCCTTAACGAATTTTAGTAAGCATTTTAATATACAGAGCGAACTTTTAAGTTCGTTTTTTTCTTTTGAGCGGCCTTTGTCTCGGCTTTTAGCTATTCTATTATTTATATTTAAACGCGGGGGAAACCTCGGTTACCAATTTAATTATACGTTTAAAAATAATTGGTATTCATAAATAGTATTTATTTAAAATGACAAACGGGCACACAATACATCTGATGGCTGACCATCAGTGACTTCTGACGTGGACATTATCAGTGAACAAACATTCAAGACACACATGCTGCCCCTTAGGATGAGATGGGATAGGATACAAGTGTCGCGAGGCGTTAGGGTCTAGGTGTGTTGTGTGCCGTGCCGCTGACACTGCATCTGAATCTTCCTCCTGTCTCAAATGCACATGCATTACATCTGAATTATCGGGTGAATGCCTTCTAAGTTTGTGCAAATGCTTACGATATTATAGAAATATTCTGTGCAGTTGATGTCATCTGGCAATAACTAGAATATATCGCCGTGGTCGACATCGACCAGGTGGACCCCATCATCATGACAATTTTTTTTGAACAGATGGTATGACAATTGTTTTTTTATTATATTGAGAACAACAAACGAGTCCACAGTTCACCTGATGGTAAGTGATTCCTGCGGCCCATGACATTCATCCTTGACAAGGTATCATAATGCAGATGCGTTGTCAACTTCGAGGACTGAGATGGAATGGCTTGTCACCGGTAATAAAGGTCTCCGGAACCCTGCACTCACCAGACAAAACAGCAACATTATGAAGCTTTTTTACGCTGGTATTCTGGTGAGGGCGTCGTCATACACCGGTCGAGTTGACCCATTCATTCTGTAGCTAGAAACAAACTGCAGTGTAGCACGGTGGTGCTACAGTACTAAGTGGTGACTTATTGATATTTGCAACATAGCTGGCAGTTATTGGATGCATGAAGGTCGGGCTAATTTGGAGAGTCTGGACTTAACCAGCAGTGAACTGTTAAACGTTAACCAGTCAACACTGATAGAAGCGTCTCTTCGTCACTTCTCCTCCAGCGCCCACGCATACCGAAGTTTATGTTTATTTTTGTATATAGGTAGTACAGATAGTTAATAATAATACTGATATTAATTTAGATAATCCGTAGTCACATGCAACTGACCGAGCCGAGGTTCAGCCCTCTCGGGCACCCTCGAGTCAGTCGCTCTCGCATAACAGGGTAACGGTCCAAAGCCGAGGCTATCTCTCGGGGACCCTTTTGCTTGTTACCCGCTAATAAAGGTCTCGGCTGAGCGCCATAAGCGTTCGGTCACCACTCAACCCGGTGAAACTGTAAAAGCCCGTGGGCTAACAGCGGCTATCAGCACGAAAAAAAAAACCACAAAAGGCCGATTTTGATGATTATAATAATGACTTAAATAAAAATAGATAATAAATGATATCCTCATGCGCGCAAAAAATACTAAAAATACAATCTTTTCGAAGTTGAGTTTTTCTAAAATAAAAGAAATTCAACTGCGGTCCATAAATAATTTATGTTGTCTCCACCGCTGCGGCAACTTCTAAATATAATTTGAATATATTTTCATAACTTTACACAAAAAAGAAAACGTTTTCAGAATATCTATAAGATTTCGTGGACAGAGAACGACGTTCGCCTTTCAATACAACGAACAGTAAACAATAGATTTATATAAAAACAATAAATTTAATTTTCGATTGTTTTGTAATAGTAAAAAATCTTGTGAACGCACAGTTCACCATACGAAACACACGAACATGTGCTGCTATTTCACGCTGGTATTCTGTAAGAACGTGGGTCTTGCTGTGCGGCTAGAAAAAAGCTGCAACGGGGCTCTACTATTGAAACTATTATTGAAAAATGTACTAAATAATTACTTATTAACTTCCTATAGACAACAAAAAAAAACAATTTTTAGGTAGCTCTGTAAAACTAAAATATATTTTGATATACATTTTAGTACAATATAGAAACAATAGTTTCTTACTATATATATATATATATATATATATGAAAGAGGGAAATAATACTAGGAAAGTGCAAAGGTACAAATAAATAGCATTTTTTTACTATACATTTAAAGATAGGAAGCCAAGGAAAATCCCCGGGATTTTAATAAACAACGGAAACTCACGATTCTATTCTTAACTAAAATTTCTTTAGCAATTAACTAAATAGCACCGGGCAGTCGGGTATCTCAGTTAACCGGCTAAGCATACGCTGTTAATTTCCCTTTTAAAAAAATATTTTGCTCTAACAAATGACGATTACTGGAACTTTGCCATATTAATAGCAATAGCATTCATTCTGCTGCTAGAAACAAACTGCACCGTAGCTGTACCACTAAAAAAAAATGAATCATAAAATAATGAATTTTATGATTAATTGATTGACTGATTAGTGGTGCTATTTTATGTGGTTGCGTTACTTAAAAAAGTGTAACCCTTCCCCGTTTGTGTTGATATTTTATGGTACACCTTTAACATAACTTCAGCATCGCTGTACATGCATACCTCGTGCTTATGGCATTTTAGATTCTCATAAGACGCGATGTAAAATCGAAAAGACGTAAATCGAATAATTTATGTATCAAACTTTGCAAGAAATTTAAGTATAATAAAAGTGCATTTATATCATAATAAATGTGCTGTAACTCAAAATAAGTTCTTAATTTTAAATGAGAACCGTAGCGAACTATATGTCGCGACCCACGAAAAAGCCGAAAAGGTAAGTTAAAAGCCTAACGTGATAGTTTTTTTACACAAAGCAAGCTATAGGTCTATTTTTTCATGTTGTTATTACATGATAATAGTTAATTTTAAATAACTACATTAACATATATTCTTCTAATAAACGGACCTTTGTAAACAGATCTTATTTATGAAACATATTTCCCCTTTAGTACAAACACAGCCTCCGCAGGAGTCGCGACCCCCCGATTGAGAAACGATGGTCTAGGTGATGAACAATTGACATATGTTTTAGGAATAGACTCAAAAACTTGTTAGACCTAACTAGATACGACTACAGCCGAAACGACGCAACATGAGACTGACTGTACATCGTTAAAATAATACAAAAAAATGAAAAAATTCATAAAAGAGCTCTATAGAATTCCAACATCGATAACAGCATTTAAATGTAATTTCATAAAAAATTTCAACATACAAAACTTCATATACTGAGGCGCGGTTGCGCCATCCGATTCAAGTATTACGTCACAAAAGTGAACGTAAGTGTAATTGAAAAAAAAAAGAATCATCCCAAAGCCATAATGAAAGTCATAATTTTGACGGTTGTAAATTGATTACTAAATGGGCTCGCCTCATGCGCTTTCGTAATGGTTTCGCATGAGTGTCTAGAGAAGAGAATTCGATATTTATATTGTCTTAAAATAAGGATTAATTATGCACCCCTGAGATCAAATCAGATGTTTTTTTTAATACGCATTTATTAGCTGATATGCATTTATACAGGATGTTTGTTTTTGCTTTGTAGCTTTCTATATACACAGGTGATGATAAAATCCTCTTAGTCAACCTCAACTGCGCAGAATAATTTATAGTGCTGTGAGCACTACGAATGAGTGCATGTCTGTCGAGCGAAATACTCGTCGAACATTTATTTTGTTAAATTAAAGTAGTGTATCATGTATCAGTTAAAAAATATACGACATATCGATACAGTTAAAACGTCCCATCACTAAACAAAAATAGACACACAACTGTTTACTAATAATAACACATTGTTACACACGGCTCAAACTGTTTCATTATTCATTCTACATCGGTCAAATGTCAGAGATGACCGGGCACTCTTCGGTTGTACGTATTTATATACTGATATATGTACAGTATACATAGGTATATGTATATATAATACATATATATTAGGGTTTATGTGACATACCGCTGAAAGTCTATCGCGGGCCTGAGGAGGACGACGGCAAAAAGCGGTATCGCTTCATCGTGATGATTCCGAGGGTAGGGGTAGAGTAGGGGAAGCCCGTGGCCCACAAAGCTATGGATCTTTCGTCAGCGATGTTACCGACCGATAGGAATGATCTCATGAAATAGATATAAAATGAAGGCGACCGACAAAGCACAAAGTATCTCTTGTACCTGGAGTGGTACTTAGGCTTGTCACATTGATTATAGTTCAAGATCTATGGTGAAGAAAAGTTTTCGTTTAGCAACCTCGTAGCAGCAATGGCTGTAGAAGCCAACCCCCACTAGAGTTAAAGTCTAAGAAAATTTGCGGGCAGGCACTCAGGGCAGTGCTTCAAGGCAGTCTGTGACGAACTTAGGTTTAGTTTAAAATACAGAAAATCAAAATCTATTTTAGTAGTCAAGCTAATAGTATGATTAAGATAATCCATTGCTTCACAAAATGGAAGATGGAAAAGCAAACCTGTAATTTAACAAAGAGAACATATTTCTATTTTCCCTTATTATAGTCTATACTGCCATAAGTCTTACGGAGATCACTTTGTTACCGTGCTGTTCTATCCGATTTAATGTCAAAAAAAACAAATGTACAAAGAACTTAACTGTTTTAGCTCTACAGACTTCAATTAGGTATCGCAAAGAAATTCTTTTATAGAAATAGCAATACGTCAGTAATAAGTCCTTCTTGGTGTAACTATGTAGAACTTTAATTTGGAGGCAAAACTATGTGTGTGGGACATACATAATATTATTTACTGATTCACTCTACCATCAAGTGAACGGTGTGCTCAGTTGTCACACCCGAATTTTATAAAAAAATCGTTAAGTGCGTTTTTAATTGCGTCCAGTAACTTAGTTGGAATTACACTTTAACGATAAATCATTGTTTTGGCTATCATCAATAAATCTAGATTTTAGTTTACTTCAGCGCTCGTCTTCTTTCACTTCAGCCATCTTAATACTCACTCTTTTAACTAACTTAAAGTTATTAATATAGTTAGTCTTCTTTCCAAGGCCAGGAAACATTCCAGGAAAACTCCAAAGAAATTCGCTTTCCTAGAAAGTGACAGTCTAATCTAATCTATAATATTAATTAAGTATGTTCGTGCGTGGACGTTTCACCACAACGTCATTTTCTGCAATATTGCAGAACTAAGACCAACCATTTTCCCCCACAATTCTAATTGTAAGCGGATTAGAATTATTGGTGTTCCCTCATGTGCATTAATTTAGAAAGACAGCAGCAGTATTCAACAAAATCGCAAAATTAAATGATTTTTTCAAAATGAAATAGAAATTTTATTGCCATGAAGATAAGAATACGTAATGAGAGCATGTAAACCTAGTTAAGGTTTTCTCTGTTTTATAAAATCGTAAAATGCTACCGACGTTTCTGGCTTTCCTTTATAGGGTTTTGATGGAATATTATTGTCTTTTCCACGTTCAGTTCTTTATTAATTTCTCAAACAACTAAATAAAAAACGATTCGGATAACCATAATAACCAGTGGCAAGTGAATAGTTAGAAAGACACAAGCATGGCATTTTCATAGGACCTACAGAAAAAAAAGCGAGCGACCGAAGCACTACCATACGATGTTAGAGCCACGTTGCAGTTTTTATCTAACTCCTACGAGTCGTCGCGAAAGGATCACAACGTCACAGGATACCAGATTAAAATAGCATAACGTATTTATTATTGGTGACGAGGCATTCCATCTCAGACGATGCATCTGATTTATGATTCCTTATCGAGAATGAAAGTACAAGTTCATCGTCTGCAGGAATCTCTCGCCATCAGGTGAACTGTGTGCTAGTTTGTCACCCTCAAAACAATAATAAAAACCATAGCACTTGACTTGTTTAAGGACGTCCACGACCAGATCTGCTATTAATTTATATAACATTATTGTGCTGTGTTAGCATGGTATATTTAATTTCGATTATTTCTCGTTGTTTTTTTATTAGCAAAACGGAAAAGCCAGCTTTCCTTCCGACGTAGTCGCCGGTACGAATAAATGGATTCCCTTTGAGGATATTTAAGTGGATACGCAATACGTTGCTCATTGACTATAGCAACGAGCTTTGAGCATTAAAAGGAACAAATAATTGAGTATAAAGAAGCTAGAAAATAGGTAACTTATACGATGAGCTCATTTATCTATGGAGACGATTCACACACATATATTATCCCTTCCATAGATTGCTTCATCACAATCCTGAGTCATTTGCATCCATCGAATTTCAGCAAACTAAGTCGTCGCTCCATATAAATATATATATATATATATATATACATATATATGCATATATATACATACACACATATAGATATATATAATAACTCACCTGTTTAATGAAATTAATATTTTACATCATCCGTGAATTGATTATCTGCCTATCTATAGGGATTTGATTAAATCTTCGTTTTCATCATTTACCTTCGATACATATATATAGACACATATAGATATAGACGTACATATTATAAATACCGCTTTAAGCGTGCTCTACAAAGTATGTTAAGCACAGGGTATTTCCTTCACCGCAGAGCACATGCCTCGGAGTAAATCAGCAACTTAAATAGCAATTAACAATTTCATTGGTACCGGCATATAGTATCGGACTTGATTTTGTTCGCGTACTGTAAATTAAAAGCTAGCGTTTAGAAACTGATTTACCACGGCTCCGAATTCTTAAACTTAAATATGTAGTAATTGAATAAACATAAACAAAAAACAACTCGGAAATAGACCGCCATTAATAAGTAGATCAAACAAAACGGGCTCTATTTATCTCGAATAGCTAAACAGGCAGTATAAAACACATCTCAAAGTTGGAATTGCTATTGTAGGGGCGTGCCCGGACTAGAATCGACACTAGATAAGCGACAATACATCGTCCCACGACTGGACATCGCAAATGTCACCAGCCGGGCCTTTGTGAGAGAACCCGGACACGGCGTGCACAAGCGAAATTCATGCTAATTCACAATGTATTAGCATTCATTATGGATTTTGTTACATTTGTATTTAAACTGTTATAATACCGATGTGCGGAGATGAATGAATGTCAAGGGTAGCTTGAAGCGTGAAGTGGTCAGTTTGTCACCGTAGTGATGTTGTCGAATCGATTAGCGAAACTATTTCGAGTTTGTTTTTCGTGGTATGTCGATTATTTTCTCGTTCAAAGGTTGAGTACAAAAATTCAGTGAGTGACGACGTAACGATCGAGCTTTTTTATTGCTTTTTTTCGGTCGTCTGGCCGCTGTTAACTCGAGGGCTTTTACAGTTTAACCGGGTTGAGAGGTGACCGATACCAATATTAGAGCTTTATGATAATTTTAGTATTTCGGTTCTTTTAAAACTCCTTCGCAGCGGCGATGGAGAATAGGACAAATGCTAGGGCACAGAGGGAACGAAAGAGAAGAAATGTACGTATTATTTTGTTGGTAAAATTAATATGGAAGTATAATAAAAGTAGTTAAATCTGATGTTAAAATTGTCAGATGAAATGGTCCGACGATATGAGAAGTCCACAAATCGCAAGTGGAGCAAAGTAAATATTCATTATAGATGTCTTCTTCTATATAACATTCTTTATAGAGAACGTCCAGCAGTGAGGTTTATAGCAACTCAACTTACTTTACTACGTCTTTCCGCTTGTTTATCACAATCTAAGTGACAAACATAAAAACTTAACGTTTTTTTCTTATTAATCCACACCTCCATATCCAAATCCATCCATCTTTGCAAATGACGACGATGAAGTCCTCTTTTTTTTCATTTCACCGAGTTGAGAGGTGACTTACAAGCGCTCAGCCGAGCCCTTTATTAGTGGAGCGATAATGAAGTCCTCCTGGTCGATTTCTACCACGTCGATATCTTCTAATTATTTTATAGTGCCGTTAACATTCGTGTAAACGCAGAGGCACTAAGTCGTTCCCTTAACTATTCCGATGTATTGCATGTGCGATAAGATAGGGGAATGTTCACATGCAGTATTCAGGACACGGGAAATACATACAACACATCCACTCTTAAATCAACAATTTGTGATGCACAAATATTGTTCCTAGGTTCGGAATCGAAGCAAGGACCCGCGACGTAGCAGCCAGGTACTCAACCCACTACACCACGCGGCTGTCAAATGTGCAAATTATTGATGATAGCTATACTGTCACTGCTGAGGTATAAAATAAAATACCTCGATACCAGTATTCTACGAAGTGTTCTTTCATTAAACAGCTTTGGCCCTGAGATCCAGTATACCAACATATGCTACGCCATTATTTAGTCGCAATCTGACTCTACCTCGTGATAAACTAATATTATTTTTTTGATTAATAGACGATCGAGTCGTGGTCTTAATCAAGTATAATTAAATTAATGCCGGGTTTGTGGGTGTCACGAATGGATCTTTGTTAAATATTTTTCGTTTTACTATTTTTTATTCAAAAAGGTAGGAAAACATTCGAGATCGAATAATATTTTTGTTTATTGATAACATTAATAGAATGTGAAGAAATAGTACACAGTTCACCTGATTGATGCTAAGTGATGACATTCATTGTAGATGAGGAATCGTAATAGAAATGCGTCGTCACCACCGACAATTAAGACTGAATATCTCATCACAAGCCTCTTCGGATCCCAATACTAACCAGATGAAACATTGTAGCGTTACGTGATTTGGGTGATGAAGACCCATTCATGCTACAGAAACAAACTGTCGCATGCCTCCATCACTGTATCACGTTTGCATCACGTCCATACTCGATAAAAAATAATAGTCTTTGAATATAATATTATAATAGTCTAACTTTAGATTTCCAAATCTCTACACTTACCAGATGAAACACGGCAGTGTTCTTTTTATGTTATATATACATATATATTACGCTATACGTATTCTGAGAGGGCGTGATCATTCCCTGCTCTATCCTCATAATGTGTCTGAAATCCTATCTGTTGACATAATAAACATATAAGCGAGGTCCTATTAAACATTTTATAAAGATTCATTTGTGAGTCACACAAGGGAAATCATTCGAATTTGCAGTTTAATTATTTATATCAATTTATTTATATTTTCTATTTTTATTATACATTTAATTTATTTATGTATATTAAGTATACATTTGTTATTAATGGTAGGCTGGTAGGGACTGCCAAAAGGTATTAAGTCCGTGCACTATCCCATTTTTTTTAAATAGGGTGTTTACGATTGAAGATTAAATGAATAAATTATCTAGAATCAAGCAGACAAGCGAACGTAATTGATGACAAGTCGATTGTGACGCTGAGATTACGGCGATCTCTGATCATTGTAATTATATAAAATTACTCCGTGCATCTCGGTGTAAACAACGCAATTATGATTGCAGACGATAATATGAAAAGTGAATATTATTTTTCAATCAAAAACTTGAACTAAAATGTTCAAGAATCATGGTTGTTTATTTTTACAAAAACACGAAGAGCATAAACAACTTATTGGGTTGGCAGCTAAATTCTTACCGTTTTTTTAATCAATAATGTCCTTTTACCCTGCAGTTTAAAACATTTAACAAGATATCAAATGCCGTGTTGGTAGAAATCGTTCGATTTCAACTCGAAAAATTCGTCCAACCAAGAAGACATTTCTACATCTGTGTTACACGAAAATCCGTTATCTGTGTATATCTAAATAAATTAACTCAAAAAACAAACCAGACGTTTCTTGTACAGCAAAACATCTACTTTCAAACAATCGTAAACATTATGCCGAAAATATTTAAAGTCACGCGGAATATAAAATATAAAATAACGGAAATAACTTTATTGCTAACCTAATATTTATTTCTTGCTTTGTGAACATAGTAAGAATTATAATCGGTAAATAATTCCATTCATCTAATAGTCTTCCGTCTTAATACTAATCTACTTTTACTTTTTTTAAACATCAATAGGCTAAATAAAGGTTATGACCGTTTGAGAGTACTGTCCAAAACGTAACGTCGTAGTTTTGGACTATCGCCGTGAACCATCAATCGCAAGCATTTTAAACTTAGTTGGAGTAATTAACCGAAATGTAATCTAACTAACATCACAAGAGCACCGCTAGGATTATTTTAAAAATAATAGTCTGCACACTTATATTTTTTATGTTTGGATAGTACTTTATATGTTCAAAGATTTTTTATTTTCTCGTTTTATCTTATCTATTTTGCTTTTTTATATTTGAACCTTTTAGTTACAGAAAAAAATACTAAAAGGATGTATGCTTTTTTTGTGTATACGGTGATGTAATATATATTAGTACTAAGTTTGAAGCAAATTGTGCATCTATAGGAAAACAAAGTTTATTAATATAATGTATTTTTAATGTGTCAGAGCCCCATCGCGGATAGTTTTTTCTTTTCTTTTTTTTTTTTAAAGATTGTTGGCAATCTTAATAACATAACTAATATTCCGGTTAACCACTCCAACTAAGCTGACAATGCTTGTGCTAGGAGATGGTTCACGACAATGGCGGAATGGTGTACTCGAACCTACGACCTTGAGTTTCGCAGAGCGTGCTCTAAACCATTAGGCTATTGAGGCCTTAAAGTTAAGACATTAAGCTCTTAGCTGCAATCCATTGACCGCCGTAATGTTTAAATTATATTAATTTACAAATTCTACCCGTATATTGTATATTCTCTTTATTTTATTAATTGAGTGACAAAGGAGGACATAGTTCACCTGATGGTAAGTGATTCCTGCGGCTTATGATGCTCTCATACATCCTCGATAAGGCGAAGACGCGTTGTCATCTCTGAGGATTGAGAATGCTTAATGCAATAATGGTCTCCGTATCCCTTGACGGTATACCATTAAACTCACAAATTTATTTTTTTAATTAGCAGTATTCGTGTGTGCGTGTACGTTTTACGACAGCGCCATCTTTAACATTTTTGCAGTACTAAAGCACAACATTTTTTTTCGGGCTGATGGCCGAAAAAAATGCCCGAGGGCTTTTACAGTTTCGCCGGGTTGAGAGGTGACCAGCACAAGGGCTCCCAAGAGGGAGCCTCGGCTTGGACAGTTATCCTGTTCCGCGGACTCGAGGGTGCCCGAGAGGGACGAACCTCGACCCGGTCAGTTGCTTCTGACTAAGAATTATCTACATTAATATCTCTATTATTATGATTGGTTATCTGTACCACCACTTCGGAATACGTGGGCGCTGGAGAAGAAGTGGCGCAAGAAACTCCAGCGACGCTTCTATCTGTATTGACTGGAAAAATTATTTCAAAGCACAACAGTTCCTCAAAAATTCTAACAGTGTATACAACTGTGAATTACTGTTGTTTTGTCATGTGTACTGTGGGCATTATCTACTGGTGAGATTTATTACACTAATGTTAATTGTTGAATCATGTTTCCACTTAATTAATAAATTAAACGAGCTCCACGTCTTATAGAGGGAATTATTAATAATTAACTTATCGCGACAGCTGACAGTAACGTTTTTATTAATAATAATTATTACGTCATAACAAACGTTACAAGTTAAACTTGGCATTGTGCGGTAATTACAGACTGTCGTTCATTATTTATGTATTATATTATTGTTTACATAATCCTGCACGTTTCATATGTGCGGGGTTCGAACTGTCGTACTTTAGTGTTTGTCCGTAAAACGCTTATACTTAGGGAGTCGTATTGTTGCAAGTTTCTATCTATGGATTGATGAAGGACCGCTTTCTCTTTTTTTTCTAAACTTTCTAAGCAAGTGCTTGACCACGATCCCACCTGATGATAAGTGGAAATACAGTCCTGGATTTTATAGTGCTCTAGCTCAGTAAATGGCTTTTCACTCTACTCTGAAAACACTCACGTTATAATCGGAGGGAAAGACAGACGCGGGCAAACTATTCCAGTCCTTTGCTGTACGAATAATTCTCACAGTATATGTGCCGTGTTAGGGTGAAAGACGAACACCTGCAGTCCTGTATCACCCTGATACGGATGGTCAACCGTATTTTTCTTTTTTTTTTTTAAATAATAGTAGCAATGCTATTATATAAAATTACTAATATTCCGGTTAACTACTACAAGTAATCTAAAATGCTTGTGCTAGGAGATTGACTCTAAATTCGAACCTTAAGAAAATTTTTATATTTTTTATTACGTTAAGCGTTACAAACGAGTACAAAGATCACCAGATCAGATGTTAAGGGATTCCTGCGGCCCATGACATCTACATTCATCCTTGACAAGGAAACATATATATAATCGTATATATAGTCCACTTCTGAACATAGACCCTCCATATATCTATTTGTGGAAACACAGAGGCATGAAGTGAAGTAATGGATTATGCGCTAACACCCTCTGTAGAGACGAAGTTTATGCCCAGCAATGGGATTTTATTTTTATATAGTCTGTAACTTTAGTGTATTGTTATTATTATTCTTTATTACCGGTCCCGACTACTGAGTTACAATTAAATCGTTAGAATTTAATGTGATCTAATAGATTATCGGACATATGTACAACACACTACACAATAGAGTAAATAGTTTATTAATAAGTGCATTATTATCATATAACGTGCGTCATGCATGCAATGAAGTTATGCTTCGACGTAACATAATCTTATCTCTATTATCTTGTTTTTTTTTTATTGAATTGAGGTTGACAAACGAGCACACATTTCACCTGATGGTAAGGGATTCCTGCGGCCCGTGACACTCAAATTCATCGCCGATAAGGAAACATACTGGAGATACGTTCTCATCCCTGAGGACTAAGATGGAAGGCTTCCATTTTTATTTGTTACATTGAGCCACTTCATCATTCAGCAGCATCATTACAGGTTTGAACTAAAACTAATATGGAATGCCAACCAGTAACAAGATGCTTCGTATGCCTACATTTACCAGTTGTAACACAGCAGTGCTATGCTGTTATATAACGATGGTGTTCTGTTAGTGTGTAATGGAAAAACATCTGATACTGATTCTCATAAAACAGGTGGCAGTGTAATTTCTTAACATTGATACCCATAAAACGCATTAGTATGTAAAAAATATACGAAGTTATTAGTACTAAAAAGAGCTACTCCATTATGCTACTCCAAAAAACTGGTTCAAATGCTAAACGTCTCTTTCTTATTTTTAAATTTACGTCGTGTCATGGTTATACGTATCTGACATTTATTTTCTGGTTATATTATCTGGTTTGAATAAAATAGATATAAACAAAATTTTTCATATCCAAATTAGATCTAATTAAGTTCTAGTTATAAATTCTATCAAAAGTCTGAAGGTTAAAATCTGAATGAGTTATTTGTCTAGATTGAAGTATCTCTATTCTATTAACGAAGTTAATTTATTTGTGATATATTCAAAATTTATTTATGATAATAGAATGTTCGCATATAAAATTAATTCTAGAGGAAGTTTAAGATTAATTAAATATTCGACTATATGTTGTACATATGTGGAAAAAGTATTATTTTTGTATTAATATTAGGGGTTAACAAAGCACAATAGAGTTGACCAGATGGTAAATGATAACTAAAAGACACTCTGCCTTGTGGGGAAAGACGGGGTATCAGGGATTAGTACCAAAAATTACGTCTCCTGGTGGCCATCCTCCGTCCGTGCATTAGGAGGGGTTCCGGTGGTCTACACTGAGCCTACGCTAGCACGTCTAAGGGGAGGTCTCACCGTCTATATCACCCTCGCTGTTCTACGGTTACCAGGGACTACTCCCAAGTTCGCTTCTGTGGACGATCAAAGCCCCCCACTATGATCATTCGCGAATCCGAAATACACTTTTACTCGCCTTATACGGCAGTCAGGGAGTACCTTTTTTCTATAAGCGCAGGACAATCACCAGACTACTGCACTCACCATATGAATACACAGTAGGGTTATGAGGACGTGATCTTTCCCCAATAGGGGCGCAATTCACAGCGTGATTTACTATTACTTCAGCGTGGAGTGGCACGCTAAAGTAATAGTAAATCGATCTATGGCCTTGTTAGATTCCATCGGGTCTAAATGCAGTAAGCAACGGGCGGTTAAAAATAATTCACTGTTGCATTGCTAGGCAGGGCGCGGCGAGGTCGTCCGCCTCTCGGCGAGCGCCCATGCGTCCATGCGTCCATGCGGGCATGCATTATACATTGCATGTTATGCAACTGTGTGTTCGTTGGTGTGCGTGGCGAATTATTGCAATTCGTGGATACGGCCCGCTAATTGGCCGACGTGTTTGTAATAGAGTAATTATATGTAATTTAAAGTACGTTGTAGCGACGGAACATGATGATTGTTTAATTGGATATATATTTGTGTCGCCCTACATTCACTTTTTATAAGTGGAATTTTGTTGGGCATGTTGTACGGATAATTAACTAATGTACATCGATAGACGGCCGCGCGGTGTAGTGGTTAGAATATCTGGACGCTGCGTCGCGGGTTCTGGGTATGATTCCCAGCCGTAGAATAATATTTGTTCATCACAAATTATTGGTTTTCATGTCTGGCTATCTTATATATATATATATATATATATATAATATATATATATATATATATATATATATATATATATATATATATATATATAAATGTATATATATATTATATGTACCTATGTCCCGTGTCCCCGATACTGCATCTTAATATTCCTCCGATCTTATCGCAAACATAATTACATCACTATATAACATGCATCGGAACATGGAAGGCAACAATGAGTGAGTGCCTCTGTATTTAAGCAAATGATTACGGCGCTTTAAAACGTTCTGCGCAGTTGATATCTTCTGGCAATAACCAGACCATATAGCTGTGGTCGAAATTGACCAGGACGAAATCATCATAATTTATTTGATTGACGTTATCGTGGACTGGTGGGCACAGTGAACGGTCGTTGCTGGTTCTGGATTCGATTCCTAGTTGCGTAAAAATAATTTGATCACAAAATTGTTGAGAGATCTCTGACGCTGCAGCTTCCGATTTTATTGCGTATGCTTTAGGGTAGGGTGTAGGATAGTGCGCGATATGGTCCCACGAATGCTCTCGGCACTATTACACAAAACTATTGTTAGTTTAGTAATTGGTTAGAAATTGTAATTACGCAGTTAGAATATTTGCTTTCTTAACAATGACAAAGTTGTTGGAAATTAAAGTTCAGTTCAGTTCGGAAATCCCGCATAAAATTATGGGCATAAATTAAGCAGACTGAGCGTGGGTTGGCGGTGACGGGGAAAATGTGGGGATGGGGGAGATGAGTCTTCTAATATGCCGAGCGGTTTATGAATGAAATGGTGGAAAAAATATTTTAAGCCTCTTGTTATTGCGATTCAATAATAATTAGCATTATATTGGATAATTTTATCTTATTTTTTTATTTCTTTTTATATGTTCAATAACGGTAGCAGATCACACACTATTTGATTAATCGGGTAATTAAAAAAAGTATGCAAAATATATATACTACGCAGTTGGAGTCATCGATCAACCAGGAGGACGCCACGCAGGAATATGTATAAGTTAGCTGTAGCAAATGTACTAATAGGCATTTTATCTTAGTCTTCAGCCATTATCCTTTCTCATACAGAAAAACTGTACGCTACTATTTCCTAATATCATAAAAAAAGTTAACAATGGAACTTGCAATACTAGATTTATTGGCTTTAACCACTTTAACGTTAGTTGGAAAGCTACTACTACTAAATAAGCATTAAGTCGCGACTAACTTAACATTCCTGCTGAATAACTTATGTCAGACTGAAAGACACTTGACGAAGACATGCTGTTCGCCGGAGACACTCCTGATGTTATGCTCTAAGTTACCGATGACTTAACGGCGCCAAGTTTCTCGGAACTTCAAGCAACGTGATCGATGTTGTCCCATAAAATGCTTCAACGGTCGAAGGTTCATTTGTTATTGTGATCGATGAAATGGAAATGAATTTTTAAAATGACACACGCATAACTTGGTCTCGTAGTTAATTCTGTAGACATTCGTAGCGTAAATGGCCTAATGGTTTAGGGTACGGTCTGCGATACTTGAGGTCGTAGGTTTGAATCCGCCATTCGACTATTGTCGTAAACCATCTGCTAGCACAAGCATTAGCTTCCTCACAGAATACCAGCGTGAAATAGCAGTATAATATTGCCGTGTTTCGCCTGGTGAGTACAGGGTTCCGGAGACCTTTATTACTGGTGACGAGGCATTCTATCTCAGTCCTCAAGGGTGACAACGCGTCTGTATTATGATTCCTTGTCAAGGAGAAATATAGATGTCATGGGCCGCAGGAATCACTTGCCATTAGGTGACATGTGTGCTCGTTTGTAACTCACAATGTAATAAAAAAAACAACAAAGCTTAGTGGAAGTGGTTAACTGTGTTTCGGAATCAATTCTCAGCTGGTAATATTTTTTCATAGATTTCATCATGAAATACCATCGTGAAATAGCAGTCTACCGCAGCTGTGTTTCGTATGGTGAATGAAGGGATCCGAGAACCCAATGACGGGGAACGGGGCACTCTTTCTTAGTCCTCAGGAGTGACAACGTATGTTCATCGAGATTTGTTGAGGATGGAAGTAGATGATGTAAGACGCATTTATCACTTAACATTGGGTGAACTGTGTGCTCATTTGTCACCCCTACAGAACGAATCGGTCAAAGTCAGAACTCGTAATAAACATCGACTCGCATTTCGTCTCTGTTGTTTTTACATTCAACTAATTATAACTTAATGATTATACCCTTAAAACTCCGATTGTCGATTTCCTTGTAATACAAGAGATGTTTTCTGATTGTTATTTCATAATTTTCTCAACATTACAAATGTACGAAACCAATATATATCAATAAATTAAACATTTATTTCGTTTAAACAATTATCTTCGTATTTACAAAACCTAAAACAATTGAGTATTGTAAAAATGCCAGTAATTGATATGGGTTGAGAAATAGTATTGTTCGTCTACTCCGCGGGGAATCCCCGGCAGTCGACAAGTGAATATGGACCTCGTTTGCATAGGTACGCGATAAGCGGTACGTGTAAATTATGGAATGCTTATCGTGTGCACGTGACTAGTTGCCGAACTAGCTATCATTAGGGTCCGGGAACAATAAAAGCTAGGCAAAGATGTGTCCGATGAAGTTTGTGTCCGATGAAGTTTGTGTCCGATGAAGTTTGTGTCCGATGAAGTTTGTGTCCGATGAAGTTTGTGTCCGATGAAGTTTGTGTCCGATGAAGCTTGTGTCCGATGAAGTTTGTGTCCGATGAAGTTTGTGTCCGATGAAGTTTGTCCGATGAAGTTTGTCCGATGAAGTTTGTCCGATGAAGTTTGTGTCGATGAAGCTTGTGTCCGATGAAGCTTGTGTCCGATGAAGTTTGTGTCCGATGAAGTTTGTGTCCGATGAAGTTTGTGTCCGATGAAGCTTGTGTCCGATGAAGTTTGTGTCCGGTGAAGTTTGTGTCCGATGAAGTTTGTGTCCGATGAAGCTTGTGTCCGATGAAGCTGTAAGAGCCGCATAGGCTAACGGCGTCAAGATCAACAGAATCTAGCTAGGCAAAGAACCACACAACTGTGGATAACACTCCCTTAGACTCTAAGGCTTAGAACATGGTTTCTCAACCTGGGGGGTCGCGTATGTTATGAAAGAAAATCGCAATAAATAATATATACGGGACATATTGGTTTATTAATGGAAAATAAAATATTATCATATTATAACAATATGCGTATAAAGTTATTGCGATATTGATATTTTTGTTCTTAGTACATTTTGCATTAGGACGCTTGTGATCTTACATCTTACTGCTGCACAAAAATTAGGCCTGCTTTTTAAACGTATAAATAAACTATTAATTAAATTGTTATTGTATTTATATTGTTGGGTTTTATATTTACCAATTACAACCTTTTCGTGGATCGCGACATAAAAATGTCTGAGAAGCAGTGCCTTAGAGCCTTGAGAACAACATATAAGGGTTTTAGCCACTAGGACTATAACATGTCCCATATGTGTGAACGATATATTGCTATATTTATGAATATTATATATTGATTCGCTATCTCGTTTGAAATAAATTAACTTCAACAGTAATAAAGTATTTTCATATTAAATACGTAATAATTGTATGCTATAATTATGCCTATACACGTTTCTTTTTCATTCTTTCTCACGATTGATTGGTAGAGGATGTCTGAAGGCTTTAAGTGTTTGTAACCCTAAGTGTAGGGTGTTAACAATAAATAAAAAAAATATATAGTAATAGATATATAGACGACCTCCATTGCGAATGCGAGAAGTTGAAAGTCCTGTCGTTGTTTTTCAATTGTTTCATAGTTGCCTTAGCATTATATATACACTCATTAATCGTCAAATGTTTATATACTATAATAATATGTGATTTTATATGTTAAAATAATAAACGAAAACAAAGTAAACAACTTTCATCATAGCCTGACAACTTTTATTTTCCACTTATTGACATGCAATATGTCTTTAGGCATGTTTTCTTTATTTCTTAATACGTTTACTTTAAAATGATATAAGAAATTAAAAAATATATATATTATTGACAGAATTGAGTATGAAAAATGAGCACAGTTCACTTGATGGTAAGTTCTCACCACGTTCACCATAAATAAGCATTATATGGATTTTTACATGACATTTTACATTATTTACGTGACATTGTCACTTCTCGAGGAATTCAACGATGGAATTTCTTACTGCCAATATTGAATTCAAAGTTATTACATATTCCATGGTGGTAGAGACGTTGTTGCTCGCCACAAGGACAAAGACATTCGATTCATACAACAATAAAAAAAAGCTTTAACAGAGCACGTCCCAGTTTGTTACAGGTGCGAGTTGAACGAGTCGCCTCGACCAAGGATGGAACACACCGTGTTGAGACTGCTTAGTATATAGATCCGGAGACCCTTAATAATGGATACGTAGCATATCTTAATCTCAGAAATGACAATGCATCGTGATGTATCGTTATGATGTGTCATGGGCCGCAAGAAGGGAAGTCTGCGAAACTTTAGGTTGTAGGTTCGTACCCACTATTGTCGTGAACTATCTCGTAGCACACGCATTAGCTTGCAGTGGTTAACCGGAATGTTAGTAAGGGTAATAGCAATGATAGTATTATTTAAAAAAAAGAAAATTGTTTATCATGTGTATGAAGCCTTAGACAATACTGGAGTTTAGTGGCCACTTTATATAAGTGCTTATTTCAGGAAAGAGTTAGATACTCGCTTATGTAACGCTGCGGGATTGAGTGTTGTGATTGTATCGTTTTAAGTGCATTAGGAGTGTGCTTCAAAATAAACATTGGAATTTCTAACCCATCAACATTATATTAACCAGTTCTAATCCAATTAAAACTGACTTAACGAGCTTCGAATAAAGGTTACGGTATATTAAAAATGCATATACACGTAGATTAATCTGGACATCTATCAATCAATTGATCCAATCCAATATCAAATGTAGGATAAGCATAGTACATATTTGTTTTCGAATTCTAATTTCTTTTTTTTAACTATTTTTGTAGTGGTTTAATTTTTAAATTTCAACAAGTTTCGTCGAATTCGATTTAGATGTTTAAAATCTATCGAAACATAATATATTAAGCTGTACACAAATTAACTATCAAGTTTTAAGTAAAACTTTTTTTTTAATTAATATTATTAATAAGAGACGATAGTCAGTAATGACCAGTATGGAATAACTCTGCTGTGTTTCGTATGATGAAGCTAAGTTTTCTGATACACAATAATTAATACGTACACGTAATTACAACGTGAACAGATTGGCTTTACCGGGGAAGTACCAGACGTTACGTATATATATATATATATATATATATATATATATATATATACATATATACATATATATATATATATATACATATATATATATATAAATATGTATATATTCTGTTTTTAAATTCCTACTCCTCCCAGAGGATTGCACGCGTGAAGATATAGGCACATAAATTGTAAACAAGTAAGCAATTAAGGGGTGGCAAATAAATCAGAGGAATACCATAAATCGTGGCGATATCGTGACGCAAATAGCTTGGGCACCGACCACGAGGGATGTAGTCATTCCAGACGATTGGTTTTACGTTACTTGTATATCAAACACCAAACATCTAGAGGGCCGATTACTGATTTAATTTGTATGATAGGTTTCCAATTGCGCATTATATCGGTTGGTAGCCGAGTGTCGTTAGAGTAACTGGCTGTTGCGCGGCACCTGGGTTCGATTCTCAGCCGTGGAGCGACATTTGTGTACGTAAGGATACCTCCAGCAAGTAACCAATAATACCATGCAAGAAATAAATATTGGTAGATAAATAAACAGTGGTAGAGCTACACTGCAGTTTGTTTCTAGCTGCAGAATGAATGGGTCAACTTGACCGGGGTACGACCACGCCCTCACAGAAAACTAGCGTAAAATAGCAGTATAATATTGCTTGTATTTCGTTTGGCGAGTGCAGGGATCCGGAGACTTATTACTTATGACGAGGCATTACATCTCAGCCCTCAGGGGTGACAACGCATCTGCCTTATAATTCCTTGTCAATGATGAATGTAGATGTCATGGGCCGCAGAAATCACTTGCCATCAGTTGAACTGTGTGCTCGTTTGTTACTCTCAATGTAATAAGGTTTCGATTCCCAGCAAATAAACAGTGTTTTGTATCACAAATCGTTGTTGTTTATGTTCTCATCTCTAATACTGCATCTGAATCTTGCGCAGATCACATGCATATTTGGGACTAGGGAAGGGGACGACAAGAGGCACTCCGAATTTTTATGCCACTGTAACGTATCATTGTACGTAGGTATGTCTTGCAGTTGATATATGCGGAATATATCGCCATTATCGTGAAATCACCGTAACGATACCATGCAAGTAACCAATAATACCATGCAAGAAATAAACAATATATATTTCATTCGAAGACATATGAAGTTCGCTAATCCGTAGTGAAGTTGCATGGTGGGTATTGCTCTGACACCCTCTCCGGAGAGAACGCTCATGCTCACCTGAAGGTTTTATGTATTTATATATTTATGAAACTATCTCGATGGTTGGCAATTCACCACTGTGCGCTTTACGCTAGATATCCTTCCACGTACAACTACTCTATAAAAGCAGCTGTCGCCGGCGGTGTTTCCGAACCGATACGACTTAGGGCCCTTCAAGAAAAGAGCCTACGCCTTCCTTAAAGGCCGGCAACTCATTTGCGACTCGCCGGCCACTCTGGTGTAGCGAATGTTCATGGGCGGGGGTGATCATTTACTATCAGATGAGCTGCTTGTTTGTTTGTCACCTATTTTATAAAAACAAAAAAAAATATCATAAAAATAAAAGCACCGCCATATTAACTTTGTCCATGAGCAAACACCGCAATATCTAAGTATAATATGACAGTGACTATTAATACAGCGTCAATAGCTCTGCCTACCTGACCTCGTTAGCAGCAATTAGGTTAAGGGCATGGCCTGCAATACATAAATCGTAGATTCGAATCCGCCATTAGACTATTGTCACAAACCTCTTACCTCTAGCAATTAAGCTTGGTTGGAGTGGTAAATGGAAATTTTAATATTGTTAATAACCTCGTTAGAAATTTTTTTTAAGTTAATTTCCCTTGACCCCGAGGATGGCAAAACAGGCCACCACTCTGCTTTTCCCATTTGCATAGCTTTGTTGTATCACATAAACAACCCCTAAATTAGGGATGCGTGTTAAAGACATAATCTGTGCGCTGTGAAGCTTTACTAAGGATTGTAGGATAAATAAAAATATATAAATGAAGTCACACCCGTATTATACTTCAGGGTGGACAGAGCATCAAGCACTACAACCCAGTGGTAGAGTCACGCGGTAGTTTGTACCTACATGCGTTATGAATGGGTCGGCTCGACCGGGGAAGGTCCACGCCCTCACAGAATACCAGTGTTAAATAGCAGCATAACGTTCTGTGTTTCGTGTGGCGAGTGCAAGTATTCGGATATTTCGAGATAACTAATTACTGAGGAGGCATTTCATCTTAGTACAGGAAGGGTGACAACGCATCTGCTTTACTATTTCTTATCGAGGATCAATTAGGGTGACCATCAAGTGTATTTTGTGGTCCATTATCACTTTTATAACCTTATATTATTTTATTATGAAAGAAAAAAACATTATCTACATTACTTAAGACGAATCTTTTTTTGTGAAAAATCTTTTTCTCTGGTTATATTTTAAATAGTCACTTTTTTGAAACTGTCGTCTCTCTATCAATTAATCTTAAGTAATTCTGCATCCCTGTTTCGTCAGGAAACAGAATGCGGAATAGGAGCTACGTCACCTTGTGTCAGTCACGAAGAAGAAAAGAAGACATCCAGGTTAAAAAACATCCTTTTAAATCGAGGATACGTTTATAATACCCGTGTCTATATTATCTTGAGCCGTGGGCAGGGCATAAAAAGCTTAAAGTCAACTGTTATTTACGTTTAGGTGCTAGAGATAGATACTATATAGTCAAGAAGGTTTACAACTCAATCTTTTAAATACAAAACATTCGAACCCGAACATACATTGCTTGATTTTCTAAATACACTTGGCATAAAAGCAGCTGCCTTATTGAATATTCCGTTTCCTGTCCAGTGCAGCATAGAAAAGAATATTCCAATATTAATAAGACTAATAATTGTCTTTATTTATTAATCGTTTTATTTTATATTTTTACCTGTTTTAAAAATATATGATATATAGGGAAAATCCCTGCAAGTTCGAATTGACCTTTGCGCGTAATAAAATTACGACTTTCAAACACTACAACCGTAATAAAGTAAGTTCAAAGATCCATATGAACTTTATCCTCGACGGAATCGAGTTAGGTCGCTGCCGGGTTCCGCGAAAACGTAGCGACGTTGCCATTTAATTCGCCAAATATGTGAGTGGAGTTCGTGTTTACGATGTTTTTACCAAACTCGAAGTTGTGTAAACACAATGTCTAAATCCACATGACCATCGATGTGTCATTTTATAAGCAATAACAGACATGAAACTGTAAATGTATTTATTATTTCATATATTTAAAGAAAAAAAACATATGTTCCTATATATCACATCAAGCGTACAAATGAGCACACTCTCCCTTTAGATAGAGATCCGAGTCGAGATCTCGTACCTCCTTATAAGGGGCCCTCGGATTGTATTATCGCCCCCTCTGTTTTCGTCGACGTTCTTCGTCCACAGCGGTCAGAGTGCAGATGTGGTGCGGCAGCAGTCTCCGCGCCAGCTTCACAGCATCGTCGTTGTCTCCCTACTCAGAGTCTAATTAGATAAAGCTGTAAAGGTCTCTGGACCAAAAGCAATACTCACACACAAAAAAATGAGCACACAGCTCTCCCGATGATGAGTATGTGATACCGGTAACCACACCTACTTCCATCCTAGATGAGGAACAGTAATCTTGACGCGTTGTCATTCTATAATACTAAGACAGCCAGCTTCGTTACCAGCAATTGGGTTTTAGCCTGCTATATAAGTACCAGAAAAAAACTTCAGTACATATTAGATATTACTGCGATTCGTAAGGAGCGACGAAACATGTGCGTCTTGGATCTTTTTTGTGTATACGTAGGTGTTTATGAGAAGTGATAAACACATTTTTTATCGAGTGCTAGAATTGTTAATAACATTTCTAACGTTCCGGCTAAAAATTCCAACAATGCTTAAATGCTTGTGCTAGGAGATAGTTCACGTATATAGTCGAATGGCGGATACGTACCTACGACCTTAAGTTACGCAGACGGTACCCTAAGCCATTAGGCTATTGACGCTTCAAAAAGGAGATACTAGCGTAGTCTAAATCGACCAGAGTGACGTCATTATCCTACTGAATCTATTGCTTTTTATCTGTGCTGGTCGACAACAACGGTCAATGTATGTTAATACAGTCAAGGTGAAAGGTAATGCGGTTGTTATGAATCGCTCAAAATTTGATGAACTGTGTGCTAATTTGTCACCATTAGTTTCATAATAAAAATAATAGTAGTGGTCACGCCACGCAGTTGCTTAGCACTTCCACGTGGCCCATAATAGTTAATGTTTTACATAATTGCTAATAAACATACAGCATTATCGTTGTACCTATCTAGTTATCTTTACAAAGTCATTAACATAACTATATGTAGCACGATGAATGATTGATCGTTTGAATGACGGCTTGCCAGTCGCGAGGACAATTTAAACGATTTATAACAAACGCATTTCCTTTTACCTTGAAATTGTCGACTAGTAAAAAAAACCATACAAACAATAGGAGTACGACGTATATCTGGTCGATTTCGAATCAGTACCTTCATGTTGTTACAGGAACACATAAACTGAGGAGGATATAATGTATACAATCAACTAATACATTTATTAGCAAAACTACACTACATTACATAATATTACATAGGTTGTTACGTGTTACGATACGTCAGTACCTTCGTGTTGTTACAAGAACACATAAACTGCGTGGGATATAATGTATACAATCAATGAATACATTTATTAGCAAAACTACACTACATTATATAATATTACATAGGTTGTCACGTGTTGCGATACGTCAGTACCTTCGTGTTGTTACAAGAACACATAAACTGCGTGTGATATATTCTCTCTGGACAAACAGCAATAATAAACACAAAAAAATGAGCACACAGCTCTCCCGATGATGAGTAAGTGATACTGGTAACCACACCTACTTCCATCCTAGATGAGGAACAGTAATCTTGACGCGTTGTCATTCTATAATACTAAGATAGCCAGCTTCGATACCAGCAATTGGGTTTTAGCCTGCTATATAAGTACCATAATGTCAGAGATTAATTAAGAATATAATGATATAATTCTGATTACATTAAAAATACTGCCATCACAATCAGATACTTTAATTAGTTTAATTAAAAGTGATTGACGTATTTTAAGTATTCGTTGATGGTGTAATAAACCTTATGTCTCAAAAATGGTTTAGTTTTGTGTTATAATGAGATAGATATTATCATTTTTTGTATTAATTAAAACTTTCTTATAATTTCTAATACCCATGCTAAATATACTTGCTTATTATAGTGCTCTTTTTAATTACGTTTAAATTAACAAACGAGCACACAGTTCACCTGATGGCAAGTGTTTCCTGCGGCCCACGACATCTACATTCATCCTTGACAAGGAATCATAATGCAGATGCGTTGTCACCCTTGAGGACTGAGATGGAATGCCCCGTCACCAGTAATAAAGATCTCCGGATCCCTACACTTACCAGACGAAAAACAACAGCATTATGCTACTATTTTACGCTGGTATTCTGCAATGGCGTGCTCCTACCCCAGTTGTGCTGACTAATTCTTTCTGCAGCCAGAAACAAACTGCGGTGTAGCTCTACCACTGTTAAAACATTTTTAATTTTTTGGCTCATATACGGTTTTCGTGTCTTCGATTCATCAGCGTATCATAACTTGATGTATTTCTTAATCAATAAAGCCCAACAGTATTGTAATCATTCGCGTCACTAATCACCCAATTCATATTTCTTTGAAATGCCTGCGAATCACCCTTCCCCTATCGACTATACGAGTATATTTTATATCGATAAGTATCCGCTACCTGTACATACTTACATGTGTCCGATATTTAGAACCCAGCTCGTTGCAATAGCCAATAGTTTAGCCTCAATCTACAAAAGAGATCTACGGGCTGATAATTAGCAATTTACTCGCATTAAGGGCGGAACCGCACCCCGGGTGAACCGTTAACGACCGGTTTGAATGCGCTTGTCTGACACCGTTGTATAGTACGGTAAACCTTTTCTGCTTTGCGTAATTTATGTGCTAATAAATGTACACACATACAAAGTGTACATGAATAAATTTCAACTCGATACTTTACATGACTTAGCTATAATACATTTTTTTTATTACATTGAGAGTAACAAACGAGCACACAATTCACTTGATGGCAAGTGATTCCTGCGGCCCATGACATCTACATTCATCCTTGACAAGGAATCATAATGCAGATGCGTTGTCACCCTTGAGGGCTGAGATGGAATGCCTCGTCAACAGAAATAAAGGTGACCGGATCCCTACACTCCCCATACGATAGCATTGGCATTAGGGTATTTTGTAACGGTACCTATGTAATATCAAGTTGAGATGTCTTAGCGGGCATTTCAGCAGATTTTAATAGTTTTACATTCAATTGTTTTAAATGTATCTGATCTCTTTTGCGTAAAATTAGGATTGAGAAAGGAAGCGATTACAGGTAACGAGACAACGGATCTCTGTCTTCTTGACATCGCATTTTGAATCTTCGTAGAGTATTGATGTACAGGTTATTTAAGAGTGACATTAACCTGTTGTAGGTTAATTGTGTGCTAGTTTGCCCCTATTACTTGACGGTAAGTGATTCTTTTGGTGTATAAAAACCATACTTTATCGACCTTGGATAATGCATTACATTGCGTTGTCAGAAGTATGACGGCTAATTTCCGATCACGTTCTGTTAAAACGGTGTTCCTTTCAGAGTCGATCTATTTCTGCTGCTAGTTTATATATGTAAAGTAGCTCTACTTCGTTAAAAAATCTGTACACGATAATAATAATAATAATAAATTCAAGCAACAACAGTTAGGTACCCCTTCGGGCCCACCCACGTACACTGTGTGCTAATAAAATATTGCCTACACTAAATTTCTTTTCTCTCTATATTTTAATAGAATAGGGATATTATTTTGGTAATTTGAATCTACAAAAGCACCTGTTTTAAAAAAATCTATATTGTTGTTGTCTGATTTACGTGTATTAAAACGGGTCGTTTAAACTTTTCTATATTGTAATTATAGAGATAAAATATAAAAAATATGACAAGTAAAAACAAAATTAGAAACTTTAAAATAATATATAACTATGTTAAATTTAATAATTATTATTTGAATAGATTATGATTTGATAACGAAGAAATAAAGTGGGCGTTTGTGGCTATAATTCTATGCATAACACAAAATGTACAACTCGATTATCCGTCATACGTGATTTAATTCCACAATTAGGCATTCAGTGGCAATCAGGCAATGATCACCTGAGTTTTCTTTTTAGTTTGATGCTTATTTCTGTATAGTCTCTCAGAGTAAATTTGCTAAGCTTTATTTTTAACATATATTTTCTAGTAAGTTTTTATAATTTTAGTCAAAACTGAAATATTTGAGCAAGAAATGACTAAACAGGATAGATCACGACCGGCGGTAGATGACACATTCAAGGTATACCGGCATACCCGAATATATACAGCGAGGTATTGTTGTACTATATCTACTAGTCGGTGAGATAAGCCGTAGATTAAATAACTAACGAAGAGATCATTTTAATAGTAGTAATGCCACGCTATAGCTTGATTCTAGTACTAGCAATGGCTATTAACATTACAAATATTCCGGCTAACTAAACTTGTGAAAGTGATTGTGCTAGGAGATCGTTTACGACATTAGTCGCATGGTGGATTCGAACCTACGACCTTAAGTTTCACAGACCGTACCATTAACCATTAGGTCATTGACGCCTCGTTTGATAGAATCAAACGAGGAGTTGCGACTTTATCGGTCGATTCTACCGGGGAAGGACAGAATACCATATGCGTAAAATGGCAACATAACCTTGCTGTGTTTCATCTGGTGAGTGTAGGGATCCGTAAACACTTATTTATGGTGACGAGGCATTCCATCTTAGCCGCAGGAATCACTAACCATCTGGTGAACTGTGTGCTCGTTTGTCACCCTCGGAAAACAAAAGAGATATCCCGTCCGAGTTCTCAGACATGACAAAACATCTGCATTATGACTTTTGTATATGTGCGGTCATATTAGAGCTTGATAGATCATTTTTTTTGATAATTTTTCCGGTAACCGTCTAAGCGAGGCTCCCTCTCGGAAACCCTTGTGCTGGTTGTCTATAAATAAAGGTGTCGGCTGAGTGTCCTACACGCTCGGCCACCTTTCAACCCGGTGAAGGTCTAAAAGCCCTGCAGCTAAAAGTAGCCATGAGCCATATAAGAAAAGCCGTTAACTTCGTTTATGTAACAATAACAAATTACAAATACCGTATGAATATTCAACTGAGAAACGGATTTTTGATAACGCTTGCCAATTGCACGGGACGTGATTAATTGTGCTGGAAGCTAATTCAATCAATATGTTTACTCCTTTGCATATAATTTAGACTCTTTATTCGATTTCGTAAATACCTTTAAAGACTCAAGTTATTTCAAAACGAGTCTAATTTATCCAGAAATAAAGTTCAATTTGAATTGGTAACAAATAATTGTGTACGGTGTTACGACTTCATGTAATTCTAATTTGATTTGCAAGTTAATTAGCAAAAGAAAAAAACATCTTTTAAATAAATATGTTGTTGGCAATAAAGCCTGAAATCAAAGTAAACTGATGTGCAAAAAAAAAAGTCTTTCGAGTTTTTTAAAAACTGGTTAAATACAATTATTCATTTTAATTCATAAACAAATTGCTCGCCAGCTACGTCTGAGAAGAAAATTTAAACATTTTTACTCTTTGCTCAATTTCTTTTATCTGTAACAGATAGCTTAAAGCCAGCTTTAGATATGACAGGGTTAAAAACACTTTTTTTTTTGTTTAAACACTTAGCGACCACGAAAACTATGAATTTGAGAACAATCTTCGATATATCCAATCAATTTTGCATTATAGATTATGCAAAAGTTCATCTATGATTTGGCTAAAGAGGCAAGGAAGTTGAACTAATTCAACTGAAGACTGTTCGTTTTTGACTATCGTTACGGCGATATAAAGCTGGTACGATATAACTTGAACACTACTTGGATAAAGCCCCACGGTAGCCAGTTTCTGGGTGCATCATTAATGAGTCGATTCTGACCGTGCCCTCCCGGCACGCCTGCGTGATATGACAGCATACTGGTGCCTTTCGCATCATGAGTGGAGGAGTCCTGGGACCTAATGCAGACATCTCAATCTCAGTCAGTAATATAATATAAAAGTAACAAATGACAATAAGTCAGAACTGAAAAAATATGATGCGAATGAAACGTAAATGTTTGTGATGGCTAAAAATTAAACCCAAAATCCTCTGATCTATATATTAGGTATAGTGATCAATCAGCCCCACGGGCAAAATCCAAACTTAAATAATATAATTTAGACTCCAATATACACAGGACTGGCCAATCTGCATTACCTCTTAATCTATACATCGGCACGTATCCATTTGATCCCTTCATTATCCCTATAATAAAGCTTAATTGATATGCTTTAGGCATCGAGACCGGACGGGAAAGCGAAGGTTGGTCTGGTAGTAAAGTATGCATTGTTCACACATGGTTAGGTTCGATTTTTTCATTTACATTTGCGCATTCAGTGCACAAACAGATTTCCTTTACGCAGAATTTTTAAATTAAACCTTCCGAGTGGTGAATTCTGTTTGGTCGTACTGTACTAACAAGACATTATTAAACATTCGGAATTTTGAATGTGTTTTTTTTTGTATAGAATATTTGACAAATAAGCAAGAAGCATCTGCAACATGAGAGGAGTCAAGACTTAAGAAAGGTGTAGGCTTTTTTCTTGATGTGTAAGACGTAACGGTTAAGAAACACCGCCGGCGACAGCTGATTTCACAGAGTAGTTGTGCGTGGCAGGAAATTTCGCGTGAAGTGCCTTGCGGTAGAGTGCCAGCTATCGAGATGATGAGGATGAATTTTGAATCTTGTTATCCTTTATTCTGTGGTAATGGCTTAGTAGTTAGTATACCTGGCTTCTTGGTCACTAGTTCTGGCGTTCAATTCTAAAATGAAGCTTATTATTTGTGGAGAATATATTTAATAATTACGAGTTGCAGCTTTTTGTGTAATATGAATAGGTCGGTTCGGTCCAATCGCAAAATATTGCGAATGAGAATGTGATCCGTGAAGTCATCGCATCATGAAGTGCTGGTGACGTCACATACGGTAATAAGGCCGTCAATTTCACGTTATCAACCACGCAGCATACGCACGGCTCCGTGCGGGTGGTAGAGACAGGCCGCAGTTTGTTCCCAACTGCACCATAATGGGTCGGCACGACCGGGATAGGACTATGCTAGCTTTAAACAGCGGCATAACTCTTGACTTTCGTATGGTGAGTGCAAATGATGATTCGGGGCCAATTACAGGCAATGAGACATTCCATAACTGACAAGGAATGGCTCGTGGTAGACAACGGGTATGCAAACGCCTGACCAGATAGTGTGAGGTTCATCGCGTCAAAGACGAGCTAAGTGGCGTAGCCCGGGAGAGAAATATCCAGTCGCAGGCTGATAATAGTGACTACTGTCTGGTTTTTTTTTATAGGATAGGGAGACAAAGGAGCAAGAGTGTCACCCAGGTAATCATATCTGCCCATGAACATCTGCAGCAGTCCAGCTGTCAATGAACATCTGCAGCAGTCCAGCTGTCAATGAACATCTGCAGCAGTCCAGCTGTCAATGAACATCTGCAGCAGTCCAGCTGTCAATGAACATCTGCAGCAGTCCAGCTGTCAATGAACATCTGCAGCAGTCCAGCTGTCAATGAACATCTGCAGCAGTCCAGCTGTCAATGCGTGGCTAGCGTAAGTATGCGTAAGGGGATCCACGAGTGTGTGCTTCTTTGTTTTCACTTCTATATAGTTATATATAGACAGACATTGTAATCAAATATGCCTACGGTGTTTCTAGTCTTGAGAATGTCCATGGGCGGCAGTAATCACTTACCATCAGGTGAGATGCTAATATGAAGCTGATAATATGAAAAAAAAGGTATGGTTTTTCTTGTCATCGTCCATATGTTTCATTTGTGATCTGGTTTCTGTTTGTATTATTATTTTCTGTTAATTTTAATTCATGCATTTTTATTATTAGTTTCTTATCTTATTGGTTTCTTTTTATAGAATAGATGAAATGCAAAATGAAACGCAAAATTTTTAGATTAAACCTCCCGTGTGGTGAATTCTGTTTCTGGTCTAACGAGGCACTATTGAAAATTCGGACAAAACAAATACACGAACGTTTTGATCATGTGATTCTTTTTATATATAGAATAGATGGCAAACGAGCAAGAAGGTTAGTGATCAACGCCTCCCATGGACATCAGCAACACCATAGGAGTCGCTGATGCCGAAAAGTAGTTTTGTCAGTTAGCATTATTATGGGTAGAAATAGATTATTTATGGAGACATACTAATTTGAATTTGAAAGTTGAACATAAGAAATTATATTTGGTTACCGAACAGGATTAGATGTTATGCTTGGAAAATCTTGCTCGACTGAAATGTATTCAATGTGGCAGCTCCCCACCTGTTGTGCGGTGATAATAACTAACCCGAGTTGCGATATCGTGGCACAGGATAAAAAAAGTGCAGATGTGTCATTTTCATGAAAATTAAAACCAAAGAAAATTTTGTACATACTTAATAGAGTTGTGGCTATATAACTTTTATCATATATATTTATACGAATAGATCGGCACGACGCAAGGCACCACGCTTTCGCAGAATATCAGCGTAAAATAGAGGTTCTGTATGATGAGCTTCAGTTGATATCCGCAGCATAAATAAGGTGACCGGTATAGTTATTATAAAAATAATATTCATATATATCCTATAATATCCTTTTTGGCACGCGTAATTGGTAAAATCAGGTACAGTAAAATACTTTTACTTAATCAAAAAAAGAAAAACAAATAGAAGACAAATGAAACCTGTTGTGCACGAAATAAAGAAAAGAATCTCCACTCAAGCACTGTTGTGAGTTAGGGTCACAACCCTGATCTTACGTGAAGACTACACAAGAGATGTTGCGGTCCTTATTTTATTTAATAAAATGAAAATAATAAAATGATAAAAAAGTAATAAAAAAAATAATAAATCAATTAATAATAAAAAGAAAACATACAGAAAAAAAATAATATGAAAGTTGACAAGATTATTATATATTATTATATTGTGTATTTAACAGCTAACAAAAAAAAATGAAATTACAGAAACAATAGAAAAAGAGAATTTTATATTGGGTGCTTACATGATCAATTAATTTGAGTTTGCTGTGGTAGTTGTTCGTATCGAATGTGTAGTCTTAACTTAAATTTTATAATGAAGTTAACGTCTGCTGTGGTACTTGTTCGAATCGAATGTGTAGTCTCAACTTAAATTTTATAGTGAAGTTAACGTCTGCTGTGGTACTTGTTCGAATCGAATGTGTAGTCTCAACTTAAATTTTATAGTGAAGTTAACGTTTGCTGTGTTAGTTGTTCGTATCGAATGTGTAGTCTTAACTTAAATTTTATAATGAAGTTAACGTCTGCTGTGATACTTGTTCGTATCGATTGTGTAGTCTTAACTTAAATTTTATAGTAAAGTTAACGTGCCGGATACACGTTACACTGTGACCATAAGTTACAACCCAATTAAAACGGCTATGAATATTGCATTAACCGGCACCGCTAATATTCATGAGAGCGGACGCGCGGCGAATTTCATACGCGTTTGACGCGAAAAATTCACGTCTACGGCACATTTGCGGAATCGAACCGCGCCACTTCGATTAAATTAACCGGAGGTAGATTAAAGATTTATTCTTTCTTCGTTTAATTCGTTATAGAATTGTGCCGCAAGGCATATGCTAGCGACAAATCTTGCTTTTTTGAAGGGTTAAACTATTTTTTTGTTCGCTTACTACAAAAAGGCGAAAACAGTTATCGTTTTATAGGTACTTCTAATCTGTGTCGACCAATATATTTTTAATAAAACTATTGATAACACCTGATGGTAGAGATGTCTTCGGTCCACAAACCAGTAAATCCATCATGGAAGAGAACTAAGACGGAATGCCTCGTCACCAGTTAAAAGCACCGGTCCTTCCATTGTTAAGATTCACGGAATACCAACAGAAAATAGCATTAATAATACGACAGTGTTTCGTGTAGTTTTCCGAACCGATACGACTAAGGAACCTTCAAGAAAAGTCTTTCTTAAAAGTTGGCAGCATCTCCGACCCCTCTGGTATAGCGGATGTTCATGGCGACGGTAATCACTACCATCAAGTGAACTGTTAACTCTTATGCCACCTATTCTATAAAAAAAAGCTACTCGACAAATGTTAAGTTAGTATTCAGGGTTGTACTTAAATATAAACTTAACAATTACAGTGCATAGGAATAACTCACCACAGTCATAGAAGATGTCGTCGGCGAACCGGCAAATGTTAAGGGAGTTGGCACCCCTAAACAAATAAAATAATAATAGATCTTTACATATGAAATTGCCGTTTTAAATCAATAAACAAAAGACTGACTTTGTAAAAAGAATGTCATGTTTTTAAAACGAAATTAATTTGAATTTAGAATTCACAGCCAATCAAAACTTTTTTTGGTTTGAAATGGCCAATACTGAAGAAAGACAATTTCATAGGTTAAGACATAATAATAAGAAGAGGACGTTCATGGTTATTGACTATTTCAAATCTGGAATGATGTTTTATGTTCGTCTTTCCATCACCCGGCGTATGAAGTGAGGTGAAAACGAGTGAGCAATTCGGATAAATTCCAGCCGCTGAGTTTAAACATCGTACACAATTCAAAACTTCATCCTCGCCCCATCTCGACGCAATCCACCACTGTGCGATTTACGGGATATTTCCTCAAAACTATCAATTACTCAGCGGTATCATCAGCTGTCGCCAGCGGTGTTTCCGAACCGACATAACTTGCGGACCTTCAAGTAAAGCGACCTACACCTTTCTTAAAGACCGGCAGCGCATCTGCAACTAAAATCAATGTTCATGGGCAGCGGTGAGCACTTACCACTTGCCATCCGTATTTTATATTTAAAAAGAACCATTAACAATAATATAAAGAATGTTGCGCAATAAAAATAATTTGTTAGTAACCTCATATTCTATCGATATCGACCTGAAGTACATCACTATAAATACGTATTACGCATTCAAGTTAGTAACAAGCAATAAAAAAGGTGTTGGATGTACGATGCCGATAATGCCTCCATTTGCCACTTGCAAATAAGCAATGAGTATATCATCAAGTAACTAACTTAGCATGCAATTGAATGTTTATCTTGTCAAAATTATTTATAGATAGCAATCGAACAGATCACCAAGTAATTCTTGAAAATATCATGATCTTTTGGGTGTCATCTCTCACCCTCATCTTCTGTAAGGAATTATATTACGGATGCGTTGCCACCCCCGAGGACTTAAATGGAATGCCTCATCACCATCAATAAGTCCTCTGGGTTCTTTCATTCACTAGACGAATCATAGCAGCGCCAATTTACTAATGTACGTTGATATACTGTTGGGTGGTTTTTTCCTGAGTAAGCCAGACTATTTGTACTACGCCTAGTTCATAGCTGCGACGTTGTTACTACGTTATAAATACCTCAGCATCCACCGCCTAATGTACGGTTTACGAAATTTGAGGTGAGAGAGAGAATCTGCTATACGAATATCGCTAAGACTGCACAAGCATTTTAAGCTTAGTTGAGTTGTTGGGGATTTTAGTAATTTAAATAACACAACTATATTTATTTAAGAGATAGTAATTTAAATAAAATAGTGCAACGATCTGTTTCTAACGTAATACCGTCCGGGTGGCACAAGTGGCTTTGTTAATCAGCCTCAACTTTGCCGAGCGATTATTGAATGAATTGTCTTGTCGTGTACGATTCACCAATAATTAGCTCACGAGTAGATCTTCACGTGAACATTATTTCTTTTTATAGAATACGTGACAAACGATTAAAGAAGTATAATGAACTTACAAGGTAATCGGTCAAAATCGTCATCCAATAACATCCGCTACACTAGCTGAGTTGCAGATACGCTACCCGTCTAATGTCCATATCACCTATACCGATTGTGGGCTAGAAGTGTGACGAGTTTACTTACCTAGCGTAAATAGTTTGGTTAGGTAAGTCGAACTAAGGTAGTGTGAGGAAGCGTTCTCATACTCCCGACCAAGGGCGTCGAGAAGAACGCCGTGGGGTTGTGTCGGCACGAGTCCGGTATAACCCTTCCGACGATCGCGCCTCCGTGGGTTATACATGCATATTCCCCAACGAAAAAAAAAGAAGTTAAGTCGAACTTCGCAGAGGTCAATCGACAGTTCTCCAACTCAGACAATATATTACAAAGAGCAATCTCTTCCAGACAACCTTTAGACTTACAGGAATGAGTAAGACTTTAAGGATATAAAGCTTTAATAAATTTTATATCCTATTGATAAGCTGTTTTATATCTGCTCTCAAAATGGTACCACTTGTCTTCCCTCGGGCCCAGCTATTATGATATGCTAAATCAAAATTATAAAAAAAGCTATAACGTTATTGTCTGCAACAATCTAAAAATCAACACTATTTGACGGTAATTAAATGAAACATATCACCATTCAATCTAATCCCACCTCCGCATAGTAAACGTTTACTTTCACATATTACGCTAACATAATTACCGGCCGATTACTACTCTTTACGGTAAGCTCGGTTAAGTTAAAAGGTCACAATACGCTATGTTGCGTGACTCGATATAGACAATCTATACAGTTGCAAAACTTAATTAAATTTCAACTGACTTATACGTTAATGAGTATATTAGTAATATAAGAGAAGGTAAACGTTTCGTCATAGAGTAATACTGGATTACTGGAGATTGTATCCGTATCCGTAAGTAAACTGTATTCTAAACAAAAGGTTTAGAATACAGTTTACTTACGGAGAGTTTCATAATTAACCATTACCTATTTTACACATAATGTTTAATTCATTAAAAAAATAATCCCACAAAAAGCTTCGAACCTTACCTATTCATTAATACATTTTTATATATATAACCCGAATTAACCCAATAGTTTTACAGTGATAGAGCTACACTACAGTTTGTTTCTAGCTGGAGAATGAATGGGTCAGCTTGACCGGGATAGGACCACGCCTTCATAGAATACCAGCGTAAAAAGCAGTATAATATTAATGTCTTTCGTGTGGTGAGTGTAGGGATCCGGAGACTTTTATTACTGGTGACGTAGGTATTATCTCAGTCCTCAAGGGTGACAACGCATCTGCATTATAATTCCTTAAATTCAGATGTCATGGCCCGCAGGAATCACGTACCCTCCAGGTGTGTGCTCCCATTGTAATAAAAAAAAGTTATAAAAGAAACTGCAAAAGCCATTGGAATAGGGGGACCCCTGAAATAAGGGTCATTAATAAATAAAAAAAACATGATTACGTGAAAATAAACAGGACAACATATCGCGGCGAGGATTACCGCATACAGTTTAAAATGCAAAGACGTTGCACAACACTGTATTGGCTTTACATGTTCCGATTACATTCGGATCACGCGTTTCCTTAAAACCTAAGATATATGGCTGAGGCAGGGCATTCAGGTCACGGTGGAGGAGACGCAACATGTCACGCCGTCCATTGGACCGACTTGCTCGCATTCGTTATAAACAACGGGACCGACTATCATTGGACTACGATGTTTTATTTACTTCTATGGCAATTTTTTTACAACTTCATACACCTTTATTTGTACCAGAACGGCCGTAAAAAACCTGGCTTTTGCGACTTGGATTCATTTTCGTTTTCATTTCCAAACGAAGTGTATATTAGCGGACTTACCTTACGAAGGAACAATATTTTTATTTCACAATTAACCTTTATGATCTTATGTTGTATGTGCCGTGTCTCTGACATTCCATTTGAACCTTCGTTTCTTTTGTTTTAGGTCCCGGATTAAGGAAGGGAGTAACGAATTAGTGCATTAGGCACTACGGCATTATAATATGTACATATATCCTGCCCAGTTGATGTTATCTTGTTATATAGGATACCGCCGTGGTTAATTTGGTCGAAACTAGTCTGGAAAATCATTGTTTATTTTATATAAACTAAACGATATATATATATATATATATATATATATATATATATATATATATATATATATATATATATATATATATAACCATAACCATATTATAACCACATAAAAAGAGGTTAAGATTTACTTTCTTATGTTATAAAAATCAACTTCTGCTTAAAGCTATTTTCAATATACAGTTCTAGATATTCACAAAGTTTCTATGTTTTCCTATTAAAGACAGCAACAATTTTTTTCAAAATAACACTTTATTTTTATAAGCGAAGACCACGCCCATAGAATGACAGAATGCTCGACATCTTTACCAAACAAGGAAGTCTGTAGAAGAATACCAATGATTTCATAACGGCGCTCTTAAATCGCATCGTCCATGACAACATCTATTTACTGGTATCACGAATTCTCTTCTATATATATATATATATATATATATATATATATATATATATATATATATATATATATACATATATTACGAAACCAGAAACCCTAGGTAATAGCTAGGGAGATTATATTTTTCCAAAGAGGAGACGGTACAAGGGTGGTCCCGGCGTAACGGGGTAAAACAAAAAAAACCGGAAAACCTTCTACTGCTACAACTTCAATTCTCAACATAGTCTATGATTACCTCGATACACTTCTCCTAGCGATGTTCAATTGTTTCGATAACCTGTTTATAGCGAGAACCGTCGAAGCTCCTCAAAATAGCCATCAGCCGCAAACTCGCGCAGCTCATGCGGCGTCTTTTTAACTCTGCTATCCAATATATTACTGCTGTAAACGAAGAATCAGACTCTTCTAGAATCTAGCTCAACTTTGACATCGGTGGGACTGAGAACATTCGAATGATAGTATTGTATCACATAACGATGAGCAATGTTTAAAAAGATCACTGGGAGCGTTCACTGTTGATGGCTGTTAACCAAAAACTAAAGCACGTAGCGTTTCCAACCTTGTACTCGTAACATAAGCTATATAAGTTAACTGTTACTCTCGACGACAGCAATTGTTATCAAACAACAAATGTCATCTATAAGTCAGGCCCGGCACTTCTGGGAATACCCTCGTATTACGTAACGTATTCACATTTCGATTGTAAGGTTGATGTAGGATGATATTAATATCTCATATCGTGGAATTTGCTCCCCTTCCATAAAAGAAAAACAATAAAATAATGAATATGTATTTATAGCATATATATATAATATATATATATACGCTATAAATATATATAGCTCCTGGAAACACGTGTTTCTGACTTATTAGTACCCGAGATTACATGGGTTTGTTCACAAACAATCTCAATTGGTCGACACTTGTGATTTCTACAGTGAAGACGTCATAAAATGGTAAGAGCGTTCAAGAAAGAAGCAGTGAAGTGCTTTCTGCCAACGTTGTTCTACTAAATGTTCTAACTGATGAAGGCAAATCCGAACGTGAGATTGCTATACAACTGAAGTTATCGAAGATTTGTGTTCATGGCACAATAACTCGATACAGGGAGACAGGCAGTTTTCAAGATCGTACACGCTCGGGAAGGCCGAGAGCTACCACTTCTAGTGAAGATAATTTCATTGTTGTTACTAGCGAGCGAAATAGACGCTTAACAGCACCAGAAATCCCCTTTGAAGTAAACAAAACCCGAGTTAAACCTTTATCATTATTAGTTGTATGGTCGCATTGCGGTTCAAAAACTCTTCTAAGGCCGCAAAACAAGAAAAAAGATAGGCAGTGGGCTCTTGCCCATCGAGATTGGACTGAAGAAGATTTTAAAAAAGTGTTTTGGACTGATGAATCCAAGTTTGAACTATTCGGTTCATAACGTAGAGTTTACGTTCGACGCAGTGCCCAAGAAAAGATGATGTCAGATTGTGTAGTCCCAACAATCAAGCATGGTGGAGGCTCAGCTTTTTTGGCATGGACTGATAATATTTCTTTATGCTTCTTTACGCTTTTAAAGTATATTGTTTGTGAATCAATGTTCTATTAGATGATTCAACAGGTTACTTAAACATTTAATATTTTATTGAAGTTTTACTTTATTTTACTACTCTATTATACCTACTTTAATTAAGGTGGTCTTAAACTTTTGGCCTACAGTGTAGGTATATATATATAAATATATATATATATATATACATATATGTATATATATATATATATATAGATATATATATATATATATATATATATATATATATATATATTGATGTGTATATATACTTAAGAGAAAGGAAGAGTGCCTATGTTTGCATGAGTATTTACATTAATGTAAATTCTTAATGTAAATACTCACGCAAACAGTGGCACTTACTACCTTTCTCTTTACAAAGCCTATGCTATATGTTTTTATTGTATTGGGAGTGAGAACCGAACACACGGTTCACCTGATGTCGATCCATAACTCCCACATTCAGCCTCGATGAAGAGTCATAGCGTTGTCACCCCTGACCATAAAGACGGTATTCCTTGTCATCAGTGTCTACTATCTCTCATCAAACGGCACCATTATGCTGGTATTCAGAGTGGTTCTAACACTGATAAAATCGTTGTCCATTCCATCTTACTCCCTAGGACGGAATCTGCATTTTGATCTCAACATCGCGTGAACTGTCCGAGAAAATGTTCGTATGCATTCATTGACTCGGGTCATTTACAATATATATTAACGACGAAATTCTCAAAAATGTAAAATCCTAAATTGCACACTTGATATAATCTTTAGTTGGTATATTTAATAATAATAATTAATAAAAACATATAAATAGTAAATATAAAAAAAATGTAAAATCCAAAATTGCCCACTTCATACAATCATTAGTTGGTATATTTAATAATAATAATAATAATTAATAAAAACATATAAATAGTAAAAATAGCAAAATATAAAACCAAAATTGGCCACTTTGTACGATCATTATAATACTATATATTTAATGATTAGCATGAATAAAAAATATATAGAAACTAAAATGACCCAATGTACTACATATCCGTGGACAAATTGTAGACACTTTTTTTTTATTTTTTTTTTATATTGTAAACAAACAATAATAGTTACAGCATTGACATTCAATAGGGTTTTGTTGTACTAAATTCTAGACGTTAGAAAAAAAAATATTTTTATTTTTAATTAATTTACTTTGTATTTTAATTTTTTTTTAAATGTTTATGAACACAAACCCAAACATACAGACCAATTGGCATCTACCAAAAAAATACAATTAGCTCTTTTTATACTAATTTTTTTTTTTTTATATATATGAAAAGAATTTAAATGATATCAGAATTGGTAAATATAATATCTTCTTCATAACGGTGACCTTATTTTACTATATTGTCTTATAAAATTAGTGCAGATATCTTTTTTTAATTATAGAGCACAACTTTACGAGGTGTTGCAATAATTCAATATTTGTACAAATTCCTTCTTATATTAAAATTTAATCTTAGCACACGAATGTTTTCTAAATTCATCTGTTACTAGTACAAATTGCATACGCTAATACACTGGTGTTGAATTAGAAACCGAAGTAAGTTAATTGCACGCTGCTTATTGCCAAGTTGCCAGTTTCCAGAGTTGGGTAACTTCTTGCCACTTAAATCAATGGGATAGATAATAACTGCTAGTTTATACTCAGCTAATGCCAGTCAGCGTGGAAGTAACAAGTTTTTGCCTTATACAAGCGTTCACAGTTCGCTTCCCGTCGATGTGTACAAAACATGTTTCCGTGTTTACGATGCCCATGCGAATAGTGTTGACATTCTTAGCATTTAGTCCTATATATTATATATATGACTAAATATGTACATAATTCGTTTTCTGTTTTGTTTTTGCTTATACCCAATTGATTGGTTTACGGGTATGTTTGGTTTTGTGTATTAATATTTCCCTGCGATGTTTTGACGTGTGCAGGTATAGAAGTATCGATGCATGAATGGGTCGGCACGACCGGGGAAGGACTAAGTTCTTACAGCATGTTTTTTTCACCACTAATTGAGTCTCCGTATCTTCATTTCTACAAAGGAATGAGCGGTATTACGCTTTTTGAGGTCCGTATTCGGTGATGGTGTCATCAGCACAATTCTCAATTTGGAAAGGGAGAAAAGTGAGAAAGATAGTTTTCGTGACATTATCGATTTAATAAATCGATTAAGGATTTACAAATCACACAGGGTAATTAACTCAAAGTATTCAAATGCACTATGTATACAATTTAGTGTATTTAATTACACTTTTATTAATAAAAAAATACAAAGAATATCTGTAAAACCAAAATGATTATGATTATGAGGTATGATTATCGATTTCGTTTTGATTTAAATATTTTTTTAATGACGCCGTTTCCCGATGCGTTTTGAGTGCTTCTGTTATCTATTTATGACTTCAGGTCATTGATATTCATTCATAATATGGCATTTCAAACGTTCTCCAGTAAACATAATGAACATTACAGCATAAAGAACTTACTATACCCCTGTTTAAGTTGTGTATTTATAGAGATTGTAATATAACCCCACTTTTACTAAATCTCTAATAACTCAGCTCTCAGATTGTCAAAACTCACAAAATTTTCAGCGTGAGACTGTTAAACCGTTTTCATCTCGTTACATCTAGGCACAAGATTGTATGGAATCGTTTTCGTTTGCGCAAACACAGATGTACTCATTCATCATCCTTTTCCATGTTTTGATGCATGTGCAATAAGATTCGAGGAAGATTCAAATTCAGAGTATCCAAGGTTTTATTTGATTACATTGAGAGTAACAATAATAAGGTGTACGAAATAGTAAAGGGTCATTCTTGCTGCAAATCTTACACAATAAATGATTTTCGCGAGCCTTGAGAAATGATCGGATATCGTTACGGCCTTACTAAGATATACTTGTACATATTTATTGTTTGCGAAATCCCTCGCAACCAGCTTCTTATTTCAAATTAACTCTTTGCTAAATATACCACATTCCTTCATCTTGTATAATTACTGATATTTAATAATAGATGTTTATTTTATTTTTGTACAGATCGCCTTGTAATGAAAGGAAATGGAGCAGATGTTGCTCAATTTCCTGTTGCTGAAATGTCGGTGCCTCTCTGCATCTGCCTACGCAAGTCCCAGGGTAGGCAACGCCTCTCATAGCAACATTGTTTTTTTTATAATACTTTCTAAGCAAGTGCTTGACCACGATCCCACCTGATGTTATGTGGAAATACAGTCCGGGACGGTAAGGCGCACTAGCTCAGTAAATGCCTATTCACTCTACTCTTGAAAACACCCACATTGTAATCGGAGGGAAAGACAGATGCAGGCAAACTATTCCAGTCCTTTGCTGTACGAATAATGAAAGACGAAGCAAAGCGCTTCGTTCGGGTTCCACTCGCGATCTTCATTGCTCTCATTGCTTTGCAGGCTTGAAGTCTTGAAGAGAACATATTCCTATTCTATAACCAAAATTTCACCCATCTAAATAGTACAAAATTTAACCCATCTGAATACTCCAAAATTTAACCTATCTAAATACTCCAAAATTTAACCCATCTAAACACTCCAAAAACACGCACAATCTTCAGCCATTAATAATGGTAATTAAGCATGCACCAGACACGAGTTATCGAATGCCTATAATTACATACCACAGGCACCGTTTGCAGTGTACAAATCCTAGAGTCACGCTCATTGCACAAGACGCCGATGTTCTCGGCTCGACAGTGATTTCGCACGGATAAATAAAATGATTACCGTCTCGCTTAGTGCCGTAGACATGTGTAGTTAAATTATTGGCTTTATTGAGACATTTCGTTTATATACGGGCTTAAACGTATTATGTTTTCAAGTATTTAAACATAGCGAAGACCATATATAATATAACACCGTTTTGCAACGCAGAGTGGCGTATATGTATTCTTTGATTAACAATTTTGCTTACAGTTCGCGTATTGGAACTGATATACTCGCACAGTCATCCTGGATAAAGTAAAATTTAGGTGTGTATGACCAGTGCAAAAAGTCTCCGGATCCGTACGAAGTAAAAATTACATGAGCGTTTTAAGTACATAGAAAAAGTTTGCTAATCACAAATGATTGATCAACCATTAAATTATATCTACATTTAACTTACAAAGGAATTATATTATAAAATTTTAGAAAGTAACTAAACATTCTTAGAGTTATTAACACCCGAGATTAATACAATAAATCTCTTCTTTTTAATTAAAAGAAAGTCTAAAAAAATATGTAAATAAAACTAACTGTATTGTAACACGTTTGGTAACACTAGATGTCTCATAAACTTTAAAAAAAAATTAAACTCGTATATTGTCTAGTAACTAAAAGCGGAACAAAACAAAGGCGATTTAGTCCTGTCTACACAAAAAGCAGTAAAAGTGTAAACGTATCGAATGGATTAAAGAGTTCCGAGTACTTTGTCGGGAATGTTTCGACAATTCATTGTCGACATTGTCCGCCCGTCACGGCTTCGCGAATGTGTCAAAAGTCCGCACTGTGACGGATTCGAGGTTTGGATAACTGAGTTTCTAGTGCGAAGAATTACATTCCACTGTGCTCTGTTAGGACAAGCGACCAGTACAAGATATTATTTTATACTGATTTATGTACGAGATATATTTATATTAAATAATAATAATAAATAATTTAATAAAATGTTACAATTCAAGATAAAACAAAAATGAATAGTACACACAATAAGCAATTCGATAGAATGCGAAAGGAATGGATCTCAGCATTTAAATGCTGCTTTTCAGAGGCCACCTTGAGCGGTGCTGCAATCGCTGCGATTGAAAGAGAAATATTAAAATGTTCATGAAGAGATTTGCACTTCAAATATCCTTCCTGAGTTGGCCAAAAACCCCCAGATGATATTTATGGGTAAGCTTAACAGCTGAAGTTGTGTTATCGATTTGTCTTACACCTTAGATTTCTGGTTGAATGTTATCATATTTGTCATGTCTTATTATTCTGACTCTACCATATTTTCCCTTAGTTATCTATTGAAACATTTAAGAGATGTAAACCTATATGCGATATTTAATATGATTTATAAACTCTAAATGTTATTCTCTTGAATTGATCAAACAATTTTCATTTTTTGATATAAATTAATACAACTTAATGGTATTAGGTTAACGTAATAAAATAACAATATATTAATGTCACACATTTGAATTTAATTCTCAAAGAACTAATTTAAATGAAGTTGTTAAATTAAATCTGTTGAATATAGATCTGTTTATTTAAGTATACATTGATACACACATCTCGTCTAACCTTTCATAAATTTAAACGCATAAAGCGTATTTATTCAAATAAGATCAAAGCTAAATCTGCATCGACATTACCATTCGTTCCACATGAAAGCCAAAAGACCACACCCCTCGATATAAATTACGCAAGCACAAGTTAAGTAGAACGAATACCGCCTCGCGTTCGCTTCGCCGTGGGTGGGCGACGGGCGGCGGTGAAGAAATGCGATCTCGAGTCGCAACAGCCAAGGCCGCATGAATTTGCCTCGGTATTTGCATCCGGCCTTGCATGCAATTTTAGGAGAGCGGTCATAAATGTGGAGTAACGTTACGTGGCAAAGAAAAAAAAACAAGACTCGTCTATGATCTCCTAGTTCTAGTTAACATTAGTGAAATGCCAGGCCTAATTAGTTTGATGAATTCGCGTTTGTCGTTTCGCTATCTGATTCTATCAGAGTTTATGTCATTCCTTGCATATTGCCCCTACAGAGTAAATACATATATGTATATCCTTAAACTGATATAAAGTTGGACTCAATTCGTAATTATATCATTATTTTAAAGCAGAACGTGCAGATATTGTCAACTACGGGTATGAAAGAAAGAGGCAGTCAGTCTAATAATAAATATTTCTTAGTAGACCAAAAGAAAACGGCAGTCAACTAATAAACGTTTATTACTTGACCACCATTTATTTATAGCTGTCTCAAAATATTAATGTACGTAATTATTAAGATTTAGTGTTGGTCATATTTCTGAGGCGCAGTTGCATCTTGGAATTTTTTTAAGCAACTGCAGCGTCTGTAGAACAAGTGTCATAAATACAATAGAAAGGCGAAAACTAAAATGAGGAAATGAGTTCTTCTTCAATCTTTTAGAGTATTTTAAAGTATATTTTTATACAGTGTATAGGCACGATGCAACTAGTTCCTAACTGCAATAGGAATCGCCTCGACCAGGGATGGATCACATCCTCAAAGAATACCAACGTGCATATGACGTAATGACGATGTGTTGCGTTTGGTGAGTGTAACAATCTGGGTTCCCAATTTCAAATAATGAAGCATGAATATCAGTTCTCAGAGCTGACATATCCTGTCAACCTTTATTAAGGATGGATGCAAATGTCATATGCCATCAGATGAACTGTGTGCTCGTTTATGACCCGTCATATAAATAGCGGAATATGACTGACGTAAGGGAGGTTAAGCTGAGCTTTAAATGTAATTACGCATGTTTCTGATTTTACGAATGATCGTCATGTAAACGTATCGGGCTGGCCCGGGGGAAATCAGCTGAAACTAAAGCCGCGTGTCATGCACGACAAGTGTCAAGCACGCGTATTACGTCTTTAAACGTGTGATTTTTAGGAAGGGGAATAACCTGAAATAACGAGCTTATCTTGTTCGCGTTAGGGCTTCATAATTATAGCTATAAACATAAGCTACGGTTGCGTGTAAATACATTAGAAAATACATTAGAAAGATTCAACAGTGGTAGAGCTACACTGCACTACTTTGTTTCTAGGACTCAAGGATGTAAAAATACTTAACCCTCAGTTGTTAAGACGCCTCTGCGTCATGTTCATTGAGAGTCGATGTGATTCTCGTGGACTGCAGGACATCCAAAGTCTGGTCAATTGTATCACCAAAATATCATTAAATTCCTAATCGGTAAACGGTATCCGTACATAACAAAGAAAAATATTGACTTATATTTTCTATTAATACAACTTATTAGCATCGGATCTAATGTTCTATAAATATCAAACAGATGCCGCACTGTGGCTCAAGCCTTACAATCCACTTGGAGGGTTTCAATTGTTTTGCGTGGAAAAGTACAATGTTCTTACACTGTAAATAAGGTATATATTTTTAGGATAATAAGTTATGTCTTAAAAATTTCAGTTTTTAGCTGTAGAATGAATGGGTCAGCTCGACCGGGGTGGGACCACGCTCCCGCAGAATACTAATCTAATAGCAATATAAAACTATCTCGTCTGGTGAGTGAGGGATTCGGAGACCTTTATTACTGGTGACGAAGCATTCCAACTCAGTCCACATGGGTGATCTGCATTATGATTTCTTGTCAAGGATGAATGTAGATGTCATGGGCCGTAAAAGTCAAATAATTTTCTCTCACAAAATATTATACTTAGGCCAGAAATCGCCACAAGGCACTGTTTAATTAGTATTTTATAATATCAACGTGAACATTTCAAATTTGGCCTTTGCTCTTTGCATAGGTATGTCTGGGTTTTGTTAAATTAATGTGCGTGGCGTAGCGGTTTGAATAAATAAACATATATATATAAATAGCACATACATATGTCAGTCCACAATTGGGCCTAGGCCCTCTATGGTGAGGTTAGTAGACCATAGTTCGCGATACGATCCCGAGGCGTGTTACGAGTTATGGACCCGGGAATTGACTCGGATTGTTAGAATACCGGCCCGCAATCACAACACTATAGGCTATTAAATATAACTAGTATTAAATGTCGCGGGACCATTGCGGACAGAACTATAGCAATTAAATGTATGCACGTTGAAATTTATTTACCTCAGCTGTTACAATCGCGCACATTACGAATAACTTGGCATTTCCAAATGCCAACCAGAGCCGACATAATTAACCGGCAATATTACCTGAAACAAATAATTACATTGTAGAGATTTTTTAAGTAAACAATTTATTTAAATAGTCGTAGACTAGTTTCTAGTGGTTACATGAATGGTTTGGCCGCTGCTGTGTTTCGACTGGTGAGAACAGGGCTCAGAAGAACCTATCAAAGTGACGACGACCGAATTCAAAATTTCATCCTCATCATCACGACGGTTGGCAATCCACCACTGCGGAATTTCCTGTCACGTACAACTACTTTGCGGAATCGGCTGTCACCACCGGTATTTTCGAACTGATACGACTTAGGTACCTTAAAGGGTAAGTCCTTTCTTAAAGGCCGACAGCGCATTTTCGACTCCTCTGGTGTTGCGGATGTTTATAGGTGAGTGTCACCTTACCATCAGATGAGCTGCTTACTCGTTTGCCACCAATTTTATAACAAAAAATTGGCGAGGTATTCCATCTCAGTCCACACAGGCGACAACGCATTCAGCATTGTACCTTGGTTGGGTATGATTGTAGATATTGATGGGCGGCGGTGATCACTTCCCATCAAATGTCTCGTTTGTCACTTATGTAATAACAGATAAACACGGTATGTGTATTGCATTGGACACGTTGCTCGAGCCCCAGTACAGGTGTATAGTATTACTTTGATCACAAAATAATGCGGTGATAAAATGCATTATAGTTTTATTTTTTAATTATATACACCTAGTAACATATACACAAGTAATGGCAGCAAGGCAGTTAGCCTTTATCTAATGAACCTTTACCTAGTCAATGTATAAAAAAAAATTAAATGGATTACGTTTTCGGACATAAACCCTTCTCAACATGTCAACAAGGCGGCCTAAGCGCATTCGCGGCGCGACAATCACGCGCCGTGGTGTACAGAAATATTTACGGAATACTAAATGGCAGTTGTACCAGACATTCATTGCGTTGGTATTTTTAACATTCATATTATAATTCTTTTATTTATTAATAAAGCTATTTACATAATTATAAACATACATAGCAGTAAAATTACAAACGATTACGCGGGACCTTCTAAACATGATTTCCTTTAATGGACATATAATGAGATGCTTATTATATAATTAAGTTAATGCATTTTGCTCATATACGATAGCTTTAAATTAATTTAAGCCCAAGCAGTTATGTTGTTATATACTTGAAGTCAATTTGGTCTACAGTCAGATAAAGTTTATAGAAAGTACCTACTTAAGTTCCTATTGGCAATACCTACTAATTTGAACAAAAACCTTTCTTGGTTTTAATAATTCACATAGTCTCACGTATCCTATTCTCTTACTTCACAATCTGTTGTTCATTGGAACGCTTCCCTTTCAAAATTAGGAATCGTTATGCGTTCAAGAGAAAGCTTTCTCCGCTCGCCTCCCGCATAGATTGACAGATTGGGTAGGTTGCCATCAGGTGAAATATGTGCTCATTTCTCACCCCCTAATGTTATAAAATACAAGAACAGTGGGGAAGATACGATGAGGATATCAACAGATGTATTTACATTTTTACCTTATAACAAAATTCCTAGTTTCACATACAAATATAACAAATAAAATACGATTCTTACCAATAAAATTTTACGACTATAACATTTCCACCGTTGTTACCAGTATTTAAATAGCGTAAAATTATTGCTTTAGTCAAATGTCACTGAATAATTGTTGGATATGAAAATAAAATACACAGGCGATGAAAAAACGGAACAAGTTTCTATAATGTTAATTTGGATTTGTCATAATCAGAATTACGATTCGAATAGGGAAATGATCATTCAGAGCATTTACGTGTTTTAATAACATAGACTCGGAAAGACACTAGCAAGGATGTCCTACGGAGAATTGGACAGACAAGCAAGTTTTTTTTATATGTATAAACTTGTCAAAACCATAATTTTGATTTTATAACCTATCAACATTGGAGTAAAGTGACGTTTTAGGCTCCCGTTCTGCTAGTAATTTGATCACAAGCGAACATGGAATTAAATACTAATTACAGATAAAAAGTAGATTCATGCTTTTATTCTGCATTCTTTTCATTTAAACTGCGAATCGGTCTACGATCACTAATAACTTAGTGAAGCGTACACAAAAGTGTTTGCAAAAAAAATCGCCTAAATTAAATGATGTGCTTTATTTATTTTTACAGTATTAAAATTACACTAAAACGTCATGTTTACACTATCAATAATAATTAAGTTATTGATAAAAAGAATACCAAAAACAACAATAAAATTTTTATTTTCGCTTCTCAATTTACTCATATTGAAAATTAACCTCAAAAGTATCTTGCCTGTAATCGAAGTATTTAATCTATTGATTTATAATATATAATAAGGAAATAAATTTTATTATCGCATTTGCGAGACGACGTTAGATATTCAGAAATAGCGGCACGTTGGCAACTACAAAGAGAGTAAATCTCGCACTCGGCTTGTACGAAAGGGAGGAGAAAGGAGATACTATTGAATACATTTGAAAAAGGAACTTGTAGGAAAGGAGACGAGAAATTCCAACAAGGTATTCCGAACGTATGTAACCCTGCATCTGAGGATTAAATTTCTTTCAAAACAAGATTTTTTTATGATACTAAGAGACAACGTACGAACACAGTTCACCGAATAATAAGTGATTTCTATCCTCCATGATACCAACATTCAACCTCGATAAGGAATCATAATGCAGATCCGCAGTCACTTCTGATCACTAAAATGGATAGCGTCTTTACTTAGGTTTCATTCGACATATTTTAAACCAAGTTATTGTATAAAAAGATCAGAAAATCAGATGCAATGAGATAATTGAGAAATTGTTATCGTATATTTCCACAAGGTATTCAAGAAAGAAAATCAAGACGTTTCTTTTTTTTATTGTATTTAGGGTGACAAAGAAGCACGCAGGGCACTTGATTGTAAATGATTCCTTTGGCCCGTGACACACAAATTCATCCTAGATAAGAAATTATAATGCAAATGTGCTGTCAACCCTGAACACCATCGAAAGCCCCATCACCCCATCACTACACTAAACGCAGCGTAGTTATGCAGCTATATTACGCTAGTATTCTGTGAGGGCGAGATCCTTTCCCGGTAGAGCCGACCAAACGAAAGAGTAAATTACGGTATACTTTAAGAAAGAAAATATGTTACCAAAAAATTATTCTGCACAATGTCTCTTCTATTCTTCGATTAGATCGATTAAGAATTGTTACGCAAAACAAACTTCTTAATTTATAAGCCGTTGACACGAGGCACTGCCACATCTTGGGTGAGACCATCGTCTGAGCGTCGCCTGCAGATGGATCCCCACTGTTAACCAGCTAGGGTTTCCATATCGAAACAAGTTTCAGGATTTTCCCGAAAATTTTTGTCTTCGTGATACTTGTTTTTTTGTTTAATAATAATGCTTAAGCTTAACAGATATGCCTTATCAAAATAACAAAATATTTTGCGACATTATTTGATTTCATAGGCGATCACTGCTACGTCTTGTAGTTATTATGTCGAGTAATTTTTATTTTTCTGGCTGTATTATGGCACTATAAGAAAAATAACTGCTGCATGGACAGATACAGTTAGTGAAAATATTGTAGCGAGCTTTGCACTGGACTACAATACAATATCTAAGAACCAAAATTTTGTTTTCACCAAATTTTGTATCCATATTTCAGTACATAATTCCAGCGACCATTAAACAACGTGGGCGTTTAATTGGACATGTAAATGTTTGTCAAAATTATTATATTTGACGATATTAGTTCCCTATCTCCGCCTGGTTGGTCAATCAACATAATAAATAAACAAAATACTATAAACATAATGAATCAAATATATACAATACTACAAAATAAACATTTATAAGGATATACCAGACGGGAATCCCTCAACAGGGGAGTCCAAACGATCGAGTGTTAGAGCGAAAGAGACAGATATACAAGCGGTGTCGAGGAGCACCGCCTTCTGAATTTGAGCACGGAACTGCCCGTCCCGGAGTCCCAACCGTATCAGGTGATTCGATGAGCTGGTGGGGATTAACGCGTTTGCAGATACGACCTATATTAATAAGATTATACCTATATTAATAAGTCATACTGAGCAAAAATGCACTTATCATTGTCTGATCTATGACCACAGATATATATATACACATATATATATGTGATCTTCACTTTCGAGAAAGGCCACCAATTATCACAAATGGATCACCAATTAAATCGGTGTACTTATTGAAGAAGCAGAGTTTTATTTCTATTTGTGAATCGATTCGAAACTAAATTGTCGAAAACTCAGTCGAGGCCGGGAGCGAGTCGCTAGCAACTACTAAAAATGTATTTATAGTGTGATATGGACGATACAACATCGTGTTACTTGGCGAAAGGTAGTGTAGTAATGTAATGATCAGTAAACCAAAGTTTAAAAAGGCCGTATAGAAATACGAATATGGAAAAATTACGTTGGTTGTATTTTCCGAGAAAACCATTTAACATAAGTTGGACTAGGAACTAATTAAGAACTTTAAATGTATATTCAACAACTATATTTACTAATAGCATCAAACAAATTATTAATGTCCCAGGAGGTTCTTTAATATGGCGACCCTGTATCGAGCACAGGGTACGTTTCTGCGGCACTCGAAAGATTCACGTTGACCGAAGCGTCCATCCTTCCTTATACAAACGTTATTTGAAGGTTAAAACGTGAAACTGTCTTTGAATGGTTCGTGAGACAATATTATATATTAAATATTATGACTAGAATTATTAAATTAATTATTAAAGTAATTTGAAAATTCAAACCTACTGTGTAAATTCCCAAAGAACAGGCAGTGCCTAGTGTGGTCAAAGAAAATCTAGCATTCAATAAGAAAGAAGTTAATCATAATTTTTTTAATCCAAAATCTAAAGTTGTAATTTTAAGCAATGTCGCTTTATACTGTGTTCCCTATTCATAATGTATCTTATCTACGTTATTTCTCTGTTTTATATATAACATTTTAATGTTACAAACGAAAAGTCTACCCTCGTTCTAACTAATGACTTATTTTAAAACCATTTGGAGACATCTGCAGTCGAGGCACGCCACCCAGATCTTAACTAAGTGGAACTGAATATGCGGGCGAGGGCTGCTAATTGGTTCGATAGGAAATTAATGACAATTGCTCAGTGGTTAACTTAACTGGATATTAAGTTGCGCATTGAAGGTTCAAATAGGAAATAATTAATGTTTGTATTCTTATGATGATAGTCGATATCAAATTTGGTAACATGTGGTCTTTTTTAGAAAATGCATGCATGCATGCTTTAATGCATGTGCTAGTAAATGGTTCACGATAATAGTCCAATGGTGGATTTGAGCATACGAAGTTTAATTAAACCTTACGCTAACACTCAAGATAAAATATCTACTTTTTTTTTTACTTTGAGAGTAACAAACGAGCACACAGTTCACCTGATGGTAAGTGATTCATCTAAATTCATCCATGACAAGGAACCATAATGCAGATGCGTTGTCATCCTTGAGAGCTGTGATGGTATGCCCGGTCACCAGTAATAAATCTCCGGATCCCTGCACTCAGTAGAAAAACACAATGCATCAGCATTATGATACCTTGTCAGGGATGAATGTAGATGTCATGGGCCGCAGGAATCTCTTGCCATCGGGTGAACTGTGTGCGCGTTTGTTACTCTTAATGATATAAAAAAAAAGATTTTACAAAAAAAAATATATGAGCAGGAATCACTTTATATCATTTTGTCTAATTCATCATTCAATTATCAATTGAATAGAAGTAGAGAGAAAGTAGTATCTATCTGGAACATTGATGTACGGATGCATTAGTTAAGTCCTGAAGTTTTATCTCTGTCAATACTTGTATTTAATAATTTTAAAAAAACCGGGTCGGAAAATCAAAATGTTGGCCATGTTATCTTCATGGTCGACTATGAAACAACTAATTAATAATAAAATAAAAAGTTTGTTTTAAACAAAATCCCACTAACCGGATTTTTTTTCTCAAACGTTTTAAAAACAACACGGAAAACAGAAGATACCCGATCTACCGATTTTTTATGAAAGAACGTGTCTCGCTAAATTATAAACCACTGTAACTTAATCCTTTCGCCACATATCAGAACGAGGAAGTGCGGAGGCTTTAAGGGTTTATTTATGGTGGTTTTTCGTTCAACGTACGCGGGTGAGTTAACAAGTGTGCATGTGGGTGGAAAGGGTCGTTGACCGCATATACGGGAAATAATGACGTCCTGGAGCGAGCGACGTAGGGATGTTCTTTGCTGTAGACGTTATTTCCAAATTTGAAACTATAGAAGTAAAAATATAATACTATTCGTTGGTAAGCGCATCAGAATCATTTGGAACGGCCGAATGGACTTGGTTATTTTTTTTAAAATGTCAAATAGTCCGAATTAGTTTTTAATGTTTAGAAAAAATTGAAAAGTTGCAAGGAAAATTGACGAATTCAGGAAAAACTAAAAGTTATTTTCTATGAGATTTTCGTATGTACTCAGGCCCATATATCACAAGAAGATTGACAAAACGATTCACAGACATTTATTAAAATTTGTACAGAATGCCTTTGTGCGGTCGGTGGGTCGGCTAGATAAAAATAAAAATTCTAACAATTGATCAAGTTATTATTCGTTTTCTAAATTCATTTTCAATTATATGTTCATTATTCTTGAGATGAGTGATGAAGACTTACATATATACATTGAATTTAATGTATTTATACGAAACATAAACTTTGTTTAATTATTCTTTGATACTGTCAAACGATAAATTAATTAACAGAAACTCGTTCAAATAAAACCCGCCATTCAACGTGAAGTGGTAATTTAGAAAGTTATTTCCGCAAACTCGAGACATCAGTAAAGAGAACACAAATTTTATGAAGTCATATCTTCAAAACTGTTTGTTAATGTGTGTATTATAGAAATTTTCTATAAATTATTCATATGTAAACAATAAACGATATTTATGTATTTTTTAATATTTCTAACTTTTCAATATGTATAAAAGCAATGTTATATAATAATTTCTTATATTCACGCGAATACTATAGTTATAACATAGTTATCTTGTAAATGCGACATGAATCAGTTGGCTCAACGTTGGAAGGTCTTTGCTCTCCAGAACACCAGTGAGGATACAGCGTAAAATAGCAGTCGAAACACAGCCTGTCTGGTGAGTGTAAATATTCGTACACCATTATTATCGAGGGCGACAACGCATCTGCCTTATGATGCCTTATCGAGTATAAATACGAATCTTAACATCACGGAACTGTGTACCACACAAAACCAATTTTAAGGATTTTATATTTTGTCACCCCTGTGTAAGATAACTATGACACCAGGACGTCAAACTCCTAAGTCCTCCCTGTGACAATGAAAGCTATAAAACGTCGAGAGTTAAAAGTAAAAATTAAAGCGATGAAAATAAAATACAGTTAACAGAAATAGATAATTTATTAAGTATGATTAAGACTAAAATTTCTTTTTAAAACCATTTTTACAATAACATCATTCTTTCAAAATATCGATATCCGATTCCTTAGAATCACATCACTAAACAGTTGATTGAAAAATATCCCAGTAGATTACTAAATGATTAGTCCGGGATATGATAACATAAGGAATATATGCGCGCATGGACACTGGCTGTGTTGAGACCTTCATTAGTGCTCACAGCTAGGGCGATGAGGGCAATGAACCCCATGATAATATAATTATTACTCGACTACGGCGAGGGCAATGAAAAGGTAAAGTTATTTAACATATCCAGAATACAAATAGGAATAAACAAAAGCTGTTTTTATACATAGCTGTTAAAAATTAGGACAAAGTTCACCGGACTGTAAGCGATTACTTGGCACCCACATTTATCCTCGATAAGGAATCATAATGCAGATGATGAAGATTGATCTGAAGACGACGATGGAATTCCTCATCACTTGCGATGTCTATCCCCAAATCCTTCCACTCACCCAACGATACACAGCAGCACTAAGTTATTGTTTTACGCTGGTATTCTGCGATAGTGGTGTGACTCTTACACAAAAAGGATCAAACATATCCAAAGCTCGACATTGTGCGCGGGCGCAGGTTCACTATCCTCGATGCAAACGGTAAATCCTACAGCGCAATATAAAACGAACGCTGGGACTGGCAGCGTCCCTTCCCTTGTCATATATATAACTGCTAAATACTGGACTTACCAGTCGCAGGGCGTTGACACCGCGACCGGGGAATTTACCTTTCCACCTCGGCAAACGCGGCGAAACACTTCGGACATCCCGACATTCGGATTCGTAACACATAGAGACGAACATACAAACTTTAATATTTAATATAATAGATTCAATAGAAAAATTATAAATACTAAATACAACGCTTGAAGATACAATATAGTTTTATCATGAAAATTTAAATGTTTTATGTTTTTATTGCATTGAGAGTAACAAGTTCGAACAGAGTTCACCTGATGGCAAGTGATTCTTGCGTCCCATGACATCTACTTTCATCCTTGTCAAGGATAATCATCATGCAGATGCGTAGTCACCCTTGAGGGAAGAGATGGAATGTCTCGTTATCAGCAAATAAAGATCTAAGTTTGTGTAAAGTAATAATAAACAAATAGTAAACAAACTACAAGAAAGTAATTTTTAGAATAACATTTACTTTGACCGTTTCGTAATCACTGTTCACAGATACGGGACCATATCAAATTACTTAGCGAATAAGGAAAGTATTTCAATCGTTTCAAGATGTTTTACTATCATCAATATATTTTAATTTGGTTTTGTCATTGCTCTTACATGAATATGACATAGTTTTATCGCAGACTGTTTTGTACATAATATTGTTATTTGATAAACAATTTTTAGCAACGACAGACAAAGAAATATCCTTAAAAGCACATATTTTAAAAATAATATGAAAGTAAAATTCGTAGACAAGAGCAGGCCGATAATTATCAACGGAGTTGAACGGGCTAAACAAAATTAGGCTTTTAATCCCTGCTGTGAGATTTATGGAAACAGTAAAAACGATATGGTTAATATTATTTATTTTTACGCTCCTATATATAATCTTAAATAAGATCGTACCTACATTTTGGTCAAAAAAAAGTCGAGAAAAATTAGCTCATCCCGACAGGTTTTAACAGAGGTAGAGCTACGCTGGAGTTTGTTTTTGTAGCTGTGGAATAAATAGGTCAGCTCGAACGGGGAAGGACAACGCCCTCACAGAATACCAGCGTGAAATAGCATTATAAAGCTGCTGTGTTCGATACACAGGTGATTGACAGGCTGGTGAGTGTAGGGTTGGGGAGACCTTTAATATGGTGACGAGGCATTCCATCTCAGTCCTCAAGGGTGCCAACGCATCTGCATTATGATTGCTTGTCAATGATGAATGTATAGCCGCAGGAATAACCATCGCGTGAACTGTCTTGTCTCACAATGTAATAAAAAAGGTGTTTTCTTTCTATAATTTACGATATGTAGAAACCCTCAAGTCCCTTAACTTATTGTAAGTTTTCCTTTCCCGGACTAGGACTAAAAAAAGCACCGATATCTTCATTATTTCAATTCAAATAATTCAAATAACTATTTATTGTTATATATCTTGATATAACAGTTAATGTAAATTTCCCGTAACAATATCGCGGGTATAATGGATGATAAACTTCTGAACTGTCAGGGGATATAGACATTTGCATTGGGGATAACTTTTGCGTGCGGTTTTGACGAAAATGGACGTTAATGGACTTTGCCGTTGGGGACTCCGTACATTTTGTGTGATATACGTCGCTGGTCTTATGCCTTTTTAACAGAGATAGAGTTACATTAACCCTCACTGAATACGGGCGTGAAATAAAAGCCATACCAAACACAGCTGTGTTTGCGACATTCCATCTACGTTCTCAGAGGTGATCACACGCACATGTTTCTTGACTTTTTGTTGAGAATTCAATCCAATCAGCCAATGTCGTGGTGCTTCGGTGTTAAAACACTGGTTTCATTTTCACGGTACGCGATCCAAACGAGTTCGATCTCTCTGGCGTCGGCATCATATAATTTGCTAATATATAATAAATACAATGTTAAGTGTTGTGTTGCTTGGTGATAAATAAAAGCATGTTAATTAACCAGTATATCATAGTGATAAAAAAAAATATCTTAATACTATGCTGCATGTAGTCTTAAGCCCAGCAGTATACATATACGCTGCCACTTTACTTTTTCAATAATGCTATCTTTGGGGATCGAGCACGCATATAGCGCATATAGCATTTAAGCGTCAATAGCCTAATGGTTTAGGGTACGGTCTGCGAAACTTAAGGTCGTAGGATCGAATCCACCATTATATATACATACATATATATATACTAATATAGTTAAACCCAGACCACAACAGACTGACAACCATGTCTCGTAATAAATACATACATACACAATAAACCGTGTCGATTTTATTAAAATTAAAGAAAAAAATATCTGTCAGCAACGATTTATCGTAACTGATTCTCCTATGCGATCAACTTGATGAGAAACTGAAAAAAAGTGGCTCATTGCACGACGCCGTGGAAACCGGCCCTCGACTTGTTCGACCCCTTTACATCAATACTGCCACATTGAATAAAACTAATTTTATTGAGTCTATTTTATACTTTTTTTCAGCGTTTCGAGTTGGCCTCACGGTGATGGGGAGGACGTCCGTATTTGATGTTCCGATGTCATAGTTAACAAGTTTTTTTTATAATATTGAGAGTAACAAACGAGCACGTAGGACGCCTGATGGCAAGTGATTCCTGCGGCCCATGAAATCTACATTCATCCTCGACGTGGAATCGTAATGCAGATGCGTTGATCACCCTTGAGGACTGAGATGGAATGCCTCGTCACTATTAATAAAGGTTTCCGCATGCCTACACTCACCAGACAAAACGCAGCAGCATTTTCCGCTGGTAAAGCTGGTGGCTTACGAGCAAGCAGCTCACCTGATGGTTAGTAAACTGCTGCCTATTAAAGTTCGCAACACCAGGGTCGAAGAGTCGCAGATGCGGTGGCCAGCTTTTTAGAAAGGTGTCTTTTCTTGACGGTCCTAATTCGTATCGGTTCGGATTTATCGGGCGTGTTTCTTCTACCCCGGTCGTGCTGACCCATTCTAGAGCTAGAAACAAACTGCAGTATATCTCTACCGCTGCAAAATTATTGTTAAATTTTATTTAGTTTGTTACTATAATATATAATAAAAAAGGGATATATGTAGGGATATATAGGCTGTTTACTTTTTAAATAATGCCGTATATGGGGATCGAATTTGCGCGAAGAGCGTACTTTTATTTAGGTTACAATGGAATTATGTTTAAATTTCTGCTCAAATGTCGAATACGGTTAGTGTTATCATAATCATTAACCTAAAACTCCACACTAACGACGGTACTAAAACTGGTATACTTCCCTTGCGTGTATATGTATATGTATGTATATATATATATATATATATATTTATATATATATATATATTCCCACTCAGGATCGTAACGGATACGGAGAGAGTTTTCTTTTGTGCTTCTTTACTAATGTAACAAAAAAGTTTAAACTCATCAATCTTCGTTGAACGAAGCGACTTAGAAGCGTTTTACTAAAAAGAAACGGACGGCCGCGTGGTGTATTGGTTACAACTGGCTGGCTGGCGGATTGGCGTATGTTTATTATTACTATTATTTTGGGGATATCTTTTTTTTTTCTATCTCCGCCTAGTGTTTTTATTATTATTTAATTGAGAGTAACAAACGAGCACACAGAACACACCTGATGCCAAGTGATTTCTGCGGTCCATGATATCTACATTCATCTTTGACAAGGTATCGTAATGCAGATGCGTTGTCACCCTTGAGGACTCAGATGGGATGCCACATCACCAGTAATAAATGTCTCCGGATCCCTGCTATCCCTACTCCGCAGACGAAATTCACGGTACACGAGCAAACCGTGTTTGATCCTCGGTGTCAGCACTAATACAACATGCTCGGCGATGAAGGAAAACATCGTTACGAAATGCATGTATATGAATGAGAAAAAAATATTTCACCGACATGACAAGTACTCCATTCCGCAATGGAGACGGTCTTTGCTATGACGCCCTCTTTATGATAGAGGTTTATGCCTAAAAGGGGGTTTAATATATATATAGGCTGTTATGTTACGTTAAGCTAAGCATGAATAAAGTTAAGCTAAGCTATACGCTATTCCGTTAAAGCGCAAGTCTTAACCCTAACCTATGTAGCAGATCTATATACAGTAGATCTATCTGTTTACACTGAAAGTATATAATACACTAATCAAGTGACAATTTCGTAAGTAGCGAAAATTTTTCACCACTGTGCGTTGCGTCAGAGAGATTTTATATTTTTAATAACAAACACGAACACGTGCGTCGGTAGGAACGGTACCTCGACCAACTAATAAGAGACCGTAAAACTTCTCGTATCCTGAGTCTGCCGACCTCGGAACAGATATGTAACGGCTATCGTCGCCTGCCAAATGGGAAGGATTCGGCGTTAAAATGTCGATACGGAGAAACACGGTAGCTCAGTGTGTAAATGCTTTTTTAAAAAAAAGCTTTAAACCATAGAGCCGGTGTATGAGAGGGCTTTTAATTCACGATACGAGAGCAGAACGAGTTCGATCCGTGGTGACGGCAACAATAAAATTATTAATCGATCGCACTGATATATTACGTGCTCGGTGGTGAAAGAAACCTTCGTGAATAAAACTAGCTGACGAATAAAACATTTTTTTTTTTAAATTCTGCCAATCCGCAGTGGAGACACATGTCGAGGGAGGCCTATATATATAAATATATATTCATATATTTATATATATATATATATATATGTAACCTATAGGACACCAACACAGTCCCCAAAAAATCCGCATCACTAAATCACTCGACAACCCAACCAACTAATGCCTCATAAGCGTAATTTATCCACCTTACGCAAGAACACGGTACATAGATCACGTTTAATTTACACCAGTCGGCACTATAAACTGCCATGGCGCTGTTACGAAACCAAGCTGAAGTACTGACAAAGTTTTATCAGACATAACTATATTAGGGTTGTCAAATATACCTTTTGTAAAGTAATACCCTATGTATACAGTACGACAAGGCATGTAAATATATATATGCTCTCTAGGCAGCCGTGGTGTTACAAACAAAGAAACAAATAAAAATATTTCGGTAAAACATGTGTAGTCTCTGCGAAGTCTGTTTTCTGAAAATAAAACGAGCGATAAGTCACTAAGCTACTACGTCATGCCTCTATCACTACAAATATATTTTTTTATCTTGTGATATACTTAAATATTTTAAAAAAAAGGTTGGCAACCCTACGCACAATGTCAGTTCAATCGTTCGCTTAATAGGTCGTGGTAGCTTGCTTCTAGGCAGATAAAGATACGACAGTTAATGGTTGCAGCTAGCAGTCCGAGGCTGAGAGAAGTTATAGCATAGTAAAAACAACAAGATATTCTTGTGGTGTGCAGGTGGGATATAATATGGAACACAAATAGGTTCGGCTTTACCCACGGTAAAGTTAGCAAAAGGCAACAAAGTTGTTTATCAAAGAATAGTCGAAAAATTTAACCGATTGATCTCTATATTCGATTATGTTCAATTGTTAAAAAATATTTGATAGGAAGATTTTGAACCTATTTCTTTATTTAATTTTATTTATATTAATGTTAAGGTAACTACGTGCGTAATGAACATTCTTTAACGGTCAGCCCGGTGCGTGATGAGAAAATTTAGTTTTGGGCATTCGGTTCAAACGCAACTTATTAAAACTTTTGTTTTAGTAAACAAAAACATGTCATGAATTTGTATTATTGTCATCGCTTCTTAACACGTATGCTTATATAGATGATTATATAGACGAAATTAATCGAAAGAAACAGTTACAATCAAAACATAAAACACACTAATAAAGGTGGATATTTTTAATAACTGGTACTAAATATATATATATATACATCCATCGTAATAACATGCCAACTGACATACTGATATTTTAAAATAAATGAAGTTAAAAATATTTATTATGCTGATATGATATGCGTATATTTTACAAGCATAGTATACATATATAGTAAGCATATAATAAAAATTATTTAGCTCGAGCGCGCCCCGTTTTCCATTTTGTGAGAATAAAGCACAGCCTGTTGGAGGCGTGCAATATACATTAATAAATGCAATCTGTTTACTTCATACACATTAGATGAAATATTACACAAGTTACACATTAAATTTATTAGCACACCCTGTGAACCGTTCCACTAAAACACAAGAGTAGGATTAAACTATTTGCAAAGATTTAAGCGATGATAGATTAAATCCTCTTTGAGACAGGGTCTCACAAATTATAACTTGGATGATAAATTCTAGCTTAAAACTATTATGTTATGCAAAGGTATATTATTTAGAAAATTTATTGTTTTAGAAATATAATTTTTTGACGAATTCGACCACCGTGATATCTTCTGGTAATTACGAGGTGATTTCAAGTGCGTTGTCAAAACAGAATATCGTGCCGTAGACATGCACAAAAATAATCACGCCACTCACTGGCCGTTCCCTTCCCAATGCATGTGCAACATTTTTTTTATTACAATGCTAGTCCTGCAATAAACATTACTAATTCCGGTTAATCACATTAACTGATGATGAACTGAGCTGGTTCACAATAATAGTCGAATGGTACATTTGAATCTACGTTCTTAAGTTTTTTTTTAATAATATAGGCGACAAAAGAGCATGCAGCCCTTACCACCTGATGATGGTAAGTGATCACCGCCGCCCATGAACATCCGCAACACCAGAGGAGTCGCGAATGCGTTGCCGGCCTTTAAGGAAGGTGTAGGCACTTTTCTTGAAGGTCCTTAAGTCGTATCGGTTCGGATACTGATTCCACAGAGTAGTTGTGCGTGGCGGGAAATTTTGTTTGAAAAGTACAGTGGTGGATTGCCAACCATCTTTCGTGATGTACGATGTTTGAACTCGACGGCTGGAATTAATCCAAACAACTCCTCAGAACACTCCCCATGGTAAATTCGGTAAAAAATGCAAAGAGATGCAACATCTCTTAGCAACTCAGCCCGTACCTTGAGCCATTACGCTATTGACGTTCCTGATTTCTACTCCTTACTAGATGTAATATAGTGTATGAATCTATTATCTATAGAACAAAAATTCAAGATACACATCCGTTGTCATTTCTGAAGTCTAGTATGGAATGCCTTATTATTTATAATTGGGTGTGCTTCCTTACACTGACCTGATCATAAAGGTCATCGGTTCAAGGTTCATCGTTTGCTCAACCATTTTAAAACTGAACTATCAAAACGCGCTAGCGTTGGTATGTTTACCGTGCAATTGGAATTGCAATTAACCGTACAGAGGGTACCGAATTAATTCACTTGCCAAGCGAGCTGCAGTCGTTGTTAGTTACGTAAACAAAACATAACACACACGAATGGCCTTTCAAGGTGTCTGCCATTGGAATATTGTCCTCAACCATCTCCTAGCGTATGAGCTAAGTTGGAGGGATTCATGAAAATATATATATATATATAATTTACCAATTACACTAGTGGACCAAGCGTAAGTTGCAGTCGCTAGTTCCGTAAACAAAACATAAAAGCAAGCGAACACGAATGGCCTTTCAAGGTGACTAGCAAGTCTTTGTTTTCGTCTCGGCCACATGCGACTCATGACACGATTATTGAGTATAAAGAACACTTGGTAGTTAGACCCCTACTTTTTTGTCAGCCTTACTGTAATTTTGAACGTGACTTTGACGCATAAACAATTTTTTAGCGTATCAGTATATAACCTATATAGCATAAACAGGACGGGAGCTTTATTTATAATATTAGGGTGGAAGTGATTACTATGGCACGCTTTGTCACCCCTAGATTTGTTGCTTAGCTACCCTTAATCGGGTCCCCGAATCCCGCATTCTCCCATCAGATTATGACAGACGTTATGCTGTTATTTCTGGATGATAGGACGTGATCCTTTCTCGGTCGAAACGATCAATTCATGTTGTAACTAAAACTATAATAGTTGCGATATGGTTCTAGTACGTTAAAAATGGAGCAACCATCGGCTTGGAATGATGTGTATAATAAAAGAAATTCTTAACTTTGCTAAACGTCAAGATATATGTATCTTTCCGAGTAGATAGAACAATTAACGATTAAAAACTGACAGAAGAGCGAGTAACCCGTGACGTCGGGACATCGAACTCGTCAATTCCCCGTTAAAAGCTGTGCAACCCTTAAAACGTGGGTAATTAAAAAAGCTAAATTGACCAACGTTCGGCCACAGACTCGCCGAATATAAAGCCCGTTATGAACGCCTTAGTCTAGATGCTTCCTATTCTCAATGGTGTTGAAGACATTATTTCGATCTAGAACTACAATCTGGAGTTCCAACGGCTAGCCGTGCACATTATAAATGAAGATGTAAGCCGCTTGGTGCGAATACGCGGAATGTCGACAAAGGAATGTCTCTTCCATCAGTTATTTGTTTAAATGCAATTACGGCCGTGTGGTATAGTAGTCAAATCACCTGACTCTGCCGGAGTAACAATATGTGGTCCGGAATTCGTTTCCCACCTTAGGAATCGTGTACATATGTGCAGCAACACAAATTATTAGTTACCTGGTTGATTTCGGAAAAAGGATATATATATATATATATGAATTTATTTTAATTATCTCAATTAATTACGCACAAATGCCAAGTCGACTAAGTTTGTTAATTTAAAATTACTTACAGGAAAATATTCAAAACAAGGATTTACAAGGAAGTCTAGTCTCATTAAAATGCAATTCACTCGATCCAAATGGCAGAACGGTATACAGGGAATGTCTAAGTACTTTCAAATAATCTTAATGTTCTCCAAACTCGTACATTGATTGGCGACCTTAAACCGGCCTTGGTGTTTTTACTTCCTCGTTACAACTCTGACCGGATTCCGTACGTGGTCGGTATGGTTTATGTTTAATGAGCGTATTTCACACGAATTGCAAAAATCACACAGAATCCGACAACAATGTGAGAAAGATACTTCCCAATCTCGACCGGAGCAGGACCCCGGACTCACACGATACCAGCGTAAAATAGTATATTTATCTGGTGACTGTAAGGATCTGGATTATTACTTGTTTTCCATCTTAGTTCTGTGGCATGACAACGAATGCACATCTTTAGTCTTTATTGATGATAGATGCAGATGTCTTTAGCCGCAAAACCGCACTTAACAGCGTTTTGCCGTCATTTCGCACGTCAGCATTATGATTCCTTATCGAGGATAAATGAGGATGTCGTGTTCGACAGGAACAATTTACAATCAGGTGAACTGTGTGCTTGATTGCCCGTACGATCACTCCAGTAGATAAGTCAAATAGCCGACAACGAACGTTAAAGACAAACCAAAAAAGATGTTATTCATAGTTATTTAATATGAGTAACCATTTTGAATAACCAAGAATTACATGACGCGGCCCATGACATCCTCACTTACCATCGGGTGAACTGTGTGCATGTATATCGGCACTAACTTATAAAAAAAGAAAAAAAAACTTACCATCAGGCGAATTGTGTTTATCACGAGTATTTATCGAAAAAAATTCATACAACCGATCGTGTATATGAATTGTTATTAACATTAAATAAAAGATCACACTACAACATGCTTTCCTCCTCGATCCCATAACAAAGCGAAGAGTTTCCATTACTCCCCGCTGTGTTTGCGAACTCTATTTATTAACACCGCTGTTTTATTAGTCTTTCCCTAACGGGTCATATAATTTGTGATAGGGCGTCACTCTGTAAGGATACGTTTTCCAATCAGAGATATTAAATTAAGTAGCAAAAAGTTTTTTTTTTAAGTACCTTATTAAACGCAGACGTTTCCTATATACATCCACTTATGTCACGAGCGTGATGAAGCCTCTTAGGTTTTTTTTTATTTTCATCCGCGGTCTGTCAACTTAATCAATAGTTTAAGTTAACTATCAAAGAATTTTTTTTTTTTATGTTGCTATGCGAACGATACACATAACATTTTATATAGACGGCTAAAATTATATATTATTTTTCATTTATGACTTGAACTTGGACTGAACTTTTAATATTTTTTTAATCTATAGTACAAAGCTATAAAAAACTTAATTTTAAAACTGACAATAAAATTACTACCTTCATATTACTTTATATTAATAAAAAAAAATTCCGGCCACGGCGAAATCTAGTAACAAGTAACAATATAATATATATTTAATATATAATGTAACACATAGTATATAATTACTTGTCCCTTAATAACTGATTCATCAACGCAGAGCCTAAGCTGCCTGTGGCTACAAACTTGAAATTTTGGTCTTTTATATTGTAAGTATCCACTAAGGAAGGATTTTTGAAATTTCAACACTAATGGGGTAAAATAGGGGATGATTAGTTGTATGAAAGTCCGTCATTTTTAAAGTGAGAAACACGAAACTCTTATATACCTACTTCTGTTTAGAAATAAATGTGTATATCGGCGTTTTTCAAAATTGTACCCCTAAGAAGGTTGTAAGGAATTAAGGGTTGAAAATTTATATGGGAAATTTTGAACATTTTAGTTTTAAAAGAAGAAGTATGAAATTCAATATGAAACCTTTTTATGTAAAGTTGAGGAAAAGCTTTAAAAAAAGAAGTTTGCATCTAAGCTCGATAGATGGCGTTGTGCACTGTTTTTGAATTGCGCTAAGGTATCGTTACGCAGCGTTTAGCTTTTTTGACTACTCCAACTACGATGTTTTTTTTCGGGCTGATGGCCGCTGTCAGCCCGAGGGCTTTTACAGTTTCACCGGGTCGAGAGGTGACCGAGCGCTTATGGCACTCAGTCGAGACCTCTATATATGGATAACCAACACAAGGGCTCCCGACAGGGAGCCTCGGCTTGGACCGTTACCCTGTTTCGCGACAGCGTCTGACTCGAGATTGCCGGCTCGGTCAGTTGCTTCTGACAGAGGATTATCTAAATTAATATCGCTATTATTATTAACTACCTGTACCACCACTTCGGAATGCTTGGGCGCTGGAGAAAAAGTAAGAAACTCCAGCGACGCTTCTATCTGTTTGGACTGGACAGACGCGGCCAGTGACATGGCGGTATCGCGAATAACCTTGTTTGCGACGCCGTCGCCGTCGGCGGGGACGATATAAGGGTGAATGATAGATATAAAAGTAAATGATAGATACGAGGGTGGGGGATCACTTTCTACACAGTAAGCCAGTCCTCGAGGAGCTGGTCGTAATTCCTCGACACCAATGTATTCAATAACACTCTGTCTATCTATATGTGTTCGAATATCAAACTACCAGCTATATTTTAATTATCCACGCATTCGAAGTTGCGGGCAACAGCCTGTATATAACATTATGGTGTAAAAAGTTACAGTGCCGACAACTTTAGTATAAACAGAAATATGCGCATACAACGAATCGACAACATACAAGCTGCTCGGATTATAGTATGTATTGTAGTTAAAGTTATCTGGTATAACTCTATTACACATCTGATCACCGCGGCAAACAAACTTCGAATATAATTACACGTTATGAAGCGAAAATATGTTAAGTTATAAATATTGATTTAGCCTCAGTAGCTCAATGTTTAAGTGCTCGTATGAATCAAGTTCGATACCCGATGCCAACCCACCAATTAATTAATGAATACGTCGTGAGGAAACTTGCATGCGTAAGAAACAAATAAAAGAAATATTTGGTATGGGCATAGCGCCAATACGCGGGGAGGACTATATTACTCTAGAGAGGGTCTTGTGCCCAGCAGTGGGATTATTATATTATTCTTGTACAACACAACAAACGCCATACTCTAATCACCGCCACCAATTAATAATTTTCCATGTACGAATTGAGGATCGTTCGACAGCAGGCGCCGTTTCGTCGCTCCCATGATTACAGGCTGTCGGCGACCGCCCGCCTACTGTGCGGGGGTGGGTTTGGCGGGGGTGGCGGGGGAGGGTTGGCGGACCGGCGACGGGTGGAGTGGGGTGGGCACGCATGTGACCTTAGCGACCGACAGAAAGGGGCTAAGCTTCATCTACGCGTTTTATGATTTACGATAAGTGTATCTATAGCGACATTTGTATACAATGGTAGAGGCACGTTGCAACTTGTGTCTGGCTGCAACGTGAGGTTTTTGTTGTTGTGTGTTGAGATGTGTGTTTTAGACACTGCATTTTATGGGACATATTACATCGGATTACGGAAGGAGACGAGGATTGAGTGCCGCTGTGTTTGTTGATGCCATGGTCGAAATCGATCAGGAGGATATCATCGTCATCATCAAGTCGAGGACCACATCCGCACAGAATACCAGCGGCAAAAGAAATAGCCCTTACCCTGTCTGAACACCCAGGTATTAGTATTAAGGTATTCCATATTAGTTCTAAGAAATGCCGAGGCATGCAGCTTAATTATTTGTTGAGTATGATTGGGGATGTTATCGATCGCCATCAGGTTAAGTGTGCTCATTTGTCACATCTAATATTATATACAAAAAATTGAAAATAATAAATCTCAGTATAGGTACGTCCACAAACTAATACATAATTCACACATATATATATATTCTATGTTAAAGCAATTGGAACGTATTAAGCGGTTGCTTATGGATACAACTATGCAAATATAATATGCTCGTATAACCGCAATAGTTAATATGTTGCATATAACAATCTTCTCCAATATATAAACATACATATGCAAACAAAATTATCGGATAGAATTTGCTGTGAAATCAACAGTACTTAACATAATATAGATATATACACATATATATATATGTACGTATATTAACGTATAATTTAATTCTCATCGTTTCGATGGTTGGCAATCCACCACTGCGCGCTTTAAGTGTAATTTCCTCCCACGCACAACTATTCTGTGGTTCAGCTGACGCCAACGGTATTTCCGAACCGATACGACTTCAAGCCTACATCTTTCTCAAAGGCCGGCAGCGCATCTGCGTCTCCTCTGGTGTTGCGGATTAAAAAAAATTAAGGTCGTATTCTGGCATAGTCCTTCCCCGTTCAAGCCGACCCTTTGCTGCATTCAAAGTGCGGCCAATCTCTACCACCCACACGGAGTTGCTCGACTGCTGCGTGGTTGATAACGTGAAATTTCTCTTATCGCCGTCTGTGACGTCAACCCGCAACACTTTACATGAACCGCCGTGCGATGACGTAACACACTTACACTCGTTCGTACGGTATTGACGTAAAAGGTGAATAAAAAATGAGCGAGTGACAACTGCGCGGGCAGTGATAGTGTCCGATATATTTAATCTCCGCTCTACGTACATTGTTTGCGTCAGACTTTTTCTGTGTGACTAACTCATACGACAGTTGTTCTAACTTAGTCACATTTTAATGACTTACGATTCTCAACATAATCCGTAGCCGGAAGCAAATGACCGAGCCGAGGTTCGTCCCTCCCTGGCATCCTCAAGTCAGTCGTTCTCGCGTAACATGATAACGGTCCAAGCCGAGGCCCTCTTGTACTTACTTACCCACCAATAAAGGTCTTGAATGAGCGCCATAAGCGTTCGGTCACCAAAAAGAAAAAAGGAAAACAGTTCTCAAGGTGAATTTCAAGTGACGCATAATCACACAGGTCGCTTATTCCTGCGGTCCATGATGCCACATTCATCGTCGATGTTTTGAAGAGAGCCCTCGGTCGCCATTGATGGCATATTATTAATAGTAAAGTTGCATATATATACCGTATTTATTACATCGAATATATTAGTTTTTTATTATATTGAGAGTAACAAACGAGCACACAGTTCACCAGATGGCAAGTGATTCCTGCGGCCCATGACATCTACATTCATCATTGACAAGGAATCATAATGCAGATGCGTTTTCACTCTTGAGGACTGAGATGGAATGCCTCGTCACCTGTAATAGAATCTTCGGATTTCTACATGCTCCAGTCAAAACGCAGCGTTATGCTTTTATAGTGGCAAAGCTAAGCTTCAGTTTCTAGCTTCCTGGCTTCGGAGTACTAAGCTATCACTCCATTACGGAGGGACGATATTGGTTCGACATGTACTGTTAGCTTTCAGAGCGACTGCTCGTCGGAACGACGGCTTTGTATTCGATTTGTTGGATAATGATTTCATAAGAACAGTAGTAATTGTGTATAAACCGTTCGCTTGTAATTTCACGGTTGGCGAACCGAATACGATACCCCGTGCCGGCATCAACGAAACTATTAATTGAAAATTTTAGTTAATAATTAAGCAAGTGCCCATCGGTTGTTATCCAACAATGTTACGGAAGGTTCATGGAAAAGAAATAAATAAAAAGAAAATATCTCTAGACAACCACAATATGCCCAGCAGTGGGATCTCCGCTAGTTGTTGCTAATTAAATTTAATACATAGTCCTGATTACACACTAGCAGAATGAACAAAATGTTATTTGCAATAATTTAAGGGGGCAAAAGTCAACACACAAAATATTACCACGAGTGTTTTTTAGGGCTACGTTGCAGTATGTTTCTAGCTGCAGCAAGAATGGGTCAGCTCGACCAGGGTAGGACCACACACTGACAGATTATCACCGTAAAATAGCAGCTTGTTGTGTTTTGTCTGGTGAGTGTAAGGACCAGAAGACCTTTATTACTGGTGACGTGGCATTCCATCTCAGTCCTCAAGGGTGACAACTCATCTGCGTTATGATTCCTTGTCAAGGATGGATGTAGATGTCTTGGGTCGCAGGAATCACATACCATCAGATTATTAAATTGTTACTCTAAATGGTATAAAAAAAACTACACCGATATTTATATTACATAACATAACGATAGTGTTAATAAGATGCACTGAGCGCGGTGTTTATTCAAAATTTTACAAAAAAAATAAATAAATTAAAGTCACCTCACTCAAGCAGATGTGCGCAATTCTCGCCAAACATCAAACCACATGGACAAACATTGGCCGATAACAATGATGGTAATCTTAATACATTGAAAATAAAACATAACTTATATACAGCTCAACTCTCAGTAGAAATGTTTGAAAGAAACACATGATTTTAAAACTTCATGGTTACCCAAGATTGATCAATTATATTAAGGGTGACAAACGAGCACACAGTTAAACTGATGGCAAGTGATTCCTGCGGCCCGTGAGACGCATATTCATTGTTGATAAGGAATAATGGAATTAATATAGAAAACATAACAGAGTTATGATTTTTATCGTCTATTTAACGCTGGCATGTGATGGCCCCGGTCCACGGTCGAGCCGGTACATTCATGGCGTAACAGAAACCAACTGAAGTGTGGCTCTACCATAAATAAACTATTATTTAGCCACGCAATAAGTGTCTAAGCGCCCACTTATAATTCACGGTATGCGAGCAAATCGATTTCGATTCGCGATGCCGGTAGCAATTAAATTTGTTAATAACGAAGTCAAGTCCTTGTTTATAATGTCACCGGTGACAAAGGTAAACATGTGATTAAACCTTCATGCCTAAGAAATATGGAATAAAAGATATTACAAAGATAAATGACGGTCTCAGTGGTAGAGATACACTGCAGTTTGTTTGTAGCTGCAGAACGAGTGGATCAGCTCGACCGGGCTAGGACCAAGCCCGCACAGAATACCCGCGTAAAATAGCAGCACTATGCTGCTGTGTTTTGTCAGGAGAGGGTAGGGATCCGGAGACCTTTATGACTGTTGACGAGGCATTCCATCTCAGTCCTCAAGGGTGACAACGCATAAAAAGAAGATATCCCCTAAAGAATAATAATATTAAACGTACACTAATCCGCAGTGGACGCCACGTGGCCTACTGCGGTCTGACAGTCTTTCTAAAGCCTATGCCTAGCAGTGGGATTTATATGTACACTGTTACTTAACTTTTTTTACTTTATCCTCACTAGAGCGAAGCCGTAGGATCTATATATACAGGTTGTCCCTTAAGTAGCACAACAAACTTACGTAGAAGATAGATGGACGGGGCACCTACCAGCCATAAATGTTAAATTGTCAATATTTTCGAGATATTGAGATTTTTTTATAATATATTTTCTAAAAATACGGAGAGTATCGACCTGTCTTTTCTAACCGTGAGTACAAATAAAAAGATCAGTATGTTATTATTGTTTTAACATACTTTCACATTAAATAATTCTGCCATATTCAAATATAATTTTGATCAAAAAGTTTCGTTGGAAAAAGTTGAGAACGATAAGACTTTTTTTTTAAAAAAAAAGTCAAACAGTATTTTATTCAACTTTTGCCTTCGGCGGTGAAAAAAGCTGCTCCTGCATATGACATAAATGTTTGATTACTTTTAAGAAAAAATTAAAAATCTCAAAAATGGTGAAATTTTTACTAAGGTCACTTTGTTTTGTCTGGTAGGTGACCCGTCAACCTATCTTACCCTTATGTTTTTCGTGCTAATTACGGGACATCCTGTATAGGATGTTACTTAACAAGGTATGTTATATAGACTGCTGCTTTATGTTTCGAGCTCTTGCTATTTGCAATTTTACTTTCCCTATTTATTAATGTCGCCCTAAGAAGTTTCATTTACAAAAAAAGAGACAAAGAAAGGTGTAGTTTTTCGAAGACCATATTCGGTTCTTTGTTTTGCCGAACAAAAATTCACTTACGAAATTACAATTACATTCTAACAGAAAGTATAATCCTATCAATTATTACTATTATATTGAATGCAATATAAAAGGTAGACAAAGACTTGAATCGTAAATAACAAAAGTGATAAAATTTATACAATCCCTTTTTCTTCTCTATTTATAGAGACGAAAGGGCAGTCGAGAAAATAATCTATCATTCCATGGATAAGCGTTGAAATAAAATTACAATATCCGGACATTGAAGGCGAAGGTAAAAAGAGCGTGGAGGAGAGTTGTTTTGAAATAGAGTGGAAAAAAGGTAAGAACATTTGTACTTTTCAGATTCAATAACAATTTGTTCATACTCCAATAATTTTGTATTATGTATTCATAGATTAAACAGACAAAGCATCAATTATTCATGTTTAGTTTTTTTGCAAGTTCGAAATACATTCTCTATAGAGACTTATTGTGTGCACTTTTAAACTGTGCTAGAGCCACGCTGTAAGTAGTTTGTAAATGTAACATGAGATCACAACGCCCTCATAGAATGCTAGCGCGGAATAGCACCAAGCATGGTAAGTGTAGGAGCCCGGTGATCCGGTTATAAATAACGAGGCTTTGTCTCCTCACAGAAGTGACGAAGCATGTGCATCTTGATTATAAGTTATATAAGCATGTTGATGTTTGCCATCTGGCATGTCCTCGTCCATCACTCTTTATTTTTCTCAGCAGATTAGTTGAATTAAACATTAGTTTAGTTCAGTTGTATAACGTCAGGTGATTGAACGAAACGAACACCTTATTATTGATGACAAGGCATTCAATCTTAGCCTTCAAGAGACCAACACATTTACATTCTGATTCCCTATCGAGGATGATTGTTAATATTACAGGCCGTAGACTCTAACTGTCATTACGTGAACTGAGTGCTCGTTTGTCACAATATAAACCTACATGATGATATAGAGCTAGAAAGCAGACAGCCTCTGACCTATCCTAGCTAGCCCATGGCTAGCACAAAATGAACTTGATTCGAAGAACAAAAAAAAATGATGAACTAAAATGTTCATTTTTATGTTTTAAACTCCATACCCTCGATTCTATACCCATCGAAGTAGAAAAAAAATACAGACGCGTACCATTTTCCACGTAAACCAAGAGAACATTAAAATAAAATGCCAGCTGCCCTAAGCATTGTTTACAGAGAAACAATATACATACATATTAAAACACTTAAAACGAATCAGTCTTTCAAATCATCAGATATTCAAAGACTTTTAAATTTATCCTTACAATATTATTTGTCTTTAGCAACCGTGCTAGGACCTACTACCTGTGCAAAGGACTCTTCGGATCGTTTATAATAAAACTTAAAACTACTATAACATTCAAATCATAATCTATGCTGTTAAAAAAAGTAAATTACAATTATTAGGGGGGTGGCAGTTAAGCATTTGTTGAAATGTTATATCATAATATGATAAGAAAAAAATAGGATTACTGGTGATGAAGCATTAGATCGTAGTCTTCAGGGACGACAATGCATCTACATAATGATTCCTTATCGGCCACAGCAATCACTAAAAGGTCTACTTTGTGCTCATTTGTCACCGTCAGTACAATAAAAAAAATATTAGAAAGTCACCAGTCGCGCTCCACGAGACAGCGACGAATGGTTCCGTAATGGCGTCCTACGTAATGTATCTCGGGTTTAATATCTGTCAACGAATGGAGGAAGAGTTTATGGGCATTATCCAGCTTTCTTATTACGACGTACTGTCAACTGCGGTATGAAGTATAAATCATTATGGATCCATAATTATTTATACTTCAAACCAAAGACGAGACGATACAGGAGCCTCTCGCTTAACGAGTGAAACAGAAACAGTATAGTCGTCTCTTTCGTACTAGGGTCGTTGTTCAATACAAATTGTTGGTTTTCGGGTCCGGGTGGTTTTTTGTAATGTCCTTAAGACGGCATCTAAATCTTTCTCCGATCTCAATGCACTTGCATTACATCGGGCTGTAGAGGGGATGACGAGTGAGTGCCTTTATGTTTGTGCGGATGCCTACAGCAATATATTATATCCTGCGCAGTTGACGTGATCTACTAACAGATTGACGGACATCGCTACGGCCAGATTTAACTGCTTATTGTTTGACGAGAATGATTCAAATTAAATTACCAATTTGTTATCTAAATGATCAGGCGACTTGCGTTTTTTTTATAGAGTAGGTGGCAAACGACCGAGCAGCTCACCTGATGGTAAATGATTACCGCCGCCCGTAAACATTCTCAACACCAGATGAGTCGAAGATGAAATCATAATAAATATTGCAAACTGACCCTGACCACGGACATCTTGTCTAAGTTTTGTTTACGATCGTATTGCAAATTTGTAAAAATTATTCATCGTTAAAATCATGAATTATGGTGTCTTGAGTTCATACAAATTCCAATAGAAAAATAAATTTCAATTTTTCCCGAAATTGCCAATTTTCCAGGCAACTATTTCAATTTTTCTTTTCATAAAACCTTATTACAAACGTTTGAAAAAACATACACAATAACTCATCAACGAACGGCATTTAATTTTTGTATACAATCTAGATAAAACAGTTTTATAATGAAGGAAGATCAGAAGGCCTAAATAACTCCCTTGTGGTAACCCGTCAATGATTTTGTTCTTTATTTAACGCCCACGGGAGTTAGGCGCGGACATATTATTCGACCCTCGTCACGGCTGACGCGAATTCGTTACTGGGCGTCGCGACTCTGTGACGCCGCTCTGTTAATCACACGATACCCTTAAATCCGTGCAAGGTTTACAACGGATAATTATCCAATCTCGGTCTAAACTCGACATTAATCAAGGACATGGGACTATCTACTTTTTTACTCTATTTCCAAACGTTGTCTAAAATTAATTAAATGTTTAATGGAATAATTTAGAATTCGTGTCGAAAATATTTTCATTTATTTTACTAACAACCACTTAATAATTGATTGGAAAATCACCAATAGCCAAATGCAATATACTAAAAAATAGACGAGAACTTTATAAATATTTTCCAAATAGTTGCGTATTATTCCAATTTGCTTGAGAAAATGAAGAAAGATTTATGTTCAGCCTTGTACCAACACAAGTTGGAACAATGACCTGATCAAATTTATTTATAAATTGATGAAGATTTCTAGTAGCTATGGACTTAGTGGAAGGGCGGGCGTTTCTAATGGCTAATTGATGGATGACCAAAGCACAATTGAAAACAATTTGTTAAGCCTTAAGGTTGAGGTTTTACAGAATACATTTTGATCGCGCAATATAATTCCCTAATCGCCTTTGCATCAGAAATATACGCACGACGGATTTAACTTCGCTCATATTAGAATGAAAAGATGTAAACAACAAAGGCCTAGAACGTCTTGTGTACATCAGTTTTCACATCTGATTGTAATGTGTTCTCACATGCCTAATCACATGCTAATGCGTATCAGACTGCATCGCCATTTAGTATCATTGTCGCCAAGCACAATAAAATACAATACCTCACTACCCGTAATCGAGTCTCAAGTTCTTATCATTCGACATACAAAACATAAGCATCGTATTGCAATAACGGTGGAACACTGCTATTGTGCCCTGTTTTAGTCGTCTATAACCGAATGAATTTTCAGTTTTAATCATCTTGTTCTATTACAGTAAGTACATATCTATTTATACGATTTAGTTTTACAGATAAAAAAGTATCTAAAAATTTATCATTAAACTTATTATGATTCGCCACTGTGCGCCTTGTTCGTAGTTTGTACCAGGAACGTCTACTTTATGGAATCAAATGTCGCCAGTATTATTTCCGATTACGACAATCTTATCTCAAAGGCCAGCAACGCGTTTTCTAATCCTTTGGTGGTGCGGCTGTACGAGGTCGGTGGTGATAAATTATCATCCTAAGAGCCCCCTCGTCTACAAAAAATAAACAATACCTACTTATCTAATTTATGAGTGTTGGAACTCTGTTGGTACCCGATAGCACTTCGATCTCTACAGACTTTTGTGTATAAATTATATTATATATTTAAAAATACTTACCTCGTGTTTTAATATACTCGAATAATTTAGAAATACTTTACATAAATATCATTATCAATGATCATCTGACTTACAAAAGATTGCTTCATTATGTGCACAACATCAAAGGAGTTCCGCTTCAAAAGATTTCGAGAAAAATTATCGAGTCCATTGTGATTCCGTGAAATGTAACAAATTTTAAACGGATTACTTAGCGGTTTAATTTTAAACTTCACGGAATACAAAGCGGTCCGGAAGGCGGGCAGTTTAAAATTTCAAATTTAATTATGATTCTGAGCGATTAAAAAGTTTTTGGATAAAGCCAAGGAACATGACAATAGAAGAGACTCGTACAGATAGTAATTGTTTCTGAAGATTAATGAACGTTATGTGAAACTTAAGAAAAAGAAAATCATATATTTCAATCCACATAATATGAGCACCATTCGTAAATAGAGCACAGTAAGTATTTAGTAAAACAGACAAATATTAAGACCTACGGACATGTGTAAGTTACTTCTTAGACAGTAGTTGATATATAGTTCTTAGGTCCAGGTTCCAGGCTAAATGCAGCTGCGATAACATTTACACTAACGCTGTTTACTCACCACAATAAACATGGGCTTTGTGTAAATTACGTTCAATACACTTAATTTTGTGTAACTGTTATTCGTAATTAAAATGTTTGTACATCTAACAATGCATTTATATTAAAAAAAAAAACAATGAGACACATAAACAACATTATATTACTGTTATTTTTCGTTTCTTGTACTTATCCAAATAATTTAGCAGATCGCAAAATATATTTTAGTTCATTCTACTTTATATGATATTGTGTCTTCAGCCATTATCTACTTGAACACATTTTCTTTCCCATAGCCCTATCTATCGTTTCCATTTTCCTCAACATTAGTACCTCTCAGCTATCTTATTTATAACTCTTCTCTCAAAATCGTACGACATATTTTTAGGCTGACCGACAAAAATCTTTAGGGCGATAAAAACTAAAATTTACTTTATTTAACATTGATTTATTTGTGTCTAGTTGACTGGTGCCATCCTTCGATAGCTGTATGTTTTATATTTTATATATATATATATATATATATATATATATATATATATATATATATATATATATATATATATATATATATATATATATATATATATATATCTATCAATCACAATATAATAAAAAAAAGAAATATTACTGATCCATCTGAAGTAATTAGGCCATCTGTCGTAGCAGGAAATACACTGGTATTTCCACGTTTATTTTTCAGGTTAGACCAAAACAATTTGGGTTGGTTTTTTGAGATCGATTCCTTCTCGTTCTCCAATTATATTATTATAACAAATATTTGCTAACCTATCTCAATGCTTAGATGAATAAAATTGCATGCATTTTATTTCTATAGCATCTATTAGTCTTATATATTTATCGTATTGTTTGCGTTATTCGGGTCCGTGGGGTGGGGTTATGTTCAGCAGTGGACTAGTTGTTGTTGTTAACAGCGGTAGAGCCAGCTACAGTATGTTTCTAACACCAGCATGAATTGAAAGGACCACGCCCTCACAGAATACCAGTTTAAGATAGGAGGATAACGCTGATGTGTTTCGATACGTGAGCAGATGGAATAAAAAAGGGATTAGGATTTTTTGTTATGCGGATGTTCATGGCGGTAATCCTTTACCATCCAGGTGTGCTACTTGCTCGTTTGCCACCGATTCTAAAAAAATTAAAAAACTAGCGAATAGGCATTCCATGCTAGTCCTGAAGGCTTGGCAAATCCTCTGCATTGTGGTTCCTTATCGAAGATGAATGTAAGTATCATGGGTCCCAGGAATCACTTACTAACAGGAGAACTGTATCCCCGTTTGTGAGTAACAAATCAATCAATACGATTGAAAAAACATACGTGGCAACTAACTTGCCCAAGTCCAATTTTTAAGAAGTTAGTAACTGTAAGATCGTCCGCTCTTACTGGACACCATTGGATGTACACTAGGATTGAGTGCAGCACAAATATTTAAAAGTTATTGATGATGATCGTTTTGAATCTTATTTTTTTAATTTAACATTTAAAACAATTAATTAACTGTGGAGGAAAATTGTAATCTTTCCTTTTATGTACCAAGCAAATGTTTAATATTTTTGTAGAATGTCTTGACCATTTCATTAACATAACACCGTGCTCTCCGAACACTTTGTTCCGGTCACGCTCTTTACTTAGTAATTTACATTCCTGTCATTCCCGTTAACCACTCCAATTAAGCTTAAACGCTTCTGCTACGAGATGGTTCAAGACAATGGTTAATGAACAATATAAAATTTAGAATTTGAACCCACGACCTTAAGTTTCGCAGACCGTATCCTAAAATCAATGGGATATTGACACTTAAATCTTATCTTATCATGTCATTCTTTTCAAATTGTCTCCGGGGCTTGAATCTGAGGCTACAGTAATAACGTAATGATATAAGTTAAAATAAAGTTATACATAGATTATCTTAAGGATCACCAAATCCAAGCGAAGCAGAAGGACTTATCTTGATTTGTATACACGAATTTATTTTTGATAATTATTAACAGCAGCAATCCACTGAGCATCATTTTTCCTAATCTAACATAAGCCGGTCTACCGAGGCACTAGCGTTGGTTGAATGTTAAAACAATATTAAATCTGTCTGTTTGTCTAGATTCGCCAAATTAATAACGTAAACACCGTGGCGTTGGGTAAAATGAACGTAAGTAAACATTGGAAACGTAAAGAAGCGATCGTTTGTGTAACACGTAACCGTGGTAAGACAATGAGCCTAACACAGCCCATGGAACTGATGAGAAAGAAAGGTTTTCTAGTGGTGACGTCATATTGGTAAACGAAGTAAAAGTTGACTCCCATAAGAGTTTACGGTAAATGCCGAACACGAAAATCAATTCTAATGCACAATACTAATGTAAAGATTGACAGACGCGCGGTGTTAATTGGCTAATACTCCGGTCTGGTCCTGGCTTCGTTTCCCTGCCGAGGAACTATATTTGTGTATCACAAATTGTTGATATGAAAATACGACATATGAAAATTGTGCGTGAATCTAAAACGTCATCAGTAATGGACGTGCTAGTTACTGTCGAGGTAAAGGACTTAGCTTAAACAATTTCGACATCAGTATAAAGTTCGTAAATCTTCTCTGCGGCTAAGTGAAAGCTGTCAGCGTATATATGCCATATCTTTTAATAGCCACATAGTAGTTTTTAATGGTGGTAGAGGTGGTATGTTTCTAGCTCCAGCATGAATTGAAAGGACCCTCACAGAATACCAGTGTAAAATAGCAGGATAACGCCGATGTGTTTCGTTGCGTGAGCAGATGAAATAAAGTAGGGATTAGGACTTTTTGCTGTTGCTAGATCGTTTGCCACCTATTCTATAAAAAAAAAATACTGACTAGGAATTCCATACTAGTACTTAAGGCTTGGCAAATCCTGTGCATTGTGATTCCTTATCGAATATGAATGTGGATTCCATGGGTCGCAGGAATCACTATCACGTGAACTGTACTGTTTGTGAGAAACAAATCAATTAATACAATAGAAAAAACATAAGTGGCAACTAACTTGCCCAAGTCTAAGCTTGCAGAAGTTAGTAACTGATAGATCGACCGCTCTTACTGGCCACTATAGGATGTAGTACACTAGGATTGACTGCAGGACAAATATTTAAAACAATGGACGATGAGTTCTTTTATAGAGAATGGAAACAGAGGATTAAAGAGATTGTGTCCCGAATTACACAGAATTAATTAAAAGATTAAAATGAGTGGAAAAACGGACCAACTTTGTTTAATTGCAAGGAGGCAAACAAATTAAAATTATGACACAAGTCATCGCGTTGGGAATCTAGCCGGGGAAAACCTGAGTAAAGCACCACAGGAAATATTTACGGGTAACCATGTGAGCTGAACGTTAGTCACAGTAATAGTAAACAAATACCAAAAAGTCCTGAACTCACGAAAATTTGTCAGGATAGCGTGATGTAATAGTTTTTTTTTATAATAATAAGGGTGACAAACGAGCATACAGCTCACCCAATGGTAAGTGATGATCCTTGGCACACCTACCCTCAACAAAAATATAAGATGCTGAGGAGTTATTCGAATTAATTCCACTCGCTGAGTTTAAATATCGTACATCAAGACACAATTCAAAATATCATCCTCATCATCTCGATGGTTGACAATCCGACACTGTGCGCTTCTCGCAAAACAACTCTGTGGAATCAGATGTCGCCAGCGGTGTTTCGACTTAGGGACCTTCAAGACAAGAGCCTAAAACGTTCCTAAAGGCCGGCAACGAACCGACATTTTCTAAAGCACACTAAACGCACCACCCACCAATACGCAACCGGTGCGGTTACATGGGGCTAAAGTCTGCCGCCGGTAAACCGAGACGACGCCGTGTCGGTAAGCTAATATATGCGAAATTTCAATACGAGATAAATGTTTGTATCGGTTACGGTGCGTTGGCCGCAAGTGCTAGTTGGCGCAATATTCTATGTTGCAAATAGTCTAGATTCAATCTGGTAGTAATTAGCTGTGTTTATTATCGACGTGTACGCCTGACGGCTAAGGAGTCCGACTTGGAGCAAGTGAAATTTTATACAAAATTTTACGCATGAAATTGACAATGCAATATACAAAACTAGTTAGGGACACGATTGCAAATTTGCGTTATAAACGCATCCTACTAATATGAACAAATTAAATTGTGATTTATACCAAAATGTACCAACCTTAATTATAATGATTTTGCTAAAAATATTTTCTAAAACACAAAATTTTTAAAAGTTTTTTTCCACAGAACACTCTCAAGATATAGATGATTATTTTTTCATTTGCAGGCATGCACTTCCAGTGTACTCTCATATACTGTTATATAACAGCCACGTAGCTTATTGATTAGAATATCTGTCTGCTGCATCGAGGGTCATTAGAAACCAATCAAAACGTTATTTGCGTAAACGCAATTGTCAGTTTTCGTATCTGGGATCTATTCCGTATAGAGAAAGAAAGAGACCTTATTACTGGTGGCGAGGTAGAGATATTTCATCTTGGATAAAACTTCCTTGCGGTAACCGCATTAAACCATATAAATGTGGATTTGTTGCTTCTTATTGCTCGTAAGGTTTCCTATGGTTTACGCAAGGTCTTTTATGACGTGCGCTCGAAAACTATGAGATTTGTTTTGTTTTTCTTTATGTGTCATTAGGGTTGACCAACGAGAACACAGTTTCATTATTCCTCTGGTGGTGCTACACTGCACTTGCTAGATGCATGAATATATCATACGATACTAACTTTGGTTCACCCGCTAGCAGAATGGAAACATATAATTTTTCATAGCTTAATAACATTAAATATAACAGAACCATTACACTGTGTATTTCCAGGCGGGTGACGTTTCCTTGTGCGGTAATAAGCTGGCTAATGGTCCGTCAGACTATTTGGGTCCTCTTAGCCAAATGGATCGTATGCCCAAAACGTAGTCGACATGGTAACGATAAGTGAGTCGTGAATATAAATACAATACATTAGAAACATCTATTTATATATATATATATATATATATATATATATATATATATATATATATATATATATATATATTTATATATAATGATGGATTAGGTAACCAGTGAATTCCATCTTAAAGTGCGTAGTTCCCCTTGAGCAATGCCTTGATTCCAGTAATAAAGGTCGCCGTCCCTCTCCTCATCCCTATACTCATCAGGCGAAACACAGCAGCCTTACGCTGCTATTTTACGCTGATATTTTATGAGGGCGTGCTCCTACCCCCTACACGAGCTGACCTATTCATTCTGCAGCTAGAAACATACTGCATACTGTAGCTCTACGACTGTAAAAGTCAATAAAAAAACATTCATTATCTACAATAAAACATTCCGTTACTCCCATCATCTCATCTCTAACTAACTATAACTTTGAGATTATCTCTTTTAGTTTACCTTGTAGACGTCCAACATAATTGTACTGTGCAAACTTGTTCCGATAACTCAGTTAGTCAGAAATTACCAACATTTTGTACTAATTGTATAACGTTTAAGACCGCCGACGGGAGTATTGTTAAGAGTTGTCCGATTCCCAGCCGAGGAACAATGTTTGTGTATAATAAAATTCTAGGTTCTCTGGATGCGGTGTATGTTTCCCGTGTCTTTGACACTGCATTTAAACCTGCCTCCGATCTTGTTACGACTTACATTACATCGTATCAGGAAAGGGCAAAGACGAATGAGTGCTTTTGTATTTGCGCTAACACTCACGGCACTATAATATATTCTGCACAGTTGATATCTGTTAATGACCAGAAGGTCACTATAACGTAACCGGTGGAACATTAACTTTATAACGTTTCCCTTGCCAAGAATGAATGTGGATGTCGTGGACCGTTGGAATCACTTACAATCAGGTGAACTGTGTGCTCGTTTGCTTGTCTCAATGTTATTAAAAAGAAAAAAAATTAAGATAAACACTTAACATGAACACGAAGTTTAGTACATTGCATGTGGGTAGTATTGTGTAATAACATAGGCGGACAGCTAGCTGATTAGGTCGTGAAGGTAGTCGTAAAAATGTTTTATGACGTCATCATTGTCTTGAATATTGCGGCTTTTAATTGCGTAGTATTATGAAAGGCATATGTACCTTTGCTTTCCTGAACATTTCGTTTCGTCGGATCTGCATAAGCTGTTGTCCACTGCTGCTGAACTGAGATATATAATGGCGCTATCATGAAGCTAAAATTTCAACCTCTACCCTGAATATTTTATTTATACATATAATAAACTCGTAAACAGCCATTCCGTCTGTTTCAGTGAGTTAATTTCCACAATGGATGATTTAACAATTTGTTTATCTTATCGATTTGATGGAATTACATTGATTTAGGTGAAAGAAACAGTTCAAAGGATCGATAAGCACAAGCAACAATGGACCGAACATATAACCAATATAGAAATAGAACCAATTTCGAAAGGAGGAAAGGTCAAAGTGACAACTCGGATAGAGTGATGACTTGTTTAAGTTTACGAGAAATCGATGGGTGAATGTGGTTTAAATATATATGAGTACGAGGGACTTTTGATGTCATAGGCGGCTCTTCACTGTTGACCGTGTAAGGAAGCTCTTTTTTATTACATTGAGGGTAACAAACGAGCACACAGTTTCAGATTCCTGCGCCCCGTGACTCTTACATGCATCCTCGACAAGGGATCATAGTGCAGATGCGTTGTCGCCCTTGAGGGCTGAGTTCTGATCTTTAGTTGAAAATGTTTGTTTGAAAAATATCATGAAATAAAATAGCCAATTACTGTAGAACACGCAAAACGTCTCAATAAGGGATCATCAATAATGTGCACAATAGTTCCAACAAACAAGAAAAGATTCAAGTTGATTACAATCAATACAATAAATAAATATTAAAGTTAAAATGATAAACATGAATTACAAAGAAAACCATATCATAATTATTTTAACTAAACCGCAGCCGTGAAGGTAACACAATTTAATTATTAAAGGAAAAAATAAACGATATAGTTTCTGCGTATTCAGCTGCTAAGGTTATTTTCCTCGATGACGAAAATCACGAAGTATCGTATGTAAGTGAAGATATTTTATATGTTTCTTGTGAATATAAGGCAATGTCAAACATGGACACAGTTCCCTGGTAGGGAGGACTTATGTGGTGTAATTCTATTCTATATTCAGGTGAGGTAGCAGTCAAACACTCAACAACACAGTCCATCTGACCTGAATCTGAGTACGTACGTACGACGTATATTTTATTAAAAGCAATCATAAAAAACCGGCCAAGTGCAAGTTCTTTTGCAAATTCAACGTTACGTTCACCTGATGGTAAGTGATTCCTGCGGCCCAAGACATCTACATTCACCCTCGACGAGGTATCATAATGCAGATGCGTTGTTACCCTTGACGACTGAGATGGAATGTCATCCATAGTAAAGGTCTCCGGATCGCTACACTCACCAGACAAAAAACATCAACATTATGCTGCTATTTTACGTTGGTATTCTGTGAGGGCGTGGTGCTATCCCGGTCGAACAGACCCATTCATTCTGTAGAAAAAACCTTTGGTTCACCTGATGGAATGTGAAGACTGCGACCATTTACATCCCATGAACAAACATTAAGCTCGTTTCTAGCATCGACATAAATGGATCGGTTCAATCACGAAGACCATACCAACATAGAATGTCATAGCGCTTCTGTGTTCACTGTGGTGAGTTTAGGAAATACCTAGGAGCCAATATACCAGGGACCAACCAACAGGAGAATTTAAGATATAAATTATTATATTAATTTAAGATATTAATGATAAGAATAAAAACTAGTTTTATGGATTTTATCGCGTTCACTGTTTTTTATTCGGTCACTGTATAACCAGCACAAGGGCTCCCGAGAGGAAGCATCGGACCGTTATCGCGTTTACTTCTTCGTTATTTTCTTACTTTCAGAACTGTAGACGCAATAAACATAACCCTACGTAAAGGGCATCAGAGCATAGTCCGCCACGCCGCTTCACTGTGGTTGGTGGACTTCACGTTTGTTTTATTTATCTATTTCTTAGACATGGAAGTATCCATTGAGCTGGTGATAAATTAGCACTTAAATTGTAATGAACAATTTTTTTATAAGTCTTGATTAACTCTGCATATGTCTAAGAAAGAATAAAAGAAAAGGTATTTCGAATATATGTGAAGTCCGGTATCCATAGTGGAACCGCAAATTATATATATTTGTATATATAATTTGCTTTTTATATACTTTATATATATATACACTACTTTTCTAAATAGATCATTACACTAAACGGATCGACACATGTTCCAGTTACAGTAACACAAAGATCTTGACACGGCACCGGATGTCCCCTGGCGCGACACAATGTCACATTGTTGTCATGTCGCCACCCGGGAACAAACCGCACAATGGCGCCGAACGGACCGTGGCCGCCGCGCACAAAGCCACCGCCGGCGCCGCGACGGACCACTTGCGACCGACGTCACGCTGACAACTCGTCCGAACAACTTGCACAGCAAGGGGCATCTTCCAATAACTGCCAGGCTTCACTGGGTACGTTACGAAGTTAAAAAAAAGTCTATCACGGTTAGTCCATGTTCTATGGATGTTGTGTTTAAGTACTTTTACGATGAACCATCGTATCTCATCAAACATCATCATTTTGCGATGATCACAATGACAACGCTTAACATTTTTCAAGAATTTTATTTTTATTCCATTGACAGTAACAAACTCACACAGTTCACCTGATGCTAACTGATTCCTGCGGCCCATGACATCTACATTCATCCTTGACAAGGGATCATAATGCAGATGCGTTGTCACTCTTTAGGACTGAGATGGAATGCATCCGTAACACGCTGGTACTCTGTGAGGGCGTGGTCCTACCCCAGTCGAACTGACCCATTCATTCTGCAGCTAGAAACAAATCACACACACACATAATCAGACACATAATCTCTTATCAGATGAACTGTGTATGTTTACGGGCTTTGCTTTAAACGGTGACCACGCAAAGAAAGATAGAAGAGAAAAGTTTTTTTTTATGAAACTGACGGTGACCAACTAACACACAGTTTAATTGTGGGTATCTCTGAAACCCCTACAAGTCCATCTTCAATCAAGAGTCTGTTAAGAGGTCTGGCAGACGCCACTACCAGTTACGGGGTCTTGTAACTACACTCACCAAACGAAACTCAGCTGATATTCTGTGTGGCAGTGGTTCCCCGGTCGACACTTGCTCCAGCTAGATATGAGCTGAAGCGGTGTAAATATTTACTATTATATAAAGTAAGTCTCGGTAAAAGCTTTCCTCAAAAACAACGTCCGTAGGAATAATTGGAAAATCGCCCGGGGGACTAATTGAAAAATTACCATCTTATATAGTGGCTCGGTCAGCAGCACAATGTTCTATTCTAATAATACACTTAAAAAAATAATAGACTTTTATAGATCTGTGCTTTATGTATACAATTATCAATTTGTCCAGCTGTATAGTTGAATGGGTCGGCTCGACCGGAGAAGGGCAGCGTTCTTAATGATTACCGACGTGTAATATATAAATATCTAAACTAAAACTACACGATGTGCATACTTGAGAAATGTTATACGATCTTCTTCTGATGATCAAATTAAAAATAAATAAAGAAACAATGAAAGTTAAGGTAATAATTAATCTTCAGGAAAAAAACCTGCTTTTCCATTATTACACAATTGTCTGTTGTCATCGGAAAAACCCAACAGATGCAATAACGTAACGCCATATGACACGGTAGTTATGCACCCGTTGGAGGGAAACGTCCAATAGCATTTCGTTTTACAATTAGCATTGCCATTTCAATCTTTAATATTCAAGCTGGCAATATTAATGGCTTTCAGAACGTTGTTTCATGTGAATTGGAAATATTGTTCCGTATAACTTTTACAGGTGGCTAAGGGAGAAATAACAAAATAAATGCAATGATAAATTTATTTTCCTTCCATTAAAATTAAAGTTAGGTCCGTGATAGCTCACTCGTTTTAATTATTGTTTTTAATCTAATGCACGATACGCGAATAAAGCGTGTTCGATTACCGAAATCAGCACCTATTAAATTATTAATTGACATCCTTTGGAGGCCCGTATTTCTAAGAAATATTTTTGAAGACATGAAACATGGAGCCGCTTATTAGACTATGCTTTAACAGCTTTTAAAGAAGAAGTCTAAGCCAAGAAGCGGGATTTAAATTTAAATACCTTTTTTGAAAACGCATAGTATACCACTGTTCTGGTAGGAATGATAATCGAAAGGAAATGCAGATCCTATAATTGTTAGAGTTGTTCAATCTTAGTCTTCGTGGGCTAAACCTTCATCTCGACTCTCTCGATCTAGGATCCTCGTGGAAGTCATACATCTTGTAGTTTGTAGTTTGAACAGATTAAAGTCACTAGTGCTTTTTAATGACAACGTAGACTTTTAATGGCATTCCTACGACAACGATACACAGTATTGGGATCAAATATATATATATATATATATATATATCTGCACCATGATCGGGGCGGAGCTATCGATATCATGTGAACATACAGCTCACCTGACAGTACGTGATTTCTCGTTAGTACCCACTTAAAAAAATATATATTTTTGACACAATCTGATACACCAATACAAAACAATATTCTTTAGTAAAGCCACATTGCATTGTTTCTAGTTATAACATGAATGGGTCAATTCGACCCGGGCCAAACCCTCACGGAATACCGGAGTGGAATAGCAGCATATCACTGCTGTGTTTTGTCTGGGTACTGAGACATTCCATCTCAGTCCTTGGTGGTGAATCTTTGTAAGCGCACTTCAAGCATTACATAAGCAAACTTTCAATGATTTATGACACCTGACGCGAAAAAATAAGATAGTTAAGAACTCCTTCCTCCTTAAATGATAAGACGTGACAATTTTATTAAAACTCTTATCAAATATAAGAAAGCTATTGTAAGGTCAAGTCTCGGAAAACTCATTCATTTATTTTAAATATGAAAAGAAATTCCTAATAAAATAATAAAAATCGTACAACTAATTTAAATTATAAATATTTTTCTGAAAATATTTTTATTATTTTATATTTTCTTTAATCTTACATAAGATTTATATTCCGCACCCTTAGTCAGCGAAAGTAAGAAAAAATTGAACGACCCCGCCCCTTTAACCCGCTTACGTAATACTTAGGGTTGAAATGTCATGGGTTAAAGTCATAATTTACCATCAGGTGAACTGTGTGCTCATTTATGACCTTTAATATTATGTAAAAAAAGTCACGCCACAAAGTATTATAGACGTTCGTATTCGCCCTCTCGGGCACCCTCGAGTCAGACGCTCTCGCGGAACAGGGTAACGGTCCAAGCCGAGGCTCCCTCTCGGGAGCCCTTGATAAAGGTCTCGACTGAGCGCCATAAGCGCTCGGTGACCCTTCGAACCCGGGGAAAGCTATAAAAGCTAACAGTGACCATAAAACTGAAACAAAAAATCGTATCGTATTTAGACAGTTTCGGTTGCCCAACTACCAAACAAGTGTAGATTAGATTACCCATGATGGCGCTTATATTTTGTTTATAACACTAGATCACCTAGCTTAGACAATACACGTCAATTGTTAGCTCGTTACTCTATTACAAAGCCATTAGTAGTTAAGATGATCGATGACCAATATCAAACCACACACTAGACAACGGTAAGTCATATTTATTCCGGCGCCATATTGATTTGCGTTCTCATATTTCGAACGCACGAAAGGTGTATATTTCAAATATTGAACTATTATTTATTTTTAACACACTTTTGTTAGCTTGATTTGTATGTATGTAATAGATTTCTGTTTAATTCAGTTTTCCACCTTCTTCCAGACGTCTGAATAATCTGAAATTTAGCTGACATATGACAATACAAATATTTTATGTCTGTGCATGTTATTTTAGTTTTTTTTATAACATTGATAATAAGGTTAAAATATACATATAATAGAATTAGAGATATTTAAACCTGGTTAAGAATAAACATAAATTTATAATTAATAATGTATATTCGTATCAATTATATATTACTTATCTAGTGTCGACGATTTACAAACAATCTACGGTCTTCCTATAAGTCGACGTACTCTTGAACACAGATAACAAAATAGTCGACGCCATTTTAATAGTTTTAATACAGGTTTTAAATTAAAGATATTATATAATCGAACTACAAATTCTTTTATGAACGTATTATACTTTTATTAAGGTAATTTTTAGTTATTTATTTATTTATTAATTCTGGTTAAAAAAATCTTATTATACAGTACAAAGATTGAATTTTGTATTTGAAACTTAGTTCGATTGTTACCAAAATACACTTTTGATATAATTATTATACATATTTTGGCAACATACAACATTCTCACTTTTAGTTTCAGACGTTGCTTAAAAATAACATTAATATCCAAAATAATAACTAACAAAGCTATATGTAACATTCCATTGAACGTAATATATAATCCGATAACATTAAAGCAACCGTGAGTGAATTGGAGAGCGATGACTTCACTCCCGTCGCGGGCTGAACAATCGTCGAGATGCATCTCCAAGGCTGCTGCGAGCCACCCGCGGAATGCGGAGAGATCAAACCTTTCGCAATGCACTTGCGCAAACCCTAACTTACTGTACACGGTTGCCAATTCACTTATTATACTCGTAGTACAGAGTGTAGCTGACATAGTCGTGTATCGTTACTAACTCTTATAAGATCAATTATAAATTATTCCAATAAATAGAGCTTCTTTATATATCCCCTCTTTTTTAGGGACGTTCTTTAGGAGACATTAATTTATCTACGTAAACTTAATTACTAAATGATATTATTCTGTAAATGAACTTTTAAAGGATATATAACTGGAAATTATAAATAAATTAGACGTGATTCACTATAAATAATTGTTAATACACAATTTATTAGAAATTTCATTATTTGAAACAAATATTGATTTGACATTTAACTTTAGATAAGTTACTTGATATTGAATATTGATTATTGTCATAATTTTTTTAGTTATAATGGACATTCCTTAGTAATGACAATGTTGCTTATACATAAAGTAAACGTTTCCATTACGGTTGAATGTGCTGGTTACTATGTTTTGTTTTTATTACAGAGAGTAACAAACTCACACACAGTTCACCTGATCGCAAGTGATTCCTGCGGCCCATGACATCCACATTCATTCTTGACAAGGAAACATGATGCAGATGCGTTGACATTCTTGAGGACTGAGATGGAATGCCGCGTCACCAGTAATTAAGGTTGCCGGATCCCTACACTGACCAGACGAAACGCAGCAATGTTATGCTTCTATTTTACGCTGGTATTCTGTGAGGGTGTGGTCCCACCCCGGTCGAGCTGACCCATTCATTTTGCAGCTAGAAACATTTAAATTAATACAAAAAAACAATTTAAATTAATTATAATCGTCTAAATTTTCACTCATATTCCTGCAAATAATGATTATGATAAACTATGACAATTTTAATATTTTAGGAATAACCGTTAGTTGTATGATTTTGGTGAGTGATTACTCCGGCCCCATGACAAGAACATAAATCCCTGATGAGGAGAATCATAACGCAATCACCCCCAAAGGCCTCGTCACCAGCAATAAGGTGTACAGTTTCAATTTTTTTTTCACTGTGTACCTAATGTTACTGTTACTGCTGTTAACGTCGTGGATACGATATCGATATCCACAAATCGATTACTGTACTGCAGTTAGACGTAGCACAAAGGCATTATTTAAAAAACAAACTACAAAAACAGCAAAAAATATTAATCGAAAACAATAACAGAGAGAAACAGAGTACGTACAAAAAAAAACACAACTGCGTAAAAATATATTAACATACGGAGGAAAACACGGCACATAATATATATTTTTTTTTCTGAGCAATGACGATCGCACTTTGCAATGTTTTTTTGTTCGATACCTACTTCAGTATATAATAAAATACTCTTATATAAATATATGTAACTTGAATGTTATAAGGTATGGCAAAAACTAGTGACCAAAGATATATTTGGTGGTCCTGAAGCGAAAATATATTGTAATTTTACAAGAAATCATCATCTCTCATTGATTATATATTTTTTTTTGATATATCCATTACCATGGTAACACGGAAACCACTCACATTGTCTATGCTGCACAGTTATCCTAAAAATGACATATTTTTATATAATTATGTAGATAAGTAAGATGTTTATAAATTATTTATGTGGTAATATTTCAATAAAGCACCAAATTACTAGTAGCGGTAGGTGATATCTTCTAGTTATTACCAGGGTACTAGCAGGTCGGATGACTAATTGATTCTTCAAGTCAGGGTCATCCGAAGCCGCCATTTCTAAAAACAGAGTCATCTTAATAATCTTATAAAATGAATAGACATACGCAACATGCGAATTAATTTAATCGTGACCTTACGTCACTGATTTCGCGCTAAAATTGCTGGTGACTTGTCACCTATTATAAACTATTAAAATATCATCACAGTTGTGTTGTTACTTCAATAATATGTTAATTCTAACATTTGTAATATTTGTTAACGATGAATCCAATTCAATCAAAACACTGATTGATAGAAAAGTGGGGAACTAAATAATTGATTTCATCGGGACTCTTGTTAGCAAAATTACGCAAAATTTTTTGGAAGATTATTTTTGTTTAAGAAATATTTAAAAAATTAGAACGTTATTTTAATATGAATATAAAAACGTGCACACAGTTCGCCTAATTATAAGTGATGACAATAAGTGACGACCCATTACATCTACATTTCTCCTCAAGAAAGATTCACATTTATTCTCATATATATATATATATATATATATTAATATAGAATGCCTCGTTATATTTAATACGGTCCCAGGATCCATAAACGCACCATATGAAATACAGCAGTGTTATGGTGCTTTTTCATTCACGGCACTGTTCACCGTCTTAACAAAGATTTGAAATATATTGCATAACGGTCAAGTTATAATCAACTTTTTTAAATAAAGTTAAATCTAAGTACGATTCTTGGATCACGTAAACAACTTGAAGTTATAAACAACGAAAATTCTAAAGTTGTTAACGAAGGCAATATGTTACAGGATGTTGCTGAAGTTCGTTACCTTGGCTTACTAATGAATTCGTAATTACATTTTGCAAATCATGTATTGGATGTTAAAGGTTTTCTATAGAATATAAACATATTTTTATTTTGACTTGAGGACACGCAAGTCAAAATAAGTAACGCTTATATTGTCCAACCTGAAACACTGTCTACTAATATACGGACTTTTTGTTAGAAACGATCTCTTCGTTTGATATAACGTTTTCCGAATGGAATAGTATCGAGCTGTGTTATTATTACAGAAGTAGTTTCGAAAATGATTTATACTAATTATATATAATACTGTTTAAAGCAGAACCTGTACAAAGAACTTACTCTACGCACAAAAATGTTCGATCGATACCATCAGCTTATTTAAAAAGATATATCGCGAACGTCTATTAAAAGTACAAAAGTCTATTTGAATTAAAATTCTTTATAGTAAGCTATTCTACCATGTATGTATACTGTATCTTTAATAAGATTTATTTAGAGCTCTTTTTGAATCTCAAGAATGACATTTGAAATTATCAATCTCCATTTAAATAATGTAGACATTTATTCTAGCAATAAATATCTTAGTGGCATAAATAATTTTATTAAGATAAATCTTTCCACGTTTCAATGTTAACTATTTATTTATTTTTCATCTCAAAATACGATTGAATATAATTGAAATTAACTACACAAATATACGTTAAGCAATGTTAGGGTTACTAGTATGCGAAAGTCAGCTTTAAATCGCCCCTCCGAAGGGCTCTTACTCTATCGCGGCGGGGCCAGCTAAAGTTAAGAGGAATCCAAACGGCCAGCCCTGGCGCTGGGTTGGTTCGAGGTGGCCGCTCCAGGAAGGCTGTCTGAGCGCACCTTAGACGCGTGTTTCTAGATTGCCGGTAGCAAACGTAATTGTGTGCGAGACGCCGTTTTTCCTGCCTTTCGCAACCGCGGTGGAGTCGCGCGTGTGCTTTCCTAGCGCCCATGACCTCGGGGTGGCAGACTCTTCCGGCGTGCCGATTCTGTAGGAGTGGGGATCGGGGATATGTGTGGGAGCTTTCCCGTGGCCCTGTCATGAAAGACGTAAGCGGATCATAATGGGGTTTTAGTCGGTGCGCGCAAGGGTGGGTAAGGCATTTCCCGATGTAAAAAAAAAATATTTATTGATTTTACACATTACTATTACAAATTATTACACAAATATTTACAACGAACCCGTGGATTGACACTCATTAACAACTATGACAATAAACACGTAAGCATAAATGCATTAACTGATCTCTTAGATCTGAGCTGGAGCAAAACTCTCTAATAAGATTTGTAGGACTTTTCAAAACAAATTTGCGTTCGTAATCTTTATTCAAGAATGTTCCTCTAAGCCGTGCGAAGCTTTGCATTAAGTTGTCCATTTTTATTTACGTAATACGCGAAATATATCCTGGTGTTAACCTTTCGGTATTGTATTCTAAGTTAAATCATATAGTTTACATGACTCCCGCAGATCACGATGCCTACTATTGGAATTCATAATGCAGATCTTTATCTTCGGACTGAAATGAAATGCATCAGTAATGAAAAGGTATCTAGTCCGTAAATTTAAGCTGGTCTTTCCCCGCTCGGAGTCAACTTATTCAATTACAGCTAGTTTATAATTATGATGTAGTTCCACCACGTAAAACTTAGTACATTTTATTTTATTCAAACAGCTTACTCATGTGCCTGCAGGTCGAGGTGATGCACTATGACATCTACGTCATATTTTCAACCCCCTCACACAGTTCAACCCTTGTATATGACTTCAGTCTTTTGTTTCTTTCTTTCTTTCGCAAAGCGATTTATAGTGAATTTAAACTGACAAACCTAACCAGACCTCTTGAACATCTTTATAACCTTTTTTCGTTAGCTTTATCTCAAGTGCTACGAGGGGGACGAAGGTCAAGATAATCTGGTAAGTTTAACTTAGAAAACAAGATAACAGTTGCGGTTCTGTTGTTGGACTTTTTATCTTACAACTACGTAATAAGGATCTACGATATGTAATTTTTGTCTTAATTTCATTTAATTAACAATTATTTCTTAATGTAATATTGTCTTCTTCGCTACAATGTACCGCAATTACTTGGAAATCGACAAGCTGTCCTCTCCCACAGGACAGGCTTAGCATAGTGTGGGGGAGACAGACAGAACTGAAATTGTATTTAGGATTACAGCAAATAATTTTTATTATTATTATATGCAAAATACGGTTGTATGAGTATACAACATGATAAAGTCTAGATATATTAAAGGTATTGAAGTAGAACAGGGCAGCAGGGGCGTCAGCTTATGTATAAAGATTAGAAGATGGGGGATTACTGAGATGAAATGACTCTTACGGGCGAAGTTAATTTCCCAGAAGGTTATGTTTTAAAAAAAAGGAAAAGGATAACTGTTAACATTACTAAATTCCCGTTTAATAGTTCAACTAAGCTTAGATTATTGCTAGGGTATGGTCACGATAATAGTCGAATAATGGATTCGAACCCACGGCGATCAGTTTTGCAGACCGTACCCTAAATTTTTAGACTATTGACGCATTATATAATTAAATAATATATTTGTATGTGTGTATGTATGTGTATGAATATATATTATTGTATATATATGTATATTTATATATATATATATATATATATATATTATTATTTGCTTGTATTAGTTATTTTTAGCGTTTTTTTTCTTCTTTTATTAATTAGTTTATTGCTACACCTATCATACACATATCTCACCACAACTTGGGTTGACCGGTAGAGAATGCCTTTGGCATTAAGTCCGCACTTTGTGAACTTTTAACTTTATTAACGTTAATGCAATAAATAAATAAATAAATATGAGAGGCCTACGCTCTCAAGTGGTCTATTGATAGATGACGATGTTTTCTCACGTTCGATATCTTCTAGTTATTGCCAGATGATATTACATAGAGTAATATGCGCAATAAGCTCGAAGGAAGCTTTAGAGTCTGGGACACGGGGCATACAATACACCCAGAGAACCAACAATTTACTACAAAATATTGTTCACATCGGCTAGGAATCGAACTAAGGAACTGCGACTTTATAGCCAGTTACTCTAACTACACCACGTGACCGCTCTATTAATAGGCTTCGATGGCAACGATAGCGAACAGTTGTGACTTTAATGAAAAAGATTTCCTACGACGTTAAGTATCGCAAATCGTACTCTAAACCTTAGGGTCCTCGTTTGTCTTATTTAAATAATTTTATTGCCTTTATAAATCCCGCAGGCTATACACGGTGTAACTTTGTTTTATAGATAATACAACCCAGACATACGCAGTAGATACATCGAGAGTCTCTTTTTTTTAATTAGTTTAGAGTAACAAACGAACACACAGTTCACCTGATGGCAAGTGATTCCTGCGACCCATGACATCTACATTCATACTTGACAAGGTGAACTTGACAATCATAATGCAGATGCGTTATTAACCTTGAAGACTGAGATGGAATACCTCGTCACCAGTAATAAAGGTCTCCGAATCCCTGCAGCCACCAGACGAAACACAGAAGCATTATGCTGCTATTTTTCACTGGTACTCCGTGAGGGCGCGGTCCTACCCCGGTCGAGATATACCTAGATCTATTCCTCTCTGTATCAGCATAAAAGTGACTGGTAGAGAATGCATAAGGCAATAAGTCCACATTTATATATAACTGTAAATGACGCTTAAATACTAACTCAAGACACAGTTCACCCCAGATACTCTGGACTTCCAGTATCATATAATTAATATAAAAGCCAATATCAATAATGTACTTGCAATATATTTCGTAAAATGTTAAGTATTTAATAGAAATAAGAAGCGATCGATATTAGCATATTGGGTTACGGGTAATGGCGGATTCCCTCCAAATGTCACTTGCTTTAATGCGGTGTTGGTTATACAGTGTTACTATGAGTGTATTGGCAATTGATTACCATATAAAATAAACTATATTTATCCTTGTAGAGACTTTTAACTAATGGTTAGGTCACAATTTGAGCCTTGACTCATTTTACAATATTCTTTAATAAGAAAAAAATGCTAGCAGATGTCTCACTTACGCTGGGGAATGCATTAACTTATGTGTGGTCTAGGTTTCGAACCTATGATGATGACCAGGTCCAGGAGGGTCAACTTGGAACACGTATAGGATATATTAAAGTGACGTAAGCATTTGCAAATACAGAAGCAATAAGATCGGAGGAAGGTCCCAATGCAGTGTTAGACCCGGAACCAAGACTCCCAAATACGAAAACAAACAAATTGAGATATTGAATGTATATTTCATTGTATTGTATTGTTATTATATAATTACTTTACTTCTCAATAAAAGCACGATCTTGAAAGAAGCTCTACGCATATAATAATATCGTAAGTAGACTTTTTGTCTGTTTGTCTGTGCGTTTGTGTACGCTAATTTTTACAATGTCCGAACCAATCTTTTTGGTATGTAGTGATAAAAATAAAATTGGATGGAAATAAACTTGGTCTAACCGTGTTTAGTGGATTTATGAATTGTTGATACCAATTTGGTTCTCAGTGAACTATTTAAATATGCTTTCGCTGTCATTTAGTTGTTGTGTGTATGTTTTAATTAAATTGAGTAACAAATAAAACTTCCTTCCTCCGACCTTCTTGCATATGAATGGTTGAATTTAACGAGACGCGAAAGCCACTGTTTTACGAAAATGCACTATAATATATCCTACGTAGTTGATGTATTCTGGTAATATTCAGAAGTCATCAATCATCATACTGGATATTTTAACCCTTAACACACTTAAGAGTTGAAATCATTATCTATCACTTAACCCCAATGATATGCATGAGTTCCGAATTACCTCTTTTTAATAACGATCATTTTTTATTAATATATTGAGAGTAATAAACGAGCACACAGTTCACCTGATGGTGCGTGATACCTGCGGCCCATGACATCTACACTCATCCTTGACAATGAATCATAGTTCAGATGCGTTGACCTTTAAGGCGTTACCCTTGAGGACTGAGATGGAATGCTTCGTCACCACTAACATAGGACTCCGGATCCCTACAGACGACCAGACGAAACACAGGAGCATTGTGTTGCTATTTGACACTAGTGGTCCTACCCCGGTCGTGCTGACCTATTAATTCTGCAGTTAGAAACTAACTGCAGCGTAGCTCCACAACTATTTTCATCAAATATTAAAAATTATAAAACTGATATGCAGGTTCACATGCGTTGAATCCCCTGAGGAATAAGATGAAAAGCCTCGCTACCTGGAACTGAGCCTCCTGGATCCACAATACGAAACACAGCGATGCAATTGACACCGGTTTTCTGTTTGAACATGATCTCTTCCCGATTAAGACGATCCATTTATGTTGCTGCTAATAACTAGCTACAACGTGCCTCTGCCATGTAAGTTAATATGACGTAATAAAATTATTAATTATTTATATAAAATAACCAATCGTTCTTCGGTTCTCCATAACACCAACATACCTGAAACAAAAAAAAAGATTTTAAAAACAAATTATTTTTCTAGTTTTCGCAGAACTAGTAGATACAGTTTGAAATAACGCTATGTAACATAGCGTCGTTGTTGTTTCTGCGCCACTACTTCTCCAGCGCCAACACAGTCCAAATTGGTGGTAATAATAATAATGTGATTAATTTAGTTAGTCGGTACCCTGGAGAAAGTTGCTTTCCCGGCCAGGGTCCAAGCAAAGGCTTCCTCTCGGGTGTGCAGGGTACACATTAATAAAGATCACGGCTGAGAGCCGTAAGCTTTCAACCCGGTGGAGCTGTAAAAACCCTCGGGCTAACAGTGGCCAACAGCCATAAAAAATAAACTAGTTAGATGTATGAATAACAGATCAAACAAATAGAAACATTAAAGATTAACAGTATTTTTCCCGATATTATGGCAGTTTTCATACTTTAATTGTTTTTTATTTGGCCGAGGGAAAGGAGTACAAAGTGCACGTGAGAGTAATCGATTACTGCAGCCCGTGACACCCATATCTCCTCAAAAAAGTATCATAATGCAGAAGCGCTGTCATAGAACCCTGAGAAGTAAGATCGAGAGCCTCATCACCAGTAAATAGGGGTCTAAGAACAAAATATATGGCAACATTACACATAATGATAGATTGTAACTTTTGAATATCTTATATTTAAATAAAAAACGAATACCCTCGTTGATTTGTCATTTAAATGTATTACAACATTTAAATGTATTACAACATTTAAATGACAAATTAATATAATAAGATAACATTGTTAATTTAAAAATAAAAATACACCAATATCATGCATGTATATACATCAAAATTAGTCACTGGAAGTAATCCATGCCCATCACTTGGGTTGAATTTAAGTGCATTGTAAATAATGGTTTTGATTCAAAAACCTGACAAGATTACTTGCCATACAAAATCTTGAACATAAGTGGATCCAAGTGATAAATATTGTCTTGGACCTATTGACTAAGCAAGAAGGGTTTTCTGCCTGCGAACTTAGGTATAAACCAATTTCTGACTAATGCACTGGTTACAAGAAATTTATTTAATACTATCTCATATACAATGCGTATATACTGTTATGCAAAGGAATAAATCTTGGATATGCCAAAGGAAAAATGTCTGAGTATTATTGTTTCGGCAGCAAAGTTTTTCTATTGTTTTTGTTATTTTTTTATAACCTGTTAAATACACAATATAACTTTATCTTGTCAACTTTCATATCATATTTTTTTTGTATGAGTTTTTTACTTTCATAGTTTATAAAATGAGAACTTCCCTTATGTCTTCATGGAAGATCAGGTTTGTGACCCTAAGTCACAAACAGTATCTGAGTGGAGATCCTTTTCTTTGTTTGGCGCACAACAAGTTTCATTTATTTATCATTTTTTTTTTCTTTTTTGATTAGGTGAAAATATTTTTCTTATTTGTTTTTAATTGTCTTTACTGTACCTGATTTTGCTATTTATGTGTTCGAAAAGGAACGAATGAATATTATTATTATTAATAACTGCGAGGCATTGATGCCTGTGCGGTGACCGTCACAACCGTGTCTGTGACTTTTATAACAAAGCGAAGTTTGCAAGAGACGTAATTGCCCAATTATTTGCCGGAACTTGGGGCGTCGGTCTGAGAAAGAAATCCTGTCTACGCAATATCCGGGAATACACGAGAATTGCGAGTGCCACCTGACTATTTCGCCTCGCAAAGAATAGGAAGGAATATATAAATGTGACTTTGTTAATCGGGGAGGCATCCAAAGAAGACTTGAATCCCTGATATAGTATAGTTTAGAAAAAACCAATGGCTAGCAAATTAATAATTAATGTTTTTTTTGAGGAATTAAAGCGTATATATAAGAATTTACCGACATAACTCAAAGCTAAGTTTCGGCAACGGGCCGACCAATTAACTTTGCAGAACCGATACCCGATAGGGAAGAAAGGTCCTCGAGTGGCAACTTCGTATCGGCCATCGCAGTGTGGGATGACCCTCCACAAGATTGAGTGACATCTTATACCAGTCTTATGTGGTATACTGTGGGGGGGGGGGGACTGGTGAACATAAGATATGTGATATGAGTGTTGGGCAGGAGTGATCAATTTTTAACAGAATTCCTGTTATCACCAGACGAAACACAGCAGCGTTAAGCTGCTTGTTTACGCTGTTATCATGTTATCAAAGAATGTGAGGGCGTGGTCGTACCCCGGTCGACCCGGCCGACCCATTCATTGTGCAGCTAGAAACAAACTGCATCCTGACTCTATCAATGTTGATGATGATAATAATAAATATAAACAGTTTTAACGTATTTATTTATTTATTATTTACTATTAATATATAAATCCAAATGACAACCCTACCTACAGTCATTACGATTCTTGGAACTGTTAAACGAATTGTTTTTTCACGTTAAATCAAATAACATTAATGTTGGATACATTACATACAATAAAAGGCTTAAAGTTTGAAATCGCTTGATAAAAGAGAACAAAGTAAATTGCTTTCGCAACAAATATTTTACGGATAATGTAAGGAATTCATTATCAAATTTATTCGTTAGGGGCGTCGTTATAATAATGACCGTATGGTTGTTTTGAGGCGGACAGCATTCTCTGAAATACTTTAACCTTAATGTACAAACGAAAGAGTCATTTAAAATTATCGAATTTATGTCCGATCACTAGCGCAACTGATGGGGTTTCATTTATATAAATGGTTCACGGTCATACCGCAACTCTTAAGGATCCTTTATGCTTTATGTATGTTTAATAATTTAGTAATTATCGTCAGCACAGAACAATAATTGTTAAGAATGGATGTAGATGTCATAGGTCGCAGGGTGAAGGTTCTGATCGTCCAGGATAGCGATCCCGGTGAGGAAGGCAACACGTATTGCCGTAGCACAGCGAGGTTGATACGGGAGCCGAGGCCTCCCCTGGGACTAGGAGATCCCGGAGCCTAGGGGTGCCTACCGAAGGAGTCCCACATAACCCTGTCGAGGTAGGGTATCTTTTGAAGATTTCGCCACTGAAACCAAAAACAAAAGCCCATTGCTCTCTCCAGTGGCTTAGCATAGGCACATATAAAACATACATAACTGAATAAGAGACAGTTCATCCAAGTAGAACGACCGTGGGTGTCACGGGCCATAGAATTGTGTGCTAGTTTGTCACACCTAATTTTATAAAAATCTATGGTGGCCTTCGTCTATTGAGAGCCGTTGTAGCTCAGTGTCTAATTGATAGCTTTCACGTACGCAAGGGAATCGCGTTCGATTCCCGGTAATATTGTTGAAAAATATATATTTTGGAGCCCTATAGGAGAGGCCTATTTCTAATATAGGCCATGAGGATGGAGGCAAACTAATACACCTGTAACAACAAATTTGGGGCACAAGTTAAAAAAAGTGAAAGAACGATCCTAGTTACACCATCAACGGTACCTACTTGCAGATAACATGCAAATACACCGACTGAAAAACAATGTTAAACGTGTAACATGACATATTATAGATAAAAAAAATACTGGAGACAATTAAATGCAAATCTACGACCTTGCGAATTCAACGACACGATAAACCTTATCGTCCGTAGCGGATCTTTAGAAAGTACCTCCATCACCAATGGAAAAAGGACAATAATAATAAAGAAATACGGTTGATATTACAACAATCGTATCGATCACGCATCTGTCCGACCGCCTATTACACCGTTGCGTAACACATGTTCGCGGGATCGCCAGGGCGGAAAAACTAATGGGCGATCAGTGTCGATTAATCTTTCATGTACTTGTTGCTGGAATGCCCCAGTGAACATTGTAACGAGTTCTAACCACGTTAAACTCCAGCTCGGTTCAGTTTTGGAGGCCATGCGAAGATTGAAGTCGATGTTAGATTAAATGTACTTTCATCCAAGAGAGATAAACATTTATAAGTAGTTAGTTAGTTTAGTTGATGGTGCTGTGTCCAATCAGTTGAGAGAGAAAAAATCATAAAAACAGAATATTTAAAAAAAAATGCTATTAGTAATATATACTAACATTCCGGTTAACATCTCCAACTAAGCTAATAGGAATGCTTGGAGGACATGGTTCACGATAATACGATACGGACTTAAGTTTTGTTGACCGTACCACCGTACCGTCCCACTATCCATTATGCTGTTGACGGTTTCAAGGTTTTTGATAAAGGACAAAGAACGAATCACGGAGCATATAACAATAAGTTTGAAGTAATAGCGACACGGGACGATGATAAGGTGATCAAATTGCAGAATAACACCGGCCATGCTTTTTGCCTTGATCAGCCAAGACAACTTGAATAAATCAGTTGTGACGGTCATTGACGGTTTCTGATCATGATGATCTTATAACTATCAGACATCACCAACTGTGCATTGCATGTTCTAGAGCCGCAAGCATTAGTGCATACACAAAAGCACCCACTCGGTCGTACCCTCCCGACGTAATGACTAAGAAATGCCTCTGCAGTAGTGCAGAAGCATTCCACTTTAGATCTCAGGGATGGCAACGCATCTCTACATTATGATTCCTTATCGAGGGTAAAGGTGGATGTCAAGGCCTGTATAGTCTAAACTGTTAGCTTGTTTGTCAGCCTAAATATAATAAAAAATGTGCAATAGTAGCGGAGGAAGGTTCAGATGCAATATCAAGGACACAAGACACACATAGCATGTATCTAAACCCAAAAGACAAGAATTTATGATACCGAAATATTGTTCCTTTGCTTGGAATCAAACCCAGCACCTGTAACGCACCAACCGGCTACTCTTTATCGGTTTAAAGAAGAATTCAAAGAAGTCAAGTTCAAATTCAAGATTGGATCTTTAGTCGAACTGGGTGTTTAGCGATGAAGCAAAACGATCGTTAGGAAACCTGTCGGTTTATCCGTATCTAAATAATAATAAAAAGATAATATTTTGAAGGCAATAATATAACATAATCAACAGTGGCATGGAGCCACTTTGCGGACTTTGCTCCAACACTCCAATGAGAAGGCCTATGCTCTGTGGTGGGATAAATATTATAAAAAGTATAAATGAGAATAATATTACAAAAAGTATAAAATACACCGAAATGAATCACTAACAGTCATGTCTGCAAACGGGGCAGTCGGATTAGCCTATTGAATCATCTGAGGCTATTGTTCCTCGTGTCGGGCCGCTCCGAGCTCGAATGCAGAAGTCTGTGCTCCACGACACCGCTCGTATCGTCCGCAGGTTTGTCTCCCTTTCGCCCTAACCCTCCAGCGCATAGTCCCTTGTCGAGAGGTTCCCGTATAGTTGGTGTTTATATATGTATTTTTATTAATTTTCTTGACGAAATAGATGAGGATAATAAATAAATATCCCGAAATATCTCTTCTTCTTCCATGCTTCTTCCTATTGCCATTCTATGCGCCAGGTCTATGCGCCAGTTCGATCTGTCCAGGGTTTTCATCTGGATAAGTCGGGCTCGTTCTAAGTCGCGGGTTACTGTAGGTCACCATGTGGCATGGGGCTTTCCTCTTGCCCTTTTTGTATTTGATAAGCTTTCCCCACGTGGTCTTAAGCACGTCTCATCCTACCTGTTAGTTTATGTAAGTAGTTTATATAATTTGTGTATATCTTGTCAAGTCTTGTTACACCTGCTTCCCCTCTCGATTCAACACGATCGATAAAGTATCAATATATTAATAATTAATATATTGATATTATATATTGATACTTTATCGTCTTAGTCTCATTATATATATTAGTGATCAACAGTGTTGGAAATTCGAATGTTCTTTTTGTCAAATAGCATACCTCTGTAAGCATATATATATTTTTAATTGTGTTCTATTACGTTAGCTGCTAACTAAAACGTTAAATTTGTATTTATATAATATAATCTATTTTTAATAAATATTATGTATATTATTCTTAAGCGATAAAATCTGCAGACATTTATGTGTTTGACATTCACTATGAACGTGAACGATGAATATTTTTTTTAATTTAATATATTTAGAAACATATATTGTATATTAATTTACTGCGCTCCTTCTCCATATGAGTACATAGATTTTTCTTCTATATATAATATATAGATAACCTGTTGTTTGAATTAATTTTATAAGAACCCAAGTGCAAAACCATAACCGCTTGGTTGAATATATTTCGGAAAGTTGAAACTAAGTAGTGACATTTATTATGTTGGATTTGCCCTCGTGTAAGTTAATCACTGCTAGGGCTGCCTCGCCGGCCACTGCATGTTGCAATTACCTAAGACGTTACGATGGCACTCAGATCAGGGTAAATACAGCTGCATTTTTATGCAGCAACTTTTAAGCAGTTCTATGAGGACCTTTGCCTTTGGACCTGCCTCGAACAAACCGACTTAGTTCATTAAGACCTGGCTTTACCATTTAGATTAGAGACAGACTCGACCACTCGTCCAGTAATAGTGGGTCTGTATTGTCTAATATCGGGTAGTTGAAGAAATTTCTCTTTTTATAATATATTTAAATAAAAGTCAAATAGGGTATGGTTTGCGAAACTGAACGTTGTACTTTCGAATACAGCGTTAGATAATTCTCGTGTTCCAGACACAAGCAAGGTAAGTTGGAGTTGTTTAAAATATTACTAATAACATTATTTAAAAGAAATACATATAATTGAGCACTTGCCCTTACATATGGTTAGTACTAGTAGGGCTTCCTCTTCCACCACTATTGGATATACCACACGTTACATATAACGATTCAGTACGTCGCAGATTACGTATGTTTGTTAGCGAGACACCTAAGTGGTTTTAACGAAGTAGAGCCAAGTCGCGATGCAGCTATTTTCTTGCTAAAACATGAATGGGTCAGCTCGCCGAGGAAGGACCAAGAGCAGAGAGATAGCACCACAAGGCCGCCATAAGTTATATAGTGAGAGGTGTGCTCGATTTTGGGAAGAAGGAGAACAGTATAATTATTTTATTAGTATTTTTATAGACCTATAACTTGTTTTAAGTATCACCTACTTCGATTCGTGTCTGCATTACCCTGAGGTTGACTGAAAGAGAATTCTTAATGCATTAAGTCCGCCTTTATACATCACTGTATATCAAGCTTAAATAAATAAATAATATATTCAAATGGTCTGTCTGTGCGGTCAATTACATTAGGAATGCATTAAAACCATGGTCGTCAAAGATAAACCTCGTCAAAGATAAACCTCGTCAAAGGTTAGGTTATGTAAAGAGGATTCTTAAAACGCTAACATCGGAATACATATGAGGTAAACTGAATAAACGAAATATAAATTTATCAATAAATTCAATAATTCCAGAAACCCATCCCGTGTTTTATCGAACGACCATAATGGAAGATTTTGTTTTAATATTAGTATAACTACTAATACAAAAATACCCGTTTAACACTCCAAATAAACTCGAAATGATTGTGCTAGTAGATTGTTAACGAGAATAATCGAATGGTGAATTTGAACCTACGACGTGAATTTTCAAGGACCGTACCCTAAATTGTTAGGCTAATGACGCTGATTGTAAGTATAGGTAAATCTTGCGCTGATATATCAAAACGAGACAGATAAACATCTCAAACTGTCATCGATAATCAAGAATTCCCGTATTAGTGGTACCGAGGTGGTCCATTTAAGTCTCCAGTGGTGGAAGTTCTACAGCCAAGCTCAAGTTTGTATCTAGCTACACCATGAACAGGTCGACTCAACAGAATAAGGACCATGCCGAATACCTTCATTAAATAGCAGCGTAAGGCTGCTGAGTTTCGTCTGGTGAGCTTAGAAGTCCGGAGAGCCTTATAACTAGACAAGGCGATACGAATTCCATTTTAGTCCGCATCTACATTATGATTCCTAATCTGGTATTAAAATCGGTGTCATGGGCCGCATGAATCACTTACCATCAAGTGAACTATGTAATCGATTATCACACATTTGTGTGTACATTTATAAACATACCTATCTTAATATTCCGTTAGAACCGCATTCAACGGAAAGCGGCTCAAATCGTGGATGACCAGATAATTTCCGATAGGCTTGATTCACTGGCATTGCAAAGAGATGTTGCATCTCTATGCATTTTTTACCGAATTTCCCATGGGCAGTGTTCTGAGTAGTTGTTTGAATTTATTCCGACAGAGTTCAAAATTTTGTCTTCATAATCTCGATGATTGACAATCCACCACTGTGCGTTTCATGCGAAATTTCCTGCCACGCACAACTACTCTGTGGAATCAGCTATTACCGAAATATTTCCAAAGCGATACGACTTAGGGACCTTCAAGAAAAGAGCTTACGCCTTCCGGAAAGGCCCGCAACGCATTCATGGGCGGCGATGATCACTTACCATCGGGTGGGCTGCTTGCTCGTTTGACACCTATTTTATAAAAACCAAAAAAAGAACTTCGTCACTTTCAGTTCTGTCTAGTAAGTTCCAGTGGAAAAATATCAGACTAACCTTAAATGCTAATATTGTGGAAGCGAAGCTCGGTTACATCTCGACGAGTCTATTGCCACACGGTATTATTGCGAGCGATTATATCATTTGGTTTCATCACTCATGGAATGCTACACACTGACCCGTAATCTGAACCGTATTACCGACATCGTATCTATAGTTCACGATGTACTAATAAGAAATATTGTAATGGTCGGTGTGAGAGGAGGAAGGTGCGAATGTGTACTAAATGCATGGTTGCCTAATATGTTTCGTTTCTAAATCGATTTTAAAAAATATATCTTAATGCGGGTAAACCGCATGTATGTAAAGAATTTAAGTTATATATACATATATATATATATATATATATATATATAAATACATATATAAATCCTGCCTGACTACGCTGCTTCCCTGCGGATTGGTGGATTGCATATGTTTTCGAAATATTTATTTTCCATCTTTCTTCGTTGTAAATGAGTATTTACAATTGTAATTAACTATTTAATTGATGCCCAACGGTTCGAACACTATTTCACGTGAGCTTAAAAGTGAGCTTAGATAGTGACCAAGGTTCTCGCATGTTACCGTTAACCTTAGCAGGTCCCATGGTCTCGAGTCGGTACAATCATGTCTTTTCATTATGATTTTGCCCATTATTTGTACTCTCAGAGTACTTTCATATATTTTCCTTGGTCTTCCACTTCCGACACATCCCTCTACAATTATAATCATTACTCCTCAAGTCATTTGGAAAGGAGAGGATTTCATCCTATCCTATATTCTATAAATACCCAAACCATGTCACCCTGTGACTTCTTGTCCGCCACAAGTCTTTCAATAACTTTCTACCATTTTCTTATGTAATCATTTCTCATCTTGCACATCTTAGTGACCACACATCTCGACATTCTATTTTCAGCATCACATTTTAATGTCCGGCAAAACCAAATTTTATCTTTTCATCAAACTTCTTTTTCTTTTCCTCCTTTTTTTTGTTATGGTGGGAAATCTTCGAAAGATACCCTGCCTCCTGGGGGAGAGACAGGGCTATGTGGGATTTCTAACGACTAAAACCCCCGCGGTGGTCATCCTCAGTACATTGGGAGGGGCTCCGGGATCTCTAAAGGAACGCACCGGTTCCCCTCTGTACTGCCTGAGCACGTCCCAGGTGAGGTCAAGCCTCCCCTAACACCCTCGCTGTGCTACGGCAACTCGAGACCACTTCAAGTTGCCGTCCTTCCCGGGTCCGCTTGCCCGGGTGGTCAGACCCCCACCCTGATCACCCGCAAACCCGAAGTCCCCTCTTAGTAGTCCCCTCTTAGTAGTCCCCTTCTACGACAGGCTTCCTTGACCGTATTCTGCATGTATCACGGTTTTGTGATCTTAAGCTTCTACCAGGTCTTTCTAGACCGTAATCAGCCATGTGGAAGGTTTAGGTATATGCAAATATTATAATATTGTAGGAATGTATATTTCTTATGGTATGTCCTGGGCCATCAAGTAATAATACTTATCAACAGGCAAATTGCGTGCTCGATTATCACCTCTAATATTCGAAAAAACAATCTTTGAGTTTAGTTAAACATCGTACGTATTGTTTTTATAATATTATTATGTGATGTCATCAATTAATCGAAGTATATTGGAAATATTTCACGATAATACATTGATAACAATACCACTAAAGATAATGGTAATTAGCTAAATAATTGTTTGTTAGATCTCGCCGCCGCGATCGCGTTGTTTGGCATTTATTATTAGCGGCGGGCTGATTACGTGGTGTAAGCCTGGAGACACCTGTGCTATGAACTAGCTGTAACATTATAACTTTCGTTCAACCAGGAATAGATCCTGCATTCGCAGAATATACAGTTAACAATATCTACATACAATTATTTGCGAAGACGCTAAAGCTTGTTGTACAGTTTGAACTTGCACGAGCTTCAGAGCTACTACAAACATGCTACTTCATACGTCATGGTATAAATGAATATTACTATTTTTTCAATTTCATTTCCTCAGTTTAAGAGTAAATAGAATCCCAGTCCACGGGATAATTATTGAGCTGTTACAAGAAGAATGTTGGGTAAAAATCTATTTGATTTTCATTGGTACAGTGGAATTTATTATACAGACTTTCCGCATCTTAATTTATGTTTTGGATGGTAAATCTAGAATCTTTAGACTATTGCGTGTTTCGGAATAACTCTAGCAGTAAAGAGTACCAACGACAATGTAGTTATTTTAAAGATTCCATATGCGTATGTAAAACTTATTTTAAATCTGTTATTTTTTTTTCTATGTGAGAAAGCCACGTCGCAGCTATCAACTAGCTATAGCAATAATAAGTCGGCTTGACTGCGGTAGGACCACACTTTCGGGAGTACAAGCGAAAAATAATAGTCTAACATAATTTTTCGCTTGTTCTCCTGAAGAGGCATTCTATCCAAACTCTCAAGGGTATATATTTAAATTAAGTTCTTTCATGCACCCACAATATATTCTCTGCTCAACCCAAAGGCAGGCTGATAGAGAATGCCTTTTGGCATTAAGTCCTTTCTTATTGTACGATGTTTGTGTGATATCTTAGTTGTCGTACTTACTAAGCCTAATTGGAATGGGTAACGGATATAATAGATATATTAACAGCGTTGGTAGAAATATTATAAAAAAAAGAACCAATCTGATTGTCAAATACATACATATCATAAAAAACTATAGCATTACCACGCATGTACATAAACTATATTTGAAACACCCAATTGAATCCAGATTTCTTCATCTTTGTCTGCCTGTCAGTTTTTAAAAAAACAATTGAATCCAGATTTCTTTTCATTTGTGTGCCAGTTACCTAATAACCCACAATATTTCTGGATAGTTCGATTGCGATATTCAAAGATCCTCAATTTACCAAATGAAACTTCTTAGTAATGAATTCAAAATTAATTAATTTGAACATAAAAAGACCGGAGACCTTTATTACTGGTGACGAGGCATTCCATCTCAGCCCTCAAGGGTGACAACGCATCTGCATTATGATTCCTTGTCAAGGATGAATGTAGATGTCATGGGTCGCAGGAATAATTAACCACCAGTAATAAAAAAAAACTGTGAAGTGCACACTTCGAATTGAATAAATATTAGTAAATAAAAAGAAAAAAGTAACGTAAAAATAACTATATATAATCACAACGATAACGACGTACATTTTATATTCTAACAACAAAAAAAATTAACAGTCCTTATTCCTTCTCTCAATTATAAACATTTCAATATCATATAAATAATTCAAAACTGTTGTATTAAATGATCAAAGTAAAAAAATAAATATTTGACGTAGATTTTTTTTTCTGTTTGAGTATTGCTGTTGGTCCAGACACCTTTACAGCTTTATCTAATTATACGCGCGAGCGGGAGGCCCGTTGAGAAGGTAGACAACGACGATGCTGCGAAGCTGGCGCGGAGACTGCTGCTGCACCACTGCTGCACTCCGACCCCTGTGGACGAAGTACGTCAACGACAACAGAGATGGGCAATAATACGATCCGAGGGCCTCTCATAATTGACGTAGACAAATAAATGTAAATTTGACTTATAATAATCTAAATGAAACAACTTTAAATTGTAACAGAAATATTAAACAGAATGTACTCTTGATAACAGGAAACGTTTTTTTACCGAAGTGCTGTATGAAATAAGTGGAGACGATTAAAGCTGAATAACTCGTTTGTATTTTTTCGACCGATTATAGAGTACAGACTCAATTGAGGTGTGCAATATTATCACATTAGTACAATCGTGCAGCGAATCAAATCATGAGAAAGGCTCTTACGTGTGTAAGAGCCTATCTCATTTCTGATTACAAAATTTCGTACACATACATACATACCCCGATAACCTTAAACACACACACTTTGATAACGTAAAATTTATAGGATAAGCAAGCATCCGAGGACTGGATATAACGAGACATTATATCTAAATCAGAGGCGAGCAACCTTTTTTAGCAACGGGCCTATTCAAATTTTGAAATTTTTGGCCAAAATCGTTTTTCTGGAGAATATCTGTAATATAAATGAACGCTCGGCGGGCCACATAAAATTATTAAGCGGGCCACGGGTTGCTCTAATAAACCTGATCTATAAATCATTAGGGGAGACAACGCAAGTCCATTTTGAAGTTTATTTTAGGATGGATATAGAAGTCATGGGCCGCAGTCAGTTACATCAGGTGAGCTGTATGTTCGTCCGCTTTCTACGTGTTACAGCTACACCACTCGCATCGTTAGCGGCAATCCTCGCTCTCGTCCTTAGCTTTTTTTATTTAGGGTGACAACGGACACACAGTCCACTTGATGGTAAGTGATTCATCCTCAATAATCATAATACACATGCGTTGTCACCCCTCAAGACTAAGATGCTTCATCACCAGTGGTAGAGCTACGCTGCAGTTTGTTTCTAGCTACAGAATGAGTGAGTAGGAACACGACCTCGCAGAATACCAGCGTGATATAGCAGTTAACGCTGCTGTGTATCGTCTGGTGAGTGCATCATGACAACGCACCTGCATTATGATTCCTTGTCAAGGATGAATGTGGATGTCGTGGGTCGCAGGAATCACTTGCCATCAGGTGAACTGTGTGCGAGTTAGTTACTCCTAATGTAATAAAAAAGAAGTAAACAATAAAAAGAGACTACAGATCCCTACACTCACCAGTATATAATTGAAATTTTGCATTGAACCCTTTTCCACAAAAACTAACTCGAGCTAAGCTGTAAAAATCCTACGATCCTCTTGATGGATCACTGTTGGAAAAGCAGCTTTACATCGTTATTTAGATTTTGGGTCATGAATCAAAAGAATTTAACTTCAAATATTTGCACTCCTTAAAGCATTTTCGCTTTGACCTTTTCTAATTACAAAAGTTTCCTCATTAAACGTAATTCATGATCGTTCTTCAAAACGTTGCAAATTTGAATAAACACGTTGTCAATCAAATTAGCGTTAAATAATTAAATTGCGCCGTTTTAAAAATTACACTGCAGCGAGCATTATGGAATGATCCCAATTACAGTACATGTAATAAGTAGAACAATTATTATAACATCCTAGATTACGCGTCGGTGTAATTGAGGACCGCTAAAGCGAGGAATTTCGCTGTTATGAAGTGTATGTGTAATGTATTAATGAGATCTTAGATGTGCACGACCACACACTTTCACAATCGTTTACATATTTCCATAACAATCTGGGATACTGTCGTATTATATCTACACCTTAACGACTTTGCTCTTCTGCCAACATCTAGAGTCAAAGGAAACGCCATTCCACTTTTATAACACTTTTCTTGTGCTATATTCTTAACTTGATGTGTTAAAGCTTTACGTAACACGTATACTTTTTTAAATTAATTTTGAGCTGAACAACTTAAAACCTTTATTGAAATTTATATATTTTCCCTGTCAGGAACTAAATTTAAGCGGTAAGGCACCGAGGTTTTAAAATATACTAATACTTAACGATAGCAATAGTTGAATATTTTTCTGTATTACAAAAGTTTGTTTTGTTTTATTATACGTTACTTTTTGTTATATGTGCATATTAGCTTTAAGACAGTACGTACGATCAGCCTGTAGTTCATAATGTATACATATAATTTGAAGTCCCTCTCATATATCAAATGCGTATTTAAACAATCCTTACATAACCCTAACTACTAAGGTTGTGCGTTTATGTACAAAAATAGACATAACGATTTTTTTCTTTTGTAATTTAAAAATGTACAACTGCTTGTTTTCCTAATAGAATCAAATAAAACATGCACACAGATCACCCGATGACATCTATGTATATTCACAATAAAAATTCAAGATGCACAAGCATTGTCAGTCCTAAACATTGTTTGTGATATTTTTTATTTGACTATAACCGTTAGACATACTAATTCAAACAGTACAATATTTTATTAACTAAAGAAAGTAACTTTACGAAAAGAATAGCATAAAATGACAATACAAACAGACGAATCCGCCGTGTTGAAACAATTTTCCACCCCGACGAATATTTATCTACATTACGAGCGACACTACAATAAAAAACGATCTCTATTTTTCGAGACATACGTTGGAAACTGGCGCCCACCCCCAAAGACATATGTCCACCACATGCCGAGGGATTTGAAGTTTTAGGGCACAGAGATAAGGTTTCACTTTGCGTGACTCGAGGCCGTTGAGGTTAGTGGAACAAGACGCCACCCCCGGACCTGTTGCTATCGATCCTGGCGCCATCTGCCCCAAGAAGGAACAATGCACGTAGCAAGTCTAGGCTCGTAAATACAAACTGACTGCTCTAATGTAATTAGACGTACGTCTTATCACATTAGAGCAGTGTCGTGGACACCTTACACCGTTTAGAGCCGCGGTAGCTCAGTGGCCGAGTGTTTGCTCTTAATTTTGCGTACCATGCAAGCAATTTAAGTCCGAACTTGAATGCCAGTATCGATATAATTTTTAATTGGAATTTTAAATGCTGATCTGAAATCTGCATTTTTTACTGTATTGACACATAGTCCATTCGATGGTAATCCGATGGTGGTGATCTTAAGACCCATAGCACTCACATTTATTTCCGATAAGAAATCATAATGCTGAATGGTCACCTCTGCGGGCTAAGATGAAATACCTCGTCACCAGAAATAAGGACCTCCAGATTCCTACAATCACCAGACGAATCACAACAGCGATATGCTGGTATTCTATGAGGGCGTGGTCTTTCCCCTACAACCAATTCATGCAAAGCTAGAAGCAAACTGCAGCGTATTTCTACCACTACACTTATTTCATATTAATAAATAAATCTATATTTATAGTAAGTCTTTCAAATTTTTTGACATAGTTATTTACAAACGTATTTTAATATGAAGTTTGTTTAAAACACAGAATGATATTAACTAACCGCGACGCTTATGTACCATTACTACAATTGAAAAGCATTTCTGCTGTTGACAGTATGTTCCAGACCTATTTGCAATGTGCCTCGTATGTACACAATGTCACAGCACATTTAATAGAAGTTTTACCGGGTTGAGAGGTGACCTTGCGCTTATTGCGTTCAGCCAAGACCTTTATTAGTGGGTTACCAGAGCAAAGAGTTGGATAACGGTACAAATATTGGTGAGCGCGAGCGACTGACTCGTGGGTGCCCGAGAGGGCTGAACCTCGATTCGATTAGTTTAAACTAGCGCTTAAACACTGAGATACTATAGCTGTCTGTAGCAGGACCTCTATGTACACCATGATGAGTACAGTGGTGAAGTTAACTCAACGTGTACGCTTTGTTCTAGAATTATTATATTTATAATTATTTTAACAAATACTTGTTGACATAAATTTAAACGGAACTATCAAAAAACTGGATGTAATAAGAATGCTTCAACCAGATGCTCCAAGCTCTGATGATACAGCAGTTTTAAAGTGCTAACATCGATTGTACATCAATGGGACATGTTAAAGTATATAAGGTGTTACTTGAACATCTCTTTAGAGGCAATGTCGTGTTGGTAATCGTAGGATAAGTTGAATTTTCCCCATTACATGGTGGGTAGCGAGGATACGGGTGATTTTGGGAAGGGCAATTTTCAGCGACAATATTCGCTACACACAATAATAGCTTTACATCAAACCTTGTGAAAAACGTTCGTTTAGATGTTTTATTATAGCAGTGGAATAAAATTAATCGGCTCCGTTGGAATACCGTATTGTAAGTAAACTTTCCTGCCTATAAACACACCCATTCATTCTCAGGAATAAAGCATCATGGAGCTGCACAGTCACGACTGAGGTCTAAGATGAATGCCTCATCCCAGTCCTCAAGGCGACAATGCATGTACAAGTTGAATCTTTGTTGTGGATGGACGTAAATGCAGTAGTCAACACATGCCATCAGGTGAAGGGTATGTGTTTGTCACCCCTAATACTATAAAAAATTATATGAATATATTTGTTATTTATTTCTATCCGAGCGCTTACTTTTGTTCCCGAAAAAGAACGACACTTAATATTTATAAGTATGATATTCGATATTTAATGAAAGACAATAACTTGAAAGTTATGTTGTCCACGTAAAACATGTAGTCACTTCTTTTTTTTTAATAGTATAGGCGGCAAACGAGCATGCAGCCCACCCGATGGCAAGTGACCACCGCCGCCCATGAACATCCGCAACACCAGAGTCGCAAATGCGTTGCCGGCCTTTAAAGAAGGTGCAGGCTCTTTTCTTGAAGGTCCCTAAGTCGTATCGGTCCGGAAACACCGCTGGCGACAGCTGATGACGGAGTAGTTGTGCGTGGCAGGAAATTTCACGTGAAGCGGAAAGTGGTGAATTGCCAACCATCGAGATAATAAGGATGAATTTTTTTTCTGTAATAATTATAGATGATGTGAGAGATACAAGTGTGTCTCTTTCTCACATGACAAATGAAAATTCGCTCGATAACCATGAAATTTAATATATAACACATATTTATTATACATAATTTCATACTTTTGCGATATTTCATGTTCGGTTCCAAAACATTTACAGTTTATGCTGGTTAATATAAAGTACGTCATATTATTAGAAAAGGACACGATAATTTTTTTGACATCTCTTTCGGATCGCGTTCCCGTGCGTTCCGGTTGTAAGGTGTACATGTTACTTCCATAGACAATAAAACGTAGATGTGTCGATCGTTTCGCGGTAAACGGTCAATGAGTAAACAAGATGGACGACCTTGGTCACGGTCGCGCGCGTTGTAATCGCGCTGGATACGCGCAAACCAAACCGTCACGACATTCGCCGCTTTGTTTGTTAAACCAACATTTCCTTTTAATAATTATAACAATGACACAGACATATCCTCGTGCATACAATTTTTGCGGTTAGGTGTAATGCTTCAAAGACCTCAAAGATGTTACGTATTTGTCCCCAGTTAAGTTACACTAAAACGAATAAATAGTGTAATATTTTTACTTCGTGCATTTTTGTCCTTAAAAATAAATACAAGTAATAAAATAAATCTAAGCATGTTTAACATGTAAAGTAAAAAAAGTTTAAATAAAATGAACATATTATTCCTGTAAAAGTCTTAGATCTATATCTTAGATAGAATATACAAAGAAAAGAATAATTATTGAAAATTTCGTTTATACGGGGTGGAGCCACGCCAAAGCAATAAACTGATAAGCAAATAGGTCGACTCGACTAGGAAAGCAACACGCTTTCACAGAATACCAACATAAAGCAGTAGAAAATAACAACACTTTCAAGCTCTTTAAATCTTATTTATTTCCGGGAAGAGAAACAATTAGCACATCTCATTTGAAACCGACTTCAAAGGGGGTTATCTATTCGAAAAGTTTTTTTTTGATATCAGGGGGCACAGACGAGACCAGATAAATCTGATCAGACTAGTGATGATCAGATAATGATCAGGAGATGACGAATGAGGGTGAAAACTTCATCACCATCACAGCCAACCATAGGCCTTCAGGGTGCCTGACGTAAACTTTGCATACTAATCAAATTATTTGAAAAAAATCGACTTGTGAAAAAAGAAATGTTCTAATACCCCTTGGTAAGGCTGCGCACACATCTTCTGTTAAGTCGATACATTTACTTGGAAACTCTTCATAAAAAGGCTTTCTCTCTAAAATCTTTAAATGTATTTGGCACAGTAAGTATTATGAGAACCTTTCAAGTCCTTAAAAATTATTTTAGATTTATTGTCGTACTTATTTATTTACTTATGGTTAGGTTAATACATAATAATATAAATACATTTATTTAGAAGAGGTCGTTTTACCATGGAACACAACGGTTTCTTTTTAAAGTTCAAATGAAGAATAACCGCATTAACTACCAACGTATTACAATACAATGTATCCTCTAAAATCAATTTCATTAGGGCAAAGAAACCTTACATTTGCGCAATCACATTCGATTCCTAGTTCTACAAGATGGTGGTAACGTGCAGTTTTTACTACTTATTATTATTATATATATATAAAATATTGCAAAATATAAAACTAGATTGAAGTATCAGCTTTATAAAATTATTACAAAACAAACTCGAGCACCACCTTTCCTATATTATATAGTCTTAATAATTTCCAAATATGTAGTTTAAACTCTTATAAAAAATATGTATATATATTATATATATGTATATCGTTATGGTGGAATATTCATAATCCAGCATGATTAATTAGAATGTCAATTACGTTAATTTCGCTTCAACTCTTACAAGCAAAATAAAGACAAAAGGTATAAAATTTGATTTACTTATCGAAACCCTAACAAACTTCACAAAAAAGTGATTAATTCAAATAAGGTTAGGGCAAAGCCGAAAGAGAACTTATCTACATCGCCACCCGCCATTTCGAGATTCACTAGCTAGTGTTGTCACTTGATACTAGTGATGCACCCAAATGTAGGGCCTGTCCCAGATTTAATCTGCACCGAACAGTAAAAAAAAAAAATAGTCCACACGGGCGCAGATATTTCGGAGAAATCGTTATAAATACAAAAAACAATAGCACCGAATCGAGAACCTTCTCAGTGAAATCTGCTAAAACTAATGAATAAAACGAACGTATTGAGAGCCGTGTGAAGCACGATTGTTCCATTAGTTGGACAGGTCGTGTTCTCGTGAGCTTGTTTGAATCGATGGTATTTACATATGGGAACACAACAGTTCGATTTGAATATATTTCGCCAATAGAGAAACGTGCGAAATACGCGGGGAATTTAATATTCTCGGTAACTCGTGGAAATATGTCTGTGAAAATATATATCTTTTTGATTTATTATATATTCAATATAGTATATAACAATGGCACACACAGTTCACCTCATGGCAAGGGATTCCTGCAGCTGTGACACCACATTGATCCTCGATGAGGAGTCATAATGCAGATGCCTTGTCATCCTCGAGGACTAGGATGGAATGCTTCGTCACCAATAATAAGGTTCTCCGTTTCTGTCATCAGACAAAAAGCAGGATTATGTTGTTATTTTACGCTGATGATTGTGAGAAAGCCCTCCGTCTCCGGTCGAGCCGACTCGTTCATGCTGCATAATGCCTGGATTATACTATCATGCCAGTACCGTAACTCAGTTCAATACTGACTCACTACTTGACTCGTGCGGACACTTATTTTCAACCCAGCACAGTGCTGGCTCACAAGACATTCCAGATGACTAGCCACCGGTCCTAATATTCCGCCAGCGGAAAGTACACAGTTCTTTCCGATTAAGAACTGAGTACACAGTTCACCTGATGGTAAGTAATACCTGCAGCCCACTGATGTGCTGTCACCCCTGCGGACTAAGACGAGAAGACTCGCCCCCAATATTAAGGACCTCTGGATCCCAAAATAGTTAATAAAATATATTTTAAGATATTGTTTATAGTCATCGAAGTGGTTGAAGTATTACTTTCAGTGCTGACGTGTACAGTTGTATGGTGTGATAGGCACTCGTTAATGTACCATAAACAATCATGTTTTGTTTTATTTATATATTCTTAATGTAATACTCTAAAGCGAAGCACAACCATCCCGTTTTAAGTTTTACAAGGACGTACTTAAGCCGTCAGCGTTAAATGAGTAAGAGAAAAGTATATAGGCGGAAAAATAAAAAAAAAAAAAACGAAAACCTGGCTTATTTCAAAAATTTATTATAATATAAATGATTACATAAATGAAAAATAAAAATAATATGTTTTATAAAAATTAAATGTTGGTATTGTAGTAGTGTAACGAGCTTGTGCCTATATAATTGTAATAGTTATAAGATTTGCACGCGTTTAAGCAGAATATCTGAAACTCTAACTATATGAACATCTTATTGTAAACTGACATCGCATCCAGACAACGCAAGTCTATTCCCCATTGGCCTGTCATATTCAAGAAATCATTTACAATTTCAGATCTGTTTTTATCTATTTCTATTTTGCCATATATATGCAATATTTATTTTTAATTCATACGGAACTTAAAAATTTGTATACTATAAAAACAATTTACTATAAAAAAAAATCTTAATATCTATTTTATTACTCAGTTTATATAGGAGCGCTTTCTTTAATGTTACCGTGTATTATTATCCTTAAATAAAGCTTAAACTATCAAATCTTTTTTCACGTTCTTTCATATAATATTTTCACTGCGAATAATTTTTGTTATCTTTTGAGTAGATAAATATTTAAGCCGTAATATTATGTTTATTTCATTCGTAAATTTGTACGAAAAAGAATTAGAGTTGGGGAAAGAATTAGATATCTTTTTCATTTATCGATTTTATCATTTGTGCCAGCGATTTCATGTTGCGGTCATAATGTCTACATCATCTTAAATTAGTTTTTATGTTGTCATGCGTTAGTGCAGATGTTTTGTAGATGTCAATAATATGCATAAAACATTTTCTAGATTGATCGCATATAATATAGTAATGCTCAGCTAATGCTCTTTGTTATCAATTTGCGAATATTGCCTATCGAATTATTAATTTTAGTGCCATGCAACACTCCATCGTTATAACATTATTAGTATATTGAATCAACAAAAACATCAAACATGTTGACAGCAGTAACGTAATTGTGTTTTGTAACCTATCGATAAGTTCGTATTATCGATATGTTGCAAAATATCGATGAATTAGTTGTGAACGTAAATCGTACAGAGACGATTTTGCAAGCGTCCCTCGCGGAGTCGTGGTTCCGGTAATGCTTACAATGTTTTTTAATTTATGAATAGTTTTAAAACCGAGCCGCTGTTACTAAATATTTCTAATCAAGATTTGCTTAACGGTTCTTGAATTTGACAGCAGTTGAAGCTATTGACATGTCTTACGAAACTACGTTTTAATTTTAAAGATGCCCTCGTGACCTTGATTATCTTATCGTGTCTTATGTAATAATTAGAAATTCAAACAGAACACTAACAAAACCAGTAGAGCCTGAAATTAGTATCTAGTATGTACGATTCGGCTTGACTAGGCAATGTCAGACTAGGTCAGGCTCAGAACCCCCCCGAAGGGTCCTCGCCTTGTCGTGGCGCGGGGGCTTAGTAACCGTGGCTTGGTCACCCATGGTGAAGCTAAGAGGAACCCAAACGGCCGACTTAAGGCGCTCTAAACCTAAAGTGCTTTCCTGGCCCCCATGGCCTCTGGGGGACGGACTCGGGGGAGTCCGCTTCCCACCTACAGAGGAGGCCGAGTTGGAAGGCGCGTCTGTGTTTCCGGCGCGCCTTGCGCTGGAGGGGTGGAGAGGGGGATGTCCTCCCCCCGGATGAGAGGCCGGCTTGCCGGCCAGCGCAGGCAGGGTCGCGGATGTGTGCGAAAGCGTTCCCGTAACCCCGCCATACGCGACGAAGGTGGAACACCATGGGGTTTTAGTCGGTACGAGTCCGATATAACCCACCCTTGCCCCCGCAGGGGTGGGTATGCGTAGGCATTTCCCATGTAAACAAAAACAAAAGATCAGGCTCAGAAAATACCACCGTGATTATACAGTAAGTGCAAGGGGGTCCGGATACCCTATTACAGGTAACGACGGGTTCAATCTCAATCCTCACGGATGAAGATTAGCTTTGTCAAGGATGGATGTAGTTTTCATGAGCTACATTCATCACTTATCATCAAATATACTGTGTGCTCGTCACCCCTAATAATATACTTTAAGCTTTTCTACCTTTTCCAAGTTTCCAATGTTTTTTTTAGCTTATTTTAGCTTAGCGGTGCCCGAAGATTTCATTTCGCACAACCAAGCGATTTTTATTCCGACTTGTATTCGTCAAGTCGAATGCCTACGGGACGCCATTTAAAATTTCACAATTAATTTTTTGTAAAACATACATTAAATCTTACTCCAAGCTTGTTTCAATACATCACTATAAACCGCATCGAAATTGGTTCAGTGTTCAATTTGGCGAAAGACAAACAGACATGAAGTCTGTTCACAACTTTATTACATGTATTAGATTAGATATAAGATAGTATCACTGTTAAAGACCGAATTGGTCTTTTGATCTAATTGTGTAATCTCGATGAGATAATAAATAATACAACTGGGCACTAGTCTGTAGTTGGTATATTTGATTTTTTTTCTGAGCTTCTGTTAGTCCGGGGGCTTACATTTATGGGAAACCATCTCAAGGCTCCTGAGAAAAGCTTCGACTTGAACAGATGCCCTGCGCACATAATCAACTGAAACAAGGGGCCCGAGAGGGCCGACACTCGGCTCGCCCAGTTGGTTCTATCGGATTGAAATATTTGACTCTGGATTCTGTTCATGTTGGCGCTGTTAGCCTTAGAGGCTCTTACAACTTCGTGGTCTCGGGGCTGAGATCTGCGAGCTAAATATGAAATATTACTAAAACGTCATATGTCACGCGCTATGTCTAACAATATGGTATTCTAGACGTTCGTCATCCAGTGTCGTTGAACAAATGGAAAGAACTAATGGTTGGCACAAAGTTTTTAATTTTCTATACATTCATGCGAAGCGTCAATAGCCTAATGGTTTAGGGTACAGCCTGCGAAACTTAAGGCCGTAGGTCCAAATTCACCATTAGACTATTGTCTTGAACCATTTCTTAGCACAAGCATTTTCAACTTAGTTGGAGTGGTTAACTGGAATATTAGTAATGTTAACAACATTGCTAATACGGCGAGGGCGTCGCAAACAAGGTTATTCGCGATACCGCCATGTCACTGGCCGGTTCTCTCCAGTCCATACAGATAGAAGCGTCACTGGCGCCCACGCATTCCGAAGTAGTCCTACAGATAGCTAATAATAATAGCGATATTAATTTAGATAACTCATTGTCCAGAAGCAACTGACCAACTGACCGAGCCGAGGTTTAGGCCTCTCGGGCACCCTTGAGTCAAACGCTCTAGCGAAACAGGGTAACGGTCCAAGCCGAGTCCTTGCGCTGGTTACCCATATATAAAGGTCTCGACTGAGTGCCATAAGCGCTCGGTCCCTTTTAACCCGGTGAAACTGTAAAAGCCCTCGGGCTAACAGCGGCCACCAACCCGATAAAAAAGAGGCATTGCTAATATTCTTATTAAAAAAGAAAAAAAAGTAATCGTTTTGCCATTAGTTACATAAAATGGGCATTATACGTTGCACCGATGTACCCCGTGCTATAATGACTCATGTATTTAACAATACCCGGCAGCGATTAGAAGCGGGACTTGGAAGCGTTCCAAGCTATTGCAGAACGATCAGCGTTGCAAACTCTCAAACTTTTCCCTTTTTATCTTTTTGTTAGTTAGAACGCGTTCGAGAGGTTTTTTATTGTACTGACAGTGACAAATGTGAACGAAGCTCACCTGATGACCTCAGATTCCTACGGCCCGTGATACCCACATTCAACATCGTCATAATCACCAGACGAAACACAGCAACATTATGCTGCTATTTTACGCTGGTATTGTGTGTAGGCGTGGTGTTTTACCGGTCGATCTGACCCTACTGAAGCAAGGCTATCCTTTTAAACAGATACACGGAAGTTATAAGAAAACATTGTACGTTTTATCCTATTTAACAGACCTCATTTTTCCCAAATACATTTTTCGGACATTTCAATTAATTTATTTATACCTTAAAAAATCTTTGTTATTTATGAAATATGTTATATTTAAATTCATATCGTAAAATTCCTTTGATCTGAAACCTTTTTATACATATATGTATATAACAAATTTGGATGATGCATTTTTGAAGGATAGTCCTTGGAGTAAGAGAGACGACAGATCTTATACAGAAGAATCTCCCTTCTCCGGTTGACCGCAGGGGCCGCTCAGCCGGAGAAGTCATTTTGGCTTAGGAGCCTTAGGGGCTCCCCTAAAGCTCCTAAGCCAAAATGACAAGGCTGACCAAGGCAAGGTATGCCTCTGAGTTACAGATGACATGCGGCAAGACCAAAGGTGGCCAGGAGGACTTTGTTCCAATGCTCCAAAAACAAATGTTTAGATACATACGTGTATATAACGTGTGTAACTCATTCTATAGCGCGATGTAAAATCTACTAGCGCCATCTGTCAAACATTCGACAATATGAATTTTCAGCAACATTTCTCAGACGAAATTATGGATTAAGAACTTTATTATCTCAAGAATTTATTACGAGACTTAAATGTATACTTAACGTTAATTTGGTTTGAGCTATTCGTACAATTTAAAATATAAATTAGTTTAGATAGAATTTATTCAATTTGCATTATGCGACCGGTATGCTCGTTAGACTACGTGTGAATACGTGGACCGTCTTCTTCATGCTGATGGTTGCATGGATAAAATTAAATCATAGATAGCCTTAACGGTTTATGGTATTTTAATTAACGGCACACAACCAAAGGGAGTACGATCCCCGAAAATCGAAAGCATTTACCAAAAAAAAATTGTTCGTAACTAGTTAATAGCTCAATGGTTTAGAGTACGGTTTGCGGATATATGTATTGGTCGGAGATTCGAATCCAGAATTTGACTATTGTCCTGAACCATATCTTAGACAGAAGGATTTTAGATTAGTTACAATGGTTAACGGAAATGATGGTTATGTTCATAATGCTATGATTAGATTCGTTATTGTTACGCGTAGTTTAGAAAAAAAAATCTTTCCTGTTTTATGAAGATTAATATAAATAATAAATTGTTATAACATATATAAATTCAACCCAGAAATCTTTCTGGGTTGAATTTAGTTATTTATTTATATCAATTAAAAAAAATTAGTACTCTACGATTGGCCGTCACGGAAGCGTGTTGCTTGAATTCAATGCATTTATTAATAAAAGATTAGAATATATTTTATTCTTAACGTTTAATAACGTCTTGTATACAAGACACGTGCGTCTTTAGCCAAGTTATAGATAATATCTTTTGTGATGATTTATTACTATATTTTAAACATGTAAAACGCACACGCTGACAGAAACACAATTGTTATATATTAAACTTATGTCAACTACCGTAAAAAATGGTAATATACTCGTAAATATATGAAAGACATTTTTAAGTCATCCAACAACATTTTCTTAAAACGACATTACGATATAAAAGTTATAAATTCATTTTAAATTCATCGAGACCGTCGTACAAGACGGAAAATTAATTTAAATGTTAATAAATTACTTGCGATGACTAATCGTAAATCTTAATTTAGTTGAAAGAACTCGCCTCTCGAAGATTATTGAGACGTTAAGGTGTAAAATGAAATATTATATTATTAAAGGTCTTTATCGAGTTTTGGGGGATTCGAGAGTCTCGATGTGGCTTTCAAATTTAAATGTACCTAAAGTAGAATAAATAATCTCAAACGTTGTATCGACGTCTTCTGTCTGGTTTCAAACACGGCGATAACTTCCGGTTGTATTCAGTAGATATCAATTTAGCAATATTATGATGTCGTATTTCTTTTTTTTCATTAACAAGGCAAAATTATTTATTACAATCCTATCGAAGATCATTTAATTTCACTGTATGAATCATATCCTTCCTACATCCATCGTCGACGAAGATTTGAGATGTAAATGCAAGATGCAGATGCTGCATGTCGTTGTCCTTCTCAAGTGGAGCCGACCCATTCACGTTGCAGATAGTAACAGGTTGCAGCGTTGCACTATCACCTGATAACAAACTCTCTACTTGTCGGTCTGTATATGCTGCATGACACAGTGTCAGATAGCGAATACCTAGTTTAGTCCCTAGTGCACTAAATTGCACTAGGGACTAAAATAAATAACCTGTGTTTGCATAAATACATACGGTTGATATCATCTGGTTAAGACCAAAAACTTTTTTAAAAGTAATTAAAAATATTATCTTAATGTTATAAACCAGATGGATTATATTCACAAAACACAATTTTTGCCTTAAAATGCGATAAATTTCAATACGTAACGATACTACGGTAATTTTATTCCTCTGCCAAAACGTTTGCACTATAGTAACAATGCATTATAGTACAAATGTATTGGCACGTTAAAAATAAAAACAATTCTCTACGTACATACTAACATAATAACACAAATGAGATCTGGACATATCTTAAAGTCACTCGTCTAACTTGATAATACAAAGTAATATTTCTTTGTAACGTCGGCTAAAAATACATCTTAAAAAATCTTTTGAAAAACAAACACCGAAATAACTTCACGTTGCATTTGACAAAGTGTCCTCCTGATAAATGACAGTCATGGTTAGGGCGCACGATCATAAAAAGCGAAGCGATAAAAGTGTAAAAGATGTAATGATTTCTTGTATTTACGCGAACACACATTAAATAAAAGCTAATTTTAAGGATTTTATTGGGTTTTATAATGTTTAAAAATTTTAATGCCCTGGTCACTTCTGGGAGACGGACTGTTTAACGTTCTGATGTATTGTTAGACCCAACAACCATCACCTTTAAATTATTAACTTTTTGGTTTGGAGATCGTGTCCATGGGTACTAAAAAGCATTCGTAACATCGAAAATTAAAAATATTCTAAGTCCTAAATGTCTTCATCTTCTTCGAAAATAAAAAACCAATTCTCAGTACTTCTCAGTAGATAGGTAACGAGTTTAAAAGCTGTTACACGGATCTATAGCTCTGCTACACTTGGAGGACTGTCATTTGCAATCTCAGGCCGATCAGTAATGGCGGTCGACCGGACGTGACGTCACAACATACAATGGACAAGGACGCTGAAATGCGACGCTTTTTTTGTCTAATTGCATGATTTTCACAATTCGTTTTGCGTGTATCTGTTCATTGCAATTTATATATAATTGCAATAAATAGGTAATTTGCCTTGCAAAGGTTGTTGTGATGGCCGTATAAATGTGATAAAAATATAAATGATTATTTTGGTGATTTACGTTTAGATGATGTAGACACTAAGTATCACATCCGGAAATTTTCTCCTATACATATAACGCTTCCCATGTTTCTCTGCTCTTCTTTTGGGAAAGTATGTGGAAATAAACTCATAAGTTTATGTCGATGGACTGAGGTAATTCGTCGTGATCACTTATAATGCACGTACCCTACATGTGAATTATAAGTGATCACGATTTAAATTTATTCAAGAAAGCGTAGTACAAGTACAATTTAAAATTCTAAATAAAACATTCTTAATTTGACAGATGAGATGAAAACAATAAAGCTATTGCGCAGGGCTCGGAGCCTGCGCACGCGCGCACGTCTCGCGCGGCCTTGCTGCGAGTTCCGTGAAAGGCTTCAGTGGTAACCTAAAACACGGCACCGTGTTATGCACCAATCAATGCTATTAACAAATTGATTTCTTTAAATATGCAGTAATGTGAACATTATGAACGTACGGCATCAATACCGTGAATATAATAAGGAGAAACCATTAGCGAATTTCCTTATGACTCGTAGCATACATAGAAATAAATATTGGTAAGTTGACCAACAAATTGTTAAATTCAATAAAAAAGGGATCGGAACTGAACGTTACGGTTCTCTTTGTATGGACATTTTGAACTCAAGGTTGTAACTCACGATTAGAATGATGGATAATTTTCACATATCCACAACTGGATCACAAGCAAATTTATTGAAATTTACATACGCCAACGTCTGTCGATTAGCTAGTTAGAAATATAAGAACTTATTAACTATATAACTTATATTAAAGCACAAGAGCCACACAGTGGAGGAATTATTGCTGTTTCAAGAGAAACGGTATTGTGGTTAACAGGAAAGTATATTGATTTTAAGTACCATGGTGTTACAAAAACGTGCTATGATGTGAATTCGTATTCGTTCAGACGAAAAATTTAGTCCGGTTCTTTATAGCTTTAATGGTTACCAACAAGAACAGGAATCATAATGCAGACGCGTTGCCACCCCTGAGGACTAATATAGAATGTCTCGTCGCCAGTAATATAACGGACACCGGATCCTTACACTAGCCGGACGAAACATAGCAGTGTTACGCTGCTATTTTACATTTATGCGAGGACATGATCCTTCGTGAAGCCTAACTTAATCATACTTCAGCTAGATACACACTGCCAGCTCATCGATGTAAATACTTACATACACTTCACACATATTCTGGCAGCCATTTTTCAAAATGGCGCCAAAGTGATAAATCGGCGAATTGGAAATTGAAACGACCATTCGACCGAGATATTATTTATAAGCTGTTGCCCCGCAGCATAGATAATTAATGCTCTTTGAACAGAATCGAACCGGTTTTTTTATTTATCTCCTTTGAAATATAATACTATTTTAGTCTATAGCCAAGATGATTCGACAGACGTAGAGCTACACTTTTTTGTTTGTTTCTAGCTGCAGAATGTATGGTTCAGCTCGACCAGGGTAGGACCATAAAATACAAGCGTAAAATAGCAGCATAATGCTGCTGGGTTTCGTCTGGTGAGTGTAGGGGCGGAGACCATTATCAGTAATAATTCACGAGACATTCAAACTCAGTCCACAAGGGTGACAACGCATCTGTTGCAGGAATCACTTGCCATCCGATGAAATGTATTCAATTTAATAAAAAATAATAATAATAATAAATTAATAAAATATCTAACATAACCCTCCGCCTTATTGCCAAATTACAATGCTGAGTCACTTCCGTCGATTTCCCCCAGAGTTGCATAGGTCCTCACTCCATCTAGTGGGGGGTGGTCCTACATGGCTAATATAGGTTTTTATATGTATATATATATATATATATTTATATATATACATATGTAATGATAATAAAATAGGGAACGGAATGACCAAACAAATTTGGTGTTTCTTAATTAACCCAAACTACCAACGGCTTTTAATTATTTATCTTTTTTCCGATCTACGCAGAGACAGTATCTTGGGGTCTCGCAGTGGTATATTCAGTTTCGAGATTTTATTCTATTAATCACAGGAAACACGATATAATCCGTAATAATAGTTTAACTCGTAATTTTATCAGAGAGTGAGTGAATATTGACGGCACTATAATATATCCTACGAAGTTGATATAATCTGATAATAAATAAAAGATATCCCCCCTGATCAGCCAAGAGAATATCTGTGAACTACTTGTTAGTGTCTCAGTCACTGAACAAGACCAACATAATGCAACATCACCAACTCATATCGAACAGGATTCACAAGATCTCGTGATGATAATGAAGATAATATGAATTAATTCTATTTGCGATCATGATAATTCTTTTATTATATTATGTGTGACAAACGAGCACACAGTTCAGATGGTGATGACTGGAGCCGACGATCCTCAAATATTATGTCTTCACACCTTTAAGGACTGAGATGGAAGATATTCCACACCCTATCATTTTCATGCGTATACCTTCACGCACCATAAGAGACGCATAACTTTTAACATGCAGAATGAATGGGTCATGTCAGCAAGCAAGCATTGTGCTGCTGTGTTTCTTGTGATAAGTGCAGGGATCCGGAGACCTTTATTACTGTTGACGAGGCATCCCATCTCAGTCCTCAAGGGTGACAACGCATCTGCATTATAATTCCTTGTCAAGGATGAACGTAGATGTCATGGGCCGCAGGATTCACAGCACCGATATACTTCCGTTACACTATATTCAGTGCGTGCCCCTGCCCAGGTCGAGATTCACGTTGCATATGTAAGTATTGCGATGATCAATCTAGTACTCGAGACTGTGTGAGAAAAATTCCGATACAAAGATGAGTCACTAATACCTATTCTAACGCCAATATTTTTTGTGTCAACATTTACTTCCATTGTACAAATCTTTGTCCGAATTCACTGTATTATTTTAACGGTAATACTAAGACTATATTTTCACTACGAAGCTTCACTTGTACTTTCGCTTATTATATAATGGAGAATCGTCCAGCTTTTAACGAAATAAACACATTTCCCATCCAACTTGTTTTTATTAAGAAAATAAAATCTTTATACGACGCTAAATCTACCGTCGACTTCGAGAGGGGCTACATTTTTTATACACTCATGCAAATTTAATATCATACTTTCTAGGAAAATATGCATCTCGCTCTCCGTTCAGGATCTTGGCAAGTGTTTTTTATTGAACCAAGAAAACCGTATTTAGTTAGATACAGATTAAGGTAGTGTTAAGTTTAAAAATTTTATCAAAGTCGATGTATTCTTTTTTATAGTATAGACGGCAAATAGGTATGCATTTCGCCTGATGGCATGGGATCACCACCGCCAATGAACATCCGCAACACTAGAGGTGACACAAACGCGTTGCCGGCCTCTACGGAAGGTGTAGGTTCTCTGATCCCACAGAATAGTTGTACGTGACAGGAAATCGGGTAAAGCGCACATTGGTGGATTGCCAACCATCCAGATGATGAGGATGAAATTTTGAACTCTGCTGAACGATGCTTTATCTCAGCATATTCATTGAACTCATTCATCAATTCATGAAGTTTATTCAATTTATAGAATTGAGTATGCTTGTGCCAGGCACATTGAACACATTGTCTCGTGCAAGTTTCAGCAATTTTTTTTGTGGTCGTAATGAGAATTAGTGAAAATTAGCCATAGTTTGAATAGTAAGCTAGGGCCTTGAGTTCATACAAAAAAAGATCTTCGTTCTTACGAATTTGGCAATTTTCTTTCACGAACTTCTATTACAAATATTAAAAAAAATAATCGAATCGAGGCCACCGTTCTCAAGTGATGCGCTCATCGACACTATAAAATATTTATTAATACAAATTATATATAATAGTTTGCCTTTTTATGAGGAGGAAGAAACTACTTAGTTAAAGTTAAACATTTTGTATCAATTTGAAACACATACGTGAAGTATTGATAAAAAAAATTCAGCTTCGAAAAACGTTGTACGTACCATAAAGTATAAAATCGAATAGATACCTGATCTTTAATTACAGTTTACTAAAACTCTAATGTGATAAGTACTCCGCAAAACGGGCACAGATGTTTGTGCGTGATTGTTTATGAGATGATCTTATTGACACGTTGAAAACTCCAACAACCGGGAACGAAAATTAAGCGGCTAGCAGTTTATATATATATATATATATATATATATATGTATATATATATATATATATATGTATATATATATATATATATATATATATATATATATATATATATGTATATATATATATATATATGTATATAGCGTACCTCTACCACGTAGAACAAACTTTGGTTATAAATAGGCTACGGGTTTGCTACAATCGAAATACCCCAAGTAGCAGTATATAGACCTTGACGCTCTGTCAGGGAGTCTCGCATGACCTCGTTAAGTTGTAATCAGATTAAACGTTTTCACTTGATTTTAAATTGGGCGCGTTACGAGGGTAGGATACGTAGAAATGTCTTTTTTCTTTTACCAAAGTAAAGGATGACAAACTAACACACAACCCACATTCACCTTTAATAAGTTTTAATGATCTGATATCTATCTGGCTATTGATAGATAACATCAACTTTGCACAGAATATTTTCATTATAAAGCCGTGCATAGCATTTGCGCAATCACATAGGCACTCCCTTGTTGCCACCTTCCCTATCCCGTGGTTATGCACGTGCAATACGATCGGATGGTAATCGAAGCAGACCAGCCGATCAAGCTAGGTCCTCTAAATACTGAACCATAAGGCCGTCAAAGATGCGTCGTCGTGGTGATTTTAACTTGAAAAAAAAATAATTTTGTATAATATAAATTAACAATTAACATTGTATATTTATTTATTAAATCTTTTTGTCTTAATGCTAAGAAAAATTCTCTAACAGTCAACCCCGGGAACAAGCAGGTTATTAGGTCACGACTAAAGAAAATATAATACTATTTTTTTTTATTACATTGAGAGGACCAAACGAGCACATAGTTAATCTGATGATTCCTGCGGCCCATGACGTCTACATTCATCCTTATCAAGGAATCATAATGCTGATGTGATGTCATCCTTGAGGACTGGGATGGAATGCCTCGTCACCGGTATGAAGGTCTCCGGTTCTCTACACTCACCAGACGAACACAGAGCAGCATTATGCTGCCATTTTACGCTGGTATTCTGTGAGGGCGTGTAGCTAGATTACTCTCTGATTATGAAATAAATATTATTAAAATACATAAAATGAATATATATACTTTATAAATAAATATACTTTATAAATAAATATACATATACAAATCGAGAATCTATCTACGAGTATTCATTACTGAAAACATGATATATTGTCTCCCAAGTAGTTTTTGAGATTAAAAGCCAGAAAAGGGAGAGATAAACAAATTCAATCAACATTATAACAATATATAGCCATTAAGGTACTCCTTTCATTTTCAATCGTAAATTAAATAAGTTATTATACTAACAGATTCAATTAATCCAAACCACAAGCCCGGCAAACCAATCATAATAAATTTTACTTAATTTACAGCGAATTAACTCACAAATAATACCTTTCAAAAGCATTAACAATAACGATTATAATTATATTCTTCTCTCTCTCTCCTCTTCGTGTCAACATATTACACAAGTCTACTCTCACAATGAAACGGGTAAATTGCATGATTACAAATGAGCACATATATTCAACTGGTGATGAATATTACCCGTAAATAGTTACAGCCATCCTTGTCGAAGATTCAAGATTATGGGTCCACAGTTATTCAGGTTTACCACGTGCGGTAAACGTTGTGAGGAAACCTGCACGTTCGCGAATATGAAGCGGTGTAGCGTATTGAACTCTAACACCGTCTAGAGATCTAAATGGAATCTTAACTATGTTATATATTAATTTTATGCATATATAACACATTAATCACTATACGAAGCATTATACTACTTCACGCTGGTATTCCGTGAAGGTTTGCACTAGCCCCAGTCGAGTCGACCCATTCATCCTGCCGCCAGAAACTAGCAGCAGCGTGACTCTACCGCTGTCCAAATAAATCGTTAATCGGTACCGTGTAGCAATTCAAATGACACAAAACGGAATGCCAACCAAAATATCTCACATTTCATCTTGAGGATGCAATTTGAGCCGAGCTGATTACATCTTGACGTTCTCTTTTTCATAACTAAACAGTTTCGTCAGCGTTTCATCACTCGTCATTGGTATAACGTGGCAATGCCGCATTCCGAACACTTCCTCGGCATCACGATCCTTTCACAAAAAAACACATCGCCTACACTCAGTCAGTTCACAACTATCTAGCGGTTCTGTTACACAAATATAAATATATTTTTACTCGTGTAAGCTTCGTCTTATCTGATTATTCGGAGAACGAAACGTGTGGATAAGAAATGCATGCATCCCACAATCTACACATTTGCTTACTTATATAAAGGTATGACACATTAATTATAAAAATAATTAAAAAAGAAAAACCAAAAGTCGTAATCTGCAGAGGTGTCAAAAGTTTTTATACTTTACAACACTTCACGGATACCGCGTACGGTCTGTAGCGGTGGTAAAGTATTAATTAAATAAATATATTCACAATGTCTAACCAAACAAATGTATGATACACGTTAATTATAAAAATGTGAAATAAAGGACAGGCAAAAAAACCAATAATATCACATACTCCACAGCTGTTAAAGTTTTTTTTACATTACTACTCCGCGGAAGAATACTTTCCCAAATATTGATAAACTATTAATTAAATAGATATAATCACTATGTCTACCTTTACTAACCAAAAATAATATAGTATAAGTACTAAGACACATTAATAATACAAAGACGTGAAAATAGGAAAAAAACAGAAAATAATTAACATCACGTAATCTCCACAGGTGTAAATTTTTTTTTGCGGTTCCGACGTAGTTGTGGAGTAATAACTTTAAATGAGAGATTAAATTAACTATATATTTAAACCATTTAACTTCTTATTGAGTTTAAAATAATGTTTGTGCTATACGCTATGCGATAGTTACGCGCGCCCCGAACGGATTCTCGTTTTGTTTTATTGTAAACAAAACCTGTTAAAATAGCTACTCATTCTAAGATACAGGCTAGAGACCTAGTTTAGATAGACTAACTATAAAATATCCAACAAATAGATGAATAATATACGTTATATTTGTTAGATGTTTTTAAAGATTTTGTAACACAAAATGTTCACAGTTTTAGTGGTCGAACAAAGAAGTACAAGTGAATTGTGGCCATAATTAATATCTTTATATTGTTTTTATTCTACCTACAAATTGTATATTTTTGTTATAACTTCATTTTATATTTATTGTGTATAAATGCTAAGTAAATTAATATTATTATTTTAGGGGTAATTTTTTTTTCCATCTCCACCTGGTTGGTCAATATAATAAATAAATAAAAAACTATAAACATATAAAGAAACAAATATATACTATATAATATAATACATATTTAAACCAACCGGTCGAGGATTAGGGCGAAAGGGAAAGAAATGTACGAGCGGTGTCAAGGAGCACCGACTTCTGCATTTGAGCCCGGAGCTGCCCGTCCTGGAGTCCCAACCACCTCAGATGATTCGAGTGGATATAGGAATAATTTCGGTCGGCATACCACACCACATGTCGGTGACCTCGTGTGCCAGGTCCAGATATTTAATATAATACATTATACTTTTTTTTTATATTATATATTTTTATTTATTATTATTATTATATAATATTCACAACATCAACTTTCTTAGTCCTAGGCAATGCAATAAGTATCGACGGAGTCATATCTGCAGAGTATATACTAAAAGTTACTATTTATACTATATAACTTTATTTATTTATTTATACTATATAATTGGATGGACTTTGTACAATAAATCTGTACGGACACAAATGTTTGTTTGTTCACGTGTAAACTGCGTAGCGTCTGAAGGTTTCGTACCTCAAACAATATGCTAATGACGCTAAAAAAAACATAACTAACTGCGTTCGACGTCTACGTTGTACTACGTGTTTTGTGTATACTAAAATATACTACTGCGTATTTAGCGGCGATAGAGTCACGCGAGAGCTAATTTCTATTACCGCAGACTTGTACAGCAAGGTCCTTGGCTGTCGGATAAGGCGGCTACAAGAGAACATCGACCAGGGTGGTGGTTCTGATACGTACACTTAAACGAACCCGAGCAGGAGGATAACATGGCGTAGTCCCGCAGTAGCTGTGACACAACGAAGGTGCTACGGGTAATGAGGCTTCCTACCCTTTAGGCTCAGTGCAAACCGACAGGAGATCCCGGAGCCCCTCTTAATGGGGTGAGGTCCATGTGAGGGTTTTAGCGGCTAGAAATCCAATATAACCCTGTTCTCTCCTCAGAAAATGGATTATACTAAGATAACGTTCCACGATACCGAAAAGAAAACTGTAGACGCAACACGAAGGACGACTGCACTACGGCCTCGCTGACTGACGTGGAATAACAGTATAATGCTCCGGTGTTTCGTATGGTGATTGTTACCTGCACTCACCATCCGGCCAGTCTTAGTCTTCGATTTGTCTCCGGGATTGACATCGGCGTTGAGCGACTGAGTCCTAGGTTCGATTTACAGCCGAGGGCAAAAATTATGTACAACATATATTTCGTTTAAGGGTCTCCGAGATATAAACGTGTTAAATCATCAAATAACAAATAAAATCGGAGGTCGCATCTTCAAACAATTTAATTAAAAAAAGAGAACAATACAGCCGGCTGAGTCAAAAGCCACGGGTCTATTCTGTTCGAAAAATATGCAAATGCGTTGTTGGAACGGTATTGTCGGGCAAACACCGGTGTGCCCTTGAGCGTCTATGTCCGACAACGCAGTATCGATTTTATACGCACGTAGAATCAACGACAGAATAAGGCTTCCACTTCGAGAAACGCGACGCGTAATCGATTCTCACTTTCACGCGATTATGCGCTATGTACGTGCGTAATAAATTACAGAATTGCCTGCTCTGCTTGTGACTTACGACACATGTACCTAACCTGAGCTGACCGAACAGTGGTAATTAAGTACAGGTATACAGATATATGGCCTTGGTCAAGATTCATTTTCTTCATTCGCGTTTCGTCTTTGAAAAAAGAAAACCGCAGGTCTGTTAGTGCAATTTACATGAGCAACCAAGCGTGGTTGGTTTACAAAATGAAACAATAATTGTTAGTTATAATAGCAGAGAGTTCAATCTGCGTAGTAATAACGACATTTAATGGGAATACGGACATATACGCGTCAATCGGCTTGTCTGTGGAATTTATTTCAAGCTTTTGTAACACAAAAAGTTTAAAATAAGCTCAAAAAAAAACTTTTTCTACGTGTATGATCAACACCGTAGATATAAACTAGCTGTAGTAGGAATGGTTCGCCTCGGCCTGGGACTACGTCTCAATAGAATACCAACTCATATTAGTAGTTTAGATACGCTGTACCGTTGAGTGAAGGAACACAGCAGGGGTGATAACGCTTCGATTTTATCATATATATATTTATATTTATTTAAATACAATATATCGACGCTGCAATAATGTAGGTTCGAATCCGATATTAGACTATTTTTGTGAACCATCTCAGCACATTCACATATATTTATATATATATATATATATATATATATATATATTATGCCGCTGTGTTTCGTCTGGTGAGTGTAGGAATCCGGAGATCTTTATAACCGATGACGAGGCATTCCCTCTCAGTCCTCAAGGGTGACAACGCATCTGCATTATCCTTCCTTGTACGGGTGAATGTAGAAGTCATGGCCGCAGGAATAATTTGCCATCAAGTGAACAGTGTGAGTGTTTGTTACTCTCAATGTAATAAAAAAATAACATGATTTTTTTTAGCTAGAAACAAACTGCACGTTTATGTTCCCTTTAAAGCAGGTAAAATATTGGTATTGTTCACTACACACTAAATAACATTAAACAGTTACGAAACCTCTCCATTGAAAATATGATAATTAAATAAATTATAACGAGAGAGGGGTACAGTTTGAGATAACCTCAAATTGACTATCGTTACATAAAACTCAATGCAGATGCTAACGCTACGGTGTTACAAAATAAAAATACTACTCAATTGAATTTATGCGTAGTTAGTAATTTTCAGCCTTTTTTCATAGATTCATATCTCATAATTCATAGCCCTTTGAAAGAACACAAAATTGGGCAGTTGAAGTAAACTCAATCTCACAAACAAACGACTTACACCACTTACGGGCGAATATGTATATTTATATGTACTTTGAATTGGAAGACTTATTATAATCATTTGACAGGGGACAATTTTTGAGAGGACCAGTACATCTTTATTTTATTTTTAACTGTATAAAATGACATTAAAAATTTAAATTTACAATGTTAATTTATCTCTCGAAATTTTCGAATTTATTTGTATCGACTTCTTAGTTATTAGAGCACGGGAATATATAGTCACTTCGCTTTAGCAAAATGACCATAGTTTTTATAATACCAGTCACGCTTTCGATACCGCTTTGAAAGATTTCATTTTCTTTTCTCGAATGGTAGATATCCATAGATATATATATAAATCCATTCATAAAATGCTTAACTTGCGTTTGATTTAAATTGTATACATATGTCACAACGACTTCTTTGGTGTTCCAGTGAGAAAAATAAACTGTTCATCTAAAAAATCAGATTTACAAGTAAATTGACCCGGCAATTAATATTTTCAAAATGGCGGCTACTTTTTACTAAGGCAAAAAATTTTAGCACACATAAAATACGACTTAAAATAACCACAAACGATTTCTGCTGATAATTACTTAAATATTTAACATTTAAATCTGTAATTTCCTATTATTATTTACGTTGAACGGGATCCAAATGTTAATTCTGCACACGTACTATGCTTCGCCGCCGCATTGAGAGGTTGAGAATCCATAGAAAATTGTGCAATATACGACGTCGCGTCTTAAGAACTTTTATATAACGTTATATCAGGCCCTTATGCATCCTACTTCGAGTGCTTGGAATTACCGTGTTTCATCTTAATGTTTCCTTAAGCTGTATTCAAAGACGCCGCTGTAGCTCAGTGTCTTCTGCTTTCAATTTCACGCTACGTGAGCTAACCTAACCGAGGAGTTCGATGAGGCCTACCAATGATTTTTTTATTGCACTAGTGTTGATTTATTGGTGAAGGAAAAAATTCGAAGACATGTGAAGTTCGCCAATCCCCGCAGTGAAGTTGCGTGGTGGTTATGGTCTTTATATATATGCAGAGAATATTATGTAATTATGAATATATATATATATATAGTCTGATACTTCAACATACCGGTCAACCACTACAAATAAGCTGAAAATGCTTATGCTACGAAATGGTTCACGAATAGTCCAATGACGAATTCGAACCTCTGACTCTATGTTTCGCAGACTGCACCCTCTAAAGTCTAGACCATTGGGCTATTGACGCTATATAATATATAAATTACATAGCGTCATATAAATATTAGTCGTATACATAATATAAAATTATATAAATTACATATAAGATGTTAACATTCCTCGGATTTGAACGAAGTATTTCCATGGTTACATTTTTAATGGACACGGCATATAGCTGATATAATTTGCCTTGTTAGTCTTTTCGTCCGAACACAAAGGTAGTAACTTTCATATTCGCCATTTGCTAACACTAGATGGGATTATAGTCTAGTACTGGCTAATGGATAACAAAAAATATTCCAATGAGCATAAAGGAATTTCGCTGTCCATTATCTGATGAATATAATATATCTCGTCAGGATCTAGCCTAGCTAGACCCGGCAACCACTGTGCTATTATAATATCTGTATATATAATATGTATATATAGATTACGTATAAAACTTTAATAGCGCCATTCAGTTAGTTGATCGATAGTTGCAAAGGTAAACCAAAGTTCTATTAAGTATCTTTTACTTAATAGAAATATATGAATAGGAATTGCCATAAAAATAAAAAAAGTAACAGGCTATATATGCATCCTATTGGTTTTATTAGGGGACTGCAAGTGTCTTCGAAATATATTTTTTTATAATTACAATTAAAGAATGAAGTTTTTCTCCGATTTCTACGATATATTCCTTCAACGCCGAGCACGTGTTAAATAAGCACATAATATACAATGTCTCCAATGGATTCAATACGCGTACCATGGAATTAAAAGCTAGCGCTTAGAAACTGAACTACAATTGTTCCAGATGGAAATGCAATAAAAATATATTATTTGTAACAAATGACTTATTAATTTAAAAATTAAAATATCTATTAAGTAAACAAAAACTTTATTAACGACACGATATAGTTTATACTCCATTGATTGACAATTATCCATTATTAGTATTACTTATACCGCAAATGTGGACAATGCTTCAAGAAAAATTCAATTAGGCGTTTCGAAGCAGCGATAAGCACTGGGAATCCCCTAGCCTTTGTGAAGCTTATTACTCGTTCGTCCCCCGGCTGGACTGTACAAGAGAGGCTCCCTAGGGGTTGAGGGAACAATTTAATTTGTTAGCTACTGTGTTTTTGACTGGTGCGTATATGCGCTGCCACGAGAGGGGTAAAAACAAGAGTATCATATAATATAATTGAATAACCTTTTGTGTCTCATTGCGATCGTCAACCTGATAGTAAAATACACAATATGGGTGACAAACGAGCTCACAGATAAGTGAAGAAACGTTTGCCAACCAATCATTAGTTAAAATGACCAAAAATAACTCCTGTAACTCTTGATTGGCACATCACCCTACGTGCGGCATAGTAAATGTAAGCGACATTAAAAAAACATAACAGAACTGTTTCCTATTTTTGAAAATTGAATTCGTTGTCACCCTATAGACTAAGATGGGATGTCTCGCCTTCAGCAGTAAGGTTTGTAATCGCTTAAAAGTCGAAATACTGTTTAGGCTGGAAGTATTAGTTAGGGTCCTTCTTAACCTTCGTTAGCCTTTCTTAGTTTTCCTTAGTCCTTTTTAGCGAACCGACCTATTTATGGTGAAACTGGTTTAACACATATTTGCAAGGTCTTCCCACGCAGACCCATCCAAGTCATGGTATCGAATGTCACGCAGCTCGGTGGCCATAAACCAGATGGATATCCAACGCCCCCGCGAATACAGATGTCGGAATAAAAGGAAGCGCATCTTGATTTTGTGTTTGTCATTTTATTCACGTTTAACGCTAACGGATTTATTTGATGACGTCATCGCCTTGTTTAAATAGAACATTTGAATAAATAAACGTTTTTAACGATGTCAAAGTAAAATTTTCTATACAATTTTTATTTTAAATAACATAACTGAACAAAAGTTAAATAAATCTAAAAACATTTCTATAATTTACATGTCATTCAAAGAGAAACAATATAAAAACATTGTATTTGAATAGTTATGGTACATAAATCGAATTTTTTTCGCAAGTAAAAAGTTATACTTTGACAATTATTATTATTTATTATTATTTTCTCATTCACAAAGTTACACAAAAATAATAAAACAGTATAGTGGGAGACTGCTGGACACCACGTTTCCGTGTCTGACATATGCCCTTGGCATTAAGTGCGCCTTTAGTGAAACTTTAAATTTGTTAAGGTTAATGAAATAAAGAGTTAATAGATAAATAAATAAAAAACAGAAAAATTTTAAGAAAAGTATAAATAAAAAAAAATGTCTGCGAGTGAGCGTGTGTGTGAGAGTATATGATTAAAAGCGTTTGTTGTTGATATCTTTGAGTATTAATGTTACAACGGTAGACTAGATATAGAGAATAGGCAGTTCTAGATGCAGCGTGACTGCCCTTACAGAATTCCAGCGTCAAGTAACAACACAGCGCTCCTGTGTTTCGTTTATTCATATTCCGAGACAGTTGCGGGTGACGAAACAATCTACCCCAGTTACCGGTGACAGCAAAAATGAATAAGCTTAAAATATATATTCATTTAACTAACTTAAAAATAAAAATTTAACTATTAATTCTATTCGTGTTTCGTATGGTGAGTGTAGAGATCCGAAGACCTTTATTACTGGTGACGAGATGTTCCATTTCACCCCTCAAAGGTGACAACGCGTCTGCATAGTGATTCCTCTTCGATAATTAATGTGGGTTTTATAATTGAGAGTAACAAACTCGCACACAGTTCACCTGATGGCAAGTGATTCCTGCGGCCCATGACATCTACATTCATCCTTGACAAGGAATCATTATGATTCGAGATTGTCACCTTTGAGGGGTGACATGGAATACCTCGTCATCAGTAATAAAGGTCTCCGGATCTCTACACTCACTGGACTAAACACACCAGCATTCACGCTGCAATTTCACGCTGGTATTCTATGAGGGTGTGGGTTCCTACCCCGGTCGAGGTGACCCATTCATTCTGCAGCTAGAAACAAACTGCAGCGTAGATCTACCAATGTTGACTTTAGATAAAATTAAAAACTACTATGAACTTATTTCCATTTTATTGTTACAATAGAAATATTGTTCCGAATGTTTTAATAGTTAGGCGAAATTGTTTTACTTTTTCTAACTTGATTATTGTAAAAGAATTAACATATTAATACAAAAAAAATGTTACTCGGTGTAGAGTTTTTATTGCATGCAGAGCACGATTTCAATTTAAATTTTTCATTCAAAACGCTTACAGGAATATAACTTCAAAAATGAATAATTCGTCCTTATTTCACAAATAACGTCTCGGTTATTTTAATCATCTATGTGCCTACAAGGAATGTTATTGTGTTATATTTTAATGGTGTTTTTTTAATACTAAAACGATAACTTATAATACAAAAAATAATTAATTTATGTCCACGAAGCTGACGTGACGAGTATGGCCATTATGTTTTGCAATGAAATTCAATTATTATCACAAATCTTCTTCAAACACAAAGCTTAAATAGAAGAGTGGTTAGAGAGATGTCTAAATAAAAATAACTTAGTATTTAAATTTACTTATCTCCAGCAAACATTCTTAATTGCATCATCTGAGGTAGGACGAATGATCAGACAGAGACACAATATTATTCTCTATCTTGATTTTAAAATTTACTTTTTTTTGTGTATGAGTATTGTTGTTGGTCCAGAGGCATTTACAGCTTTATCTAATTAGACTCGCGAGCGGGAGGACCGCTAGGGGAGACAACGACGATGCTGTTGCACCACCGCTGCACTCCGACCCCTATGGACGAAGAACGTCGACGACAACAGAGGGGGCGATAATACTTATATAATTAGTAGGTGCGAAACCTCGACTCGGATCGCTATCCAAAGGGAGGTTTTCAAATTTAATAAACCTAAAGATGTACGTGTAACAATCATACACACCAATGCACACTAATTTAAATCGTATAAACCCCATAGAGATAACAAATTACAAGCTTTCCAAATCGATACGGTTCATTACCACTCGATAATCATAGACGAGCTACGCAATCGACAGTTATAATAGATTGGGGAGACAGGACTCGAGTTTATAGGCGACGTGAGTTCGAAAGTTATTATTAGAGCAGAATGTTACGTAAATGTGAAGTTTGTTACAAAACGCTTTTATCTGGCGTAGTCGGCCTTTCTCTTCGGTATCATGAATTCTGTGGACGCGTTGCGCGAAGCCCGCCGCGGCTTTGTTCTAGACATAATCTAATGTAATCTGTTGGCGTAATGTCTTAGTTCGTTTTTTTTTTATATTTGTGTGATACTGTTGGTCTTTGGTCCTCTACAGCTTTAACGGAACAGACTCGCGAGTTGGGGCCCGCTGATTAGGGAGACAACGGCGATGCTGGCACGTAGAGCGGCTTACCACTGCTGAACTCCGACCCCTGTAAACGAAGAAAATCGACGACTACATAGGGGCCCGATTGTGGTCCGAGGTACCCTCAGAAGGAGGTTCGAACCTCGGCTCGGATCGCTATCGAAGGAGGGTGACGGGGAAAAGGTCGGTTTTGGAGCAGCCAGGACACAAACTGAAAGTTGTGTCGGCTGCTAGGGAACAACGTCGCACTCGCCGGTGAGATGTAATGTTTGTGTGATGTAGTGTCGAGTAATAATCACGCCCGCACTAAGGGGCGTGATTATTAATCGTCACTGGGTACTCGAGATATCGATTCAAATCTTTCTTAATCGAGTACGTAGCTAAAATTATTATAAAGGTTCTGACGACAAGGAAAGCCGAGCAATTCTCCTCACGATCAGCTAATTTAGATAATTGTATTTTTTATTTCGATACGTGGCTTTTGCTTATTGCCTTATATATTTCGTTTCCTATAAATTAACTTTAGGTGTTTTGGATGATAACTTTTATATCGAACAATCTCTATTCAACCCAATCTAGGTAGACAGAGATAGGAAACGCAAAACAGGATAGAGTGTAAGTTTGTTGCTCGAATTTATACTCCCTACCCTGGGCGCTATTAATATATACAAGACCATGTTTCTCAACAAATTTTATGTCGCGACCCACGAGAAAGCCAAAAAGGTATTTAAATAAAATATTTTTAACATAATATTTAAATAATACTTTCATTACGATATATTACTCCTTCACTATAAAGTCATACATTTATTAATTAATTTATAGATAGTTTTTGTGCATTGTTTTTTACATGGTAATGTTTAATTTTGTATATTAAAATTCATTCGTTTAAACGAATATGTCGTATACAGGTCTTATTCATTGCACAGATAGCGACCACCTTTAATAACAAACGCGACCCCCAGACAGAAACGATACACTAGTTCGTCCAAGCTTTTTTTTTCTTTATCTCTTCATTCAATGTATAGCTTGGCTTCGTAGGGTATTAATGATGACAGATCATTCGATTTTAATTACGCGGGGTGACGAAGCAACTTATTTATAATTCTTAATGAGTGAGCTACTAGGAACACAGACGTCAAGTGAACTGTTCCTTATTTTATCATACCCTAATTCCATATAAATATAATTAACTGCATTTATCCAAACTTACGCTTAGATTTATGCGACTAATTTAAGATGAATTATAATAATTATGATATGATAATGTACATAGAACTATTAAGGTATTTAACTCAAGAAAACACGTGCACGAAATCGTCTATGCATTTATAATTTCTATCTAAAACAACTTTATGAACATAGTGACTAAAGTATAATCTAGTAAATTGCAAAAGCCGTGTACAATCGCAAAAGTTTGTAAACGTATTAATCGCTGACAGCTCTACATGTTTTTACTTCACGGAACTTTTCCCGATAACAAGTTATTCTTACTGGTATATCTTAGTCGAGATATCAATAACGTTGTTATCCTTGACGTCTAACATAACCCAAACAATAAGATTGTATACCATGTGCGGACCTGTATTGAATAAAAGTAGGACGATGCTATTTAACCCAGGTATTAAATCATAGAAGAGGAAATTCCTAAAATTTGTAATGTCTTTATGTCTTATATTTTTTATATACTTCACAAATCGTTGTTAATTTTTTTTTTAATTTCATAATTATGTATAACATTTGCAAATGTTACCACATGTTGTACTATTTTCTTTAAAATTATAATTGAACATTAATCTCAAATTTAAATATTGGCTTTGTTATATTGTGACAATTTATTCTATTAACTATTACATTGTCGCCCATTATACTTGCAGACTTGTGTCGTTATGGCACTAATATATTGTAGGCATCGTTCTCATCTGTGCAATAGCAAAAAAAATACATACCTCAACAACAGCGTCCAAAGCCATCCTCTCAATGTCCACATGGTAGAAGTTGAGCTGCGGCACATGCCTCCTCCGGGGCCGTATGTCGTCGTAGTACGCGACCACGTCGTTTATGGAGACCACGGGGCAATCGTCTACGGTGCTGCAACCGCTGCTGACGTTATCTACCCCGCTGTCCGAATCGCCCTCGCCCCCAAATCCCTCCTTGGAGTCCCGCCTGTCCCCGTAACTCGTCTCCGAACCCTCCTGGTATCCGGACTCGTTCATCTCGTCCGGCGTGACGATCTCCGGTATCTTGACCGCGTCGTCGTACTCGTACCCTTCATCCTCGAAGTTGGTCTCCGATCCGATTGTGTCGGTCATATTGTTTAGTTTAATGCTGTTCGTGTGTACTGTCCACTACATGCTGGTCCGCGACGCTCGGTGACACTGCGGCGCCCTGGGGACAAGTGGACGGATTAGATGCGAACGTTATCAGCGCGAGATTATATTGACAGCTCTTCGTAATGTAATAGGAAATAAAGACCATCAATGACGAATTAATGCGCAATTTTAAATCCATCCAATAAGGATGAGGTTCTTTTTAAAAAAATAAATTTAGAGCATCGTTTTCTCCAAAAAATTCGGGGCCAATTACAATTGAAATTATATTAAAGTAACTTTATATGATATTGCAAACAATGTGTATTCACGTATTTATTTAGTGTGGTAATAGACGGACCACACCGTTTCTTTTTTACCGTTTGATTCTTACAGCATAGGAGATGAGGAAAAACTCTTCCGACCGGGGGAACTCTTTATATAAAAAGTATACAATTATTGAATATGACTTACGGTCGAGGTCCTTAAAATAAAAAAACTGTCGTCCATTTTAAGTCGAAGATCAAACTAAGTGACGTGATATAGAGACCTATGCTTAGCAATTAAATGTCGAAGGCTATTGGCACTGAATCATAACAATAAGCTAAACATGATTTTCTCACGATGTCCGCGACGCCAATATTTTCAACCACGCATTATCTATTTATGTACGTTTTATAACAAACAGACACACATTCGCCGACCCACCGAACTCCGTGTTTTTATTACATTGAGACTAACAAACAAACACACAGTTCATCTGATGGTAAGCGATTCCTGCGACATCCACATTCATCCTTGATAGGGAATCATAATGCACAGGCGTTGTCACCCTTGAGGATTGAGATGGAATGCCTCATCACCAGTAATAAATGTCTTCGGATCCCTACACTCACCAGACGAATAAAACAGCAGCATTATGCTCCTATTTCACGCTGATATTCTGTGAGGGCATGGTCCAAACCCCGGTTGAGCTGACCCATTCATTCTGCCAGCAGAAACAAACTGCAATAAAATAAATCGATGTTTATATAAAAGAAAGGGTTAGTGTGGCTTCCCGGCTAAATGTACACGAAATAATTTACTTCACGAGGAAACTGAAAACTTTATAGAATTTTCTAAAAATACTATTACGTTTACGTAACTGTTTTCTCCAAATGTAGTTAGCTAAAAATGTGTCCTTTCTAATTGCGAACAAACTAATTGGCAAACGAATAGGCCAATAAGGCTGAAAATCCCTTACGGGCTTATAAATAAATTAGATTGCCAAACCAATTAGTTCCTTTGTTATTTCAAGATATAAATAATTTTGTATCATATTATTTACAAATAGTAGAAATTAATATCTTATCTTATAAATATAGAAACCAGAAAAAGAAATGCACAGAACGAATAATAGTACCATTTAGGACAATCAATGATTCTCTAACTTTATTCTATTATGTTTCACGATCGTATGTAACTCCTAATAAACAAGACGAATCATTTTTTTCTTTTATATTAAACACGAGTTCATCTAATATTGTGCACAAGAGATAAACGTGGTCCCATGACACATACACCTATCCTCAACAAACATTCAAGATGCATATAGCCCTGAGCACTGCGATGGAATAAATTGAGTCCCGAATCCCTAAACTCACTATTCAAACACAGCAGCATTATGCTATTACACGATTATGTTTTGTGCGTGATCTTTCCACGTTGATTGAAATTATAGCAAGGAATTAGCATTGGTTAGTCCTCTAACACGTAATAGTATTAACTAACCTTTATTTATTGTGTAGTGTTTGTAATATGACTATGAGTTATATTTTATCTTTAACTATTTGCACTCGGTGAAATCTTTAATATGGCCTACCAACAACGCCAGACAAATTTTTACAAATAGCAACTCTGCTTCTATTTCACACGTTCGCGCGTGCTGAGTTTCACGGAAGATTTAAAATCTTGCTTTTATTTTTCGAGCTGTTGGTCGCTGTTAGTCCGAGGGCTTTTCCGGTTGAGAGGTGACCGAGCGCTTATGGCGCTCAGTCGAGACCTCTAATAGTGGGTAACCATCAAATGGGCTCCCGAGAGGGAACCTCGTCTTGGACCGTTACTCTATTTCGCGAGAGCGTCTGACTCGAGGGCGCCCGTGAGGGCCGAACCTCGGCTCTTAACCTGGTTATCAGGAATGTTAGTAATGTTACTAGAAATTATAATATTAGGGGCAACGTATACATAGATCACTAGAAAGTAATTGATAACTTCAGCCCATGCTATGCGCATCCTAAATAAAGATTCATGATGTATATCCCAGGTACCCCCCACGAAGAGTGAGATGGAATGCCCGTTACCCGTAATAAAGTGCACGTACACTCACCATATGAAACACAGTCGCGTAATGTCACTATTTTAGGTATTCAGTGATGTCGTAGTCCAACGTTGGACTGCAGCCCATGACATCTACATTCATCCTTGACAAGGAATCATAATGCAGATGCGTTGTCACCCTTAAGGACTGAGATGGAATGTCTCGTCGCCAGTAATAAATGTCTCCATATCCCCACACGCACCAGATGAATTGATTGATGAGGGCGTGGTCCTACCCTGGTCGAGCTGACCCATTCATTATGCAGCGTAGCTCTACCATTGTAAACCACATTAGTTAAAATTAACACAAAACACTATCAATCTCAGTGATTACCTCCACCATCATTAGACTTTCATCGTCAGCGACCAGCTGATCTTCGTAAAATAGAATTATAAATACATTTGCTTTTTAGTATTCATTCTCTTTCCAATTCTTTATTCTCTATGTTATTTAAATGAGTGCTATACTATATCTCAATAATAAGGAAGTCACGGTAATAATTACAATAATTGACTTTTAACTACGTCAATATCGTTTCGATTGGTGTAAGTGTTGCCATACGAGACAATGAAAAGATTTTTTTCTGTCGGGAAAATTATTTACTATTAATTTCTACGATACCGCTGTCATACTTTATATATTTATAATGCCATATCTTTTAACCCTTGGTAGAGTATTTACGTCTTATTACGTCTCTTTCTAGTCCCGGCACGGATGGGCGTGCGAGCCACCAGAGTATACAAGTGTAAAAAAGCGTAACGCCGATGTGTTTCGTCTAGTGAGTGTAGGCTTGGGAGACACTTGACACTGATGACGAGGCATTCCATCTTATTCATATGGGATTCGTGAGCCGCAGGAATCTCTTATCATTTGCGCTGAACTATGAGATCGTTTGTGACCCTCAAAATAATAAAAAAAATGCACTTTCCTCAGCGGTGTTATTACAAAACCCTTGGAAGTCCTGGTGGATTTCGAAGGGACGCGATCGAACAACGAGCATACAGCTGACCTGGTAAATGATGGATGGCGTGCCTGTGACCTCTACAACCATCCTCGATAAAGATTCAAGATTATAAATTCCTTCCCCGTTCAACCAACATGAGTAGGTCACTCATGTTGGAGCTAGAAACTTGCCCTATTCAAAACATAGACACAGGTCAAGTTAATATAATTGTATTTATTAAAAATTTTATATTTAATGTGTGATAAGTTTCAAAGCAACGGCAACATGAATTTATTTTACGAAACATATACCACCAGAGGAAACTAAAAGTCTGAGGTATATTGAGATAGAGAATAGAAGAATAACGCGAATCACCATAATCTGAACACATTTACGAATCAAATAATTGACGCTTAGAGTGTTTTCCAACAAAAATTTATTTATATTAAATTAACAAAACCAAATAACAATATTATTGACACAAATCTGTGAAATTGCACCATTATTCTTAACTAGGCATCATTACGGACACGAGGCGTAGACTTTAGAGTACTCGGTCGATTCGTCGCGGGTTCTACTCCTTGCCGAGGTGTAATAGTTGTGTATTACAAATTGATAGTTTTCAGGTTTCTTCGGTATATTTGATACTGCATCTTCATCTTAACCTTATAACATGTGCATTACATAGGACGCCTCTACGTTGGCTGCCTCGGTATTTGCTTAAATATTCACGGCACTATAATATTTCCTGCGCAGATGATTTCAACTGGGATATACAAAAGATTTAGCTCCGGTCAAAGTTGACCAGGAGAACATAATCATAATCTAAACTTTTACACTGTTAGTCATGCTAAAACTAGTTTCTAGTTGCAACGTGGATAGTTTTGTCTAGTTGTAGATTTGTTCAGGTGGACGTAGATATCATGGCCTAATTGCCGTCATCATCATCTCAAAAAAAAATTATAGAAACACAATCCCAACTACTTTGGGATGTCAACAATGTCAATTGTTAAATAACTGGGAACGTGTTAAAAGTTTATTTATTATATTATATTTCTATTCAGCTAGTATTATCCAAGAATTACATCCACAATCCAATCACAATCCAAGGATTTCTTAACCAAGCACACCCTGTATCTTAATGATCTTAATGCGAACAATACAATACAACTAACATAACATGAATGTCATCAAATATTGAAATCATACAATCTCTCAAATGTTGGTGAACGTTATACCTGTAAATACCTGCTTTAGTAAATATATTTATATCTGATAGTAAATACTGACATTTAAAGTGTATTACGTTACTATTGAAAGATGATGTCAAATGTTAAAATCAACGTTACGGAAGTTTCATTGTACTTTCTATTTATTACGTGCAATTTTTTTTATTATTATTTGGAATAACCAACAGCTACATAATATATATTACATCAATAATATGATATAGCAGACAGTGTGATTACGTAGCCAACATCGTTATTCACAACTTAAGTAAAAATATATATAACTTAAGTAAAGATATAGTCGCGTTCCAGTCGTGACTCCTTCCTTCACCGCTAACCAGGGTGGTGGGTTTGGACAAACACCCCGATCTAACGTAGTGCTTGTATTTTGCAAGGTTTATGGAGTGACGTACTTAAATTTGATTTATATACAAGTATATAATTAGTCGTTATAAATATTCTTCTTTTTTCTTTCTATAAATTAATTTTAAATATTGAAATTCTAATATGATGCCATTCTTTAACACCGACGAACGATGGATCGACCGACATCGCACAAAAAATTACCAAACTGAAGTGGCCATATAGCAAGCAGAACCAATAACCGATGGGGAACAAAGGTTCTTGAGTAGCAACTTGGATTGGACCTGTCGCATTGTAGAACGACCCTCCACTAATGGAGCGACGACCTGTCTACATATGCATGTTAACGGGTCAATAGATGCCATCTGTATGTAATATTGTCATTGCGGTAGAACGTGCTGGAAAACGTCTTTTTAAAACTCACATTCGTAGAAATACAGATTACTGAATATGAATTATACGCTTTTTTTTATTACATTTAGAGTAACAAACGAGCTCACAGTTCACCTGCTGGCAAGTGATTCCTGCGGCCCATGATATCTACATACCTCAAGTAATCATAATGCAGACGTGCTGCCACCCTTGAGGACTGAGATGAAATGCCTCGTCACCAGTAATAAAGGTCTCGCGAGCTTAAAGAAAATTATTATTATTATTCTTAAATTATGAATGCATACCGTAAAGATCGTCTGTATCGTGAAATAAATTCATGTAAAGCGTCGAAAAGAAATATTTTTATCGCGCCCTAATCCATTTTAGTAGATCTAATAAACGCGAAACACGGTAAAATGAATGACTTTAAATATATAATATAGTTCCATTTTGAGGCGTCTGAAGATTAGCCGACGCCGAAGATTCGCTTTGATCAAGGCACCTTGTATATTGACTGACTGCTGAAATAATTCGATAAGAACTGTTTACTGTACTGGCCTTGTTTGATCATAAAGTCTCACATAACTTTCTTAATCTGTTATGATTTTGTTAAAGTATTTTTGGGAGCTACGTGTAAATCAAATAATTTCAGTTACTATATTTTCGTTACAAAATTATTATATTCTATTTTACATCTACATACAAATGTTTGCGTATGGTCACAATCAATAAATAACGTTTGAATTACACGTAGGATATTTTTTGATTTTATATTTAATTCTTGTTTGCTTGTTTATGTTTTGGTTACGATGTAATATTTGATAAGCAATATTTAAGTAATTTTTTTTGTATCTTTTTAAAAAAAGATTTACAGAATTTCAATTAGTGAAAACTTACTAGGGGTACATATTCAGTTAAGCTTTATAACCTCTAGGAGGATTGGGACATCGTAAAAAAAAAATAACAGTCCTCGTGGACGAATCACACTTTTTCATAATTTTCACAGAAGTTATTTTACGAATACAGAGGCAATTTATTTTATTAGGGGTGACAAACAAGCACACATTTCACCTGATGTTAGTGATAATTGCGGCCTATACACATACGGCATACACATTTACCCATCAAAACAAAGATTCAAGATGCCAAACGAAGGCCCCGGGGGTGAAACCCGATGCGTTGGTATGATCAAATTCGCACCACAGTGAACACTTACGTCCACAACGCTGTTCAAATTGCCGTCGATAGGAAGAGATGGAGACATATATCTTCGAAGAAGTTGATGCATAAAGGAGGTCGCGACCCTCAGCATTGAGGAACACGATGCGAATAGAGGAAGAACACGAGAAATTACAATGAATCTATTACAATGGGAGAGATATGTTGCTGGCTAGTTTTAACCTAGGGTATGAATGGGTCGGTTTCATCGTGCAAGGATCACGCCGTACACGGGCGATATACCAGCATCACGCTTTGCGTGGAAGGGTGGAGAGGGGGATGTTCTCCAGGCGGACGGGCTGCCTGGGTGGCCGACGCAGTCAGGATCGCGGATGTGTACGAAAGCATTCATGTGGCCATGCCCTACGCAGTGAAACTGGAACACCATGGGGTTTTAGTCAGTGCGAGTCTGACATAACTCATCCTTGCCATCGGAGGAGATTTTTTACCCCCATGTAATAAAACGAAAAAAGGGAAACGTTTAAGTTAAATAATGTATATACGCTCGTATAATACCTCAGAACTGAAACCAAATGTTTATAAAACCCTCGATAGATTTTACAACTGCTTCACTACAAATAGCCTTGGTGTAAAATCCAAAGCAAACATCCTTACTTTTACAACGAAGCTACTCGTCATAAAAATAAGCAGAAGATAAAATGAACATAATCATCATGGTGATACAACAAGGGGACTGCATTAAGTTTTTAAGGGTGCGAACTTAATTGGAAGAACGAACTAAACGCTATTGAAGGTAATATTAGCTTGGCTTGCTACGATCTAAGACACCGTCGGGATGTTGTTGGCGTTAAACGTCTTAAATCTGAACATTATGCTCTTGGGGAATCTATACAAGGTATAATTTCAGGGCAACAGTTTTGATTACAATGTTAGTATTGCTTTTGTACTCCAATTAAGGGCGATTGTTAAAATTCCGCAATGATATATTAATGGTATATTTAAAAAAAAATCTAATATTTAAAGTTATGTTTCTATTCAATAACGAATTCTTTTAATTATTATAAAATAAGAATTTGACATTTCATTTCGTTTTCTTGTTCGGTTATGTTTTGGTTTTGTTTAGATTTTTTACTTATTTAAAGTATGTAAATGTATTGGAACACAATTTTTTTGTTAATAAGTAAATAAATGGAAACAAGGCATTTCATCTCAGTCCTCAGATCTGACAACGCATGAGTGTCTTGTAGCTCTGTTTAGGATGGTGATTTTAATGGGCTGCATTTATCACTTACCAACAGATAAGACGCTTGCTCGTTTAAATCCTTTTATATAAATAAAACTTTCGTTTTCACCTCATTTCAGCATGGATGGAAATCGAACGCCATAGACATATTTTTTTTTATAGAGTACGTGGCAAACGAGCATGCAGCCCGATGGTAAGTGACCACCGTCGTCCATGAACATCCGCATTTGGATGGATTTTCCATTATAACACCCAATAGAGTTCCTCCTAATTATAATATATCTTATATATTATATCTTATATAATTATATCTTACGTAAAAAAAAGGAGCAGTTATGGCTTGTCCTTGTTCAAAAAAAAAAGCAACATAATCTTAATTAATATATAGTTAATCTTATAACACTCCTCTCTGGAGTGGTTATAAGAACACAAACCCTTAACTCTGCAGTAGATACATAAAATATCTTAAAAATATTTTCCTTTATTATCTTCGCTGTGTTATCTCATTCACGATATTTTCGTTTACATTTGAACACACAATGATGACGATGATTTGATCAATTATCAGTCACATCTGTAAGAGATTTATGATGCCATGATAATGTAATATTAATGTGAATACTGCGTAACAACCATCTGTTGATCCATTTAGAGTCGTCACTAGGATATTTGTCACTAAATATACTATTAATAGAACATATGTGTGAGTGAGAGAGACCTTTATTTATGCGGAACAAGCACAAGGGTCCCCCTAAAAATGGTTTTAAAAGTGTTTTCTAGATGCCTCTGCAGTTAATAGTACCGATATATTATAACAAAAATTTATGAATAGGAAAAAAACGAACAAAACTCGAAACTGTAATTACAGTATCGAGTTCGCCTCCTACCGCTATGCGTCTCAATTCCGCGATCGTCGTTCTCTTTCTTACCTATAGCAACAGGTGTCCCTATTCCAGTAACCCAGATATTGTGTCAAGGGCAGTCTGTGCCAGCAACAAGTCGATGCCTCCCGGATAGGCTGTCACCACGTTAACAGTATAGAATGAGAGAGAAGGAAAATAAGCGATAATTTTAATAGCAATGACATGTCATTTTGACAATGTCAAATTGGGCGGGAATAAATAAAGTTGATAAAATATATTTTAACAAACTTGTTTAATTATTTATTATGTTTATTATGGGTTCCTGTATATATTTTGAACATTTATTGATGACAAACAAATGTATACATATGATATGCGTCTCGTACACATAGAAGACACATGATACGTATGTATTCGCAGGCACAGCAAGTTGTAAATAAAATGAGTTAGCACTTGGAATATGTAAGTCATGCAAAAACACATTTAATTTAGTAATAACTATTTCTTCAATCGAATTCGACCACGACGTCATCTTCTGGTCGTTGCCAGAAGATATCACCTGCGCAGGATACATAATTAATTGAAGATGTTTGTTTTGTAAATGTATGTATGTGAACCATCAAAAAATTGTTTTGTAAATGTATTTTTTTTACAAAGAGAAAAAACTTAACTAGCAACATTATGTTTATAAAACCGTGCAACATTATTTAAAAGTTTTAGAGTACTATCCCATTGGGGAAACAAGTTTTGTGTGATAAAACATTGCGATCACGTAAAAGGTTGGACGAAATAAGTTTGACACTGTTATAAATCACTTCTTTATACGTTCAGACAAATCTTGAGCTATCATTTATATGGTCTATAACGTGACAGTTATCTGTATAAATAAAATTTAATTGGTGTTCGTTGGTGAGCGAATCACTTGCGAACGGCTCAAATGAATGGTGGGTTTTTATTAAAGGAAATATGGGAAAAAATGGCAAATTCCAGAATAACTGAAAATCCTTTTTCTTATAGGGCTAATGTCTTGCCCTGAACCGATGCTCAGCTAGTATCACAATACATGGACTAATTCTTGTGAAAACAATTTTTAAACAAGTTTTTTTTTCTAAAGAATGCAATGTTAACGCGAATTAAGTTTAAATGGTTGACTGAATAGTTGAATGGAAAACAGATTGAAAGTTTCGCAGACCGTACACTAAACCATCAGGCTATTGGCGCTTTAATTTTATTTAGTCGTAGGCATCACGAAAAAATATCATAGTTTTAGAAGGTAAACCAGAAAAAATAGTAGTAAAGAAACAATTCAGCCTCTACAGTGTCTTCGAACACAAAAATTTATTTATTTCCTCGACGTGCCGGTTTCACGGACGTTTTCTTTCATCAATGCCGAGTACATAGTTAACAGTGGATCCAACTAGGTTTACTCGCATACCATAATATTAAGAGCCAGCGACCTGACACTGAGCTGGCACGTTGGCTATCAATGGCAACATTCCTGGAGGGATAAGAATACCATTGATGGGAAGAAACAAGTCTTCTGATAAGCGATAGGAGATGCACGCCTTAAGAAAGCTGTGCTTTTTTCTCACAGCATGAATAACGCTGTAGGATCTTTCTCGAGAATTTTTCAATTTCACAAACTGGTCGTCCAAGAAAAAATCCTTATATATTATATATTCCTTATAGAATTAGTGACTGAACGAAATCGGAGCCGCTTATTACCGGTGACAAAGCAATCGATCTTAGTCCTCGAGGGTAACAATGTACTACGATTCCTTATCGAGGATGAATGCGAGTCAAGGAACGCAGGAATCACTTCCCATCAAGTGGAACGTGTCCGGCACACGGTCACCATAAATACAACACTAAAAGAAAGTCATAGAGAAAGAAATAGCCCGGAAATACTTCCCTTTCAGCTAAAGACAATCAAATACCTTTAATTTTTATATCATATATACGGTCATTGCAGAAAAAATAATGGAACTTTAAAGCTTCAAGCTCTACATCACGTATGAGCAATTTTGCACGATTCAGCGCTCAAGGCTTTAGCCAGCTGAACCATAAGCGAAGGTCAAAAGGTAGCATATATATTGCTGTATGGGCATTTGTTTGGCATTATGCCATACGGTTGCAGTCCAGTGACGTGAGATGACTCGACTGGCCACTGATAAACTTTACTATGCCATTCATCAAATGCGTGTACGCAATTTTAAATAAGCTCTTTCTCTGAAAGCGATTACGACATTCTTTTTTTTCGTTCCGGTGTGTTTAGGTACCGAGTTGTGTATGACTCAAATGTATAAGTAACCGACTATATATATATATATATATATATATATATATATATATATATATATATATATATATATATATATATATATATATATATATATATATATATATATATATATATATATCCCACAGCTGGGCATAAGCCTCCTCTAGAGAGGATATATATGGACATACTATTGAAACGATTTTCTTAAACTTACAGCTTCAATCAGCTTTTAAAATTGCATTTATCAATCGGGATCGAACTTGGTATGCTCGTTTACCGTGAGTTAAAAACGAGCGTTTAGGCACTGAGCACGCATTTTTATGGAATGAAATGATGAGTCAATGCGGATAACTGCTACAAGAAAAAGAAAATTTTAAGTAACTTTCTTCTCTATAAACGATTCGGACATTATTTTTTATCGGTTCCTGTTTCTTTAGGTGCCTAGTTATAGACTCGTTTATACGCTAGTTTTGTAGAAAGAATTCCATATTCATACGGATATTTTGCTACATGCAAGGAGTGAATATATAAGTAGTGTAGACTGTACTCCACAAATATAAACTATTAAGAGCAAGATGAAATCGATTCAATAGGTGAAGGACCACGCTTTCTCAGAATACCAATATTAAATAGTAGCTTGGTTCCGTCCGATGATAAATATAAAATGAACACTTTATTATTGGTGATGAGGTATTACAAAAGAATCTTTAATCAAGATGGTCAAAGGTCGTCTCTTGTTTATTGTTCAGAAAGGAAAATAAATTTTACGCGTTACTTCCATGTTTTACATGACCAAACTATTCGTGCGACAACCTGTTAGTAACTGCGGCGTGACTATTCCGCGTGGCATTACCATGTGGATTATTTTTTTTTACAGACCTGATCCTTATAACAATATAAATAGAAAAAAAATTATATTGCTATCTTCCTCTTGCAAAGATTGAAAGCTAAGTTCCGTATGCAGATGGCAGGTGAACATTTGTAGACTTTGACATCAGTCCACTAAAACCTCATTACGGTAAAAGAACAAAAGCTAATACGGGATACTTAGGGGCTCAATGACATGTTCAATAAAAATATAAAAAAAAATCAATGAGCAGTTACTTGGCTTCTAGAATTCTATACAGTAATGCCCAGGTCTGACCAATGACCTTCTACGACGAAACATACAGAGCAATATATAAATAACACATTTTTTATTAAATTAAAAGTAACAAACGAGCCATTTAGTTCACCTGATGGTAAGTGATTCCTGCGGCCCATGACGTCTATATTCATCCTTGACAAGGAACCATAATGCAGATGCGTTGTCACCCTTGACGAATGAGATGGAACGCCTACTCGTCACCATTAGTAATAAAGGTCTCCGGATCCCTACACTCACCAGGCGAAACACAGCAACATTATGCTGCTATTTCACGCTGGTATTCTGTTAGGGCGTGGTCCTACCCCGGTCGAGCCGACCCATTCATTCTGCAGCCAGAAAAAAAGTGCAGTGTAGCTCTACCACTGCCAAAATATATTGATATTTTTTTTAGAAAGTCAGTAGCGACAAAACAGCACATAGTTCACCTGATGATGGTTGGTGAAGTCGCTGCTACTCAAGACATCTAGTTGATGATAAGTTCCTGAGGTCTAAGATGGGAAGCCTCCTTTACCACTAATTGGTCAACCCGGCTTTACCTCTAAATGGTCAACCCGGACTCACTGTACGTAACACAGCACAATAATGCTGCTATTTGACGCTGTGATTCTTTGAGCTAGAAACTAGCTGAAGCTTGCACCTACCACTGTTAAAATCATCTAAAGTTTTCATGTTAAGGATTATTATATTAGTAATATTTTAGATGGAGGATATGTTCAGATATATATTGAAAATATATAATTTTAAAAAAGTTCCTCTAAGTTTATTTAGCTGGTTCTTCTCAGGTCTGTGACATTTTTCCGAATCGGAAATAATATTTTAAGAATCTGTACGTATGCTTCCTTTATAAATAACGACATTTGATTTAAATAAATCGTCCTCCACGTGGTCCATAGCTGCAGCCTGGCTTTACTACGCGATTGTACAAAATACCAGACATGCACAGACGTATTGTATTATTAACACTATATCCATGTAAATATATGCATATATGCGTCTCATAAATGTTTCATTTCATTATCCGCTCTCGAACGTAAACGCAACGTAAAAATGGCAGTCTGTTAACTCGTAAACATTTTATAGGGCAATATCACTGTCATGCGCCATCATGACATAATATGGCCCTGAACTTGCGGCTGTGCGAAAATACGATGAACCCCGAAGGTCGAAGGTCGGAGCCACCTGTTGCACATGGCGGCACGCCAGCGATTCATTCGGCTACGTGCAGAGTCGCCAATTATCGGGCTTTTCGCGGATAGTCCGATAAGCCACAGCTACGCCGGTGGATAAAGTCACATAAAACGTCTTATATAAGGTAAAACCTTTTTTATAAAATCATACCACAATGTGTTGCAATGCGATGTAATTTTTGTTTTTTTTTTAATTCGATTGTACTGTGCCAGAAACTTTTACTTGTACCAACAACCAACTGTACGACGTTTTAACTCTCTTTTGAACAATTGTAATGCGCGAACGTATAGATGATGACTATAGACATTATGTTTTATATATGTGCGTGTGTGAATAAGAGATTAAAATCAAACGAACAGTGTTCAGGTAGTGTTTCCTAGTTTTGATGGTAAGTGAATTCTGCGGTCATTGACACCCCCCACATACCGCCTCAATATGGAATCATAATGCAGATGCGTTGGCTAGATTACGTAAATGAGTAATTTATTGCTGTTATGTTTATATTGCCGAGTAAAAAAAAAAAAGAAAAAACGGGAAACCTTATAACTGCTAAAGCCCATCTTAACCCTGAGGGTTGACAACGCAGGTGCATGATTTCTTATCATATATTACATTATTAAATAAAAATTACTACATACAAAAATATATATTATATATAATAACAAGTATCTCTATCAGTCTATCAGTACTCTTTCGCAAAACATAAAAGTAATTGCATATTATTAAGAATGGTAACCCTATTGCTTTCACACATTCATTCACCCCTTGTCCCAATTAATTGAGTGCATCGCCTGTTTTAACGTAACTCTTTAAACATCGTATATTTTCATCGCTAACATTGGAACACACACTGTATGTTGAATAATTCATTAACTTACTTTGACCCTTTATTGTTATTATTATCTTATAATGCAAACAATACTATGTATTTTTCATTTAAAATTATCTTTTATTACCTCTTTTTTATATATTAAAGGTGACAAACGAGCACACAGTTCTCCTGATGGTAGATGACTGCCGCCCATGACATATGTACATCCAAACTCGACAAAGATATTAAAGCTTTTTTTAAAAAGAATATTAGAAATGCTATTAGCTTAATTAATATTCCAGTTAACCACTCTAACTAAGCTGAAAATGCTTGTGCTACGAGATGGTTCAAGGCAATACTCTAATAGCGGATTCGAATCTACGATATTAAGTTTCGCAGACCGTACCCTAAACCATTAATCTATTGACGCTCCAATTGGGCCACCGTGGGAAACTCAGCAATGTTATGCTTCTATTTCACTCTGATATTCGACCTAATCCTTCATAAGCCGAACTGACCCATTCATGTTATGGGCGTGGCTCTATCATTGTATAAACACTACCTAAATATGAATTGGTGTCATTAGCCACTGGATTAAGTTACCATCGGATGAATAGTGTACTCATTTGATTATTTTTTATTGCATTAGGCATTTCTTCCACTATTGTCTCTTCCGGAAACTCAATGATTTGCATATCTTCGGAAAACTCATCATCGTCGGGAGGAGTTTCTTCTTCCACAGAGACGGTTGTGACAGATTCTTCGTCTTCTTTTCGACGGTAGTTATTTCTGTTACTTCTTGTTTGGGGCCTCTCTTTGCTTTGTGATCACTCGCTTGACCGTCTTGATTTGCTTAGTTTCACCTGTCGCCTCTCTTCTCTTATTCAATCTTTACTTCCTCGGGTTGATCTTCGACAAACCTAGCATTTTGTGACTTAAGTAAATCATCAAGTGGGGCAGTGTTTTCGTCTAAAATTTCCTCTGTCGTGTGAACTGTGATGACTGGTCGTCTTTTTACGTCATTGTAATCTTTATAGTTTCAGTTTTGAACCCTGAGGGCTGTGATGGAATACCTCGTCACCTGTAATAAAGGTCTCAGGGTCCCTACACTCACCAGACGAAACACAGCGATATTATGCTGCTATTTTACGCAGGTATTCTGTGAGTACGTAGTCCTACGTCGGTCGAGCTGACCCATTCATTCCGCAGTAAGAAACAAACTGCTGTGTAGCTCTACCACTGCAGAATTAACTAATTTAATGAAAAAGGAATTATGATAAAAAAAAGAGTTATGTGACACTCTCTAGCATGTCCAATAAAGAGGGCCGTAGAAGAAAAATGGTTGGGCATATCCATAACCCGGGCAATATATAATACTGCAGTCTGTTGCAACATTTAAAATAAAACCGTACAAGGTAAATCGTTGAGTTATAAATAAAGACACAATAACATACGGGAAGGAAATAAAGACAAACAATAAACAAAATAATAATTAATTAACACCGTCAATAGCGTAATGGTTTAAGGTACGGTCTGCGAAACTTAAGGTTCGAATCCAACATGCAACTGTGGTCGTGAACCAGCTTCTGGCAAAGCATCTAGGATTATTCGGTGTGGTTAACGGGAACGTTAGCAAGTTTAATAGCATTGCTTTCTTCATTTTTTTTTGCATTATATAAAAAAAAATAGAGTAACTTTTTACCTTCTGCCGCATTGATGGGTTCGGATTGACCTGAGAAGGAACACGAGCAGAATACCAGCATTGAATAGAAACATAACACTTCAATTTCGTATCGTTCAAGGCATTAATCAGTAGTGGAGCTACGTTGCAGTTTGTTTCTTACTGCAGAATCAATGAATTAGCTCGACCGGGGCAAAGCAGCAAAGAGCAGCATAATGCTGCTGTGTTTCGTCTTGTGAGTGCAGGGTTTCGGAGTCCTTTATTACTGGTGACGAGGCATTCCATTTCAGTCCTCAAGGGTGACAACGCACCCGCATTATGATTCTTTTCGAGAATTTTGAAGAAAGATTGATCCTTGTCAAGAATGCATGTAGATGGCATGGGCCACAGGAATCGTTTACCATCAGGTGAACTGTGTGCTCGTTTGTTACTCATGATAATGATATAAAAAAAACATAACACTTCTATTTCGTATCGTTCCAGGCATTAACCGGTGCTGGAGCTACGCTGCAGTTTGTATCTTACTGCAGAATTAATGAGTCAGCTCGACCGGGGCAAAGTAGCAAACAGCAGAATAATGCTGCTGTGTTTCGTCTGGTAAGTGCAGGGATCCGCTGACAAAACTATACCTTATATGTTATTATATACTATATGCTACTTTATATACTATATACTACTTTACATACTGCGGACAACAAGTTAGTGCCCCTGTATATAAGCGAATGCTTAGGACATAATAAATCCTGAGCAGTTGATGTCGTCTAGTAACAACCGGAAGAAATGGACCAGGAGGAAAATCATTATGTGTATAATTTATTCATCATGTCAGGGTTACACTCGAACACAACGGGGACTTCTGCCCTACAGTGTCACGATGACAATCTCATTTTCCGCTCCGCAGCCCCCACGGCGGATGTGTAATCTCCACACAAAATCGCAAAATATAATTTTACGAGCAACATTATCGACGAAATTAGCTGAGATGACGTGAAGCAAACCCGTATGCTGTTATCGCGTCAATCCGTTTTTATCTGTATTGCTCTTAAACACTGGTTGGAGAAATAAATTAAAAGCATGTAAAAAAAAATGATAAGAATATAATCCAAATTAAAAATCTTAATTTAAAATGGACGAATAACGCTCATATATAATTGTCTTATAAACAAAAATTTTAACTTGAGCCAATTTGAAATTTGGTTTGTTATTTATTTTCTCATCGATCTAGCAATGCGGGAATTTGCATACGTATTCTCATCTCCCTGACGACAAAACTTCCAAACTTTATGCCAGGTATTTAATCTGCGATTCTCTCGCTCACCATACTAAACTAGCATCGATGCTATGCTTATATCTAGAATTAAAATTAAATACTATATTAATTCCAACAGACTTTATATTTCTTTTAACTATGAACTATGTACGCAGTTCGAATTCATAAACTATTTAATAAAGATGTTCTCAAAGAATTTTATTGACATTTAATAGAAGCGAGAGTATTCTATAAAGAAGTATTCATAATAGAACATTTTAAAAAACCTTGCAGGGAAATAAATTCAAAATTTTTTTTGCGTTGTATTTTTCTTGCGAATTTCGAGGTACCATTGAAATCCCTCGATACAACCCCAAGTTTTTAATTTTTTTCCTCCCTTCGTTTATTTATTGCCCATTTCATTTGTGGAGTTATTTTTTTTCAATTATACACAAACATTTCTTTTTAAATGTCAGTGATATATGTATCTTACGTTCTAAGTCGCACTGCGAATGGTATGCGTGTAATCTCAAATAAATTCTTTGTATCATGGGTCGTTTAATAACCGCTAGTTTAACGAAGTCAATAAAACAAATTGAATTATTGAATATCTGCTCTTTGACACCGACGTGGCGTTATTTAGTTTTGCGTTCATATTTTACGCGCGCGGCAATATTCGTTGCAAAATCAGAAAATTATCGATCGAAGCCCGCTATCGGTCGATAATTGCGCCCACCTGCAAATAGAGCTTTCATAACACACCTCTCCTAATTGATATGGATATTATCGATTTAACAATCTAATAACATATTTGAATTAATCTAATAACTATTTATAAGTCCAAACACATAACGAGTAATGGCTGCTTAGATATCCTAATAGTTTACTTTTATAAATACGAATGTGAAATATATATAATTAAACTTTTTTTTTTAAATATTTTTAATCATACAATAATTACAAAACTTACACTTGTCTATAAACACTGAGCATAGACAATGATCAAACATTTTCAAACGTCTAAGCAACGATCTCGTTAATAGCAACATCGCTTCTGAGTCTTAAAAATAACAAACTGTTAAAATTAAAACATTTACGTCATTTATCATTAATATTAATGGATATATGCGGCTGATTTTAATTATACTACAACTAATGAAGAATGGAAAGCCTATGTCTAAATTTGTTTCGCGTCGTCATTCGTCACGCGTCGCGGAACGGAGTCCAGTCGACATTTTTAATCAGCGGCCATTTTGTAAACATGGAAATCGCTGTCATGGACGAAAGTGTTACAGCTCGAATCAAAACCGATAATGCCATGTGCAACTTAATTGGATTCTTTCCCGCGTCAATTAATTAATAGTAGTATAATCAAACTCATTATAATGATTTTGACAGTATTATTAAACTTGCGATTATAAGTGTTTGAAGCTTTCCCTTTAACACAAATCAACATCCATCCTCTTTTTGAGTGTTTAAAATTTTTAATAAATAATTTACTTCTCCTTTTTTTTATATTGCATCTAAACCTAAACACAAGTAAAAAGATAAAAAACGCCACTGTAGAAAACATTTGGATTAATTTCCACAAGTTTACTAGCAGCGTGAGAACGCAGTACTTACAATTAAGTTGTTTACTAGCACACTCGCATGTACTGCCATTACTACACATTATACTATACGTAATTAAACTGGGACAGTTCATTAAAACCAGTTTCAAAATTACTTTGGTTTAGATTTGGATTTTATTTGTCTTTTTTAATATACTATTTTATTTCTAAGTATCTGTTGACATAGCGTTTTGCGAAATTTGTCTCTCATCAAATAATTCTATTTGTAAATATAGTATATAATATTAAAAATATTTATTAAAACTTTTAGTAATAACAAATAACTGAAATGGTTAATAATTTAGTTTTATGGGAAAAAAAGGAAAATATCGCAATCAATATGGTAGGTAGATTCGTCCTGGCAACACTGATTATATTTACGATAATGTTAATCAGAACTAGGCAGTAAAATATGAGAATATCATTTGTTAAGCTAGTACAATAAATTATCGGTTATAATCGGACTAGCACTGCGGTGGTAGCGTGTGGTACCCGCATCCGAATTATGTTTAGAAAACCTATAACTGGATATGACAATGGTATATTAGCAGGTTGTCATTTCTTAAGATAATTAGGATATGGCAAACGAGTCACACAGCTCAACTGATGGTAAGTTTAGGCACACCACTCCCTCACAGAATAAGAGTGTAAAATAGCATCATAACTGTGGTAGTGGTATGGTGAGTTTAGAAGGGATACGGAGACCGTATTACTAGATACGAGGCATTCCATTTTAGTCGTAAGGGTATACAACGCATGTGCATTATGATTCAATATCGAGGATGAAGAAGTGTATCATGGGACCAAGAATAATTTACCAACTGCTGAACTGTGTGCTCGTTTGTCTCCTCTAATACTTTATAAAAAAATGTATGATGATTCCTAAAAATGAAGATTAAAATATAATAATACAATCATGTGTGCATTATAAGATAATAATAATGATAAAAGGAAATAAACTATCAAGCAATTACAGGTACTCCATCTCGGTCCTCTAGGATGACAGCTTGCACCCCTTCGATAGATGTTGAGGATGAATTTGAATATCATGGTGTATTTATAACTTACCATCAGGTGATCCGTGTGGTCGTTTGTCCCTTCTAATAATTAAAATTATAACTTACCATCAGGTGATCCGTGTGGTCGTTTGTCCCTTCTAATAATTAAAATTATAACTTACCATCAGGTGATCCGTGTGGTCGTTTGTCCCTTCTAATAATTAAAATTATAACTTACCATCAGGTGATCCGTGTGGTCGTTTGTCCCTTCTAATAATTAAAATTATAACTTACCATCAGGTGATCTGTGTGGTCGTTTATCACTCCTAATATTATAAAAAAAAAAACTGAAAATCCCAAGCGAAGTCGGTCCATGTCGGTCCATCACTCCACATAAGAATGTTTTATTTTGACATATTTATTAGGAATTATAAAAAGCATACAATTTTATCATTATATAAATAAAAATGAAATGCTGTTCGTTACTAAGCGCAACACTTGGAAACGGCTGGATAGATTTGGATAATTTTCTTAGTGTTTTTTTAAATATCTCTGTTGGCTCTCTCATCCAAGACACTTCACGTACGTTGGGTTAATAATCAAAACTATGCACAGAAATCGTTCATCAAAATTAGTGCACGTTGTTTTATTTCTATAAATGGTATAATTTATCGGATTCAGACGCACTAAGAGGACCCCATCTTACAACTAGTTCTAGAGAAAAAAACAAGTAAAAAATTTAAATCAAAATGATGCATCGTTTTCCCTGAAGAAAACACGAAAATGAACGAATAAAAAATCGAGGTTTCGTTAATTAATTTGAATGATAATTTTTATGACGAACATCTCCAGCACCAGAGGTTTCACCGGTGTATTGTTGTCGGCCTTAGAGAAAGGTACAGGTTGCTTTTAAAAGGGCGTCTTTGTCGTATCGTATTAAGAAATACCGCTGACGACAGCTGATTCCACAGAGAAATTGTGCGTGGCGGAAAACTTCGTGTAAATAAAAATGATATTACATGAGGTTGATATATTGATGAATATTGAATTCTGTAGCGATGTAAAATGTGTTCAAAACTCAGCATCTGATAATTCAGATGCTGTGTCACAACTGGGCAGTAAATGGGATAGGATCTCCCGTTATTTACACACACTATATGGTATGTAACGGCGTCGGTAATCTTTGAAAACGCGGTCCTAGGGATTGAGCTGACCTATTCTTGACATTGTTAGTATTTAATCATTCAAGTGTGCTTACAAATCCAGGATATATACTAAGTGATAGATCATCATAGCCTAGCCTAGCCACTCCTGAACATAGGCTTCCTCCATAGATTGCTACAAAGCACGCTCATGTGTCATCTGCATAGGCAAACTTACATAGGTCCTCGATCCATCTAGTGGAGGCTCATCCTATTCTGCGTTAGCCAGTCTCGGGTTCCACTCAATAACCTATCTTCCCCATAGGTAATCGGTTCTGGGAGCTACTATATAGCCAGCCACTTCAGCTTGCAATTTCGGACACCCTCGTTCTACAGTGGATGTCTTCATTGTGCATTCGCAGAGAAACACCGAGCATATCGCACTCGATTCCATAGCTCGCTGAGTGACTACCTTTATCATACGGCCCAAGCAAGCCTTTGTACCGTATATATTCTATATATATATATATATATAGAATATATATAAAAACTGCGCGAACTAAGTGCTCGTTTGTTACTCTCAATTTAATAATAAAAAAAGAAAAGGTTCCGTTCTTTAATTCGTAAAATACATTTAGAAAAGACGTTAATTATCTAAATAATAAAGTCCATCCGTATGGCAGGCCCGTCTGGTCGAGCTAATCTTTGTAGTTACTTCCTAAACGGCTCCCTATAAGGCTGACTATGCATGCGAAATTTTCGAAAATTCCGTGTGTTCTAACGAGGTCAGATCGTTTGCACCCTCATTTGCTTAATCCGTCAGAAGTACGGAGCCGAGGTTCGGCCTTCTAGAGCACCCTCGAGTCAGATGCTTTCGCACCCAGGCTAACGGTCCAAGCCGAGGCTCCATCTCGGGAACCCTTGTGCTGGTTACCCGTTCACAATTCACCTGATTCTGCGTCCCCACATTCATCCTCGATAAGAAGTAAATATGCAAAAATTTCCTCAACCCTCAGGACTACGATAGATTGCATCGCCAGTAATGTCACCGGTTTCATTCACTCGTCGGTATATTGTTTAAGCCTAATCTTTCCGCGAAGTACTACAGCTATATTTCAGTTGCGCCGTAATTATTTTTGGACTAAGAATCGATTTATTAACAACCCGTCTTAATATTATTTATTGTTCGTAATTATACAATTTTTTGCATACATGGCAAAATATAATAGTTGTTCTTAAATGTTTACATTATACATTATAATTTACTTTCTAAGTTATATAAAGAGATAGTCTTCATGGAAACTAGATCAATACGTAATGCAGTGTAAAAAGAATGTATTCAAAGCTGCCATTCATACCAAGAGATTTGATAAAAAATATGAAAACAGATAAAACACATTAATTTTATTTGTCAAATAAAATGAGCCGTCGTGAAAACCGTTCTAAAATACCTCTATTAAGGAACAATATTTAAACATTAAAACCCACAATAAATCAAATATTAACACACAAGGAAAGCGAGTTCCATTATTGGCGGGAACTGTCGCTTAGACAATATTAAACAAACATTTTTAAAACGTATTAATATGTTGAATAGGGTGTGTTTTACAATTCACATGGAGTCGAGCAAGCGAGTGTGCGAACTAGTTAGCCTTGGAACACTCACTTTTGTATATATCCATTTATTTGTTGTGAACGCGATTTGTGGTGATACAAAATATTATTTACATTCGTCATGACTCTTAAATCTATCACGTTGAGGTTACAAAATTGATTGTTCCGAGCACGCGAAACATTAACTATCTAGGACATATTGATTGTTGACATTTTAAAAGCATTGTACATATTTTGCGCGCTGGATTCTTGGTTTTTTGCCACTACCTAGCAACTGACAATCCGCGATAAGTTTATCAATGCATTATGCATTAGTTAGTGATAGTGGTTTTGGCGGTATGTGTGTCAAAAGGTTTCTAGTTACGGTCGTAAATTTGTGACTACGTGACTTATGTCACTAAATGGAAAAATATAGTAGGTGTTATAGAAAAGTGAAATAGTTGCTACAGGATCATAGGGACGAATCGACCTGGGAAGAATCACACCTTCCCAAAATACCAGTATCGTGCTTATAGGGATCCGAAAACCTAATAACTGGTAACTAGTAATTTGATCCCAATCGATCATCTTGTATTATAATATGTTTGAAGATAGAACATGTTTTGTTGTTAAACTAAGAGAATTTAAACTTTCTTAAATCTCATTGTAGACACGTCGTTGAATCATAGTTTCAATGGTAGCCGCAGTTTATTTCTGGTTCTAGCATGTATCGGCACGAGCAGGAAAGACCAGACCCTCAAAGAATACCCGAATGACACTGCTATATTTCGTTTGCCGAGTGTAGAGATCCGGAGACACCCTTATTGTAGGTAGTGAGATATTTCATTTTAGTCTTCGGCGGTGACAACGCATCTGCATTATGATTCCTTGTCAAGGATGAATGTTAGATGTCATGGGCCGCAGGAAACACTTGCCATCAGGTGAACTAATATGCTCGTTTATTACTCTCAATGTAATAAAAATAAATCTATATATATATATATATATATATATGTATACATTTATAAATAAATATTAAATGATGTTCGTTGGTAAGCGCATCTCTTGGGAACGGTTCGACAGATTTAGATTTGTTTTAAAGATCCCTTTTGTATGTATATAATATATATAATAGGCATGATGAAAAATTAAACAAAAAATAAACGTACGACATCAGTAACGTGAATGTAAAAAGGAGAAACCATCAGTGAGTGTCCTTATTTCGAAAATTACCTATCATATAACGAGTTTTAGGAATTAGTATCATTAATGTAATTTTATTATTAATTTAATGTAATGTGTTTTCTAACGTTCATAATAGTCCTAATTATGCACACGGAAAGAAAAATTCGAAAAATTTTTGAAATTGGCAACTTCGGGAAAATCTAAAACTTTTTTTTCTACGGGATTTTTGTATGAATTTAAGACACGATTCGAATGATAGATAATTTTCGTAAATTCACAAAGGATCATAAACAAATTTTAGTGAAATTTGGACAGGATGTCAGTCGGATGCGAATATAAGAATGTCTACAATACAATACGGCGTTATAGAAAATGCAAATAATTCAAGTCCGCATTGTAATACTTCAATTAAAGTGTAAAAATAGATAACAGGTGCGGGGATCCGTAGAACCTATATATAATAGGTAACAAGGCATACCATCTCAGTCCTAGGGAAAACGCATTCAACATCTGGAATCTTTGACGTCCACATCCATCCTGAACAATGAGTCAAGATGTGCATCCTACGGAAAAGATAGCACGCCTTGTTGTTAAACTAAGAGAATTTAAACTTTCTTAAATCTCATTATAGACACGACGTTGAATCATAGTTTCAATGGTAGCTGCAGTTTATTTCTGGTTCTAGCATGTATCGGCACGAACAGGAAGGACCAGACCCTCAAAGACTACCCGAATGACACTGCTATATTTCGTTTGCCGAGTGTAGAGATCCGGAGACACCCTTATTGTAGGTAGTGAGATATTTCATTTTAGTCTTCGGCGGTGACAACGCATCTGCATTATGATTCCTTGTCAAGGATGAATGTTAGATGGCATGGGCCGCAGGGTTCACTTACCATCAGGTGAACTAATATGCTCGTTTATTACTCTCAATGTAATAAAAATAAATCTATATATATATAATAGGCATGATGAAAAATTAAACAAAAATAAACGTACGACATCAGTAACGTGAATGTAAAAGGGAGAAACCATCAGTGAGTGTCCTTATTTCGAAAATTACCTATCATATAACGAGTTTTAGGAATTAGTATCATTCATGTAATTTTATTATTAATTTAATGTAATGTTTTTTCTAATGTTCATAATAGTCCTAATTATATTAGTAGTAATAGGACACGGAAATAAAAATACGAAAATTTTTTGAAATTGGCAACTTCGGGAAAATCTAAAACTTTTTTTTCTACGGGATTTTTGTATGAATTTAAGACACGATTCGAATGATAGATAATTTTCGTAAATTCACAAAGGATCATAAACAAATTTTAGTGAAATTTGGACAGGACGTCAGTCGGATGCGAATATAAGAATGTCTACAATACAATACGGCGTAATAGAAAATGCAAATAATTCAAGTCCGCATTGTAATACTTCAATTAAAGTGTAAAAATAGATAACAGATGCGGGGATCCGTAGAACCTATATATAATAGGTAACAAGGCATACCATCTCAGTCCTAGGGAAAACGCATTCAACATCTGGAATCTTTGACGTCCACATCCATCCTGAACAATGAGTCAAGATGTTCATCCTACGGAAAAGATAGCACGCCTTGTTACTCGTAATTAGGTCTCCGGATCCCATACATACGAAACTCATCAGCGTTATGTTGGTATCCTGTGAGGGCGTAGTGCCGACCCATTCATGTTGCAGCTAGAAACTAGCTGTACTGTGGCTCTAACACTGTATATTAACCCCTTGCATTCTGATGTGGCTGCGCTTTTTTTTTTCGTGCTGTTGTCCGCTGTTTGCCTAAGGGCTTTTACAGTTTCACCGGGTTGAGAGATGACCGAGCGCTTATGGCGCTCAGTCAAGACCTTTATTAGCGGGTAACCAGCACAAGGGCAAGAGGGAGCCTCGGCGGACCGTTACCCTGTTCCGAGAGAGCGTCTGACTCGAGGGTGCCCGAGGGGCCGAACCTCGAGTCAGTTACTTCTGATTAAGAATTATCTACATTAATATTACTTTTATTATTAATGGCTAGGCGCCGATCAGGCGATATTAAAATGTAAGCAAAAAAAACTCCGTTGTCGGCGCTGAGGCGACATTGACATGCAAAAAGTTTATTAATTATTACGAAATTTATTGTTTTGGTTGTACTACATTGTTTAGAATTAATTTTAAACTAGTACACGAATTTTATTTTATTAACAGTAAGATTACTAATTTTCCTAGGAAGCACGCTCGCGCCTTTTTATAATTGTCCTAATCTAGCTGTTTGTAAAAATTAGTCGGGAGTTGTGGGTAGGCCATGTAAATATATAACAAAACTTCATTGTGTTTATTAATTTGCAATAATTGGTGGAAACAATAATTAGAGATAAAGACCCAATTACTGGTTAAGAGTCTTTCCATCGTGTACCTAAGGAATACACGCGACATGTAAGGACATATAATATATATCGGCATATATATATATATATATATATATATATATATATATATATATATATATATATATATATATATATATATATATATATATATATATATATATATATATATATATATATATATATATATATATATATATATATATATATATATATATATATATATATATATATATATATATATATATATATATATATATATATATATATATATATATATATATATTTATTCGGCGACCTCTCTTTATTATTACCAGAAGATGTCAAATACGCAGGATATTTTATAGTGCCTTCATTCTTTATTCGGAATTCAGTTCCGACAAAGAACAGAAAAGAGAAAAGAAGTTTAAGTTTTTCCAGAAACGGCCACTTTTTCGAGCAACTTGTCCAAATTTTTCTTTCTGATCGAAAAAAAATAAGCAAATCTGTCCAAGCTTTCTCAAGTGATGCGTTTAACAACGAACGGCATTTATTTTTATATTATATATATATATATATATATATATATATATATATATATATATATATATATATATATATATATATATATATATATATATATATATATATATATATATATATATATATATATATATATATATATATATATATATATATATATATATATATATATATATATATATATATATATATATATATATATATATATATATATGTAATAGGCATGATGAAAAATTAAACAAAAATAAACGTACGACATCAGTAACGTGAATGTAAAGGGAGAAACCATCAGTGAGTGTCCTTATTTCGAAAATTACCTATCATATAACGAGTTTAGGAATTAGTATCATTCATGTAATTTTATTATTAATGGCTAGGCGCCGATCAGGCGATATTAAAATGTAAGCAAAAAAAACTCCGTTGTCGGCGCTGAGGGGACATTGACATGCAAAAAGTTTATTAATTGTTATGAAATTTATTGTTTTGGTTGTACTACATTGTTTAGAATTAATTTTAAACTAGTACACGAATTTTATTATATTAACAGTAAGATTACTAATTTTCCTAGGAAGCATGCTCGCGCCTATTTATAATTGTCCTAATTTAGCTGTTTGTAAAAATTAGTCGGGAGTTGTGGGTAGGCCATGTAAATATATAACAAAACTTCATTGTGTTTATTAATTTGCAATAATTGGTGGAAACAATAATTAGAGATAAAGACCCAATTACTGGTTAAGAGTCTTTCCATCGTGATCCTAAGGAATACACGCGACATGTAAGGACATATAATATATATCGGCATATATATATATTTATTCGGCGACCTCATTTTATTATTACCAGAAGATGTCAAATACGCAGGATATTTTATAGTGCCTTTATATACTCGTACAGCGACTCACTTACCTTACAATCACTTGTGTATGCAAGAAACACACGGTTAGATCAGACGAAAGTCTGACCATATATACGTCAGACTTTTTTATTTATATATATCATTATTATTATTTATAGATCTATTTTTTATATAGTATATTATAAATAATATATTGCAAAAGAGCAAGAATCTCACCTGGTGATAAGTGATCAATAGATTATAACGGCAGCTTTGATGACATTCCTTAAAGGCTGAATTGTTCACCAAGAGGAAACAACATTTGAATATATCATATAACACTAACTCTTATACAGGAATACAGAATACAATGGAAAAAAAAGACTCGTTGGGAAGATACAAAATGACAGGAACGTAAAAATATGTTATATATATTTAACTAACGGACCCGTTTTCACGCTGTCAAAATTTCAATAAATTAATTTGCGTTTTGTGAATTTGTTAGAAACGAATTGTAAATGAAGTTTTCTTTATTCGGAATTCAGTTCCGACAAAGAACAGAAAAGAGAAAAGAAGTTTAAGTTTTTCCAGAAACGGCCACTTTATCGAGCAACTTGTCCAAATTCTTTTTTCTGATCGAAAAAAAATAAGCAAATTTGTCCAAGCTTTCTCAAGTGATGCGCTTAACAACGAACGGCATTTATTTTTTATATTATATATAGATTGATTGCCTCTTACAAAGGTCATTTCATTTTAATAAAATTCAACATTAACTAATAAAACGACTCACGACCGAATACGTTGACATAAAATTGACGCAACAATCCTTCCGCATCAGACACAATCAGTTAACGTTAAAAACCTGTTAGCGATTTAATAACTTTTTCAACTGTTTTTGAATAACAGTTAAATTACATTAACGTATAAAAAAAACAGAGTATGACACACCATAGCGCCGTCCTTTAAGATAAAAAAAAATGTTTTTATACGCAAGTCCATTATCACCTTTATGGAATAAGGCAGATTACCTCAGTATCATTAATTGTATTTCCGGTTTCCTTCATCTTCACAGCACCCTCCGCTTCAAACACACATAACTGAAATTAGTAACTCATATTCAGTGAAGGTCTAATACTCATCTGTTCGAGCCAACCCTTTAATAATTTAGATAGGATTAGTTAGTTTAACTAATTGCACAAATAATGAATTATTACCAGACAAAATCAACTGGGTAAGGCGGGAAGTTTACAGTGATGTCAGTATTCGCGTAAACATAGAGACACTCACCTTCTCTAGTGCGTTGTATTGCAGTGCATTAAGACCGGGCCATATGCAGTGTCAGGGACACGGATAATTTATACAACACGCCTAGACATTGAAGCGTCAATAGCCGCAAATAAAGGTCGACGAAATTATTTGAAAAAGTTTTGAGCTCTTGGTTCAATACCGAATAACTCTTGGACTCTTGGATTAAAAAAAAAAAAGTCGAATTTCTTGCCGTTTCTTCTCGCTAGCAGCTGCCGAAGCGGTCATCTATCTTGACGGTTCAAAAGTGTTTTGTATAAACCTTCTTCAATAAAGATTCTTTTGATTTGATTTAAGTTCGTAGGTTCGATCTGCCATTCAACTATTGTTGTTAGTGAATGTTGGTATTATTTATAGCACAGCAAGCAATCTTCTTAAAAAAGACCCGAGAACTAATAATTTTTGTTTTTAAACCTTGTTCAGACAGCCAGCAGAAACATCGACACGGCAGCCTCATACATTGATCACTACGCAACGACGTCGTTAAAATTAAATTCAACTTCGATATAGTAGATAGAATAAAAACTGTATTTTAAAATTACTGGTAGATAAAACTGTCGTAGTTGCAATATGAACCGATCGAATCGACCAGGGTAAAGACCTCACAGAAAACCAGAACACAATTGCAGCATAACAGGAACCCAATTACGGGTAACGAGGTATTCCATCTTAACCCTCAGGAGTGACAACGCATAGAGTGGATCTTAGATTAAGATTAGATATCATAGGCCCCAGTTATCACTTACTATCAGGTGAACTGTATGTTAGTTTGTCACGTTTAATACCATAAAATAAAATTGTTATATATTTAAGTACGAGTAGAGGCACAGCGCGTGCAGAAGTGAGTGAAGTTTACAGCCGAGTCGTGTCGGCACGTCCGAGTGTCCCTACACAACTGACCTGCCCCCACCGCTAATGCGGTATCCATTGCATTTGCTTTGTAAATTTATTTGAATTAGTTGCGTAAAGTCAGGCGGGAGTGAAGTCAAATACAATATTGGTTACTACAAGATTTCTTAGGCAATATTTATGTTTATGTAAACCTAAAGTTTATTATATTAATGGTGATTGAACGAGCATATAATTCACCTGATAGTAAGATCCGTCGCACTTAAATTCCTCCTCGTTATGGAATCATAATACAGGTGCTTTATTGCTCCCCCCCTCTTTTTTGTAGGGGGGGGGGGATTAAGCACATCCCACGGGAGGCCTCAACCTCCCCTAGCTCCCACCGTGATCACTGGAGAACCTTAACCCGGAACTAAAAGGCTGATGTTGTCTCCGTTGAGACCTTAGATAGAATGCCTTGACACCAGTTACAAGGTTTATAGTTTCTTTCGTATAACTATTACTTTAAGCTGATATTCCTTGAAGAGTGATCATACCCAAGACGAATCGATCTATTCATTGTACAGGTAATTTGTAGCCGCAGTGTAGGCTGGTGAGGATGCAATCTAGATTTTAGATAGTGTTTTAATATTGATACAGCCATGATGTAACATCAAAGGATCCTCTTAACCATGGAGGGGAATCCCCCCCACAGAATACCAGAGTGAAATAGCAGTATAATCCTGCTGTGTGTTTATCTATGTAGGCATATTTGACAATCTTATATGTCTTTTGACGTATGATGAGTCTGGCGTATCTGGGGATGGAATAGGTTTTTTTTTTATAGTATAGGTGGCAATCGAGTACGCGGCTGACGCGAAGGCAAGTTACGCGACGCATGTGCATTTTGAACCTTTATTGGGGATGGATGTAGCTGTTACGGGCGACCGCCGTCACCTACCATCAGGGGAAGTGTGTGATTATGATGACTTCAAACACGGCGATATGTTCTAGTTATGGACACATGACGTCAACCGCGCGGTATATTTTATAGTCCCGTAAGCATTTGAGCAAACACAGAGGCAGTCACTAGACGTTCCCGTCTCCGTTCTGAAGCAATGAATATCCAATAAGATCGGAGGAAAGTTAAGATCCAGTGTCAGTGATAGACATGCATACAACACACTTGGACTTAATTTATCATTTCATTTTCAAATTATATATATTTCACAATTTATTTTATTCTGATTCAGTGTTCGTCTTTAATTGGTGCATGCGCTGTGGATGAGCCAAATTAAATAATAAAAAAAAATATTTTTTTTATCAATTTTTTTCCCATCTGGGAATAGCACCCAGGACCCGCGACGAATCAGCCAGGTGATCTAACTACGTCCAAAGACGAGAACATTATACTAATTATGTGAAGGCTTTATTTTAAAATAAATGTATACTATTTTACATAATGTGTAGATAAGAAACCTTACACTTTCAGACGGTGGAATTGTTACAGTAACTCATAATACCACTTAGTTGTCTCTACAGGGTGTTTTAAAATACATTATTATGTAGTTTTGTTTTCTATCAGTCACACAGAGCCGTGTTAGATCAACGTTTACGAATGAGTTTTTTCTCGAGCAAACCGAATTCGATTACCGTTGATGACGACAATGAAATTTTTTATATATTATATAAAATTGTAGTATTAAAATAAATTTTATAAAATATATATTTCAAAGACACGTTAAAATGGGCAAAATCCGCCGTGGATCCGCGTAGTGGATTATGCTGTAACATCCTCTCTAGAGAAGAGGTCTATGCCCAAAAGTGGGATTTATATCCGTAGACTGTAACTTTTCTTTATACCTACGTCACCATAAAGTTTAATAGAAATAAAGGCACTTACACACAATTCACCCAACAGTATGTGATTCGATAAATCTTAATGAAGTTGCATAGTCACCGCCATGATAGAACTTAGTGATGTCACTAATTGGATCTTCCGTTTTCACTTCATATTTCATCAACAGATGTCTCAGTTTCTATATGTGGAAGGTTTCAAGGAGAACACATTTTCTGCGTTAATAACATCTTTAATAATTTCTCCTATGCCGTTATAATTATTACCGTCGTATCGTTGTTTTTCCCTCCTACTGTAGTCCATAGTGTGCCTCACTCTCTAGAACAAATGGCAAAGATCACTTCGTTCAGAAACAATTTAATATATATACATATATACATATTTTGTTTATAATATTTATATTTTTTATATTTAGTTAATTGCTACACCTATAACAATATCTCACCACACCCTGGGTTGACTGATAGACTTCGTGAACCTCTAATTTTTATTTTGATTAATGCTAAGATAAAGAGTAAATAAATAAATAAAATATTCAATGTGAACTGCCCTTTACCTTTAAAGACAATTATAAAATATTACAACATGACTGGAAGCCATTGAATTATAACTTGGCTCGTGTAACGCTATCACATTATGTGGTGAACAAAAATCCTATACGCAGAAAGAAAGAAAAAAACTTGTGTCTCTGTTTTGCTCGTATTTTTGTCACTCTCACTCTCAATTTCACCTTGTCAGATCTATATTAAACACCAATACTGTCCTTCCGACCAACTGATCGCGAGGAAATCATTTGTTTATTACGAGGTAGAGATACACTGCAGTTTTTTTGAAGCTGCAGTATGAATGGGTCAGCTCGACCGGGGTGGGACCACGCCCTCACAGAACACCAGCATTAAATAGCAGCATAATGCTGCTGTGTTTCGTCTGGTGAGTGTAAAGACCCGGAGACTCTTATAACGGGTGACGAGGCATCCCATATCAGTACTCAAGGGTGACAACGAATCTGCAATATGATTCCTTATCACGGATGAATGTGGCCTATATATAATAGTAAATAAAATATTATTCATCGTCTGGGAATTGAACCCAACATCCGCGACGCGGTATTAACGACGAAGATGGCTGATATAAAACAAAAGATTATTATACGAATAATTGCAACTATTAAAGTAATCCACTCAAAAAACAGGCAGATAGATGTAGGAAACGATTATGTTGTCGGCAACTGACAAAGCATAGACAAGCCAAAAGCTCGGTAGTAAGACAGAACCGCTCAACGGCGAACGGCTCCGTGGGTATTGCGTCATCGCGTAGTGAAAGTAAGGCGGGCAGCTGATTGGCTTATTTATCTAATTCGGGCGCACCGTGTCGACAGCCCTTTGTGCCACTTGCGTTCACCGCAGGTTGCCGGGTGAATAGCCTGCCGCCTACCTGCCTAGCTACACATCTATTTATATATCTATGCGACTAGCATATCGTGAACTGGATCTTACGGGTAGTGACCGGACAAGTAGCTCCGATGGCTTGTTTAGATAGATATGGGGCGGTAGTTTGTTGCGTACACTGTGTGAAATAATATTATCCCATATATATATGTATTTATAGAAAAAATTGTGCGAAGCTTTTATCTATGTAAATAAACGTTTAATGATGTTCGTTGGTAAGCGCGACATTTTTTATTTCTTTTTTATTAATTGTAAGTAACAAACGAGCACACAGTTCACCTGTTGGTAAGTGATTCCTGCAGCCCATGTGATTTACATTCATACTTGCCACGGAATCATAATGCATACGCGTCGCCCTTGAGGACTGAGATGGAATGCCCCGTCGCCGTTAATAAAGGTCTTCGGATACCTGCACTCGTCAGACGAAACACAGCAGCATTATGCTGCTATTTTACACTGGTATTCTGTGAGGGCGCGGTTTCTACCCCAGTCGAGCTGACCGGTTCATTCTAAAGCCTAGAAATAAACTGCGGTGTAGCTCTACCAGATATTAGATTACGACAAATTTAAAAAAATTAAAGGTTTATTCGAGCCTTGGATCGCTTTCGTAATTCCCTTGATTTCGAGAACATGCAGTTACTCTCCGGCTTTCGAACATCCTCGAAATTATAATTTACTTGATTTTTAAGAACTGTAAATCTTTTTGGGCCTTAGATCGCCTTCGAAACTGTAATTCCTTTGATTTCATAGACAAGCATGTTTTCTCGGGAACCTCCTCGTTATTATGTATCCTAAGTATGGATACTTTTAAGTTTAGGAATATTTAGCAACAACAAAGTATTTTTTATTTTAACGAGATTGGCAATAACATTTTATTTATCAAAATATAAAACTATAACGTGTTAACCATGTACGATGATAGATTGGTCATCAACTAACTAAGATAATATACACTGCAGGCCAAAAGTTTAGGACCACCTTAATTAAAGTAGGAAAATAAAGTAAAATTCCAATAAAATATTAAATGTTTAATTAACCTGTTTAATCATCTAATATAGAACATCGATTGACAAACAGTATACTTCAATAGGGTGAAGAAATATTAACAGTCCATGCAAAAAAGGCTATAGTTAGCTAAACTGATTTTTCATCAAAAAATCCTCCTTTATATTTTATGATTTTTTTCACAAGTCTCGACGTACGGGCATTCTATTGTTAATGGTGTCTTGTGCTTTATAGTTCCAAATTTCGCATAAAGCATTCCATATTTCTTCTCGTGAGGATGGGCCACGATTACGGACGTTCTTATCAAGCTTTTCCCACCAAAGTTCAATGAGATAGAGATCGGGGCTCTGAGGAGGCCAAACCATGTTTTTTAACACCCTTTGTGCCTCTTTCTCTTTTAAAAATCCTCTACATAATTTTGAGCTATACTTTGGATCATTATCTTGTTGGAAAATGAATCCATCTCCAATTACTCGCAACCCGGAAGAAACGGGATTTTGTTCTAAAATGGTTTTGTAATGTTCCTTTTTCAAAATTCCTTCAATTTTAATCAAATCACCAGTTCCTTGGCTAGAGAAGCAACCCCACACCATGATTGAGCCACCACTATGCTTGATTGTTGTGACTACACAATCTGTCATCATCTTTTCTTGGGCACTGCGTCGAACGTTAATTCTACGTTTTGAGCCGAATAGTTCAAAACTTGGATTCATCGGTCCAAAGCACTTTTTTAAAATCTTCTTCAGTCCAATCTCGATCGGCAAGAGCCCACTGTATCCGTTTTTTCTTGTTTTGCGGCCTTAGCAGAGGTTTTCGAACGGGAACGCGACCATACAACTTCGCATCTCTCAGTCGCCGTTTTACTGTAGTCAATGATAAAGGATTAACACGGGTTTTGTTTACTTCAACGCGAATTTCTGGTGCTGTTAAGCGTCTTTTTCGCTTGCTGGTAACAACAATGAAATTATCTTCACTAGACGTGGTAGCTCTCGGCCTTCCCGAGCGTGGACGATCTTGAAAACTGCCTGTCTCCCTGTATTGAGTTATTGTGCCATGAGCACAAGTCTTCGATAACTTCAGTTGTTAAGCAATCTCACTTTCGGATATGTCTTTATTATATAGCTTTTCCCATTTTATGACGTCTTCACTGTAGAAACCATAAGTTTAGACTAATTGAGATTCTTTGTAAACAAACCCAAGTAAACTCTGGTAGTAATAAGTCAGAAACAAGTGTTTTTAGGAGCTAAATAATCCTAATTATTGACCAATACGTAACAAAGGAAAGTAATTAGTAATGAGGACATTATAAAAATATTATTACGACTCTACCACCTACCTGGCTCTAGCGCAGCGTTTGTCGGTGTTTGAAAACAATAGATGTTTATTGTCCAATAACTTGAAAGTAAACAAAAGAATGACTTCTTTCAATATTCGATACTAACAATAGAATATGCAGATGTGCATTTCTTTTATTTATCCTACGGGATTCTATTACAATTGATAGATAATTATGTTGTTTATGCGCGGTCGTAAGCTACCGGCGGCCGGCAGGGTAACATTTATCAAAATATATAAAAGTATAACGTGTTAACCAAGTACGATGATAGATTGGTCATCAACTAACTAAGATAATCTAACATTTATCAAAATATAAAAGTGGAACGTGTTTCACCAAGTCCTACACTAGATTGGTCATCAACTAACTAAGATAAATAATACACTGCAGGCCAAAAGTTTATGACCACCTTAATTAAAGTAGGAAAATAAAGTAAAACTCCAATAAAATATTAAATGTTTAATTAACCTATTTAATCATCTAATATAGAACATCGATTGACAAACAGTATACTTTAATAGGGTGAAGAAATATTAACAATCCATGCAAAAAAGGCTATGGTTAGCTAAAAATCCTCCTTTACACTTTATGATTTTTTTCACAAGTCTCGACGTACGGGTAACCAATTTGTTAATGGTCTCTTGAGCTTTATTGTTCCAAATTTCACATAAAGCATTCCATATTTCTTCTCGTGAGGATGGGGCACGATTACGGACGTTCTTATCAAGCTTTTCCCACCAAAGTTCAATGAGATTGAGATCGGGGCTCTGAGGAGGCCAAACCATGTTTTTTAACACCCTTTATGCCTCTTTCTCTTCTAAATTTCCTCTACATAATTTTGAGCTATACTTTGGATCATTATCTTGTTGGAAAATTAATCCATCTCCAATTACTCGCAACCCGGAAGAAACGGGATTTTGTTCTAAAATGTTTTTGTAATGTTCCTTTTTCAAAATTCCTTCAGTTTTAATCAAATCGCCAGTTCCTTGGCTAGAGAAGCAACCCCACACCATGATTGAGCCACCACTATGCTTGATTGTTGTGACTACACAATCTGTCATCATCTTTTCTTGGGCACTGCGTCGAACGTTAATTCTACGTTTTGAACCGAATAGTTCAAACTTGGATGCATCGGTCCAAAGCACTTTTTTAAAATCTTCTTCAGTCCAATCTCGATCGGCAAGAGCCCACTGTATCCGTTTTTTCTTGTTTTGCGGCCTTAGCAGAGGTTTTCGAACGGCAACGCGACCATACAACTTCGCATCTCTCAGTCGCCGTTTTACTGTAGTCAATGATAAATGATTAACACGGGTTTTGTTTACTTCAACGCGAATTTCTGCTGCTGTTAAGCGCCTTTTTCGCTTGCTGGTAACAACAATGAAATTATCTTCACTAGAAGTGGTAGCTCTCGGCCTTCCCGATCTTGAAAACTGCCTGTCTCCCTGTATCGAGTTATTGTGCCATGAACACAAGTCTTCGATAACTTCAGTTGTGAAGCAGTCTTACTTTCGGATATGTCTTTATTATATAGCTTTTCCCATTTTATGACGTCTTCACTGTAGAAACCACAAGTTTAGACTAATTGAGATTCTTTGTAAACAAAACCAAGTAAACTCGGGTAGTAATAAGTCAGAAACAAGTGTTTTTAGGAGCTAAATAATCCTAATTATTGACCAATACGTAACAAAGGAAAGTAATTAGTAATGAGGACATTATAAAAATATTATTACGACTCTACCACCTACATGGCTCTAGCGCAGCGTTTGTCGGTGTTTGAAAACAATAGATGTTTATTGTCCAATAACTTGAAAGTAAACAAAAGAATGACTTCTTTCAATATTCGATACTAACAATAGAATATGCAGATGTGCATTTCTTTTATTTATCCTACGGGATTCTATTACAATTGATAGATAATTATGTTGTTTATGCGCGGTCGTAAGCTACCGGCGGCCGGCAGGGTAACATTTATCAAAATATATAAAAGTATAACGTGTTAACCAAGTACGATGATAGATTGGTCATCAACTAACTAAGATAATCTAACATTTATCAAAATATAAAAGTGGAACGTGTTTCATCAAGTACAATACTAGATTGGTCTATCTTACTAAAGAATAGAAGCTAACCACGTAAATATTTAAGTTCGCTCGACGGTTTGGACTAGCCGTGGGTATAACGACAAATACTATAATTTACATTTGAAATAAAATTTATTATTTTGAAATAAACTTGCTGACATACAACGAAATAAAAAGAGGACCCCACTAAAAATTGGTTAAACCACAATCGAAGCGAAACTAAGCGAGGAAACGATGGAAGAAAACTAAGGCAATATGCCCATACATAGAAAATTGCAGGCATTTTATACTAGAATTAGTTGGCAGCCAAACATGGCACTAAATTACTGAGAACAAAGTTGCAAAGCCGCGCGCAATCCAAATAAGGAAATCCAAATTGATTCACCAATGGCTCCCCTTGTTAAGATTTTTGTGATATAACATAGTATTCAGAGATAATTTACTTACAATATCGTACTATTAATTATTACAAAATCATATATCTCATTGCATCATTTATATTTTATTGCATTAATCTTTAAAGTTTTCTTATTGTATAAATTTAATAGAGATGATTAAAGCTGAATAAATAACATATTTTTGTTTTACCAATTTATAGAGCATAACCTCGCCCGCCATCCATGATATGTATACCACAGTGCTCTGAATACCAAAGTAGCAGCATTACGCTGCTGTGTTTCCACTATTGAATAAAGAGATACGAAGAGTCGATTATTACTGGTGGCGAGACATTCCATCTTAGTCCTAAGGAGTTGCAACGTATCTACATTATAATTCATTATCGAGGATGAAAGTGGGTCTCATAGGCGGCAGGAATCATTTACCACCAGGTGAACTGTGATTTGTGACGTCATCGTAACTTTAATAGAAATAACGCGTAACTGTTTATCTTATGAAAAGTCTATGGAATTAATATAAAACTTTAAGTGTGCATTAACTGACTAATAGAGATTTCGTACCCTAGTTACTTAGTTACATGCGTGGGAGCAAAAGCAATATACTCTAATATCTATCCAACCTTCGATACTAACATGGACCGATAACGAGCCCGGTATCAACGCCCACGCCCACTTAACGGTGATGCCATATTTCGATAATAATCTTTTTTCTAACATAGTGCATAATATAACTTTTATAATGGTAGAGAAACATTGAAGCAATAAACTAACAGCTCAAACAACGGCCCGTCTCAATACAAACGGGGCACTTATATTTCTATACGTCTTTTAGCCAGACGTGTGCCGCCAATAAACATTGTTAATTACAATTTAGGTAAAAGTAGATTTATACAAAACACTCAAGATAGCTAACAGGTCTCTACTAGCGCTCCGGAAGGCAGCTGCTAGCTAAACGAACGGCATATGATTCTTCTAGCTGTTTTTTTAAAATATTTACTTACAAAAAGTCTAGGAGTTGAACCCAGAGCTTAAAGCTTAAATTTAAGTATATTTGTCAGGCAAATATAGGATTTTTTAGTTGGTTTTTAACCATAATTTTTAATCTGTTTAATGGCAAATCGATTATTATCTACGGAATTTTAATTAATATGCGTATGCTATTTATTATCCAAGAACGATTTCTGTAACTTTTTTAAACGAAAAATAGACGTCGCAAGTTTGTTCTTGTTATTTGACCTTGTATCGTTAATAATGTTTTTTTTATATAATTATTTCTTTTGTAATCTCTTGTTATGTTATTTCTTTTTAAGATTATTTATTGTATTGTTAAGTAAGTGCTATATTGAATATAAAATAATAAATTCAATTGAAATCTTGCGGGCTAGAGGTACGGTAATAACTAAGCCTTTATAAATACCAACGCAGAATAGTAGATAAGTGGTTCGTTGAAGTTAATTTTTGTCTGAATCATGATTAGGCAAGGATAACGCCCTCAAAAAATACCCTCTTGATAGTATAATGATTGTGTGAACCCCCAATTATGATTAGGTAACATGGTGACCGAGATAGCTCAAAAGGTTAGGCAAGCTGATTAGATTAGATTATAATATTAGATTTTTTAGGACATAAAGGACATGTAAGTCATTTTTTACAGTGGGATAACCACGTTGCAGCTGTCCAAATGCAACATGGATGAGTAGACTCAACCGGGGAAGGACTACGCCCTTACAGAATATCATCGTGAAATAGCAACATTAGTGCCGTGTTTCGTTTAGTGAGTGTAGGGATCCGGAGACCCTATTACGGGAAACGAGGGATTGTTTTGCACTCCTCAGGGGTGACGACGCACAGCAGACGTGCGTGCAGCTGGAATCTATGTTGTGGATAAATGTAGATGCCAAGGACCGGGCTCATCACTTACAACCATAAGTTCCCCCTCCAGAGAAGCCCCTGAATATGTGATCGTGCATCCGCCGGAGTCACCATGCGAAACAACGGGTTTTTGCTACTATTCCACAGTGATATTTTATGAGTGTGTGATCCTTTCTTGGTCGGACCGACCCATTAGACTAGAGGTTCCTCATTTTTTTCTCATAGACCACTCTCAAAATTTAGCTGGTTCCGGTGGACCCCTGCTGCCTGAGCTACCTTTCTACCATATTCCCAAGACTCGATAAAAATGTGAAGATAGATCTTACTATGGAAATGTGCGTTGCGGCTGAGTTCCAACCACGTTTTTCTGAATATGAAATATGCAGGTTTTACAAGTAAAAGTCGCTGAGCTTCATAAATTATTATCTGCCCGCATTGATAGGTGAAGTCAAGCCTTCTTCAATATCGAAAGCAAATAAATTTTCGTGGACCCCCGCTTAAGAATTGTGGCCCCAATTTTTTTGTCACATCAACGTAGACCCCTGTCGAGTCTCCCGTGGACCCGTGTGGGTCAACCTGGTCAACTTTAGGGATTAAGGCATTAGACTGTTCACTGTTAAAATCTACGCAGAAATTCATTATACCCACTCGGGGTGTAGATTTTGACCTTTATAAAAGCTTAAATAATTCTCTCAACTGATGTAATATATAATGAGAACTGAGGAACGTTCAAATGTAGTGTCAGGGACACGGGACATATATACAACACACCCACTTAATTCTAAAACCAACAATTCGTAATGCACAATTAATGTGTCTCGACTGGGAATCGAACACAAGACCACACAGCAGCTAAGTAATCTAACAGTTGAGTCACGGGGATAAATCAGTTCTAATGTAAAAATGCGGAAATAACACTATATAATAACAATTTATAATACAAAATAAAAACTGGAAAAAATAAAGCGATATGTCTATGGGTAACCTTTAAGATAAAGTAAATACAATTTCAAATTTTCAAACTAAGATTAATGAATGAACGTGCTCGCGTACTTTGTTATAAATAAGTTTTAAATGACTTTTTGAACTGTACTTAAGAAAAATAATTAAAGATATATTATAAATATATCGCTAAGGAATAGAATATATATAAATAAAAATATATATAAAACAGTCCCCGTTTGTCCGGTTGTGTGCTGTTTTTTTTTCTGTATTGAAGAAGACAAATGAACGTCGAAGCGTTCAGCGGTGATTCCTGTGCCCCACGACACCGACATTCATCCTCGATAAGGAATCATAATGCAGATGCCTTGTCACCCTGAAGGACTAAGGTGGAATGTCTGCATTAGTCTTCTCTTTTTGTTATTATTTCTTCTTCTTTGGGTACCTCTCCGACTAGAGAAGGTTGGCAGTCATTGTTGTTTTGTATGTGCCTCCGTTCTCCTCGCGATGACTTCCTCCCTTCTACTCCCGGATGTCACGTAACCGGGATTTCTTTCTTCAATAACGGTTTCCATAACAAATTGCAGGAGTTCATATCTCCCGTGCTTGATGAGAAAAAATCTTTCAAGATGAGAAAAATTCTCATCTTGAAGATATGCAAAAACTCCCGTTCCTTTTAAACGCTTTGCAGTATTTCCTGGTTTGAAACTTTGATACTATTAATAATTAACAAAAGGAACTAAATAGTATGTCCAATCCAAATTCCCTGTCCGATAAGTATATACAAAATTATTAAAATTTTTACTGATATCATCACGCAGTATAATTTATTTAAATCAGAATTTATATGAAACGAAAAATATTATATTATATAACCCGCGTAGATACTTTTATGGAAAGGTTGTTTTTTTTATTTCATGCATGTTAATAAGGGGCGCAGAGTTAATGGTATTAATAAAATGTACATAAGTTTACGTATTTAATCTACTTCATAATGGAGAATGTGGATTTGACCCGTATATATCTGATATTGTTGTTTCATATTGTTGCACTATTTTGCCAATTTATGTCAAATTATAGCGCATTGGCTAAGGCCACATTGGCCATATGAACAACTACGAAAATAAATTATATTATATTTTATTAAAAATAACATAACAGTGAAATTTATTTATCGCATTTACCATCGTGAACTGACAACCCTGTAGATTGACTGTGATAACGTGTTACGCACATGTATTATATAGACCTGACAAAGTTTAAGATAATACTGAGTGAGCGAAATGCATGAAGAAATATTTATTATTGTTATATGCGACTTTTCACACTTCTCCAGATGAGACACCAACCAACTGAATTTGAAATTAATATTCGTCTAATTATATAAATTTGCCATTCTATGCTATGGTTTTGAATTTGGCACTGTTAGATTAGAGGCTATTCTGGCTGGAACATGTATGGTCATGCCTTTATGGGACCGAACTTATGTCATCGTACGTACGTAATATATTCCCATACCCATACGTGGATGTCAAGTCTATGTAATACTTTATTTAAGTAACAGGTATTGTGTGAAACAGTTATTTATGTACTGGTCGTGTAAGCCGCACTGTGTTAGATAAGGACCGGCTGCTGGGAATGCCAAGGTTATCCGATTTCTATGTCTGGACCACTTTGCACACCGGTCAAGGGAGGTCCGGTTTGCGTGATTTATTATTTTAAGAATAGACTTCTTCAACTTAGAAGCCCTCCAACGAAATGTTTTGCCCCAATTGACATTTAGAGTAGATGAATGATTCTTCAATCCGGTGAAGCTGTAAAAGCCATCGGGCTAAAAGTGGCATTAGCGCGGGAAAAAAGAAGATGAATGATTCAAAAATAGCTCCACAGCTTTTTGTTCTAAAACATTCCAATAATGTACAGACGTTTAAATATTTTCAATGTTTTTATTTCTTTTCAATTTTAAATGATGAATGTATAATGTATTCATTGTTCCAAAAATAAAACACCAAAATAAAAATGAAAGAGCCAAAAGTTATTCTGTATTCTACCGCCCACGTTTCAGTGTTTTACGTCATTCGCGGTTACCTTCTGAACGGCAACAAAGGAATGGGTCTTCTATGGTTGCCAAGTCGAACAGTATTAGCTAGACGGTAAGTGATAAAGCGGCACGTTTTAGTTTTGATAACATTTATAATTACTAAGAAGCCCAATTGGCACCAAAGGTTCCTAATGGTGGACGCCAAATACTTTTTAGGAGGCGCTATATGAGATAAAAAAAAGATAATAGATATAAAAAAAGATATAAATATCGTTCAACAATATTTCTCACTATTACTGATAATTTTTTTCTTGTAAAGGATCAAGATTCGGTCAGGATAGGTTGAGAATCTATGGTAAAGGAAGAAATTCGTAATATAATAAACAAAATATGCAGTAACGCTCTTTCCGGATATATATATATATATATACACATATATATATATACATATACATATATGTATATATATATAAGTATATTAATATTTATAATTAATATTTAGTGGCGAATCCCTTATTTACAATAACAGCACTGTAACGACGCGGCATTCATTCAATCAATTTCATACATTTTTCTAGGGGGGTTGAATTCCATGCTTCAACAAATGCTTCATATAGTTCGTTTTCACTGGTGTTAATTTGTTTAAGACTTTCTTTTTAACAATATACCAGAGCTTTTATATCGGGTTCAAATCCGGACTATTTGCTGGCCAGTCTAAAACGGATATACGCTGTTCGCTAAGGAAACATTTGACGCTATTGGCCGTGTGGTAGGGTCTTGTCATGCTGAAAGATCCGAGGAATCATTGTGTGCTCTGAGATATTTTTGTATTGCCATTGATCCGTTGTACCTTCAATCTTCCGAACGGCTACAACTCCACATCCGGAAAAACACCTCCAAACTTTAATGTTACCGCCACCGTGCTTAACTATACACCTTGTGTATTTATAATTAAAAGCATTGTTTACAGGACGTCTAACATAGCGCTTTCCATCGGAATTTACCATATTTACTTTTGTATCATCTGAAAATAACACTTTTTTCCATTCTCATGCCGTCCAATCAACATATTTTTTAGCGAATAATAATCGCTTCTCTCGGTGTTTCTTGGTAAGAAGCGGTACCTTTCGGGTATTCTTCCAAACAATTTAGCTTCCACTTATCTTCGGCTTATCAGTCTTGACGAGATGTTTCTCGGGTCATCAGGCGAAAAAACTCCATTTTTAATCTGTTTGGAGATTTTACTTGGGTCTACTTGGTAATTTTTAGCTACACGACCGATTAGCGTATCTTCTCTGGGAGAGGTTTTTCTTGGCCGAGCCTTTCTAAGAACATTTTCAACAGTTCCATGTGTTTCATAGTGATCAATTCTTAAAAACTTTCTTAACAGAACAATTTAAATGCTTAGCTATTCTTCTGTACGCCCACTTCTATGATCTATATGTAAATTGACAATCATTTGCCTAGTTGACGCATCACAACTTTTATTTTTGCCCATTTTGAACAAAATAAAATTCAGATTAAATTTTGAATTGCCGCCAAAATAATAGAAAAAGCCAAGAAAGAAATGTTATTCTCCAATTTCAAAAGAAGAACGAGCCATGGATGCTTTTTTAAAATGTTTCTAATTAGGCGTCCAAGCGGCCAGTAAGACCTAGTAACAACTCCTACCTACATGTGTAAGACTCATTTTATAATTAAAAGTAAGATATGTTTTAAATTTTATGCATTTAATGAGTTTTTTATTTGAGTGGCTATATTATTGCATGATTATTAATTATTGAATGTGTATATTTTTTACGAACATTTGTACGTTGTAGTTATACTTTCTTTATTATAAGAAGTGTTTCTAATTATATGACCACTACTGTATATAAATATCTTGTGGTATAGATACCTTGGGGGTAGAAAATTAGTGAGGTCTCATATCTCGCCAAGATTCACGTGGAATATAGACTATTATGTTGACCTCGTAGTCGATATCGACTAGCGCAACATCATTTGTTTTTAATACACGACATAACTGCTCAATTCTTGTGCTGTGGTCGAGCAAACGTCACTATATTTTCAAACTTTAGTTCCTTTGCATCTGCAATCGATCGTCCACTATCCACCTACACGAACGCTGCATATTTATTTTACAGAAATAAGCTAGTGATTGTCTTCCATCGCACCTATTATTAAGTGGCAATGTAGTAACTAAACAAAAATGCTAAGAACCCACTCTCTATATCGTGACGTAACAACCAACGAAATTCTCCACCATCGTGTGTTCTGCTTTATAAACCTCGGAGTCTGCGTATTGCACTTCCGCGTCGAATACTAAGTGAAACGTGAATGTACAAGTTTGGGATATACGGACGGCTCTTTCGAAAGTACTGCGTATTTTCGCATTCATTTATTAATCTATTTAATGATGTAAACCGCATTCGTTGTTCGACTCGTGTGAATATCTTCGTTTGAGAGCAACTTTGCTCACGTGTATAATATATTAATTATGGATTGTATTTATTATTATTATTGGCCGACCATTGTCACAATTAACTCATATTGTAATTACTAATTTTCTAAAGTATTGGCGAGAAAAAAATATACAAAACCACGACGCGCTCAGGAGTTTAGTTCCACTGCTATTATTTTCTTAGTACGCGAGTAATTTATGTTCAATGTGTAACTAACAAAGAAGTTGTTAATTGTGTACCCCGCCGCCGCGGTGTTCTCGGTACCCTTGTCGAGATTAAGGGTCCTCTTTCACCCCTTGACCCGACGGGGCATCATAAAGACATCTCCCAACTAGAGGGTGGGTGAACCGTTAAAATCTCAAAATCATCTTTCGTGTATTACTAATTATATCTTGAAATAAAATGCTTTAAGTGATAAAAGATAAAAAGGTATTATCAATGTATTATTTCTGTTTTTTTTTTAATATTCCATAACATTGTAATTAAAATAAATTGTATATGTGTACATATAGTACACAACACAACTATGTCACCAATCAGTCAGTTGAAAGCGACTTTAATACTTTATACGGCGTTAACTAATTCTTATTGAGAGAAACGACGAGAAGGCAAAAACCAGTAGAGGCATCTCATCATGACGATAAACGCAGATCTGTGCCCTCATTTGTCATTCGTATTTCATAAGAAAACAAAACGTATAACGCTAAAAATTATCAAATGGTAAAAAATAGTTTATGCAATGAACGATAACATACTTCGAACGTAACATTGTAAGAGAGCATAGATTAAAAAAAAAAGATAATAAGAATGGCGGTAATGGAACGGAGGTTATATTATTATACGAAATTCTAGCTTTATATGAAAATGGATAACGCTACATGTGTTAAACTTTACACAGACGATAAAGAATTAAAGATGGAGATGGAAGAAAATTATATTTAATGAAAATTAGTTCAACTTTAGGCGTAAAATACTTTGGATAATAAATTTAAAAAATGTCTTAATCGCTTCGCAGTCGAGATTTATATATTTTTAAATCATTTTATTTCTACAATAAATAGACAAGAAAGATACGAGTTTCTTCTTGATCTTTAAACAAATAAAACGTCTACTGTATTAACAGGTCTATTCACGGTGTTACTGTCACTAAAAAATAAAATATTAAAAGATCGAACACGTGATTGATTTACAACACAATAACGTGTTTAATGGTTCAATAAGTCATGTTTGACTTCTTTAAAAGACGATTTGTTTAGCTTATAGCACCTTATACTATGAACCTCTTTGAACAGGCGACAACGTTAAAATATTATTTTATTTTATAAAATTTAAAAAAATTATTATTAAAATTTTAAATTTAAACTACAAAAACTAAAAAAACAGCGTAGTCATAAAATAATTTTATTAACTATCTTCAGTGTTCGCAACATTTCATACAATTCAGACGTCCGAAAGTGGCTTAAAACTAAATAAAAAATATTCCAGTACATTCGTACATATTACAGGTAAGTTATTAATAAAAATATATTAAAATAACTATAAAGGATACATGTTACTTAAAAAAGCGTTAAATATCTTTATTGTTTTTTATATAATTTAAAAAAAGATTCTATTTTTGAAATAGTAAAAAAGGTAAAATTGAAATCTAATAACCAAATAGTTTAACAGAGGCAACTTACACTGCAATATCCATATGTTTAACACCAATATATAGTATAGTACGACACCCAAACATTTCATGTATTCGGTCTTTATTATTACGAAAACGACATATTTATTAATAAATCAACATATTATTACATAAAGGCTTCCTAACGCTGACCCCGGACATCGATCGTCGTAAAAAAATTGCTAATTAGATTTCACGAGCAATAAATAACATATTAACATATTCATGCCCATAGAGAAATTATTACGTGAATGTGTAAAGTGGCTTAGGTGGAGTGGAAAAAATATGTCCTGTTTATTTGTAAGTACTAAACGGTTACCACTAGACGAGATAAGTGATTTTTAAAGACTATAACATCTTATATTTAAATGATAATGCAAAAGCTCTTGGACCCTTGAGGACTAAAATGGAATACCACGTCAGCGGCAATAAAGTGTTCGGTTACTTTTACAACCAAGACGAAACAAAGCATTACTAAACTATTTTACGTTGGTATTCTGCGAACTATGTAACAATTTTGATAGTGAAGAGACGAATTGTATGGTCTTGACGTATAAATATTTGAACACAATAGAATTATGACATAAATAAATATAAGTGACATGAAAGTACAAAATAATCTGAGTGTCCTTCACGCGTAGTCAGGCTTCGGGGCCCATATTCGCTTCGCTCGCTCGGCAAGGTCACATTGGAGCGTAACCTTATCTCTCGAAGCCTAATCTAGTCTTGTATACCTAACTAGCAGATAGGTGCACTAGTTGGTTGCGAAATCAGACCTGTCAGTCAATTTGAAATAACTTTTATATTTAACTCGTTTCTCGTATTTAACTAGTTCTGAACGTAGAAGTTGTATCGAATGTGTCTAGTAATTTGTGGTTGTATAATTATGTCTAGTGAAGTATTTTTTAAAAAAGCAAAAAGCAAAAATAAAAAGCATAAGGTCAGTCAAAAGAGTTCACATAAAGCTGAGTGACTTAAGAATCATGTGCATGAATACCCTCGATGGAGAATATCAGTATGTGTCGTGGTTATCCAAGTTATAATCCTTTAGGACTATTTTTTCCTATTACGACGGTGACAAACGGGCACACAGTTTAATGACCCATGCAGCCTCCAATACAGATCCTCGATAAAATCTAAGATGCAGATTACTTGAGACCCCTGAGAACTAAACAGGATTAAAACTTAACACCTAGGGTGACAACCGAGCTTGCAGTTCACCTGTATCCTCAACAAATGTTTAAAAATCAAATGAGTTGTCACCCCACAAGATTGAGATGTACCAGTAACTAGGTCTCCGGTTTCCTAAACTAATCAAACATAACACGGCACCGTTATGCTGCCTATTTCCCGATGATATTCTGGGACGGTGTGACCCTTCCCCTAACGACCCGATCTTGTCATGCTACAACTAAAAACAACGCTGCAGCGTGTCATATATGTATATACTGGGTGTCCCTTAAGTATTACGACAAACTTAGAAAAAAAAAACAAAATATCTCGAAAATGGTGACTCCTTTACTTTGTCTGGTATGGCATATATATATATGACATATTTTATGAATCAATTCCGTTTCCCCGAGCCAAATGTAATGAGTAAACCTACGGTATACACTGGAATTGAGTTAAATGAAACAATAAAGAAATGTGTCACACCGTGCGGAAAGTATTGCGGTTCGACTTCGGAAAATTTCAAAGCTTTCCCTTTATAATATTAAAATGGACATGATAAGTGATGCTCAACTAACATGCAGGAACCACTTACGTTGTCATCCCTACGGACTAAGATGGACCCACCGTTGGAAACACAGCAGCAGCATTATACAGCTATTGAACACAGGTATTTTGTTAGTATATGGTCCTCCCCCGGTCGGAGCCAACCCATTTGAGTTGCAGGTAGAAAACCAGATATGAATCTAATTTTAGGTTGTTATAAAGGATTACAATGGATAATTTTTATAACAATCGAACAAACCAATCACCTAATAATCCAGACGACTCGTAGGAAACCTCATCTATCCTCGGATAAGAATCAAGATGCATTGTCACCAACTTTGTCAGAATATATGTTTGACGAGTGGTGTCAATACTGGACCACTCAAAAAAATCAAAGTAAGTAATCAAGTTTCTTGCCGTTTGTTCTCGCTAGCATCTGCCTTCCGAAGCGGTAGTCCTATTAGCGGTAGCTGTCTTGACAATTCAAGTATTTTGTATATATATACCTATTTGGTATATATACACAAAACACTAAATAGGTGTAGGTATACTTGGATAAAGCTTGCTTTGATTTTATTGTATTTATCGGTCACAATGAATTGAGATCCGTGTAATGCAACTCTTTCCTTTAACAAGGTATTTGCTCTATTTAGGAGTGTCTCCTTTGAAAACTTAACCCCACGGAAGTGAGAGGCGTTTTATCATTGAATATTATAAGTGTAAATCTCTTTTCTATTGTATTGTCTATGACTACTAGTTTCAATGCATGCAGCATCTGGGTAAAACGTAGGTGTATCTCTTTTTTTTCTTTTTCTTGTTCGGCCTGATGGCCACTGTTATCTACTACTGGCTACTGTTAGCTTTTACAGTTGAGAGGTGACCGAGTGCTAATGGCGCTCAGCCGAGATCTCTATCAGTGGGTAACCAGCACAAGGGCTCCCGAGAGGGAGTTTCGGCGAGAAATGTTACCCAGTTGCGCGAGAGCGGCTGACTCGAAGGTGCCCGAGGGGGCCGAACCTCGACTCGGTCAGTTGCTCTTGATAGAATATCTAAATTAATATCAATATTATTATTAACGATATATACGACCACTTCGGTATGCGTTGGCGATGGAGAAGAAGTGGCGCAACGAGGACCGACGCTGGATTAGCGTCGGTCCTATCTGTGATAATTGGTAAAAACCGGCCCGAGATATGGCGGTATCGGGAATGATTTAGTTCTTTGCGACGCCCTCGCCGTCGGCGGGGGCGGTAGGTTGGTGGAGTGTTGGAGTGTAGTGTGTTGGTCAGAGCTTGGGACCTAGTTGTCGCGACATTTTATGGAGGACCCTTATGTTCAGCGATGGCCTCACTACGGGATTATGATCATGACGGTATTTGGCATCCTTGTGAACGTTCCATCGGAAATATACCGGTGCATCCAATCTACTTCATGACGCTTTATGTTATTTTATCAAAGATGAATGAGGTTTAAATATACCGCAGGACTTACATAAGGTGCGTTCGTTTGTCAAACGTAGAATCTGCTCGTTAACTGATTTTTTTCACTGTAACTGGAATTATACAGGACAAAGTAAACTAGAACACATAAATCTAAATGCGCACCTGTCTCGTTGCTGGTGCTGTTCATCAGACGTACATTAGAATTGATTCTAAATAAATCGACCTCATTGCACGCTTATAAAGATAAAATAGAGCAAGATGCGCTCAACGGGAATGCACCCCGGCGTCCGGTAAAGGAAATCCAGAATTATATTTAGCCTTAAACTAATGCCTGGCTATGTTAATGAAGTTATTCTTGTAAATCAGTTACGTGTTTATGCGGTGGCGATGCCATAAAAGGTAAAGGAATTAAAACGAAGAAATTAAATGATAGTAATTAAATTTAAAAAATATACAAGTTACAAGACATTAATGTCCCATCTAAATAAGGTGACGTTTTCCGCTTGGTAGACCGTCCACGACGCATGATGAAGTGAGTTTTTAAACAGTGGCTGTGGCACATGTAATTAAATCGTAGACAGATTTTTGTCTCTTTGTTTATGCTATTATGTTTGTTGGATAGGTGTTTTTTTTAGGACATGTTGAGATAAGTGCTTGCTGTTTAAATCAGGTAAAAATGTTTATTGCTACACCTATCATACAAATATCTCACCACACCCTAGGGTAGACTGGTAGAGAATGCCTTTGGCATTAAGTCCGCCCTTTGCGAACTTTTAACTTTGTTAAGGTAAATGCAATAAAGAGTAAATAAATAAATAAAAATCTGAAACTACCACAAAACTATTATAAAACTAGGTAAGTAACTGTAACAGTTAAGCCTACTTATACCCTAAAAATAACAATAAACATAATGTTTCAGAGAGCTGTCTGGCCTAAAGTAATTCTAGACAAGATATACCTCGAACTAAAACAGGGGCCCATTAAGAACAAAGAATGGAGAGACCCTTGTAAAGGTTATAAGCGATACAGATCTCCGCAAATATTTCAACCCCTGACATTTGATAGATCTCTACGACGTTATAATGTCTATCGACATTCATATATGTATATATATATATATTATATATTACTAGCAATTCAATCCATTCCAACTAGACTCCTCGGGCCAGGAAATGGTTAGCGACATTAGTCGAATGGCAGATTCAAATTCACGTTGTTTTCTGAAACCGTAATAATCATATAAATCCACTTGATTCAAAAGATGAAATATATCTTCCAGTGACGTGTTTTCATTTAATGATAAATATTTATAATTAAAACTAAAATTTGGAAAGGCCTCGAAGAAGATCAGGCAATTTTTTTCGATGAACGATGTCATGGATAGATTGTCTGATATTCGAAAGACCTTCCGAGTTTTTAATATAAATACTGGGTGTATTGCTTCACTATACAAAACCAATTACGAAAGTTTATAGTTTCTTTTTTGTTTTAGTCAACAACGATTATCTAAATGGATAAAAATATATATTCATAAAATGAACAACGATAATTTAATGATATAATTATTAAATAAATAAATTACATTACTAACCTAACCTAACCATAAGCTAAAGGGGAAAACCTCAACCGTTAATAAAAGTTAAATCGTCCGAATGTATCAAAGTTTAACATTCTAGGTTGACGATGAAGATAATTACAGAGATACAGTGTGTTATTTTGTTCTTTTTTTATGATATTAGTGAATAAAACGATGAACAGTGGTAGAGATATACTGCGTTTGTTTCTAGCCGCAGAATGAATGGATCGGTTCGAACGGGGTAGGGCCACGCCCTGAAATAGCTAATGCTACTGTGTATCGTCTCGTGAGTGTAGGCATCCGGAGACCTTTGTTACAGTTGACGAGGTATTCCATCTCAGTCCTCAATTGCGACAACGCATCTGCATTATGGTTCCTTCTCGAGGATGAATGAGACTTGTAATTGATTCCTACATCCACGACATCTTCGTGGGCCGCAGGAATCACTTACCATCGGGTGACTTGTGTCTCGTTTGTTACTCTCAATGTAATAAAAACAATAATACTCAGTTCATCTGCGATAAGCGATTCCTGCGACCAATGACGCCCCCATTCGTCCTCGATAAGAAAACATATTACTGAGTCAGTTAAACTCTTAGGTTTCAAATCCTCACTAGACTAAGATGGGACCTACATCTTAGTATATAGCTACAGTCTGGATTGCGTATAATTATTTAACTCTTTTACCGCCGATTGAGTCAATCTCGAAAATTATTAAAACGAAACAAAATAAAACAGCGATCACGAACACTTCACAATATTTAACAGTCCGTTAGGTGGACGTTATCAAAAAAAAAAGTGGCAACAATAAACCTGATACCACAGAACTTATAACAAAAAAGCGAATCGGTGAACTACAGCGGCGTTTTATAAAAGCACACAATACAAGCAGACACATAAATTCAAATTATTTGAAAATAAAAACACTGACGTAACATAGCTGTGCACTCAGTTACAAAAACAATAAAAAAGGGACAGGATACTCGCTTGCTTAAAATTTTATAGAAGGTGAACAGTTAATTTACATGGACATGACGGGGAAATTTTTAAATGCTATTTTAAGTTTTGGAATAGGACCCTTGATTAAGATAAACTTCGTATAATTTCGTAGATAGATGAATTCCGTTCTCCCTAAAACCCGTAATAAAAAAGAAATAATGTGTCATCAAATTTATTTATTAATATACCTTTTTTTAATTTATTTATTAATATACCTTTTTTTTAATTAATAGACAAGTAACAAATAAACATAGTTGACAAGAAATATTTTTTCAATTTTAACAAAATGGCGTCTGAAGGTTTGGCGCCATGTTTGTTTTTGTGACGTCACTAATTTTATGTCACTATTTGTTACGACGATTTTAACCACAGTGATCAAAGGCTTTTGGGTTCAGCTATGAAATATAAAGACTCCCACGTAAAAACATAACCCTCCTTCATAAGTCAGATATAAAGTACTAGTAAAAATGCAAATTTATGAAAGTTTCATTTTATTCCTATTCTGATGAGAAAAATTCACTATATTACCCGCACACTTAAATAATATGAGACGACAAAAAAAGAGCGCAAAGGTCGCAATGTAGAAATAAATTAGCTAATTGTAGTGAATCCTCTTAATTTTGGATTTTAATTTTTTGAGCAACCGTTAAAAAGTTGATGGTGGATTAAAAACGGAATTTGAAGAGTATTGCTGTAGTGTTATCTGGTGCTGACTGCAATTGCTAAGAGTGAGGCATTTAATATCAATCCCATAGTTGCTTCCTTATCCTGGAACAAGCGTATATGTCGCAATGTTTGCTCTAAAATATTATGTAATGTAACATAAAAACATCTTAATCCATCGAATCTTTTTAAAAATGTTTAATAATTAAATCAAACATTTTTAATACAATATTTTTCGAAGTCGAAGAAATAACTACATTATGTTCATCAAAAACAACCATACTGGCAACAAATACCGAACAATTTTCTTTAAACTGCTGAACAGTGTTTTACTCCTAGAATCAATAACCATCGGTACAGAAACCCGTAAATTCATAATCATACTAACTAACGTAATGATAAATATGACCCTTATTAGAAGAAGGGATAAAATGTTCAAATTTGTTATTCGAAAGAAAGTAGATCGTTCTGCAAGGAGTATGTCCAACAATTGGCTCAAGATGGACTGCGATTGTTGCTCTTAAAATTATATATATTAATAATTAACTATATATTGTAGCAATATGCGTGCGTAAACAATTTACAACAGCGCCATCTATTTCATCCCAGCAGTACTAAAATAAAAGATTGTCAAAAAAAAACTACGAATCGCCAACCCTAACACCCATCAGCTCGATATCCGAGCAATCCGGTAGCAGTGATTTGAAAACAATAAAGGCAAACTGCGCAATCTGATCTAGACTAATAGACAACCCTGTTAATTATTCCACTAACTTGTAACCAAATTAGTTGGGGACGCAGAAAGTTGGCGGAATTCATTACACCGTGAACATTGGGTAACTGACTGTCTATAACGAAACTTCGTCCTTTCTCTAACCGCGATATTTTGCCACGCGAGAATGGCCCTTACCGATTATATTATATGTGCTCTAGTAAGCTTCATGATAAATAACGTCTCGTTCCGTACCAGATTTCAAAAATAATTAAACTTAAAGCTAATACTCCCTGTATTAGCTTTAAGCTTAGCTTAGCTTAGTGTTTAGGTACACCTACTTATTAGATATATCTCGGATAAAATGCCATCAAAACTTTAATTATTTTTTAAGTCATTCTTCTCTTTTTTTTGTGTATGAGTATTGCTGTTGGTCCAGAGACCTTTACAGCTTTGTAGAGGATATTTAGAATAGAAAGAGGCACAAGGGGTGTTAAAAACATGGTTTGAGGAGAACCTCAGAGCCCGGATCTCAATCCCATTGAACTTTTGTGGGAACAGCTTGATAGGAATGTCCGTAATCGTGGCTCAAGAAGTGGAAAGATTTATGCGAAATTTGGAACAATATATCATAAGACAACATTAACGAATTGATTGCTCGTATGCCAAGACTTGTGAAAAAATTCATAAAATGAAAAGGAGGATTTTTTTATGAAAAATCAGTTTAGCTAACTATTGCCTTTTTTTGCATGGACTGTTAATATTTCTTTACGCTTTTAAAGTATATTGTTTGTCAATCAATGTTCTATTAGATGTTTAAACAGGTTAATTAAACATTTAATATTTTATTGGAGTTTTGCTATATTTTCCAACTTTATTTAAAGTGGTCTTAAGCTTTTGGCTTGCAGTGTAATACAGTCCCTCTTTGTGCTGGTTACACACTAACAGAGGTCTCGACTGAGCGCCATAAGCGTTCGGTCACTTCTCAACCAAAAAAACCAGCTCACGGACCCCTTAGTCCCGTGAGCCCTGTGTGCGATGAAGCTGTAAAAGCCGCATAGTCTAACAGCATCAACATCAACATAATCTGGACAACCAAAAAAATAAATAAATATAATATAATAAAACAGTAATCTCAGTATTAGATTTTAGTGCGAATAAGTTTTAAGTTTATCTAACTTAAGTACATCGTTATTACAGTGCCATGAAACTTTACAGCCCGCGTGCCTAGGTAATTAGAATAGCTTTTCTTTTAATGAAATTTTAGGGTGAAATTTAAAAGATGGTAAACGATTCTTGTGGCCGCCGACGACACCCGCCTTCATCCTCGATAAGAAATAATACTAAAGATTTCTTCTCAAAAGGGATGATTCGCCTCCAGGAATAAGGTTTATTTAAATGCTAATACTTCCATTATTATTGTAATGATTATGTAAAGATCGCGGGCCGTGGCGGACTACAGTGGTAGAGCTACACTACATTTTGTTTCTAACTGCAGAATGTATGGATTAGCCCGACCGGGGTAGGGCCACGCCCTCACAGAATACCAGCGTGAAATAGCAGCATAATGCTGCTATGTTTCGTCTGGTGATTATAGGGATCCGGAGACCGTTATGGTAACGAGGCATTCCATCTCAATCTTCAAGGGTGACAACGAATCTGCATTATGATTCCTTGTCAAGGATGAATGTAGATAAATGTGATGGGCAGCAGGAATCACTTAACACCAAGTGAATTGTGTGCTCGTTTGTAACTCTAAATGTAATTTAAAAATAAAAAATACAGTGATTTACGGTGGAATATGATTTGGTGAAGTGAAAAAATAGACTATATTGGTCAACACAACACAGGGCTACTCTCTAAAGAGATAAGTCGTTTCTGCGGATCGGCGGTTTCACCGCCACATCGTTAATATTTACACAAATATATGTATATATTATATAATAAATATATGTATATAAAATATAAGTCGTTCATTGACAATTTTAATTAGATAATTCGATTTATAGTATGTTGATTGATTTACTAATGAGAAATAACATCAATAACGTATACATCTGTGGGGATGGAGAAACTTAATTAAGTATTATCATCTCTAATAAATAAAAATATAAGATCTACAGTTTAAACGTATCGAAATAAAAAAACTTCCGAACGACGAACGACGAACGCGCTCTCTCATTATAAAGGGCGCGAATTGTAAATAAGTAGAAGTATGCTTTGTATTAAACCTATTTAGGTCAGGTAAATTGATACATTCTTGTATATTATTCTTTATCTATTAAAACAATATTATTAAAAAATACACATTATATAAAGAAACACGTAAACTGTTAACATTTTTATCGTTTCATAATTGAAAACCATTGGCTTATCGGTAATGTTCTAGTGAAATAATTATTGTTAGCATATAACTTTTGAAGCGACGGCGCCCAGCTCGAGTACCATTGTCTTAAAACGCAATACCTATGGACACGATATCTACTTCAGGACGTATCGTGACGTCAAGCCGTGAAGCCTTACTTGAATAAAAAAAACTTGATTATATAAAGTCAATATGTCGGACTTTTCTAACTAACATGTAATGACGTCCATGTTGACAGGTTGAGGCAGAAGAAAATGTACTAACATGCTTCTATTAATTTGAATCAATAAAATATTACTTTTTATTTTTTTTTTACTTTTTTTATTTCTTAATAAATCGACACGTTACTGGCAGGAATTGACAATCGATAATATTGTACAATAGGTTTTAAAAAATACACATAATAAAAATAACGATATATTTAAATGTTGTTATATATTATATTTAAAATAACTCTACTTAAGGTACATTGCCTGTATATGCTTAAAGATTCTGCTCCGTTCAGAAGCGCTAGACTGATCACGGAAATAGGATAGATAAAACTGTAGGATAAAAAGATCTTCTTTTTTGAAATTCTGTTTGATCTCTACAACAAGAGGCTAAGTTATAAAATACTTACCTTATCTTTAAAAAACAATGACAAGAAGTAACTATACGCTTTAATTGAACTAGACAATATAATCGAGTTAAGCCAGCAAATTTAATTGATACAACTAAAGAGCTTATTTAATAAAACTGGAAAAGGATCCGTGACTTTTTAATGTTGAAACCGGTTTTGAAGATCTTTGAATGTTATTCCGACGTTCCCTTCACCACTGGAGTTATCTTCACAAAATTACATGTAAGCATTGAAATTATTATTACCCGTCACAAACGAAACAATATGAGTAGAAATATTGTGGATCTTTATTTATATTCCCGGATTTACCTTCTATTAGGACCCCGGACAGATAATTGCTTTGAACAGTGATAAAATGTAGGTTATAATCCATTTTCCTACCAGTTGAAAATTTTGCATGCTATTTTATATTTATAAACATGTAACAAAAATAATATTCATATATTAAATAAGGTTAGGCTTTATGAAAAGAACACCGACGATTTACTTTTAAAAAGTCACGAAATAGACAGACGTGCTGCTAAAGATGGTGGAAAGTCGTTAAAATTCATCCTCAATAAATGAATTTTATTAATATTCTAATAAAAAAGTATGCTTTTTTTATTTGTATGGCATTGTTTAAATAAATTACGTTGTGTATTTTTTTAATTTAACATGAACCTTTCGATAACCATTAAATCAATTTTATATTTATTTCTATTCATCAGTTAAGTTTTAATGGATTGGAAGTTATTGTGAATTAAACCGCGTGTCTTGTAAGTAATATTCTATATTGGTTGTATATTTTTCGCTATAATCACCGCCTGCAAACAATTTCATTGGCCAAATTGCTTACTGACTTATCAAATACCATTTCAAACAAATGCTGACGCCAGTACCGTGCTCGCAGTAAACATGAGATTAGATGGTACTTTAATAAGAATAAGTTGTAAGGTACAAACATACTAAGCAGGTCTAAATTATCTATGGTCTGGAATCAACAAGTGTAGAAACACCGCACATTCGAGACCGGTGCCCCATCGTCGAATTCAACAACAAACAAAGCAACTAGTGGAAATTGTAGCTCTGAGACGGGGGGCAACAATCGTGAAAACTGGGCCGGACATGTGAGCTGCGGCCGTGGCCGATATACAATCACTTTTCAATTAATAAATATACAAGCAAGCACCTGCAGAATGCAACTGTCACTGGCAAAAGCGTTTTTTTTTTTTGCAATACGCACGAATGACTCTCGTTCCCGATCTCACTTCGCTTCGAGGCGCACTAGCACTCGAGTCTCGAGCCGGCAATCGGTATGTTTACGTACTCTCGGAGCAACAACACAAGGCACAGGTGCACAGGGGCGCGAGATGTAGCGTGGTACGCGTCACGTACGTTCAACACGACGGTCGACGCGATACTGAACGGCGGTTGTACGGGCGCCCGACGGCGAGTGGACAATTCCCGACTAAGATACCTATGTAACGTAACTTAACTCCACAATACTTTATAGTTTCGTAATCATATTACTCGATTACAATTCGCTCGCGTTTAATCGATGTCACGATTCGGGTGCGGTCTGTGCGACCACTTTGAGATGCGAACAATTAACGTACGTTGTATTAACATCGGCACGCATATATTTATATATATATATATATATATATATTGGTATGGCAATTATTACTCCGTTCACGGCGCTATATGAGAAACGTTTCACGTCGTTAGCGTAAGGTACGGTTTACATAAACGTACTCAGAAAATAAACTCAAAAGACGGTTTAATTTCAATGACATTGAAGTGATGTTTATAGCTCAAACTTATGCAGTTAAAATATTTTAAAAAAAAAAAAGGCGGATTTAAACCTGCAAATTAGAAACTTCTCGAAGATCTATAGTTAATAAAATTAAGAGCATTAAGCTGTCAACAGATTTTTCTGATTACCAACATAATATTGCAACTTTTATATAGCTACCTCGTCCCAAATAAACAGTAGCTTATTTCTGGAGGAAGCCAAAAATCAAGGTACGATGACCTCGCATTCTCATCTCATTCCTCAAGACTGACAGCGCATCTGCTCTGATTCCCTATCTGGGATAAAGTGGATGTCATCGTTTAATATTAAAAAAAAACTTTGTAAACACATTGTAGGCTCAAGATGTAAATTAACTATTACCCCCGAAGACAGAAGGGATAATTGAGGGATGACTTGTTCTTTCCCAGCAGCAATTTTAATTTTTTACAAGCAAAAATGTTATGTTTATTAAACAGAAAACCGATCTCATTGATATCGACATAAAACACACACATTTAGAATTCGGATATATTTAGAAATTGTATGGCATATGTTATATTAGTTTCCTTCTTTCATATTGACATTTGTCCAACGGGAATTTTTTTATCGGTCTTGGGTGTATTGTGGTTGATATATATCATGATACTGCATCCGAATCTTCTTATAATCTTGTCACTTGATGGTCTAGATTTTGAACAACACGCGAGCAATAATCCAATCCTTCCAGTTCTGCAGCGCCAACGCATTCCTTAGTGGTAATGGAACTTATCCTTTGTTACTTTTAATATTATTCCGTAAAACTGGTTGAATCGCCATTCGGATCTCACGGGCATTTTCGAACCAGCACACTTACGCTCCAAGCCGAGGTTTCCTCAAGGTAACGTTCGTGCTAAGCGCTCGGCCACCCTTAAACTCGATGAAATTGTTATAACCCTCGGACTAACATCAGACATTGTCCATAAATAAAACTCCAATCCACAGCGTCAATGATTTCTTCAATTTTATGTGCTGATTTACTACGTTGTAAGATGTAAGTATCGTGAGGAAAACGTGAATTTCTGAGTAATATGCCAAAAATATTTCGAAAACATTCTAAGGCTGACGGTCTTTTGCAGTGGAACTTCGTGAACTATTCTCCAATTTTCTTTTTTTTTTATATATCTCTGAGTGATTGTATATGAAGCTCCATCTTCGCCGTAAGCGACAGGGCTACGGGAAAATTCATCGGCGGTCTCGTCTCTGGGGAGTATTCTCTCTCCCCATAATCTTCGGGAATACCCTCGCTCTCTACACAACCCCTCATCTTCAAAAGGACAATAGGCTAACCCTAGTCCGTTATCTGACGGGAGCTCGGAAGCACTGGTAGTCGCTTACTGGCAGCTTGGCCACCAACTATTATTCGACCGCGGAGGGTAGGGGTACGGCTAATCCCAATACCGACAATAGGAATGTCAGTATTGGGACCCCTACAGCCCTGCTCGAGTCACGAAGGCTAGGAGGAGTGGCTACTAGTTATGTTACTCCCCGATCTAACCAAAAAGATAAACCTCTAGTCTAGTCTAGATTGTCTAGTAACGAGGTTTTGACAGTCAATGTTCTATATCAAGATAAATACATTTCTAAATCTCAATTGCTTTTTAAAATTCAAAATTCTTAGGTAGCCGCAAGCACCGTCATACAAGATCCTTAGGGTTTGTTAGCTAATCCGTGTAAACTATATATTATTATTTGATGTATACAAAAAAATAATGTTACTATGGCATTATCTATCAATACATATACTTTCTGTATACGAACACGAAACTTCCAAAAGTATCGACAGTACCCGTGAATTCAGTCTTATCACTCCAAGCGTCATACTCGAATATATTAAGACCCAAGCTTGAGCCAACCGATGTCCAACATTATGTCGTTAGCATTAAGTCGAAAGGTACTAGTTACTGTAAGATTATTGCAATAGATGTTACATTGGACATTCTGCTCTCGCAAATTATGAAGATTGGTCATCATTTGATAATTACCTAGCATAGAATTGGACTAAGCGCCTAAGTTTTTATTCTCTGGATCAAGAGATGAGGTGGCAAATTCTCTTAAGACCTCCCATAAGAAACGGCTTTGAATCACCTGCATGCACCCAAAACTTTTTCACGTCAAAAATACTGAGACGTAATTATTTCAAGTTATTAGTTAAGTATTCTGGTAAAATGTATTTATGGTAATATTTGCGTTCGGTAACGTTAGGAAAATGTTTCAAGATTGACCCGAATTTCAAAAGTCGTATAATGGTGGGCGTCGACCCGCGCGTCATGTATATTCAATATGGCGACAATTAAAGACGCCCCATGTTCCCGCCATGTTGTTAAGACTAGACTGTGAGTGTTGCTAACCTAATTGCGCTTCCCTAGCTCGATGACTCTGGATTTCGACTGAGGATATCGACAAACATACCCAGCTCCAGTATTTGTTTTTTTTTTGTCCAAATATAGATCATGAATGGAATCCAGGAGATTCAGAGAGATCCAGATTCTAATCGCTATATTTAGAATATATCGTATGAACATCATAGCCTATTCATCCTGGCCCATGGCTGAACCTAAGTCTCCCTTACTTACTGCGAAGAAGTACGATCCCTGCACTCACCAGACGAAACACAGCAGCGTTATGCTGGTATTCTGCGAGGGCGTGGTCCTACCCCGGTCGAGCTGACCCATTCATTCTGCAGCTAGAAACAAACTGCAGTGTAGCTCTACCACTGCCAAAATGTCGCGTGGCTGTTAATTTCTATCAATGCTACGATTGGCAATTAGTTATCAGACGTTTTGTTTTCAACGCTATCACTTAAAATCCAGTATAGCACCGCCATCTATCGGCGGCCACAAGTAAAAGAAGAGAAACTTTTTATTTATTTAAAGTATCTTATATTTCATTAGTTTTTATGAGTTTGTCTCTTTTATGTTATATTAAGACTCGAACATAAGATAACATTATTTTTCTTTAAACTTAGATTTAGGGTTGGTAGAGGAAGAAATTTTGTTTATCTTTCCTTTAGTTTTTCCCTTATTGTGTTGAAACCAATGTTTCAGTGTGTTATTCTTATGATAGTGTATTAATAATAATACAAAACGTTACTTAAGACATGAGTACCCTCGCCAGTACAATGCGACTTTCCTTGTCATTGAATGTAGATGTCCTGGGCTGCACGAATCACTTACCATCAGGTGAACTGTCTGCTCGTAAGTCATCTTATTGTAATTAAAAAAAAACAGATTAAAATATAGAGAAAACCTTTGAAGATTTGGATTGCCGCTAGCTCATTTGTCGCCACTTCTATCATGGTACCTGGCAATCTATGGGATAGGCCGTCCATGGATGTCCATTTGCGGTCCAGTATTGGGCTAAGATCATATTTCATTTATACAAACACAAACAATATAGCTGATCACACTTTGCTAACGATACGAAAGTGCTATGCGAAAGATGGAGCCTTCAGTTCATTCCAATAAATAATGTCAACAACTGTCAACATATTTCTTTATATCCTGTTAAAGCTAAACATTAACACTTTTTATATTTTTATAATATAAGTGTGACAAACAAGCACACTTCATTTGATGGCACGTGATTACTGTGTCCCATGACATTTATCAAACTTTAAGACCCGCTATATAGGTACGTTCTGGTTGCTGCCAGAGAAATCAACTGCTCGAAATATTTTAATTTGTCTTAAGCACAATCACAGAGGCACTCACTCGTAGTACCCATCTCTAATTCGATGCAATGCATTTGCAATAAAATCATACTTAGATTCAGATTCACACAGAAACGAAAACAAACAAATTGTAATACACAAATATTCGGTCGGGAATCGTACGAATGACCCGTGATAACGGCAGCCTGGTGCTCTAAACGTTACACCACGTAATTTATAAGTATATAAAATAACATATTAATAGGTATAGGGAATCCTTTATATTACATACTGACGCGTCGGTTAATGGTAAATCGTGTCGTGAACGGCAACACGACAAAGCCATATGTGAATAACAACTCATGGCGTCATTTCTACCCACTATCGCCTTCTCATTTTGCTATAAGATTTTTTTTTAATAGCCCACAGAGCTAAGCTGATTCACCCCAGCGAAGACAAGGACCAGTGGCCAGTTTGACTAGGTGTAGTGACCATATATGCAAGGCAAGTCGCCGGATGCAGGTGGTTCAAAATGACACACATCGTGATATTTTCTTTTTAATAGAATAAGTGACTAACGTGCAGCTTACCAAGTGTCGCTGCACCAGAAGAGATGCAGGTGCATTGCCGACCTTCAAGAAAGGTGTAGGCTCTTTTCAAGGTCCCTAAGTCTTATCGGTTCGGCAATACCGTTGGCGATAGCCGATTCCACAGAGTAGATAATCTGAGTCCTTACTCACAGATCATCTACTCTGTGGGCCCTTTCCCATCTTTTTATAATATTAATGGTGACCAACGAGCACACGATGATGAATACCTACCACGGTCGAGTGTCGACCCATTCATGTTGCAGATAGTATCTAGCTTCAGAATAGCTCTACAACTGTTACTGGTTCATGGATGTGAGACGATAATAGTAATAAAAATACGTAGAAGATAAATTATCGCATAAAATATTCAGTTATGCCTCTGGGTATACTACTATATTAGGAAGATATAAAAGCAAAGAAAGATAACGCCCCTGTGTATAGTTAAGAGTAAGTATTTTACATTTATTTTCATTTTAAATTTAATGATGTTTTTTTAGTAGAATTACTGAAACACGTTGCTCATTTTTTACGTGGAAATGCCGCCATAAACTAGTTGTCCTTTCGATTGAGAAATAATCACAAAAGATTGGTGTAAAAAAAGTAGCAAAAACAAACAGTAACAGTAGCTGCTGTTGTTTATTCCGATGAGCGAAAGAAACAGGTGAACTTATAGCTGGTGATGAGGTAATCTATCCTAGTCTCATATCGGGGAAGAATGTATCATACTCTAAAGTACACGAACACAAAATTGTGAGGGCACCGCTAAGTCCGCAATGTAAATTAAAATTAATTTTCAAGACATATGAAGTCCACAAAATCCGCATAGGATTCGCGTGATGTACATATAGTACATCACGCGAATCCAATACTCTAAATAAAGGAGTTCTAAACCGAAAAGTGGGATCTTTATATATAGGACGTTACTTTAATATTTTGTCTATACGTATTTTTAGGTTCGCATTTTGGAAAACCATCCCGGTGTCAATGTCAAGAAATAAAGAAAATTACCAGTAATTTTTTCTTGACATTTATAATGAGCCATTTATCAACTTTGATATAACACTGGAGCATAAATATAGTATCTCCGAAGAATATTCATAATATGTAATCATCAAAATAAAAGGTTATTGCCGAAACCCGGAATTGAACTGAGAACATTTAGATCTTCAGTATAAGATATAATTGTGAAAATCAATATCTGCCATTAAACGACAAAATATTATCAACTCGAAATATTAATCAGGTACGATTATACATAGTCCGAGATTTACTAGGGACTGGTTGCAACACGATTAAGTCTACCGGACCAGGCTTTCACAGACCCAGCTTAAAAAAAAAAAGTCCACCAAACACATTGACATGTTTCATCTGATAGGTGAAAGAAACCTGAGGTTATGTTACATGATTCTATATCACTTGCCAACATCAAGTAAGTTATATCCTTAATTACGTAAAAAATTACACTCGCTTTCAAATCGAATCGAATAAAACAACTCATTAAACATTAATAACCTATATACTATGCTCGGTGTTTCCATGCGTGATCAAATAAACGAACGTAGATATCAACAAAAGAACTAAAGTAAACGAAATAGCTCAAACTATCAGTAAGCTGAAATGGGATGGCCGTATAGCCCGTAGAATCGATAACCGATGGGGAAGAAAGGTTCTCGAGTGGCGACCGCGTATTAACCATCGCAGTGGATGACAATACCCTACTAGATGGAGTGACGACCCATGCAGTTTGCGGGAAGTCGAAGGATGTAGGTGGTTCAGGACCGTACTCTATGGCAGTCTTTTTTAAGTGGTAGAGTTACGCTGCAGTTTGTTGCTAGATGCAGAATGAATGGGTCAGCTCGATCGGGTTAGGACCACGCCCTCGCAGCAATACCAGCGTTCATTATTATGGGAAGAGAACAAAGAGGTATTTAGTGCCAAAAATATGTAATGAAATATTCTCTAAAAATGAGTGCTTGAGTAAAAATATCTTTAAAAGAAAGCTAAAGGCATTTTTAATAGATAATTACAAGAACAATGTTAATTAGATTTTATTTTTGTGTTTATTTATTTTTCTTTTTTTTGTTATTTTGCTGTTATGTTCGATTCATATACTATGATTAATATGATTTTGTTCTTTATGTTACTAACTAATGTGTAAGAGTGCTTTGTTTGTTTCGCCGATAAATTATTTCACAATTTGGGGATATTTGATTGTAGTATTTTGTGGTTCACTTATTACATAAATAAAAAAAACAGCAGCATAATGCTGTTGCGTTTCATCTGGTGAGGGTAGGGATCCGGAGAGCTTTATTACAGGTGATTCCATCTCAGTTCTCAAGGGTGACAACGCATCTGCATTATGATTCCTTGTCGAGGATGAATGTAGATGTCGTGGGCCACAGGAATCAATTACCATCACGTGAACCGTTTGATGTTCTTAATGTAATAAAATAAAAAAAATTGTGCGGGTAGCATACCTATGTCCAACAGTGGACTAGTGATATAGGCTAAAATTATGCAGACGACGATGATTTTTTTTACAATACAATTTTTTTTTTACTTTCAAAACTTCTGAAATTTGTAGAGAGGTATGCGCAATGTTTTATTCAATATATGAAGCCTTCAAATCGGTTCGACGACGAAAATAATAGGATTTATTGAGAGTTCATTGACTTATTGTATTCCTTAAATCTTTTTTTTTTAAATATGATAACTGACATCTACTTTCGTCCTTGAAAATACTAACGACTTGTGCATCTTAGCACAAGCATTGTTCCTTCGAAAACGGTGATGGACTGCCTCGTTACCTGAAATTTCGTCTCCGGAACCTTATCATAAGAAACACAGCACCTTTGTGTTGTATAATATTCTGTGAAGACGCTGCCTGTTCCCGGTCGAGCCGACCCATTCATGTTGCACTGTGGCTCTACTAATTTTTTACGCACGTGTTTCACAAGACAGTGCCAGCTTTTGCAGGCAATTTTTTGAAGAGGCTTATAAGCTTTAGAAAAAGGCGAATAAATAACTTATTCATTTAATTTCTATCTTTAGTTCAACTTTTGTCCCGGTGCGTCCGTACCACATAACAGATATAGATATATTCAGCCTATATATTTTATATATATATATGAATCCCACTGAATAACTGATAAGAAGTAAATAAATAAATAATTTGTAGATTGTTTAATTCACGTGTATCATCACAGCCGAAATAGCTCAGTTGGGAGAGCGTTAGACTGAAGATCTAAAGGTCCCCGGTTCAATCCCGGGTTTCGGCAGACATCTTTTTTTTCCATAATTATTGCTATTAATTGTCTATATTAGATGTTTGAATAGCTATAGCTTACGTTATTCTTTATCTTGAATAGATTTTTAAATAAAAACTTAATCACGCCATCTGTCAACGATCATGTGAAACTGAAAAGGCAGTGATTTTTCGGTGAGTGAGCCATGCCCTCCTCCCTTTACATAGCGATCCAAGTCGAGGATTCGTACCTCCTTATGATGGTATTATCGCCCCTCTCTGTTGTCGTTGACGTTCTACGTCCACAGGGGTCGGAGTGCAACGGTGGTGGAGCAGCAGTCTCCGCGCCAGCGTCGCAGCATCGTCGTTGTCACCCTACTCAGCGGGCCTCCCGCTCGCGAGTCTAATTAGATAAAGCTGTAAAGGTCTCTGGACCAACAACAATACTCACACACACGAAAAAATAAAAGAGCCATGCCCATCCATATAGAGATAGACGTAATGTTTTTTTAAATTTTATTAAAAGATCTGTCTCTTAAATAAAACCAACATAATCACATGAACTGCCAGAAACTAGGACCCTGAGCCACCTGCATCTTGCATACATCGTGGCTCCACCTGGTGGGGATTGTCCTATACTGCGACTGCCAGTTCAAGGTTGGTTGCCACTCAAGAACCTTTCTTCCCCATCGCTCATGGGCTCTACGAACTATATGTCCAGCACATGGCCACATCAACCTGCTAATATTTAGCTATGTAAGAACTAGCGTGTAGTTCTATTGCGGGTATCTACTTTACGTACTCCATAGAGAAACACCGAGCATGGCCAGCTCCGTAGCTGGAGTGAGATACGGTCATCAGTGAAGGACAATGTCTATGTACCGACCATGTCTTAAATAAAATAATACTTCATTTTCGGACATAATGGGGCCTCTTAAACCTCTATAAGCAATTTACTTTTTAACTTTTTTTTACCCCTGAGAACTAAAGTCGTAAGCCACGTCCAGCCAAGTTTAGTAAGTATAATACAGTCAGTGAGAATAATACACAGTTTCCACTGACTAGATTTAATCTGGAATTTTATGAAAGCATGGTCAACGTAACCTCGTGCTGCGGCCAGTTTATAATTACAGTACAACAAGTGGCTCTACCGTACACAAATAAATGTGAGAATGATATCCTATGCAGATAACATATTTCCCCAATTGTCGCATATCTTAATCGTCCAGTGTTGCTGTGTGCATCGAATCTAAAAGCTCACCATCCGACCCGTTAGAGACCCGGTGTCATCCAGTTTATGTGCATCTTTGTTGATGAGGAAAGGTTCGTGGCACCATTTAGCGTTAGGTGAAATGTGTGCATATATGTCACCACCCTAATATTATAAGAAAACTTACCGGTTATCAGTGCAATAAGGTATTTGGCGAGCACATTGTCACTTCAGAGGTAGACGAATTAGAAAGAGTGTCAACGAGGTAATCACCTTCCTTTATGAGCATGTGGAATATCATTGTCGCTGTCATTACGTTGTCGGCCTATAAGGATAACATACGCTCTAGGAAAGTGTCCACGTGTAAAATGACGCATAAAGTGTAGAGTGCATTGGACCGCCAAACAATGGTTACCCCATTGCCATCTTATATATATGCTGGAATATCTTCCTGCACAGGACCAGGATACAGAAAGCACAGGCTCTGAGCTGTGCAACACAAATTGTTGCCATTAGAGTTGAGGTATATGTTGTGTCTATATTTCGACGATCGGTCACAGATCGTTAGTGATACTTTATAATAAAATATAACCACCGCCAAAAACCTTGGATTAGACCAAGAACTTAAAATATTCAGTCCAATGTTCTTCCAATTGGACCAAATCGGCTATGGATACAAAATTACAATAATCAATATCACACATGCAATGACATAATACTAAAAATACTATTAGCGAGAAATGATAGAATATTGTCATTGATCCTTTTCCTGTAATTTATCCATTTATTTATTATAAATAAAGCCATCATGAAATTATTGACTGTCCTTCTCGTTTGGTTCGCAAAGGGTAAAACAAAAAAATCAAGTGACAAGTACTTAGCTTATTAATAAAGGATTCATAGACTTATTAAGCTTTATATGTTACTAGCATTGAATAACCAACATGCAAATATACAAACTGTCACATTTATAGTCAACTAACATCCTTCATGTTAAGAACAGAAATATTAATTCAATTTAGCCCTGTCCATCCGAGACTGCTGAGACATAATTTTATAAAAAAAAAGATTGAACAGTTGTCAAAAGGTGGCGCTGTCGTTGTTGGTTGGTTGCCAATAGACTGGCTCCATATCAAACGACATGGACCTAAAAATCTTTTGTCAAAAGCTATCAATATCTTGCTAAGTTACTAAAACTACTGATATTAAAACATTGAGATTACATTGAACTTACCTTATAATTCATCCCTTTATTTATTGTTATTTAAGTTACTATGAAACGTATTGACTGTCCTCTTCGTTTGGTAGGTAAATTAAGTAAATAAATCAAAAAATAGATACGTACTTAGCTTATAATTAGAATTAAATAATTGTTAAATCTACTAGACACACAAACAAACACTGATGTATAGAACATAGAATTGTACTTATATTTATTTAATTAAGCCCTTTTCATATTAAAAATGTTCCATAGTTGTCAATAGATGGCGCTGTTCATTGTAATGCAGTGATTGTTTTTTTAAATATTTATTTAATTAACATAAACAACCTTTTTTTTAAGTTATTTTTTGTCCACCCATATATAAAGATGTATTTTCTATATACAGTAATAAATTAATTAAAATTAACTGATTACAAAAATGACAAAATATAGGTGCGTATTTAGCAAAAATATGGCTGCCGAAACCCGGGATTGAACCGGGGACCTTTAGATCTTCAGTCTAACGCTCTCCCAACTGAGCTATTTCGGCTATATGTCAATAATACGAAATTTTGGTAGTATATTTAAAAATATATATTTTAATAACGTCATGAAGATCGATTCATCCGAAAAAGAATCATGCCTTCACAAAACATCAAAGTGAAATAACATAACGAGGTGTTCTGATCACATCCACCGTGTACATGTCAGAACTATGAGGGAATCTTTGTTGAGGATAGATGTAGATGTCATATACAGCAGTCATCACCTACCCTCAGGTAGTTTGTGTATCTAAAGGTAGGGTGAAATATGTATATATTTTCAATGTCACACACTTTGTTAAAAGCCATAACCAGTTTACCTGATCGTAAGTTATCGTGCAGACGATCACATCTGCAACAATCTGACCCCTGATATGAAATGCTTCGTTATAATAATATCAACATAATTATCCATCAATTGTAATAAAATCCCATAGGGTAAATAAAAGAAATGCACATCTGCTTTTTTTTTTTTTTTTCGGCCTGAAGGCCACTGTTATCTCGAGGGCTTTTACAGTTTCACCGGGTTGAGAGGTGACCGAGCGCTAATGGCACTCAGTCGAGACCTCTATATATAGGTAACCAGCACAAGGGCTCCCGAGAGGGAGCCTCGGCTTGGACCGTTACCTTGTTTCGCGAGAGCGTCTGACTCGAGGGTGCCCGAGAGGGCCGAACCTCGGCTCGGTCAGTTGCTTCTGACAGAGGATTCTTTAAATTCGCTATGATTATTAGCTATCTGTACCACCACTTCGGAATGCGTGGGCGCTGGAGAAGAAGTGGCGCAAGAAACTCCAGCGACGCTTCTATCTGTATGGACTGGATGCACATCTGCGTATTCTATTGTTAGTATTGAATATTTAAAGAAGTCATTCTTTTGTTTACTTTCAAGTTGTTGGACAATAAACATCTATTGTTTTCAAACACCGACAAATGCTGCGCTACAGCCAGGTGGTAGAATCGTAATAATATTTTTATAATATCCTCATTACTAATTACTTTACTTATGTTACGTGTTGGTCAATAATTAGGATTATTTAGCTCCTGAAAACACGTGTTTCTGACATTATTACCCGAGTTTACTTGGGTTTGTTCACAAACAATCTCAATTAGTCTAAACTTGTGGTATCTACAGTGAAGGAATGATTATTTTATGAAAGAATCATAAAATAGGAAAAGCTCAAGAAATTAGCAGTGAATTGCGTTCTGCCATCGTTGTTTTACATGATGAAGACAAATCCGAACGTGAGATTGCTTCACAACTGAAGTTATCGAAGACATGTGTTCATGGCACAATAACTCAATACAGGGAGACAGGCAGTTTTCAAAATCGTCCACACTCGGGAAGGCCGAGAGCTACCATATATAGTGAAGATAATTTCATTGTTGTTACCAGCGAGCGAAATAGACGCTTAACAGGACAAGACCTCCGCGTTGAAGTAAAAAAAACCCGAGTTAAACCTTTATCATTGACAGTACAGTAAAACGGCGACTGAGAGATGAGAAGTTGTATGGTCGCGTTGCCGTGCTGAGGCCGTAAAACAAGAAAAAACGGATACAGTGGGCTCTTGCCCATCGAGATTGGACTGAAGAAGATTTTAAAAAAGCCTTAGCGAAACTTATTCGAACGGCAACGCGACCATAAAAATTGTTCAAACGTAATGAAAATACAAAGCTAATCAATAAACAAAAGACTTTGTAAAAAGAATGTCATGTTTTTAAAACAAAATTAATTTTAACTTAGAATTCTAAGCCAATCAAAACTTATTTTGGTTTGAAACGGCCAATAACGAAGAAGAACGGTAATAAATATATATATAAATATATATATATATATATATATATATATATATATAAAATGAATATTATTATGAATAAAGAAAGTAATTATTATTTGTAATTGAATCAGAAACCTACCTATTCTGTGTACGCGTAGTCCTTGCCCGACCTGCTGATCCATTCATATCGTAGCCAGCAACAAACTATAGCATGGCTCTGCCACTGTTAATAATAATAAACTAACTCACATCCACAAATAATTTCACTTTCACTTCAATATATGTAAAAAAATTACGACAAATTAGTGCTGTATCTTTAGATATTAACAGCTAGCGTCTAAATACAAACCAACGCGAAATAGCAGCATAACCTTACCGTGTTTCGTGTGGTAAATCTGGAGTTCTCGGGACACAATCATAGACGCATTCCATTTTAGAGGTGACAACGATCGATGTACATGTCTTCGTCTGCGGTCGCCGAGTTTATCAGACAGACAGAGATACTATGAGAACTGTGTCATTTGTCACCCCAAATATTATATAAAGAAATTAACATGGCAACGAGTTTAGGAAAATGGGGATCCAATCACTAGAAACATTTCAGCTCTGTACTTAAATAAAACGCTAACGCACAATGTTTAGGGGTCGTATCACTTACTATCAGGTGAACTGTGTGCTTGTCACACATAGTTTTATAAAAATAAACACATAATAGGGAGTTGATATGCTAAATGTATTATCATGAGTCGTGAGTAGGTCACACGTGTGACCGTTGCAATTAAACGGTCGACCTGTCAAAATAAACAGTATGAATAGAAATAAGAACAGATTTTCAAATCCATGACTCTTCAATTTGATCATTTTAAATATATTTTACTTTCACATGCGAGCGCTTAGTTTTTTTTCGAACGTATATTATTAGTTGTGACAATAATTATTCATTTATGGTTAGGCCATGTTGCTTTCAAGGAGACAGAGTGCCCAGCCTTGGTCAATGGTTGTGCTTGAGTTGAGCATATTAGTTTTGAGTCAAGACTGGCACTTCGTGCTTGTGGAGGCCGCCATAGTTCGATCCTAAGCCACCTGCTTTGATCGTCTTCCCACAGCCTTGTATAATGGTCGTCTACACTAAAATGGCCAATACGAGGTTTTTACTGGAGAATCTTTCTTCCCTATCCGGTTATCGGTTCTACGAGCTACATGATAATTCAGCTGTCACTGGTACTGTATCAAAACATTTTAACAGTGGTAGATCTACGCTGCAGTTTGTTGATAACTGCAGAATGTATGGGTCAGCTCTACCGGTGAAGGACCACGCCCTTACAGAATACCAGAGTGAATTAGAAGCATAACGCTGCTGCGTTTCGTCTGGTGTATTGATCTGGAGATCTTTATTACTGGTGACGAGGCATTCCATCTCAGTCCTCAAGGGTGACAATGCATCTGCATTATGATACATGCATGAATGTAGATGTTATGCGCCGCAGGAGGCAATTACCATCTGGTGAACTGTGTGCTTGTTACTCTCAATGTAATTTAAAAAAAGTCCCATATGTATGATGTATCATCGGGTTTATACATCGGATTATGGAATGAGAAGCCAAGAATGTTTTTGTTTGCGATATTATATAGACCCTTATAACTGGCGACGAACCATTGCATCTTAGGCCTCAGGGATGAAATTGTGACTTGCATCATGTTAATACCAGGAACAAACATAAATACTAGGGGTATTTATGTTTGTTCCTGGTATTACTAGATTGCGTAGAAAAACCTTTATGGAACAATACATATATACATACATATTTACGACAAAATCCCAGAAAACGTTAAATTTAAAAAATAGTTTATGAATTAGAGGTTATTATAATTTTAGTGGTTATCTAAATTATATAACACTGCTTGGAACTGAAATGATTGATATACATCAGCCTCTTTTTAATAATCTCAAAATATTTTAAACATATGTATTGTAAAATAAATATTCCTTTGTGTGTTTCTTTTCCCAGTTCTTGAACAAATACGTTTGGTGTGCCATGTAAACACCAGTCAAATTTTAACTCTTAATTTACTATTGATAACGTTCGCGCGTTCCGATGCACGAATAATACACGATAAAATTCATTTTGTTACTGATAATAATTGATTTAATTTTGGTTTAAATTTCGTAGTCTAGCTGTGCAATAGATGTTTCTTTCTCTCCTTAATTAATTTCATCTCGTTGACTCTCGACCTTCGAAACATATGCGTGAGCAGTCTCCATTGTCCATAGCGTCTTGAAACACAGGAACCTGGATGTGTTTGTACAATGTCTCGCCTCACATTTCTACAGCCTGCAGATAATTCGGTACCACAGTATATCAAGAACATATTATAAAAACTAATTGATGGTAAGTGCAGTGTTTTTTGTATATATTGGTGAAGTGTGTTATGTCACATTTATGCCACGACATAGGGCACACATAAACTTCTCAGAGCCGGTTATTTTATTGTCAGCAATTATTACTATTAATAAATTGCTGACAGTATCTATACAGATGGTTTATCATAAACAAAATAAACAAAACATTTTGTATTATTATTATGCCTTTATAGAGTTAGAGTTTTTGGCTTTAAGTGTAATGTTCTCGAGTTAAAATTCAACCACAATTGTATAGCATATTTGTATTTATTTTTTTAAAGTTCTTTTCTAAAAATTATAAATAAGAAACCTGTTTAATAACCTAACTTTTGTGCATCGAAAACTTGCAGTAATTAAATGCTTTTATATATCTGTTTTATTTGGTTCTGTGCTAGTAAAAAATATTGAACAATTGATATCCTTCATCCTAAAAACTAAAATTAAATCAAAAACTGAAAATCAGAAGAGATACAAAATAAACCCTGATTTGGTTTTATAATTTTATTTTACATTAAAAAAAATCGTTAATATTTGTCGTCTCAAAGTAAATCAAGTGCCTAAAATTTTATAGTGAGCAATCACAGTTCCATTTCTGGGAAAGTTCTCTGTAAAATTAGTAACAGTTTACAATTTAACCGACTTCAAAATAGAACAACAAAAGTACACCATTTTCTTAAAAACTTTTTGACAAATTTATCTCTATTTTTTTAATGGGATTCTTAAATTGCTACCAATTAGTGTAAATATATAAGCTCTGAATTAGTTCTTTTTCGCACCTCAAAAGTCGTATTGAGGTGTGAATATGTATATATATATCACATACTAAAAAATGATTAATACAATAACTAGAATAAAACGTAAAACTGATTACTAATATTATTCAATTTGTAAATCTTTCTATTTGCGCGTCGATATAATGTTGGTTGCCCTCGAATCAACCCTGTAATAACCAGGGCGTGACTCTATCATATCACATTTTAATAATCGATTATTCCATTATCGAATCACCGCATGTAAATAAACGTTATATTTATATTCTATAGCATAACGTGAATGCGTCGAATTAAATACATCGACCATCTCAAACTTGCATATTATGTCGTGCTATCAAGTTTATGTATGTATAATTGCTAGATTAGACCTAAAATTTTGTCCGTCCTACGAACATTCACGCAAAGGTACACACCTTTATACGTTATTGGTGGCTCTAGTTTATTTTATGTAAGGTTTTAGAGGGCAATAAGAGCTCCATTTCAAGGATCTTTTGCAGTAAAATTAGTACCTATTTACATTTTTTTATCTAAAGCTAATATTCTAAACGCTCCACGGCGTAGATAAATTTGATGATAAATGTTATATGTATATCAAAATGGACAGTATATTTTGAGAACTTATGAATTTTGTCTATATGATAGTTATACTGCATGCCGTATTACTAATTATATATACTATTAATATTATTTCGTCCTTGAGAAAGGTCAGAAACAGAGTTCGCCGATAAAAATCGTTCTAAAATCTCTCAACATTCAACATGTATGTTTATTTTGTTTATGAAATCAAAATATAAACCTTTAAAATAAGTCATGCATTAATATGTTATACGTAATTTTTAATATACCAAATTGTTAAAAAATATGCGACGCACTTGAACGTGATAATACATTTTCATATTATCATTATTTTTTAACGACAATGAGAAGTTAATGTATTGCGGAAGATATTATATATATTATGAGATTTATTTTCCGTAAGTCTAATAAGTAACATGCAAACAATTTTGTTGTTAAAGTACATTTTATATCGATAGATAATACATTTTAGGTAAAATTATCGATGTTTCGATATATCAAACTCTGGAACTTAAATCCTTGCCTTGATTGAATTTGATTACCTCTATCTTACGACTTCTGATTTCTATAGGTCAAGGTCAGCTAATTTATATGTATACTTTCAACTTTTCCAATTTATAGTTATAAAGATTACTTATTTTTTAAATTGTATCAACAATTTCAAATTTAAATTATTATAAGAAAAGTTGCTATTGTAAAGGTGTAAATATTTTACATTGTTCATTTGTCAAGTTATCAGTTTTTTTAACGGAGCGAATTGGAATTACAGATAAGATGGTTTGTTTAATTCATTCAACATTCAAGTCTCAGTCTCACACATTGCAGTCGTCACTTATAGTTTATGAAAATGGCTAGTTTGTTGACACAGAAAAGTATAATTGTTGGAAAATTAGCAAAATATGTGAACGACTACACGAAAAGGCTTTCTTCTCATTTTATTTACTATCCTGATAATGAAACACCAGTTGCGGGTGAGTATTTATTTAATTTGGATAGGCTTTCATTCATTTCGCTCAAACGAATACGACAGCATTAGAATTTATTAAACGTAATAAATGATACGTTGTATTTCAGATAGTAATTAGTTTTTAGTCATTAAACTTCTATATAACTTATTACATTTTTTATTAGTTATAAATAATCAATTGAGTATATGACTTAAATAATTTTCTGTCAGTCAAAAAAAGTATAATGGTAATGTAATTTAATTGTGTAACTGTTGGTGAAGAAGAATCTATGTATAAGAAATAAGGTAGAGGTCTCAGGAGTGCATATGTAGTGTCTTTATTTTGTAGTTGAATTATGCGGAACAGTTCTGAGTATTTCACAAATTTTAAACAAAATAGCTGATTTTTTAAATAGTACAGTCAAGTTTGACTTAGTAACAACCAAGTATCAAATTTTATTAACCATTAAAGTACCCCATAGGAAACACATTTTTTTTAAATATATCATAAGAATATTACTCTGTTTTAAATGATGAATGAGAGAATGTAAACACAACCTTGAACATGGTGAAGGGCCTCACTATGGTGGTGATTTAAATATCTCCATGTTATAAATTAACGAATCTTGAAGATTTAATTATGTTTAATAGGAGAAACCACCAAAATGAATATGATGCAAGCTATAAATAATGCAATGGATATTACATTGAGGGATGATCCATCAGCCGTACTCTTTGGCGAAGATGTTGGTTTTGGCGGTGTCTTCAGATGTGCTCTAGGTTTGCAGGTACAACACATATGCATTATGATTCCTTGTCTTATATCTTGTATTGAATGTAGATATCATGGGCCGCTGGAATCACTTAACATCAGGTAAGCTGTGTGCTTGTTTGAAACTCAATGTAATAAAAAAAATATATAAATAACTTTATAATAATATATGTGCTTCCTTTATATTTTTCTTTGTATTTTAATAACTTTAACTTTAATAACTCAATTACAAATAATCTTACTTTTATTTGTGTCACATTTCAATATGAGGTTATTATTTATAAAAGTTATGATTATAGGTTTTCATAGAACCTCACCAATGGAAGCCAGTCTTCTCTAAGTGGTAAGGTATTGAAACTTGAAACATTTTGCGGTGATAAGTTTACGTAGAAGCTCACAAATGGAAGCCAGTCTTCTGTAGGTGGTAAGGTATCGCAATATGGAGAATGTTGGTATCATCAAGTGGCGAAGATATTAAAGATGTCATCAGTTGTCTATAGGTGATAAAATACCACCACCATATACCGCACTGAAACATATTTTGCCAGATCTTTAAATAATTAAATGGTAGAGCCCCACTGCAGATATCTTTATATAATCTACATATATTAATATATTATACTATAATGTTACCATAATATTTAATTATACATTGTTATTACTTATTATAACTTGAATTACTGTTTATGTTTTTCAGGACAAATATGGTAAAGACAGAGTTTTTAACACACCCCTATGTGAGCAAGGAATAGCCGGGTTTGGCATTGGACTAGCAACAGCTGGTGCTACTGCCATAGCTGAGATTCAATTTGGCGATTACATATTCCCAGCTTTCGATCAGGTAATAACTTATCATTTTTAGTGTATATTTGCATAAGCCACATAAAAAAAGGCAAAACAAAAGGACTTAAAGGAAAATATTATAAAAGAGCAATAATAATTTATAAAAAAAATATTGTACAACAAAATAAATAGTGTAATATATAGATATACATGTGTATACATTCTTAAACTTACACAAATATATAAATTTAAAATATCTAGCTCTTAAAAATATTCTTATATCACTATAAGAATATTGCAGATTATATTTTGGCTTTGGTTGTTTTATCGACTGCTTGTTTTTGCAAGTATACATAGATGTTTTTATTATGAACTCAGCCTAACCGATGAAGGATGATTCACACTCTCATACCAAATAACGGAGAAATATTGGTTTATATATCTTTCTTATGATGTATTAATGTCATTAATAAATGTATATAAGTTATTATTTATACATATTGCTGCACTAATCACATCATATATTAGCAGCTATTTATTTTATTTTTGTGATTGTGTTTTTGTGATGCATTAATTGACCTTGAGTTGTATCAAAGTATTTGTGGGAAAATGTAGTATTGCTAGAAATCATTTGTTTTCATTTATTTATTACTTATTATATACTATTTATATCAGTTAGTGAATGAAGCAGCAAAGGCTCGCTACCGTTCGGGTGGCCAGTTCGATTCCGGAGCGCTGACAGTTCGCGCGCCATGCGGAGCCGTAGGACATGGGGGCCTGTACCACTCGCAAAGCCCTGAGGCGTACTTTGCGCATACACCTGGATTAAGAGTGAGGCATTTTTAATCTCCAAACATGTAGTTTATCCTGTATTTAATCTTAATTTAAACAAAACTTGAAAAAATATTCTTGCTATGGTTTAGAGTTCTCATTAGAAGTTATACTTCTTTGAAGATGTACATGAAGATGAAAAGCTGATTTTATTTCTCATTCTGGTGTGCCTCAAGGTTCACACATCTTGGCCCAATACCTTTTTAAACCTTTCTAAATTATATTCCTAATTATATCAAACATAGTTATTGTTTGATCTTTGCTGATGACCTAAAATTATATGAATGTATAAAAATATATATATATATATACACATATATATATACACATATATATATACATATATATATACATATATATATACATATATATCTGTGGTCATAGATCAGACAATGATAAGTACATTTTTGCTCAGTATGACTTATTAATATATATTATATAGGTATAATCGGCAAAAAATGCTCTTTCATTTGGTCATATCAGGATAACTACATGCAGAATATTACTGTTGTATTGAATACTAATTACTAATCAGATTATGATAACTTTTGTATTTCAACTTTTGGCTATTATACCTATATAATATATATTAATAAGACATACTGAGCAAAAATTTACTTATCATTGTCTGATCTGTGACCTCAGATATATACATGTATATATATATTCATCTTACCTACCTGAACCGAAGAAGCAATTGAAAGCATTTGCATCATGGAACAGAACACCTATATGTCTGTTCCTATATGTACTTATAAGTTATTTCTTAAAAAAAACATTGATTTCAGGTGGTTGTACCAAGGGGCCCAATAACCGCAAAAGGTCTTTTGCTGTCCTGCATCAGAGAACGAGATCCTTGCATATTTTTAGAACCCAAGATCCTGTATCGTTCTGCCGCAGAGGAAGTTCCTGTTGAAGACTATACATTGCCATTAGGAAAAGCACAGGTCTTAAGAGAAGGTATATTTATACAATCTATTGATATCAGTTGATCATTGAACCCTAGAATAGTGAAGTTATTAACCATTAAGCTGTAAAATCATAAAACAATAGGATTCATTACTTTAATGAAATAAATATATCAAAGTAAGGTGACGTTTAAAAATATTATGAATATGACCTCTGCATTTGATCACTGGGATACCTTATAGAGATCTTTAGATATATATAATGTCACATAGACAATTGATTTTCTCATTTTGATATCTTGTTGTGCTATGTTCTAGTTTTATACTGTCATTATATTATATTTTATACATGAACTTGTTGGATTGACCAAGAAAGGGTGACAATTTTACTGAATGATAGCCTAAAATGCTAAAGAAAAAGTTAAAGAAATTTATATATTATATATTATTTAGACCTTATTACTGGAGTTTGTTATCTTATTACATGGGGAATATGAAAATCCAGATATTCCATTATCATACAGACTCTTAGTCAACAATGTCCAATTGATTGTGACATGGGGGTTTTTATGTCACATAAAGATCATATGTAATCATAATACAGATGCATTTTCATTTTTTTTTATTACATTGAGAGTTACAAACAAGCACACAATTGACATGATGTTAAGTGATTACTGCTGACGATGACACCTATGTCCATTCATCCTTGACAAGGAATCATAATGCAGATGTGTTGTCACCCTTGCCGACTGAGATGGAATATCAGTAATAAAGAGAATCACCAGTAATAAAGGTCTCCGGATCCCTTTACTCACAAGACGAAAGCAGCAGCGTTATGCTGCTATTTCTCGCCGGCATTCTGTGAGAACGTTGTCCTATTCCGGTCGAGCTGACCTATTCATTCTGCAGTAAGAAATAAACTGCAGTGCAGGTCTACCACTGTTAAAATGATTACTACTGAACTAACTAAAATGGATTTCCTCAATACCAGTAATAGCACCGGTATCGTTTATAATCAGGTGAAACACGTGTGTTTGCTCGTATGTCAGTCACCAAAGAAAAAAAAAAACATTTTAATAATTTCAAATGTCGACAGGGAACGCGGCTACATTAATAGCATGGGGTACTCAGATCCACGTGATCTTGGAAGTGGCGCAAATGGCGGAGGAAAAGTTGGGGTTGAAGTGTGACGTCATAGACCTCATGTCCATACTACCCTGGGACGAGGAGACTGTGTGCAACGTAAGTAGCTGTTTAGTAACTGGTGAATAAAACGTTTAATAATTATTATTTATATAGCGGTATTAAATGTAGTGACAGGAGGACAGAACAAAAATATGTTACAGTTTTCTATTATTACACATTTGTTATTATTCATGTGACAAAGGGTGACAAATGAGCACACAGGCCGATTGATGGTAAGTCACAATTGCAGTCCACAAGGACACAAGATGCACATGTGTTATCTCATGAAGAACTGAGACTGTTCAGTTCCGATGAATTTCCATAGCTACTTTGACCAGCTTTGTAGTCTATTGTGGAGTTCTCTTGGCCTCATGCCACTTTGTGGTTTGTGACAATTAAGAAATCCTTGATGCCCTCAGTGATGATCCAAGAAAATCTATGGCAATACTTTCCTTGCGGTGCTCCAACATTGGAAAGTTGCAATTCTCTTCTATTTCTTGGAAGCTGTAATGGACACTATTTGTGGCACTAATCTTCAGTGACATCCAACCGATAAAATGTTTCCACACTTGAAAATAATTGTTTTGCATCTTATTTATTTATTTATTGCTCGAGCTGATGACAGCTGTTAGCCCGAGGACTTTTACAGTTTCACCGGGTTGAGGTTTTGCATCTCACATCTTTTTTCACATGGCACTAATCTACCATTGCCATCTCTGCCGTCCAACCGATAGAATGTTGCCCCATTTTAGAAGCCAATTTCCAATTTGTTTCTAACTGCAGAATGATTAGGTTGGCTCGATCCTAGGACCATGCTCTCTAAGAATACCAGTATAAAATATCAATAAAACAATGCTGTGTTTTCATTGGTGACCAGGTATTAGGTAGTCCTCACGGGTGACAGAGCACCTGCATTATGATTCCTTATCTTGAATGTGAGTGTCTTGAACTGTAGGAATCACTTACGTGATGTGTGTGCTCATTTATCACCCTCAATAAAAAATAGTCTACAGTGGTAGAGCTATGCTGCAATTTAATTCTAGCTGCACAATGAATGGGTCAGCTCGACCGGGGTAGGACCACGCCCTCACAGAATACCAGCATAATGCTGCTGTGTTTCGTCTGATGAGTGTAGGGATCTGTTGAACTTTATTACTGTTGACAAGGCATTCCATTTCAGTTCTCAAGGGTGACAACGCATCTGCATTATGATTCCTTGTCAAGGATGAATGTAGATGTCATAGGCCGCCGGAATCACTTGCCATCAGGTGAACTGTGAGGCGAGTTTGTTACTCTCAGTATAATATAATATTTAACTATGGGTGTTATTATATTTTATATGTACATATATGTTTGGTTTTGTTTATATATCTCTGTGTGATACGCAACGTTGTCATCCGCAGTAGAACGAGGCTGACCGGTGCAGATATAGAGCTCAAAAGATTAGCAAGTTGACATCGCTATGGGCTGGCCATATAACTCCCATCGGACCGAAATAGCTTAGTTCTTGCATTTTGTTTTTATACTTCTTTCATATTGTTCAAATATTACTTAACTGTCAAATGTTGTATGCATGTCTAATTGTACAATACATATTTATAGTACATTCGAGTAACATTGAAAAAAAATATCTCCGCTGTCTCTCAACTATCACGCCCCTGCAGCAGATCGATAAGGCCATGTGTGCAGCCTCCGTGGGAGAGCCTTCCCTCGCCGACTCTTTTCGTTTAACTTTTTGTGCGTAGTAGTGTCGATTCAATTTAATGTTGTTGTCATCTCCATGTTTGGACGTTTTTCGGACATTTTTATACATATTTTTTACATATTTATTTTTCTTATAAAAAGGTTATAAATTATAATTTCCCATCATTAGTCCTGCTGAATAGCTCCCCTCTCCCCCCACAGATTGCTACAAACTACAACCTTGAGCCACTTGCATTCGACTTGCCCGGTTTCAGTCTCACTAGATGGAGCAATGACCTATGCAGGTTCGCTGGAAGTCGATGGTGGCAGGTTACATTGTACTGGTGAGGCCTATGTTCACCAGTGGATTATGGCTGTGACGATGATGATATGTTTATTGTTTGTTTGCAGTCGGTGAAGAAGACTGGTCGTTGTCTCATATCGCACGAGGCTCCATTGACCTCTGGATTTGGTGCTGAATTGGCCGCTACCATACAGGTAAAACAAATATGAAGTCTCAATAGGCTGACCGTATAACATGTAGAACATATAACCAAAACCATTTTTTTCATATTAAGGGTTCACAGTTCACCGGATGGTAATTGTTGACTAAATGATATCATCCATCAAAGATTCAAGAGTCACATGACAGACTCCTGTTTGTTGAGATTGGATGCTGCTTTACCAGTCTAGGGTTCTCTCCCTACACGCTGGTATTCTTCGAGGGCATCGGCCTAGTAGACACATTAATGCTGTAGCCAGACAGAAGTTGCGACGTGGCTTTCCCGTCATTAATAGTGTAGAAGAATGTTTGAGTGTCAACACGATATTGGCAAATGCGGTTTATGACTCCTGTCTAGCAACTTTTCACAATAGGGTTGCCCTAAAAAAAAAACTAAAACTCCGCAAGTTTTCTCGTCTTGTTTTTTTTTTTTTCAATCATCAGATCAAAATTATCGTAAAGCCAATAGATTTTAGGTATGGTCTTCGAAACTTAACGTCGTCGTAAACCATCTGGTACAATCGCTTTATTTTAGAGGAAGTGGTTAACAGGAATTAAAAAAAACTCTCATGATGAATACAATATTAATGTTTTATGTGCGCCCTGTTATTGTTTAGTATAGCAAAATAGCGATAACAAAACGATAAATTTTATTATTGAGTTGTAACATAATATGTTAGGACGTGACGTCACTATCAGAGCGCGTTGATGTCATTCGTTATCAACTATTTATTTATTAAAGACAATTGTTGTATTGAATTTATATAATATTAACTTATACTTTACAAAAATCTAAATTTTCACAATTCATTGAAAATAAGTTTATTATTAACCCTCTGCATTCAAAGCAATTTTTATATTTTTATTCTATTTCTATCTACTCTAGGGTCATATCTCTCTTTCTCAATTTTAACAGGGCCGCGATCGGTTTCATGGAATATTTGAAAATTATGCCGTTATTAAAGTGTTTATAAGTTTAAGTATTAAAATAATGTTTTATGTATTAAAGCGTTAGTTATCTTTTTATAAAATTAGTTTTATATTTAAAATATTACTTTTTACAAAACCAAAAAATATCTCTAAATGTCGCCTGAGCGGTGATATTCAAGTGCAATTAGGTTAATAACATGGTGTATTTATTTCCAGGAGGAGTGCTTCCTCCACTTGGAAGCGCCTGTCACCAGGGTGACAGGCTGGGACGCCCCGTTCCCTCATGTGTTCGAACCTTTCTACCTGCCAGACAAATGGCGTTGCTACAGCGCCCTCACCAAACTCATCGGCTATTGATTTTTATATTATCTGTGAAGCTTAATCGATTTAATATATAAATTGATTTATATATTATCTGTGACTATTAATCGATTTAATATATAAATTTAATTATATATTATCTGTGAACATTAATTAATTTAATATATAAATTGAATTATATATTATCTGTGAACATTAATAGTTTTAATATATGAATTGAATTATATATTATCTGTGAATATTAATCGATTTAATATATAAATTGATTTATATGTTATCTGTAAACATTAATCATTTTAATATATAAATTGAATTATATATTATCTGTGAACATTAATTAATTTAATATATAATTTGAATTATATATTACCTGTGAACATTAATTGATTTAATATATAAATTGAATTATATATTATCTGTGAACATTAATCGATATAATATATAAATTCAAATAAATACTGATAACAAAAAAAACTTGTTTCATTGTAAAATTGTTAAGTAGAATTACATTGCACTTAAAAACTGTAGTATGATAGTTCGTCACCATCGAGGAAGGATCACGCTCGAAAGACCTGATACTTACCAGGAACATCTCTTGCCTATTCACCGCGAGCCACTCATGTTAGTCTTAAGATAAACGCAACTGCATTTTGATTTATTATCCAGGTTTTAAAGTGTTGCTAGAGTGGCTGCCTACGTTCGGTTCGGTACGATTCCGATACAATATTTTATATTACAAATTAGTTTTCGATACTGGTGTTGGGTTGTACGTCCAATATACACTGCATAACCTAACCTTTCTTCGATTTTATTGGACGTACTGCAGACAGACAGACAGACAGTGCCTCTGTGTTTGCGCAAATGCTTACGGCACTCAAATATTCTGAGCAGCTGCTGTCATCTGGCAATAACAAAATCATCTGTGACAATACATCTGTATTTTGTTTCAATGTCCAGGTTTTTAAAGTCAGATCTGGGTTCGATTGCGACTAGCAATATTTTTATATAACAAATTATTAGACGTGAGTCCGGTATTACTAGACACACGATTGAGGCCATACCTTCGATCTAATTGGACATTGGAATAGTGAAGTGAAATACTACAACTATATTATATACTATGTATGATATCATTTGGTTATAGTCAAATGGTTAAGACATGGAAATCGATCAGATGTGAATGCGTCGCATTTGTAGCTTCGATGTTATACAAAAAAAAAACCTCGATGAAAGAGGAAAACAAACAGAAGATTGAGTCAATCAAGATGAGAGACTTCAGACAATTCTAAGATCATAGATAAACTTCATATGATGTATAAAGGTAGACTTAGCATTCTCTACCAGTCAACCTTAGGATGACGCGGAAACGAAATGAGGAAGTTATCATATTAATTATATAATAAACAATATATGTGATTATAAAATATATAACAAATACAAATATAAATACATAATTATTTAATCTTAAGATTATTCTGCCAATCTGTTTAGAAATAGCTCCCGAACTGTGTATTGAGAACCACCTTTTTTTAAAGTAGGTTAAAACAACTTATTCTAGGTTTATAACTTTAATTAACTGGTGAGGAGGCATGTAAGTTAAGACAACACATCTGCAATATCAGTTCTTACCTAGGTGATGCAGCAGTAATGGAGGTTGGAATTTGTCATCGGATTGAACTGGTCGACCTTGTCCTGAACATTATTTATCTACAATGGTATTAGTTGAAAAATAAGCAAAAAAATGACAACGCACAAATAATTATAAACTTGAAACCACGTAAATATTATTTATATATATGGATTTGTTTTTTAAAAATATATGAACCGAATATTGTATTATTATTTGACAAAGTCATGTATGGCCGAAATAGCTCAGTTGGGAGAGCGTTAGACTGAAGATCTAAAGGTCCCCGGTTCAATCCCGGGTTTCGGCAAAATTACCATTTTTGTTTTACTTGTAAACATTTTTATTGATAAGATTTTACTATATATATATTTTCGAAATGGCCAAGCGTAAAAATTGCATAGGTATATTTTTTTGGTGTAATTTATCGGTCTGACTATTAATTCTTTTTTAATGTATTTTGCAAAAAGCCTTAAAAAAAATCACTTAAATTTGCCCTTCTGGAGTCCTAAGAAGTAATTGTAACATTATGAGCGCGTCATCGCCTTCCTTGTTCGCCATTCACTTGTGCCCCCCCCTCCTTTGTTTCGTCGTCTATTTCATCGTCCACAGGGGTCGGAGCGTAGCGGTGGTGCAGTAGCAGTCCTCGTGGCAGCATCGTCGTTGTCTCCCTACTCAGCGGGCCTCCTGCTCACCGAGTCTATTTGGATAAAGCTGGAAAGGTCTCTGGACCAACAGCAACAAATAAAACTTGAATTTTTATTTTATACCAAGAATTGAATTGAGCTCAGTTCGCACGCCAATGTGCATTTCTCCCTACATCATTTCTGAACCACCTTGATACGGAACTTACCGAGATACTTGTGATACTAAAGAAGTGTATTTCCCGAACTGGAACATTCTAAACACGTGATCTTAGCGAAGTAAAAAATAACCATTGACCATTGGCTTGGGATCAAACTATAACAAATGTTTCCGAGTTTAAACAAGTCCCTTTATGAAATTGTTATGCGACTAAAAAGATTCTGGGAAAGAGAACGAACATTATGTTAGAGTATTTATTATTATTTTATATTTTGCGAATACATTTTTTTTCCCGATAATACAATCCAACACCAAGCCTGCTGGAAGAGATCTATGTATATTACTTCCCGTATATATATGCTTTGTGTACATAAAAGTTAAATAAATAAAATAAAAAATGATTTTATGCAAACTTCACTTTACTATATGGTCGCTTACTAACAGCTGGTATTCCGATTGAAGCCCGAATGTAATTTTAAAAATCCGTAGTACAACGGTAAAGGGATTGAAGCTGCAAATAACGCTTTGATTAGTGTAAAGGTTATCAGCATCCACGCGTTCGATGCCGCGAGCGACTGACATACCGCTCTAATAGTTTTTTCTGTACTTGCGAGAAGACAGTAGCGTCAACGTTATCTGAAAACTAAATCAAACCGTTAAACTTTAATCTAATTAAAATATGATAAAGCTTGAATTAGTTTTATTATAATAACAAAACCGAAATTGCACAATGTAAATTCTTGAAGAAATATGGAACATTCTTGGTTATGCAATCAATTTCCCGCCAAAATTTTTATTCTCGCTCACGCTTCTCTTTTGTTTATTGCAATGTTTTTTAATTTCAAATATGGAATGAGAGGTTGTTTGTCTATTGTTTATCTTAGTCCACAGGGGTGTCAACGCATTTGAATAACGATTGTTTATCAAGAATAAATGTCTGTATGTCTTATGTGCAGGAATCAATAAGTATCAGTACTGTATCGTTTATATACTAGTTTCATGAAAAAATTCTATGAGAACTACACTCAAAGTGCCCACCAAGTAACCGGCACATGATGAACTTTGATTTTACATATTAAATTTAGTTTTGATTCTATAGATGACTTCTTTATTAGTATTGTTTTATGTAATAAGTAATTAACATCATATTCCCACCAGTATGGAAATGTAGTAACAAAGCCCATATTCTTAGAAATGAAAGACAGCATTTTTCGACTATTATTTATTGAAAAGTGAAAATCAATCCATAAAAATAACACTAGGTAGAATTTAGTAAGAGATACTTAAAATAAAATTAATGTCAGCCTTACAAAATAAACACACTTGTTATCCAATCCGACACCAACATGTAAAAAACAGACATGTTTACAACTCTCCTTTAATGTATTTCTACTTTTCATATGACAACATTTTTTTAATAACAGTATAATCAAGTAAAAACTTGTTTCTCACTCTTAGTAATTTAAAGTATAAACGAAAGTATTAAATTGAAACTTGTGATGACAATATTTACAAAATGTCGTGCAGAATTCTATAAGGCATTTTTTCTTTATTTAAATCTTACATCTAATTTAATGGTTACAACTCTGATATTATTTTTACCTTGCTTTGAATTATCAGTAATTCTATATTATATGAGCACAGTATTTATATATAAATCAAAACTATATAATGTCAAAGTAAAATTGAAAGTTTTATTAAAATTTTACATTGAATCAAAAATTTTGAACACATTAAATTTCATTTCATGAAGTTTTTCTTTTTACATTAAACAAAGTAGAAAAATCTAAACTATTGTTAAAATAGGAGAAAGGAATTATAATTAATTATGAACAACAAGCAAGTAAATTAACCTGTGAAGCAAGCCATTATGACAGACTCCCATAACTTCTGATCAGACAATATCTGAAACAGGGTGCTTATGCACTCTTTTTAACTTATTCATTCCTCCCACGAGCGCCTTTGGCGTGAAGGTTTTAAGAATGGTCCCACGGAAGGGGAATTAGGGAACCTTCGCATATATCTCTCTATGCGCATGTACTTAACAGTAATCAACCTGCCTTCATACCACCAGCCATGCAAACTCCTGTAGACCACTCCTGCATCATCTTGTGTTGAGCACTTTACATAAACACAACAGGATGCTCGTTCAATATCAATGTGCAGAATGTTGCATCTATCACCGCATTTTTCTAATATAGCATCCTGAATAATTGCCCTCAAATTAGGATTAGAATCATTTTTGTCAAACATGTGACGAATCTTAAGACAAGGAGTTGGGGACACTGTGAGATTGTTCACACTGCCTTCTTGAGTTTCAAATGCTTGACCTTGCCACGCTGCACTACGTGTGGGACTCCCATGTGGTGATATCCACCTCCATACCCTGCAGTCCTCACCATCAACCGATTGAACCTCCATCCTCACTCTGCTTTCATTTGTCTGTATGAATTTAACAGCAGAGTCCCATGTTGATGCCATTTTCTCTCTATTCTGTGGTGATATCAGAGTGTCCCTCACATGATCAACCGATATATATGGCTCCCCGCTGTCTTCGGTTTCTTGTGATATGATGTCAATGATCTGTTCAACCATAGAGTATATTTCCTCACTTTTCTTTTTTTGATACTTTACATAGTACTTATAAAATCTTTGCAACCCTAGAATTAATACGCTAATAATGCCAACCACAACAACTGTTGACCCAGCAGAGTATAAAGTATTAACAAACAAGCATGATATTGGTGTAGATGGGTCTGATAGTGTTATAGCCACACTACCTTTATTACGTTGTTGAACCAAGATATCCATGGAGTTCAGGTGTGTATACTCAACATCTTTAGTATACAAACTTTTCAATTGAACAACAGAGAGACCCCAACGTGGGTTGTTTACAATCAGTACTTGTAAATTATTTAAATCTGTGCGGCATTGGCTTATATCTACTGTCTCGGCTCTAGCACTCGCAATGTCAATTATCTCTTTCTCAGTAAGATACGGCAAAGCCCCTGGCTTGCTGCATTTATAGGATGCAATCCTGGAGGTGATCTCAGGATGAACTACTTTCAAAAGATCTTTTGCATAGCTGACCTGCTCTCTAGGTACACAATTTATGCCGGGTCTATTCCCTGGTATATTTAATTGACATATTGGTATAACACTGTTTTGATCATCTACCACTGAAGCAATATCATTTTTCTTAACTAAATACATAAAGAATAAGCAAAAAAAAAAAAGTGCTACCAACACAACTAAGGCGAGGGACACAAGATTGTTTTTCAAGAATTTCTTGTCATTTGATGATTTATAATCAAGTACTTCAGATCTTGAGACACCTGTAATATACGACCTGCGGGGCAAGACTGTTGTGCCATTATTAATGTCTCGGTCCAAATATGTTGATGTTTTAGGAGGCTCTGCTTTTATAGCTGACAAGCGTCGAGTGAAATTACTTAAATATGGAGATTCTACCTCATCCACTGCGGAAGTTGAAGTCTGGTAAGTACTTGTTGGATAGTTTGATGTGTAATTACTTACAGAAGGTCTATCCGCTAAGGAAGATGTTAAACCAAGTCTAGACCGTATAGAGTTTAGATGATCAGAAGATGAGAATGAAGATGTGTAGTTAGATGGAGAAATGGAGGGACGAGAGAATAAAGATGGCTTAGGGGGACTAGTAGATACATCATTAGTGGGTAATGTACTAGAAATATAATCACTGGACCTAGAGTTGCTTCTGTAAGGAGTTGCGGTTTTCTTGTCACTATCCACATCACTATCTGAACCAGTTTCATAATCGTCTTGATCATTGGTGTATGTGCGTTTTATTTGACGGGTAGTTACAGTTTCAACCTTTTCACGGATGCGAATGGGAGATTTTTCTTCCTCAGTTTCAGACTCTTTGTCGGAATCACGCTTAACAGGAGAGTCCTTCTTGGCGGGTAAACGACGAGTTTTGTTGCTTGTGGGTGGTAACATCGACCCACCTGTTGTGGCACGGCGGCCGCGTTTCCCCTTTGCATTAGTAGCATCCAGATCGGATTCCTCGCCGCTTGAATATCGGGCTAGTGACCGCCTACTTTCCACTTTATTAACACTGCTTCGTGGTTTACTTTTGTTATCCAGAACTAATTTGAGTTTTTTTACCAAAAGTTTTCTAGTAGATGCAATAATCGGCATAACAGGGAAGCCATGCTCGGCTAGTTTAGTTCGAAGCTCGGCATCTGACATTGAATCTACCTGATCGGCCATTGTGGTAACTGCAAAAAAAGGCACACGGTTATTCCATGTTCTTTCACAATAACACTTGTTCATCTATATATAAATAACAATTTTCACCTCGGTATGAGCGTACGAAATAAAAATTACGTCAAGTCTTTAAAATAAAAATTCACCGGCGCGTCATCTCGCACGCGCTAAGATCGTCGTTACATTACAATTACCGGTGTTGCCCTATTCCTACATTTATTCAAATTAAAATAAATAAAGTAGTCTCAAGCTATGAAAATGAATTAGATATGGACTTAGACAAGAATAAAAATGATTTACACAACTAGTCTATGAAATGTTTTTGCTTGCTCAATTACTATTAAAAAATATAAAAAAATAGTTGGTACGTTAACATCCTAGAAACTAAGATGACTTTTTATAGGATGTGTTATTGTGTGACGATTTAATTCAATCAAGATATACGTTACGATATCAAGTCATAAGATATGTGTTCTTAAAGTTTTTCTGAGACGGACCCTAAATTTATGTGTAAGAGAACATCACTAGCGTCAGGCACAATTATTTTGTATCTGTAATCTGGCTTTTTAATCTATGTTTTAGGACAATTAGAGTTACACAATATTGTTCAAATAAAACAAAGAACGTTTATTAATTTCATCAATATCTATATTCAATATTTGGTACATGTTATTATGTTCATGTTATAGACATAAGCAAAGTAATCGTAAGGAGGTATCTCAAAGCGGTCTTCAATCGAGTGGATAGTTGGATTCTCCATCAAAATATATGAAAGTAAGATTTAATTACTGACCTAGAGAATGGCGACCTTATGACCTTGAAAGTAATGGTTGTATGCGTAGTGATAGTATTCTAATGGAGAAACACAGCATAACATAACAAAACAGCACAAAATACCAGTAATATTTATGAAAAGAGTAGTTAATGAGAGCACTAAAGTTTTGGTAAACCGTTAGTTTATTGGACATAAAACGCGGCATAACCTAAAAAATTAAGTATTGGAGTGTTCTTTTCAGTTTTGCCCTCTAGCTACAGCAGCGCCTTCTGCAGATCTTAAAATTATATATAGTTTTGGGTCATTTTCTCTTTAAAATAAATTAAAATGATACACAAAGATAATTAACCTACCGGCATTGTTATTGAGCAGTTATGTGCTGGAAAATTTGTGAACTTGTGAGGAAAGATGCAATTCTTTTTATAATGTTAGGGGTAACAAATGAATATTCAGTTCACCTCATGCAGAATGATGACTACTGCCCAAGACATCTGCAAACATCGTTCACAATGATAACAATGATTAAAGATGTTGTTGCGTGCAATGTCTCTCGCCTATAAATGGTTTCCTAATCTAAGACAGCAGCGTTATGATGATATTGCATATATTAAATGTATACATACATATTGTTAGATATCCGTTGAAGAACTAAGGTAAAGGACAACTCCAAAGATTAGTAAGCAGAAGTGTTAATGGGTCGCCATATAGCTCGTAGAACCGATAATCGGGGAAGAAAGGTTCTCAAGTGGAAAACCTCGCATGGATATAGGTTGCTTAGGTTTGAACTCTATGGCAGTTTGAGAGGGATCTCTATGTTTTGCAGTGGACTAGTGATGGACTGAGATGATAATGACGATGAAATGATAATAGTATAAAAAATAAAAGAAAATAGGAAAACCATTTGATTGGTGTGTGATAAGCTAATTTTTTGAATTATTTCTACAATTTACATAAACCTATAAACTGTTATCCAAAGTCTTTTTTACCAGATAACCTCTATAATATTAAAACAGTAGCTAATCCATACGAGTATATCCAATTAAGGGTCGCAAACGGGCATATATAGTTCACCCGTGGACTACAGAGAACATAAAGAAAGAGCTGCGGACGTCTACATCCATCTTCAACGAAGTTTCAGGATGCACATGCGTTATCACTCCTGAGGATTGAGATGTGAAGCCTCGTTACCTGTAATTAATCCCGATATCCCTACACTTACATAGACTTCTGGTTTGAAATACCTATCTTTTTATATGATTAGTATAAGCTTAGTTTGTAAATAAAAGTCATCGGTTAAGCTTAAGATATGATTTATGTACCTGCCAATTTTTCACGTACGCAAATATTTTTTTGGAACTAAGCGGCTTCTTGTAATATTTAAGCATTATTGCTAATGAGACAAGGAAACCGGAATGGACACATAATGATGATGTCTCCATCGATTTCGACTACGGCAATTGCCAGATAAGATCAACTGCGCAGAATATTCCGTTTTCCCTATTCCGATGTTATAGTACATGAAGATAAGTAAGACATACACTACGAAAGTTTCGAGCATTAGCGTCACTTAGCACGTAAAAACGAGTATCTAATGAGATAATATTAAATCAATAATAACCCTTGCGATAAATTCCTCAGCACATAGATTCAAATAAAAACTAAAAAATTCACTAAAAAACTTGATGAATGAATTTCAAAATTATTTAGTTCATGACCTTATTGAGGTATCGTATTATATGTTAGGTTATAATCAATGATGATGATATTAATTTATCCCTAATGGGAAAGGCAAAGGACTTTAGTCCATACAGCCAGGCCTTGTTCGTATGATGGTTGGTCTGAAACCGGTTATAATCAAATTATAAAAGTCTACAAAATGTCAGTTTAGAAACATTAGTATATCAGGGTTACACAAACCACATTGGCTGAACAAGTAGAGGCTTTTGCTTCTCTTCACAGAACATTTATAATATATGAAGCGTAATTTCTAAAAAAATCCAAACGAGGAATTTTGATATAAACGGGAATTACTTAAGTTTCTTGCAATATGATTGAAAGAAGGTACGGATACGGGACGAACACCGAAATATCAAAAATCCATAATCCGAAACAGAAACAGCAAGAGTTAACTTGAGACCTAAGCGGAATGCGTGCTCCCCTCCCGACCGCCGCCGCTTACCGCTCTCGCCACCAACACGTTATTACCCTTAGCAATCTCACAATTAACGCATACATGCGTACATGCGTTTGGTTTCGTTTGTTTTTTTTACCTGATTGTATCAGTTTGGTAATTTTATGTAAACATGGGTAAGCCCATTAACAGTGCTGAACGAAATCTTATTTAAGTGAAAACCTTTTTTAAAAACGAAAAAAAGAATCGTGCTAACATAATTCCCGCAGAGAATTGGGTAAAAGATCGAATCCAAGAAACACACGAAGAGGAACTAATCATTCAATTAGGATACGAGAGTGATTCAGATTGTGACAGCTACTGTACAGACAATGACAGTGACATCGACTGCGAATTATCTGGAATACAATATATAGATAACCAGTAAATAGTATAAGTAAAAAAAACTTTTAAATTTTCTGCTTGTATAATTGTTGTGTATAATTAATTATACACAACACTATTATAAGACCAATACAATTAACCATAAAAAAAAATCTACAAAAAGACGATATTTTTTGTGAGTCAGTACCTCGCTCTTACTTCATCCGAGCGAAGTCTCAAGTTAACTCTTGCGGGTAGTAATATGTTTGTAATAGGTGTAGAAATAACACGCCGTGGAGGCCGCGTGGCATAGTTATTAGACAACCTGGCCTAGAAACAATATGATCTATCCGAAATTGTTGGGTTTTTGGATTTGGGTGTGTTCTGTGTGTTTGACACTGCATCTACGATCTTATTCCACATGTATTACATTCGATTAGTGCCTCTTTGTTTGTGTAAATGGTTACAGTATTGCTATAGATTTGTTTTATGGTTTTGGGATTGGAGAGACACGCCATAATCTAATCTTGGCATAAAGGATAAATTGGAAAATGGCAAAATCTGCAATATCGCTTATTTGGGTGAATTGTGTAATCGTTTATCGCCTTAATCTTTTTACCAGAAGACCAAGAAAACTATTATCCTATAAAATTCACAATTCCACGTGCAGTACAAATTAGTATTAAGTATTAACTTTATGTCCGATCTACGCTGAGTGCATCGCATTGTCTTAAAGTATTGCGGTGGTATCAAGAGATTTGTGAGTGGCTGTGCTTATTGCACTATTATAAACCCTAGGCAGTTGAAGTCATCTGGTAATAACAAGAAGATATTGCTTCAGAACCGACATCAAAAAGAGGAAAGATATTTTTTTGACAATCAGCAAAAAATCATCACTTATAATTACATAAAGTAAAGGAACGGAATTTAGTTTTTATGATTAGGGATAAATTAAAGAAAAAATCATACGACATCATTTATTTTCATAGTCATAACAAAATAACATACATTCTAAAGAGATTGTATACTTGTCCTATCAATATAACGAACAATATCCAAAACATTTATATAGATCGAATTTATGTCACAGCACGTGGCGTCGACAAAATATTAAGTAGAAAAATAGAAAATAAATATTATTGATGATGATGACGAAAAGTATAAAATTTGAGCTTCAACGGCAGAGTGGAAAACGTAATTCTATTATAAAAGTAAAAAATATTACAAAATAGAGGATACCTGCGAAATTTTTACACAATTTCTTGTCCGTTTTAGTCATTTCCTCTAGGAAGGCGTTAAACTTTGACTTTGTAAATGTTGACTAACTTTCTACTCAAAAATAATGATATAATGCAAAAACTATAGCGTTCTTTTCGCATCATGGCATATGCCCAGTTATCGGAAATAAACTCATTTTCGTGGTACATGTAAAAGTTGACTGTTCATTTTATATATACGAATATGTACCTGTATATGATAAAAACAGAGCTAAAAAATGCATCGTTTTTCCTATTTGCAACCTACGCCATTCATAATTGTTTGCCACATCAGAACGAACGTAGATAATATTTTATATGACTATTATGTATGTTTAAAATCAGAACATCATATCATAATGGAGCTTTCATCAATCATCTTTCAAAAATTAATTATGAGTTAGTATATAGTTTTGATTAAATTATTTTGAAAGAATGTAATTAAAATAATATTTAGTGTTGACTGAGGTGATTATAAAGATCTCATTTTTTAATGTAGTCTAATTTATTGTTGACATAATATCTAATATATTTTTAATCTGTTTTCGAATCATTTTTAAGCATATTATACTTTAATTAATTTTAATCTGTTGACTTTTTGATATTGTGTGTTCTTTATTTTTAACTTTAATCTACTTTAGAGATGAATAATTCGCATATGGATTTTATTATAATTAATCTGTATCTTTTGTAATTTAATCCGAAATAAATGATTATTACTATTATTATTATAAATATAAATGGTTCACAAAAGTTAACCGTTTGCTATCCAATTTTGAAGTTCTAATATTTTATTACTTTGTAACGGATTTATTTGTTTTGCTGCTTTTGGTGGTAATAAATATGTTATTAAATTGTTTACATCGAGTGTTACCCAATTCAAGAATTCTGAATTCTTTCGTACCGATCTACCGAATAAGTTTTGGTTTATTATTGTAGACTTTGGTTATTAATATAAATATAGGTACAGTCTATTGCATCCTTCCCCTTTTATTAGTCTAATCAATACTCTTTGGAATTCTTTGGACAACAAGGAATTGTAAAACGATGACAAAAATTGTGTATTGTGACATTGCGTGTAAAACTACAAAAGTAGTAAATACTACGTACAACATGAAGGCTTAATGTTATCTCAAACCGGAAGCCGAAACTAAAAGAGAGACCCAAAATAGTACCGTGTTATAAACGTATGACAATGCTGTTTTTGTATTTAACCAGCAAAGAAATTAATAGTATAATTACTTGGGTACAGATACAAAATGTGACAAAATTAAGCTAGATAAACCCGTGCCATATAAAAAGCTCTAACTTATTGCCAAATAAGCAAAAAAATTATTAGAAATGCAGGTAGACTTTGAATAAAAAAATTAAGTTAAAAATATATTTATCGATTTGACAAGTTCATGGTTAGCCTATAGAGCAAGTTTTTCGTTGATATAAGCAGGAAAGAGAGAAACTTCACAAAATCAAGTCTCTCTTGTAAATTTTTCCGTTAATTTATGGTTAATTCAAAAATAATCATATTACACAATAACATTATTTTGCTCTGTGTGTTTCGAGTGGAAACCTGAACATGAAAAGACCTATTTGTTGCCACTTTATTTAATAACTCGCCGCTGCCAGTTGTCAAGGCAATTCGTAAATAAATTTCTAAGAATATTTGATTAATTTATGGTAACATTGTGTGAGAATACAATAAAATATGTCATATAAATATAATTTTTTGTCATTCTCGATATGGTATAAGGATTTGTTTCCTTTTCCGTTGTCTTGTACCATGCTAACGTGCTATTTTGCAAAGTCTCGACAAATTTGTGTGTATATAGGTTTTTTGTTTAAAATTCTTAATCAAATTGGATTCTTTACTACCTAAATGCTATTACTTGCAACTGGTGTATCGTATCTTTGGTTATTTTTATACTCTCTTTTTATTTATTATTAGCATGGCTAAAGGAAACTACGGGCTTGATTATCTTTACAGGACCAAGTATAAAATAATTATAAATATTTTTTTTTAAATAGTCAACGAAAGTGTATCAAAAGTGCCGAATTTTACAAAAAAAAATAACCCGTTAATTTCTTATATATTGTTGACATTTGTAAGTTATAACTTTAAGGATTTGACATCTTTTTATTGGCCATAAATAATCCTTCTTTTTCTACCATAGAGTATTTCTTATATCTACATTCCGAAAATTTATGGTCAATCTCATTGCCGAATCTATGGATATGAAAATTGTAGAATCGATTGAATCGTATCCTAAAACGTTCAGTAAAAAACCCAACCACGCCATACATGTGGTTTGTCGATTAATAAAAGATTCTTTTAATAATACGAATGGATAAAATTGTTAAGGGGACCGCCAACCGCCGAAACCGATCTCGAGCTGCTTTGCCACAGCTAAGCAAAGTCTATCTTGATTTGGGCCCGCTATGACCTGGAACAAGATAATATGAGTATTTTTTTAAAATCATACGAGCAAGTATGATACTTAACCGTTAGTGATTTATAAATATGGAAAATTTATTGACTTCCATCTTTCTCTCTTTTCAGTACATAATTTGATTACCATTTTGATGTGTTCCAGTCTTCTTTCCTTTTTTCTTTTGTTTAATATTAGAGGTGACAAACGAGCACACATTCCACCTGATGGAGTAAATGTGGATGTAATTGCACATTCATCCTCAGCAAAGATTCAGAACGCAGATGCGTTGTCACCCAAGGACTGAGACGAAAAGTCTCATTACCTCGTCGTCGTAAGATCGTTTAAGGGCGTGATCCATCCCCGACCTAGGCAGCCCATATCGCGATTTCTATTCTGTTGACCACCGACCAGCCTTTGGGTTGGAATTTCGGCGTCCCGTGCGAACTCTGCCATGCGGAATGCGTGGCAACAGATACCTGTAGAGCCACGGGCAGCCGGCGGTGGACGCCGAGCGGCACAACGGCGGCGGGCAGGCCGAGCACGTTGAGCAGCATGGTGTAAAGCACGCCGGCCGCGCGCGAGAACACCTGCCCGTGCCGGTGGGCGGCGCCGCAGTGCACCGGGTACAGCAGCACGCCGTCCGACCCCAGCGTGCGCTAATGAGTTTTTTTTTAATAATTTAGGAGTCTAGGGCTAATTGCGGAATCGTATACGTAATAATAGGCTATGTTTATATAACTATAAGTCATATAATTAGAAACACTTCTTAAGAATAAAGAAAGTATAACTTCAACGTACAAATGTTCGTAAAAAATATACACATTCAAAAATTAATAATCATGCAATAATATAGCCACTCAAATAAAAAATTAATTAAATACATAAAATATAAAATATATTTTACTTTTAATTACAAAATGAGTCTTACACATGTAGGAGTTTATTTTCTGTTAGTGGCCGCTTGGACGCCTAATTAGAAACATTTTGAAAAAGCATCCATAGCTTTATCATTTTTGAAATTGGGGAATAACATTTCTTTCTTGGCTTTTTCTTTTATTTTGGCGGCAATTCAAAATTTAATAAGAATTTTATTTTGTTCAAAATAGGCAAAAACGCGTCAACTAGGCAAATAATTTACATATAGATCATAAGTGGGCGTACAGAAGAATAGCTGAGCATTTAAATTGTTCTGTTAAGAAAGTTTTTTATGCAATTGATCATTATAAAACATATGGAACTGTTGAAAATGTTCTTAGAAAGGCTCGGCCAAGAAAAACACTAATCCCAGAGAATATACGTTAATCGTTCGTGTTGCTAAAAAAGATCCAAGTAAAGGCTCCCACCAGATTAAAAATGGAGTTTTCTCGCGAAGATTAGTGGAAGCAAAATTGTTTGGAAGAATCTCTCGAAAGGTCTCTCTTACCACGCAACACCGAAAGAGGCGATTATTATTCGCTAAAAGATATGTTAATTGGACGGTACGAAAATGAAAAAGGTGTTATTTTCAGAGGAAGCAAAATTAATATGGTAAATTCCGATGGAAAGCACTATGTTAGACGTCCTGTAAACAATGCTTTTAATTATAAATACTCAAGGAGTATAGTCAAGCAATGTGCCGTAACATTAAAGTTTGGGGGTGTTTTTCCGGATGTGGAGTTGGTCCCGTTCGGAAGATTGAAGGTACAATGGATCAATGACAATACAAAAATATCTCAGAGCACACAATGATTCCTCGGATCTTTCAGCATGACAAGACCCTACCACACGGTCAATAGCGTCAAATGTTTCCTTAGCGAACAGCGTATATCCGTTTTAGACTGGCCAGCAAATAGTCCGGATTTAAACCTGATAGAAAATCTCTGGTATATTGTTAAAAAGATAGTCTCAAACAAACGTAACACCAGTCAAAACGAACTATATGACGCATGGAATTCAATCCCCCTATAAAAATGTATGAAATTGATTGAATTGAAAGGCGTGACGTTGCAGTGCTGTTATAGAAAATAAGGGATACGCTACTAAATATTAATTATAACTATTGGTAGGCTGTGGATAGTGTAGCTATTTCGTAACTAACAATACTAATTACTAATACTTTAAAAAATGTTTTTTATACTTTTTTGTTGTTGTTTCTAATTAGTTGACTATTATTGTTCAACCTTAAAACCGATTTAAATGTTTGTCCGTAATGTCATATTGTAACTGCACTTGTGTAATGGGATTTATATTGTTTTTTCTTATAAATGATAAATCGTTGAACATATCGTTGTCCTATTTATTGCTTAATTTCAAAATAAAAACGATTGCGGTGAAGTATCTTACAAAATGTCAAGGACCGTTGGAAGTGTTTCTAATTATACGACCACCACTGTATATATATATACAGTGTATATACATATAAATGTATGGTATATTATATATATGTATGTTTAATAATTTATTTAATTATATAAATCACAATGTGTGTTATGTTATATAAATATTACTTTAATTGGAGTGGTTAAACGGAATGATATTATGGTCATTTCAACAGCATTATTTAAACAAAATATGAGAGGTTGTCGGACCGGTGATCACGAAGTCGTCAGCGCTTATAGTGATCACCGTGGGTTTTTAATCGATACGGATCGTAGTCCCTACCCAAGACGGTCAAGTGAGATGTATGTACGTAAAAACGTCTTTGAATGAATTCAGGGCTTCATTTTCATCCATCACATATCTTCTTTAGTCCACTAATAAACATATGCATTGTCCACTATAAATAAAAAAGCAATGGTTCTATGGATCTTGCCCATCGAGATAGGACTGAAGAAGATTTTAAAAAAGTGCTTTGGACCGATGAATCCAAGTTTGAATTATTCGGTTCAAGACGCCGTGCCCAAAAAAAGATGATGTCAGATTGTGTAGTCCCAACAATCAAGCAATGGTTCTAAGTAATACATAAGTGAAAGTTATAATATCATTACGGTGATCTCCTGTTGCAGTGATTCAGCCTTTTGTTCGTAATACTTCCGCCTGGCTTCGGGTATGAACAGCTTCGTGTTGTTGATGAGCGCGAAGCCCAACCCCTGCAGCGACCGCGAAGCTCCGCCGAATACGTACTTTAATAACTCCACTAATAAACTCTTATCTCTCTGGGAATGAGGAAATGCTAAAACATTACTATCACAAAGACAAGTAGTTGTATATACTATAATACTATAGTCGACGCATTATGAACTGAGGCTTCGGATCATAAATCATATTTATCTGTCTGTCCCGCTCGCACTTACAGGTCTTATGGAGAGGTGTAGTGATGTGCGTAAGTAATTGTAGAGGTGCATATCGATAGCGGGGTAGGTACGATCGATATGCTAAATTATGTCAAGTATTAATAGGAATAATTTTTCACTATCTGAAAATAAAAGTTTTTAATTTGTAAGATAAAATGTTTGTTTCCACGTAATCATAGAGAAAATGTATAGGTCGTGATGTGGCTCTGGGCCAAAGGGCCGTTTTTATCTTTTCTAGGGATGACCCCGCGTGCGCTACGTATGTTAGTAAGTAAGTAAGTGGCTAAGTATCGATAACGGGTTGCATTGCGTGCACATTCCTACTGTTAGTGACATTTATTGCCCGACGACACAGTTTAAAAAGCGTCGACTATAGTGTTACTAATATATGAAAATATTATGAGGATTAAAAAGTGAAAGGAAATCAGTCAATAAAAAAATTAATAACAAAATTAATCCGGCTCGAAGGATCAAATTTGATGAGGATACGGTTATCATCGAGTTGTTTACTTTTGTAAAGCGAGACACATTGGTGGATGTGAAGGTGGGGAAAGAAGTCAGGAAAATGTTTAAAGTTTATTTAAATTAAAAAAAATCATTCAACTCTTCATTGGTCGGCATCGGTTTCCTCGCATACAATGAAATTAAAGCGAGCGCTTAATTATTGAGTTATTTAATAATTGTTTTAATTTTATAATTTAATACTTACTTTGGGATTAGCGGGATCCTGCAGTAGGTTGGGCATGTCTTTCATGGAGAAGAAGATCGATACGGACATCTCCACCGAATCCTCTAAATCTTTGAATTTTTTCTGTAAAATTAATAATTACGTTTTAAAATATTGTTTGTCGTATCTAATTGCTAACAGCATAGAATATATTATAACGATGACGTCTGGTTATTACCGTATGACATAACTGCTATATTATAGTGCCGTAAGAATTCGAGCAAACACAGAGGCACTAACTTGTTATACCCCTTCTCTTGTCTAATGTAATAAATATTATAGAAGCAGAAATATTAAATATTTTATCCATGCCCATGTATGAAAAGCCGGCATTCTATAGCATAGGAATGCTTAAAACTAGCCGACAAGCATTTAGGTTTCTCCTTTAGGTATTAGTATTTAATTAAAAAATATTATATAAGATAGGTGTACTTAAGTACAGCCTAGTCAACAGAATAGTCCTAGAAAAAATAATGCACGAATATACTTATTAGTCAGGGCATACTTTTATTATGAAACTTGCTGTTGTCCGCAGCTTCGCATGCATAGATATATATATATTAAAATAAGGCTCGTATTTTGAGTGGTAAAAAAAATTCTAAATGCCATTTAACGAAATCATAGTGCGATTCAAACGCCAACGCCATTTATCGAGATTAAATGTAAACTTATTTATAATTTTATATAATTATCTTTTTTTAACTTTATATAATTAGCTTTCATATAGAATTTAATGCTTCTTCTTTCAAAAGTGATGAAATTCCCATATAAACTTTCAACCCCTAATTCTCCCCTTTATGGGTAAAATTTTGAAAAACGTCGAAATATGTATACATTTATTTCTAAACAGAAACAGGTATAAAAAGTTTCGTGTTTCTTACTATGAAAATGACAGGCTTCCATACAACCGTGTATACCCTTTATTACCCCATTTCGAATTATTATTCTTAGTGGATGCTTATAATATAAAAATCATCAACTGCCAAAATTTCAAGTTTGTACCCTCAGCAGGTTAGGCTCTGCATTGATGAATCAGTAACTCAGTCGGGGCAAATAATTATATGTATAGATTGAGTGAGTGACAACTGAGTGCTCGTTGGTCACCCAACGAGCACTCAGTTCACCAGATGGTAAGCGGTCTATAGCCAAATCTTACATTGCGAAGTATAAAGTTAAATGCCAATCAATTAGTTCTTCGGTTCCATTCAGTCACCACACGAAACACGACAGTGTCAACAATTTCTTTCACGATGGTATTCTGCGTGGATTGCACGTAAACTCTTACACAATCACGCTTTAGCTAGTTTTTATCCACAAAATAAAGTATAAATAACATCGTAATGGTCTAAATCATCATAAAAATTGGCAGTTAATTAAAAAAAAAGTATTTTAGTTACGAGAGGAACATGAATTCGTTACCTCACTAAGTTCCGCGCCGCATTCCCTGTGCAAATACTTTGCGGCGTCCAGAATGGCATCTTGGATGCTGCTCTCCACTGGGATCAACGCTAAAGATTTGGACGCCTCTGTCATAGTGTATACCTGGAATATAAGATGTACTGTTCAATTCTGACAATGGCGATATCTTCGGGTTTTTATTAATAGACAACATCAACTGCGCATGTTATGTTATAGTACAAAAACATCCACGTAAATACAGATGCAACATCGTTGCCCCCCTAGGAATGAAACAAGGGAACGGATAGGTCGGATGGGGCAGCATGACGGGAATTCCTTATAAGTAGAAATGTTAAAACATATGCCTCTTAAACTATTGGAGGATGGCGATCGACAGGTTCCGGTAGCAAAAAAGTTTAACACCCTCGCTATTCCAATCTATGGTGTTCAACGACTAAGATTTTTTCCTATAGTCGATAACTTATCCCGTCATAAGTAGATGAGTATCGTAGCTGTCAATTAAAACGAATTTAAATAAATTCTGTATAAATATGTACGTTGAAGACTTGGCAGACAGGGTGATTCTGACATGTGTGTTGGTTTGGACAAAATTACTCCCATGATAGTTTCTGGGAAGGGAAGGTGAATGGTTAAATCGCGTCAGCCACGTGAGACGATATGGATTACGCGACGGCGTCGATGAAAGCGGAAGACGGTGTTCCTCAATATCGCGCACGTAATCTTATTATTTAAGCCGAATTTAAATAATAACAATAAAACGATATATATATAACACATATTTATAATGATAATATAGCATTTACCATTTATTAATATTTTCCTAGCAAATTGATTTTATTTCGAAAGGGTGTAACCTTTTATTTATTTATTTTAATTATATAATTATATATTGTTATAATTTGTTTATTTAAGCACCTAGACGAAGATAAATCTCAAAAGAATATAAAGAAGATAAATACAACACTGGAGTTATTAAAATATGTTCCCAATAAATAAATAGATGCTCTTGAATCTGTGCAAATTAAATTATATATTAAAATTATATAGTTTATATAATGATTCTTTATGATTTGTGTCATAACATGTATGATTGTATTTCAGTTAAAAATAAATTACGATACAAAGTTCCTATAAAACTCATTCTCGTAGCACGTGTCGTTTGTTTGCTACTACCCAATGTCGTAGCAATGCTAGTTAACGCTATGATATACACATTGTCACTATTGATTTGTCCTAATGTTATTAAAAAGTAGTTTTTAAATTTACTTAGAAACCTCTCGGAATCTAAGTCTTAATTTTTTTATCATTTCATTAATTACTTTAGATATTTGTTCGATGTCCTATCGCGCTGAATCAACGATGGAAACGATGCTACGGTTAGTTATTAATTGCGGCATGGATTCATCACATAAAAAAATTCAATCGAATAGTTACCTTGAGTTTTGATATATCGACGGGTTGGTCCAAGTTGAACAGGTGCCTCTTCTCACCGGCCATCACGTTCAAGAGTAGGGGCAAATCGTCAGCGTGTCGGCAGATCGGCCCCACAGTTAGGAATTTGGGGTATTTTTCGTCGGTCAGGGTCGGGATGTGCCCCTCTATCGGGATGATGCCTGGTGAATAGATAGTTGATTGTTAGAGGACACATGCATCGTATTACTTTATGGTTAAAGATTTGCACAAAGCTCTGGCAATGTGTTAATTCGAATGATGAACAAACTTGGCCGAAGGAATTCCATTATACGGAATAAAGATATAACTAGGTCATTTCGGATGATTAAGCTAAAATGTCGCGCCACCAGTATTCCGGTTTCCAGTTTTGCTGAATATAAGAAATGAAGAAGCGAAATTTATTCAGGTAACATATTAAATTCTATTTTATTGGCAAAATAGGTTAATGCTATTTTGGAAATAAAATACAAAATCAAGAAAAATGTAACGGGTACAAAATCTTTCATGCTATGTATATAACTATATACCATGGGTCAATTTATGTATAGCTTTATAGCTATGCAATATAATTAAAATTAAATCATCGTGGACGGCAATACGGTCTCCCTTGGGACGATACTCTAGTCTGATTCGCTTCAACATTGAGTTAACTAAAATGGATACTGATTTATAGTACCCGGTCCACGATACTGAATCTATATTTAACACGTTGTGTTCCACGTCAGCCTACGACGGCTGACACCGAACTTTTCGTTTACGCCGCGTCAAACACCGGTGGCTGATAGTGTAAAATAGGGTCCGAAACTAAAAATTTTGATTCTCTTGAGTAGTCACACACGTCGTAGTATCAAGTATCTTTAACTGCATTAAAATAAGATCTCCCAATTATAATTACACTTCCTTATCGAATTAATTTCAATCTGTTAGTATTGCGCTTCCCATTCATATATTGCAACACAAATCAGCGCGCGTGGGCTCAGGGGGATTCCCTTAAAAATTCGCGTGGCGCTTTAGGGTTGGTGAGAGATTAGGAAAATTTTGAGAAGAGAGCTTGTTTAATTTTTTGTACTAGAAGTGATAGCAATGCAATTACCATTATTAACATTTCTGTTAATCAATGTATATGTTAGGAGATGGTCCACGAAAATTGTCGAACCTAAAGCGTTAGGCTGTTGACGTCACTATAACATATGATAGTCACGGCACTATAATATATCCTGTGTAGTCAATATCGTATTCTTGTCGCACGTTCACGCGATGACGCCGGCATGGTTGATCAACATCATGAATGACAGTAGTAATATTTGGGTATCAAATATTGTTGGTTGTGTGTGTTGTGTGATGTCCCGTGTACCCGACACTGCATCTGAATACCTTCCTCATATCTTATTGCACATGCGTTACATCGAAATAGGAATGGGAATCACGAGTGTGTGCTTCTGCGTTTGCGCAAACGTTTACGGCACTATAAGACATTCTGCACAGTTGATGTCATGTGCCAATAACCAGAAGATGGGGTTGGAGGAAATCATAGAAATATTACCTCGCATGTTTGTTATCTTCCTCAGACATGAGTATAAAGATATCGCATGCAACGGGCTACAAGTGGATTTCTTAATGTGAATAATTCGTTCGGAATTACTTAATATATATATCTGAAAAGTAACTTCTTGTAAGGTGCTCACCGGGAGTGGGCTTGTGACCGTAGAGTCCGCAGAAGGCCGCTGGGATGCGGATAGAGCCCGCGATGTCCGACGACACACTCAACGGGGAAGCCCCGCTAGCCACCAGAGCGCTCTATACACGGACACACTGACATTACACACATTATATTATTATAAGCCTCATGCTGTTGGACATGACAAAAACAGAGTGTATATTACATCTGGAGATCATTCTAAACGAGAGTATACATAAGTAATGTATGCGATAAGAGCATTACCGCAACTGCGACATATTTTTCTTGTGCAACTAAGACTTACGACATACAACAATACAGACAAACGAGCACACATAAAATAATCACAACACAACGTTTATTTTTTAATAATAAAAAAGGAAAAATAAGTAGCTTATTCGTGAGAAAACTAACAATTATATGATTAATAGAAAAAAAAAGAAGTAAATAAAACTAAACGCTACATGTCACGAATCGGTCTCAACTTATATTGACTACGAGCATATGCTGACTACGAGCAATCAACGTTCGTTTTCCGTTGGGGCCATTTGGTGACGACACTATACAACATCAGCACTAAATTGAACGTATACCCTTCTTCTCATCACATCACACTGTTATTGTTGTATGTGATAAAAATGAATTCAACACAAATTAATAACGCGACATATGTGCAGTCATATGGATACATTATATGAAGCGTCTAATCGCAAATACCATTCAACCCAAAAACTCACAAATCCTACTATAATCGTAAAAAAATTAAGCCTTTAGTAGTGTTCAATAGTAAAATCCGCTAAAACAGTATGGCAAGACGGTGACAATTTCAAATTCCTCAATAACGGAACTGATCAATAATAACGCTTGATTTGCACCACGAGTCCAAGCACCCAGTATGGAGGAATGATGACGATTTGTTTTGTGCACTAAAGAAGAGTTATTCTATTTTAAAATAAATAATGGAGGTACTGATGCAGTTAGTAATAAGATGTGACCCAAAATTTGCACGAAAAAAAACTTTCAATAAAGTTTTATAGAAACGTGAACGTGGCTCGTGAGAAAAGGTAATCGAAAAGTTATCCAAATCCTAACATAAACATTTTTCTGAATTGGACTATTGTCTAGGTATAAGCCTACCGGACTACCTCATTCCCAAAGTATAACCATGACCAAAAGTCATTCTGTTGCAGTAAACTAAGATGTCAGGATACCCGAAGGTTTCACAAACATTTTTACCTATGCTCGAGCATACTTGCAAAAGACAATTTTCTGTTAAAATACTGCTCTGTAACCAAAGCTGAATCTCGCAAAGCTAAGAGCGAGAGACAAAAAACAATAAAATACAGTATTCTTGGCTTTATTGGTGGGGGTAACAGCTCGAAGCGAGCTATATAAAAGCCGTTTACACAAAAAAAACATCAACATTCAAGCGTAAGTGTATCCTTATTTATACAATCATTACAAAAGACTAAGAAATTAAATATAAAATGTGAAATAAAAAAAATTGCGAGGTTCGTGTCGTTGACTGAAGAGATGGCTTTGGGAATAGCATCTAGATGCGGTTATGTGGCCTCCCTCAGGTTATTCCTGAGTTTGTGCCAGTCAATTATAGTCTTGGTGGAAGATGAGGTTGGGGCGGAAAGCCCTAACCGAAGAGGAACGGACTGATAGTCGGAAACGAGCTCGGATTACCTCTATCCCTTGGAAAGCGAGATTGAAGTTTTTGTAGATAACAATATCAAGCACATCTGGTTTATGGCCCAATGTAGATATATGCGTCGCGTAGGCGTAATCGGCGCTACGACGTCGAAGTCGAGTGCGTTGGTTTTTGCTGAATTCCATCAAGTGTGCTTGCTATTGAAGTCTCCTGCCAATATGACTGAATTGCCAAGGGACAGCAGCGCCACGAGGTCGCTTCGTAATATTTGAGCGTCACGTCTGCAAGGCAGGTAGACGCGACGCGATTGTGATGGGTGCGTGGCCGGTCATGGCTAGCTGGCCAGTCCTTTCAAATCACTCTATATGAAATTTACTTTAGCCTTTAACTTTTTAATTAAGGTAGTATTATATACGGATTTGTATTTTCTCCTCGAATTTTTTTAGACGATAATATAAATACCTAAAATGATTGCATTTCTTTAGTCTGAAACACCTCACAAGATTTCTCTTTTGATTACGAGTTTTGAAAAAAAAAAACGTTTCAGCGCGTTATGCAAGTAGACGGCTCATAGTATATCGATTAAACGACAGACGATTGTTATTTAACGAATAAAAATAGAACGCCATTCCGTAGCGGAATAATCGGCTTGAAAGGTTACGAAACCTTTAAGTATTAGTATTATTAGTATTAGTTTATAAGTTCGTATTACGTATATGTTTTTTTGTGTTTACCTTTTGACGGTAGGCGACCAAAAAAATTCTATTGCCCTTTATGTCTCAACTTTGATATTTAAGAATGAAATTTATTTCAACTGGAAGTCAGAGCCGTTTTTTATAGACGATAAATATTAACAAGTGTATTTGGTCTAGGTATATATTAAAAACATAATAGCCAGGTTGTTTAGAATATTGTCGGTAAAACTTAAGGTCGTTTTTTATCATTTCTATCTAATATAATTCTCTTAAAACAGTGCGTTAGAAGGATCTAGGAGATATCATAGCTCGAGTGAATATATCATCATAGATCTAGTTGAGGTTCTTCAATTCTTAACACCTTTCTTCCCCATTGGATGTTAGGTTCTACGAGCTATCCACATCGATCCTTCAAGCTATGACACTCTTTTTAATTGTGTTGAAGTGATGCTATTGATCTAGTGACCTCTACAGCTTTATCGGAACAGACAAGCGAGCGAGCGGCCAGCTGAGTAGGGAGACAACGATGACGCTGGCAATGCTGGCTCGAGGACTGCTACAGCAACACCACTGCACTCCGACCCCCATGCACGAAGAACGATGACGACAACAGAGGGGGACGATATACGATCCGAGGGTCTCTCATAAGGAGGTTCGATCCTCGGCTCGGACCGCTATCGAAAATATGTGTCACTCAGCTACGTCATATTGTATGTGTGATCGTCTGGTAGTTGATAGATACAAGGTAGCTAAGTATAAAATGTATTCGTAACTAGCCATCGCGGTACAGGCTTGCCTAGTGCGGAGGCTGCATTTAATTATAAGTGTGAATAAAAAAAGCGTTGGATTTTTTTTTCTTCTAAATATGTTAACGTGTGTCTTTTCTCTGTGTATCTATCTCTCTAGCACTGTAATAAATATTGTTTACTTTTTTTTAATCTGCGGTGCGGGTTTACCGTTGTTACACACTATCGAATTTAGGAAGGATTATGTTCATCAATATGATTAAAGGTAGTGATTGGTGGCAGGTGGCTTTCTGCAGGTGTATTAATAATGGACCGAGAGGAGAGGACGGTAGTAAACTTAAGTTTTATTTCTCGCTTCAACTTTTCTCAAAGCTCATGGCAAATATGCATAAGTTACTATGCGTATACTTGTCGTATTTACGAATGTATGATGATAAATTAGGTAGGCTATACACTATTTTTTATAGAGCCACGTTTAGCTAGCTATAACGAACTTTTAACGAATTTAATAATATAAAAATATTATTAAATTCGGTAAAATTAATCACGGTGTGTTGTACGTTCCGTGTTCCCAACACTATTTCCGAATCTTCCTCCGACCTTATTGCGCATGTATAATACATCGGAATAGGCGAGACTACAATTGAGTGCCTCGTGTGAGCTAATGCAATGCTTGGCATTATAAAATTATTCTGTGGTTAGTTTATGTCATCTGGCAGCTACCAGAAGATATCCGTGGTCGTGGCCGTGGTTGAATCGACCGGGATGACCACCCGTACGACCAAAAAAAGTCTGTGGTCTACCTTACTTAGTGTTTCACCGTCACAATAAACAGTTCATTTAGCACAGCGTTCGTCAACATCGTTATGCGGTATGTCAATGATGATACGAAATGATTCTGCGTCCAATGACGTTAATTTTGAACTGTCGACTACGTTCTAAACATTATTTCTATCAAAGACACCTTTTAAAAATTTAACTTGAAATTATAGTATAGTTGTTTACTTTATTTAGCGGTATCATTTACCTCCAATTCATTCTGGTTCGAGGTGTACCTACTATTTCTACCATGAGCTATCCTATCTTTTGACACCTTAACGATATCACAATATTGTCTGGACAAATTCAATTACTGTTGAAAAACACAATTATGGAATACATTATAAAATGTATAGAATTGTAAACTCAAAGAGTTTTGGAAAAATAAAATAAATAAATGTCATTTTTTTTTATTATATTTTTATTTTTATTTAAAGTTTTATGAAATAAGAAACAAGGTCATTAATATTATCGAATATCATGAGCGGAAATTGCTTTATAGGAAATTTTAAGATTTTACCGGTTTTATAAAATTAGTGAAGGCAACGAACGTTTGCAAGAGGTAAATTCACTTTGGCATCAAAAGATGGTATTCATTTTGAAAAAAGTCCAAACTATTATAAGTCAGTCGCAAATAATACTATGTAATCTAATAATAAGTCTCGAACAGCTATTCCCAACCAAAGCTAGAGGTAGGTTCATCCAATACAGTAAACCAGACAAATTTTGATTGGCATCTGAAGGAAATATATTGTAAACGACTATGAATACTTGGAAAATACGAAACAAGACCGGCATCAGTTTTATTGGGTTAATCCGTTATTTTGAAACTCATTGAACCATTTACAGGTGTGATGGTCGGCTAAATTTTACGTCGTAGGTTCGAATCTACCGTTCGACTATTTTCGTGAACCACATTAACCATTTAAGCTTAGTTGCAGTGGTTAACAGGAATGTAAGTAATGTTGATACAATGGTTCTAACGATTTTTTCCCAGTAATTCTTTAACTTAAGTTTAGAGGCAAATGATTAAGAGTTAACTTTGTTCAACTTTATCATACTATACAAAATACTCATATAGAAAACATTTTAAAGCAGAGACAAAGGTTGTTGTAGAGAGATTAGTATAGACTACATCCTATTATCGTTCTTAATATTATAAATGTTAAAGTTTGTATGTTTGTTACTCAATCACACAAAAACGGCTGAACGGATTTGAATAAAATTTACCAGACAGATAGTTTAAAAACTAGATTAACACATAGAATACTTCTTATCCCGGTAAATGAGAAGGTTTAACGACTGCTATCAATTTAAGATGAAACTAGAATCCATCCGCGACAAGGCCTGCGTGAACGTCAGAGAAATGAAAAATATATTAGACGACATGAATGTGCGAGTGGAAGAGATTCATTTGGGTACTCCTTGCTTCTCACAGTTTTATGTCGGTTGCTCAAGATTATCCAGTGCCCATAACTTATACATACTGGTGGATTACAATAAATCATACAATGTCGTTTACAGTAGTACATTAACTTAAAATATGCAGATCAAATAAAAATAATATAAAGCGACATTTTTTTACAAATTTTCTATCCCATTATTTTTTATTACTCACACATTTTAATTTCTCTCAGGACACAATTCTGAAGTCCACGCATATAATAAAGTCGCAGACAGATGCTAGTGTTACTATAAAGGCCGCCGCACACCAAACAAATAAATGTCTACAAAGTAATGATTAAGTTAACTGCAAATAAGATTTCGTAAGTGCCGTCCTTTGCACAGGAATGTTTTTATGTAAAATGACTCAAACAGTCGCGGTACCTTGTTGACTGCATTATTTATATTGTAATGGGCATCATGTAAATGTGTGTACATGCTTGGAACTCCGCCAAGCAGTGTACCTTGTTAAACTGATGCATCGCCGAGATAACAAGGATGACCCGGAGTAAAAGTTTACGATTTTGTAATTCTTTAGACCTAGACTGTAGTCATTAAAGTCTAATGGGAATAATCTAGAAAAAGTAAAACATTGTTAAAAATATCCAGCAGAAGGTACTAGAATGGAATAAAATCGCAAAGATATATGAATTGAGTTATTAAATATAAAATAAATAATAGGTACCTATTTGAGGATTTTATTGTGAAAGAAAAACGTCTTATTTCAAAATTTTGCTTTCTTTTAGCACGTTTTTATTACCTGTCTGTATGTATGCGTATAAATTAACTATATATATATATATATATATATATATATAGTATTTATGTCCAGATTAGTTAGTCTGGCCATAAATACTGTTACATAAAAACTTTTATTTTTTCAACTTTTTAATTATTTTTAATTTGGAACACATATATTATTTTAAAAACTTCTTTCGATTTTGCGACATTTCACATATTTTTTCGTATTCATTATCAAATTACAATATGGAATGAGGTGTTCATCATGTCTTATTCATGTCTTATCAAGGAGTCACAAAACTACATTTTTGTGAAAATGGAGTGAAAACTTCAGCCAAAGTGTATCAAGGTACAGTCTTGGATCATGTTGTGAAACCTCTCAGCAATACACTTTTTGAAAATATACCGTGGACTTTCCAGCAGGACTCTGCAGCTGGTCACAAGGCACGAACTACCCAAGTCTGGCTTGAAACCAACATTCCGGACTTTATAAGAGATGAAGACTGAAGACCCATCTAGGCCAGACCTCAAACCTTTAGACTTCAATCTATGGTCAGTTTTAGAGCACATGGCCCGCTCTAAACGACACGGCGGCATTGAGTCTCTAAAAAATTTTTTCGCAAAATTTCCTTTGGTGCGTAAATCCATAAATTCGTGGCCAAACATATTAAAGGCCTGTATAAAAGCCAAAGGTGGCCATTTCGAATAGAATATATATATTTTTTGCTGAGACTAATAAATATGTAGGTATAAATTTTAATAATATTACATTACTTCAATAAAAAAAAATGCATTTTCATTTGTAACAGAACTTATGGCCGGAATAGGTATTCCTCAAAACGTTTTCCTTTTGTTGAAACTGTAATTAATAATTTTATTTATGCCGTCAAAAACGAACGCTTACTAACCAAGGTTCCGCATAAGAGTATATATAATAACAATTACAGACCTCCCCTCCGGACGAGCCGCCGGGCGTGCAATCCAGACAGTATGGGTTGTTGGTGGCTCCCTGCAGCAAGTTGGTGGTCTCCCAGCCCAGGCAGAGCTCCGGCGTGTTGGACACCAGGAGGGGTATGCCACCTGCTGCCCTCACGAGGCGCACCGCGCTTCCGTCTACCATGGCTCGGCTGCCAGCGTTCTCCAGGAGCCCCACGGAGTTCGACATCCCTACGAGGAACCATCAGAAAATATGTTGATTCTTCGGTAAATTATAGGAATATATTAAGAACGATTAAGTGTTGTCCTTCTTGTCATATAGGAAGTAAAAAACATAGCCGCGTATCATATAGTGAGAGATAGAATGAGATGACATCAACGTGCACAATATCTTACAGTGCCTTTAACGTTTCCGTCATAAATACAAAGGTCTTGTTATGACTTTTCATATTCATTATGTCCCGTAATGCGATAAGACCGGAGGTAGGTACGTTCCATGTAAAATAATAATCGAGCCCAGCGGCAATCTAAGGCGGAGGCCTAGGTCCACGCGGTCGTCAAATTTATGGTAGCCCGGTGACATACATTTAATTATCAAATAGATGAAGCCATTTATACAGGTTTACGTCTGTTCAATAATAATGACAAAGAGAAATAAAAACCTATGCTGAGCAAAGGAGAATTGTACGCTCGTTTGTCACTTCCTAATATCAAAAACAAAAAAAAAACATTCAAAGGAACTGTCAACTCACCAGCTAGTGAACAGCTCTCCTTCACCGTAAAAGGCATGCCGTAAAGCGGTTTATCCTTGACCAAGTCGGCCAGCTTTCCACTGCCCCTGGCCTCCTGCATCCTCCGGTCCATGGCCTTCGCCTCCTCCAGAGCATCTCGGTACCGCTCGTCGACCACGGCGTTGAGGTATGGATTTACTTCCTGCACGCGCTCGATGAAAGCGGCCACAATTTGCTCACTGCTTAACTGTGGACAATATTCATCTTTTCATTAAGAAATTAAAGTATTATTTAATAAAATAAAAATGCCACCGGCTATGGGAAGATATAGTGACATTTGTAGCACAGGTATGTTTATTTTTGAAGGATCTCAAGAAAATGACCGTTCGGTCAGGAAGAACCATTCAATTTACTGCAAAATTTGCGTAAAATAGCAGTTTGTCCACAGCCCATTGTAATACGACATTCCATATTAGTCGTAAGGGATTGATAAAGACAAGGTATTCACTGTCTATCTAAGGGGGACGGCTAAAAGGGGACTTCAGATTCGCTGGAGATTGGGTTGGAGTTTCTGATTTACTAAAATGAACCCAGGTAGGACGGTATGCAATATGATACCCCAATGTCACAACACAGCGATGGTGACAGGTAAGACGATGTCGGAACGTTTTTTTAAGGAGTCGCAAATGCGTTGCCGGCATTTAAGAAAGGTGTAGGCCGTAGGCAGTTTTCGAAGGTCCCTAAGTCGTATCGGTTCGGAAACATCACTGGCGACAGCTAATTCCACAGTATAGTTGTGCGTGGTAGAAAATTTCACGTGAAACGCACAGTGGTGGATTGTCAACCATTGAAATGATGGATGGAGGCTGAAATGCTAAAAAACGTATTCGGCAGCATCTCGCAAAACATTGATGGTGGCCATCGGCCTTCGATGTTTTAGTGAGTAGAATTCGCATATAATGTCTGTCGTGAGAGACACGAAACACGATAGATTTCGAAGGTTTCTGCCTCGGATACCAAAAAAAGGTAGCTGGATTGAATTATTGGGTTTGGGTCGGGTCTGGATGTCTTGGACAGTACGTTTGAAAATTTCTTCAACCTTATTTTTCATTGTATTGAACTAGAGTAGGAGACGATGATGTAATATGGTAATAACAAAAATCACCCTGGTCACAATCGAACTGGTCATCGTATCGTATTTACATTCATTATTATTTTTGTAAAGACTTTATTTAATCAATGAACTCAAATAATCGGTACTAAAATGTATGCATAAAAGTAGCTATCGCTATAAATTATATTTGTTTGATGTAACTAAAAACAATTATTGCGCCTGAAAATAATAATAATAATAATAAAGCCGAAACAGATAAAAAGACAAAATATCTGGACCATATATACCTATATATATGCCGCGGGAAGTCGAAGGATGCAGATGGCGCAGGATCTTACTCTATGGCAGTCTGTGGGGTAGCCCTATCCTAGTGTGACTTGGAATTATGATAGATATGTTACTGTGGTTTGACTAAACGTTTAGTATAATATAATGCGAAAGGCGTGGAAAAGCCCATGGTAGCTCGTGTTTGGGCATATATATGTGTGTGTATTGTACGTACATGTATTTTACTTACAGAACATCTTTGTTGCAAGTAACAAAGGACGCTATCTACTCGTCAAATCAGACAATGTAGGGCCATTCTGTGTCCAAACAAAGAACCGCACATATAATATTAAATAGAGTCGAAATACAGATAGCATCCTCAAAGATAACATTGTGATTTCTTATTTGTAGCAAATACATGAAATCTTGCTGCATAAGGTTGGCAACATTAGGCAGCGCGATTTCATTTCCATTTGTACTTTTACATCATCATCATTATCAAGCTAGTTATGCATCCCCCTCACCCATCTGTATTAGACTAGAGAGGGCTTGTTCAGCAATTTCGCAATTTAGATATTTCAACCTTTCTCACAGTCTTCAACCGTGAGAAAGCACAGTCAGCGATACCATTGTTTTTCCGAGAAAACTGAACAAGTGTTCCCAGGCAAATACAGCCCACTTTATTAAATAAGAACACATTTATATTCATTAATTTTAGTGCCTCCAAATCGGCACCACCTATCTTTTATTTTATTAAAGTAAAGCCTAAATATCGGCATTTAGTTTTATTTAGTTTTTAAAAACATAATTTACTGCTCCCGAAATTTGACTAGCTATTTAATTCATCATGACATCTGTATTGATCGTCGCTCCAAGGGAGGTTGGTCTACACTGTGACCGCCAGTTTGAGGTTGCCACTCTATCGAACAATCCAGTTCACCTTATGGTAAGTGATGCTCCCTCTTGACATCCACATCCATCCGCAACAAAGATTTAAAATATCACTCCTGAGGACTAAAGTGCACTGTCTCGCACCATCAGTAACCAGGTCTACGGTTACTCTCGCACTTATCAAACGAAGAAGAAACAGTAGCTCTAAGCTTTTTACACTGACTTGTGTTTGCGTGATCCTGACCCTCTCTTTCCAAGCTACACCGGCAGTATCGGCGTTGGAATCTTGGTGACTTGTGAAATTAAATGCGATTGCCCGAACATGAGCTACCATGGGCTCTTCCACGCCTTTCGCATCATATTATCCTAAACATTTAGTTAAACCACAGCAACATCTATATCATAATTTCAAGTCACACTAGTCAACTGCTGGACATAGGTCTACCCCACAGACTGCCATAGAGTACGATTCTGAGCCATCTGCATCCTTCCTCTTCCCGCAGACTTGCATGGGTCGTCACTCCATTTAGTGAGGGGTCGTCCCGATTTTTTTGTATGTGATTATTGCTGTTGGTCCAGAGACCTCTATATCTATATCTAATTAGACTCGCGAGCGTGAGGCTCGCTGAGTAGGGAGACAACGACGATGCTGCGAAGCTGGCACGAAGACTGCTGCAGCACCACCGCTGCACTCCGACCCCTGTTGACGAAGAACGTCGACGACAACTGAAGGGTGCGGTAATACGTGGGATAGCGACTCGGATCGCTACCTAAACGGGTCGTCCCGAGTTATATAGCCAATACGAGGTTGCATCGGTTATCGGTTCTACGAGCTATATGTTTTGTTGTGATTGCCATTTCAGCTTACTGATGCTTCGAGTACTTGAGAGTAAATATTTTTACCATTTAATTATAGGTTTAGCAGCTACCAGCATAAACTTACTATCACAAAAAAACCATTGAAAATTATAGTATGATAACCAGTTTTTCCTAAATTATTCACTAAACCTCACCTCTCCCGTCCGGATGCTCATTGCGAGGTCGGTGACGGTACGCCTCAGGATGGGGTTGCGGATGGGCGGCAGGCGGCGCGGGTCGCGCGGCCTCAGCCTGTACAGCAACGTAAGAATTGCGTTGAGGATCCGCAGCATCACGCCAATCAGCCACACGCCCACCTCCATACTGATGACAATAAATTATTGTTGATACATTCGAAAGAATTTAAGGTATAGTTGAAGAGTTGCTGCATGTTGTTTCTAGCTGCAGAATGGGAATGGGTCAGCTCGACCGAAGTTGGACCACGCCCTCACAGAGTACCAGCGTTACATAGTAGCATAATGCTGTTGTGTTTCATCTAATGATTGCAGGGATTTGGAGACCTTTACTTACTGGTAACGAGCCGCATCAACATTATGATTACTTGTCAAGGATCAATGTAGATGTCATGGGCCGCACGAATCATTTACTATCAAGTGAACTGTATGCTCGTTTGTTACTCTCAATGTAATAAAAAAAATTGGTTAAGACCTTTAACCCGAGCTGGTCAATATAAGGTTATCATTAGATTATACCCAACCACCAACACAGGTCTTGCGTAGGTTCCTTTACGACAAGTGAAAAGACCCACCTAAAATGAAAAAAGAGAAAGCATATTATATGCTTTTGAAATATTAATTATTTAAGGTAGGTATGAGTACGATTGTAACAAACGATTGTTACCAAACTTAAGAAAAATATGCCATTTGAACACAAGTTACGAAACTAAAAAGACTATATATTGAATGATTGATTGGCAGTGAAGGCCTCTGGGTCCGCTCTTTGCGAACCTTTAATTTTGTTTAGGTCAATGCAATTAGGAGTAAACAAATGAATGTTATTATAATATAATATAAATTCATCGTAGTTTTTATAAGATTTTGATCAAAAGTATCAAGGTATCAAACATATTTTAGCGATTCTAGTTTCTGTTGATATTGGCGGTGTTTACCTATGCGGCTCTTACAGCTTTATCTGATTCTGGGCTCGAGGATCCGGGATCCGCGAGCTAGTTCACTTTAGCTAATTACTGCAATTTTGGTTTTCTAGATTGATCCTTTAGTCTCCTTCTGTTTTTTTAGTAAGTTTCATAATTTGGACTCGATTAAATGTAAAAATGCTTGTGTTAAGTCGATTTTCGAAAAACGGATTTTACTCAAGATCAGTCCTATATATATCAGGTTCGAATCAATAAAAACGAACGCTGCTGTGGAGACTAAAAGTCACTTTAGTTGAGAAGAAAGAGCCGTAGGAATGTTAGAAATTTACTGTCTGCAACGTGATGTGATTTGCATGGTGCCTATATGTGCGTGGTGTGCCAACTCTGGACATGCGACTGCATCACTGGAAGCGTAGCTGAATGCTATAGAGGAAGATCTCGCATCATTTAGTAATAATTATATATTTATTTGATGTGTTATTTACAGTTTCATTAAGGTCCTTATAATTTAGTACGTACAAGATGTGCTCAAAATCTAATAACTTTTTTGGTTAGTTTTATTATTCTCTATCTTAGATATACACTAAAAACACCTGTATTGCAAATGTCAGCGCCCCTCTATGGCTAATACTGGTTTATAAATTTTATAAAAAAAGTTATAATTAGAAATTAAACAATTTTTTTTATATGTATATATATATACTATGTTGGGTAGTAATTGAAAGAATGGTGGAAAGTTAGCTTATTATTTGTTTATTTATTTTAGCATTATATACAGTGATGTATAAATGCAGTTACGCATTCTCTACCAGTCATGCGCGGATATATATATATATATATATATATATATGTATATATATATATAAATATTTATATATATATAGATATATATATTTATTTATATATATATATATATATATATATATATAAACAAACAAATACAAACATAATGGAACATTTGTGGTATGGGCCAGTATTTGAATCAAAGGCAAACGGCAAACGCTGAAATGATTGTGTCAGATATCGTCATTCCTTTGCGGTCCAGTTGGGTATTTCATTTCGGTTTATGCATATCAATGCACGATCACAACCGCCAGAGTCGTAATAAACCCTTCATGCTAACCGAAGCTAACATCATCATGCCCTACTCGATTGCCGGATTTAGATCACACATGAGTACAATTATGGACGACATACGGGAAAATCTTTTCCAAAGTTCCTTTTAAAAAGGACATAGGCAGTCAAATAATTTAGATGAAGTCAACTCGGAACGATGGAGTGATACAAGCCATTGGAAAAATATTGAAGCAATTATTGTATTGCAAATTTTGCAATAAAAAAGTTTTTCTACTTTTCTTTATTTGTTTCGGGTGAATAGAAACAATGATTAAATTTTCTGTGATTTGAAAAAACTTTTTATACTTGCATTTTGTCTAGACAAATATTATCCTCCGTTCCGCACGTATTATATATCCTGCCTACTCAATGACATTATGTAAAAACCAGAAAGAAGATATCGCCGTCGTCGAAGCGACTACAGAACAATTATTCTTCGTCGATTTTATTAACAATTTATTTATTGCAAACGTAATCGAATTTTTAAATAACAGAAAAGGTTTTTATTAGTTAGTATTTTAATTAACGATCTCTTTAACGTAATATGTCACACGGCGTTATGTTAATACGTCCTGATTCTGCTGAATATCTGATCTATAATATCGATCGTTATTAAAGAGTATGATAGTTCAAATGTCAGGTTTAGTTATATGAACTACCACTAGTTGGGGTCGGGAGAATATTGTGCGTGTGTCACTCAATTTTTTTATTTTTATTTTTATTGAGGTTGACAAATGAGCACATAGTTTACCTGATACGTAAGTTGATATGATACAGATGCTTGCGGCCCATGATACCTACATCCAATTTCGATAAGGAATCATGATGCGTTGTCACCCGTGAGAAATAAGATGGAATGCCACGTCACCACTAATAAAGGGGCTATATTGAACTGTAATTATGTGATTATCTCGATATAATATTGTTTGAAAAGCAAATGAAACTTGGTAGTATGAAGCGGGTATTGTAATTCTGGTATTAAGTGCCGTGTCGCGCTTGCTTATAATTTTACGGTACGTGAGCAAACCCAGTTCGACCCCCTGTGTCGACACCAATCAATTTGTTAGGTGCGGTTTTTTATTGCTGATTTTACACGTGTACGGCGGTGAAGGAATACACCGTGAGGAAATCACATATACTAATATAAGATCTCTACAATTTTTTTGTGAAGTCCCCCAATCTTGAGATGCAGCTCCAACAGTGGGATTTGTTTATATAGACAGACTTGGTTATTTCGACCGCAACAATAGATTCTAACGATCAAGTGCGCAGGATATATTATAGTGCTGTAAGAATTCTTATAACCACAGAGGCGCTCACTCGTCGTTTTCTCTTCAATATTTCGATGTAGGTGTAGTTCGATAAGATCAGCTAAAGGTTTGAACGCACGATACATAAATACTACACAACCCATACTCGAAAGAATAGTTTTGCACGAATACTGTTTCTCGATTAAGTATAAATCGCAGGACTCACACTTAAGAAGCAGACTTTATCGTCACCACGGCGAGATCGTAACATTACATAACGACTCTTTATTAACGAGCATATTTAGTAAATATCCGTTCAACTAAACGGTCGACATATGATTTTTATGGTTTATACTATTCGATCCACTTTGTTTGCATCGTTACTGTTTAGTTATATTATTAATATAATAATAATAACAGTAAAGTTTACTCAAACGTAAACGTAACAGTTGCAGAAAAACAATCTTCGCGTTTTTTTTTATTTATTTTATAAAATTTATATTATGTATTATATAAAATAGTTTAAAAGTATGTATGTTTAATTTTTATATACATACCATATAAATAAAAGATGGGGGATGTCAGGTATTTGGAAATAACTAAACAGTTAAGTAATAGAGAGGAGGTATATGTAAAATAGATCAGTCGATACGCCACCAGTGTTTGATTTACCACCTCTCGTATATACAAATTATTTTACACGGTCTGATGGCTGCTGTTAGCCCGAGGGTTTTTACAGTTTCAACGGGTTTTCAAAAGGATTCCCGAGAAGGAGCCTCGGCTTGGACCTTAACCCCGAGAGCGACTGACTCGAGGGTGCCCGAGAGGGCCGAACCTCGGCTCGGTCAGTTACTTCTGATGGATTAACTAAATTAATAACATTATTATTATTAACGACATTTACCACCTTCGGACTGCGTTTGCGCTGGCGAAGAAGTGAAGAAGGCGCAAGAAACTCCAGCGAAGCATACTAATTGGTGAAAACCGGCTGGAAATATGGCGGAAATTTTAATAATATATAATTTTGAGCAGGGCTTGGGCCCTGGTGGTCGCGTCGTCGGTGTCGTCGACGGCGTGTCTCGGTCTACTTCGGACGCGGGTGAATTTATCCTCGATAAAGATTCAACATGCATATACATTGTCACTTGCCACCCCTAAGGACTGATATGGAATGCCCTGCTACCAGTAACCGAATCCATAAACAGTGTAAATCTAGATAAAAGTAAGCAAACTATACAACGTACAAGTGTCATCTGTGAGAATCGAGTGATAATCAAAACTTATTAGCAGTACAGACTCTCTCACGAATCACATCATTATCAATCACACACACACATCAACAATTACAATCTCCATTTAATCCAAACGTGCAATGACGTAATTTCGTAACAGTTCAGTCTTTACGTTTTTGTAATACTAACAACAGGTCACCTTCACGGATCGGCCAGCACACAGCATAGAGTTGACCAATGTGCCGCGACATGGGTGGCATGCATCATGCACATGTTATACATTTAATGAGCATGTCAGTGTGCATGTCGGTGAGCGTGCTGCGGGCATCGCTAATAAACGACTCACATTAATATATCGTATTCATGTGATACTTTTATATGTTATACAATTGCACTTATATATTTCATCGTATCGCATAATAAATTACAAGGCCATAAAGGGAGATCAGATAACGAGGATCGTGGGAATATACTGGATATTAGGAGACCGCTTCCTAAAACGAAGACAGACGATAGTACTAATGACACCTTTGACGATGGGCCGGAAAATAATCGATCATGATTAAAAAAAAACATATTTTTAAAACGTTTTATACTATTGTTTCATTTAGCTATACCAACATGATGAAGCGTAAATATATTATAGAAAACGTTTTAAATATATTTTATTATTATTATATTTTTTTTAAATCAGGATCGTTTTTTTTTCCGTCCCGTCATCAAGTGTCCTTAGTACTATCGTCTGTCTTCATTTTCAGTAGCGGTCTCCTAACACAGTATAATTATTAATTAGCTTACCCTCAGTGAAGCAGAGTATGATGGGATATGATTATAATAGGCACCTGTTTAATTATTTTTTTTAATAGGATTACTACTTAGATTAGATATATATATTATACTATGATTATCGAAATCGACTGAGAGGACGATTTCGATGGAAGAAAGAAGGAGAGAAGAGGAGAGAAGTATTCACAAACAACTACCGTATTTTTTGAACGTGCACTTTTTTACACAGAGAAATGGTTTCAAATTCTGGATGCGTCTTATGATCCTAAGGTAACATAATTTTTTTTTCAATAAATCCTCTCTAAAGGACATGGGCCATTTTCGGCCCAGCTACTAGTTATATTATTAGGTCTGTGTCATAAAGTATAGTAATATAAATAATATTTAAGCTGATGATGATGTTAAAGTGTATTGACAGCAAAATCTTATGATATAACCTAAAATTCTTATCTAATTTTTTAAATATCTCTGTATCCCCATGAACAATATTGTTTTTAATCTGTTTATAATAAAAGGGATATATAGTCTGTTATTTAAACTTAATTTCATTACTGTCCTTGAACTTCGTTTAGTGGGCTGTGCAATGTATGGAGAGTGGCCCATGTCCTTTGAGGCTTATCGTTCGCTGTGTCTTATAGTCCGAAAAATACCGTAATTTAATAAAAATTATCATCATAGAATTGAACATGCATATGACGAAGTTTTACATAGGCGAAGCCTGTATCGTCGGGACCTGATATTATTTGTTTACATAGTTTAGAGTAAGATGGGGTTTGGTTTGGAAGGTGCTGCAGTTCCGAAAGGCTGGTGCTAACGAGTTCTCGCACTCCTGGCTCCCTTTGCCTCTGGGTAGCCGATGGATGGCTGCAGCATGAATAAGTAAGCACGCACGGACGCGCACATGCATTTAAACTTTATATTAGAGAGTACTCTTGTAAATACTAGTAGTTTTTTATAAATTATCGGAATCAATAATTGGCTATATTTTATGTAAATAAATAAATAAAAATGAGATGAAATAAATAGATAAAAGTAAGGCAATTGACTAATAAGTTAAAGATATTGACATCCACATATACATTGTTCTAAAGTAACTAAGGGTGACAAATCAGAACATAGCTTAGTTTACAGTAAGTGATCACTGCGTCCCGTAAACACCTGCAATCATCCTCAACGAAGATCCACTCGCTATGTTACTCCTGAGGACTGATTAACTCAAAAACTTGCCCGGGAGATGGGAGTGAAACGGTTTTGCAACTAAATTGAAGTTCAGCTCACGTGTCGCTCCAGTAAGCAGATGTCCTGACCGCAAACATACGTGAGTATCCAAACAAATAGTTTTAATCAGCATACTATCTACCAACGATTGCGCCGCGGAATTCAATTAGTATTACTGTTAGACGAAACTCTATCTTAGACTTTTTATTTATGATGTTTAGTACATAATATATGCAACATAGATCACAAGGGACTTTTGACAGTGGTAGAACAACGATGTAGTTATTTTGTAGTTCCACTAGTCAATACTACGCCGAACACCAGAATAACGATGCTGTTTATGGTTGGCCACTCGAGGGCTTTTACGGCTTCACTTGGATGAATGGTGGCCAAGCGCTTAGAAACCAGCGCAAGGGTTCCCGAGCTTGGACCGTTACCCTGCGCTTGAAAGCAACTGACTCGAGGATACTCGAGAGGGCCGAACCTATAATAGTAATATAATTATTATTACCGTCATTTACCACTACTTCAGAATGCGTTAGTGCTGGAGAAAAAATGGCGCAAGAAACACCAGCGATGTTCCTATCTGTTAATTAGTGTAAACCGGCCTGATATAAACGATGCTGTGTTTAGTACGGAGAATATCCGGGGAATATATTAAATAGCTAACGAAGTACTCCATCGCAGTCCACAAGAGTCACATAACATACACATCTTGAATCAGATTGAGGATGGGCTTATTTGTTACTGGCCGCAGTCAACAGTTATCAATATGTGAACTGTGTGCTAATTTGTGACTCGTAATATTACGTATTACGTACGTTATAATACGTTTGCGACTGCTTTTGGGTAATACTGATTTTTCGTGGAACTGGCAGTTTCAAAAAAATAAAATTAAAAAGCAATTACGAAATTTGAAAATGGAACTCTCTGGGGACATGTTACTTTTTAATTTAACTGTCATTTGTTCTTTAATTGTGGCGTCCCGTAGAATATATGTGGGTGTTCTATTACAATGAATTTAACTCGTGAAGATTTTTGAACGACCCTCAATGATTTTATACGATTTCACGGTTACAGAATACAATATTGATACCATATGATAACTGATTTATTCGCGATACCAATAAACATCAGGAGCGCCACTGGAGTTTTTGCGTTATTTCTTCTACAGCCCCAACGCAATCCCGAAGTGGTGGTTTTGCTCAGAGTGTTTGAAAAAGTTCGCGCAAAGCGTCCTCGCGACATAACTCGTTCTTCACCACGATAACTTGCCTGCAAATTCTGCTAAAATAACGAATGCGTATTTGAAGTATATATATTGTTCAGTTAAAAAAATCTGAACTAATTTTTCGTTCAGTTTGCCCCGAGTTCTTATATCTCGGAGAGTACTCCAGTACGATGGTGCAATTGATCGTTGTGAGACATAGGGGATTGCATGAACAACTTTATCGTTCAGTTTGCCCTGAGTTCAAATATCTCGGAGAGTACTCCAGTACGATGGTGCAATTGATCGTTGTGAGACATAGGGGATTGCATGAACAACTTTATCGTTCAGTTTGCCTGAGTTCAAATATCTCGGAGAGTACTCCAGTACGATGGTACAATTGATCGTTATGAGACATAAAGGATTTCATAGACAATTTTATCGTTCAGTTTGCCCTGAGTTCTTATATCTCGGAGAGTACTCCAGAACGATGGTGCAATTGATCGTTGTGAGACATAGGATTGCATGAACAACTTTATCGTTCAGTTTGCCTGAGTTCAAATATCTCGGAAATTACTCAGTACGATAATGCAATTGTTCGTTGTGAGACATAGGATTGCATGAACAACTTTATCGTTCAGTTTGCCCTGAGTTCTTATATCTCGGAAATTACTCCAGTACGATGGTGCAATTGATCGTTAATGAGACATAGGGGATTGCATGGACAACTTTTCATTCAGTTTGCCCAGAGTTCAAATATCTCGGAAATTACTCCAGTACGATAATGCAATTGATCGTTATGAGACATAAGGGATTGCATGGACAACTTTTCGTTCAGTTTGCCCAGAGTTCAAATATCTCGAGTACTCCAGTACGATAATGCAATTGATCGTTATGAGACATAAGGGATTGCATGGACAACTTTTTCATTCAGTTTGCCCAGAGTTCAAATATCTCGGAGAGTACTCCAGTACGATAATGCAATTGATCGTTATGAGACATAAGGGATTGCATGGACAACTTTTTCGTTCAGTTTGCCCAGAGTTCAAATATCTCGGAGAGTACTCCAGTACGATAATGCAATTGATCGTTATGAGACATAAGGGATTGCATGGACCACTTTATCGTTCAGTACGCCCAGAGTTCAAATATCTCGGAGAGTACTCCAGTACGATGGTGCAATTGATCGTTATGAGACATAAAGGATTTCATAGACAATTTTATCGTTCAGTACGCCCAGAGTTCAAATATCTCGAGTACTCCAGTACGATAATGCAATTGATCGTTATGAGACATAAAGTTTCATAGACAATTTTATCGTTCAGTTTGCCTAGAGTTCAAATATCTCGGAAGTACTCAGTACGATGGTGCAATTGATCGTTGTGAGACATAGGGGATTGCATGAACAACTTTATCGTTCAGTTTGCCCTGAGTTCAAATATCTCGGAGAGTACTCCAGTATGATCGTGCAATTAATAGTTATGAGACATAAGGGATTGCATGGACAACTTTATCGTTCAGTTTGCCCTGAGTTCAAATATCTCGGAGAGTACTCCAGTACGATAATGCAATTGATCGTTATGAGACATAAGGGATTGCATGGACAACTTTTTCGTTCAGTTTGCCCAGAGTTCAAATATCTCGGAGAGTACTCCAGTACGATAATGCAATTGATCGTTATGAGACATAAGGGATTGCATGGACAACTTTTTCATTCAGTTTGCCCAGGTTCAAATATCTCGGAGTACTCCAGTACGATAATGCAATTGTTCGTTGTGAGACATAGAGTTGCATGGACCACTTTTTCGTTCAGTTTGCCCAGAGTTCAAATATCTCGGAGAGTACTCCAGTACGATAATGCAATTGATCGTTATGAGACATAAGGGATTGCATGGACCACTTTATCGTTCAGTACGCCCAGAGTTCAAATATCTCGGAGAGTACTCCAGTACGATGGTGCAATTGATCGTTATGAGACATAAAGGATTTCATAGACAATTTTATCGTTCAGTTGGCCCTGAGTTCTTATATCTCGGAGAGTACTCCAGTACGATGGTGCAATTGATCGTTGTGAGACATAGGGGATTGCATGGACCACTTTATCGTTCAGTACGCCCAGGTTCAAATATCTCGGAAATTACTCAATTACGATGGTGCAATTGATCGTTATGAGACATAAAGGATTTCATAGACAATTTTATCGTTCGGTTGCCCTGAGTTCAAATATCTCGGAAGTACTCCAATTACGATGGTGCAATTGATCGTTATGAGACATAAAGAGTTGCATGGACAACTTTTCGTTCAGTTTGCCCAGAGTTCAAATATCTCGGAGAGTACTCCAGCAATGATGGTGCAATTGGATCGTTATGAGACATAAAGGATTTCATGAACAATTTTATCGTTCAGTACGCCCAGAGTTCAAATATCTCGGAGAGTACTCCAGTACGATGGTGCAATTGATCGTTATGAGACATAAAGGATTTCATAGACAATTTTATCGTTCAGTTTGCCCTGAGTTCTTATATCTCGGAAATTACTCAATTACGATGGTGCAATTGATCGTTGTGAGACATAGAGTTGCATGAACAACTTTATCGTTCGGTTGCCCTGAGTTCTTATATCTCGGAGAGTACTCAATTACGATAATGCAATTGTTCGTTGTGAGACATAAGGGATTGCATGGACCTCTTTATCGTTCAGTTGCCCTGAGTTCAAATATCTCGGAAATTACTCCAGTACGATGGTGCAATTGATCGTTGTGAGACATAGAGTTGCATGAACAACTTTATCGTTCAGTTTGCCCAGGTTCAAATATCTCGGAAGTACTCCAGTACGATGAATTGCAATTGATCGTTATGAGACATAAAGGATTTCATAGACAATTTTATCGTTCAGTTTGCCCTGAGTTCTTATATCTCGGAGAGTACTCCAGAACGATGGTGCAATTGATCGTTATGAGACATAAAGGGTTGCATGGACAACTTTATCGTTCAGTTTGCCCTGAGTTCTTATATCTCGGAAGTACTCAATTACGATGGTGCAATTGATCGTTGTGAGACATAAGGGATTGCATGAACAACTTTATCGTTCAGCTTGCCCAGAGTTCAAATATCTCGGAAGTACTCAATTACGATGGTGCAATTGATCGTTATGGGACATAAAGGATTTCATGAACAATTTTATCGTTCAGTTTGCCCAGGTTCAAATATCTCGAGAGTACTCCAGAACGATGGTGCAATTGGATCGTTATGAGACATAAAGTTTCATAGACAATTTTATCGTTCAGTTGCCCTGAGTTCTTATATCTCGAGTACTCCAGTAATGATGGTGCAATTGATCGTTGTGAGACATAGAGTTGCATGAACAACTTTATCGTTCAGTTTGTCCAGAGTTCAAATATCTCGGAAGTACTCAGTACGATGGTGCAATTGATCGTTATGAGACATAAAGGATTTCATAGACAATTTTATCGTTCCAGTTTGCCCAGAGTTCAAATATCTCGGAAGTACTCAGTACGATGGTGCAATTGATCGTTATGAGACATAAAGGATTTCATAGACAATTTTATCGTTCAGTTTGCCTGAGTTCTTATATCTCGAGTACTCAGTACGATGGTGCAATTGATCGTTGTGAGACATAGGGGATTGCATGAACAACTTTATCGTTCAGTTTGCCCTGAGTTCAAATATCTCGGAGAGTACTCCAGTACGATGGTGCAATTGATCGTTATGAGACATAAAGGATTTCATAGACAATTTTATCGTTCAGTTTGCCCTGAGTTCTTATATCTCGGAGAGTACTCCAGAACGATGGTGCAATTGATCGTTATGAGACATAAAGGATTTCATAGACAATTTTATCGTTCAGTTTGCCCTGAGTTCTTATATCTCGGAGAGTACTCCAGAACGATGGTGCAATTGATCGTTATGAGACATAAAGGATTTCATAGACAATTTTATCGTTCAGTTTGCCCTGAGTTCTTATATCTCGGAGAGTACTCCAGTACGATGGTGCAATTGATCGTTGTGAGACATAGGGGATTGCATGAACAACTTTATCGTTCAGTTTGCCCTGAGTTCAAATATCTCGGAGAGTACTCCAGTACGATAATGCAATTGATCGTTATGAGACATAAGGGATTGCATGGACAACTTTTTCATTCAGTTTGCCCAGAGTTCAAATATCTCGGAAATTACTCCAGTACGATAATGCAATTGATCGTTATGAGACATAAAGTTTCATAGACAATTTTATCGTTCAGTTTGCCTGAGTTCTTATATCTCGGAGAGTACTTCAGTACGATGGTGCAATTGATCGTTATGAGACATAAAGGATTTCATAGACAATTTTATCGTTCAGTTTGCCCTGAGTTCAAATATCTCGGAGAGTACTCCAGTACGATAATGCAATTGATCGTTATGAGACATAAGGGATTGCATGGACAACTTTATCGTTCAGTTTGCCCAGAGTTCAAATATCTCGGAGAGTACTCCAGTACGATGGTGCAATTGATCGTTATGAGACATAAAGGATTTCATAGACAATTTTATCGTTCAGTTTGCCCTGAGTTCTTATATCTCGGAGAGTACTCCAGTACGATGGTGCAATTGATCGTTGTGAGACATAGGGGATTGCATGAACAACTTTATCGTTCAGTTTGCCCAGAGTTCAAATATCTCGGAGAGTACTCCAGTACGATGGTGCAATTGATCGTTATGAGACATAAAGGATTTCATAGACAATTTTATCGTTCAGTTTGCCCTGAGTTCAAATATCTCGGAGAGTACTCCAGTACGATGGTGCAATTGATCATTATGAGATATAAGGGATTGCATGGACCACTTTATCGTTCAGTACGCCCAGAGTTCAAATGTCTCGGAGAGTACTTCAGTACGATGGTGCAATTGGTCGTTGAGACATGAGGGATAGCATGTAGGCGTGTTGAATTGGATTCGCGGGCACAGCTTGCAACTATTGACGTTAATACTCATGGTTGGCATTAACACAAGCGTCATTTCACCGGTAATGCTTGAAAATTGAATATTAGGATGATATCCGTACTTAAGATAAGATAGTTGAATTAATAGCAGCTGATGAATAATTATGAAATTCCCTGTACCTAATATTAACCGACGGAAATTTGAAAGTAATAAAGTGATACGAAGAGTATGCTATCGAATTAATAAGTATTAAATTCCACGGTGCAAGCCTACTAAGGAAGTTTGCAGTTGATATGTTAGTGATAAACTAAAAAGTACGCGTCATTCATTTTGTAGTTTATCTATTGTTATTGCAAAATATTCATATCATATGTGGGATTATGTGTAACTATAGTGTCCATATACAAGTGATCATTGATCATATGAAATAATCGAATTAAAAATAAAATACGATGAATCTTGAGTCTTTGTCAAGCGTACATTTATGGCGTAGCATGCATTTAATGGCATGCGTTTTTTTGCACGAATGTATAAAGAACCATATATTCGTACAACTATTTAGTGAAATGGTGGCATTTTAATATAAACATTCAGTATATGCCATAACCGATTGATGCTTAACATATGTCATACTTAGCCATATCGTTGATAATTTAAAAATACATTTATCTATTTTTTGGTGTTTCGGGGTGGCAAGGATTTTTATAATGAAAGAGGGCAATGAGGTCAACTGGACTTGATGGTCTTCATTATGATTAGCTTACTCGACCGTAGCTTTGCTGTGGAGGTCAGCGAACCATCGCTTGCCACCTGTTCCCTTCGCTCTGTTGGACCACGAAGGCCTCATGAGCTCCCTCGCGAGACTCGTAGTTTCCGCGGTTTTTATATGATTTCATCTACGATTGTGCTACGAAATATGCATACCTCAATACATTGTATAAATCTAATCTAAATGCACGCTGCACTTATTAATTTATATATTGCGTTAATTTCTACTCTCTGTAATAATATTAAAATACTTTAAATGCATTAAGCCGTCCACGTTAACTTATTATATAACTTGGCCAACTTAACTAAGTTTAGCTTAGAGAGATTAACAAAGACGCGACGGGTAATAACGTAATTAATGTGAAGCAAATAGCACTGAAAACGTTGCAGTTTCTTGCGAAACGAGATTATTGGATTAGCATTTTTTATGATAAAGGACAAACTTACTTTTTTAATACTTAAAATTAAATATAAAACACCAAAATATACAAATAACGACGCGTTCCATCCTAGTCTTCAAGTGTGACAACGCTTGTGCACCTTGAATCTTTGTCGAGGACCTCGTGGGCCGCAGTTATTTAAAAAAATAAACGAAATATTAGGTGAACTGTGTGCTCGTTTGTCATGTAAAAAAAAGAAACAAGAAATCCAGTACAGCTCGATCAAGAAAGAGCTGGTAGTAACGGTAGCTTAGCTCTGCTGCGTTTTGTATGAGTGCAAACCAAACAAAGCAACAAAAGGCAAGCAAAAATAAACATTATTGTAAAACATTTACTTCCTCTTATATTCAACCTTTGACCGAGAAAGATATCAGCGCTTTTGTCACTAACGGCCAAAACGAGTCGACGATTGTCTTGTCCCATTGTCTCGTTTTGACACATCCTTCATAAAATGAAGAAGGAACGACCGTAATTCAAAATGTAATCCTCGTCATCTCGATGGTTGGCATCCACCACTGTGCGCTTCACGCGAAATTTCCTGACACACACGACTACTCAGTGGAATCAGTTGTTGTTTCGCTTCCGAACCGATACGACTCAGGGACCTCCAAGAAAAAGAAAAGAGCCTACACCTTCCTTAAAGGCCGGCAATGCTTTTACGATGCCTCTGGTGTCATGGGCGGCGGTGATCACTTACCATCAGGTGGGCTGCATGCTCGTTTGCCGCCTATACTATAACTAAAAAGACAAGCGGTGACGACATATCACCCTTTCATCTGTTCTCAGACGCAAACGTTCAGTTCTGTGCAAGCGAAGGTCAGTGCCCATGATGATTACTTACCATGGTTAAGAGGATAGAACAGGTTCCTAAAAAGGTCTTATAGGTTTGATGACGACTTACACGTCCTAACATGGATTAAAATAAAATGGAGAGTAAAATATGTAAGCGACGGGCGGGTCCAGGATTGTAGACCTAATTTATAAGGGTACGTAAATAAGGTCGAGTCTGTGTTAGGTGTTACATAACTCTGAATATGAAGCCCTGTCCTAAACCAGCTGTCGAGAAAATATTAATTCCATAAATTTATGATAATTCAATATAGAAGGTAGAGGAACGATAATAGTGTTACCGGAAGCGGAAGGGTCTACGAAACATATAAATTTTCCCAGTGTTTACATAGGGAAAAGTTTGTAAATCACCGGCATTATCTATGTCATTTAATTGATCAGGCCCTCGTTTAAAGTTTCACAGTACGCAATCTATCCATTTTCCTTGATTATCGGCGATTTCAATTCAATACACCGATGTCGCCGGTTATGCAATCGCCTACATAAACGTTATGGCAGTTCCATTGCAATTTAAGTACTGATTTACCGGCAGAAGAAATAAATGTAAGCCTTGGAATTACAAAAATATCTCAAATTCAAAATTCACTACTTCTTCAGTAGTTAAGTGAGACGATAAAAATATCTTTCTATTCTCTTTGTATATCCATATATATGTATATCTGAACTATTCACTAAACTTTTTTCACTAAAAAGATTCAAGCATACCTAGGAAATGATTGTCTTTATTTGGTTATGTAATAATGAAGTATAAATATTTTTTATCGTAATGAAATAATAAAATCGATTAACAAAATAATTGGATTAAAAAAAAGGAGAAAAAAATCGAATAAAAATTATATCTTTTAAGTATTTATTGTCAATGCCATTGTATTTATCCAGTATTGAAGAATATGGACTCGTGAGCAAAAAAATCGACTCAAGCGTCATGCACGAGTTTGAATGTTTTTAAAAAAATAACTGAGTTCTGAAGAAAGGCCAGTGGCTCGTAAGTTGACCCCCAGCTCATCAAGCAACCCGAATACGTTTCGCAAGAGAACACGTGAATTGGACGTACGCACAGCAGAATATCTCCATGGCAACGATATACGACATACACCAAAACAACCGAACAGACGCTGCAGTCTGTTCGGTTGTTTTGGTGTTCTGTTCTGCAGCAGATCGTAGTTGAGTGCATAGAGTTACTAGCATAGTCAGGACTTAAATGTTATTGAGCATTTATGGGTCGAGCTTAAAAGAAAAGTTCGGAAAATCCTGTACCAGCTACGAGAGCGGAGCTTCAAGCCGCACTCGCTGATGAATGGGATGGCGTTTCTTTATAATGTTAGGAGTGAAGAACGAGCACACAGTTCACCTGATGGTAAGAAATTGGCCTGAGATAATGTTGATGATGTTCATGGGCGGCGGTGATCACTTACCAACGGGCGGGCTGCTTGCCGGTTAGTCAACTGTTCTTTAAAAAAAAACTTGCAAAGAATTACACCACATTTTCACAGATGTGTCATGTAACACAGTATCGGAAACTTCCTCCGCAGTGAGTTCCTCTGTATTTCTGGAATACGTACGGGAGAAGCCACTATGTAGTAAGTTGATAGCGCAAGAGGTCTAAAATTGAGTACTTTTTTAACGCCCTCTCTTTCTCGCATAAACAGGAAAATATCGTTACCCTATCTACCAATGAAAATCCAGTTGCTGGCTGCGGAGTGGCTGTACAACGTGAAGTAAGACCGTGCTTGGACCCCATTAACTTACTGGCCAATGTTCGTGTTTAAATGCGCAAGTGCTCTTTACGAATAATGATATTTTTTTTAGTAATAACCTAAGTACTACACTACGTAGAATTTTTAAACACACTAAATGTTTACGCAAACAACGTAATGTCGTCATAGACGCTATATAGGTGTGATATTCGTGCATACGAGCTTGTTACGGAGTGAGAGTAAACATAATTGTTCTAAGATTTATAAGAAACACTTATGACTTCATCCGGCTCGAAGGACCATAATATGAGTGTACTAAAGTGTAGATCTAATACGCAATTAATTGATTCGTAGTAGACAAGATCCAGTCAACTACTACCAAAATATGTGATATCCTCCAGGCTGAGATGTTAGGATTTCCTATCAAGGACGACTGTAGGTATAGTGGGTCACGGGAATCAATATCTTAACAGTTGAACCGTAAGTTAGTATGTCAACTACTAATTTCGTAATAAAAACATATACGGGCACGGACGATACAGATATTAAAGCAGTTTTGTTTAAAAAAAATCACGATACATGTGCAAAACTCAGGTCAGTACAAGTTAAACGTATATGCATGCATGCATGTAAACATTTTTAGCATGGTTTAGCTGAAAATACTATTTTGGTATATGCAAAGTTTACTTTTAGACTGCCGCGCTATGTAAAATAATAATCTCTTAATTTATGTAGAGCCACACTGCAAAGCAAATAGGCTCCAGCTACATGGTGAATGGGTTGATTCAACCGAATAACACACCCTCTGGGGTGGTAAATCCTCCATTAAGATGATATTAAGTTATCCATCTGTCACCTAAAGCTTATTAAGTTGCCTTTTAACATGAAAAGGGCAAGAACGAAAAGTTTATCGACTTTTCTAAGTGATTTTTTTACGAAAGAAATTTTAATAATATAAACCTGTCAGTACGGACGTGTAGATTCAGACTCACAGCTACTAAAATTCGATTTCTTATCAACTAGGTTATTTGCAGATTTTGTGGTGCGTACGGGATTTTATATATATTTTGAATGCCAGAATATCATTTCACCTGCAGTAACTGGCAGCGTATAATGGATCATCCGTCAATGTTCATAGGATGTGTTTGGCTTTAGAAGGAAATCGAAACCAAGAATATCAGAGCTAAGAGTAACTAATTAAATCGTACTTAGAGCTAATGCAAATAAATAATTTCAACCCGGCGAAACTGGTAAAGCCCACGGATTAACAGCGGCCATCAGCCCGAAAAAAAAAGCAAATAAATAAAATTGCTTCCAGAATGAATCGACTCGATCAGTGAACGACCACGCCCTGACAGAATACCGGGGTGATATAGCTGAATTACGCTGCTGTGCTTCGTATGTTGAGTTTAGGAATACGGAAATTCAATTACAAGCAATGTGGCAATACATCTCAGCTCTCAGAGAAGGCAACGCTGGTGCATCTTGAATCTTTATTAGGATGAACATAGATGTTTTGGCCCAAAGTTATCATTTAAGATTGTTTTAACGATGTGCTCGTTTGTAACCCAACCTAATATAATAAAAAACGGGAATAGAACTAAGTCAGCTCGACCAGAGTAAGACTACGCCCTCACAGAACACCAACGTAAAATAGCAGCATAATGCTGCTGTGTTTCGTCTAGTGAGTGAAGGGATCCGGAGACCTTTATTACTGGTAACGAGGCATTCCATCTCAGTCCTCATGAGTGACAACGCATCTGCATTATGATTCCTTGTCAAGGATGAATGTAGATGTGGGCCGCAGGAATCATTTGCCATCAGGTGAACTGTGTGCTCATTTGTTTCTTTAGAGTAGTAAAAAAAGACATTTAGTGCTCGTAGGCCGCAGTCGCGACGAGCTTACAGAGCACAGAGCTAAGAGCAACCATTCAAACGAAAAGTAAATTCAAGATAATCAAGCGTGTGTAGACATAGTACTTTGAGCTAACGTGTGACCATGTCGAGCGACACTTCATCTCGACTTAATGTGTTTGCGTTGCTGTATATACACAAGTAATGTTTGCAGATCTGCGAGACTACGATCTGTACGCTTGCCCTTGTGTCATACATCATTGCGAATTATCATATAGTCTTTTATGCCACGGCTACATTATCGGGTGATAATTCGTGACGTGTCATCTGATTTATCTATATAAATAAAAATTGAATGAATTCGAAAGTGTGAAGTCGAATCTTTATATAATTAAATTCTGATATGTGCACAACTGACAGAAACATAACTTACTATACTAGGTACTGAGTTGAGTATGGCAATCAGTTAATAAAATAAGAGTTTATGATCTTACTTATGGTGAACTGTGTGATCGATTGTCACCCTAAGTATCATAAATATCTTTTTTTTTAATAAAAACTCCCTAACCTAAACCCGGTATTAATACAGACGTTATTAAAGGGAAAGTTTTATAAAATGTTTGTTCCAGTGTGTTCACACAAATTGTGTGAACACACAGGAAGGATGTTTATTTATATTTTTTAACTATAAGCACTTTATTAACTTTTTTTTTTTTAATAAAAACTCCCTAACCTAAACCCGGTATTAATACAGACGTTATTAAAGGGAAAGTTTTATAAAATGTTTGTTCCAGTGTGTTCACACAAATTGTGTGAACACACAGGAAGGATGTTTATTTATATTTTTTAACTATAAGCACTTTATTAACTTTTTTTATTGTTTCTCGATGCCAACTACACTAGTGAGCAAAAAAAAAACGACTCACGCCGTACGCTTGCGGTCAAAACATTCTCGTAAAAAATCTGTTGCCCAGATTAATTTTTTGACTATACTAGTAGATTAAAGGTGAAGGTTTTAGCTATAAAATTAATAAATGCTTTTTAAAAAAACGTCTTAAACTCTAAAATATCACTCAAAAGAAAATACAGACAAAAAGAAGAGAAAACAATCATAAATTAAATAATAAAAAACAGGATTTCTAGACCGAACTTTTATTTTAGGCCCGCTACTACTACTTTAAGCCAGTACTTTCACTCCATGTACTCCTTTTGCACCTTCTGCAGGTACCGCGCAAAGTCGAAATTGAGTGCTTAGAGCAACTTTTCCCCGGTCAGGCCAAGTTATCTATTACACTGAGCTTATAACTACTACGTAGCTCTACCACATTAAGCCAAAGCTTTCCCTGCTGAATAAAAAGGATCGCGCAAATCGACCTAGAAATTACGTTGTCGTAAAACTAAAAGTGCATAGAATCGAGCACCCTTTTTGAGTCTTTTTAAAACGATACAAGTGCACTTAATAAAAATATCATTAAGAAATTCCAACTAATGCTATTAAGATAAAATAAAAACGAGACGAGTTAAATGTCTGTTTATCATAATTAAGAGAGATCAACTGAATTATAAATAGTTAAGTTTTATTCCGCGTCAAAAAAGTTATTTACTGCATTGGAGTAGTCTATACATCCGAATACGAGCTGAGTGGTAGGGTTGTGTTTTGGGTTGTTGACGCTATAACCAAGATTAGTAACAGTGGTAGAGCTGGGTCAGCTCGACCGGAGAAAGACCACGCCCTCATAGAATACCAGCGTGAAATAGCAGCTTACCGCTGTCGTGTTTCAATGAGTGTAGGGATCCGGAGACCTTTATTAGTAGTGACGAGGCGTTCACTCTCAGTCCTCAAGGGTCCTGGGTTTTGGTGTTTGGTTTTTTTTTAATGGCTGTTGGCCACTGTGCTTATACAGCTTCACTGGGTTGAAAGTTGGCCGAGCGCTTAGGCCTGTCAGCCGAGACCTTTATTAATGGGTAACCAGCACAAGGTTTCCCGAGAGGGAGTCTCGACTTGGACCGTCGTTACCCTGGGCGCGAAAGCAACTGACTCGAGGGTGTCCGAGAGGGCCGAACCTCGGCTCGGTCTAACTTCGGACGGATTAATGGTGTTTGGCTTCTGTGTTGTATATATATATCTGTTTAACAATGTTTATAGGAATGTTTTAACCAGTAATGCAGATGCGCATTACGATTACTTAAAAGGATCGTCATCACCATCAACCCGGGGGTCACGATCCCTGTGGGGGGTCGCGTTTGTTGTTAAAGGGGGGCCAATACATAATACAAAAGATTTGTTCGTTAAAGGAACGTACTTCGATGTAGTTTTATAAAATTAAATATTTTACCATGTAATATAAAACTTCTAGCGATATTGGGATATCTGTTCTTAGTACATTTTGTATTAGAACGCGTGTGATCTTACATCCTACTCTCACATACACATCACCAGCCTGCATCAGTCCACTGCTGGACATAGGCCTCTTCCATGCATGCCACTGAGCTCGGTCTTCAGCGCTTCTACTGAGATCTGTCTTCAGCTCTTCTTATTGTGGCTTGTCATAATTGTTCTTGCCCACGTCATAATCGCCACGCAGGGCATGCGAGTTGGCAATCGCGGGGCGTAACTCTTCGCACTAGTGACGCTGCTGCCCGTCACTGGTCAATTTATTTAGCTACTCCATTTACATCCCACTGTTGCAATTAAATTGTGTCTGTCTAATTTATTAATAAACTATTCATTAAAATATTATTACGGTTTTATAGCGATCTACAAGGCTTAGTTTACTTACTTTTTTAGGCTTTTTCGTGGATCACGACGTAGAAATTATTGAGAAACAACGGCCTAATCTTGTACATACAAGTATTTCAAATTAATTATTAATAAAATTTATTATATTAGGTAAATTAATTAATTTTATATACTGGTTAGCAACATCAAAATGAAATGATTGAATGAAATATGGTGCCCAATTATATTCCGAGAATAAAAAATAAATTCCGATAAATGTCTTAAAGCACAATATTTTTTTTTTATAAATTGTCCTCCTGGTCGATATCAACCACGGTGGCATCTTCTGGTTATTGATACAGATAACATCAACTGCGCAGAATATTTGATAGTGCCCAAGTATGTGCGCAAACACAGACCCACCCGTCGCCCCCTTCCCTATTCCGAAGTGTATAACGAGATCGAAAAAAGATTCAGAATATAATATTTTAATATTATATTTTATTATATTCAGAATTAAATTAAAATTCTTGCCGTGGTAGCTCAGTATTTCGATGTCTCTAAGATTGGATACGAGCAGCGGGACTAGAACCCGCGACCCGTGAAGTAGTAGCAAGGTACTCTTTTATAACTATACTAAAGTAAATACTAATGGCCGTGCCGTTTTTCGATGACGGGGCATTCCATTTTTACTTTAGAGTTGACAACACATTTGAATAACAATTGCTTATCGAAGATGTACGTGTCACTGGCCGCAGTATTCATATACACAGAGCGAATAATAAATAAAAGTTACTTCGTAAAAGTTGTACTAATCAATTTAGATAAATAATTCTGAAATTATATCAAATCATTAAATTCAAACTCAACGATCTTTTTTTAAAATACTCGACGCTACGGGTCTTCTGGCGAACTGGCGAGAAACTCTACAATTGCTGTTCTTTGTTTTATCCAAATATTGTTTTAAAATACGTCAAGAAATAAACAAAAAATTAATCACTTATTATCCTTGCTACACCGAAAGCGAATATAGAAAATACTATATATTTATAGAAAATGTATGTAAATATTTTTCATGAGTTCAGAATTGATAGTAAATATTATAGAGTTATAGTAAAAAAAGAATATAAAAAAGATAAGTCTTTTTAAAATCCATAAACTCACATGTTACAGTGATGTAAATAAAAATCTTCACCAGAAAAAAAATTACAAACGTCAAGTGAAAAGCGCGCGAAATTCGAGGAACCGCGCTACGTCTCCGGTGTCGCGGCACAGACTAACCAACAATCAGCCAGGCGAGGGTCATCCGATGGAAAACTGACGTGTATATCCGTTTTTCCGATATGAGTGTCCATTGATGAAATACAAAGTAATACAATGGTAATATGGTAAATATACATATCCGAAAAAACAAGTAACAATGCAAACACGATTATTTTTGTGCACTATTTATTTTTTAATAAATATTTCTTTATTTAATCTTCAATTGTAAACACCTTATTTCATATAACAATGGGCGGACTTAATGGCTCTTGGCATTCTCTACCGGCCAACCCTTGAGATGAAGAACTGACTTCACTGTAGGTGCTAACAACAAAATAATCCTAAATATTAACAAATTATATGAAACATACTTAATATACATAATAATAAATAAAATACATATAACATACATATATAAATATCATAAAATGTAGACCTTAAATATATAATAATAATAGATAATATAAACATATAATTAAACAACTAATTCAGATGATTTTCCCTATGTAATACTCACGAATCAATCTTTTAATTTTTTTTTATTAGGAGCTCGTTTAATTTCATCGGGCAGGGCTTTCCTGTACAGCCTGAACAGTAAAAGAAGAATTAAAGAAACCAGTGTCATGGTGTGCAATTAGAATCTTGAGCCGATTAAAACGACGAGGTACTCTGATATGAGGAGTATAAAGATGAAAAGGATTCTTAAGATGAGATATTGAATTATAATTGTTGCTGAATTAGTAGAAATATTTTAGACTTCTCTCGAGTTCATTTTATAATTTGGCAATAGCTAACACTAGAATGTTATATTTGTAATAAATATCTATATATGTCAATGAGACTGAGATTTTAATTTAATAATAATATAATATATTATTTTTTAATATCATTAATTTAAGGATAAAATTAATATGGAAAGGTGCACGAGTATGGTAGGTTATAATGTTGTGTGTCTAAATGCCATCCACATTACCTATCCAACAAATATAATCGTTGTTTAGTAGTTTTGTTGATCTTATGAATAATAGTAATAATATATCTAATGTCTATCCGTGTCGATCCGTGTGTACGGCTATTAAATAGTGGAAACCAGGGTATCGTGCACTCCGGGCACTTTCTTGTCTTTCTCACTTGAAGGTGATGATGTAAAGAACACGGAACCAATACACAAACACATACCCGTGAGAATATATAACATAGAGTTGTACTAAATTATATCAATTATACATTAAATTTATATTAAAAAGTGCAGTTTCAACAAAATATTTAATTAGGTTTAGTGTTCTTAATATATAGTATACATGTTACGCAAAATGTAATTAAAATAATATTTGTTATGCCGTCAGTTCGTCCGTGTTTTTTTTTGTAAGTACCTTTTGTAAGAGAACGAGAACAAAATTCAACTGATGGTAAGTGATTCCTGCGGCCTATGACATGTACATTCATCTTTGACAAGGAATTATAATGCAGATGCGTGTCACCCTTGAGGACTGAGATGGAATGCCCGATCACCAGTGATAAAGGTCTCCGGATCCGTACACTCCCCATACGAAACACAGGAGTATAATGCTGCTATTTCACGCTGGTATTCTGTGAAGGCATGATCCTACTCCGATCCAGCTGACCCATTCATCCTGCAGCTATAAACAAACTGCAGTGTAGCTCTCTGTAAAAACGTCACGATTGACGATGTTGGCACACGCGATGGGCAAACTAGATCATGTATAAGTATTCTTTTATCCTCCGGATTCTCCGGAGCCCTATTATTATTGGTTAAGGAATACATTACCGTTTAAAAAAAAATTTAAAAAAATCGATGAGTTTTTATTCCATGTTTTCTGTCTTTCGTTTTCACACAAAAACTCACAATATTTTTTTTCTATTTTGTAAGTATAATTTACCTATATTACGTAATTGTCAATGAAACATTTTATTCAAGAATTTTGAGTGAATGAAAATTTGGATTTCAAATTTTTTATAATGCTATTTTGGTTAAATAATATTTTTTTATACAAATCACAAATTCTTAAAGGTCTTATGCGAATATTTTATACAAATCGAAACCGGTTTTAAGAATAATTAAAATAAATACAAATATAATGAAATAAAAGGTTTTTAATGCTATTATTACCGAATTTTGATTAATAAAACAAGAATATACCGATATAATATATCATTTAATGGCGGGTTCGCTATTCGTATTGATACTGTATGTTGTCTTTTAGGTTTAATTGCTAATTACGGAAGAATTAAAAAGAAAATCCATGCCAAGAATATTCTATATATAACAAGTACACTGCATAATGCTGCTGTTATTCGTCTGGTGAGTGTAGGGATCCGGAGACCATTATTAATGGTGACTATCTACTGTACTTTAATTGGAAGAAGAAAATACCTTAGTGGCGTTATAAAAAAAATACGTAATCTTAAGCATTCAGTAGTAGCTAATAATTTACGACCCTCCTGGAGCTTTCTACATATAACATACTACATACATTTGATGCGATTATGATGCCAATAAGAATTTTGAGTTATCTGATGAAATGTCTTGAATTTTTACGCGATTAACGTTGAATCCATATATTTTGGTGCATATAATTCGTACAACCGATAGCCCATGGGAAAGTAAGTTTGGAACACAAAATGTGGAATATTCAAGTTTTTACAAGAAGCCGTTTCTGAGATTCTTAAAATATTATATGCCTATATTGATAGGTGAAGTCAAGCCAACATTTTAGTTGTTCACTATCGAAAGCAAATACATTTTCTTGGACCCCCGCTTACGGATCGTGAACGCCCATTTTATTGTCACGCCAACGTAGACCCCCGTCGAGTCTTCCGTGAGACCCCTGGACCATGGGAACTATGGGACTAGATGATGATAATTTTGCTATAAATAAAAAAATAAGCTGCCAACTTAAATTCTTTTTACCTTAGCTGCCTTCTGCTTCTTTTCGCCTTACCTTACCTGTATTTAAGAGACGGAATAACATGTATTTAATGACCCAGTTAGGAGACCAGTACTACCCAATCCATAAAGCAATTGTCTTTATGATTTGATTGTTCATTTTGTTATTTCTTGTACTGTCGTGTTAACATTTTTTTATAGACGTATTTAAAGGAATAAAGAGGGATCAAGTATTCGTAAGCTTCGTAACCTCTTAAACGTAGTAATCCGCTTCGACTAACGCGTTGTTAATACTTAAACTGTATAACGATAAGCGTTTACTTAATCCGGGAACATGACGGGAACAACCGCGTAGCTAAAACGGTTGTGTTACTTAGTGTCGTGGATTCCGTAAGCAATAATAATATTTATGAAGAGTGATAAACGTCCACACAAATCATGTTTAATCGTTGGACTTACTTATTCGTGGACCTGTGATTGTGTGTAATTTATTATTTATTCATTTATATTAGATTATTCCTCGTATCCGAGTTGTGCGAGTGAAAAGTTTCGCTTTTATTTCCTTCCGTTAGGCGCGATGGCGAGACGAGATATTTGTATATCATCGATTCACGCATATTCGTATGTTCATATAATTAACCTCTCAATAACAAAAGGCCCTTCTCAGGGCCTCATATATTTCTGTGCTACCTTCTGCTCATACACACATCCTCAATTCTGTAATAAGACTCATTACTCGTTAGTACTGAACACTAAGATGGAATGCCTTGTTATGTCTTTTATTTATTTATTGTTTTTGTCCCTTAAACAAGGATATCTATATATATAATCGGTCGGCGAAAAGATTTTTCGTATTTTATAAGAATTTCGAAACATGATGAAGTTTTATCACAAAATGGGAAAAATGTGACACGCGCGTAGTGTCAGAACGTTTCTTTAAAATTTCGTCTTGTATAATTCTGGTTTACACTATTATAATCATACTTAATTTTTCATAATTCATCGACGCACGCCACGAACGCAGACGAATCAATATCGTAAATTACACCGATCTATTGGGTGTGATTAAGATAATTACTATAGAACGAATTTTTCGGAAGATATGCAAATTCAAACAAAACCAGACGAGTCATTCTTGTTTTAGCTAGATTTATCTGGAACGCAGCTTAACCACCATAAATAACTACTTGAGGATATTTAAAAAAACAGTCGGACGATCGCGTGATTTATGGCCAGAATATCAGGCTTCGCAAAGTTCGCGTTGTATCTACTTATTTTCTTTTTGAACGACCTCGAACTTCAATATCTCTATAACAAATACTTTAAAGTCCATTGGGAATAACTTATCAACACTAAAATTAAGGAAGTAATGTAAATGAAAATATAATAGATTCAATTTATTTAAATTCATTCGCCTACGTTGTCGCGAAGTTTACGTGTTCTGTATAATGTGGCCAAATAAGGCATAGGCGAATACAAACCATTGTCACGAGAATACGCTACAAACTATCGCTCGATAATGAATCCGGCGCAGTGGAAATGGAATCTTTAAAACAAACTAAAATAACCAATTATCGAATGTTTTGGTCCAGTGTTTATTTTATTTTTTTGCTTTCAAAGGAATTAAACACTATGATATTTGATTAACACTTCAAGTCACCACAAATCAAGAGGTTAAAAACTTAAGTAAGTAAATTTAAATTAAGTTATTTTTTAATATAAATAAAAATAGCAGTAAATTTTTACAACCAACACGTAAAGTTGGTAGTTATCAATATGCATAAGTATAATGCACAATTAAGTTCGCGAAAATTGACAAGGCAAAATGGCGGTAGTTGTACTGTTCCACCGGTCCGCGGTTATATTAGAGTACCTGGATACTTCATCAGGGTTCGACTCTCGGCCGAGGAAAAATATTTGTGCGTCACCAATCATTAGTTCGCGAATCTGGATGTGTAGTGTATATACCGTGTCCTGATACTAAATATGAAATTTTGTTCTTTCTTATTCCATTAGGGAAAGATATTTTTTTTCTTTATTATAACATTGAGAGTAACAAACGAGCACACTGTAGTACGATAGTGCCTTATTTATTTTTTGGGGCTGATGTCCGCTGTTTGCTCGAGGGCTTTTACGGGTTGAGAGGTGACCAAGACCTCTATTAGTGGGTAACCAGCGCAAGGGCTACCAAGAGGAAGCCTCGGCTTGGACCGTTACCCTTTTCCGCGAGAGCTTCTGACCCGAAGGTGCCCGAGAGGGCAGAACCTCGGCTCGGTCAGTTGCTTCTGACTAAGAATTATCTACATTAATATCTCTATTATTATTATTGGCTATATGTACCACCACTTCGGAATGCGTGGGCGCTGGAGAAGAAGTGGCGCAAGAAACTCCAGCGACGCTTCTCTGTATCTGTATTGACTGGAGAGAACCGGCCTATACATGGCGGTATCTCGAATAACTTTGTTTGCGACGCCCTCGCCGTCGACTTTGAATATTTCTTTTTAATACTACAATTGTTATTGCAACCTGCAATAGCGTCATGCTCACAGTTGTCTAATTATTCTGGTAGAGTAGTAAATGACAACATTGTCCCAGTTCGTTGCATTTACCTTCAATTTTTTCAAAGATCCTGCAACGCAGCCCATACCACCCCACCCCGATGTCATACATTGAATGAAATAATGTCATACATTGCAACTGTCATCATTTATCTTAACAATCACGAAAACTATGGATGTGACCCCAATATCCTGATTCTATTCTCATTTTGACAAGCCTTTAATGGCTTTGGTACAGTCACCATTCATTTAAGAAACAATAGAAGATGAAGTTTTGATACCAATCTCAGACATATTATATATCATACCTTTCCACCGCCATCCCTAGTAGTAATTGGAATTCTCTCATCTTTGGTCAGGACTAGCTGTTTAGATGTAGTACACATAATATTTTTTAGTTAAATAGATTTGAATAAATTGTTTATACACATTAAACATGCAATATGGGTTAAAAATTTATTTATAAAATTAAAACATAATTGTAAACAACTCCATGTACAACATTTGAGCATTGAAACAGAAATCTAAAACACACAAACATAGGCCTGTATCAGTCCACTGCTCGGCATAGGCCTTTTCCATAGCACCCCACTGAGCTCGGTCTTTAGCTCTTCTTCTCCAGTCTCTACCCACTGCCCTATGAATGTCATCGTCCCACCTAGTTACAGAGCTCCCTACACTATGTTTGCCGATTTGTGGTCTCCACTCAAGAACCTTTCTGCTCCAGTGGCCATCGGTTCTGCTGCATATATGACCTGTCCATTGCCTCTTAAGCTTGCTAATTGAGCTGTGGCAGGTACTTTTTATTATTATACTTGTTTTGGAATATTCGGTATTTACATATGACATGTATGTAATGTTATTGAATGTATGATATGTTATACCATAATAATTTCTTTTCATTATGCAGTAATGATTTACTCTTGCTTCACATAGACCTAATAAATATATTTTCCTTCCTAATAGCCTAGTACATTTCAGTATATAAGGAAATTAAAAATATAAAATAGAATGATAGGTAAAAATATAGAGTTCTTATTATAATTATGTTAGTACAAAAAAGTCATTTATATGAAGAGAGATAGAATATGAAGAGAGAGAATGATATTGCAAACAACATATTTGAAAATAAAAAATATTGGGTTGGCAACAAATTTCTTGTTATCACCAGCAATCAATATTTTTTATATTTAATTATATTTCTTTGTTACATTCCCTCATTTTGGCGGACAGAATAACAATAGAAAAATGGATCGAAATTATTTGTTACTTTTTATATTTCTGTTATTAAAATGTCATCTATTTGCTACAAAAAAGATTTAACTGCTACTTTTTGCTTATAAAATATCTAAAATCTTTTTCCCCAACCCATTATTTAATGACATGTGGAATATAAAGTAAGAAAAAATAATGGAAACTTATATTTTTATCTCAACTATCAGAAACAATTACTAGCAGCTTATACAACCTACCAATAAGCTGCCAGTAATTGTTCAAAAATATACACTTTTAAGTTAAAAATATATAGTACCATTCGTCATCTCATATTATAACTAAAGAAAAAAACAATAGTTATAGAATAAACAATGGTTAGAAAATAAAGGCAAATAATAATAAACTTACAACAACAAACAGTTCCTGCAGGTCCATAGTGCTAATTACATTGGACAACCTGATGAATAAAAATAATTTGTTAATACAAAAAGTTTAAATAACTAAATGAAATAAAAAAGCACAAAAACAATCTGCGTGAAAGGGCTTATGAGTGAAAAGAGCATGGGTCTATTTAAATATATCAAATACTATGTATTAATCAATCAACATAATATATCTTTTATAATATTATAGTTGACAGATGAGCATATAATTAACTTAATCTTTATGCTAAAGAATGCGGCCCATGACATCCATCTTCAACGAGTATTTGAAATACACATTATCAGCACTTATAACTGAGACAATATTATGTGTAATTGGGTATCTAAATCGCTACACTCACCGTTAGTGTCATGTTGCTATTCCACACTGATAATTTGTGAGGCAGTGGTTTTACCCTGGTTGAGCATATCTATAATGTATGTTTTGTTTTTTAAATTAATAATTTTTATACACTCAGTACTGCAAGTGCTTATAGATAATATTATCAGTTGTCTAATTATGTTGGTTGATTAATATATGAATAAAGAAAGATATCTTACTTTATGTCTCAAATACATCATGATTATAACCAATCATATACAACAAAACCATTAATAATATTAAGACCAAACATGGGAGCTTTTCAGCAATATTTAGAAAAAAACGTCAGTGAGACCTTTATTCTTCAAACATTATTTTCAATCATCATTCAAACAGCATTATAGAAATAATTTGCAAAAAATGTGCAAAATATTGGCTTTGTGCTTCAATTTAAATAATTAATTATAACTTCCATAACAAAACATAAATAACAAAATATACAAAACCTATGACAAATACAATAGTTTATAAATTTTTTGGGACATTCTTTTTTCTTAACTTATAATTCTATCAACATAAACAAAATTATATTACAATTAGTAATGTTTGAACTACACAATTTCACATAATAAAAAAGGTATATTTAAATAAACCATTTTTTATTATGTAAATTTCTATATATGTTGTTGGGATCATACATTTTCGCAATCTATGGGGGGGAATCGATCTTGCTTTTATAGATAAAGAAAATATTTGCATTAAGTTACAACAGATATTTTATTACTAGTAAGGTAACTAATCATAATTTTCTTCTGTAACTGATTATTTAATATGTTTAATATCAAAAAGTTAATCCCATCAGTTTTGAAAATTCTAGTAAGAGATTTAGACAATTATGTTGCAGATGAAAAATACTATGTACAACTAAGTACAAATAATTTACTGGAGATTTGATAAATTATATATTCAAGTACTATTTTACATAGTATACTCAAGTACATTTATATCTGAGACTCATGTAAGAAGTTGAGTTTACTCAATTTATTGCAGTACAGGTATTTTAGAACTGGTTACAATACAAAATTTACATTTAAAAAATATTAAAATTGATGTTTTTTATTCTTTAATAACACACTTCTCAGCACTGTTCTAATTATATTATAAGACTAGACGTATGTAAATAAAAATGAAAACATTCTTACCTGAATTGTTGTATCAGATCTCGTCACAATACGTCAACTACCTATAAATAAGATACTAAATAAATTATCTTACATATTCTTTAATTCGTAATTTGATAACTCTTGTTTTTTTTTTCTAAATTTAATAAAAGAACTCGACCGTCTGTAACTATTCGGGGTATCAATATCGCCCTCAATAGGAAATATTTAATTACTTACTTATAAGACTGTTGAGAATTCACCAATCACTATTATAAAACCATCTCCACCAACCACTTTGATTTATTTAACGATATATTATATTATAAGAGTTTTAACACATATTTTTGTATTTGAAAATTCAAAACAAAAATCACTCCAAATTTTTCATTTTGACACATGACATTTATAACGTCAATCAATAACACTATACGTCTGGAAAACTGAAAAACTGTAATTTGAATATAATTTGTGTAACTACTCGAATGGAATTAATGTGTTTTATATTTTTGAAATTTAAGATATGTATATATATATATATTTTAGAAATCAGGTAAATAAATAAACTAGAAAAAGATATTAGTTTTTCTTTCCATTTTGAGGAAACAATACACAGAAACAATCAGTATATACAAACTATATTTAGTTTTCTCCTAGTTTTTGCGACCTAATGTCGCCTTTTAGCTCTATCATTTATTTAAAGATAAAATCATTGGTCCTCTACTACAAATGACAGGCCGTCATCATAGCGGATTGAATTATGTAAAACTTTATTAAAAAAGTATAGCAAAAAAATTGGATATTGTATACAAATACCTATATCCTACCTAAATTTAATAACCAATTTTACCAGTCTTAGATGTCAAAGGAGCAGGATTGTGTTAGGGAAGTTGACGGAACGTTCTTACTTCAGGATAAGAAGCAGACGAGATAAAATTAATTAACTTCAAGTTTATGATTAAAAAAAATATTGATTTGGTTTAAGAATAATCAATAGTTCATTAATAATAAATCAATAATTTCTATCAGACTACAGCTAATTGTTAACATCGACCCCCGATGTTGCAAGTTTGCAGTTGCTAAAGCCTATGCTATCATAAGCATATATCTCATAATTGTTAGCATAGGGAAGTAATGAGTAAAATAGGGAAGTAGTCAGGTACCAGTAGAATACCAACGTTAGCCTAGGTCAACCAAATGCTGAGCTGGAACCTTATTGATCCAGCATCGTCATTATGGTTTTTTGGTACGAGTATTTTATGCATCTAAAACATGAATATTTTTTTTTACACTTATTTCATTTATTTTACTAAATAACATATTTTATTTTGTTTTCTTTGTGTGTACATTTCTTTTATGACTTGTTTTTCATGTTTGTATTTATTGTTTAATTCTTCTTTTTTTTGTAATTTTTGTATTATTGGTGCTGGATCGATTAAATGAGTTATTATTATTAAGCGTCGCTGATAGTTAAGAAGCCTGGTAAATTTAATAACATAAGAATGTCATTGCAATGCAATGGGATTTATACTACAGCAAGTTGGTCGTTTATACATATAATTAAAAAGTAAACAACAGTTGTGTGAAACATTTTATTTGCAGTTGTAAAAACTGTACAAATCCTAACAAACTTACAAATTAACATCTATTATGGACCTTCGCATGGCACTGTCGACATAAGCCACAACACTTCGATAACTTCACTGTACTCTTAGACTCATCATAAAATACACTTTTTTACCATCATAAATAACATCAGTCAATTCGTAATTTTGATGTGTATACGTTAATATAATTCTTATGAATAAAACACGATGGTTCAAAATCTCTCGCAAATGTTGTCTAAGCTAAAATGGGTAAATATTATTGCTTTATAAAAAAAAAAAATTATTTGTATACCACCTAAAAGTCAAAATTTAATATTGACAGTTTGATCTTGAAAATTTATGACTGCTTACGGCTAAAATTGCATGATGAAAAATAATTATATAAACATTCGAGAGCACCATGTTTTGACACAATCGTTGTAATATAATTTATCCGAAGCGCATTTCACTCACTTTATTGACATGATGATTCCAGATGAAAGTTGGATATGATTAATCTTGGATTTATAGATAATAAAGCGAAACTGCTATATAAGTATGCTATAACGAATAGCATAGAAAAAACGACATTTTAAATTGTAAAAAGGTCTTGATATGGTTATCGAAAGTGTTCTTACTGTAATTCGTAGTTAGTATCAGTTCATTATGATGATTAAAAACGAATTGAAAATTAATAATACGTCTACTTAAACAAAGTTTACATAGTAGTGCATATTCGAATAATGTGTTATAAAATAGTTTAATTAACAATAAGATCAACAAAATGAATTTAAACCAATTTTATTTACAATAAAATAAAACTTAATTATTTATGGAGTTGTAATTTAGAATTCAATCATGACGAGTCTTAAACACTAGCAATAATGTAGCTGTCACAGCGTTAATAAGAATTATTAATTTATAATATCTTTTCTATACTATAATGATGAGTTTTTGAAAATTTCTATATAATAATATTAATAGATACATATAATATATATATTGAGATATGTAGTTTTATTTATAAATAAGTATGAAATTTAATGAAAATAGGCCCTATAAAATGTGAACCTATTGACATATTGGCATGATTATTAATATAGTAGAGTCTTAAAGTTATATTTATATAGTATTATTTATGAATGTAATACAATAGTAAGAAATGGAAGAAAAAGAAAATGCTTAGTCTTTGGCTTGTTTAGTAGAAAAGTGAATATATGATAAGTTATATTTTACTGTCAGGATCTACTTACATATATTAAACAAAATAATAAATCATCGGAAGGAGTAGATAAATTCAATATATGAATATTCCAGAATACGTTTGTATTTTGCTGTGTTTTATTGGCATACCCCTCTTATGTATGGATTCTCTCAAATTTCTCTTAAATCTTGATCTTATTGATTTTGTAAGATGACCAAACACAGAGACACTCGTAATTATACAAAATCAATTGGGTCAAAATAATCATCAAAATCATGTCTTACTGCTAGTGTTTAAGATGACTTAAGGAACAACAATTATCGACAGTAAACGAGTGTATGAATTATAAATTATTGAATTTCGTAACTAATACTGGAAGTTACATTCATATATGAAAAACATTTAATAGTATTCCAACAGTTGTTCGTCAATGTTTAAATATTAAGGACACATTAAGGACACTTCCCATTTACATTATTTATTAAAGATAAACACTGAGCAATCATTAACAGTTTAATTTTATACGAATTAACATTATAATCTCAGTAATTGTTGAAATAAATACATTAAAATACACACATGACCGAAAAATATCATAACAGTATAATTAAGACGTGATTGGTATTAGACAGATAATCTTAAGATTTGTTTTAAAATGCAATTCCAATGAAATTCCGTTTAACCCCACACCGTACATCATAGTGACTAAAATGTGTTTCTAAAAATATTATTTTTATTTACAAAACCGTTAAAAACCGTAACGAAGACACAAAAATGTTAAATAAAGTAAACGGGTAAGTCGTTAATTCATTCGTTGTAATACAACACGAAATAAATAATAATATATCTCTAATAACGCTCAACAACTAAACACTAAAAGTTATAAACAATTAACGAAGTGTAATGTGGTTTCGCGTGTTATAAACAACGTTATAACGGTATTTTGAAATTAAAATTTGAAAATAGAAACACATAACACTTCGTTGTGATCCTCGGCCCGTGTGGTGGTCGAGTTTCTGTTTTATTAGCATGTACACTGAGAAACTCTGGGGGTTTTCGAATAGATCGCGTAATGTCCACTGCTATATGCTAAATGTTGTGCAATGCGGCTAGCAGCGAACTGTGTGCGCTCATATTGGCCGCGTGAAGTTCGCGGGGAACATTCCCTTCTCGTTGGTCGACTCCTTTATACCCATTAGCCAACCTTCCTCCTGTGAATGTTTAAACAAACTTGCCATTAATAAAATTTTGAGAAAGACTATTTTTATATAAGTGTTTTTTCAAGTGTGGCACCACACTGTAAAAAAAGTTAGCGGTATGTAATATGGTAACCTGTTCGTCGGGGTCATCGTACTCGACAACGCGTATGACGTCACCCACGTCGAACGACAGCTCGTCGCTGTCCTCGCGCGTGTAGCGGTACGTGGCGCGCACACGGTACAGCGCGCCCGCCGGCAGCCCCTCCAGCGTCGCTCCTGCCACACCAATATACACCTTATACTGATGCCTTAGAGACCAATATCTAGAGGTGACTATCGTGTATGATCGACACTTGTGATTTGTAGAGCACCATCTCTGTCGCGCATCGTCGTGTGCTTGTAAAGCTTTTGTGCAGCGATAGAGCCAAGTATACTGTTGTCAAAAATTGCAAATGTCGGGGATCCGGAAACGAGCTACTGGTAAAGAGGGTACCGCTTGAATCTTTGTTGACGTTTGATGTAAATGGTCATCCCTTTTCATCAGGTGAACTGTGTGCTCTATTGTCACCCTTAGTTTCATACATAAAGCTTCGGTTTTGTAGAGCATCGTTTCTGTTTAAAATCACATTGTTCTGAAGTGAATTGTATTTTGATTTCGACCGGGTAATGTATATCTCAAAGTCACCCCTGGAGCCTCGCCTCTGTGAGACCAATATACACTTTGAGCCTATACTGAACGCATGGAGACCATGATTTCTTAACAAATGGTACGATTAGAAATAAGTACGATTGTGTAAAAAAATATTTCGGGCTGAAGGCCACTGTTAGCCCGATGGCTTTTACAGTTTCACCGGGTTGAGAGGTGACCGAGCGCTAATGGCACTCAGTCGAGACCTCTATATATATGTAACCGGCACAAGGGCTCCCGAGAGGGAGCCTCGGCTTGGACAGTTACCTTGTTTCGCGAGAGCGTCTGACTCGAGGGTGCCCGAGAGGGCCGAACCTCGGCTCGGTCAGTTGCTTCTGACAGAGGATTCCTTAAATTCGCTATGATTATTAGCTATCTGTACCACCACTTCAGACTATTGTGTTTGATCGGCTAGCATCGTTACAGTTTACATCGTCTCTGTTACTCATCAACTTTTTCTAATGTTTATTAGGTATTTATTTAGACCGGGTGGTATATTTTAAGCGAAATATACCACTGTCACCTCAAACACCAATGTGTCTTCCATAGGAATTTTATATTTTAAAGTCAAAATACTTTGTTTGACTAATTTGATTTTATGTATGTTTGAAACATGTATAGCATCTAGACCTACATGTTTTCGTTGATTGTCCCACTGTCGCACGAACAGGTTAACTAAAGAACACCCACGGTTATTTAGAATGCCGTTTTAAATTCGTACAGTAATGAATATAAAAAAGATAAAATATAAATTCATTAAAGACCACTCGTTTATTTTAGTATAGAATATATACATACAAATTAAATTAGTGCTTTAATTCATGTAATTATTTGATAATCAAAATCGACCTTATTTTGTATGAAAAAAGAACCAAAATTGCACTTCAGCTGATCTTTTGTATATAACTTACGAGGTACCAACGATTACACAGTTTAAGTAATGGTTTACGATCCCTAAAATCAATAAACACCTACTTTAATCTCCGATAGCGATTTAAAAAAGGTCCATAAAACCTCTGCAAATAAAGGCGATGTCGTTCAACCTGTAATTCGATCTCTCGTTAGTAACGCTTGCGAAACTAGCAGAATTTATACCAGTGTTAGTCCAGCGGACAACGAACCTATGTCAAAAGTTGGTTTTCTCGATGGACTTTAGGGACTATGAACGTTAAAAAGGACCGTATGCTCAATTTCTACTAATATCTCCCTCCTAAATAATAATAAAAAAAAACAAAAAGTAATAAATGTATACGCTGGTCACAGTGCATACGGTGTTGCCATTTTCCGCCACCGGGCATTATAATTGCGTTTAACGCCGTATTAAAAAAAAGGTCTGAACATACCAGCGAGGTTACTGTCTATTGTAATTTTTTGAAACCAATAAATACATTTGAGTATTCATAAAAAAAATATATAGCACGATTTCAGAAATATCCGTTTCCCTTATATGGCAGTGTACAAGATGAGTTTTAAGTATGAAGATCTAATTTTTCTAAGACAGAAATTTATTGCGTAATAAACAACATGGCGGGTTAGATAACTAATATTATACTAGTGTAATTTTAAATTATATCAATTAATCTGAACCGATTCTAACTTCTAAGAGACTATTTTAAACGCGATAAATAACGGATTGTTAATACATAATTTTATTTATATACGTAATCAATATTAATAATATATAACTTTTATTACTTAATGTATAATTCGAATTAAAACCCAAATCCATAACTATGGTCTATATCAAAAAAAATACTCATGGAGCGTTTATACATATTATTGTCAATTTTTTTTGATATATTTCATATAATAACACACATATATACGTAAATAACAACACTGTACAAACATGCAGAATCAAAATTCTAAAAAATAAATTCAGGCACAGTTAAAAGATGTTATTAGATTAGATGCAAGAGAAATACAGATCACAATTACAAGAAGTCAAAAGCGTTTAAAACATATACATAGATAACTGACACAACCCCGTCCTGAAAGTAAATATATAAATAAACATATAAAGACACATACATTTTTATTACATAATAATATATGCTAGATAATTTAAAAAAAAAGCATTTATCCTATACAACCTACAATAAATAGCATATAACCACAAATCAATTAATAATAATTAGACAATATTAATAAAATTAAAAAGATAATACTGTGATGTTACCAGCTTACCTCACCAATGTTTCTTTTTATTGAATATTTGCTGCGACGTTTATCCGAAATATAATTATTGTTTCTATATTGACTGAAGTTTATCATATAAAATTGATAAACAAGGAAGAAAATAAAAAAAAAAATTGAAACAATATTTTAGATCAATTATCTTGGTACTCGTAACACATATTTCTCTAGGGTCTTTTCACATTACAGTAAATCACTAATCAGAATTTAGACCTGCTGTAATTGTGTGATGCCATCCGCCATTATTAGTAAATAATTAAAGTTATATAACAGATTATGTGAAAAGACCACTGCCACTCACCCACGGGTATATCGTAAACTTCGTCGGTCTTGTTCTGGTTTTGATTTTCTACATCTTTCGTCTCTTTCTGTTTTTCCTTATCCTTTTCACTGTCTCTTTCTACATGCTTCTCTTCCTTGACTTCGCTCTTTTCGTCGACGTTATTATTGACATTCTCCATGGAGGGCTGCGATCCTGAGGATGTAGCAATTTGTTGCCTACATCTACACAAAACAATCTAGCATTCTAGTGCTCATACTTAATACTAAATGGGCTATTGTACAGTAAAGTTATTTAGCGTTTAAAAACCTAAATGCTAAGTTATTCAAACGCAGGTTATAAAAACTTGTATCATGCAACTAAGTAAGGTGTATATAAACATAATCTTTATATATCATATTATGCGTATACAATGTTTGATGCAAACTTTTTGATTTCAATTAAAAAATGTATTGTATACAATTCCCCTTTACCTAAGAAAAATGACAGTTTTGTAAAACACTTTAAATTGTTTGTTGTTGGAAACGTTTTGTATTTTCTACAACCAAAATTATTAACCTATTATATATATATTCCATAGTTTTATCAATTTTTTTTAAAATATTTTGCATAACTATTTTTAAATAAGTGCTACAAGTTGTTAAAATATTTTTTGTCTCGACTTTTAAATCTGAAAGTCCGTTTATCTTCTTAAATACGTGTGTGTAACTTTCACATACTTACCAACAGGTATATCAAACAACTGTTGCACCTTTGCCTCCCCTTCGGGAGCGTTGTTGTTTGGCGTGTCGGGGGGTGTCGCTAGCGGCGTCGCGGGGGGCGTGGCTTGTATCGAGGCCGGTGGCGAGGCTTGTATCGAGGCAGGTGGCGAGACCTCGGGAGGCGAGGCAGGAGCTGGGCTGCCCGTACCGTTGAGCGCCGGAGACGCAGGCGCAGGGGGCGGGGCTAAATGCACACGCACACACTCACACACATGCTGACGGTTATGTTTTTCAAAACACGACGAAATTAAGGCGACACATGCTTGTATCCCATGGTCATCATTGCGACGACGCTCGTCGAATGTCGATAGACGTAGATGACTCAGAATCGTGCATAGTGGCAATCAATGGTGGTTCTTGTTTATTCGACGATGATAATTTCATATTTATGGTTTGAGTTTGACCGACGGAAACGACAAATGTATTTCTAAATTTGTGTTAAACAAACACAGACGAATAGGCATCAGATACAAATCGATAATTGGATGTCCATTATATAAGTAGAGGAATTCCCGAATTTGTGGTATATATTTTGGTTGGTGACATTTACATAAAGTATAACTTAAATACGTCAACAAGAATGTATTGCCTCAATATCGCAAATCTATTGTTATCACAACCAATACATGAGTTTAATTATTTAAAATAAATTAAAAAGTATCTCAGTTTATTGATTACACTAGATTTGCAAATTTGTAAACATATGTTATGTTTAATAGTTACCACGTTTGCGTAGGTATTTCTTAATATTTTAACCAATTATTATAAACAAAACGGCAGTAATTTACGCAACAAGAAAATCATTGCAATATGCATTTGTCTAATTTAGTAATTTTAATTATTAATTTAGCAAAGCGGACACTACATTCCTTAACGTTCAAAAGTATATGTAGGTGGTGAAAACTATGTTCTGACAGACAATGTATTTGAAAATTACAGTCTACTTATATAGCAAAATTATTAATTAAAGATTAAAGACAAATATTAAACTATTCGAATTGAGTATCCGGCTCGATGGACCAAACGGTCACAACAAATAAACTTTTCTATAGATGTCATGAATAAGCGATATTAGCAAGTTATTTTTTTTTAAGATTGTTATAGACGATTACATTCATCTACCTAGGTTACTATAGGCTATAGCCACAAGTGAACCTGAACCTGACGAATAAACTGTGGTACACCCTTATATTTCACAATAAACACCCTATATATACATAGACTATCAGAGCACAGTATCACCAATACGAGTGTCTCACTCACTCTGCACGTTGTTGTGTGTGGCGCCGTTGTGTACGCTCTGGAGCGTGCCCGTCTTCTTTGTGTACGAGCCTCGCTGACAATCCGTGGCCAATTTGTCCGTGATCGCTTCTAGTTCCGCGAATACCTGCAATTTTATATACATGCTGTTAAATAATATAGCATACGTATATTTAATAAACTTCCGCAAATAATAATCGATTTTGCCATTAAGCAGATTTAGAATATCTTTTAATCAAAACATCTCACTACCCTTTGTCAGAATATTTGTCAGCTAAATATGCTTGGATTTAAACTTTGAGCTCTGGGTTCAATGCTGGACAACTTTTGGACGTTTTGTAACTTATTATTTAACAAAAAGGACCTAGTCGAGTTTCTTGTCGTTTCTTCTCGCTAGCAGCTGCCTTTCGAAGCGGTAGTCATATTATCTTGACGACTCGTAAGTGTTTTGTATAAACCTTCTAAAATAAAGCTTCTTTTGATTTGATTTGATTAATGGGTCGGCACTGGGAAAGGTGCACACTTTTATGGGAATACCACTTATATACCAGCATACAAAATCATAGCATAAATTGCGTTTGCGTAGGTTTCAATGGCATTTTTTATAGAAGATGTGGCGATGGGTTGGTTGCTCAACTAATGGTGTTTGATCGTTATCGTCCACAAATATCTACAACACCATAGGAATTATTCGTGCTTTGAGGGTCTCTAAGTCGCATCGGTTCGGAAACACCGCTGGCGACAGCCGATTCCACAAAGAATTCACCAAATACAATTTCGTTGATAATTTAGTGAGCTATTCTAGTTTGACTTAATCTTACCAAGACATCTCTCATACATCTCAGAGGTGGCAACGGATTTTCATTTTAGTAGATACGTACGAATGGAGTTGTTCGGATTAATTCGAGCCGCTGAGTTTGAACATCGTACACAGAATTCAAAATCTCGATGGTTGGCAATCCACCACTGAGCTTCACACAAAATTTCCTGCCACGCACAACTACTCTGTGAAATCAGTTGTCATTACAGAGGTGTTTCCGAACCGATACGTCCTACAAAGAAAGAGCCCTACATCTTTCTTAAAGGCCTGCCACGTATTTGCGACTCCTCTGGTTTCGCTGATGTTCATGGGCGGCGGTGATCACTTACCATCGGGTGGGCTGCATGTTCGTGTGTGGCCTATACTATAAAAAAAGTTAATCCTTACCATTAAACGGTTTGTTCTTCTTTCCATTGAATCACTTGGAACAAGCGTCGTGGTACGTCGGTTTTAATAAATTATTATGTTAGGAATCCCTTATTACTGGTGACGAGGTTTTTCACATTAGTCCTGACGGGTGTCAACGCATCTGCATTATGATTCCTTATCGAGGCGGAATGGCAAATAATCACTTACCATCAGGTGAACTGTGTGCTCGTTTGTCAATCAATCAAAACAACCTTACGGCTAAACGTACCTTAGACGTCTCTGTGTGGAAGAGCTGCTCGGCAGAGAACAGAGTTTGCAGGTTGTTAACGTAGAACAGCACACGGGAATCGAAGAGGGCTGGGAGCTCGTCGTGCAGTTCGGAGTTCATCATCTCGTACGTGCGTTTAGCTTCTTCTAATTGCTCACGACCTTTTGTCACCTGGGAAGAGTTCGTTTTTAGATAAGTTAAGATGAGCTCTAGTTGAAGCATCTCAGTTTTCAAAGGTCTATTCCTTAATGGTAATAAGTTTTAGTATCATGGGCTGCAGGAATCAATCACGTTTTTTTATTACATTGCGAGTAACACACGAGCACACACCTCACCTGATGGTAAGTGATTCCTGCGGCCCATGACATCTATATTCATCCTTGACAAGGCATCATAATGCAGATACGTTGTCACCCTTGGGGACTGAGATGGAACGCCTCGTCCCCAGTTATAAAGGTCTCCGGATTCCTACACTCACCAGACGAAACGCAGCCGTATTATGCTGTCATTTCACGTTGGTATTCTATGAGAGCGTGTTCCTAGCTCGGCCGAGTTCACCCATGGATTCCGCAGTAAGAAACAAACTGCAACATATTTCTACCACTGTAAAAACCAGAGGCCTATGTTAAACCTGCTTCAGGGATAGTGGTACCTACACTATGGAGTCCGGCTGCTTACCTGAAAAATTCATCAGAATCAACGAAGGTTTATTGATGATTATCATCACGTCTATCCTATCCTATAATAGTCTTATGCTAACATTTGCCTTCCCCATTGATTGCCACGAAGCACGATCTTTAGCTACCTGCTCGTGCTGGGTCGTTCTACACCACCCTTCTGAAGATTCTATTCAAGATTCTTTCTTTCATATTCAATATCGGTTGATGATGATTGATAAAGCTTAATAAATGAAGTATTTTTCCTTTAAAGAACTTCTAAACTTGCACAATTGACCAAGAGAAGACAGAAAGTGTTCTATTTTTCTTCTCCAAATCTGAATGATAGAAAATTATACGAGTATTAATTAAATATGTGTATGTACCTTAACGTCGTCCCTTCTCTTCGCAGCATTGGCCTGTAAGTTTTGGAAGCTATGCCTCTGTCCGTCGTAGTCCACCAGCTTCCGTCCGCGCTTCTCGATCTTTTTCTGTGAATATTACATATTTATCACCATTATCATTACAGATTCATCATATAACAAAGGAGTTGTTCGTATTAGTAAATAAACCGATGGACTCGGATGCCAATATCTTTTCATTATCATCAAGATTTAAAAAAAATCGTGATATAATGTTTAAAGTTTCCTAGGGTAAAATGTTTAGACGAAAATATTCTTGTCTTCTCAGGCCTAAGTAGACTTGCATAGGTTAAGTCTGGAGAGGTGTATGCAACAAAGCGCCAGTAAAACAACCTTACAATTCTAGGGACTTTTACTTAGACCGCTAGCTGAGCGTGAGCACAATTTCGATGTGTAAAATATCCTCGTGTTAATATTGCAGCTGTCCATCTATTACCATAGGCATCTCTCTGGATGGAAATTCCACCATGAACGGATCGAGTAGTGGCTATTGCAAAGCGTGTAGATGAGATTGACATTTAGGGAAATCGTTGGTATATTGGTTAGTATTTTCCGGAACATTATCTGAATGCGAATAACGAAATTGTCCTAAACAACATTAAGCCTAAGTTCTACTAGAAATATCCCAATAGATCAATCAGATGTTTCCACTTACCCTGACCTCCGGGAATTGATTAGTATAAGTGTTGAGTGGTATGAGCACTTGGTCACCGAGCTTATGCGAGAAGTCCTGCCACAGCATCTCCATGTTTTGAGCCTGCACGTACAGCAGGTCATGCCCTGACCAGCTGCTCTCGTAAACCTCCGTTATCGCCTCCATTAGGGTCTTTGATGCCGTTTGTACCGCTGGAAATGTAAAGGAAACATGATAACCAGGACAAACTTCCATTACGTTAATGATCTTTAACGGCCGCGTTTTGGTCTGAGCATATAACTGCTGGGTGGTTTATTTCCTATAGAAAGTTTATATTCATACAGCCTAACTTGTTGGGTTTTGGATGTGATTTTTTAAATCTGATAAAAATCTGTAAAACTCTCTTCCGATCTCATCTCATATTTGTTATGCCGAATTAGTGAAGGTAGCGGAGGAGTTTTCCTGTGTTTGGGCAAACTATTATGGAACTATAATACATATATCTGCGAATTTGACATCATATGACAATAAATGGTCATGGTTTATAAAAAACTAGATGTCGCTATGGTATAAATAGACCTGGAGGAAAACAACAAACCCTTAAACGTATTACCTAGTTATATCGTCGTTATATGGTCTTATAGACTATGAGTATACTCTTATAATTATATCCTGTTACTTAGGACCGCAGGGGCACAAGTAAGAGTCAATCCTAATATTTGTTTTGGGGTCGGGTATGACATTATCATTTAAATAACATTATACTGGTATACGCCAGTTGTAATGACCGCAATGAACGTAGTATGTGATACGTGATAGGGTAACGCGTGGTACCTAAACCTAGGTATAATGGGGATGGGTTGACTCGTCGGGGGTCGTACACGATATCACAAAATACCTAAGTAAATACGTCTATCCTATAGTCAGTGAAAGGAACTAGAGATCTAATAACTTTGCTATCTAACGTTGATCCGTACTTGATAATAAAATAGTGTACTCTGTTTTGATATAACGTGTTTTTAATTTATGGGATAGTAATTCGTGCATAGAGTTATATCGGAATCTTTGTTTTGTTTTTTTGTACATTTATGTCGATTTTATAAAGATCGAATGTGGATAGGACTCTTTTAAATGAGAGCAGAATGAGATCTTGGTTGGATGAATTTTTCGGATCGAGACCATGATTTCTATCAACACGTAATAAAAATCAGTAGAACGGTAAAAGTTGTAAACATCAAACATTTTTATTGTAAAATAACCTTGTAAATAACTAAACAAACGGAAGGTACTTAGTTGCCAGAAATTACTTTAAAATTAAAAAAAAAAGGTGACAGCCATTGTTACACACCTGAATGTTGATTTTGACGTGCTGAAAATCAGTGGAACGGTAAGAGAAGGTTGTAAACATCAAACATTTTACTGTAAAATAACTAAACAAACGGAAGGAACTTAGTTGCCAGCAATTACTTTAAAATTGAAAAAAAAAGGTGACAGCCATAGTTACTCATCTGAATGTTGATTTTGATGTGCTGAAAATCAGTAGAACGGTAAGAGAAGGTTGTAAACATCAAACATTTTTAATGTAAAATAACTAAACAAACGGCAGGAACTTAGTTGCCAGCAATTACTTTAAAATTGAAAAAAAAAGGTGACAGCCATAGTTACTCATCTGAATGTTGATTTTGATGTGCTGAAAATCAGTAGAACGGTAAGAGAAGGTTGTAAACATCAAACATTTTTAATGTAAAATAACTAAACAAACGGCAGGAACTTAGTTGCCAGCAATTACTTTAAAATTGAAAAAAAAAGGTGACAGCCATAGTTACACATCTGAATGTTGATTTTGACGTGCTGAAAATCAGTAGAACGATAAGAGAACGTTGTAAACATCAAACATTTTTATTGTAAAATAACTAAACAAACGGCAGGAACTTAGTTGCCAGCAATTACTTTAAAATTGAAAAAAAAGGTGACAGCCATAGTTACACATCTGAATGTTGATTTTCACGGCTTACCGCCACCACAAGCTAATATTGTCCATATTAAACATAATGACAATAATAGGTTCTATGTGCTGCAGTGGAAAACCAGGGCCAATGATAAGTTGCTGGATATTTATTAAATATTAAAGCACAACAATGAGGTCAAAATATCGGAAAGGTATTGAAGATAGTAATTAATTATTTGGTGGTATTCTCAAGCTGCCGGGGGAGGACTGTGACCTATAAGAAAAGGAAGTGAAAAGGTCGGGAGACCAAATTACAGGTATAACGATAATGAAGTGATAATAAATGTGCATCTTGAATCTTTTTTGAGGATATATGTGTATGTCATGGGCCTCTGTAATTACTTATCATCAGGTGAACTGTACGCTCGTTTGCAAGTCTTAATATAAAAATAATCTATTACGTATTTTTATATGGTATTCTTATACTGTACACTGCATAAACAAAAGAAACATTACTAAACCACATGATAAGCAAGTGAATTCACACATAATAAAAATGATCATGTCCTCTTTGTCTTGCGTCTAACATATTTCGACCACATGTTGAAGATTGTCGACGTGGCTAAAGATGCACCCGCGATACGTATCGATATTATTAAATTCAAGATGAGAATACATATCACAAAAATTCATATCGTTATAGTTGATTCGATAAAAAAATGGAATCCCTATAAACTACTTACTAATTTACCTTTACAGAGCTAATAAACAAATTGTTTATTATAATAATAATTTGATAAGACATGGTTTCTTAGAGTCGTTACATGAGATACGTTCTGAAATGTAAACAAACATTTGTTAAGCTAGCCGAACACGAACTTTTGTTTAAACTATATGCAAATAAAAATAGCACATGAAAATAAATATTTTAATTGATACCTACACCATACGATAGTTTAGCAGTCTGTCCGTTACATAAGTTGTCTTTCTTTGAAGTCGGCGACGCACAGTTAAAATTATCTGTATGACATAAAGCATTAAATATGCCGTCACGAGTGAAGTCATGTCTATGATCATTCATTGTATATATATAATAAAGGTATAGCTACACTGCAATTTGTTTCTAGCTGCAGAATCAATGGGTCAGTTCAAACGGGGTAGGACCACGCCCTCACAGAATACCTGCTATTTTAGCAGCATAATATTGCTGTGTTTCGTCTGGTGAGTGATACGGAGACCTTCATTACTGGTGACGAGGCATTCCATCTCGGTACCTTAGGGTGACGACGCATCTGCATTATGATTCCTTGTCAAGGATAAATTTAGATGTCATGGGCCGCAGGAGTCACTTGCCATCAGGAACTGTGCTCGTTTGTTTCTCTCAATGTAATCAAAAAAATGTGCTTTATATTAAAAGACACCGAAACGGAAAGTGTAAATAGGCAGAATTCAAATGTAAGAAAAAAACAATGATGTCCTCCTGGTCAATTTCGACCACGGCGACATCTTCTAGTTATTATGAGATCTGTGTTGAATTTTATAAGATATAGTATAATGATATGTGTTTAGCATATTATAGTAACATAAGCATTTGCGCAACGCGGAGACGCTGTCGTTCGCAGTGAGTGCATGCATTAGCATGTGCAGTGGATCAGTGGATCGGAGGAAGGTTCAGGTGTAGTAAATACAGTGGACATACATACATCGCACCCAGACCAAATATTTAAGCAGCAGTCAAGAGGTTGAACCATTACACCACGCATCACCAAGGGAAACAATATTACTAATGCTACTTGTAATCGCCTGAATGTTTGTTTTCTCTAGCGTATATCCAAGAAAAAAGAAACATTGGCAATAAAAAACACAGAGGCGCAATCGAATAATTCTGTAAAAACTTTGAAAATTATTTATTTATCTACTCTTTATTGCATCAACCTTAACAAAGTTAAAAGTTCACACCACCATATTGAATTCCCCTATTAAGAAATATAAAAAAAATATCGAATATATCGATACAAACCAACATTATACACATCTCTCATCAGACTTTCCCGGCCATTTACTTATTATATCAAATATGATTGAAAAGCTGTAAAAACTTTTAGTATGTATATCATTATGATTTATAACTAATATGTACGCCTTTTCTGATTAGAATTTTCTTCATAATCCTCCCCACGACGTGATTGGCTTCTTGACGTTTAAGGCCAAATCACGCGCTGAGATGGCGCAAGATCTGCTGCGAAACTATTAAGTCCTTTAATAGAGATACGCGGTATTTTTAACAATATTTACGTAGTAAACCGAAGCTTCAAGATGAAATATATAAACGAATATGAATATCAAATGTTAACTCGACACCGTTTCATAAAATAGATCCATTGATTCTTTCACGTGGACTGGATTTTCCAGTCTTATAGTGTAACATTCACATACAGTCGTCAGTCAGTTTCCACTGCATTTTTATTGTATTGTGGATGACAACCGTGACAGGTTTAAGATCCCTGAGGACTAAGATCGAATGCCCCGTCACGAGCAATAATTGTCTCCGGATCCACACGCAAATTGAAACACAGCAGTACACCGCTGCTATTCTGTGAGGGCGTGAAAAGGCTCAGGCTTCAATTAGAAAACTTACCTCGTATACATCTGATGTAGTTGTTGAACTCCTTCTGCAGGCGTGTGGCCTGCTGGTGCTGTCGGTTGAAGTTCTGCAGGTGCTCTTCGAATATGTCATCCAGCGTGCGGTCCACCTTGCCCAGGTTTTGGAGAAGCTGTAAGCAAATGAATATTTGTATGATTATCCAATTTTAATATTTTAACAGTAGTAGCTTGTTATGATGGGTTATGAGATGTAAAACATTTGGTACTATGTGGTAAATATCTCAATACCTCCGACGGATAGAAAATCTATCGAACATTCGACAGATAAATAACCCATTTATCGTAAGTTACATTTAAAATGTTGTTATCACCTTTCTTAAAGGTCGGCTACGCACATGCAAATCACCGGGCGGTAATCACTTGCCAACAGGTGAATTGTGTGCCCGTTAGTCACACTTACGATTCATAAAAAAAAATCTATCACTTTCACTGTCGCTTTCTTCTACCCACGAGGCGAGGTAAATAAATTACTTATTACATCTCACGTTCATATGATACAATATTGCACTTTATTGTCTGCGCCGTAAAAATATTATAATGTTAATGACACCCAAGTGTTTTTTTTATTACAGCACATAAATCGAATTACCTTATATAACTTACACTATAGCAAGATTGAGTAGAAATGAAAACATATAATACACATATATTTACTATTAGGTAATCTCATTTATTCTTCATATATTTTCTGTTCATGTTTTTTAACAATTCCATTGAAGACAATAAAAAATATATAAAAATCGCTATACAACTGCGTGTACGTTAATTAGTTGAAAACATGACATTGTCAAATTAAAAAAAAATAATACATATTCAGACAAAGATATATAATGACATATATATACATATGCATTTTTATAATATTAGGGATGACAAATGATTACGCAGATTACACACAGGTAAGGGATAATTTCGCTCATGTAACCTGTAATTGGTTTACCATACAAAACACAGCAGCTTTACGACGTCATTTCAAACTAATATTCTGTGAAAGCGTCAAACAAGATTTGTGTTTTCTTTTTCAAAATGTCTAAAGTTTTCTTGAAATTTAAAACTTCCCAGACATTGTAACAGTAACGTTATTGTTTTTAGCGTCATTAGCCTTTACAGATTCATCGGTCTCGACGACAGTTAGTGTAGGTGGCTTCTGTGAGGGGATGAATGAGCATTTACTCGGGGTTTTACCATCCGTGACCTCACCAAGTCATAATATTAGGCGAGTAAGTCGTATGGGGGGTAAGGGGGGCATATAGCAACATTTCCCATTGCAATCATTTCTTATATTTACGCGAATACTATGCAATTAATAAAACATATTTATTTGAATTAAAACAAAATGCAATAAAGTCTGTATATATTAGTTTTATGCAATTTTACATCATTTTTGTCATCATTTCATATCCTATCGAATATGCTGATCTCTAATGTAACTTGGCTTATGGGTTACTAAATTCACAAATACATTCGTCCAGCACGTAGAATTTGGGAAAATATTTATAAACAAGTATTAGTTTTTTCATTCATATTTCACATTTTTTGTTGAGTTTTGGGAATATGATAGAAATGTCGCTGCAGAAGGTTCACCGGAACCAGATAAATTTTGAAAGTGGGCTATGGGAAAAAAAGTCTGGGAACCTCTGATATAGAGTAAGCGTTAACACATCAAAGACTTCAATCGATGTAAAAATTTACTTGCTTGACTCTACTTATATAAAAAAAAACCGGACCAACTCTCTCGGATGGCAATAATGTTACAATTAGGCACAATGTAGTAGCACCTTGATTTATAACATGTTACATTCATTACATGGTCGACAATTAATCGATTCGTGACGCCTCCACGCCTGATTTATTGATCATGACGAAATATATGTAAGAGTCAGGGATGACGAAGCAGTTGATATGATAAATAGTACCAAGGTAGCATTGCGCAGCACCTGTGTTTCGTTGGGTGAAATGGAGTTGGATTTAGATGTCTCGAGCCGCAACTTTGTGCCTGTTTATTATATTACAACAAAAAAGTGATAATGAAAAATTTCATATTATTCTTCAGGGATGACAACGCGTGTTTCCTTTTATTACATTGAGAGTAACAAACGAGCACACAGTTCACCTGATGGGAAGTGATTCCTGCGACCCATGTGATCTACATTCATCCTTGACAATGAATGATAATGCAGATGCGTTGTCACCCTTGAGGACTGAAATGGAATGCTTCGTTACCAGGTAATATTCCTACACTCACCATACGAAACACAGCAGCACTATGCTGGAATTTTACAGTGGTATACTGTGAGGGAGCGCTCCTAACAATATACCACTGCCTACCCTAGTCGAGCTGACCCATTCATGCTGCAGCTGTAAACACACTGCAGTGGTGCTCTACCACAGTACATATAGATTTCTTATAGAGGATGACTATCGTGTTACGAAGGAACGGCGCATGGTTATAAGAATCACCTACGTCTTACCGATTCAACCCTCCCGTAGATACGAGTGGTATGTTCTTAATAAGGTACTAGTCTGTCCAGTCACACAATAATTATATGATCACAAATATATACACAATTTTTTTTTTTAAAGGATTTAATTGAAAACACTAAATGTTCGCTCCAATGAATACCGTTTTAATTTATTTTTAACTATATTTTTAGAACATTTATTTTGATCATCACGACTAAATAACTATTAAATATTTTGTGATAGAAATTTTTTGTAGTTACCTGAAGTAACTTGCCTTTTCTTGCTCGTTTAGTTTTGTAGACGTTATTTATTTTTCATTTTATAGACATCACTGAAATAATTTTCAACCATCAATTCTAAGTTCTATTTTATTGTTTTTCGTTCGAATTTTCATTCATACATCAATATGGGCTCATGTGTTAAAGCTACACGTCTTTTAAAAGCAAAGCAGCAACCCTAACAACAAGCGTAGAATTAGCATACAAGTGATGAGTTACGAAAGTTGAAATACCCGCTGAAATATTAGATACCAGTCGCGCCCACTTAGTGTGCCGAGGTTAGTCGAGGACATATAACCGTGTAGCTACTTACCACTGTCTCTAAACATTATCTCACGGAACATACCGCTAACTAACTAAACACTAATACATATGAACGATATAAAATGTTACTATAGTTGATATGTGTTTTTAAGTGTGGAAGCCACACTGCAGGTGTTAGGGATCGTAGGGATATTTATTACTGATGACGAGACATTCCATCTAATTCCTCAAGGGTGACAACGCATCTGCATTATGATTCCTTGGGCCGCAGGAACTAGGAATCTATTACCATTAGGTGAACTGTGCTCGTTTGTTACTCTCGACGTAAAAGAGCCTTATTGCTGGTGACGAGAAATTACATCTAATTTCTTAGGGGTGACAACGCTTCTTCATTATCATCCCTTCCTTATCAAGAATGTATGTGGCAGTCAGGAATCACTTGTCGTTGGATGAACTGTGTGCTCGTTTAACAGCCAAAATTTAATAAATTCGAAAGTAGGGTATAATAACAATATGTAATAAATACTAATACATAATAACAACTGAGTAGGACAGGTCGCAGAATGGATGGGTGGACTCGATCGGAGATTCTATCTTATTAACTGTTGTTATCTTTGATTGGTCCAACATATCTTTTAAAACGTTGAAATGATTACAATAAAACTTGCAGTATTCTCTAAGTTCATCGATGCTAAAACTATTATAAAAAGAATTACGTCGACAAAAATATATACATATACATTTGTTCCAATTCCAGTCTAACTTATAATCACGAAGTTTCATCTAAATTTCATTTCAAAGTTGAACTGTAAAACCTCTTCTCTGAAGTAATAGCTTCAAAATAAACACCATGAATGGTCACTTTTACATCGGATTACCGCAAGGTAGCCGCTTAGGGGCAATGACATTTAATTTATATCACAACAATTGCATACAATAATCGCGAATTCGTTGTTTTACAGTTGGTTATGGATAATAAATACAAATAGTTTGCATACAATACGATGCGGCGACTGTCGACACCAAGGTCGCCGTGTGACAGACCGATACGAAGCCTCTAGTGGGATCCGAGGCCGGACTGGTTACAACTGGTTTGGGTGTGCTCCCACTATACTGTTTGAGATCGTATACATGCTAAGCATTTAACACAAGGTAAATTCATGGTAGTGATAAAATGTAGGTGAGAAATTTTTTGAACTACCGTTATACTCGTATTTGAAGAACAAAGCTCAACATATTTATATGTAGTATGTAATAATCATTACCTCATTAGCAGCTTTAACTGTTACCGAAATATTATGCCACTTTCGCCTGATTAATAAAATATAATCCATTCAATTGTTTGGTTCTACCAGGTAATAATAATGAATTCCTCCTTTGAGGAATGAATTCAATATGAGTACGAAAGAATTTTTTTTCGGTACAGGTATCACATAACATATGGTAATCGTCTTCTGCATTTCGGAATGAATATTAATCGATTAATATATAATTAAAGATAAATCTTTTGCGCCGGCTGCCATGCATAAGGTGGGCTTTGATATTTGGAATGACCCACCTTGTAGTACAGACCTAATACCCAGCTAATATTACCTGTTCCCAAAAATTAAATGAACTGTGTGGTGAGAATTTTCCCAGCGATGAGGAAGTTAACGATGCAAATTCAGTGTAATTTTCAGATAAGGGCAAAACGATTTTTTATGAAGTTACTTAGCCAATTGAAGGGTCTGAAAAATGTATTCGTCTTTCAGGTGAATATATGGAAAAGGAAAAATAATTTTAGTTTAATATTTCCTTCTCTCTCATCTGCGAACTTCCGTACGTATTATATATATAGTGTATATAATACGTATGTACGGTATAAACAGACAACATCTATTCACAAAAAGTAAATAAACAAAGAATGATTACATTATTTAACCATAAAATATATATAAACCACTTTTCCTGTTACCAAACGTTATTTACATTATTTGCGTTTCCCGTATACATAAATATTTTTCCTGTTCAGATAAATAATTAAATGTGTAATATCATAAAAGTATCTAGGTAAGACAAAAAAATGCGTAGGTACAGAATTTGGTGCGAGTTATGTTGATCTCGCCTTCCCTCATACTTATATGACGCAATAGACACAGCTTTGCCTTTAAGCAAATGTCACTGCACTGCGCCGTAGAGGATTGGAGGATTGTGGGAACACAAACCGATCTACGGAATGATTTGAAATAATAATAATAAAATTGTATAGTATATATTTGCTTTATTATATGTATAAAGTATTTTATTTATTTATTTTATAAACCGACCAGGCGGAGATGGAAAAAAAATATCCCCATAATCACATAAATTTCAGACAATTTAAAAATTTCTAATCTATTGTATCATTAATTCAATAATCACTAAATGTAACACAATTCAAACAAACAAATAAAATATTTGTGATCTTCAACAATCGCTAAAAAAACGTTAAAAAGTTAAGTGAACTTTTGTAGCAAGTTTCTTGAACGCATTGTGAATGGGTCAAGGTCGACCGGGAAAGGACCACAACCTCACACAATACCAGCGTAAAACAGCAGCAGAATACTACTGTGTTTGACTGGTAAGCGTAGGAATCCTACGACCTTTGCTGAGGCACTCAGTATTCATGTTTGAGGATGCATTTGTATTTTGATTCCGTATCGGGAGTGAATTGTGGGTGTTATCGCTTTTACCATCAGGTGAACTGTGTGTTCTTGTGTTACCCTCAATTTAATAACCTTGATATTTCATAAAAAAAGGTACGATATCAAAACTATTAACTAGGAATGGCAAAACGATATCAATCAATTGTTATGGGAAAAAAATATTATCTGTACTAATAGGTTGTTTATTACAGATAATATTATTTGACGAACTTTTAAAAAAATACAATTAAAATTACGTAAACAGTTTCACCTACATCTTTTTAATCCATCATCGTGATAATTAAATGGTTTCTTTATGAAATTTAATTATCATTTTTGAGAGATAACAAAAGAACACACAGTTCACCTGAGGGCAAGTGATTCCTGCGGCCCATAAAATCTATGTTCATCCTTGAGGTTTGAGATGAAATGCCTCGTCACCAGTAATAAAGGTCTCCAGATCCCTACACTCACCAGACGAAACACCGCAGCTTTATGCTGGTATTTCACGCTGATATCCTGTGAGGGGGTGGTCCTACCCCAGTCGCGCTGACCCATTCATTTTACCGCTAGAAGCAGACTGCAGCGTAGCTCTACCACTGTTAAAATAATTGTCTAATAACCGATCAGTTCCTTACTAACATAGATTAAGGTTTAATATAATGACTAACGTAATAAACAAATACGTAATAAATGCTTCTTATATGACTATGATATTTGCGTGCTAGTTTTGAATAGCTAAACTTAAGTACATAAATAAAGTAATAATTGTCTCTTGAAACAATAAGTGGTAGATCTACGTTGCAGCTAGGAACTAGCTAGGATAGGTCAGCCCGATCGAGGAAGGATCACACCATCGTAGAATAACAGCATAACGCTGGTATCTTTCATATGGTGAGTGTAAGGACCCAATTACAACGAAACCCACCATCGCACTCAAGGGTAACAACGCGTGTATATCTTGGTTTGGTTCTTAGTTGAAAATAAAGGTAATGGGCCGCAATTATCACACCCCCCCCCCAAAGTAAAAAAAAAAACAAACTAAGTTTTCTGCGAACAAATAAACTTGAACAATGAAGGCAGGTCGTAGTTAGACGGTGACAATATTCCGCTTACACGTAATTTTGTGCAAGTGCGCGGCATAAAAGTAGAATGGTAGCGACACGGGAATCCGTTCATCCAAGCTCCAACGATAATGATATGGTAATAACCTATTGTGTCATTGACCCCTTCGTTCTTAAGTGTAAACGATAGATCGATATTACGTGTAAATTAGTGTTATATCTGGTGTATAGTTTTTTCATGTAAGTGAGAGTTGCATTAAATTTGTTTAGAAAATTTCATTTGAGATTTTTTTCCATAAGATTTAGAGTAACAAACGCGTGCACAGTTCATCTATATAACGAAAATAGTCAGGTAATCATGCAAGAAATAGTTTGGCCACTCGCAAGACCTTGTCATTTGCATACGCACGTTCTTTTGCAATAAGAAACAAATGTGGTCTTGTAATGCTCCCTTTGTCTAACATAACACAACAGGGACAATTTACAAATTTATTTCATTATACATATATTATTAAATACGGTGATAATATATTTTTGTTTGATAAGTCGTCTTTTACGAAATCAAAAACTAAAATGATAGTATCCACGTCTTTTTTTTTGTTTTTCGGGCTGTTGGCCGCTGTTAACCTGAGCTTTTACAGTTTCGCCGGGTTGTAAAGGTGACCGAGCGCTTATGGCGCTCAGTCGAGACCTCTGTTAGTGGGTAACCAGCACAAGGGCTCCCAAGAGTGAGCCTCGGCTTCGACCGTTACCCTGTTCCGCGAATGTCTGACTCGAGAGTGCCCGAGAGGGCCGAACCTCGGCTCGGTCAGCTGCTCCTGATTGTTTTGGCATTAATACAAATGGAACTTGAAATAATTGGAACTTTATTTTTTTTTGTTGGTATTAGTAGTGATAAACGAGCACACAGTGAGTGATGAGTGCCATGGACATCTACGTCCGACCTCAACAAAGATTCAAGATGCTTGGAACATTATCCGTGAAGATTGGGATTAAATACATCATTATTTGTAATTGTGTTCCCTGTTCCCTGTTAACTGTTATGGAATCACTCCATCTTAGTACTTCCACTTCGGGTGGTTTGCGTGAGTCACATAAAAAATATATAACCTAAATACGCCTAAAATATATATATATATATATATATAAATGTATATATATATTTATAATAACATTGAGAGTAAAAAACCACGAGCACACAGTTCACCTGATGGGAAGTGATTCTTGCGGCCACGCTATGATATCTACATTCATCCTACAAGAAATCATAATGCAGATGCCTTGTCATCATTGAGGACTGAGGTGGAATTCCTCGTCACCAGTAATAATGGTCTCCGGATCCCTACACTCACCAGACGAAACGCAGCAGCATTATGCTGCTATTTCACGCCGGTTTTCTGTGAGGGCGTGCTCCCACCCCGGTCGAGCTGACCAATTAATTCTGCAGCTAGAAACAAACTGCAGCGTAGCTTTACCACTAAAGAAAATTTCCATAGCCATGCTAGTGCGATGGTCGAGAGCATGAGATCAATTATCATTTCACGTAAACTCTTTACTAATACTATTATGTCATGCAGATCCATCACGCTCATTTGGTTCCGGCGCTTTCGTTACGTCCGCTCGGGACGTCACGTCCGCGCACGCTTCCTTTCCATTTCGATTGTCTTTGACCGATGCCTCCAATTACAAGCATTGTCTCAGCTCATGTACCACACAATATTAATCTGTAAAATTACAACCTTATCTCGTTACAGTCAAAGTCCACAACCGTGCGGCGGGCATATCGTTCGTTGGTCCGTGTCAATTGTTTTATATGATTAGGTTATCGGTGTAGCGATCGCGTATCGGTTAGTTAGTTAATTGCGGGGTTGGTATCGTTGAACGACTTCAACGAAGTATATAAACAATGAGTAATCAAAGATCAAACTGATGAATTAATGCGTAAGTAACAGTTTAAGGGGAAGTATGATCGAATATTTAAATCTTATAAAACAATTGACTTTGTACTTATTTTTTAGCAAATTGAATGAAATTTCAGTACTTAGCCGTTTGTTTAGTACTTTTCAACTACCACTCTTATTTTCAATTTATTGTACATAAAGCATTTTTATATCTTGTTATTATTTGAATAAATGAGCTACGTACGGGAGGACCTAATATTTTTTGAGTAAATGGTCTGTAAATAGCAGCTTTAGCACTTGCAGGTGTTTTATATATATATATATATATATGCCCTGCCAGCCAAAAGTTTTAGACCGCACATGATCATATTTATCCATAAATTGTAATAAAATCCGATAGGATAAATAAAAGAAATGCACATCTGCATATTCTATTGTTAGTATCGAATATTTAAAGAAGTCATTCTTTTGTTTACTTTCAAGTTATTGGACAATAAACATCTATTGTTTTCAAACACTGACAAATGCTGCGCTAGAGCCAGGTGGTAGAGTATTCAAAATATTTTTATAATATCCTCATTACTTTGCTTTTGTTACGTATTGGTCAATAATAAGGATTATGTAGCTCTTGAAAATACGTGTTTCTGACTTATTATTACCCGAGTTACTTGGGTTTGTTCAAAAACAATCTCAATTAGTTAAACTAGTGGTTTCTACAGTGTAACCTCATAAAATGGGAAAAGCTCGAGAAATTAGCAGTGAAGTGCGTTCTGCCATCGTTGTTTTACATAATCAAGGCAAATCCGAACGTGATATTGCTTCACAACTGAAGTTATCGAAGACTTGTGTTCATGGCACAATAAGTCGATACAGGGAGACAGGCAGTTTTCAAGATCGTCCACGCTCTGGAAGGCCGAGAGCTACCACGTCTAGTGAAGATAATTTCATTGTTGTTACCAGCAAGCGAAATAGACGCTTAACGGCACCAGAAATCCACGTTAAACCATTATCATTGACTACAGTAAAACGGCGACTGAGAGATGCGAAGTGGTATAGTCGCGTTGCCGTTCGAAAACCTCTGCTTAAGCCGCAAAACAAGAAAAAACGGATGCAGTGGGCTCTTGCCCATCGAGATTGGACTGAAGAAAATTTAATAAAAGAGAAAATTGAAAATTTTCGTTCGACGCAGTGCCCAAGAAAAGATGATGTCAGATTGTGTAGTCCCAACAATCAAGAATGGTGGTGGCTCAATTATGGTCTGGGGATACTTCTCTAGCTAAGGAACTGGCAATTTGATTAAAATTTAAGGAATTTTGAAAAAGGAACAAAAACATTTTTAGAACAAAACGCCGTTTCTTCCGGGTTGCGATTAATTGGAGATGGATTCATTTTCTAACAAGATAATGATCCAAAGATTACCTCAAAATTATATAGAGAATATTTAGAAGAGAAACCTCACAAGTGTGTTAAAACATGGTTAAGCCTCCTCAGAGCCCGGATCTCAATCCCATTGAACTTTTGTGGGAAGAACTTGATAGGAACGTCCGTATCGTGGCCCATCCTCGCGAGAAGAAATGTGGATTGCTTTATTTATTATTATTGTGAAATTTGGAACAATATATCACAAGACACCATTAACAAATTGATTGTCCGTATGCCGAGACTTGTGAAAAAAGTCATAAAATGTAAGAGGATTTTTTGATGAAAAATCAGTTTAGCTAACTATAACCATTTGTTTTGCATGGGCTGTTAATATTTCTTTACGCCTTTAAAGATATTGTTTGTCAATCAATGTTCTATTAGATGATTAAACAGGTTAATTAAACATTTAATATTTTATTGGAGTTTTACTTTATTTTCCTACTTTAATTAAGGTGGTCTTAAACTTTTGGCCTGCAATGTATGTCTATATATATATATATACTCAATCATAAATGTATTTTTATAAATAAACAAGTTTTGTTTGTACTGGCATATAAATAAACAGTAAGATAAAGGATACATAATAATACAGTGTTCAATAATCGCTGTGTTGACTGGTTTTGATATTTGAATAAAACAATGGTAATAATTGAAGGCACAAGGATGTTTCTTAAAAACTGTTAAAGAAGTGCTGAATTTTAGCACATACAAGCAATTTATTATAGGCGCTTCATCGATAGTCAGTATGATTTGGAAACATTTGAATTGCAATCAAATAAAGATATGTGCACACTGATTCCTTTACATCATTATTAGATTTGGATTATGTTTCAATTGTAAATAATCACCAGCTACCGGGCGGCAGCGGAAGGTATTATGAAATTTAAAAAGAACCGAGTCACGGAAATGATCGTGAATGAAATTATGCAGCTGTTAGATGACTTTTACCGATAACGACCTCGTTGACTTTTACCGATAACGACCTCGTTGAAATCGCTCTCTTTTATAATAAAGACGTTAATAGCACTCGATGTAACTGCTACGGCGTAATTGTTCAAACGATATATTAGATCGCTTTGATGTCGAAATATAAGCATACATCAATTTGTGTTATGTAAATTTCAAGATGACTTTTGTCATTGAAGTAAGAAAAGACTAGAATTTATTATTAGACACAGATAATTTTGCTCAGAGATATTTTCTCTTCAATCACAAACATTTCTGACGTGACACGAAGACGATACAAAATCAACATTGTATTTTTAAATTGTAATCAGCCAATCTCACCCTGGTTTGTGACAAGATAACAAAACGAATAAGAAATGTGAGTATGTAAAGAATGTTATGTATATATTATCCATTAACCGATTATATAACAATGTTTAAAATACGTTAATGCTTCTTTCAAGGACGATGCAAAAACAAGTTCTGTTTAAGTAATTTAGGCTTCCTATAAGGTAATGTTTAAGAAGGCAATTTTTCCGTAAAAACATGTTTTGTGACAATAAAATAAATAGGGATTAAATTGTTATATTGCTAGATGGTGAAGGAAGGTATCGTGGGACTGCATCTTAGACAAAAAGTATATATACGCCTTTCCAGTGGAGCATCGTAGAGCGTAAACTGGAGAGGAGGTCTCAACAGCGAGATCTATAATATAGGTTGCTATTATAGTATAGTAGAGTATAGTAGCATATCCCGTAAGCAAAATCACTATCATTTATTCCACCCGAACGATATTTAAGCAAACAAATTTGTTGTTTCACTGAACAAGGTTTTAATTGACATTATTTATTTATTGAGAGTAACACAGTTCAACTGATGGTAAGTGATTCTTGCGGCCCATTACATATACATTCATCCTTGACAAGGAATAAAAATGTAGATGCGTTGTCACCCTTGAGGATGCCTCGTCGCCAGTAATAAAGGTCTCCGGATGCCTACACTCACCAGACGAAAGACAGCACCATTATACTGCTATTTCACGCTGGTATTCTGTGAGGGCATGGTCGTGCCCCGGTCGAGCTGACCCATTCATTCTTCAGCTACAACAAATGCACTTTATATGTAAAAACGTGGATACTGGTCATCCGTATTTTAGTTTTGCTTGCGAAAGTTCCTTCGAGGATACTTATTATAGTTATAAGTGAAAACTTCGTCCTTCCTTTACGAAACTCCGTGTCCAATAGAAGGAAGCCATTAAGATTTTAATAATCTGTCTAGTGATTACGAGCATGCGATAATCACAATAAGTACTCATTTCCTTTATAACCTTCGGCTTTCCCCCGTATACAACAAAATAGATTACTGGCGCATTTTTTACCAGTTGCATATATTTAATAATTTTCGGACGTATGTTGTTTAATTTTTATCATCTATAAAAAAAAATTGTTGAAAGAAATATAATCTGTTCAATAGCATTTTTAAAATAAAAAATTTGATAGGGCCACCCTGCAATTTGTTTCTAGTCGCAGTATCATGGACAGATCGGGCTCGAGCGGAGAAGGTTAAAGTTTTAAGGTGTTTGTAAATCGATATTTTGATGATTTAATAACTTTTTTATTTTATGTCTATCAACATTTTCTCTCATCCTTCCAGGGTTGAGGTTGGAATGATGGCAATGAATGCTGGGCATTTAGTCCGACCTTGTAAACCTTATTAATGGGATAAAAAGAATAAATACATAAATTACGTGTCGTTAGGTATTTGTTGTACTAAATACAATAAAAAAAAGATACACAATGATATTTGCAGTCAGATCTGTTATTAATTTTGTCATATATATACGTTATTAATAATTAGTGATACGACTGTAGTTTTATTGTTAATAACCGGATTAATTAACTAATTATATATATATTTCTGTTTTTATTGTATTGAAAGATAGCACACAGTTCACTTAAAGGTAAGCGATTCCTGCGGTCCATGACAGCAGCATTCATTTTTGATAAGGAATCATATTATAGTTGCGTTGTCACCCCTTAGGACTAAGGTAGAATGCGTAATCACCAGTAATGAGGGTCTCCGGATCCTCCTCACCAGACGAAACACTGTAGCATTATAGTACTATGACTCGCTGATATTCTGTAATCATCATATGATGGTACATTAATAATCTCCATTGAGAAGGATATTTGGGAGATCAGCAACAGATTATTGAGTAATATTTACTATTATATATTAATGTATTTGTAAATTTCTAAAATTGAGATTCTTTTCCAAGGCAGGTCAGTATTATACCTATTTCGATACACAGCTAAAAATATGCCTGATTTATGCACTAAAGTTATCGTTATATTGTCACCTCCTAGCTGCCCCATTGAGTTAGAAGTTTAATAATCTTATTAATTGTGAAGAAGCATTCCATCCTAGTTCATAGAGGCAACAGCATGTCTGCGTCTTTTCTATTCGAGGATGAACGTGAGTGTCGTGGACCGAAGGCATCACTAAGCATCAGGCAATCTTCAATATTATTTAATAATAACTACAATTTTTTCTTTTAGTATTTTTTTTTATTACTTTGTGAATAAAAAACCAGCACATAGTTTACATGATTGCAAGTGATTCCTGCGGCCAATGACATCCAAATTCATCCTTAACAAGGAATCATAATGCAGATGCGTTGTCATCCTTGAGGACTGAGATGGAATGTTTGATTTGTTGTGATAGCAGCTAGAAGCAAACTACAGTGTAGCTCTTCCATTGTTAAATAAATTAATATTCACTGTTTCGGATATACAACAAGCAAATAAACTTTTAGTGAATTAGTATGTTTAGTATTTTTTTATTAACTCGTTTTTAATTCACTATCCACCCACTTACGGGCGATTGAGTAATCATAAACTTTTGCAGACGTACTAAGAATCGAATTGAAGAATTTTCACAGTGATACAGCTACACTGCAGTTCGTTTCTAGCTGCAGAACGAATATATCAGCTCGACCAGGGTAGGACCACGCCCTCACAGAATACCAGCGTAGACATCCGGAGACCTTTATTACTGGTGACGAGACATTCCATCTCAGTTCTCAAGGGTGAAAACGCATATGGATTATGATGCCTTGTCAAGGATGAATATAGATGTCATGGGCAGCAGGAATCACTTACGGTCAGGTTAACTGTGTGGTACTCAAGGTAATAATAAAACAAAAATAAAGCGATTATTTCAAGCGTTGTGTTGTGACCCCCATGCGTGTTGTTTAAACCTTTTAAAAGTCTAAAAATTATTATCAAGTACATTTAGTATATTAGTATAGAGTGCAGTGCAGCGAAGGCAACCGCACGTCGGGCCATGTGGGTTTCTCTATAAATATCACATCGGCGACTCGGTCATAAGTATTTCGTTGTTGCAATAGAAAATAATGCGCCACACCCGGATACAGTTTACGCTTCGTACTAAGACCGGTTTGTTTGTGAGAAAATATATATAACGTATCGTGAACTGTACAGGGATATCGTCTCTCTGTTTGTTACCAGATGATATCAACGGTGCAGGTAATATTATAGTGCAGCAATAGCATCCGAACAAAAACACAGTAACAATCACTGGTCGTTTCCTTCCCTAGCCGAACATAATACATGCGCAATAACACATGAAGGTATGGATGTAGTGTCAGGGACACGGTATTTAGACAACAAACCTTGACCCGAAAACCAATCATTTGTAATGCACAAATATTATTCCCTCCTCTGGGAATCGGGAGCAAAGTGAGGACTTAATGCTTTAAGGCATTGTTTCTCAACCATTCGTAATAATTATATTTAAATTAATAGTTTATTTATACATTTAAACTTCGCATTAATTAATTAATGTCATTGATTAATCATTTTAAACGTAGCAAGCGAGTTTATTTTTTCATGTCTATTAAACTATATTAAAATTAATTACATCAATAAACGAATCTTTTGTATAAAGGTCTTATTCATTGAATAGATTTGGACCCCCTTTCATAAAATCATCGATTCCCAGGTTGAGAGACGACGCTTTAAGGCATTCTCTACCAGTTAACTGGTGGCGAGGAGAGAAATTATGGCAGGTAACTAACAAAGATTAAACATTAGAAATCTGCGTACACGTCTCGTTACAAATTGCAGTTATCGAAACGATTAATGTATCTATCGGAACCGGCCATTCGTTTCCTCGATGATCCATATTACAGACAACATGGCACGCAATGTTTCTGTCCGCGTGTTACATCGTGACGACTTTCCCACACGGGTGTGACGCAGTTTGTGATCGAATGATGGACTTAAACGGTGTTACGTAAATCAACGAAATCAAATGCGGAAGCAATGCACCGAGTGTACTGAGTAACGATTGAAATATAATACTACCGATCGTTTGTTTGAAATAAATGAGAAATACGTTCATTTAATAAAAGGCTCTAAAAATAATGCGAAATAAAAATGACGAATAAACTAAAGGATCAAATATACGTACAATAATTGATAATGACCTAAGTGAAACGATTACAGTTTTGATAAATATGGCAGCATTGAATTATGTGTTTGTTGGTGTTGTACTTTTTTTTTTTTAATTTTGATTCGGACCATTTGCATTAAGTTGATTTTTAATAAATATGTATAACGGAAACATTCTCTTACGTATAAGATTTTAGAGTCCAATGCATTTCAAAGAAGGGATATGTAAAAAATTATACAATAGTATCACAAAACAAAGTGGTTTCTGGGGCTCATGACATCATATATTCATCCTCGATCCTAATGCAGATGCGATGACATCCTGAAGACTAAGATGGAATGTCTAGTCACCCGTAATTACGGTCTCCAGTTCCCTAGAGCCACCAGATGAAACGCTCAGCTCATGCTGTCATTTCATGCCGGTATTGTGAGTGAGACCTATTATATATAAATATATATATATATATATATATATATATATATATATATATATATATATATATATATATATATATTATTAAATTGAAAGTTCTAAACGAGTACACATTTCACCTGATGTTAAGTGATTCCTGCGGCATATGACATCTACATTCATCCTTGACAAGGAATCGTAATGCTGATGCGTTGTCACCCTTGCGGACTGAGATGGAATGCCTCGTCACTAGTAATAAAGGTCTCCGGATCCCTTCACTCACCAGACAAAACACAGCAACGTTATGCTGCTATTTCACGCCGGTATTCTGTGAGGGCGTGGTCCTACCCCGGTCGAGCTGACCTATTCATTCTGCAGTTAGAAAAAAACTGCAGTGTAGCTCTACCACTGTTATAAAATGATACCGAGTTTAAAAATAACACGGTAACAGATGTTTATAGGACAAGTCACGTTAAAGATTTACGAAGCAACAAGTCTCAAAGGGGGTGAACAATCGCGTACTGAAGTCATGTAGGTCATCAGACGGCGGGACAGCTTGGAAGCTTTCCAATCACAGTGCGGGAAATAGAAGCAGCCGGTTCTATATATGACGGACTTATAGTCGAACTGTAGTTGAATTTAATACGTATTTATTAAAATATTAACGGGTACAAACGAACAAGGTTCACCTGAGGGTATGTGATACCTGCGACCCATGGCGAAGGTATCACACATATACATATTAATATATATGTATATATATATATATATATACATATATATATATATATATAAATATATATGTATAACACCGGAAAGTCGGCAATAAAGGAACATCGTTTCGTTTTGTACTCTTAGAAGCTTTTCGAGTAAAATCCTTGCTCTTTCCATAACTCTTCTTCAACAATCAGTTATTTTGGATCTTGTTACTGTTATTTATATAGTTTCTACATATCTATGATAAAAACTTTAAGCAGCTGATTGGAGCAATCGTTGGTCGTGTCAAGGTGAAAATGATAACGGTCAAAGGTTAAACCGTCGCTTCGCTTCAAAGAACTGAGTAATTGTCATTTCCCTGTGGACAAGTAACGACAATCATGCAATAAAAATGACCACGCACAGCGAAATGTGAGTAGCCATCCAAGCGAAGAAAAGCTAATAAACAAATCATTCACCGTAGAATAAAATAATATCTTGATGTTTATTCACTAACAGTCGCCGGCGGAGGTGGAATAAAATTCCGACTCTTAAAACAATGGTTATTTATCTCATTGGCTTATCTGATGACGTTCGCTTTTCATCTGATTACGTATTTCGCAATTGATTTATAGGCATTCTTACAGTGGTAGATATATGCTGCGGTTTGTTTCTAGCTGCAGAATGATAGGACCATGCCCTCACAGAATACCAACGTAAAATAACATCTGGGGAGTGTAGGGATCCGGAGACCTTTATTTACTGGTAACGAGGCATTCCATCTCAGTCTTCAAGGATGATAACGCATCTCCCATGGGCCGCAGGAATCATTTACCATCAGGTGAAGTGTGCTTGTTTGTTACTTTCTATGTAATAATAAAAAAAAATACTTAAATACGAAAGAACCTTTTGCTGCGTATTATATTTTTTATAGTATAGGCAGCGAACGAGTAAAATGCTCACCAGATGTGATCACCGCCGCTCATGAATGTCCAGACATGAGACGTGCGCCAATGTCGGCCTTTAAGAAGCTTCAATAGCCCTACTTTAATAGTTAAAAGTAGGGTTTGTTGGTGTCAATAGTTGGGTAACCTGCTCAAGGTTTCCCGACGCTCCCTCTCGGGAAACCTTGAGCTTTTTACCCACAAATAAAGCATTCGGCTGAGTGCCTGAAGCGCTAAGTAAAAGCCCTCGGGGTAACAGTGGTCATCAGCCATAAAAATAAATAAATAAAAAAAAGGTACGGTTTGCGAATGTTAGTATTTATATGTATATATATATATATAAATACAGTCGAATCTATAACTCGAATATCACGGGAAATGCAAAAAAAATTGAGTTAATAAGTTTTCAACGTAGCAAGAATTTCGAGATTAAATGATTTAACTGCTAAAATTTCGAAAGATGGCCCGATTTCTAAGTATGCATTTTATTGCTAAGATTTCGGCGTATAAAACTTCATTATTATTTTACCAACGACTTACTTTTATATATAGAGTATAAATATTTTGTCTTAGAAATAACTCGCCGGGAAATAACATTTTGTTCGTGTTATAAAGTCTAAATAATTCGAGATACCGCGTATTTAGGGGTTCAGCGGAAGGGAATGGCATTTTTTTCGATTTACTGTGGATTACGACTTAACGAGGTTCGAGTTACAGATATTCCACTGCAATTATCATTGCTACCATTGTACGATGAAGGTGGATTAAGGACACGATTATTATTGTAATCAATTCCAATTTCTTATAGTATTTTAAATTCTTATGTAAGCAGCAATATTCTGCAGTTGTATCAACTGAAACGTTTCGATAAGATAATTGATGGAAAAGAATTTGATCAATTCATCCGATTCCTACGTACTGCTTAGAAACTACAAGGGTAATTGTGATAATATTTATTGTATCGTTTTCAGTATCCCTCAATTTATGAACAGTGTAAGCCGATTCAGGGATTTAAAATATATTGATGATTCTTTGATGTGAAAATAATTAATATACATCATTTTAAGAGTCCATGTATAGTCCATGTCCAGTATGATCATCGACAATAAATAAATAAAAAGAATATAATATATATTTTTTATTTATTTATTGTCATTGAGAAAGATACACCATCAACAATATCATTTTACATTTCACACTTACAGTTTATCTTTACTAAATCTTAATTTGCCTTTACGGGACTATACAAAAATAATATCTTAAAATCTACGTATCAAAGCAACATTATACCCATTAAATTAATATTTTAATTAAAATAGTAAATCAAAGCTTAAATCCCTACCCTACTTTTAGATTGGATTCCATACCTTACGTAATAAGTAGTTTAATTTTTTTTAAGATTTTATCTCGTCGTATACCTTATCGGGTTCTAAATTAACTTTGTTTTCATTAAAATAGGTGTCCTTCCTTATTTGATTTATCTTCATACATAAACATTTATATTGGTAAAGCTTCAACTTAGTATGCGCCCTTAATTTCAGCACGCATTTATAATAGATGTTAAAATAAACATTTTAGTAATATACCTACGTTTAGCTTTTCCTACTAGACATCAGTGACATCATCTAAGAAAAAATTAGAACCAGAATCCATTACACGATCTCTGTTTATTTTCAGACGGATTTCAGCGCGACGTTGAATTTTTGCAATAGAATTTGTTATCAGCGATTATTGGAATACCAGAATGTATTTCTATTCATTTGTTGATATGGGAATAAGCTAATAATAATACATTTAGCAGTAAGTAACACAGCATAAAGTTTCTGTCTATTATCTATCTTGTATCTAGCAGCAGCATAATTCAGCCGTTTCGACTGAAGAAGGATCACGTCTTAAGAGAAAATCAACGCAAAATAATAATATAACATTACCGTGTTTCGTCTGATGAGTGTAGAAATCCGGAGACTCTTATTACTGGTGACGAGGCATTCCATCTTAGTGCTCAGGGGTGATATTGCATCTGCATTATGATTCCTTGTACAGCATCGTTTGTCACCATACAATAAAAATAATACAACATCGAATATAATGTACAGTGCCCACGTTATATTCGATGTTGTAGCAACCTTACGTTAATGGATACGTGAATAAGATTGTGCCAATCAATTTGCTTAAATAACTTAAGACATTTATTTCAGTGTCAAAGCGCTCGCTTTTAGTTCACGGTACGGGAACATCGGAGCTCGATCCCCGGTGCTATTTTAACTATTGATTCACCATTACTACCGAGCAGTGAAGGAAAATATAGCGAGGAAACCCGCATGGCTAAGAAATAAAAAAAATATTTCATGGACATGATGTGAAGATCGCCAGTCCGTGGAGGAAACGTATGTCCAGCAGGGTTTATATATGTATACAGGCTGTTACTTTTTTCATCATGTAAGTTAGGTAAGCGTGTAGTTATTGTTAATATTCAAGAGATTACAACTATGTATTTAACTCAGAAGGATGTAGCAAACATTACTGCAACACAAATAAACAAATAACAGAGCGCCGTGAATAAATAGCCGCAGACGTGACCAGGGCACGATTTGGTTTCATTACAAAATCTATTGATATTTCTAGACATGCAAGTGTGCGCTGCTAACCACAAATACGAGTAACCCTCGTGATTGCAAGAACAGAACGCGATACGGTAACTAAATATGAAGCCATAGCCGTTGTCAAATGAGGAATTAACTTATAAGAATGGCTCGAATGGTCATAATCGATAAGGAATATGATGAGGATGTGTGCGTATCTCCCAATAGTTGTATTAACAAACGAAACAAGAGGGTTATGCTAATATTTTCCGCTGGTGTTCTGTGTTCCTACCCCGTTCCATTTGACCCATTTATGCAGCTGCAGCCAGAAAAAAACTGCAGAGTGGCTTTGTGACGGAATAATAAGAATATGCAATCACGTGTTAATTCGATAATATTTATTACATAATACATTTAAATAAACAGATTTATCACACGCTGTTTTATTGTTGTTTATTATTTCATCATCACTAGATTGCCATCGGCCTCATACAACCTAGTGGAGGGTCGTTCTACACTTGGACTGTCAGTCTGAGGTTGCCATTTTCCCAATCAGTTATCGGTTCTACGAGCTATTTGATCTGCCACTTTAACTTGCTGCTCTTTCGAGCTATTAATTATTTACCTAAACGGAAATACAAACATGTCAAACTGTGCATACGATTACGATACGGGGCCAATTCTGTTTAGACCGTTACTGGAACAGTGTTAGTCTCCGATAGGAGAAAGTCTGTAACCAAAACACGACATTTTAAAAGTATAGTCGTGTATAGCATCTCATTGGGTGTGACACAAATGTTTTCACTGTCCGCGTGCACGGATGTCGGACCTTTTGTTATGTTGACAATGCTCTCGTCAATCGACACTTAAGGATATTAGAGCTACTATTGTGCCCGGATAAGGTCTTCGAATGATGCGTCATTTTAGTTTAATGCATGTCGTCTGAATAAATTGTGATCAAGTTGTTTAAATTACGATTTTTTATGTTTAACGAGTAAGCAAGCGCACAGGTCGTCAAACGTCGGTCAAAGGGATGGAATTATGTTCGGCGGTGGAGCTGTAGACCTGATTCGCCGTAGAGGACTGTGAATGTGCTTTCCTGGCCTCCCATTGCGTCTGGGTGGCGGACGCCGGGGGATCCAATTCACATCTACAGAGGAACCCTTCCCCGAGGAGAGGCTGCCGATACGTGGCCGGCGCAGGTTGGGACGCGGATTTGTCGGTCGCGCGTTCCCTTGGCTCTGCCATAAGCAGCGATGGCGGAATATCGTGGGGTTTTAGTCGATGAGAGTCTGACATAACCCATCATTGCCAAAAAAATCCTTGTAAAAAAAAATGTTCACACTATCATAGGTTAGGACAAGGAATACATGAGAAGTCAACCTGAATGACGGATGCCAACCACCGCGTTATGGATCTCTACGGAAAAGTAACGAAAAGTACAGTCGACGACAACGAAAACAAAGTTGATACTTGACTGAAGCAAAGTTCAACCTCGTAGATACTAACTGTATTAGAACCTGTGAATCTCAGTTTGAAACTAGCTCCCAACATCTAGACACGAGACCTAAGCAGGTTTTCGCTGCTTATCGTGATACACGTCTAATCTTACTTTTTGTTTTCTTGTATTAGTCATAGCATTGTCGAGCTACTTTTTCAAATAGTATTGCTTAAAGACACTATTTAAATGCCGATTTTTTTTACAGTGGCAGAGATACACTGCAGGTTGTTTTTAGTTGTAGAATGAATGGGTCAACTCGACCGGGGTAGGACCACGCCCTCACAGAATACCAGCGTAAAATAGCAGCTTAATGCTGCTTTGTTTCGTCTGGTGAGTGCAGGGATACGGAGACCTTTATTACTGGATACGAGGCATTCCATCTCAGTCCTCAAGGGTGACAACGCATCTGCATTATGATTTCTAGTCAAGGATGAATTTAGATGTCATGGGCCACAGGAATCACTTACCATCAGATGAACTGTGTGCTCGTTTGTTACTCTTAATGTAATAAAAAAAATGATTCAGAGACGGTCATAAGAATAACTAGATTGCATTGTTCTCTACACGCTCAGGGAAGGCTTAACAAATCTGTAGTAACAGGAGTAGTGTATACAGTTCCACGGTCAAATCGATTTAACATCGAATCATTAAGTGGGTCGACAGTCACCTATTCATTATGTACGTGAAAAATGATACACCTGGTGCATTCGCGATATAGCTGGAGTCCGATCGCAGGGGAGCCGTGTGTTTAAAATTTAGATAGACTGTGGCGGTGAATTGTGTAGATGGTAAAGAAATATCGCCAAAGTTTTGTACCTGCAAACAGGCTTATCAACCGATAAGTAATTACGGACCTGAATGTCGTTGTTACTGGATTCCATTTCTAGTAGGTTATATGTGAATAGAGAATACGACGCAAGAAACTTCAATTTAATGTGTCAAGCATTAGTTTACAGTTAGTTCAATTACATTCTATAGGGTTCAATTGCTCAAAGAAGAAATAACATTTTATTCATTTAACAATTATTAAGAAACTATCTATAGATAATTTTCTTCGTGATAAATTATCATATAATTAAGAAAGATTCTACAGGTACTTCAGTTGGCCATCTGATAAAATAATATAAAGCAAATATAGAACAGATGCTATTACTTGGCTAGCGTCAACTGAAGTAGACGATATCGCACAAGCACCACTTGGATGGTATGATTATTTATATTTAAATAGTGAGAGACCAACGTTGCAGCGTGTTTCTTGGTGCAGCATGAATGGATCAGCTCGATTGAGCAAAGATGTACTCATAGAATACCAGCATAATGCTACTGTGTTTCGTATAGCGAGTGCCAAGCTGTGACCCATTTAAAGGTAATGCCATTCCAGATCCATTCCAAATCTCCCTTAAGCCCTCAAGGTTGACTACGTATGAACACCTTGCATCTTGCAGATGAATGTTGATGTCATGGGCCAATCACTTCAAACACATGTATTAAATTCTCTAAATGCTTCTCTGCATTTGTTTTTACTTACGGTACCCTAAAATATCCCTTACAACAATATAGAAGTGCTTGAAAATTACCACGTGTACTTTAAATTTACCGATGACATTTTATGAAACGAAGGGTGACAAAAGAGCACACAGTTCTCCTGATGGTAAGTGAAGACAAGTGGCGAAACCTACATCTGTCCTCGGCAAAGATTCAAGATGAAGATGAATTGTCTTCTCTTAGGATTGAAGGAAAGAAAAAATTAAATCCATTGGCATTATGTTTAGTATGCTAGCTGCTTTTTTACGTAAGTATTCTGTGAGGTCTGCTAGCACCACCCTTATAATAAAAACAATCAGTTATTTCATCCCAACGGTGAATAAAATCGAAAGTAACCGTCTTACCTATAACAAACAAGTGGAAAATTTTCCACCATTGGCACCCTCCCAAAATGATCCAAATCAATCGGTTTATAAACGCACATCTTAAAACACGAAATGTCTCATTAGTTAAACCAACTGAAGTACGAATATCGTATTGGTTTATTCGAACGAATAGCATTAAACTGACGAACGAATAAATAGCTCACGGTGCTAAAGTAAGTAGTTCGGCAAATAGCGGTGACATTTTGTTTTATTTTATCACTACGCTTTCGAAGTAGTTTCGTTTAGTCCGACTTCAGCGATACGACTATTCTCGTAGGCTATTTTCTAAAGAATGTTTTCATTGCTAACCGTCTAAAAAAAATATCATTCTTTTATTCCGATGTTTTGTCTGTCATTCGCTTTAACCTCTTGTAAGTATTTGCATTGAATCCAGTGTATTACTGGAATTCGTTTACTTTATTGAATTCAGATTATTTTTTTAAATTAAGAGTTGTTGTAATGCTTAAGTATTTCTTGTATTTATCATATTATTATAAGAAGAGTATCGAATAAGCTCTCTTTTAAAAGGCTGGTACGCGAACACCACTTATAGACGTCTGATGCTAATTGATATGGTAAATTACTCATGTCAGTGTTTGTTATATGTTTATTATGTATTGCTTTATATATGTATATATGTAGGCCCCTTTATATGTATGGTATGTTATCTTTATGTTTATTAGTAGAATTATTTCTAATTCATTATTATAATATATATTTGTATGTATGTGTGCGTGTATGTATGTAATGTATATATATATATATATATTTATATGTATATATATGTATATATTTCTTATTTACAATGTAGGCACTACACCTACCACAATGTCTCTCCACGCCACGGGTTGACTAGTAGAGAATGCCTTCATGCATTAAGTCCGCCCTTTGTATCCCTTTTTGTAATGTGTGACCAATAAAGTTTAAAATAAATAAATAAATATTATTATTAGTAATATTTGTTACTGCTTTGACATTAAAGTTATTGTCATGATATTAAACATAAAACCTATACTTAAATCAAAGTTCTATTACCAATGATTATATTATTAATTGTAAATAATAATACTGTTTCAAATATAAATAAAACCACTACACACATAAATAAATAATAAGGATACTGTATTTATTGTTACGTATTTTACTGTTAATATTTAACTTTCAACAATCATATTTAACTCTTGTTTTCGCGCACATTGAAGACATGGGAATTATGTGCACAAGTGTTTATTAGGCCATAGAGGTTTATAGACACATTTTTGATTATACTAAAATTCGTAAATACGAATTTAAAATAACATTAATGTATTATTATTATTGTTATATCAATAACAATTGTACAAGAAAAAGAAATAATTAAAATTTTCAATCATATATCCCGAAACTATTTCTATTTTCACATAGAGTTTGTTTTTCTATTTTTCATAGGGCCATTTAAGTTTATCAAACGCTTCCCTCAAATCTCCGGAATTTATATATTATTTAATATCTCTTATATCAGACTAAATATAAATTCGTAGTGATGAAAGCTTCATAGCGTGTTACGAAAACAATGTACTTGATGTTCACGATCCGAGTGGAATGAAACAACACTGAGGTACGACCTTGCGGTGCTCTATGGAAGCGTTAATAACTGCAGGCACACAATACGTTTGTACGCTTTAAACTAGGGATAGATGTATACACATATATAGTACACACATGTCTACACTTATATAGTATGGTGGTATGAATGGCTAATAAAAACAACCTCCTACCAGCGTAACATAGCAGTATAATGCTGTTGCATCTTCTGGCGAAACTCTTATTTTTAGAGACAGTTGAGTTTAGAGGATTGGAGCCCGATGGGTCCAGGGTACCATCAGTTGAACTGTATGCTCGTTTGTCACACTCAATATAATAAATACACGTTTTAGACACTATCGTTATAATCTACGGCTATATATATATGCATGTATACGACTTCCTCAAGGAACTCAATTGAGACCTATGTGTAGAATCGTTGTTGGTATGGTGACTTCTTACAACTGCATCCGGACGAACTGTGAGTCGAAGTGAGAAATCGACCTGTCCTCCCTTTAGATAGCAATCCGAGCAGAGGTTTCGTACCTCCTTATGAGGGGCCCTCGGATCATATTATCGTCCCCTCTGTTGTCGTCGACATTTTTCGTCCACAACGGTCGGAGTGTAGCGGTGGTGCAGCAGCAGTCTTCGCGCCAGCTTCGCAGCATCGTCGTTGTTTCCCTATTCAGCGGGCCAACTCACAAAAAAAAAACGCTCCTAAAGGAGTATAATGTGGCAATGGAAAGGGATGGAAATACACGTGTAGAGAGTAGACATCGAATTTGCGCACGGGATACAGCACAAACAAGACCCGCCCCACGGGTTACACGATTCGGTCTACATGCCAAAAGACCGGTAGGAACATGATATGATAGATGTATATGACGTCTACGTGGTGTAGTGTGTAGAGTACCTGCTGCTGCGTCGCGAGTCCTGGGTCCGATTCAAAGCCGAGGAACAAGATTCTTGCATCGCAGGTTGTTGGTTTTCGGGTTGTATATATTTCCTGTGTCCCTGATACTGCATCTCAACCTTCCTCCGATCTTATTGTGCATGCATTACATCGGACTAGAGAAGAGGTTAAGTGAGTGCCTCTGTATTTGCGCAAATGTTTACGGCACTATAAGATATACGGTGAAGTTGACGTCATCCAGCCGACCAGGAGGACATCCTGAGATGAATATACTTAATAATTCTTCTAGCTATTAATTTTAATTATACCACGGTACCACGTTAATTGTAATAGGATGTCATGCATCGTTTGGATTGTAAAATGCAATTGCACCACACCGCAGGGAAATGAGGGCGTCGGTGCAATGTAGTGCACGTTACGTTAGGGAATTGAGTGTATTAATGTTTAAATTCTAAACATCCCGTCCCGTTGAATATAAAAAAATATAGATGTACTTAAGCGAAATGAGCGAACATGCAGTACCAAAATAAATCATATGATAAAGGTAAAAGGGTAGTTATAAGGATAGAGCTTATCAAGTATAAATCAAGACTTTATGGAATCGATCTATGAAGTATACGGTGAACAATTACATATTTAAATGTTATAAAGCAACACAGTAGTAGAATAGAATAGAAAATATTTTATTACACACTATATATAACATTAAAACTAAGTGATATATTAAAAAAAATTAGCTATAAGCGATCTTATTGCTAAAAGCGATTTCTTCCTGAGGAACTTTTGAATATACTAGAACTTGTTTTATCTTGCTACAAGAATCTACTTAATCCGGAAAGGACCAAGCCCGCGATGTTTTGTGTAGGAATCCAAATACCGAATAACTAGTAAAGGCACATTCCAACTCAATTCTCGGAGATGACAATGCGCATGTGAATCTTGGTTGAGGTTGGACGTGTTTATGGGCTACAATCATTATTTACCCAACCGGTGAACTGTGTTTTTTTTATATAATAGACGGCACACCAGATGGTAAGTGATCACCGCTGCCCATGAACAAACCGTGACACTAGAGGAGTCGCAGTTACGCTGCCAACGTTTAAGAAAGGCATAGGTCCATTTCTTGAAGGACTCCAAGTCGTATCGGTTTGAAAATACCGCTGGCGACAACTGATTCTACAGAGTAGCTGTAGAGTTGTGTTGAGATATATCTATCTGTGTGTTTATTTGTCACCCTTAGTTACAAAACAGTCTACATAACGACATATTCTGCTGTGGGATCATCACAATTTAGTATAAGAAAAAATGTTCTATTTATACTTCACCTTCCTCACGAGACATGCCGTCAGAGGGTTGAGCAAAAACATCGAAGCGAATTCGCATGTACTACAAGTTTACAATACTTTAGTTATGAGATCATTTGTTTATATAAAATTATAATACATTAGATCATTATGGATATGCTATGGTAGACGGATAATACGTGGAATTTATACTAGTTACTAGCTCATCCGACATACGTTGTCCTGTCTAAATTTCTTCTTAACATGTTTGTGGATCATTTTGTGAATTTGTGTAAATTTTGCATCGTTCGAATCGTGAATTTTGGTCGAGTTCATACAAAAATCTCATAGAAAAAAAACTTTCAGTTTTCCCGAATTTGGCAATTGTCCGGGCAACTTTTTCCTTTCTATAAAAACCTAATTCGGACTATAAGGAATTATTAAAGAAAATAATCAAATTCATCCAATCGTTTTCAAGTGATGCCAGCGAATAGAATTTACTGTTTATTTATACACACTTATATATTTTTTTTTTATTTATAGAGATAGAGTGAACGAAAAAATGAATTGCAGAAAGTTTAATTTATTATGTGCATTTTATTTTTTATCATCGTTTATAAACTCAAACCATTCAAAGTAACATACGTTAGACTCTAAGAATAACAAGATAATGAGACACTATCTCGTTACCTTGGCCCACATTAAGTTCTTTTTGCTTTTAACTTTTTTAAAGGAGTGCTTCATGCAATATGTAAAATAGTTTTTAGCTTTAAAATTTTCTACACGGTTTAGTATTCTTAACATATCTGCAAACATATATACTGTTCGTTTGTTCCCTACAGACGAGACAATTAGCGCAAGTACGGAGGCATCCGTAGAAATGCCCAGCTTTGGTTTGGCTCAATACAATGTATTCCATAACAACTGGCTGATGTCAATAACACCAACATACATTTATAAGTCTTGTCCTCTATATACAGGCTTATGTGATAAGTGGAGGTTGAAATGAAAAAAAAACAAACATCACTAAATGATCGAATGCAATTGAATTGTATATATACTTTCTTTTTTATACTTTATGGTATTTATATGTGTAATAAAATGCAATGAATCTAATAAATGGATGATACCAGTTTCTCTAAATTATAAAATACCTTTTTTTTTGTGAGAAGTAAAGTTTAGTGTGGTCCAGAGACCTCTAAAGCTTTATCTAATTAGACACGTGAGCGGGAGGCCCGCTGAGTAGGGAGACAACGACGATACTGCGAAGCTGGCGCGAAGACTGCTGCTGCGCAAGAACCTCGAAGACAACAGAGGGGGCGATAATACGATTCGAGAGCCCCTCATAAGGAGGTACGAATCTTCGACTCAGATCGCAAAGGGAGGAATATAAAATACCAATCAACTAGTTTGTTAAGGAAAAAAAATACATTGTGTCTTTATTGACAAAGCTTTTATGTACAACAGTAAAGTTTTAGAAACTAACGACTTCTCAATTTCAGCTCCATAAATACGAATGTCGATTGGGCAACTGTCGTGGATGATTGTGTCCTTCCCACTCTATTGTGAGGTCCGTCATTGTCAACCGATTGAATGGGCTATTCTATTGCGACGAACCCTTCCTGAATTCATAAAGTACTGTAATACGTTATTACTCGTGCATTATTGCATATGTATTTACTGTACCTAACAATGTTATTCATTTGTTTCGTATTCTACTTCTTCAGGCATCTTTTTTTTCATGGCTGATGGCCACTGACATCCCGAGGGCTTTTACAGCTTCACCGGGTTGAAAGGTGGCCGAGCGCTTAGGGCACTCAGCACTTACACTTACAAGGGATCCCGACAGGGAGCATCGGCTTGAACAGTTACCCTGGAAGTGAAAGCAACTGACGTGAGGGTGCCCGAGGGGGCCGAACCTCGGCTCGATCAGTTGCTTCTGACGGATTAAACTTCAACCAACTTGTTGAAAACGAGTACTGAGTTTCAAACCACATCCGAAACCATATTTTTAAAATAAAAAAAACTGTACGAAACTTTCCATTGCACAAGTGCAAAACGCAAGTAGGGTACTACAAATTAAACAAGGTTATGATTAAATAACATTGTTTAGGGTAGTAAAATGAACATTAGAAGTATCAAAAAGTTTGTTAATATTCATTTAAACTATGGTATAGAAAAATAAGTTAATTTTTTCATAATTAAATTTCCTATTGGCAAGAGACGTCTGCGACCACCTACATCCAGTAAAATGCAGATATGTTGTCAACCCTCACAACTAAGATGGATTTAGCAATTGAATCTCCGGTTCTAATACAAAACACAGCAGCGCTATGCTGCTATTCCACGCTGGATTTTTCGAGGCCATGGTCTAACCTCCCTTTGGCAGATAACACCCATTGCGTTACCGATGTTAAATTTTCCTTTGAAAACCAACAATGTAAACAAGATGAAGTCTATAAACAAAACCGTAACCTATAAAACTAATAAATTGAAAGTTATATGTGAAAACTAATCACTAAAAAATTAAAGGGATATCGTAAACGATACAACTTACAAACAAGACATAAAATATAGTATATTCAAAACTTAAAAAAAAGACTACTCTGTAAAAAAAAAACAACCTAGTACATTGGCCGACCGTAAACTTGACACTGTACGCTTGTGGTTTCATGCCGAATACCTAATTAATATATACAGAATAAAAACTTCGACGCGATACAAAATACTCGCAGAATTTTCAAATTTTGCATATATTCCGTGTGAACAACACACAGAAACATAGATAGACATCGAAAATAGAAAGCACCGGAAGACATGGGATGTGTGTCACTACGACGCAGGTGGACTAAGGGGGAGAGCGGGGGGGACGAGCGTGGAAGTGAGATATAATATGGACAGAGCAAACACTACAAAGAAAAGGGACGGAAATATCCCGCTAAACAAGTTTAGCACATAGAAAACATTCTTGCGTACGAAGAAACTAGGAGATAGATGTATTAATGGTCCGATCGAGTATTCGATATAGATGGCGAGGCGAAATTGTGCATTAACTTTGTTCATATTGAATTTAAATTTGAAGATGCTTCTTATTGAATTGCTGTTCATATTGAAGTTAAAATGTATGCACTAAGAACTGACCACTGACCTCCACAAACCCATAGAAAATTTTGATGAGTTGTTAAACAGTAACACTAATTAAATAGATACAAATAAACTGTATTACACTACTGTGTTACGTCTGCTGAGTGTAGGGATCCGGAGACCCTTATTATTGGTGATGACTTTTTTTATTACTTTTATTGTGAGTAACAATCGAGCACACAGTTCACCTGATGGTAAGTGATTCCTGCGGCCCATGACATCTGACTTCATCCTTGACAAGGAATCGTAATGCAGATGCGTTGTCACCCTTGAGGACTGAGATGGAATGCCTCGTCACCATATATTATATATACACAAAAATAATATGTAACAATTGAAGTGTCCGTCTTTAATTGGTGCATGCATCAAATTTAACTTTATAGAGTAAGATTGTTTTCATGTATCCGCTGCGCTGTAGATGACCTAAAGGAAATAAATAAAAAAAGTAAGTCGTGGTCCTACTCCGGTTGAGCAAATTCATATCATACTATACTACTAGTCACATCGTGGCTCTAGCGGTATAAAATTAAAAAAAAAGGAAATTACGAGTATTGATTATACAATTTAAAGTAAGGTGAAGCCATTGCTTTTAGGTATATGTGAAATAGATTCTGTATTTTAAAGGGGCACACCGTAGATTGTGTGTCGTCATAGGCCGGTGGAGATCACGACCGCGCCGTGACATTTGCCGGCTGTGGCAATGGCATCGGGAGGCTCCTACTTCTACTTGAGACCTTCACTCCCCACATTCCTACGTAACGAGACACCACTGTTGCGAACATTACCGTCGTCCGAGTTAATATTAGAATTTAATGATTTGGCGGTTCGTAAGTCAGTGTTTAAGATACCATGAAATAAAAATAGAAATTCAAGACATGTAAAGTACTCTAATCTGCATTGGAGGGGAGGTCTATTCATAAATATACATAAAATATTTTATCATACCTATGCACAGAAAACAATTGTAAGGAGGACGGCGAGTAGATTAAACTTGAGGAGAGAACATCAAAACTGCATTAACTACCGAATTTACCATGAGGAGTGTTCTGAGGAGTTGTTCGAATTTCAGCCGCCGAGTTTAAACATCGTACATCACCACAGAATTCAAAATTTCATCCTCATCATCTCGATGGTTGGCAATCCACCACTGTGCGCTTCACGCGAAATTTCCTGCCACACGCAACTACTCTGTGGTATCAGCTGTCGCCGGCGGTGTTTCCGAACCGATAGACTTAGGGACCTTCAAGAAAAGAGCCTACACCTTCCTTAAAGGACGGCAACGCATTTGCGACTCCTATGGTGTTGCGGAAGTTCATGGGCGACGGTGATCACTTACCACCAAGTGGACTGCATGCTCGTTTGCCGCCTAAATTAAAAGAAAAAAAAATTATTCACTAAATAAATACATACATACATATTTATATACACTTCACAAACAATGCATAATGTATATATAAATAAAATTAAGATAGTGTTGTGGTTCTTAAGGAGCTAAAATTAAACTCTTCATACGGCTATGTTACGTTTCATTTATAATTCGCGGTCAATGTCGAACGCCAATAGCCTAATGTTTTGAAGTACGTACGGTCTGTGAAACTTAACAACACGAATCCGCCATTCGACACTTGTCGTCAACTATCTTTCATTTGGAGTGGTTAACGGCAATGTCGGTAATGGAATAAAATTTTTATTAAAAAAATATGTCATAAGAAAAATTAAATTAACAAGGAATTTAATATGATCAGATATCTTTTTTAACTTTTAATTTTTATTTTATTTATTAATGCCGTAAGGCATTCTCTACCAGTCAACCCGTGGCGTGCTGAGACATTGTGGTAGGTGCCTACATAGTAAATAAGAGAAAAAAATATCTTAAAACTTAATATATATATATATAATTTGTTAAAATAATAAAAAAAACATACCATACATATAGAGTAACAGTGGTAAGGCGCTCTAGCTTCGACATAAATGGGTAGCTCAAGCATCGGTAAAGCACCAGACTCTCCCAGGATACCAGAGTGATACATGGGCATAATCCTGCTATATTTCGTATAGTGAGTGCAGGGATAGGGGGAACCAATTACAGATAAAGCTGCTCTATACGACCTCAGGCGTAGATCATTTGTCGCAGTCACCACTTATCAATTCAAAAAAAGTTCTATTGAAATAGGTTTATACAATACACTTTTGAATCGTCAAGATAGCTAATAGGACCACTGCTTCGGAAGGCAGCTGTAAGCGAGAAGAAACGCCATGAAACTAGACCAGTTGCTGTTTTTTTTAAATAATAAATTATAAAATGTCAAAGAGTTGTCCAGTATTGAACCCAGAGCTGAAAGCTTAAACCCAAGCATATTTGTCAGACAAATATTCTATTAAAGAGTAATAAGATTTTTTGATAAATTGGTTTTAAATTAAAATTTGAAATCTGTTAAATGGCAAATCGATTATTTTTTGCCCAAAAACTTACCATCAGGTCAACTGATAAAAACCTATAAAAATGACCTAAAAGCTGCATATAATGCAATAACTGCTAGCGGGTGACTTGCTAAGTTATTTTAAATAACACAACTCGCTAATCTAATCGTAATATCTCCATTACAATACCGTTCTGAACTCACATCCGAGCCTCTTGACGCAGTATAGATGCATCATCAGTTTCCATAAGCAATACGCCATTAGCGCGGATTCGCTCCAGAAATAATGCGAACGCATTGGCTCTTGAGTCTTGACCCGATTTCTTTTTTAAGAACGCACGCAATCCTGACGTATTTTCGGCGGTGCCATCCGTACAAATTGGGAACGTTTGAAAATATCAAACAAAAGAAGATTCCTTCTCGCCAAATGAACTTGATCACAAATAGGAAAAATATTTGTAAAAGGTCAGATAAAATTGTAACATTTTAATATTCCCTGGTCGGTTTCGACCACGGCGGTATCACTTCTGGTTATTGCCACGTGGCATCAAATGCTCAGTATATATAATATATAGTGCCGTTAGCATTCGCGTAAACATAGAGGAGCTCGCTTGTCGTCTTACCTTCCCTATATGTATTCCGATGTAATGCATATGCAATAATATTCGAGGAAGGTTCATATGCAGTGAGTGAAATGTTACACACATTGACAAATACCGAAAACTTTGTGATGCACATCAGTTCCTCTGGTAAGAATCGGACATAGAATCCGCGATTTCCACGCGGCCCTCATCACATAGGAATCTCTCTATTACTAACTCGTTGATCTATTATTTGTTAGCCTAAATCAAATAATATAAAACAAAAAATAAAATAAAACGTATGTAGAATTTTTATCCAGTGTAGTGTGGCCACTGTGTATATGTTAGTTTACTGTATAACATTTTTTATACAATTTATTGTATTTCACCAAAAAATAGAAGAAATATGAGCTAGATCCCACTAAATCGTCCGGTAGAGCTCAATTGTAACTGGTTATGGCTTCAATTAGGCTAATTTATAATTTATTAACGATAAGCATTAAGATTATAATAATATAATTAAAATTTAAGAATACAATATAAGTGCTTTGCGGTATGATCACAAAGACTTTTTATTATTCTATTCCTTCTACCAAAAAATTTCGATTCAGCGACAGTAATATCTATCCAGACAAGACAAATTTTAAAATGTATGGATAAACATTTTAACTCTCATCTGGCCTATTGTGGTATCCCTCATTGCATCAACTGCATTTTTTTTATATAAACGGTGACAAACGAGAACACAGTTCACCTAATAATAAGTGATGCCTGCAGCCCATGGCAAACACGTTCATTCTACATATGTAATGATAATGCAGATACGTTGTCACCTAGCGAACTGTGAAACAAGCAGCTCTATGCTATTTTCTTAGCGTCTATAGCCTAATGGTTTAGGGTACCGTCTGCGAAAATTAAAACCGTAGGTTCGAATCCACCATTCGTAAATCATCTCCTAGCACAAGCATTTAAGCTTAGTTGGAATGGAAAACCAGAATATAAGTGATATTAATAACACTGCTAGCAGTCTTTAAATTACGCTGGTATTCTGCGTGGGCGTCTGCCTTCCCAATCGAGCCGACCAATTCAAGCTGCAGCTGGAAACAAAGTGCAATGTTAATCTGTATTTCACATAGAAATGGTTCTAACAGTAAAGCCTAAATTAGTGACATAGTAAAACAGCACAGCAATCCAAGCTTCGTGTGAGAACTGATATTATTAGTGTCATAGGCGTCGCAGTCCAAATATTCAGCCGGCGTGGCGACCTTGTTTTCATTTTCGTTCAACCATCGCGGCCCGTCTCGCTTATTGCTCACGACTAATAAATGACATAAGACGATGTAAAAATATTATAAATAGTGCGCTGAACGATTTTGCAAGTGATTCACGCCGCCATTGTAAAGTCGGATAAAATGCGAGAGCAATTTCAAAGGGGCGTTGATGAGGCCAAACAGCATAATCACCTGCAATAAGCTTTTAATTCTTATCTTAGTTTTTTAATATAATAAACGAATACACAGTTCACCTGATGGTAAGTGATAACTACGGCCCATGACATTCTACATTTATCTTCAACCAAGATTTAATATGCACACGATAATTTGTTTGTAAGATTGTTCGTAATGGGGCATTCCATATTAGCCCCTGGGGGCTAAAATGGAATGCCCCATTACGAACAATTGGGACTATGGTTCTCTTCACTTACAATACTCCTTGAGGCCGTGGTCTTTATTCAGTCGAGCAGCCCCATTTATATATCTCGTCTTGTATCCCAATCCGGATAGATACAAATAGCAATATCTACACGAGGTTATTAAGTTACATGGCACTAATGTAAGCGAGTGACTTTTGCACACAAGAATGAGAAAAGCGATTCCTTAATCGTAGATACTAATAGGATTTAAATTCACGAATTAAAACCCAATACAAAAAATGAACATTTAATAAGCAATTGCTTTAAACAATGTTATTTTATAAAGCAGGATAAACTAATGTTTGTATACGCGGTCCAATAATGATAACGTTCTATTTACAATTCCAAATTTGTATTTATAGTAACGCATTGACCCCGTTCCTGCTGTTTTTTCATTATATTTACAATATTTTCCGTTTCACAAGACCGCGGTAGAAGACAATGGGGCGGTGGAGAGGGCTTGATTCGCAGACCAGGTCGAATGTTAGTAAACGATTAACTGCTCGGGAATACCAAATATTAAAATTTTATGTTTATTTTTTAAACTTTAATTGCTTTTGCCGTTTAATCTAGTGGTCTGTGCCTTTACTTATTGAATATGTGGGTGAGAATTTTCTTCATTATTTCAGTCCATTTGAATCATGGGGACATCTTTTAGTTTTTTCTCTGCTCACTATAGAACTTATTACTTTTTTACGACCATAAAAAAAGGAACTAGGAACTAAGCAGAAATACCACCGCCACCAGAGATAAGATCTCCGATCTAGCTATACGGTAGAGATATCTTGAGTAGCCCTGTAGAGAGGACAATGCATGCAGTGAGAGATATTTTATTCGTCTATTTTATACATACTCCTTATGAGGATGGTACATTCCTAAGCCATGAAATATCTAAAGAACACTTAAGAATTTAATTGACGCCTTAATACTATACTCCTGCTTGATTACGATTACGGAGATATTTAATAGTCATTGAATTACGTTAACTGCACAGAACATGTTTAAGTGGTGTAATAATTGGCATAAATACGGCATTCAATAATCATTTCGTTACTCCCTACCCTAATCCGATGTAGTGCATGTAAAATAAGATCGTTGAATGGTACAGATTCTCACATACTATCAATATTAGGTCCGTTATCTTTCATACTATTAATGGAACATCAATTTGTAGGAGCCCAATATTCCGCGACGCATTCCTCTTGTCCGATCAAATAGAATGCATTGGAAAACGCAACGTTACACTAGAGCAAAACTAGTTTGGTTGGCTCGGACAGCCGGGTACCGTGTTGACTCTGAACGGACAGGTTCTACGATAGCTTTTGTTGGACCACACCGCCGGCCTTTAGCATACTTTGTCTTACTTAACACTTTCTGAACGTCTAACGTTTAGATTTGTTGAGTAAACAAATAACTAGTTCGATGTCTTTGTTTAGATTTATTAATTTGACCCGATTTTAGATTTTCTTTCACTATATTAAAGTTTCATGAGAGTATAGTAGTTAAATTAAATTAGGATAGATATATAATATAAATGTATTTATTGACTGTTACTTGTTAACAATCATAGTTATGTGTTACATATTACATGACGTGTACCCAATCACAATTTTACTGAAATATTCTATCTGGTACTTAAATAGGCATAACCAATGCAAAAGTAGAAGAAACCTACCTTATTTTTAATTTTAAGTAAACATAACATTTTTTACCTTTCTTTCATAAATGTGTGCGGGCTGGCTCGACCAATCTATAACATGTTTATATCGGTAGCATCGCTTTACCATGTTACACAAAAATTATTTACTTAAAAATACGGTTTTTGTTTGCGAGAAAAAATATCGTTGCATATCTTAGAAGAACGACTCTAAATTACTTTTATTCTAATAACTTACCCAGCTTATTTCGTCAAATTTTAGTATGACGTACTATGTTTTATTTGTGAAGTTGTTCTCTTTTGAAATATTCTATTGGTTTTATTTAATCTATATTCCAAAAGCGAAATAAGGGCTCTAATTTTATAAAAGCCGCGACAGTTGTCAAAATTAACCGAAAGTAATTTTGCTATATTTCTAAAATATAACAGAAAAGTATTTATATTTATTGTGAATTATTAACGCTTTTATTTAAAAACTCGTAAATTTTTGGTCTTCAATTTACTGTTTTACTAACGATAGGAATATAATTGTAACGACTTTGTCGTTAAACGGATACGGGAAGTTGAAGATGACTCAATCTTTCCATATTTTGCAAACACTTAGGGCGCGATAAGATTTTCACACTGAAGATGACTTCTTATAGGAACCTCCTCAGTAAAAGAGATAGCGGTTAGCATTAGCTGTAAAGAAAACATACGATAAAAGTATAGACAAGATTATTTATAAACTTTGTTTTTGTATTTTGTAAATTTATTTTGAAATATTACAATTCTGTTGCTATTTACGGGAGTAGTATGATCAACACAATGCCAAAATGTGATCAAACATCGTTAGGAATGACACTTGGAATACTAATGGCAAAACCCTACCAAAATGTAATGAAATCGTATGGATGCTATTGTTTGAATAAGTTCGATCCATGACAATTGATTGCTTTTGACGAAGTAACGCGACGCGACACGAAGGAAGCATTCGCAGAAATATTCTTGTACACATCACCTATAATAAAACGGCGCTAGAATTGAATGACACGCGCCAGAGAGAGGTCTGCGTGCAATCCGATACAGTATCGAGCTTCGTAGACGGGAATAGTTGCTTCCCTGGCCTGGCTGGCGTCCATATCCGATGACGCTACGAGATGGCATAACTCATGAAATACCTTAACGCGACTCTCAATCTTACTACATTGATGTTAGGTCGCTTTTTGTATAATAGAATAATGGGTAATACGTAAGAGTGTTGAGGAAAGGACGGATATAAGCTGCGTATGCGCATGCCCTTACGTAATACAGTTGACGATGAACTCGATACGTCACAGCGACGTTTCCGGATGACGGATGGTTGGATCAGCAGTACAGGACTATTATCGTAAATCACAGGATACTAACAATGGCCGGCTGCAAGGTTAATTGGGTTCTCTTGAGGATGTTCGAGATTAGAACAGATGTTGCATTCGATAAAGGAAATGTTGTATATGAACTTTGGAATTATATCAGGTTTTTGTTCTTAAGTTGATACTCTCGTAATGCGGGAAGCCTCTATTAAGCATAAAAGACTGTGTACGACGGCTGAGGAGCACCAGGTTGTGTGGAGCTGAATATTTATAATATATAAATATATATATACATACGAAAATATATAATAAATAAGTAAAAATTTACTAGTTACAGATTTGAGACCAAGACGAAAATGTTTAGTGGAGGAAGTACTGAGAGTACTATAACTTTTAAACCTTACGACAAATATTACATAGGCTTCTATGCAAATTTTATGTGCAGAATACAAATAACTTAAGACGGAGCCAAGCGGCATCATAAACAGAAGATGCAGCCATGGAATAGCGAGCAAATAATGTTACGTTCCGCGACTTTCTCCATTAGCATCTTGAAATTATTTGTTGTTGACAACGATCAAATAAAAACGTCCTCTATTTCTAGAATAAACATATAGATTCCATAACATTTTATTGGTGGAGCAATTTTACGATTCTCATTGAATATCTTTTATACTGAGTAAACATTTAAAAATATATCAGAAATGAAATTCGAACTTAAGTTACCCGTGTACTCGGAAATTTAAAAAATTAACGGCTGCAGATATGATTCAAGTTATACTTGTGACTTCAGACCTTCGCGGTCTAATATGAAATCTAGTCTATTACCAAGTTAGGTTATACTTATCTTAGGTCATATAAAAAACAGAAAAAAAAACGCGAACATGTTTTAGCATCATGTATTTATTGCATAGACTAGTCTATCCTGCCAGATAATTCAGTTTTCTGTGATAATAAAACTGACAACTGATTTTAAATGTGGACTATTCATTGCGGAGTATTGTATCTCGAAATCGAATCGAACTATTATATAGTATATAATTGTTAAATTTCAGTAAGTTTTAGTTCTGAAGTAAAGATTTTTCTGACAAGATAGCACACAGTTCACCTGATGGTAAGTACCTCAGGCTTATAAGCACATACATAGAATAAAATAACAGTGGTATAGCTACACTACAGTTTGTTTCCAGCTGCAGAATGAATGGGTCAGCTCGACCGGGGTAGGACGACGCCCTCACAGAATACCAGCGTAAAATAGTAGCATAAACCTGCTGTGTTTCGTCTGGTGAGTGTAGGGATCCGGAGATTTCTATTACTGGTGACGAGGCCTCAAGGGCGACAACGCATCTGCATTATGATTGCTTGTCAAGTATAAATGTAGATATCATGGGTCGCTCAGGTGAACTGTGGGCTCGTTTGTTACTATCGAAGTAATAAATCAATTGCACATAAGTTGATCCTTGAGGACTGAGATGGAATGCCTCTCTAGCAGTAACTGGTACTCCGTATCTTTACACTTCCGAAACACAGCAACGTTATGCTGATATTTATTTTATTTATTTATGATGTATGGCGGACTTAATGCCTTAGGCATTCTCTACCAGTCAACCTAAGGGTGATGCAGAGATGAAATAAGTTAGGTGTATGCTTAAAAACTTTGTCGCGATTAAGATACTATTACATTAATTATAAAAATACATATATAAATATATATAGTTATATACGTAATGTATGTAACAAATACAAATACATGTGAATACATAATTTATATTCGTAGGTGATATTTCATGCTAGTATTGCGGTCTACACGTGATCCTTGTCCAGGTCGAACCCATTTGTGCTGTAACTAGTAATAAACTGTAACGTGGCACCACCATTGTATCTCTTCCGCTGCGTAACGCTTACGTGACGTGGTTGACGTCAACACTTGTCCTTTTATAGTCGATCGTGATCTCTCCATTAGGCAGCGATGGCCTCCACTCGTTTGTATGTATTTGGTAACTGAAGATTAGCATGATAGTGTTAAACAATTAACCGACTACAAAAAGGAGTTTCTTGGACGTTCACCGATTTTCTACGCAAGGTTTATGCGATTCTTTTAGCATTTAACAGTGGTAGAGCTACGCTGCAATTTGTTCTTAGCTGCAGAATGAACGGCTCAGCTGGCTCGACCGGTGTAGAAACACGCCCTCACAGAATACCAGCGTAAAATAGCAAAATAATGCTGCTGTGTTTCGTCTGGTGTTTGTATGGATCCGTAGACCTTTAATACTGGCGACGAGGCATTTCATCTCAGTCCGCGAGGGCAACGACTCATCTGCATTATGATTCCTTGTCGAGGATGAATGTCGACGTCATGGACCGCAGAATCACTTGCCATCGGGTGAACTGTGTGATTGTTTGTCATCTTATATAATATTTTTTGTTCCAAACCTCTTGTGTATGATTAGCTGGCAACCCTAAAGGGACAGGAAACTTGAATGACGCTCACTTGCGCTGCGAACTAGCAACGTCCTTGGTAACAAGGTGACCAGCAGGAATTTGATACGAGACCGTTTACTTGGCTCGCGTACTTAAGAGATTGTATTGGCATAAAGTATATACATTAATTTACTCAAACTTAAACTGTATAAATATTAATTTAGGTCTGAAAGTAACGCTTATTAAAAAAATCATCTTAATGCATAGATCTAGGGCATTGAATCTCAACCATTTTCCGCGCCATCTACAAAAGGTAAGTAAAAAGTCTTGCGAATTAATAACTACATTTTAATTAATAGTTTATTAAACAAGATAAGATCTCAATTCAAATTCTTATTACACAGTGATATTTAGTTTTATAAAATTACATTGATAAATTAATATTTTGTATACAAGTTTAACTTATTAAAGAGACTGGCGCTTTAATAACAAAAGCGACCTCCTGATTGAGAGACGATTTTTTTTTTTCGTGCTGATTGCCGCTGTTAGCCCCAGGGCTTTTATAGTTTCACCGGGTTGAGAGGTGACCGAGCGCTTATGGCTCTCAGTCGAGACCTCTATATATGGGTAAACAGCGAAAGGGCTCCCGAGAAGGAGCCTCGGCTTGGACCGCTACCTTGTTTCGCGAGAGCGTCTGACTCAAGGGTGCCCGAAAGGGCCGAACCTCGGCTCGGTCAGTTGCTTCTGACAGAGGATTATCTTAATTAATATCACTATTATTATTAACTACCTTTACCACCAATTCAGAATGCGTGGGCGCTGGAGAAGAAGTGGCGCAAGAAACTCCAGCAACGCTTCTATCTGTATGGACTGGTTGAGAGACGATGAATTAGGAAATAGTACTGTAGTTTAAAATGAATCTATGAGAAGAATCCTGCAAAAAAAAAATACGTCTCTCTTTTTGAAATGCATATAACTACTAGGTAGTTAGAACTTGCTATTCCACTTACAGATAAGTGTTAGTAATAAAAAAAAACTATATTCATATGACACTCAAAGAAAATGTATACATAAGAATAACAAATAATATTCACTTAGTACCTTTATGTACGTGTACTTATGTACGGTACATAATAACCGTTATATAACATTACGATTATTAATCCTGTTAACAAACAATTAGCCTTATATCGCTTTATCATTTGAATTTGTTTTATATAATTTAGATGTGACCAACAGAAATACGTTCACCTGATGGCAAGTTATGAGTAACAACCGTAACACATCATCAAAAAAAATCATGATGTATTAATTATTATGGATGTTGGATCAGGATCCCTATACTCACGAAACACAGTTGCGTTATACTATATACTATTTAACGTTAGTAATTAGTGAGGGCGTGGTGGTCCTTCCCAGGTCGAACCAACCTATTCGTTCATCAAAATGCTACCCATCAGACTATGTTTATTACAAAAAAAAAAAAATTAATCCGAGCCAAGTTTTATAATTATAGATTACTTTTAGAGTAAAGTTTCAACAAATTGGACCCCCTGATTCACTCTCGGGAGCCATTGTGTTGGTTACCAATTAACAAAGGTTTCTGCCGAGTGTCTTAAACGCTCGTCGGCCACCTTTCAACCCCGGTGAAGCTGTAAAAGCCCTCGGGTTGACAGTGGCCGGAAGACTAAAAATTAAAAAAAAAAACAAGAACCAATTGTTTCCAGCTTTCTGGGATATAAGCATTGATAATACTGTAAGTGAGAGGACAAATTTGTCATAGCAAGAACAATACAAGAGATAATGAACTGTCACGTAATCCTATTCAAAAAAAAAAGCAAAAACGTCGCATTCAATTGTCCATTCATGTCCAGAGTCAATTAAAATATAGGCACTATTATCCAACATCGGGGGTTTAGTTGGAAAAACAAAGACGATACGCGTGTTTTCCATATAAAGTACCGATGAGGTTGCTCCGAAGCGCGTGGGCTCGAGGGCGTTCACCCCTGGACCCTGACTTATACCTGACTAATACCATCGCTTTTGGACCACATCCAAAAATAGTAACCGATCGTTGTAATAAAACCATTAATTTATATAAATATGGTCTGTATGAATATAAATATATGGGGGCCAGAAAAAAAATGCCAGTGTTGACGTATTGATTTCGACAGTGCAGAGTTTTGTAACGTTTAAAGTTACCACAGGTGAATATCAATTGTGTACATGGTGTTGACATACCGCAGCTATGAACTAGCATGGATCTAGCACCATGAAGACCAGAGATCGTATTACACAATACCAGTGTACAATAATAACGAGTCACTACTCTAGTACGTCTGAACAGTGAAAGAAATCAGACACGTAATTACTAGTTACAAAGAATTTTATTACAAAGAATTCCATCTTAGTCCGTTTACATTATTTCTTATCGATGATGTGCCGAGGAGTTCCATTTTAAGTTCTCAGTGGAGAAAACGCAACTGCATTATGATTCCTTATCGAGGTTGAATGTGTCATTGGCCGGAGGAATCCCTTACCATCCGGTATACTGTGTGCTCGTATGTCACGGTTTAATTCAATAAAATAAAATATTACTAAATATAAAATCGCTCATAAGTATTAACTCTTTACACTCCGAGCGATTTTTAAAATGGGCTAGCGACAACTGCCCACTAATTTTTTAGAAATAGTCACTTCAAGCGCTTTCATGAAAGATTTTTCTTTGCATATTATAAAAATTAAAAATATTTCCAAAAGATTTATTTATTTTCCCAATGTCAACAATGTCGCTTCAGCGGTGGACTACGAATTTTTAATATTAAGCTGAATATTTAGCTAAGTTGCAGTTTTTTCTTTATAGAATAGATGATAAACGAACTAGTCCAAGAAACCTAATGGTAAATGATTACCGCTGCTTCGCTTTAAGAAAGGTGTGGGCTCTTTTCTTAAGGGTCCCTTAGTCGTATCGGTCCACACTTTTTATAACAATTATGGGGATAGAGGCATTCCATCTAATGAATGAATGAAATAATGACAATGCATGTGTTATGCATCTAACGATCCTTGTCGATGACGGATGTAGATGTCACGGGTCGAAGTCACCACTTAACATCGGGTGAATTGTGTGCTCGTTTGTCACCCCTAATACTCTTTAAAATCAAGATGGACATAATATATCTATTAAACCGTGTCTAATCTAAATAATGACAATGTATGTGTTATGCATCTAACGATCCTTGTCGATGACGGATGTAGATGTCACGGGTCGAAGTCACCACTTAACATCGGGTGAATTGTGTGCTCGTTTGTCACCCCTAATACTCTTTAAAATCAAGATGGACATAATATATCTATTAAACCGTGTCTAATCTAAATAATGACAATGTATGTGTTATGCATCTAACGATCCTTGTCGATGACGGATGTAGATGTCACGGGTCGAAGTCACCACTTAACATCGGGTGAATTGTGTGCTCGTTTGTCACCCCTAATACTCTTTAAAATCAAGATGGACATAATATATCTATTAAACCGTGTCTAATCTAAATAATGACAATGTATGTGTTATGCATCTAACGATCCTTGTCGATGACGGATGTAGATGTCACGGGTCGAAGTCACCACTTAACATCGGGTGAATTGTGTGCTCGTTTGTCACCCCTAATACTCTTTAAAATCAAGATGGACATAATATATCTATTAAACCGTGTCTAATCTAAATTATCACCAATCAATGTCAAAGAAAAGTTAATCCGTTACAGACAACAATGCGGATTGGCAGACTTGTCATGAAATATTATTTTTTTATTTATCTCTAACACAACTATAACCACACTTTATCTCAACACTAAGAAGTTAAAGAAACATTTTTTTTTAATTTTTAATTATATACAGGCTTTTTCAGCAGGCTGAAACATGTCATCATAGGAGAGAATTGAAAGCGACTCGTGAGTGAATTTCTGTAGGACCTTTAAAATGAATTTTAATTACAAGTGATTCCTTTTTGTTTGATCAACTTCTGATAAAACGTTAAAGGCTATTTTCTATCCAACGAACCCTAGAGCTTGGAATAATATTCTTCACCGCCGTGTATGTGCTTAATCGGCACAATTGTGTTTATTAATTTCATTGGTGCCGACAGTAGGGATCGAACTCGTTTTCCTCGCATATCATGAAATTAAAAGCGAGTACTTACACACTGACTACGCCAAGGTATATAAATACAATACTAAAATATAAATAAGATAAATATAGACAAAAGAAACATAAAAATTAAAAAACACTGTTCTTAGTTAACTCTATAGATAAATTGTTTTGTTTTTGTTCGAAACCATTAAAGTAAATTTCATAAGTACATATGGTAGGTATTAATTTAAAATGATACAAAGACGAAATATTACATCAAATCATATATACATAATTATAGTTTATGTGATTTTTATTGTAAATTTACTTCGTTGGCCCTTCAGATAGATAAATCTTATAAAAAAAAGCTATAAAAAAATATTCTAAAGATATACAATGAGATACATTGTAAAACAAATTACGCATTCTAGATTTCGAATACATATCGAAGAGCAGAGACGAAAACAATGAAACTGAGAGAGGAGATAATGGAGTTGATAGTGTTATCACCGACAATGGATATGGCAATATGTTCCAATTGCAAATAACTCTTGAAATCGGTTATTTTCATTGTGTCCGAGATTTCATAGTAGCTAAATATGTATCATCTACGCTTCGTTCTAACATTTACAAATAAAATTGTTTAAATGTTCTTTAAATACTTTGTCAACCATCATTTAATAAATCAAAATTGACCTGTTTTAATTTTTTAACCGTTTTAAATGAAACACTAGGCCAAGCTTGTCGATTTTTTTTATGGCTGATGGCCGCTTTTAGCCCGAGGGCTTTTACAGTTTCACCGGGTTGAAAGGTGGCCGATCGCTTAGGGCACTCAGCCGAGACCTTTATTAATGGGTAAAAGGGCTCCCAAGGGGCCTCGGCTTAGACCGTTACCCTGGGCGCGAAAGCAACTGACTCGAGCTTGCCCGAGAGGGCCAAACTGCGCCTAACACCAGTGACCACATCCAAATTCGTTTAGACATTGTATAGATTAGCATGTACGAACGCAGAGACAGACAAAAGTCCGTTAACAATTGTATTTTTATTATTTTTATAATATTTACCCTTTGTATATAGATACATTTGACTTATAAATTGCGTGTCAGAATTTTGTAGATATTTTCTAAAAACATTTAGTGTGAAATAAAAAATCTAGCGTGGAAGAGTCATTACACGCACATATATATATATATATATATATATATATATATATATATATATATATATATGCATATGATGAATTGAAAACAAAAAAAAATTAACCTTTTCAATGTCATCTATGTTACCCACCTCAGCGGCAACGGGGTTGTTTGCTTGCCGTGTATATCTCCTGAGCGGAGATACGAGTGCAAATGGTTTATCGAACAAATATATAAAAAAATATAATAAAAAGAAATACAAGATTTCCGAATGCGTGCACGCAAACATGCAAAGATACTAGAGTAGTTGTTTGTAAAAGTTTTTGGTGAGCCATATTATAAATTTCTCCGAGTGCAAAGGGTTAATCATTTACTATGTATTAAGTTGCTCGTAATTGCTTATTACCACCGCTGTAGTAAAGGACCTTGCAACCAATGGGTACAGTTATATTGAGCTGTCAAGTCGCGTCATTCTTATCAGATAAGATTTACGTAGAGGAAAAATTGTAACAACATGCACCCGTCGGTGACAACAGATAGACAAACAAACTACTTATCCAGTGCGATGTATACGGATATTGAAGACGTACCTGTGAACAAAAACAAATGATCAGTAAGGAAGTCAAGTCAAAACAGTTTCGACCACGATGGTAACCAGAAATGGACCGAGGAAGAACCACGACTTCAAAGAATACACGCGTGAAAAGAGTCGTATCCAATTATACAATATATTATTCGTTATATTGTGTCTATTTTTTTATTTATTTACTCTTGCATTAATTTATCATTAAACAAAATTAAAATCTCACAAAAGGTGGAATTAATGCCAAAGTGTGGTGAGATATTGTGATAGGTGTAGCAATAAACTAATTAATAAAAAGAAAATACTAAGAATATTTAATTTAATATATACAAATAAAGAATAATACATAATAGATACATATATATTAAATAGATAATACATATATAAATACAATACAATAGCGGTAGTTACCAGTAAATTTCATATGTGGTTGGAATTATCGGACTTGCAACTTAAGTATAGTCATAAAAAAAAATAGTTTTTAAACTGTTTTTATTAGTTACCTTCCTGATGGCATCGGGTAAGGAGTATCAGAGTTGTGTAGCTCGAATTAGTAGCGTGAATTTTATTTAAAATTCATACATACTAAGTACATCCATAGTAATTATATAGGAAAACGAAAATAGCAAAAGTATATGCAAAGGCGCAGCTTATATTATTAAAAATCGTCCTACGGAACCTTTCGTACATAGCTACAATCGCTGGCAAACGCACACGGCCAGTTTTTTTAATTATTTTCCCTAGGTCACTAAAAATTGACGGCCAACGAGACGATAGAAGAAATATTACAGTATAAGCAGCTAAAAAGCAAATGCTATAAAAAGTCTAAGGGTCAGTGCACACAAACCGTAGTGACCGCGAAGTGAGCGATTAAGTAACAATTTAAATTGAACTTAATCTACTTTTATACACGATTGAACACAGTTTAGACTGCTCAAAGCAATATGATTTTACTTCACAAATTTCTGTCCTGTGATAACGAAAATTTCAATTTTTAATAAATCAGTCGCTTCCTCGACAGTCCGTAATTACCGCCGTCCGTACAATATAATGCAGGAACAATTATGTTTTTTTTTTCGGGCTGATGGCCGCTGTTACAGTTTCGCCGGGTTGAGAGGTGACCGAGCGCTTATGGCGCTCAGTAGAGACCTCTATTAGTGGGTAACCAGCACAAGGGCTCCCTAGAGGGAGCATCGGCTTGGACCGTTACCCTGTTCCGCGAGAGCGTCTGACTCGAGAGTGCCCGAGAGGGCCGAATCTCGCCTCGGTCAGTTACTTCTGATTAAGAATTATCACATTAATATCTCTTGCAGGAACGAATCGATATAATTATGTAGGTGACGTTTTATAGGTCATCAAAATTCTCGGAATAATTGTATGATATATATTCCGTTAGCATAGTTGATAATGTCTGGCACATGGATGGCAACATGGTTAATATTTTAAATTCAAACTATTTATGATCTCTAATTATCTTAGTAATAAATATAATACCAACGATACACTGTTTCAGTAAATTTTAGTATTTCAATCCACCACTGTGCGCTTTACACGAAATTATCTTTCACAACTGCTCTATGGAATCTAAGCTATCTAAAGCTATCGCTAGCTGTATTTCCAAAACGATACGACCTAGGTACATGTACAGGGACCTTCAAGAAAAGAGCTTATACTTCTCTTAAAGACGGGCAGCTCATTTGCGACTCCTCTGTCGTTGCCATGTTCATGGGCGGCAGTAATCACTAATAAATACATCACAATACCATCAGTTGGGCTGCATGCTCATTTGCCACATATTCTATAAAACCATCAGGCGAGCTACTTTTTTCGTTTGCCATCTATTCTATGTAAAAATGTCATCGTTCTTCGTCCACAGGGGTCGGAGTGCAGCCGCACCAGCTTCGCAGCAGCGTCGTTGTCTCCCTACCCAGCGGGCCTCCTGCTCGCGAGTCTGATTAGATAAAACTGTAAAGGTCTCTGGACCAACAGCAATACTAACACCAAAAAAAAAGCATACCACTGATATTTCGTACGGTGAGTCTAGGGATGGATGAAGAGATTATAATGGGCTTGATTCTCACTCATCATATTACAAAAAACTAAACATATTTTATTTTAATTTATCCAACATCGACATTTAAATTGCAATATGACGTTACTTAACGTAAGGTAATTTCTAGATGACCTTTAATTCTCGAAATTTTAGCCAAGAGCGAGATAATTCACGAAGCTGCAGTGCATGCAGGTGATTTGGTCACGATTGAGCCCGGTCCGACCACTGACGATGAGAAAGTATAAGTAGGAAAGAGGAAAGTGCGTGAACGCAAAAACACGTCCGTCCGCCCATCGACCTGGAATTCAACACTGCTGAACCGCCACGAGATGGGGTCATAGAACTGAGCGAATGAACTCCATTGTACATGTGAAACTTTCTTAGAATAAAACCTTAAATTTTAACGAAAAAAACTTTGTCTTCTAGACGATTACGATCATGGCGACTCTTGTTATATTAGAGGTGACAGTACATACAGTTCATCTGATAATAATTGATGAATGCAGCCCATGTCATGTGCATTCATCCTAAACAAATATTCAAGATGTATACATGCGTTTACATCCCCGAGGACTGAGATGGAATGTATGGGTCTCCGTATCTCTACACTCAGAATACAGCATCATTATGCTTTTCCTGGTACATTCATTTACATTAGTACCTGGGTGTGTTCCCCCTCTGGTTGAGCCGACACATTCATACTAAAGCGTGGCTCTATCACTGTTAGATTATTACCACGTATTTATCAAATACACAGAAAATAATAAAGCGCCATAAATATTTACGCAAACAGAGGCAACTTACTTGTAGTCTCTTTCCCTAGTCCTACGTAAATAGTAGTAATGAGATCGGGGGAATGTTGAGATGCAGTAACGCAATATACATTCCCACGATCCACGGCATCCAGATTCATCATCAATAAGGAATCACAATACAGATGTGTGTCAGGCCTGAGTACTTAAATATCTCTCGTCACCAACAATAAGACCTCCGGTTTCTTTTATTGACCTGACAAACCAAAGTAAAAGCTAAGCTATGGTAGCTTAGCTTCTGCTGTGGTTTGTCTGGTGAGTCTAGTATTCTGTTAATGTTAGTCCGCGCAGACTTGCCATATTCTAACCGACCCACTAAACATAATTATGAAATTATCAAAAGTTTTAAGACCTTCAAGGCTATGCTGATGAGCTCTTATATTGATAACAAATAATAAATAAAAGAGATGCGATGTGTTTCCTACACACATCTATGATGTATTAGGTCCTCGTTACCGGAGCAACAAGGTAACCATAATTGCGGAGCAAATAACACGTGTCACATAAAACGTGCCGAATCAAATGAAACGTGTGGTCATCCTCTGCGAAATTGACCGTAATTGTCCAACAATGAAATTATGTTTTGTGTCTTGTCATGTTTTGCGTAATAGTTTTAACTTAGTACTTACTGGTCGGACTATCTATCATTGTACAAGGCGTCTGCATTATGATTCCATATCCAGTACGAATTTAAGTGACAAGAGTCGCAGGATTGAATTTTCATCAGGAAAACTATTGTGTTCGACACTCTTAATTTTATTGATATAGTTTATACATATAACATGCGATATTTGATTACAGGCTTTTTTTTTGAAGGAAGGATTTTTGGTCCGTTCTGATGTAGAATTTAATTCTTTCCCGTAAGTGTTTACCAAACTCAACTCTGTTTTACATTAGGTTAATTGTGATCAAAGTTGGACGACTAAAATTAATGTTGAATATCAAATTAAAATTATTTGTTACTGGAACTTAGAAGTATAACACTAATAGAAAATTTAAAATGTTATTTGGGGATATTGCAAAATATCGAATGCCAGATACCTCTCTCTCCTTATAATCTACGTAAGAAAGTGAGGGGAAATTGAGAGATTTAATATATTATGGGCGATAAGCTGATAACCTGACACAACAAGCCAATAAGATTCACCTCTTAAGCGTATAACTATTTTTAACATTGAACGCCATTGTTAAAAATGGTTACACAACAGGTTACTTAAGCTAATGACGCTCATACTATCAAGTGTAGACGCTTTTGTGTTGTATTGTATATACAATGTTATTATTATATTTCTATAACCCTATTAGTTTAGACTTTAGACGACTAACACTGCATTTTTCTGTTAAAAACTAAAGATTGTTATCGACTTAATTTCAGCCTAATAATAGAAAAATATAATTCGTAATTTTTTGTCATACGTCTTTTACTTGACTCTACTACTCCTGTGTTTCGTATAGTTTCGTTGGATATCGAATGTGGGTCAGAAAACAAAATCAAATTAAAAAAAAGAAATAAATGGCATTCAGAATTTAAAGACATGTGTACATTTACGAGTCAGGGATAGGAGCGACTAGAAGAAATTCTTTAAAACATACTTATTTTTATATAATACGTCTAGTGCGATGGCATCGGCACGAAAGTGTACTAGTTGGCAAACCTTCTAGGAAGCTGTCGACCGGGGTGGCGAAATGCGCGCCGTTTTACTGTCACGCATCTAGAAATAAATATTCACGAACTACTTTTTTCTACAGCCAAAAACTATTTTGGGAAAAAAAGTAAAAGGTATTATTGACTTTCACAATGTAACCTTCTTTATTATATGAATCACATTATTGAAAATTTATGGTTTAAAAAAAATATAAAAAACATGCTTTCAATAAATTGAATTGAGGCTATCCACTCCTCCGTGTAGTAGAACTCTAATGGATGTTTTTATTACTTACTATTAGCTTTAAAGTATTATATAATTATTTTGCCATCAGTATTATATAAATTTACTAAGTTTCAAATGGATTTGATAATTAGAAATGAGTTAAATTTTAATTATAAACATCATTATTTGAGTGTTGTTACGAATGTATAATAATCAAGGTACACGTTTTAAAATAAAGCGCGGGAAAATGACAATTGAAAATTGGTGATTATTTTTTTTTCATAGAATAGGTGTTAAATGAGCAAGGCGATGGTATGTAGTCGATTCATCCTCTCAGTCTGGGCGAATAACAATTTTCTTTATTTTATAATCGGGCGTATAGAACTTTAATACATTCAATAAAATGGATTGAATTAACTTATTGATGAACGCGCGAAAAAGAAAACACGAAGAGACCGGTTTTGTTGTTTGTGAGTCAAGTTGAAGTTTTACAATGTCGATTTAATGGAATACTTTTTACGATGCTGAGGCCGTGAGGGAATTTCTTATAACTCTGTACGGGTCGAATACTATGAATTGATAATATAATGTCTATCTATGATTTGAATGTTTCAATACTGACGACAATTTTAACTGCTGATCTTCAGGGAAAGAATAAATCACTTTAATAAAATTATTAGTATAAGTAACATTAGTATTTAACATGTGTGTAAGCTTTATTTTTCTTTAATTAATATAAAAAGTATACTTTTATGGTATACGTGAGGGAATGTCATATAAGTTTGCACAGATTCAAGCATTGTTATATACTGCGATAATTTAATGTCTGTGATTTGAATGTTTAATTCCTGGCGACAATATTCGTCAGGGAAAGAATAAATTATTTTATAAATTGTGTGCATAGGCGTTATTTTTCTTTTTTTTAAATAGCTCAAATTGCTAAAAGCATCAATTTTTTTTTTTTTTCTAAAATGGATAGGTTAAATACAATTAATATAAAGCATTAAGGTACTAATGCCATTGTAATTTTTAAAATCTATATGTTTATTGTTAAAAGTATTTTTAAAGTAAGTTAAATATGTTATGACAGTATTTCTATCAGATGTCTAAAAGGCAAAATTTTATGGTAAATTTAAGAAACAGGTAAGGTTGGAATATGAGTGAGTGGTCATGAAGCACAGTCGTCGCGTTCTGCGAAATAATTTGTCAGGAAGTTGGGGAGAGGAGGAAAGAAGTACGCAGACAAGAAGAGAGGAGGGTATATCATGATTGAGGCCAATGCGGCAAACATGGTGGTAGTCCGTCACCTAATCGTGTAAAGCCTCGAGACCGCGCGCGTGCGCATGAATGGATGCAGATCTCCAGGTGCATGGCAGCCACAAGAAGGGGGCCTGGGAAGTATTTTTGTGGTTCCGCTCAAGGGCGTCCTGAAGATCACCGGAAGGAGTCCGCCATAACTCTTCCATTGCTCTCATGGCCAAAAGGTTTCCGTGAGGAAAGAAGAAAAGGTTAAGCTAGAAGATCAGAGTTACAAGCTGAAATACAATATACTATTTAGGAGTGGTGATCTAGCCTCTAAAGGAGAATATTTGTTTTATTATTATTGTCTCTTTTTGAAATTTACAGATTATCTAGCAAAGATAGATTCATTGGATATATTGTGTAATGTGTGAAGATCAAATTCTATCTGTATTCTGTCTGTGAAACATATCGTCCCAGGTTGGAATCTCACCATATTATACACTATACCTAGCATTGTAATTTAGTTGGTAGTGTTAAACGGGAATGTGTGTAATACTAATATGGCTAGGATTCGTTTCCTGCTAACCACCACAGCTATTATATACACCGCGACATGCGAGGTTTGAACAGATTCGAATAGATCCGGGAGCTCAAATATATTGATAGTTGAGCTTTTGATAACGGGCCAAGTGGTTAGGATAACCTTCGCACATTTTCTGATAAAACTGACCGAGATTAAAATCATGTGAGTCAATGTTGTATACTTGAACTGAAAATTTTACTTTACTCCAACAAATAGTTATATATGCTTATATCAGTAGGAAAGAGAAAATTTGACGTAACTGTAAAATTTTCACCTTCAGTCATTTCTATTTTTTTTTAAATATGATGAAACATCCCCACTTATTATGATTAGATTATTTAGAATTTAAAAAAAATAATTATTTCATTCTTTATGTCAATATTTTATTATTACCTATATTATATCGGTAAAACCCAACAACTAATAAATCGATTGATTTATTAATGAGCTGCCATTACCGTTATGTCGAAAGGTTATGAAGTATAAATTATGAAAACCAGTTGTGTTGAATCATTATATAATAGTTAAAATATAGGCAGTACATGATTACTAATCACGTAGTGCCTATATTTTACATGAGATTGATGATAACGATAATCACACTTATCTTTAAGCCCACAAAACGTAACTAGACAAAGAGCAATTCTATTCGGAGATCAAAGACTAAAATAGGCAGGCGTGCATATTTATGAAATATCACTGGCTAATTATATCAAACTACGCCTGTTCATTTATAGGTCATTGGATCGCTTTTGTCTGTGTGTACACTCCCAGGGATTGTCGACATGCACGTGTTCACTCGGGAATTCGATTGTGATAAATCGATTGTAACTTGACAATAATCCATTTTTTCTTATACAATGTATTATAGTCAAGCTACAATCAAATAATATAAATCTAGCATTGCTATATTCCCGTCATCTAGTCCAACTAGGCTTTTATGCTTGCGCTAGGTTCACTACACTAGTTGAATGGCGGATACGAACCTACGACTTTAAGTTTGGCAGACCGTACCCTAAACCACTAGGCTATTGACGCTTTAAGAATAGTATATATGTATATTGGGTTGTGGAATAAGTTAATAAATACAATCCGCCTGATGGTAAGCATAAACTAATTACTACATTAGTCCTGAGTCCTGGATAATGAGTCAAGTTAGGGTGTTATTACACAGGACTAAGGTGGAATTGGTTTGATAAATGGTTGTGTATTATCCATAAAATATGGACTATGGAGTGATATCTTTCAATTAATTAATTTATTTATTTAAGCTTTATATACATTGATGTATAAAGGCGGCTCAATGCCTTAGGCATTCTCTACTAGTCAACCTTAGGGTGATGCGGAGATGAAATGGGGTAGATGAAATTATACGAATAACTTAATGTAAAGCTATATATAATCTACACAACCAACCTAAATAAAACTGGCCATGTGAGGAACAAGGAGTGCCCATAACTTGCACGTTCTAGCGGAAATTAATATTGAAATTGCCGTTCTTCAGTATTGGCCATTTCAAACCAAAATAAAGTTTTGATTGGCTGTGAATTCTAAATTCAAATTAATTTTGTTTTAGAAACATGACATTCTTTTTACAAAGTCATTCTTTTGTTTATTGATTAGCTTTGAAATTTCATTACGTTTGAATATTTTTCGTCATAATGGACACTATAAAAATATGGAATAAAAGTTCAGTCGTGGCATCAACGCGGCACAAACGGCACGTAACATCAACAACGTTTACAGAGAGAACTTTACAAACGAACGCACAACCCGTTATACCAAATGCCCGGTTCCGTTTTGGAAATTTTGATTTAAAAATGTCGTGGTCGTCTAGACACTGGTCAACAATGATGAATTAATGGCGGTTGTGGAAGATGATGATACTCGAGCTAGCAGCAGCTTTTAGTGTTAACATCAAAACAATATTGGTACATTTGCGATAGGTTGGCAAGGTAAAAAAGCTTGATAGATAGGTGCCCCACGAACTTAACGATCGCGAGCGCAACGTACGCGTTTAGACCTGCCTTGGACTGCTCAACTGTCATCGATTACATGGGTGATTACTTTGAGTAACAGAAATAAAAAAGTTTGAAAAAAAAATACTTTAACTTATTTCATACAATACGGCAATTTCGTAGGTAAAGGCCTACTATATCATACGATGACGTCGCACACATTTTTCATTTCTCTCTGGAGCCAATTCTGAAGTCCACACAGACGAAGTCACGGGCAGATGCTAGTATTTTTTAGTATTTTTGCATTGATGTACGTACAGTGTGAATAATAACTTCGTCTAAGACCACCACACAAAAAACAAACAGCCGCTGAGCGTGAAAACAAAATGGACATTACCAATCGCCGAGTCGCGTAATTATTCACAGACTGTAGTATTACAGCATCCCATGGTTTATCGTGTTTTCTCTACATAATTCAGTTTGTCGGGACTGAGCGACCGGGCCGTTAGCTGCAAATGCTTTCCATGTACCAGGGTTTAATGTGGGTTAATGATCAGATTAAAATAACTTTATATACGATGGCATACATACATACACATGTTTGAAACTCCGTTCATTAAAAGGCCTATAGTTGATATAAATAAAATATTTTTTTAACATACAAAAAAAGCCCATATCTGTTACAATTTCTTAGGTATATGTTTCTTAGGTATATGTGTATATAAAAGAGATATATAAAATAAAATAGAGACATTATAACAGTGTAACAGTTTGAGACCTATAGGGGGTATAAATGAAATAATTTAATACATATAAAAAAAACCCATATCTGTAAGTAATATTTCTTAGGTACATAAGAGACATGGTATATATCCGAAATATATAAAATAAAATTGATAGACATTATTACAAAACTGTCTGTAAACTGTGTAAACTATGCTTCGCGATAAGAAAGCCCATATTTCTGGTTTTATGAATGGCTCCTTATTAATAATTGTCTTGGTTTAATGGACTTTTTAACGGTGGCATATGACATGCTGTAGGTAATTTATGGGTGCAACATGAATGAGCTGACTCGACCGAGGAAGGATCTCGCTCTCACAGAATACCAGGATGAAACAGCAGGACAATGCTGTTGTTTTACGGTGTGTAGTCATATAGGGACCTAATTACGGTTAATGGGTCGTATTCTATCTCATTCATTACGGGTGACAATGAATGCATATAATACCAGAAACTTTGTGAGGATGGATATAGATGTCATGGGTCGCATCACGTATCAACGGGATAACAACACACAATAACATTGACTTAACTTTATGCTGATATTATGTGGAAGCAAAAGTCGCGCGAACTCGTTGTTAAATTGAGATTACGTTGTAAAGTAAATTTTAATAGTAATTCATACCGATACCGCTTTAATGTTAGCTGCACTCATTAGTCCGTCAGAAGTAACTCACCGCCGTGGTTCGGCCCTCTCGGGCACTCTCGAATAACTTGCTTTCACGGCCAGGGTAACGGACCAAGCCGAGGCTCCCTCTCGGGAACTCTCGTGCTGGTTACCCATTAATAAAGGTCTCGGCTGAATTCCCTAAGCGCTCCGCCACCTTTCAACCCGGTGGTCTACGAGCTAGCTCAGTGTCTAATTCACGAATACGCGTGTAATCCGAATTCCGAAAAATATTTCGTAAACATGCTATAGTCCACAAATCCACAGTGGACTATGGACTAAGCTCTAGGAGTGGGATTTTTATTCATGTTGTGTTTTTTTTTAGTATAGGCGGCAAACGAGCATGCAGCCCTCCTGATGTCAAGTCAAGTGATCACCTCCACCCGCAGGAATACCCGCAACACCAGAGGAGTAGCGAATGCGTTAATTGACGTTTAACTTTAACGTGGAGTCGACTGGCATATATCCGTCACCGGATGGGCGGCTTGGAAACGATTATAAACGGCGTGAGTATATAGAATACTCATCTGACAAAGTCATCCATACTAAACTTGAACGTTGTATACTTGTACTGTACTTGATTATGTACGTTGTACTAAGTGCGCGGGAAGTTGCGATGATGCTTTAGGATCATCAGCATAGGATCGTGCTTCGTGATAATTTGGAGGAAGCCTAAGTTTAGTAGAGGACTAATGACGATGATGCTTTTATATACTACTTCCTGCAATGACGCAAGATAATAATATTTTTTTGAGAGGTCATCTACCCGAAAAATTATACGGCTATAGCGATATCCGGTTATTACCAGACGTTAAGGGTCGTACTATAGTACCGGAAGTTGCATGAAGAGGCACTGGCTCGTTCTACAGTTCTCTGCCGGCGATCAACGCTATATAGAGGAAGTAGAATTAGAAGGAGAATTTTAATCAAAGAAAAGGGCAACCAGATGTACAAATGTTTTGGGTGTTCCACAAAATAATAATCCTTTATTTCTCACCAAAGCATTAATTAAACGACGAGTAATGGTATGGAATAAATAATATGGATAGTGTTAATATTAATTGTTAGTTTTATTTCGGGCATATGGCCGCTGTTAGCCAGTTTACAGTTTCACCTTGTTGAGAGGTGACCGAGCGCTTATGGCGCTCAGTCGGGACCGCTATTAGTTGTTAACCAGCACAAGGGCTCCCGAGATTGAGCCACGGCTTGGACCGAGAGGGCCGACAAGTGTTGTTAGTAAGACCTGGAGCTTGTACAAAGTTTTCACCTGTTTCACAAGTCGCCATTATACGCCTCATATTTACCAGTAAGAATATATTATGAGGAAATATGAGCGATTAAAAGGTGCTAGTGTAAATTAAAAAACATAGTATATAATAGAAAATTGAGACTTAAGACAATGCTGATTTTTACATTGGAGTTTGTATGTTTGTCGTATTTTTGAGTGTGTTTGTGTGTGACTGTGTGGATATAAGCATCGAGTGTAGTGCCGCAAGAATTAAAGGTGTACCACGCTTCTGCTTCGTATTTTCTAGGTTTGATTTTAAAAACGAATGTGCTTTGTTGCAATTGGTGTATCACAATTTGTTGATTTTCGGTTCTGGATGTGTTGTGGGTATGTGCCATGTTTTATTTTGGATCTAAACCTTCCTTAGATCTTGTTGTACATACATAGTACTAAATAAGAGGGCGATGAGTGAATGTCTGACGTGTGATGGTCAGTTAGCGCGAATGCTAACTGTATTATGATAAATCCTGCGTGGATACCATCTGGAGACAGATATTGCAGTCATATTTTACCAGAAGTATTAGACTTCGACTAGTGATAGATAACGGGATTAAATCACCAAGGATAATATCGAAACACTAACAGGGGCATACAAAGCCGTTAAGTTAACCGAAGTTTGCGATAACTGAATCGATTAAGTGAACGAAAGTGAAACGTGGGCGACGCGTGGGGTCGCCAACACACCGACATCAGCCACATAACGGTTGCTGCATGCCCCACGAGCACCGCCCACGGGATAGATAAACAAATACTAAATTAAATAATAAGTAGAATTGCTAGCGCGATGATGTCATCGGACGCGAACAAAGTTTTGACAATAGTAAAGTCAAGAATCCTGGAGCAGCTTATTTTGAGCTGCTTTTTGGACAGGGGCTGGACCACGCCCTCGTCGAATACCAGCACGATATGGCTTTTGTTAGCGTAGTGACGTATTCAGAGGCGTGATAACGCATATGCATCTTGATTATTTGTTAACGATGGACGTAGGGCGTTTATGGGGTGCAGTTACCACTTACCCACTTACAGGTGAACGGTGTGCTCATTTGTCACCCCTAATATTTAAAAAAAATTACGTCGTTGGCAACCCTGGAAGTATGTTTGTAATTAGGTAATAATGTTGCCACAACCTCTGCCAGATATCGGCTCGTGTCTAATCAAGACTAATGACCCGTTAAACGGTCGCCGTGCTCTCCCCACATACACAGTTCTGAACAGCGAACAAGTATGCGGAAATAGACACAAATCTCTTCATTAGTACGTTCGACGCGAATTAGCGAATGTCGGTAACATTTGGTTTACAGATGTCTGCCATTTCAGGCATTTACGAAACTGGGATACCTGTGGTTTTTTTCTTCTTTTTTACATTAAAACTAACAGCCTGTGTAAACGCATATAATAATGTAACTGAAAACATAAATATTTTAATATCTTTATAATAATTATTATAATTTTAATATTATTCAGGTTGGCTTAAAAAAAATATTGTGCATAATTTGTATCGAATCCATTGTTTTCGTGGTCGATAACATGTGTCGTTAAAGTTCCAATGCCGTAAAAGCTGCCAGTCTCTTCCTTTTCCTCTTTAAGTTTTAGTTAAAGGGGGCAACATCTCGACTGAGCGCCATAAGCGCTTTCACCTCTCAACCTGGCAAATTATAAAAGCCCGAAAAAAAAGGGGCAACATTGGGTTATCATCTCATTGAAAAAAAAGTGCTTTTACAGCGGCAAATGTGTATATATCGAGCAATATCAAAAGCATTTTTGAAATAAAGTTTTTCAACAAAAATTTAAAATTCAACTCCCGTCAATGCGAAAAGTCTGCGCAAACAAGGACGCGCAGATCAAAGCCGCGTCCTCCATTCAACCTGACACGGGTCAAATTAGCATATGCGATGCTTCGCGTGTTTGGCATTGTGGCTGCGTCGCAGCATCGGGGACGAAGAAAGTGGCTAGTCTTCGAAAAATGACCACACGAGGTACCGTAGGTGTGGATTTACATTATAAACAATGTAGGGTACCGTACTGACCTCGGGCTCTCGAACGCGCATAGTTTATATGACCGTAGGCGGATTTTGGGCGACCATTCCGGTTATATATTATGTTTTTTTTTTAATTTTTATAAAATCGGTGGCAAACGAGCAAGCAGAAGCGTCAATGGCCTAATGGTTCAGGGTGCGATTCGACTATTATCATTAACCATCTCCTAGCACAAGCATTTTCAGATTACTTGGAGCGGTTAACCGGAATTTTAGCAGCATGGCTATAACTCTCTTAAAAAATAAAAAAAAAACTTACCTGATGGTAAGTAACTACCGCCGCCCATGAACATCCGCAAGACCAGAGGAGTCGCAAATTCACTGCCAGCCTTTAAGAAAAGTGAAGGCTCTTGTCTTGAAGGCCCTAAGTCGTATCGGTTCGGAAACACTCCTGGCGATAGCTAATTCCACAAAGTAGTTATAGTGCTAGAAAATTTAGCCTAAAGCGAACAGCGGTGAACAAGTTTCAAAGGTGACAACTTTATGACATTGACGATTTCTGATAAATGCTTTATTGATGATGTAGGACGAATTATAGTGCCGTAAATATCAGTACATACGAAGTCTACGTACATCAGGGTACTAGAGTCCACCCCGTATATATACAGGGTGTCCCGTATGTAGCACAACAAACTTAAGGGGAATTTTAGTTGACACAAAAACTCACCTCACCAGACATTAAAGAATTACCTACGTAAGTGTCACCCTTTTTTGAGATACTCAGTTTCTTTTTCTTCTAAATTAATTTCAGGCGATCAAGGGTACACTCACCCTTCGATCGGCTGAAATTAATTATTTATTTATTTGCTAAGAAATATCTTTTTTTTTTATAACATTGAGAGTAATAGAGTATACAAAAGCATACAGTTCGCCTGGTGTTGATTGATTCCTGCGGCCCATGACATCTACATTCATCCATAACAAGGAATCATAATGCAGATGCCTTGTCACCCCTGAGGACTGAGATGGAATGCCACGTCACCAGTAATAAAGGTCTCCAGATCCCATCACTCACCAGACGAAACACAGCAGCATTGTGCTGTTATTTCACGCTGGTATTCTGTGAGGGCGTTGGACGCTTCGTTCGAGCTGACCCATTCATTCTGCAGTTTGAAAAAAACTGCAGCGTAGCTCTACTACTGGAATAATCTGCTTACATCAATACAATTTGGGTAAATATATATATGTAATCGTAAATTTAAAACCTAAGTAGGTTTCAATATGTGTTCCAATGTTACTTTACTCGCCACATGGGTTTTTTGCCACATTATTTTTTTCACATCCGTTGAGGACTGAAACGGAATGCTACTTGTTACCTATTCGAGTCTCGTTAAGGAATTCGAATATACGAGGTTTGAATAAAAAAAAACAAAACTTATGTGTAGGCCTTGACCACAGATTCCGAAACAGTTTAGTGTTGGCATTTATAGATATAAAATAATAATAATATGGGTAGAGCACCCATATTATTCCGTTACTTCCGTTATTCTTTCATAGTACAGGTCATACTCCTCCGGATGATGTCAAGAAAAGTTTCTTTTAAATCTCTTGTTCGACAACATTATTTGAAGGCAAATAACATCTGATATGTCTATTTCCTCTCGATATATATGTATGTATATATATATGTGTATATATATATGTGTATATATATACATATATATATATATATATATATATATATATTGTTAAATCCATGTATAATTTGATATTATTATCTAATTAACCTTTTTTTTATTTAAAAGCCACCAACATAATCTGTTGTTTAAGGAACATAAAGAATAAATAAATAAATAAATAATTATTAAAAAATATTCAACAAACTATACCGGAATTAAATTGTCTACCTTATCATCACATATTTAAATAAAAATATGCACTCCTGGAATATATAAATATTAGTTTGAGGTGCAAATTGTTTCATGCTTTCAGATCTTTAAAAGGATATCCTCCTATTCGAATTCTACCTAAGATATCTTATTATAATTGATAATATCAATTGCGTAAGATATAGTACAGTGCCGCATTAGCATAAGCCTACCTGTTACCTATCCAGACTCTTCATGGATGAAGTAACAACACATATGCCTGTCAAATGCAATCTATCGTTCTAAACAATAAGATCACCGGTTTCTCTCATACGTGATGTAAGTAGAAACTAGCTAGAACGTGGCTCTAACACTGTTGAGGTACCTTATCTCCCTGATCATCATGTCATCTGGTAATAACCAAAAGATCATCTTCAATAATTTATTTTTATAGTATCACGGTTATTTACACTAGTACTATTAAATCACGTGTGTTTATTGGCACTGCGTTGCGTAAATATACTGGTTAAATGTATGCGAGATTTGGTGTATGCCGATATACCGCACTGTTGTGTGGCGGAATTGAATTTGTATTTTCCACATGAGTTTTGTTAATAAAATTATAATGTAACAATTGTATTTGTATTGTATATTTTAGGATTGAGAAACCAGAACTGTTCACCTGATGATAAGCGATGAACAGTCAGTGCCACGGGGCACTATCTGCAAATTCAGGAAAATCATTTTTACTGTGTGATTATTGTATGAAATCAAGACCGTACTTAACTCACGATTCTAACGATGTATAATTTTCACAAAACGACCATAAACAAATAATTTATTGAAACTTATTTAGGGCATTGTCTGTCGGGTCAATTAGTATATTATGATTACAATATGTCAAAGCTATTTTTACGTTGAACTTTCACAATGACATACATAAACAAAAACCTGATAGGAAAACATTTCAGTACTCTTTATACACTTCTGTAAAAGTACAACGTTGTACGTAATCACACGTGACTTAATTTATTTTAAAAGTAAAAGATAAAATACATAGCAAGAAATAATCGATTCGTTATCAAGACAAGCGGCGGTCTCAACTCTCAACTACGAGTAACTTCTCACTTATCGGTCCCGCACGACGTACCATCACAATTATCTGGATAGGGCAACCTCTGTCGGGTCAGCTAGTACATAAATATATAGTTATAATATATAAATACATACAATAATGATATATACTAACGAATTCTATAGTAAGCATTCCAGTGGTATGTTTGTATGTGTTGATTGGTACAATACTAGGGTCTCGGGGCCATTGTGTGGTGAGGACCGTCATGGGAATGGGCATGAATGGGCAGGCAGCGTCCTGGGGTGCCACGTCTGCATTGTTCGATGGGTTAATATTACGTTACGGCACAATCTCAATGAGAACTTGTTAAATCCGTGCCCGTAACTAAACATTAAAATTTAAAATTTAAAAACATACTGTTCAATAAATAAATGAGTTGACCTGACCGTATATGAATCAAGAAGGTGCAAGCGCCTTTGTAATTAGCGGTGATAAGTGGCGATGCTCGTAGTCGTACTTCTCAGGTGGCTTCTTCGTCCTGCTCCTCACAAACACACGCATCGACCACAGGAAGTACCCTGACCACCATCCTTAGGACTAAGCATTTGCAACTAATTTGTTTATATTTTGTAAAGCAGAACTCAAAATGAACTTGTGCTCTTTATTCGGTTACAAAAAACGGAAGCGACTCCGATATATGGATATGACGTCACATTACGGAGGCGATTGTACTGCGTTCCTTTTTACGTCAACAAACATAACCTTAATTAGTATTAAATAAATATTTATTTTAACACATATATTTTTTATAAATTTTAGGATTGATAAACCAGAACTGTTCACCTGATGATAAGCGATAAACAGCCAGTGCCACGAGGCACTATTTACATCCATCCGATGAAGATTCAAGATCACGCCTGAGTACAGATGAAATGCCACGGTAACAGTAATCGGATGTCAGGGTTCCAACACTTACCATACGAACTACAGCAGCGACATACTGCTGTTTCAGTCTTGTATACTATGAGGGCGTGCACCTTCTCTGGTCGAACCCGTTGTAACTAGTGGTCGAATGTAAAAATATATACTCGTACATACAAAGATTTTGATTAACATTAGTGTGTCTGCAACGAGCAGAGTCAGTTCACGTAATAATAAATTACTCAGACGCTGTAACACAGGTCTAGGACCTAGCACGGTTGCTAAAGAGAAGAAATATATGGTTGAAAATGTAATTGTAAATCAAGTAAATCAAATAAACTTATCATAAAATAATCAATCCTCGGTAAAGGAAACATAATACGCAAACATCCTCATACATAAATACAAACCAATACTGGTGTTACGTTGTAAACTTTGGTGGTAGAGCGTAATAGTTGAGCAATTGCCTATTCCTCCTCTCTCCTTTTACTCGGACGGATAGACTGCCGCACAGAGCCCACTATCGCCTTTGACGATGTCGTAGGTAAACTTACTTTGTATAATTTTGATAATGACAAGTTTAATAGGTCAAAATTAATTATATAACCAAATAAATTACTGTTATTATAGATAACTGTACTTAAGATACTAATAAAGAACTTCGGAGAAGAAGAAGAAGGTCCAACTAAATTCAGATTTCACTGATATTCAGATATATTTTAACAGTAGTAAATCTAAGGTATTACTTCTTGTCCGCAATTTGAATGGGTGGGCTTGCTCGGAAGGACCACACCTCGGAGAATACAAGAGCGAAAAAGCATTCGGAGGCCCAATTACAGGTAGGTCTCATTGGTGACGATGCTTGTGTAGTTTTCTTTGGGATAGATTGCTTATTGACAGTGGTAGAGCTACACTGCAGTTTGTTTCTAGCTGTAGAATGAATGGGTCAGCTCGACCGAAGTAGGACCACGGCCGCCCTGTGAGTCCAGCGATCAAATTGTAGGTAAAGAGGAATTTTATCCCAGTCCTCAAAGTATTTAATTACAATTAGAGTAATAAATGAGCACACAGTCACCTGATGGGAAGTGATTTCTGCGGCTCATGTCATCTACATTCATTCTTGACCAGGAATCATAATGCAGATGCGTTGTCACCCTTGAGAACTGTGGAATACCTGCAATCGCCTAGACGAAACACAGCAGCATTATGGTCCTATTTTACGCTGGTATTCTGTGAGGGTGTCGTCCTACCCCGGTCGAGCTGACCCATTCATACAAACTGCAACGTAGCTCTAGCACTGTAACAATTTTTGTGCATCTTTGTTGATAATGGATATAGATGTCATGGGCCGCAGTTACCATTAACCTGCGCGAACTGTGTGCACGTTTGTCACCACTTATATTATAATAAGTACGTCGCTATGATCCTATGTGCATTGTATTTCGTAAACGTAAACGTTATTTACATGCTAAATATGACGACGCAGCGAAAAAATTCGTACAATTATCCACACAAAGGCGATTACCAACGTAACAAAAATGAATGAATTTATAATAAAGGTTAAGGTGCACGTATATAGCACATTACCGAGGCTAGATCGGCATACCTAACCTCGAACGGCAAATAGACATCACCAATCTGGAGAATCATCAGATAGCTAGGCAGTTAGCAAACTTTGGTGGCATGTAGAAAGAGCACAGTCAGACACACGTAACACGTAAACCTTTCTGGTAAGTAAGAGAACCAAAAATTAGGGTACCACAAATTAGCTAGCTCACGGACCTCTGTCCCGTTAGCCCTGAATTTGATGAAGCTGTAAGAGTCGCATAGGCATAATAGTATTAACATCAACAGAATCTAGACAACACATTAAAACTCAACAATTTGTGATGTGAAAATTTCCTCGGCTGGTGATTGAAATTTTTGACGAAGCTGTCGGGTTAGTCCAACCGCATCACCATGCGGCCTTAAAGATATTTCGTTTATCGATAAAGAGAAACTTTTATATAAACGTAATAAATATAGTGAAATTTACACGAAATTAGACCGCCAACTAAGCTATTGCTTATTTCAATACATATTTTTTACTAGCTGACCCGATAGACGTTATCCTGTTCTATTTGTTTGTGATCGTTGTGTGAATTTCTGAAAATTATCCAACGTTTGATAATATCGTGATTCGGGTAGTCCAAACGTAGCATCATGCGGCCTTAAAGATATTTCGTCGATAAAGAGAAACTTTTATATATTCGTAATAAATATAGCGAGGCATTGTGATATGCAACGGAAGTAAGAGTGTATCCGTTCTAATCGTTTGATTGCATTCGTGCATACAACATATCTCGACAGCAATTACAGTTGAAGACTCGCACAATGTTATCTACAGTAATTAATACACAGCTTTTGAAAATTACAATGGTATCGGCAAACGTTGCGGTGTTTTAGTACGCGGGTGTTTATGGTGCGTTTCATTTTTCTTTTGTTGTATTCAAGGATACATTTTTTTTCCTTAATTTGGATTTGTAATTTGAATATTAGAAAAAAGGATTAAGAACCATAAATAAATAAAAATGTTCGTCTCCAGTTCCATTCAATAATCAGGCGAAACACAGACATTGCATGTCACACGGTTATTGTGCTTTGGCGCTGAATATCGGATTATAAAAGACAAGAAAGACTTACTTAGCGAGAATAATTCCATCATCAAAATATGTTCTCAACGTCATCTGGTAATAATCATCAGTAAAGGTCGTGGTAGAAAGCGGTTAGTACTCGAGTCAGTTGCTCTCGTGCAACAGGGTAATGGTCCAAGCCGAGGCTGTCGGGAGCCCTTGTGCAGGTTATCGACATATGCAGAGCTCTCGGCTGAGCGTTATAGACACTTGGTCACCTCTCAACCCGGTGAAACTATAAAAGCCCTCGGGCTAAAAGCGACCATCGGGCCGAAAAAATAAGTCCGGTCACCTTTTGGCTAAAAGATTCCTGCTGCCCATACCATCGACAATCATTCTCAATAAGAAATCATAACGTAAATGCCACCTCTGAGAATTGAAATGGAATACCTCATCACCAGTAATAAGTGTCTTCAAATCCATACACTAACCAGTCGAAAAACAAACAGCGTTACGCTGGTATTCTGTGAAAGTGCAATCCCTACTTGAGCCAACCCCATTCATGATGTGGCTGAAGCTGCAGCGTGGGTCTACCACTTTTATATATAATATATTATATTATTTCGCAATGTCCGTGTGTGTGTGAATGAATGTACAACAACGAAATCCATTGCAACATTGCGGTAGTAAAACAAACCGTATAAAACTGAGAACTGTTGCCTTAACGTGTGACGTTTGTCCTTAGCTGATTTAATAATACTTTTATAAACTAATTAACCTTCTAATTAACCTTTGTATCGTAAGTTCATAATATATTGATAAAACATATCGAATTATAAACACAGGATAGAAGTGTCATTGTTTTTTTGCATTGTTATCATAATAAACTATCATCTCGGTTTTATGTCACGATAATGTTCTCCTCCAGGCTGATTCCACGGTGATATTACCTTGCGTGTAATTTTGACGACCGCGTGGCGTAGTGGATAGGGAACACATGGCTGCTGAATTAAATTCCCAGCCTGGAAACAATATTTGTACCGTACAAGTAGATCTGGGTGTAATGAATATCCCGTGCCCCTTATATAGCGACCGAATTCGTCCAATCCTATGCGTTTGCATTACATTGCACAACGGAAGAGGACGGCGAGTGCCTCTGTGTTAACGCCAAACCTAACGGCACTATAGTATGTTCCGCGCAGTTGATATCGTCTGGTAACAATCGGTAGATATTATTATATATCCGGGTAATACTAACGTTCGGAATTGCACCTCGCATCCGGCGTCATCTTCTAACCTTTATTTGTAAACAACCGGTTTTCAACGTGCTAATGTTTTTGACGACTTAGTATCTAACGTTAGCAATGAAAAGGATTTTCATAATCTGTGTGTAGATTTATCTTAGCGTATAGACGCCATTTTTATGTCATCTTTCATGTTACAGGTTTTAATTTGTTATGACTTGTTCGTTTTCATTAATATTTGATTTTATCATAAAAAATGTTTCCGTTTTATTATTTTAAGTTGAAATTTTCCTAGACGACCATAAAAGAGATGGTTTTATGGTCGTGAATCATATAGACCACAAACGGACCCAGTTGAAATGGTTTGAAGGAATATATTATGCCTCTATTGGCATTGGCTTATTATAAAAATTAATTTGTACTTTGCTTAATAAAAAAGTAAAAAATATCTATCTTATATCTTTTTTGTTTTGAGTATTTTTTCTCAGTAGGGTTTTATTTAAAGTAATTTTTCAAAGACAGTTTCATTTATACTGATGGTAAGATATAACTGCGGTCCACAAACATACATTTATTCTTAGCAAAGATTCAAGACGCAACTGCGTTGTCACCGTGACGACCGCGATGGAATGCTTCGTCACACGTATAGTTGGGACATTAGCCGAAAAAATCTAGAAATCATGGATTCCTAGTGGTGGCCTTAAAAAGTGGAGTTCGGTTTGGCTTTTTCTAAAATATCATCAATGTCAGACAGACTTCACGCATTTAAAGCTTTAAAATAGTATAGATGTATCCTCAACAAAATCTCAATTTCAAGAAGATCTAGACAGCATCTCAAGATTTTTAAAAGCTTCTCAGACTCTTTTTCTCACAGACCACTTTCAAAATTTAGCTGGTTCCAGTGGACAACCTGCAGCTACATTTCTACCATATTCTCAAAACTCGACAAAAACTGTGAAGATTAGATCTTACTGTGGAAATTTGCGTTGTAATAGTTTTCTAGCCAATTAATTAATTGATTGTGCTGTGAGTGAATGTCAAAAAAGTAAAGCCAACATTTTTTTAGTTCTTCACTATCGAAAGCAAATAAATATTCATGGACCCGCGCTGACAATTTGTGGACCCCACTTTTTGTCACGCCAACGTAGACTCCTGTCGACGCTCCCGTGGACCCCTAGGGGTCCACCTGGTCTACTTTTTTGGTTTATTTAAAGAATAATATTATCTCTGGGACCACAAAACCAAACCACTGAAAAAATAAATACAAATCTAAATAATGGTGCAGCGCTGTTGAAGCCGTCTTTATTTCTTATCGTATATATTATATTTATAATCCCAGAAACAAACTGTAGAGCTATGATAGTAAACGTTAGTAAATATAGGAGGACGGTAACGTTTTTATTTCATGAAATTTTATCCTTTAAAAAAAACATTTGTGGCAAACATATGTTTTTTTCATACTGCTATAAAATAGATTAAAGTAATAATTATAACAATCACTAGTCCGTGTAACAGGCATAATATTTCGAAATCGAAATTCGACATCCGAAAGACGACAGGAGATACTAGCTTTAAAAATAGAGGTTACAGTTACTTAATGCTTACTGCTACGATTTCTCGCCGATCATTAATTCGAGACTGCAACTTGTAGCGTGTGGTGTTTATTAAGTAAGGGGTTAGAAGGGGTCCTTTAGAGGGCGTACAAAGGCACGGCTCAAGAGCGAGTGAAGATAATAAAGAAAACATATTCGATATATATATAAAACATACCCGATTATCTACACATGACGCAAGAAACGGTGACGAAAAGTAAAAGACTACTACTAACTTCTACTAAACTAAACTAACAGACTAGTCTACGTCAATTGCTGTATGCAAAAAATTATATTGATTCGAATACTAAAGTTAAATCAATAGAATCCATGAGAGCCGTGGTAGCTCAGAGTGCCCCCTCTGAACGGGAACGGCACTAATGAAATAGTTAATTTCAACGTGCAACAAACACTTGAGGAAATATGCATATTTAAAAATATGAGAGGAAAATAAAAATTGGAACATATATAAAGTCGGCAAATCCACAGCGGAGCCCTGTGCCGGTCTATGGCACAATGCCCAGTCTAAAGAGGCCAGCAGTGGGATTTATTTTATAGGTTGTTACTTAATTTTTTAAACATTTTTAAATCCTTATAATAAGTTCCTTTCAAGGTTATGAAAATGTGATTTGAAACTTTCGAGTTCAATACATAGAATATTCAAAGAATAGATAGTGTTGTTAAAATTTTAGCATAATTTTGGAGGATGTCCTATGCGTACGAAATATTAGCGCCGCTATAAAGCATCCCCCTTAAATGTGATTATACGATTTATCTAGATTTTTAGATTATCTTATCTAGATTAGGTGGTAAACGAGCAAACAGCTCACCTGATGGCAAGTGATTATCACCGCCCGTGGACATCCCCGCCATACCCCAGAGGAGTCGCTGATGCGCTGCCGGCATTTAAGAAGAAGAAGGCTCGTTTCTTGAAGGTCCTTAAGTCGTATCGGTTCGGAAAAACCGCTGAATTCATTCGAAAAAACCCCTCAGAACACTATATCGTCATGGTAAATTCGGTAAATCGCATAGAGATGCAACATCTCTTTGCAATGCCTTTGAATCAAGCCGATAGGAAACTACCTAATCATCAACGTTTCGAGCCGCTCTTCGTTGAATGCGGTCAAATAGAAGGAACTGGTATTAGGGTGCCCCGGCCCACAGATGAGAACAGCATTCCATATGAGGCTGAACTTGCGCTTTGTAATGTTGCACACAGTGGGCCGACATGAAATACTCTCTTGCTCTGTTAAGCACGCCCAGTTTTATCTTATATCTAGTGAAGTCTTTTTTAGATCTAGATTAGTCTATTTGAGACTTTTCTTCCATTTCTTATAAAAAAGATTCATCATCATTGTTTCAGTCCATTGCCCTGCCAAACAGGTTGTAGCATATTTACTTTGTCTCGTAATCTATCGACACCGATATTTATTACCGAGTACGAGCACCAGTAATTCTTTATTAAATATTTTGTACAAATTAAGTGAAGGAAAATTGCAACACTACACTATGACGAAACGCAGCTCAAATAACAGCGATACCTGCATATGCAATTTCCTGTTTAACGCGATACTCTATTGGAGATTACTAAAGATTTATTAATATATCCAACATTTTCAGGAGTAACATGGTATGGTATGGCCGAAATTAAATTTACTTTTTTTTCTAAATGGCCAGTCTTCAATACATTCTGCCAATAACATGTCATTCCCATGAGTAATATATTAACATACTATTTAAAAGGAGTATTGATTTTGGATGAGAGTTTCAAATCTAAAACAAAGATACATAAATCAAATTCTATATTTTTATTTATTATTAAACTCTCGAACTATCTTCAACAACTCATCGTAATTAATATTGGCAGTACTGACCAGAATGAAACAATGCGCATTATAAATATAAATTTAAACTTGTGGATATAATTGAAACATTGCCTTTTTTGAAACATACGATATTCTTCAAAAAGAGGCTCGACATACTAAATTGAAATATTTTTCGTATTCCTGCATGACGTTATTATTAGATTTTTTTAGTAGATTACGATTACGGAGATTTTTTTATGGAAGTAAGATTGGCAGGCGAAATAGTTTTCTAATTAATGATGAATTATCAACGGGCTTGTAATATAGAAGCTGTATTAAGATTTATTGTACTAAGATTCTCGAAAGGCACTAAAGCCTACCGGAAAATGCAGGACGTCACCCTTCGAGATCATGTGTACGTTTGAACTTCAAACCTATGTATGTTTGTTGGAACTAGATGGATAACGTTGGACCGTGTTTCGTTCCCTGCAAGGGGACCTTGGATTGTTCACCCACTGTAGTAGTGGACCAGCCCGTGATGGCCGCTCCAGGTGAGCTCACTAAAATTCCTTGGATGCATTGTGTGAGGTTATGAATGTGGACCGTTTACCCTGTCCTCCGCAGCCAAAGTTCAGTGGCGGAAGACGAGGACAGTACGTTGGTATTAGCCGCCCACGACTTGTTAAGGCCATGTAATATCTATGCGATAACGTGGGAGAAAGATTTCGACACAGTCAATGACACGCGATAAATATTACAAATCTACTGCTCGTTCAGCGGGCGTCTTTTATAAAACGTAATTCGTAATCAAAACAAAAACTTTTTGTTATTATTATAGTTTTAAATATGTTGCTGGCAGTTGGAATTTTATTTTCCTAAATTATTTTTGAAGTATAGATAAATATATATAAATCTTAACTTAACTTAAAAGGTTTGGTAGAATCCAGTTCCAGATCATGCGTCTACCATTATTTCTAGTTTATTCTCTATTATCAACTCTACATCTTATTGTCATTGGTGTCCACATTTTACATACCGGTGATGATCCAATTCCTTCATTTTAAATTAGAACTCATCTTATCTTAAAAGATCAAGTTTTAATGCTCGTGCTTCCAATTTGTTTTTGAAAATTATATGCCAGTTATGAAATTTATTGAGTTGATCATTTGAGATGGTTAAAAATCAATAATTATTTACTTCAACAGATGTTACATCACCTTATTTTATGGGGCCTCAAGTAACAATGGGCATAAATAAATAATAAAAATACACAAACTCTTATAACATCACTACATGGAGCTATCTACATAGCAACACTACTTTTGGTATGATTATGAAAAGATGATAAAAAGAACAGAGTAACTTTACCATGAGTGTCCCCAGGTTTCATCTTTTAAAATATACTTAAGATACTACAGATTCTCTATCTTTAATATCTTAAGTATATCTAAATCTTAAGTAGGATCATCAAAATGATTTCACTTATAGATATAAATAAATAATTACAAAAAAAGATGATAGCTCAAACAAATTATTTGTAGATAAAAATCAAGACGGAATAGAATATTTCATTGCAATTGTATAATGGCTTATCCATAGGCTTGCATCCTGTCATTATATATTCCATAAGATTTTATCTCTAAATCTGTAAAAAATTACTGTAGCATAAAGTACAGTGTAATATATATTACTATTTCATCTACAAAAGTTATCAAGTATGTAAATAAGTAAGTTATAGTGAAAACTAGGGCACAGATGATGTAAGGCCATCTTAGTTAATTGGATGTCAAGATTCCTTGACACTTTTCTTTTATTTCAAACACATTATACATTTATGTTAGTTATATAATTTCAAAGTTAAAAAAAAAATTAACCTTTTTTAGATGTAATATGTAGAGCAGATGGCCCTAAAGGGTTCCACAGTTTCATTAGAATGAAATGGAGCAGACAGTGTGCATGTAGGGAGACATAAAACTTAAGGCTCTAAAAACCCATTATACAACAATATTATTTCTATAAAAATTAGACATGAAAAGACTTACTAAAAGTAATATAAGACTAGAATGTTAATGTATTGTAATTATAACACGCTATACTAATGATTTTTTATTTGTTTGGTAACATTGTTCTGTAAAAGTGCTTACAAGTAATTTTATTTTAATGTAATAATAATTATTAAATAGTTAAATGTCAATTATACAAAGAACATTTTTTCTTGCTGTTATCTCTACTATGTATTATAATTGTTAGTTAATGTCAGTTAGCTTCAACTTGCAGCTGGACATTGGTGTAGTAATGTGTATGTATTTAGAGGAAAAATGTAGGTAACCTTTTCTTGGTTCACAAGTTTATGCATGTCTATACAAGATTCATAGATTTTAGTTTTAAGACATTATATATGTAGATATTGATTTATGTCTATAGTTCTGTCACAATACTTCTGTTTATTATTAATTGGAGTAATAGATGATTTATTAACAGTCTAAATTATATTTGATATTAAATAGGGCAGGGCATACACATAAAAATGAGTCCAAATTACTGGCTGGGCTGATTGCCAGAATAGGTCAACACCCTACAATGTAGTTACAGTTGCAGACTATGTTTTTGCTAACAACATTATTATGTATTGTATAAATGGTATATTTTAATTATAAAAATATTTGTTCTATAACTAAAGAGATATGAATTGTTGTCTATTCTTTTCTTTAATAATTATCACTTTTGTTGTTAAAAATCAAAATAGAATAGATTCAAAAAATAGAAAAATCTTAAATAGCGATGCTGTCAGTTCCTAACCCACTGTTGCTACCAAGTAGGTTATTTATAACATTTGGAATACTTCCCTAAATCTCGACAAATATATACTACAAGTTCACACAATAATTTTTTGTATAAATATATTACAATGAGCCATCATCAAATATTAATAAAAAGGTGTACCCAGGCCTCCACTATCCAAATTTATCTCGTCTGCAGCGACCTAAAAATAGTAGTCGGCTATACCCTGGAAATGATAAGGCGGGCGCTCGAGATAAACCACTCTGTAGACACCAAAGTCAGCTGAGTGTAAGTAAACAAGACGTATTATATCGTTCAATCAAAATCGCTCTACAGGTTACGAGCAACAGGTGAAAAAGACATAACTTAGACATGCCCGCGCCTACGGTACTCAGACACGAGAATACCCCGGGGCAACGGAGCCCCCACAAACTACTTTCACGACACAAGCAGCAATATTTTAACACCAACACCACAAAATGCAACACTATCTAAGAAAACCATAAATACCTTCTCCTTCGCCCGTCCAGCATGTTTTTGCACTGTTTTCGCAATTAACGCACCTTTACTTTCTGCCATTTCTATCACTTTTTCATTACCGAGAGTCTACAATTTCGTACACATCAATCTGCAACTGATACGGTTGCAGTTTGCTGTCACACGTCAAAACCCAAATGCCGTAGAATTGCACTGGTGTGACGTGAGCTCCCACTCTTGTAGCCGGACACGAATTGAGAAGAAATCTAAATAGAAGTAGCAAATACCAACACTAGATGGCGTTGAAATAAAGAAAGAGCATTAAGTTGACAAATAGATGTCGTCGTTATAAGAACTTGTAAGTAATGCCATACTGCCAAACTGGCGTGGTGGCTAGCGGCTTACCCTTATTTCAACATTAAATAACTAAATATTAGCAGAATGAAGCCATATCAAGTGATACATATTATATTTTAAATTATTATTATTACAATTATTATGCTGGGTTTTTATATGTAATTTAATTAATTTTGCATTTAATATGGTGGCTTTGTTTTTTACAATTATTACGAATATGGCTGTATGTGTAGAGGATCCTGGTTAAGTTTGCCAGTGTCAAATGTCAAAATCAAAGTTTATATGAATATTTTGAATTTCGATTGTATTATTTAAATACTGTCGTAGTTTTGTCATTTAGTTTTTATATATTTGTATAAATCTTTTATTACTCTGATTTTTGTTTCCTATCGATATGGTAATATATTCACATTTTTTTTGTTATATTTATATTACTTTATTATTTTTTTTAGTCGTATTGTTCCGTTTTATTAGGAACCGAAAAATGAATTACAACGAAATGCCATCGCAGTAGAAAGGCGTAAAGAGTTGGAAACCTATCAGCGTGCACTAGACATTCAATGGCTGAACAGTCGAATGGATGGCAGCCGTATAGGCAGGCATCTTTCGCAAATAAGTCAAGAGGCCGAAATGGAAAGAAATTTTCAGGAGGTAAAATTTTACAGGATGTGTTCCTCAGCTTATTTGAAGAATTAAATTTATGTACGGGAAATTCATAGTTACCAATACATAGTTGCAGTTATAAGATGTTTTCTAGATCAATTCTAAAATATCTATAGTCATTAGTTTTAGTTTAACTTACAACCAGGAAAATAAAGAGAGAAATGAGAAATGGGTAAGTACCATCTTTCTGTATTTTGTCTGATGAGTGAAAGCATTGAATATTATTGCTGGGGATAAGGTATTCTTAGCACTCACAAGGGATATTCGTCTCTGTCTCTACTTCTCTTTATAAAGGATGAATGAGGCTGTTCTGGGTTACAGGAAACATCACCAAGTGAATTGTGTGCTCAGTAGTCACCCTTAAGCCCTTAAAAATATCAAAAAAATTACAACTTTGTTGGTTTTTTATTTTAACTATAATAACTATGTCAGATATCAGTTGTTTTTATAGAATAAGTGGTAAACAAGCCAGCAGCTCACCTGATGGTAAGTGATCACCGCTGCTCATCATACATCACAATAATTAGAGATTAATGTCTGTTGTACCCTTTTTCTTTATAAAAATAAGGTGTTTGCAATTGAAGATTAAATGATAAATAATAATAAAAAATAAAATAAATCATAAGTGTACACTGCAAGTACTGTGAAATAGTGTTGATACCACAGTTATCATTACAGGGTTTACTTTTATTTCATTCACTCTAAAACTAACAGTTACAAATTTTTATTTATTATCACAAAAATATTTAATACTTGATAACTAACACAAGAAAGTATTTATTATATGTATAGTATGTATATATTTCAGGAAATTTTAAAAGATTTGTCCTGCCAATTTAGGCAATAATGAGTTTTTCTTGATATTATTATGTTATGTACATATAATGATATGATATTTACTAAAATTTGAACTTAATAACATAGCTTCTTGACTATCTGTTATCTCCTAACCTTGTTAGAAGAGGGCTAACAAGTATTTCACTTCTTAATCCCCTTTTGGTAGCGAGTGTTAATGTAAAGCCTATTTCTTTGCATGGACTAATTCAAATTTTAATAACTAAAGATTTTATGTGACCATGAGTGATGAAAGAGTCGATTAAAGTTTAATATTTAATAAAATAAGTTTAATTCAATGTGTAACACTTGATATAAACAATAATTTTTTTTAATACATAAAAATAGTCTTCATGATTAAAGGTGTAATCAATGGCACACAATACATCTTAATTAACAGCTGTGTACAGTGGTACCTGCGTGTGAGTCATCTTGGGTGCAGGGTTCAATTTCCAGCTGAGGAATATTATTTGCATATCACAATTTGTTGGTTTTTGGGTCATGTCTATGTCTCACATGTTGTATGTATGTTTTGCAATAGGAAAGCAAGTATAAGTCAGTGCCTCTGTGTGGCAAACGCAAATTCTTATGGCACTATAAAGATATTCTATGGTGATGTCATCTCATAATTGTCACATGGTCAATATATAAAAAAAATCTTAATAAATTTTCAGAAAACAGATCATGCAGCTTTAGTAAATGCTAGAACACAGAAAGAGATAGCGCTTGGAGTAGAAATAGCCAAACAGAGTCAAGAAGACGCCACACTACTTTTACGTCGCCACTATCTAAGAGAACGAGACCCTCACTTGAGAGAGCTTATGAAGAAGTTGCAAGCTGGTTATGTCTGCAGAGATCAGAGGCAGCAAATACTGCATAATGAGTATAGACGCTTGCAGATTAAAGTAAGTCCATTGTTTATTATGTTTACACTTACATAGTTTTGATTAACTGTAAATAATTAACTTGAAAAAATTATTATTATTTATTATTTAGAACTTTACTTAGACAGACAAGTTACACTGGTTCTCCAATATTGAGCAGATGGCACTTTCTTTCTGTATCTGGATAGATGTTAAATGACATCAAAACTTCTTGATTTGTATTGCTATCGTACTTGGCTAGTTACCCATCATGCTAGAATTTTATTGATCTAATGCATTAACCATGTAGTTGTCACTTACCGTAAGGTAGTCATGCTCTAGGCAGTTATGAAAAACAAGTCTTGCTCTTGCTACCTGTAGAATATATTTTTATGTATATTTATATAGATATATATATACAGATTTTAATGTGAATACTTAAATAACCCTTTTCCCCCAGTTATGATTTAAAATAATTATGAAAAGTGAATGTAACCTATAGATAATGTTTTTGCAGCTGATTCAATATAATCACAAAAACAAATTTCAAGGGACAAAGATTTTTATTTAATTATTGCATTAACATGGGGTATTGTGTATTCATCTGCTAGTATGAGTTTGCCACTCCCCTTGCTTATCCGTTTGTTACTTTATTTGAAAGCTTGCAGTGACAGGCAGTTGACAGTTAAAAACATAGACAACTATTAATTAATTTTAAAAACATATATTCACAAAATGTTGATAAAATAATGTTGCATAGTAGCATGTCTATAAAGACTGTTCTGATTGTTTTGAAATTTAAAGTATGGAGGGTCCTTAAAACAATCTAAAGTATACTTTATAACACACCAACAAGGTTACCTTACAACCTGTGCTCAAGGCTGAGTCGATTGGTTTTAATTATATCTGGGTAAAACAATATTCTTGAGAAGTGACTCTTGTGATGTATATAATAATAATTTAAAGAAATAATTTAGTCATGAAATTATTTTTGAGAATTCATTTATTGTTTTTGAAAATTTACATTTACATATTTTAAGTGCTAATCAATAATCGTCCAACCAGCGGGCCGATGGTCAGCCCACTGATCGGCGCCCCTGCCTTGGCCACCATTTGGTTACTGCCCTAGTCCACTTACCGTATTCCCTCCTAGCCAGGTGTCCTGCCCATTGCCATTTCAGTCTCATGATCTCATACCCACGTCAAACCCAAAAAAGTGCTAAAAGGAAAGTTTAAAGGAAAAAAGTATCATTATTTTTTTTTTATTTGATTGAATTCTCTATTTCAGGTGGAAGAAAATCAAGCAAACAAAGCTCTTAGTGATTCACTATTGAGTGATGTGGAGGCTTTGAAAAAAGAAGAACAAGAGGCAACCCAGAGGAAAGATAAATATTGTCAAGAGGTGCAACAACAGTTAGTAAACAGACAGAGAGTGAAGCAGTGTGAATATGAGGAGATGTTAATTGAGAATAAGATGCTGGAAGATATTATGAGGACCATAGCTGATGAAGACCAAAGGTTAGGAAATATCCTCGATATGATTGATCAAGATTTGAGAAGAAGATGAAGTTATCAGTCTGGGAATTGAAATTTCGGGTCCGTCTTTCTTGTCTCATTGCTGAAACTTTCTCATATTTTATTGCATAAGTGAAAGGGGATCAGATTAGTAAATAGGACTAGTGAGAGCCTTTGAGTATGCATAAGTATTTATGGAACTAAAATATATCCTGTCTGTTGTATTTATCTGGGTAAATTGAGAAGATGGCATTGTCCTGAATGGCCATTGTCAAAAAGGAACAGGAGATCATACATCATATACATTGTTGAATTAAAACAAAACATGCAAGTGTATTCAATTTTATTTTGCAGAGAGCTGCAACAAAAACGCGAACAAACCGAGAAGTTACGAAAAGAGATGGTAACCTTTAAAATGGCTCGTGAGGCATGGAAAGAGAAGCAGAAGAAACTCCTTGTGATAGAAGAGAGGAAGATTGAACAGCAGGAGAAAGAAGCTGGAGACAGAAGTCTTGCTCTGTGAGTTTGGGACTATCTATTATTTATAGGGTTTTTTAGTTTAATATTTATTTTTAATGAAATTAGAGTGTCACGAATTAACTAGCAGTTACCTAAAGATATATTATTTTTATACTAATACTAATATATATATGTACAGAGATGTTCACGTAAGTCACCACCAGGGATATTATTTTGATTAACTAACTTTAATTGTATTGTATAAATGATTAAGTAACTTTTAATGTTAAAATCATTTGTGTAGGCATTGTGATATATTTACTATAGTCGACGCATTTTAAACTGAGTCATCGGGCAATAAATGTCACTGACAGTAGGAATGTGTTGTTGCATTATCGATACTTAGCTACCTACGCACGCGGGGTCGATGAGTCATACCTATAAAAGATTAAAACGGCCCTTTTCAGGGCCACATTGCGATCTATACAGTTTTTTTATGATTACATGGAAACAAACATTTTATATTACAAATTAAAATTTTTATTTTCAGATAGCGAAAAATTATTCCTATTAATACGTAACATAATTTAGCATATCGATTATACCTATCCCGTTATCGATATGTACCTCTACAATTCTTACGCACATCACTACACCTTTCCATGAGACCTGTAAGTGCGAGCGAGACTGACAGATAAATATGATTTATGACCCGAAGCCTCAGTTCATAATGCGTCGACTATAGAAAGTTTTGGAAGACTAGAAAGGAATAGGTTTAAACATATCTCAAGCTGTATGAAGTGAACTAATTCATAGCCAACTAATTAAAGACATACTAAAATATTCTTGTCCTGGATTTTATCCATATTCTCTAGAATTTGCTTAACTGGTCCAACACTATGTCCGGAAAAACAGCCTCAAACTTTGATATTCCCTCCTCCATGTTTGACTGGTTTCTTTGTATACTTTGGATCCATTTCATATAATTTGGATTCGTATTGTTTTCCGTCAGAATTTTCCATCCGAAAATAGTACATTTTTCCACACTAAAAAATCTTATTCTTTTTCCTTTTTTAAAAGTATTTACTTATGAGATATAATCCAAATTATTTCGCCTCACATAATTGCCTTATAATTGTCCTTGCCTACATACTTCGTGATCGCCCAGAACCAAATACTTCCAAACGTATAAGCTCTTGTTCTTTTGCATGGTTCTTTTTGGACAACAATATAATTTTTAAGTCTTCACGTGGGGTTGCTTTTCTAGATCTCAGTGTCGTACGTTCTTTGCTACGTTTTCCGTTGTATTAAACTTCCTGAAAAGTTACGCAAGTGAACCGCAATTTTCCTATATAACCAACCTTTGTTTTGATCTTCCTTGTAGAGGAATGGTAACTTTTGTTTTTTTCCTATAATAGCTTGTTGAAAATTATCAAAATGATATTAATATTGAGATAATACGCTAGCTCTTTTTTTTTGTGTATGAGTATTGCTGTTGGTTCAGTGACCTCTACAGTTTTATCTAAATATACCCGCGAGCGGGAGGCCCGCTGAGTAAGGACTTGCTTTCAGCGAATGACCGAGAAAAACGAAAAAATAAGTATCATATGTTATGTAATAATTTTAAATTAAGAAGAAATAATCAAATATTTACGTTTTGATATGCCGTTTTGTGATATACAGAGTGGCAGAAAGAGAGAGAAAGCTAAAAGAGAGGGAGGAGATCAATGAAAAAATAGCAGCAAAGATATCATCGGATCAGGTTAGTACTGTACTGTATGTGTAGCAAAAGATAGCTTTAGATAATTTTTTTGACATCTTTTTATTAAAGAAAGATAGAAAGAAAGCAAAATTGTTTTCTTAGTAACACATTACTAACATTTTTATTACAAATGAAACATTATATTGTAGTGAAAATATTAACAATTGCAGTGTTGGACGGTTTCAATTAGGTGGAGTGACGACCCATGCAGGTCTGAGGGAAATGATGGATGTCTCAGAATCGTGCTGTGTGGCAGTCTGTGAGGAATACTCATCTGGACCAGTGAGGGGTTGCCTAACTATATAAGTCTGTTGCAGGCAGCCATACGAGAGCGCGAGGATACAATTAAATTGCTCCAGGAACAAGAATATTTAGAGAAATGCGTTCAGGATCAAATTGCCGAGAGGGACAAAGCCCTGCGAACTAAGAAGGAGACGAAGGATGCACTTACCCAGCAGATGAAGACACACCAGAGGTTGGAGATGGAACAGAGAGAAAGGGAGATTGTATTTAGGAAAGAGGTTAGTTTTGGTTACATAGAAAAAGAAAGTTGGAAACATTCATGTTATTGACCTTTTTCGGTCAGTGACAATCTCGAAGATATCAGAATTTGGTTAGACAAATATGATGTATCGGTCAATCCTACCAAATATAAAGTTATGTTAGCAGGCAGTTCAAGGATGCTGGCCAAGATTGATTTTGGTAAACTTTCTCCTATATTTTACAGCGGTATATAAATCCGGGCGGTTGATGAAACTAGCCGAAAAGTTAATGTCCACCTACATATTCATTATCAACTAATTAACAGACAAACCCTACAAAATTAAACTTTCATTTTCAAATTCTACCACATTATTGATTATGCTGATGTGTGTTACCCAGATCTGTCAAAACCGTCTTAATGAGTTGAAGTTCTCAATAATTCTTAATAAAATCTGTATTATATTTATCTTGGGCTTCCGTTATTAACTCCTTTTATTGCTCTAAGCTCAATTGGCTTCCTATACGTCAAAGGATGGGGAGCCAATTAAACTTATCATATATATCAGCCATTAAGCGTAGCTCCACAAGTCCTATACTCAATTTGAAACAATTCTAATTCATCATCATATCTTAAGAATTCTTTTCCATCTTTATTTTTCTCATGTCACAGTACCACGTCCTTCTAATCATCTCAAGATTTTTTCAATTGAATTTTATCAATTGAATCAAATAATTGTTATCACATGTATTTTTATTAAATTATTACAAACTAGTGTTGTTGGAAATCAAGTAGCAATTCAATCGATAGTGTCAATCCTTAATCATTAATTTTACCGATACTACACTATCAGTTGTAGTATTGGTAAAATTGATGTTGTCGATAGTATCGATAGAGCTTTTTATACCAACACTATCGATAATATCGATGCTATTAATACAATCTATAGCACTACACTATAATTAAAATTCGTATTGCTTTTAGTTTAGAACGGTTCGTAATCAAAAGTATCGCTAGATTATCGAATTTCTGGTTAATGAAACCACGAGCACCCATCAATTCGCAATATTGAATATGAATTATTGTTATATGAGTTACGAACTAGCTGTACCAAATGACGGCTAAGCTAGGCAAGGACCACACTTTCTGGAATAGCAGTGCAGTATAATTTGATGCTAGCATGTTTCGTCTGATGAAATAACGATAATGGAGACCCTTGTTCTTGAGACGAGGCTCCCGACGATGCATTATGATTTCTTCTGTCAACCCTAATATTAAAAAAATTAACTTGAGGTTGATTTTGACCTTCGTGTTTCACCAATTTCCATAGAGGCGTGTAGCTGACGTGTGTCTCCATGAAGTACAAACTTATTTTCACGTAACAGACAGAAGTCAAGCTGGCGTCTTTGACACAGAAGGACAAGGAGAAGAGTATCAAACTGAAACAGCAACAAAGGCAATACTCCTTGGACCTTCGCAAGCAGATGGAAGACGACGCGAGAAGGCGAAGTAAACAGAAGCTGCTGGAAGATAATGAGGCGAAATACGTGTTCGATTATGAGAAGGCATGGTAAGTGAAGGGTTAAAGGGGTAAAGATTGGTAAGGTCTTTTCACAGCAGCATTTTTTGCCAACTGACGTCATTTTTTGGCAACTGCGCATGTAATATAGTGGCTTAAATATTAAAACTAAAAGAGGCATTCGTGTCATTTATTCGATGTAGGACAAATGCGATAAGATAAAATGAAGATTCGAATGCAGTATCAGCGACATTTAACAAACACTCTGACACGTAAACAACGATTTCCGCAACCAGGTACTCTGACGTACTAGAGCCAAGCGTTTGTCGTAGGTAATAACACAGAAGTTGGAACCGAGACAGGAACCATTTGAAACACAATCGTAACTAAATTTTTTTTTCACTGTTTCGACAACTGAGCAAGCATTTACCCCCTTAGTTCCTGAAGTTGTCCAAGTGGACCCTCACGGGAGACTCGAATGGGGTCTACGTTTGCGTGACAAAAAAATGGAGTTTCACGATTCGTAAGCGGGGGTGTCAACGAAAATTTATTTGCTTTCAATAGTGAAGAACTAAAATGTTGGCTTGAATTTTATCTATCAATGTAGGCAGATAATATTTTAAGAAGCTCAGCGACTGTTACTTGTTAAAAACTTGCATATTCCACATTTTTTGTCGAGTTTTGGGAATATTGTAGAAATGTAGAGCTGCAGGGGGCCAACGGAACCAGCTAAATTTTGAAAGTTGTGAATTTAAAAAGTCTGGGTTTTTCCAGAGTCCTAATCTACCATTGCTCCACACAATCTAGTTATACAGAGGACTAACTCCATATCATATCGCCCCCAACGACGGTGAGGATGGAGCAAACAAATTTATTCGCGATACCCTTGTGCTGCTAGGTACCCACAAGTAAAGGTTTCGGCTGAGTGCCCGATGAAACTGTAAAAGTCCTCGGGCTAACAGTAGCCATACGCCATAAAAAGGAGACAGTAATCTTAATTTATATTCACAGGGCCGCGGAGGTTACAGAGGAGCGTAAGAAGATCGTAGAAGAGCACGCGCCTCATCTCCTGGGATACTTGCAACCCGGGGTACTGGCAGAAAAAGATTTGCCAGCCATAAAGGAAGGTGCCAAGAAAGATCCAGAATTGGCAAAGCTCGATATAGATTCAATCGCCGTATCGAAAAAACCACTAAGAAGGCCGAAATGTAATGCACAATGTAGGATTTTGAGAGAGTATTGATTATAATTATGCCAAATGTTTGAACACTTGCAAAATTTCGCTGTGATATTTATTTATATTTAATAAAATTTCAGTACAGAATTACTTGGAATATTATTTTCCTTGATAGTTTTTATTTTTAATTACGCTCACAACGCGTGTTTAGAATATCTAGTAGCTTTTTTAGGAAGTGTGGAAAATGGAGCATACTCACCTGCAGTAAATTACCAGTGATAGAGCTACACTGCAGTTTGTTTCTAGCTGCAGAATTAATGAGTCAGTTCGACCGGAGTAAGTAGGACCTGGCTCTCGCAATACCAGCATAATGCTGCTGTGTTTCATCTGGTGAGCGTAGGGATCCGGAGACCATTATTTACTGGTGACGAGACATTCCATCTCGGTCCTCAAGGGTGACAATGCATTGCATCTGCATTATGATTCCTTATCAAGGATGAATGTAGTTGACATGGGCCACATGAAACACTTGCCATCAGGTGAACTGTGTGCTCGTTTGTTACTCTTAATGTAATAAAAAATAAAAGATCTAGTAGTCTTTTTTGGATAGATGGCAAATGGAGGATCACCTGCGATTCATGAACCTTTCTCAATAAAGTCAAAAGGCACGTAAGCTGTCAAACCGGAGGACAGAGAGTACCTCGTTCCCGTTATTGCTTCTCCGGTCCAATAGTCTCGCCAGACGAAATACAGCAGTATTACGATACCATATTCCAGTAACTCTCGGAAACCCTCGTGCTGGTTACCCCCAAGGGTTTCGGTTGAGTACCCTAAGCGCTCGGGCACTACCTACCGGGCACAACTCCGTGAAGCTGTAAAAGCCCTCGGACTACAGTAACTAACAGACTAAATAAAAAAAGATGATATTATTTCAGACTAGTTTCATCAATCCATTTATCGTGCAGCTAGAAATTTCCATAACGAGGAACAATATATGTATATTACAAATGAGGGAGTGAGACGGAATACTAACCATGACGCATCACTTTATTAATATTTTTTAATAAATGATCAGATGTAACTAGAAATGTTTACACTACACGTACACATACGTTACAACTGATTACATCCAAACACTAGTTTAAAAAAAGATTTGAAAATAAAAATAATAAATTGAAACGATATTAAATGTTTATAATCGTGGGAAAAGTATAAATTTCATTTGTCAAACGTCAGCATGTTTTATTTCATAATTTACTCCCGAAGATAATATGAATATAATAAATAAAAATAACATAATAATAATATGGTTAAAAATATGACACAAGGAACATGTCATATTTTCTCACCGTAAATTGCAATATTTTTATGATATATAATATAATAAGACACCAATATTATTTTTGCACAGGCAACCCAAGTATGGTGTCGGATAAAAACACTTTATTTAATATTATGAAGAACATAAAAAAAGTAAATTGAGTGACAACCTGTGCAAGACCTATCCAAGATTGTGGAAAATTGATGGCTGTAAGTGGCTCAGGACAGTGGTTCGTGGGAATCTAGGGCGCTATGTGCTGTAAAATTAGATTATGTACAATAAGATGATATATTAGATACATAGTACTAAAATAAACTCAGTTTGTGGCGGTTTGGGCGGGCCTGTGCAAACGGTGGCTAAAAGAAGACCAAACAACAATTACGGACCTCGCCCAAGCAATGTTTAAACGAGCAAAATTAATTCTAAATACGCCGCCCGAATATTAAAAGGGGTAAAATAATACGGTGACCAGTAGTTATATAAATGGGATATTCAAACTTTTGTTTACTTTTAATCGAATGCGCTTGTTATTGTTAATTTTGTATTTAGTTGAGAGTTTTGCTACATAACTATTTGTTTTGCACGTGTATTACTTTTCTGCACTCTATTGCAGTCATATAAGTCATATAATTTTCTTGGACTGTCACGTCACTGATAACAATCAACTAATCGTCTGACACCTGAATCGCACTATTAAAGTTTCGAAATTCGAACTTTTATGTAAGTCCCTTGATTTGAGCTTCTATCCTGGTTACCTGCTTTATTCAGATCAAATTCTACAAGCTTAAAATTATAAAATACTCACAAACATTCATATTACTGAATTTTTGTTATAAAATTGGGGTGACAATGGAGGAGACAGTTCAAATGGTGTTAAGTCTAAAGAGCCAATGACATCTACATACGTCCTCAGCAAAGACTCAAGATGCACATGTTTTGAGGACGTGGACTGAGATGGAATGCCTTGTCACTATGTATTATGTAATTAGGTATCTGGATTCCTACACTCATCATACGAAATACAGGAGCGTTATGATGCTATCTCACGTTCTTATTTTGTAAGGGTCTGGTTCTTCTCTGGTCAAGCTTATCGATTTATATTGTTAGAACCATTTATACAGTTAGAAATTATCAGTACGGTGCAGCTCTACCAGTCTTAAAAATTTAAGTTAAAATTAAATTCGATAGTAATATGACACTAAAAGCATGGTCACCTGAATCGAAGGGTGAAAGTTAGCATTTTTGTGCAATAAAGAAATAAAAATTGCCACATCAGCGATCCAACGAACACACGCCCGAAGTTACCCTTCGATAAAAATCACAAAACGCGGGCGCCCCGACGACCGACCCTTGCACATAAAATTGACACTTCATATCTTTTTTATTTGCTCACTCACCATTCGGCCTTATCTACCGATGACAGTATTAAATGCTGTTTGTTTCATTAAAAACTGTATGTATTGTAAAGAAATTGTTCGGGCATAAAAGGGGAGCTCAATATATTTATTTAGGAATCGACGTCATTAGCAAATAATTGTTATACATACGTAATAAAGTAGGAACGAATGTCCGTTAAAGTGTAGTCGATAAAAGTAACAATTAGAAAATATCGCTGTGAAAATCGATCAGGTCGACATTTTTTTTTTATCGTGACCCACAAATGAGCATGCAGTTCACTTGATGCTAAGTGATTCCTACGTCCCTTGACAACTACATTTATCTTCGATAAGGCATCATTATGCAGATGCGATGCATGATGTCACTCTAAGGACTGAGATGGAATGCCTCGTCACCAGTAAAGTTATGTCCGGATCCCTACACTCATCTGACAAAACACAGCAGCGTTGTGCTGTTTTATATTACTTCGCACGTGACTCTATCACTGTTCAACTGTTAGTTATCGCTAAGTTGAAGGGTTAATAAATTAAAATAAAAGGTACGGTTTGCGAAACTTAAGGTACTAGTGTTAGTAGTTAGTAGTGGTAGTAGTTTTAGGTGGAATCCGCAATGCGACTATTGTTGTAAACCATCTCTTAGATTACAAACGTCGTTGGAGTGGTTAAACGGAATGTTCGTAATGATATTAACACTGATTGCACTATTTAAAAAAAATGTCAAACTACCCGCGAATGGTTGGAGAAACGTGATATTTTAGGGCTTTTTTATTTCAGTCTTATATTTATTGACTTGAAAATAAATCTCCAAAATAAAAGAATTAATAAAAATGACAAGAAAACTGCATTTATATTACCTTTACAAATTTGATTATTTTTGATAATGGATATAGTTTTCAAGTTTAAGAGTTTGATAAGAGGAGACAAAAAGTGATTTAACAAAGGCTATGCCATCGCTGAATATACCAAGCTGGAACCAAACGTTGCCTTACTTTGAATAAAAAAATAAAATGAGATATCATTCTTTGATATTTTCATTTTGTTTGTCTTTTTTCTTTTGTTTCTCAGAAAATTTCTCCGCTAACAGTTTAAAATCCCTATCTTCTTGAAGTCTTTTCGCTTCTTTCTTGCCCCACACCGTGTTTTCCGTATACCATTGGTTATATTTCTCATAATCCTAGAGATGATAAGATGCTTTTGAACTATTTTATTGGTACAATCTTCTAATCAGTTACAAATGTCACAACTAATCGATATATAGCAGCCAAGTTTAAAACCACGTCTCGAAACTGATGAATAAAAAAAAAGAAACTACACTCACAGGGATCCAAAGACATATATCTACAGGGAACAAGGTTTTTTTTTTTTTTTTTTTCGGGCTGATGGCCGCTGTTAGCCCCAGGGCTTTTACAGTTTCACCGGGTTGAGAGGTGACCAAGCGCTTATGGCTCTCAGTCGAGACCTCTATATATGGGTAACCAGCGCAAGGGCTCCCGAGAGGGAGCCTCGTCTTGGACCGTTACCCTGTTTCGCGAGAGCGTCTGACTCGAGGGTGCCCAAGAGGGCCGAACCTCGGCTCGGTCAGTTGCTTCTGACAGAGGATTATCTTAATTAATATCACTATTATTAATTATTAACTACCTGTACCACCACTTCAGAATGCGTGGGCGCTGGAGAAGAAGTGGCGCAAGAAACTCCAGCAACGCTTCTATCTGTATGGACTGGAGGGAACAAGGCATTCCATTTCAATCCCCAGGGCTTACGACGCATCTTGATACTTGTTAAGAAATGGATTCATAAGGCGAACTGTGCGGTCATGTGTTACCCCTAATATTATTAAAAGAAACCTTCGATAAGAGTTTTTTCCTTACTATCGAAAAGCACTTGCTACTCTTTTGGCTTTGCGGATGTTCGTGGGCGGTGGTCATCACTTCCCAAAGGTAAGTTCCTTGCTCTTTGCCGAATACATCGTTTGCAGATACATTGTCAAAGACACGGAACAAACAAACCAAATACCTAGATATGAAAACTAATATGTTGATATGCAAATATTGTTCCTCCACTGGAAATAAAATCTAAGATCAATCATCAAATAAAGACAAATCACAGATCATCAGAGATTAGCTCAAGACATAAACGTTGGACATTAATTTTAATGAAAACCTTTACGTACGATTTTATCCTGAGTTCCGTTACGTGTGACGTGGTCAATCACTTCCTTCGGAGATAAACCGTAAGCGGCGATCCTAGACCAATGTTTTACTTTGATAAGCACTTTGTTTATTTAAGAGAGCTGTGAAAATTAAACTGAATAATACCAAAAATTATATTCATGTATTCTTAGGCGGGAATGTTCTCGAATGGAGACTTTGTGCTTGTGTATTCATTACGTATGTAGGACGACCAACCTTCAGGCACGTATGCACAAACTTTACGACTTAGTCAGTAGAGGTTAAGTTTAGAGGAAAAGTCAAAAAACGCTGTGGGCTGAGAATTGTGCTAGATGGAAATCTGTTGTCCTCTGGATTACCAATGTATCTTAACCAGCAGACTAATGATGGGCAAATCCCATCAGTAGTAACATTCTTTGTGATACAATCACAAAAACAACGGCGTTCTCTTATTTTTAATATAATATCAAGAGAATGGTTTATTCCTACATAACTATAGGGTATTTGATACACGAAGTCCTTACCAGTCGAAACCTGAACTAATTCTAAAAAGGTGTCTTGGGATCATTACAAATTGTAATATACCCATAAAGTCTACCGAGTAAATCAATTAAACAATATTTGTGGAATCTGGTGAGTTTTAGTACTGCAATATTGCAGTAGATGGCACTGTTGTAAATTTGTTCACGCACTCGTGGACTTAGCTAAACATAAAATAGACCACGAATCACATACAATGTTCGTAGATATTTGCTTAATGAAACTAAAATAAACACTTGCTTTACAATATTCTCAGGTATCAGAAAGCTGTTGAGCGCTTCTTTGAGATATCCAAACGAGTATCCTTGAAGTAATTGCGCAATGCTTTGTAGGTTGAAGTCTCGAGGTACTATGCGATTGCTGCAACGTTTCTTTTGGTTAAAATAAATTCAATTTATAATAATGATATTCTATCATTGGTAGCGTCGCATTGTAAAAGAAAAAGAATCTAAGGTTTCACCAATTTCAAAACGTTCTAGAGAAAAAAATATATATATTACTCAGACATCCAGTTCCTTAAAATTAAAGAAACCGTCGAGTACGTGGTGGCGGGTAGCATTACCACGTCAGAAAATTTCTTCAGCAGTTTACTGGTTTTTGTCAACCAAGGATCACAGCAGCTTCCTAGAAGTAGTTTGAAGTTTAATTGTTACATATCCAGAATATTTTCTATTGCTCTTTATGTTCTATATATCATAAATGTATTGATAAATAACAAACCTATAACAGTTATCAAATCATTTTTACGTATTCTCTTGAGTAAGTATTGCACAAAATATTGTTTGAATGTGTTTAGATCCTTTTTGTTTTGACCGTGTGGTACCTGAAATTAGATGTCGCTTTCGCTTAACAGATGATACACAGAAATGTGTCTGAGAAGGAATAAGCGAACATAAAGAAGACGTCATCGTATAAGAACACAAACACAGCTTTAATAAGAATGTGCATTGACTACAATCACCATATAAAACAGTACAAGAAACTTGATATATGCAAATTGTACCAAATTATGAAGGTTTTACATAGTTTCTCATGATGACTAACAAAAATCACTGTGTTTTAAACTTTCATCCATCATATTTTTTATTTTTTATTTCAGCCCATTATTAGCCCACTGCTGAACATAGCCCTACTGCACCTTAGTTTATATTTAATTTTGATTTTTTTTAATTGTTGAGCTGTGCCGTAGTCTTTTAGCAAATGAAGAGTGCACCTGTAACGGATATGTGTTTTGTAAATGATGTATTGTAGACGTTCCATACTCAAATAAATAAGAAAAAAATAAAAAAAACCACAGGTGAGTTAACGGTTTTTTGTAGTACTGCAATATTGCTATAAATGGGATGGGACTGTCGTGAAACGTCCACGCATAGCAGACATTGCGTATTATTTTTCTTTTTTTAGATACTTATATATATATATTTTACTATATGTATTATACATACCTTTTTACAATAAAGTAGATGGAGACACTTCAGATGTATGACAGAAGGCTGAACTGCTCTTGCGCACGTCACCACTGAGGTTACAACTTGGCGCAGGTACATAGAAGATAGTAGATCTTGCGAAACGTTCGATGGATCCAACTCGAATAGCACGGCATCTTAATATAAACATAAATATATATATATATATAGTTATTACATATATATTTATATATATAGTTAGTACATATAGAATGATGTCCTCTAACCACGGAAAAATCTTCCGGTCATTGGCAGATGATTTTAATGGCTCAGGATATTTTATAATGACGTAACAATTTACGCAACAGAATATAATAATAAGCGAAGAGGATATAACTAAGAACAGATCAAATTTTGTGGGAATGTTAACATTTTGTCAGAAAACTGATCTAAGCAACTGGGCTTCGTAACTTATAAGAGAAAAACTTATTATAAAGTCACAAATTAAAATAATTTATTTAAAATACAGAATAACCACCAATTCATAAACTATGCTTTTGTGCGAGAAAATCCGCAAAATGATGATTTTATATTCTATATATGTTTCTCATTTTCCCTCAATTCAAAATAATGTGTATGTAGTTAAAACATGTATTTGGTCAGCGAAGCTGTGTAAAGTGTAAATACATAAACATAACATATACCAATGATTTAATTACCTACGTGACTACAAGTTAACAAAAATATATAATCTATTTGATTCAAGATATATTTTTATAGTATACTAGTGATACTCTCATGGGTTTATTGAGGTCTCTATTTTCAGATAAGATCAATATTAAGCAATCCCTAATTTGGTCCCTTCCCTTCAATCCCGGTCTGGGTTGTAAGTATTTCTATGTGACTTATACTGTATTCCAACCTACCTTCCCATTTATTTCATATGAATCCACATGTTACTTTTATATTCGCAGGAATCCTTACGGCTCTATAAGACAAATCAAAATCATAAAATCTATTTTATCTAATCAATATAGTTTACCGTTCACAGATGCTAAAATTTGTACCAACGTAGATTTCCCACTTCCTTGCGGTCCAATCAGTAGAACTCGTCTGACATCATGGACCAATTCATTGCATTTTTCCCACCAGAGAGATCTCATTTCACCTCCAAGGGGTTGAGTTATTCTAAAATAATTTAATGTCCTAATTAAATGACTTGAAATAGGAGGAGGTTCTCGTTTACAAGTATGTTTACGATTTCTCTGTAATTTTTAACTGCGCTGACTGTTTTTGTATTCGTTAGGAAAAGTTCTCGTAGTATCGCCCACGGAACTGTCGTTTTCTTTGTTTTAGTTTTTTTTACCGTTTTAATTGATTACTAAAAAGATACAAATATAATTGTTTATACGAAACTAAATGCGGTGTCGGTGTGTTCAAACACAAATATTTAATAAATTGAATAAATTTCATACGTTGACTACTATGAAATATCTATCTATATATCTATAATAAATTTTCGTTTTAATAAAAGAAAATATGTATCATATATGTGTTATACGTCGATGCATCTAGATCCAGGATGATGGAGGTTGGATAGGAAAGCTTCCACCTCTCACAAAATACCAGCGTTAATAATATGGGTGAAGAGTAACTTCAATTACTGATATCGAGTTTAACTTTCTTAGTCCTTTAGAGCGACGTCTGAAGCACTGTCACGCTTCTGGTTTAACCCGCTTGGCATCTTAGTGGTTAATCGACAGAAAATATATGACACCAGCTACTTGTACCATCAGGTAGACTATGTGCTTTATTAATATATTAAATGAGATATTTAAAAAAAAACTCTTGAAATAAAGGTACTAAATTCCTTACTGTAAAATACAACGAAGATCATCTCCTGCGAAGTTATATTCCCCTAAAAAGCCTTCCAGCTTCATGTTTGAATATTCTTTTAAAAAGCCGGCTACAGTCAAGTCCTGTTACATAATTAGACACATAAATTTTCTTACTTAATTAATTACTATAAGTATTTGTAGATTTGTTTAGTTTCTATTGTAACCTCCATTTTGTCTTGGACCTTCTCTGATATCGCTGACTTTAATTTCCGTCTTCTTTTTGTTTTTTTTACTTTAACGATCATTTTTTCCGGCATCTTTTCATTATTATTTCTATAATCATTTTGTAAAGCCCTTTTTAGTATTTTTAGTTCTTCTCTAAGAAGGAAATATCAATAATTAATAAAAACAATTCACAAAGAGTAAGGCACGCAGGGGGTCTCTTCTAAGAGCAAAATTCTTTTTTTTATGTAATAGGGCCAACCAACCAGACAAATCATCTGATAGGAGATGACTTCTCGATAAAAAGTCTAGATGAAGATAAAGCAGCGCTATTTTATGACGATACAGAGTCTGTGAAATCATGGCCGTTTTAGTACCAGAGTACAGGTATTATCCTAGTGCTAGTTGATAGCTGAAGTATGGCTATTCCACTTATATTTGTCTTCATAAATACAATAATAAAAAAAAAATAAAGGAAATAATAGTACACTACGTATTTGGAAAAGCATTTGAAACACATGTGAAAAAAAATACGTTTGTCCTCGTCCTCATATATCCGGTTCGGAGTTAACCAATATGGTTGAAGGTAGTCGTAACATAGCTAGAATACAATGCTAGCGCCACGGGTCACTCTCTCTTTACGGGTTTTACAAACGTTACCTTCAACTGAAATGTTTTGCGCTCAGCCGTCAAGGATATGAATTATTATGATGTAAGAGGCACAAATGAGCACACTATTTGATCCCAGATGCGTCGTTTTATCAGAAAGATTGAATGTCTCGATGCCAGTATAGTGGCCTTCTCGTTCTTTAATCATAATACGCAGCACTTGAGCGTTGAAATACTTTTTTACGTTGATATTCATTTCTTTTTCATTTTCTCTTAAAGAATCCATCGGTACACGTCCCTAAGCCCCAAAAACGTAGGCTGGTCCATGAAAACGTTCTAGTCACTTACGAGTACCTATCGCTTTAATCACCAAAATTAAATAAAATAAAAATCATTCCAATGATATATCTGTGCACACCTCATATCTTCATCGACTGTTTTCAGTATCTGCATTTGAGTATTCATACATGCGTTACTTTTGTCTATTTCTTTTACAGAACCTTCTTTGACACCTTCATTTTCCAAAGCATCATAATCTTTCCAATCATTATGATAAATTTCGATTACCTAAAATGTTAAATTTATTATATAAATTTATGGAATTAGAGAACAAATTTGTGATTTAACTTGGTACTCGCATCCCCTTTTCATTATCGGTCCTCAAGCTGCATAGCGGGTTCTGTTCTGTCCTTGTTTTTACTTAACATTCAGACAAAGAGTTATGTATGGAATTGTAAAAATTGTTGCGGCATTATTCCGTCCGAATTTAATCCCTAATCTTCAAGATAGGAGTGGATTGTTATTTGGGCAGCTAGAGCACTAGATTTGCCATCAATGTCAACATCACCATGTAATACCAAGTGGGATTGTAATCAAGCACTGGCTTGTGAGTTTAAATAAATGGAAATGTTAAAAATTTCAGTATCACTAAACACAATTTTTTATCTTTTATATGAATGTACACCACTTTTTCGGACCTTTAAAATTTGTTTAGTTTTCTTCGATACTGGATAATTATATCCGGGATGCATGTTAGGATTTTTCATCATTTTCTTTCTTAATTCTTGCTCTTGCTTTAGGTGTATTTGTTCCTCTTTCTTTAGCTTCATCTCTTCCCTCTTAGCTTCCATTTTTTCAAACTTTTTCTATTAAATAATTAAAGTTTAAAACAGTATTGCAAAAAATATTGATAATATTAGTTTATGAAAATATTATAAATACCTGAAGGCTTGTTTTGTTCTTATTAGCTTTCTTTTCTTCTAAATAAGTTTCATATTCTGCTTGCCATTCAGAAGGAGTTGGAACATCGTCTTTGATGATTAAAGAAGAACCGCCCTGTTCTTCATTTGGAATGTCGTAAAAGAATTTAACTTCATCAAACCTAATAAAAATAAATAAAATTGTAATTGGCAATGACATTAGTGTCAGATCAGAATCGGACATCGAACTCAGGTTGCTGGCGTATATGAAACTATAATGAGAGGTCGGACAGTGGCTTTAAAATAATTACTGTAATACGTACCATTTCCGAAACCATTCTCTTATGAAATCTTTATATTCATAATAGATTTTATCTTCTACATCTTTCATGTAGTTATCTTTAATGACTTGGTAATTTGATGTCCAATCTTTCTTGTACTGTTTTTGTTTGTTTAAGCGTAGCTGTTTTATCTGTGGATGAAAGTTATGTTATTTTTTAGTTCCATTTATCTTATATGTTTTCTGTTTATTTCATATATTACCTTTTCGTCTTTTGTTTTTTCTTTAGTCACAAGTTTATTACATAATTTTATACTAAGCATCTCATCTATTTTGCATTCACTCATACGTTGTCTTTTTATTTGGAAGTATGCCCTGCAAAGGCGTTAATATATTAGATGAATCAAATTTATTTCTTAGTCTAGTTTTACTATATTTTTTATACTACGAGTAATTAAATTTTACCTGAAACTTTTTTTAATTAGTCTAGCAGCTCCTTGCTTTACTTCTAATCTAACGTCAGGTTTTAATGTTCCTTGTAGTTCTTTTACCCACATATCTCTTTTAAATTGCCTTTTTGTCTTCCAACGTATAACTTGACTAATACAAAAATTAAATATTTTATTATTTTTTTTTTTTAATAAGCTCACACCTAATAGTCAGTACCTACCGAGATCGCTCATGCGCTTGTATAAGTTTAACCATCTCAAGTCGCTGAATGCTTTCTTCGGAAAAAAAATCTTTTACTTCAGATATATTTGTTATTTCTTCATCATTATTTTCGTCATCATCTTCCCACAGCGTCGTAATAATGTTTTCCTTAGTAGGAACTTTTTCTTCTTCTTCGCTTACTTACAATGAGTTTAGATTATTTTATACATCAATCAATAGGAAATTCGAATTTAATATTTATTTCTTTTCTATCGAATCTCCTAATGAAATAACATTTGCTTAAGTTATATTATTTAATATTATTGGTGGTTGAGACCCAATTACTAGATAGAGGCTTTGAACTTTATTTGTTAGGGTTGTAATGCATTTAGATCAGGTTTCCGTATTGAGTTGTAGGATATCATGCAGGACAGGGTCACTTATCATATTGTTAACTGTGTTTTCATTAGTCCTTTATATATTCCATATGTATATTGTGCTAATAGTACATAACAGGTAACAGGTAGGTTTAGATAGAAATGATGATAAATGTTTCTTCTGAATAATTTGATATCAAAGACAGCATAGTATACCCGTGAGCAGATTATTGAGAAGATTTAAGATTATCTGCTTTGCCATCGACGGGTTCGTGTCTTGCCGACTAAAAAACTCGCAGTTATCGTCAGTATTAATTACTAAAATATAAGAATAATTTTATCTTATATAACTCACTTCGATATTCGAGTGCTTTTTTCACTTTAGCTCGTAACATAATTTCTTCAATCATAGCTTGCATGCGTTCTGATCTCACCATTTTGCGATGTATACCTTTTGGATCGGCGTCATCATAAGTTAGTATATTTTGAACCAAACCGTTGCCAATGTACTGATAATTATGTTCTTCTAATTTTCTTAAGTGATGTTTTAGTTCTAATATTCTAAAAACAAAGAAGTATTAAATTCTAAGACCAAAGTTTTCAGAAGGTCCCGGAATTCTGATATTATTCATTATCTTTGATACCCCAAAATATGACTTGGAATTTTGCATTATCGTGACAACTCAATTTTGTTTATATATAACAAGGAAACAAAAAAAAACTTGATTAAAATGTTTCGTCTATATATTTTTGAAATGCATCCAAATCTCATCAGTAAATGGTATTATTACCTAGCGGTAATCGCGTGGACCACATCCCCTAGGTACCTGGTCTTCTGCACCTGTAGGTTCTGTTGCACACAGTCTACACTGTCGTTGTAAAGTGACATGTACTTTGCTAGGACCCCACCCAAGCGTTGAGCTGCTCCACAGCACGTTTGTTCATGTGCTTTCATACTCTAGAAACAAATTATTTCTACTCGAAACTAGGACAGAATATACACATATTATTAGAGTGAGTTGAGAAAAATTATTAAAGACCATTATTAAAATTAATGTTATAAATCAATGTTAATAATGCACGTCCAATACCTTTAAAAATTATATTTTTTACATTTTTATATATACCTTATATATCCTTGTACCCCCGAAGTCTTGATAGAATGTCATCAGTAATAAGAGATGATATAATAAAGGATTGCAAATGATATTCCAGTCCTTTAGGAATAAGCTAGGTGCAAAATAAGCTAACAATTTACCTGATATTCAATATCTATTTTTACATGTTTTTCTAATTCTTCCAGAATTCTTTTCCATTTGTGGAAATAGTACTCACACATTTTACAGAAATTTGGAAATAAAATATAGAGTTAGACTTTTAGTATGTTGGCATAAAATCAGTATGGTTGTGCAATTTGCAATTTTCTTAATTTAATAGTACGTTATGTGTTATATATAATGTGCTTTTGTTATATAGGTATATAGGTAAGTCAAGTTCAATTTACTATAGAATTTCTTTAAACACATGCATGTATATGTGTTTACAACCAATAGTATGCAATGATGTTTTCCCAATATTTGGGGGACCAGGGTAATATGTTTTAGGTTATTACCAGATTACTTCATTTAGACGTGATATTATTATAATGAAATATTAACAAAAACACAAACACGAACTTGTCGTCTGTCACGTAAAACATTGTGTAAGGAGCACTATATAAAAATACAACAAGCCACACAAAAACACTCATTAATTCTGGTTTTATTTTATTTTATTTACATAAACCATGTATCAATTAGTGGGAGAAGATACTGACCTCCCTAACACAGGTTTAGAACCTAGCACAGAAGTCAGGGATTTCACAAAGATTTTGAAAAGAGTTTATGTCAACAATTATATTTATAATTATTATAGCAGGGATATTTATTTCAATCTCCGCCTGGTTGGTCAATAAAATAAATAAGTAAATAAAATAAAAATATAGTGAAACAAATATATACAATATAATATATTACATATATAAAGATCAACCAGACAGGACTCCCTTGATAGGGGAGCCCAAACAGTCCTGCGGACACCGCCTTTGCCAAGCCCGGAGCTGCCCGTCCCGGAGTCCAAACCGCCCTAAGTGATTCGAGAGGTTTATTGGGATTAACCCATTTGCAGATACGAATATTTTCTATCTATATTTTTATATACGTATGTATCAGCCTCGGGTCAGGGTCATTTTTAAGTTCACGGGACGCTATGCCCTCAGCATTATTAGCAACCATAGCATAATGCTGCTACTTTACGCTGGTATTCTGTGAGGGCGTGGTCCTACTCCGGTCGAGATGACCCATTAATTTTGCAGTTACTCTATCACTGTTCAAAATTATAACTAGTATCACACATCTAGATCTGAATTTCATATTGCGCAAATATTGTTTCTCGTGTGGGAATGGATACTGTGAATGTTTCATCAGATCCCACCATATGCTTAATATCTTGGAAATATGAAAGTAGAGAAAAGTATTTGTTAAAAAATTATATTTATTTTTATGAAAGCATAAAAAAACTGTAAATCATATTTGTCTCTTATAGGTGCAAAATTTCATGAGCCATTCAGCGCTGGCAAAGGGCAAATGATCACCATTACGCCTTATCATCGCCAGCGGAAAACCCTACATCACACCCGATGAGGGAAATAACCGATTCTACTTCACGGGACTTTCGCTTCGCCTTCCTTTTCACAGTGTTCCTAACTAAACATCTTAAATCTCGTATTTGTTCAAGGAAATATCAGCTGTATCATTATGTGACTTTAAGTGATATTTGCGTGTCAAAAGTTAGAAGTATTATCCTTTCGTATATATTTTCTTTTTCTCGTTATAAAATGTTTGGTGGGATAAAAGAAATTACGCTTTGATACACGTTATTTGGGTATATTTTTAAACGTTTCTGTTACGATGGCTGTACGGTAGTCAACATTGTTACAAATAGATAAATATTTAAAAAAGCAACATTTAAAATATAGTTTTTCTTCTTGTAAATCTGTTTACACTTTATTTTTTGGTTTTTATGCATTCATTTGTATCATATTCACTTATGAACGTCGAAATTTATTATAATGCAGCAGCATTTACTGTTGTTTCTACAAGGGTAGAGTGACGCTACAGTTCTCTGCTACCTAAAATATGATTGGGCTCTGTAGGGATTGTGCGTGTAGAGAACCAACCCAATTGCAGGTTACAAGGCATTCCACCTCAGTACTCAGAAATGACAACGCTTGCGCATAATTAGCCGAGGTTAGGCCCTCTCAGGCATTCTTGTACTGGTTACTCATAAATAAAGGTCTCAGGTGAGTGTGGAAGCTGTAAAAACCTTCGGGCTAACACAAAAAAAAAGAAAAAGCATATTCATTTTGAATCTTAGTGGAGGACCGATGTAGCTTCAGTTATGGTTATCGAAAAGTTGGTTTCTAATAGTATTTTTTATATTTTGCAATCGATTGTATTGTACACAAACTGCACACTCTACACCAACGACATCCCAAGCACTCTCGGTGCAGAGGTAGCCTTCATCACAGATGACACTGGACTACCCAAACTAGACGCTACCTGTAAACGCCTCCAATTCGCAGCCAACACCCGAGGGAAATGGTTTCGGAAATGAAGGGTTGAAGTTAATGCTACCAAAAGTGCATGTATTTCTCTCGGCGCAACACAACGCCCCATCTCCCAACCATAGAGCTATTTGATCGTCCAATCCCCTGAGAAAAGATAGTCAAATACTTAGACGTCACTAATTATCAAGGGTAACGCTGCAAACTGAGGCTGCCTCTCGGGAATCCTTGAGCTGGTTATTAATAAATTTACCATTAATAAAGGTCTTGGCTGGGTGCTCTAAGCGCTCGGCCACATTTCAACCGAAAACTGAACTGTACTAAACTGAACTGTACTGTACTGCAACTGAAACTGTAAAAGCCCTCGGGCTAATAGTGGCCACAAGCCATAACAAAACAAAATAGACCCATCACTAGTGTTCTATGTAAGCGTGGTCTTTTGCAAAAATTATACTCTACTTATTTCCTACTTGAAAGTTTAAGAGCTAATTTGTGTATTCTGACTATTTTGTATTTATAGAGATAGACGTAAAATATCAACTATCACATAAACAGTTTCAAATATTTTGGTTAAGTGGTATTTTTTAACTCGATCATGTTTGAATACTAAATTTTGATAAATAAATATGTTCAAATAAAATATAAAATGTTATTGTAGTTGACATATGAAGTTTATCCAAAATATTTACATTTGTGTTTGAACGTCAACTTAAGTTAAGTCGGTTTATTGTTTTACTTTATCAGTTTTATGCGGTGTAAGTTGGAACTTGTGTCGCCGTGTGTAACTCTCGGGTGACGTGTTTTATCGTGTCGGGGCGCATGCCGCAGTTTCCTGTTGCGCTGAATGGTCGCCATCTTGTCACCGGAAGTAGTAAAGCCTTCTGCGCGCCCCCTGCCGCCGCTCCAAATGTGTCGTTGGCGTTTCGTTTACGAATCTTTTTATTTTGTGCCGTGAGAGAGATGCTGTTAGTGCCTTTGTTTGTCTCTCGTAAAATTGTATTGTCTAACGCTGCCTGTTTACGAATGGAGCAGCGCTCCGTGGAAACATCTTTCTATTGAATTAAGGAACAGTTTTGATAGTGTCGTTTATTTCTTATTTATTTAATATTTTCATGTTGAAATTAATTTTGTTTTGTTTCAAATGTCATATTTTTTGCTTAAGTATAAAGTAAAGTACAACCTATACGAACCTCATTGCTGAGCATATTTAGGTCTTCTGTAGATAACGCTACGAAACGCGGTAGATGTCTTTAATTTCTTAGAGATGAGATGTAGGTTTCCCCACTATGATTTTCTTCGCCACTAGATACGTGGTAAATCAACACTAAATTTGCAATTAACAATTTCATTGGTGCCAGGACCGGTGATGTACGTAGTCTTTGTGTAATTGGGTACTTTAAATGGTCCTTTTAAGTATATCGTACATTAATGTATGACTTTAAACTTTCATTTTAATCGATTAAGGCATCACCAAAACTTCTTTTAAAAACCGATATGCTATTCAGTAAGTAATAGCAATTTCTCTTTGTTGTATCATGTAGGTATATCGTCGATATTGCAGCCTTTGTGGCTTTTAGTAGATATTTTGATTTTTTTTTAAATGGGTTCAAGCCAGTGCTTGTCTCCAATCCCATCTGGTGTAAAGTGGTAATGTAGACGATGATGGTAGTACGCACTAGTCCAGCAAATGCCTATTCACTCTTCTCTTAAAGAACCACACATTATATTCGTCGGGGAAGACTTCCTCAAATTACTTCAATCCTTCACTGCTCGCATTAAAAACAGCGAATACCGGAGAACCTTGCCTGTATTCAAAGCAAAGCAGGTTGGTTTTACCAAATCTATGTTACCAATTATCCTTTTGGCGCGCATCTTCGCCGAGTCCAAACTTCCATTGGCATTTTGCCGCGCCTGCCCAAATATGACAGTAGTACTCCACACACTACTGAAGTTTGCAGGGATTCACAACTTTCTAATTTTTGCCTTAGACTTAATGAACCGCCTAAAGTTAAGTTTCGACGAGATATCAACTCCTAAGAATTGAAGGCGCTAGGCGTATTCAGAGATATACCCTGCGGGCCAAAGCAAAACGCACATAAACAACATAATTATCCATCAATTGTAATAAAATCCCATGGGATAAAAGAAATTACGCTTTGATACACGTTATTTGGGTATATTTTTAAACGTTTCTGTTACGATGGCTGTACGGTAGTCAACATTGTTACAAATAGATAAATATTTAAAAAAGCAACATTTAAAATATAGTTTTTCTTCTTGTAAATCTGTTTACACTTTATTTTTTGGTTTTTATGCATTCATTTGTATCATATTCACTTATGAACGTCGAAATTTATTATAATGCAGCAGCATTTACTGTTGTTTCTACAAGGGTAGAGTGACGCTACAGTTCTCTGCTACCTAAAATATGATTGGGCTCTGTAGGGATTGTGCGTGTAGAGAACCAACCCAATTGCAGGTTACAAGGCATTCCACCTCAGTACTCAGAAATGACAACGCTTGCGCATAATTAGCCGAGGTTAGGCCCTCTCAGGCATCCTTCTACTGGTTACTCATAAATAAAGGGCTCAGGTAAGTGTGGAAGCTGTAAAAACCATCGGGCTAACACAAAAACAAAGCATATTCATTTTGAATCTTAGTGGAGGACCGATGTGGCTTCAGTTATCATTTATGATCAGGTATCATTTATGATCAGGTATGGTTATCGAAAAGTTGGTTTCTAATAGTATTTTTTATATTTTGCAATCGATTGTATTGTACACAAACTTTATGAGCTCGGTGTACCAGATCATCTCAAACTAATCATTCAAACTTCCTCCGCGACCGAGCCTTTCGATACCGCGTTGAGGGAATGCGATCCGAAGGCCACCCCGTCCGTGCAGGAGTATCACCCTTGTGGTTCTGCGTCCCGTTCTACACACTCTACACCAACGACATCCCAAGCACTCGCGTTGCAGAGGTAGCCCTCATCACAGATGACACTGGACTACGTGTCTACACAAACCAGACGCTACCTGTAAACGCCTCCAATTGGCATCCAACATCTAAGGGAAATGGTTTCGGAATGGACAATTGAAGTTAATCCTACCAAAAGTGCATGTATTTCTCTCGGCGCAACACAACGCCTCATCTCCCAACCATAGAGCTATTTGATCGTCCAATCCCCTGAGAAAAGATAGTCAAATACTTAGACGTCACTAATTATCAAGGGTAACGCTGCAAACTGAGGCTGCCTCTCGGGAATCCTTGAGCTGGTTATTAATAAATTTACCATTAATAAAGGTCTTGGCTGGGTGCTCTAAGCGCTCGGCCACATTTCAACCGAAAACTGAACTGTACTGTACTGCAACTGAAACTGTAAAAGCCCTCGGGTTAATAGTGGCCACAAGCCATAACAAAACAAAATAGACCCATCACTAGTGTTTTGTGTAAGCGTGGTCTTTTGCAAAAATTATACTCTACTTATTTCCTACTTGAAAGTTTAAGAGCTAATTTGTGTATTCTGAATATTCTGTATTTATAGAGATAGACGTAAAATATAAACTATCACATAAACAGTTTCAAATATTTTGGTTAAGTGGTATTTTTTAACTCGATCATGTTTGAATACTAAAGTTTGATAAATAAATATGTTCAAATAAAATATAAAATGTTATTGTAGTTGACATATGAAGTTTATCCAAAATATTTACATTTGTGTTTGAACGTCAACTTAAGTTAAGTCGGTTTATTGTTTTACTTTATCAGTTTTATGCGGTGTAAGTTGGAACTTGTGTCGCCGTGTGTAACTCTCGGGTGACGTGTTTTATCGTGTCGGGGCGCATGCCGCAGTTTCCTGTTGCGCTGAATGGTCGCCATCTTGTCACCGGAAGTAGTAAAGCCTTCCGCGCGCCCCCTGCCGCCGCTCCAAATGTGTCGTTGGCGTTTCGTTTACGAATCTTTTTATTTTGTGCCGTGAGAGAGATGCTGTTAGTGCCTTTGTTTGTCTCTCGTAAAATTGTATTGTCTAACGCTGCCTGTTTACGAATGGAGCAGCGCTCCGTGGAAACATCTTTCTATTGAATTAAGGAACAGTTTTTGATAGTGTCGTTTATTTCTTATTTATTTAATATTTTCATGTTGAAATTAATTTTGTTTTGTTTCAAATGTCATATTTTTTGCTTAAGTATAAAGTAAAGTACAACCTATACGAACCTCATTGCTGAACATATTTAGGTCTTCTGTAGATAACGCTACGAAACGCGGTAGATGTCTTTAATTTCTTAGAGATGAGATGTAGGTTTCCCCACTATGATTTTCTTCGCCACTAGATACGTGGAAAATCAACACTAAATTTGCAATTAACAATTTCATTGGTGCCAGGACCGGCGATGTAAGTAGTCTTTGTGTAATTGGGTATTTTAAATGGTCCTTTTAAGTATATCGTACATTAATGTATGACTTTAAACTTTCATTTTTATTATGTATATATTAATTATGTATATTAAGTAATAGCAATTTCTCTTTGTTGTATCATGTAGGTATATCGTCGATATTGCAGCCTTTGTGGCTTTTTTTAAATAGGTTCAAGCCAGTGCTTGTCTCCAATCCCATCTGGTGTAAAGTGGTAATGTAGACGATGATGGTAGTACGCACTAGTCCAGCAAATGCCTATTCACTCTTCTCTTAAAGAACCACACATTATACTCGTCGGGGAAGACTTCCTCAAATTACTTCAATCCTTCACTGCTCGCATTAAAAACAGCGAATACCGGAGAACCTTGCCTGTATTCAAAGCAAAGCAGGTTGGTTTTTACCAAATCTATGTTACCAATTATCCTTTTGGCGCGCATCTTCACCGAGTCCAAACTTCCATTGGCATTTTGCCGCGCCTGCCCAAATATGACAGTAGTACTCCACACACTACTGAAGTTTGCAGGGATTCACAACTTTCTAATTTTTGCCTTAGACTTAATGAACCGCCTAAAGTTAAGTTTCGACGAGATATCAACTCCTAAGAATTGAAGGCGCTAGGCGTATTCCAGAGATATACCCTGCGGGCCAAAAGCTTAAGACCGCACATAAACAACATAATTATCCATCAATTGTAATAAAATCCCATAGGATAAAGAAAAGAAATGCACATCTGCATAATCTATTGTTAGCATCGAATATTTAAAGAAGTCATTCGATTGTTTACTTTCAAGTTATTGGAGAATCGGTGTTTCGGTGTTTGAAAACAATAGATGTTTTCAAACACCGAAAAACGCTACGCTAGAGCCAGATGATAGAGTCGTAATAATAATTTTATAATGTCCTCATTACTAATTATTTTGTTTTTGTTATGCATTGGTCAATAATTAGGATTATTTAGCTCCTGAAAACACGTGTTTTTGACTCATTATTACTCGAGTTTACTTGGGTTTGTTCACAAACAATCTCGATTAGTCTAAACTTGTGGTTTCTACATTGAAGACGTCATAAAATGGGAAAAGCTCCATAAATTAGCAGTAAAGTGCTTTCTGCCATCGTTGTTTTACATAATGAAGGCAAATCCGAACGTGAGATTGTTTCACAACTAAAGTTATCGAAGACTGGTGTTCATGGCACAGGGAGACAGGCAGTTTGCAAGATTGTCCACGCTCGGGAAAGCAGAGAGCTACCACGTCTAGTGAAGATAATTTCATTGTTGTTACCAGCAAGCGGAATAGATGTCTAACAGCACCAGAAATCCGCGTTGAAGTAAACAAAATCCGAGTTAAACCTTTGTCATACTACACTAGACTACAGTAAAACGGCGACTGAGAGATGCGAAGTTGTATGGTCGCGTTGCCTTTCGAAAACCTCTGCTAAGGCCGCAATACAAGAAAAAACGGATGGAGTGGGCTCTTGCCCATCGAGATTGGACTGAAGAAGATTTTAAAAAAGTACTTTGGACCAATGAATCCAAGTTTGAACTATTCGGTTCAAAACGTAGAATTTACGTTCAACGCAGTGCCCAAGAAAAGATGATGTCAGATTGTGTAGTCCCAACAATCAAGCATAGTGGTGGCTCAATAATGGTCTGGGGTTGCTTCTCTAGCCATGGAACTGGCAATTAGATTTCAAAATTGAAGGAATTTTGAAAAGGAACAGTACAAAAACATTTTAGAACAAAATGCCGTTTTTTCCGGGTAGCGATTAATTGGGGGTGGATTCATTTTCCAACAAGATAATGATCCAAAGCATAGCTCAAAATTATGTAGAGAATATTTAGATGAGAAAGAGTCATAAGGGGTGTTAAAAAACATGGTTTGGCCGGATGGAGAGCCCGGATCTCAATCCTATTGAACTTTTATGGGAAGAGCTTAATAGGAACGTCCGTAATCGTGGCCCATCCTCGCGAGAAGAAATGAAGAATGAATGTGAATTTTGGAAAAATATATCACAAGACACCATTAACAAATTCATTGCCCGTATGCCGAGACTTGTGAAAAAAGTCATAAAATGTAAAGGAGGATTTTTTGATGAAAAATCAGTTTAGCCATCTATAGCCTGTGTTTGAAAGGCCTGTTAATATTTCTTTACGCTTTTAAAGTATATTATTTGTCAATCAATGTTCTATTAGATGATTAAACAGGTTAACTAAACATTTAATATTTTATTGGTGTTTTACTTTATTTTTCTAATTTAATTAAGGTGGTCTTAAATTTTTGACCTGTATTTCGGAATATAGTATCCGTGGTGACCGGGCCTACTTTTAGAGGTGAAAAGACACCTTTGCGTTTTTGAAAAGAGAAAAAGAGCTGTGGAGAGGACTGAATACTGAGGAACACCAACATTTATTGCCATAGCCTGGAACTACGCGATTTACCATACGCTGGTGACTTGTTGATAAGGTTGGTTTACCAGACCCTGTCAAAGGCCTTCGAGTCGACATCTAGTCAGTAAACTTTTATAATCATTTACAATATAAATAATTAAATCGATCGTTGTAGGCTTTTTGTATTCTTTAAGGTATCTGCCGCCTCTTTAACATATACATATATACACTTATTTTATAAAAATGATTTTCTTTCAGTCATATATTTTTAAGTTTTGACAACATCGTGGTCCCAAAGGCGTTCGTAATCGACACTCTAATGGAATTCTAAGAACACGCTCTCGTGAGGGCTCTTGTAAAAATTCGATACACCTCCGGGGACGAAACAAAACTGAAGGAAAAAATACTACCTATTTTACATCTTACATCGAGAATATGTTATTGACGGGTGACAAGCTTTGTACCTGCAATGGTTACCAACTTCTTACCATTCCATCTCGCTATATATTCAATAATTTGAACCTTATTCCCAATAAACTTAAGGAAGTAACAATGTGCAATATTATTTTAGCAACTGTAATGTTATTTTTGTATGTTTAGTGATAAAATACGTCGAAGTGTAACAGGATTCAAAGGTTTTGATAGTAATTTGCCGCGTAAAGGAGAGCGACGTTTCGACGATCGTGGTTTTTGAATTATTTATAATAAAATATAAGTGTAAGAAGTGCGAATTGCGATATGGAAACAAGTAATCCTTTGGAACTTTTGTAATATATAATAACATTAATATTTATAATATTTAATGTAAATACATATAATGTTTGTTAGTTAATATAGAAAATAGTTTAGTAAAGAGTTGTAGCTATGCATATTTGTCCATACATTTAAGTTATGCTAAGCTAAAACTAAGGTTAATATAAAGTAAATATTAGATTATTATACTTATGCGGTGTTTAATAAGTTAGGGTAATAAAGACAATATAGTTATTCTCACTCTAAAGAGAACTGTGTCTCATACATTCTTTCAATTATTCTCCAAGATTCAATTATATTAAACCCACTATTTGATATTTCTTCGAAAAGTTTTTTCGTTTTCTAACATTCGCTGTTCTGACCGAATACTATCATTCACTTTGAGAAATACTGCTTAGATTGTTTTAATTGGTATTTTACAAAACCGTGGTTCTTTCCCTGCAATGATTCCTCTTCAATTTACCTCTTACGGTTACGGCGACGTCTTCTGTTATCGCCAGATGAAATCAATTGCGTAGTATATATTGTATAAATCATAGTGCTGTAATCGCGCAAACACATAGGACCTTATAACAGTGGCAGCGCTACACTGCAGAATTAATGTGACAGCTCGACCGGGCAATGACCACGCCCTCACAGAATATCTGCGTGAAATAGCAGCATAATGCTGCCGTGTTTCGTTTGCTGAGTGTTGGGATCCGGAGACCTTAATTACTCAGGTCTCAAGGATGACAACGCGTCTGCGTTATGATTCCTTGTCAAAGATGAATGTAGATGTCATATTGTGGACGCAACAGTCACTTACCATCAAGTGAACTGTGTGTGAGTTTGTTACTCTCAAAGAAATTAAATAAAACCTAACTTGTCGTCCTACCCCTAGTTCAATGTAACGCATAAGCAGTAAAACACTTAATGTGCACACAACTCACGACTCGAAAACCCTCAAATTTATTACACAAATATTTTTCTACGTGGGGTAATCGAATACCACTCCCACGTGGCATTATCTAGGTACTTTGAAGAACCACCATATCACATGGCCGTCAATGTGTCTATGTGAATTCCATCATTCTGTTCGACAGTGTACTATATATAGTTATACGTATATATACAAATTAGTAAACGTTACCTCGAGATTCGTACTTTCTGTTTTTGTCAGTTTTTTTATATATTTTTTGTGTATTAGTATTGCTGTTGGTCCAGAGATTTCTACAGCTTTATCTAATTAGACTCGCGAGCGGGAGGCCCACTGAGTAGGGAGACAACGACGATACTGCAACTGCAACCACAAACAATGCTGCGAAGACTGCTGCTGCACCACCGCTGCACTCCGACCCCTGTGGACGAAGAACGTCGACTACAACAGACGGGGGCGATAATATGATCCGAGGGCCCCTCATAAGGAGGTACGAAACTTCGACTCGGATCGCTATCTAAAGGGAGGTGTTTTTGTTATTATAAATAAGATCTCATATGCTCATTCTGATGTTATCCAAAGTACTATTAAAGTAAAAAAAGTAAAAGTAAAAAATACTTATTACAGCGCTAGAGAGATATACAGAGAGAAAAGAAACACAAGTTAACATATTTACAAGAAAACATAAATCCAACGCCTATTTTATTGAGACTTAGGAGGAGTTACATATAAATAAATAACTGTAAATTGATGTACTTACATTATAAACACATACATAGAAATAAATACAATTCACGAAGATGTTTTTACGCTTTGATGTCCAGTACATTTTCAGTATCCTCATAACTGAGAGTTGCCAGCCAGTGATTAACTATGTATATATATGTCGCAAAAGTGAAGTGAAGTGGCTACTTACGTAGCCAACACTTACGTCCGATTATAAAGTGTTGCTGAAATAATTCGCTGTATTGAGTACAGTGGATCGTCTAGTAGTCTCACCCGATGTTAAGTGGTGACTTAATATCAGGTGAGAATGTAGACAATCATTAGCTTGTTCATTCATTAGGAAAAAAGAACATAGGTATGTAACATATGAAAAGTTACTGCCTATTATCACAGAAATAATTCGTCAGTCTATTTCTTCTTAAGTCATGCTCTGGATTGCAATAATAAGCATGTTGTCGATACGAAGATTGACAGACATTTCAAGGTCATAGTCATTGCCACTGATTCACGTTTTCCCACTAAAGCGAAAGTATAGGAATGAAAACATCTTATGTAATGTAGCACGAATGACATATTTGATTTTGAACTTTATTTTGAAACTCTTAAAGCCGAAGGATCTTTAATAGGGATATAAAGTATAAGTTACATCTCTTGGGACCTCATTATGCTGTATTGCTGAAATATCGTTTTTTTCCTGGCTTACTGTTAAAGACAGTTATTGGACACGAGGGTTGTTTATATTGTTAACGATAAGATAACATTTTTTTAAATACAATAGAAGCCAATGTCTACAATCCCACCTGGTGTTAAGTGGTGATCTCGACGACGAAGAGAGAGCGCGCTAACTTAACAAGTGCCTGTTGACTCTTATCTTGAAGCGTGTCTTTCACCCTCATACCGCCGCCACCGACGGCGTCTCTAACAAGGTTATTCATTATACCGCCATGTAACAGGCCGGTTTCCACCATACAATAATGATAGAAGCGTCGCTCGAGTTTCTTGCGCCACTTCTTCTACAGCGCCCACGCATTCCGAAGTGGTGGTACAGATAGCCAATAATAATATCGATATTAATTGAGATATATAATCCTTATAGTCAGAAGCAACTGACAGAGCCGAGGTTTAGCCCTCTCAGGCACTCTTGTCAACCAGGGTTACGGTCCAAGCCGAGAAAAAGCGTGTCTTTACACACTATACTCGGACGTAAAGACTGCCGCGTGCAAATTATTCCAACCATTGCTCTGTAGTGAGTGGAATTGTTTATTTTTGTGTGAATTATGCTGTTGGTCCAGAAACCTGTACTACTTTATCTATTTAGACTCGGCGAGCGGGAGGCCTGCTAAGTAGGAAGATAACGGCTGCTGCACTACCGCTGCGCTCCGAGCCTGTGAACGAAGAACGTCGACGACAACAGAGGGCGATAATACGATTCGAGGGCCTCGTATAAGGAGGGTAGGGAGGGAGTGGGATTGAGCAAAGATTAGTGGCATCTGTATACTTATTAATATGGACCTTTTAAATATTAAAACCGGTCAAGGAAGGAACATGAAATACAAAGCTTTTTATTCCGCGATCACCAATTTAAGTGAATAAGGTATATATTGATTTGGCTTGATTTGATTTAGACTAACGAGGGTGAAAATTGATATCTGGCTTATACGTACTATGCAAAGTCTATATTACCAAGTATTTCCCTTCCTTGGCCGTGTCGGCCCGTTTGTCTTGAAAGTTTTTAACTGCACTTTGGCTCTACTGGAGTAACTGACTGTTATTTTTACTGTGCTAGCAAGCTAACTTGTAATTACTTATGTCGTTATCGGACCACTAAAGTGGTTTAAAAGAAAATAAATGTATTTTAAAAAACAAATGGTGACATACACAAAATCCCCGTGAGATTATATTGTTACTCCCCTGCCAGTGTACGTAATGATCGAGTCATACCATTATCGTCCTTATAAACAAAGAGGATACACGACATTTCAAATTAACTTTCCTCGTAAATTGGCCACGCAAACAAGTTTCAAATTGCCCCGTAGAGGCGACGTTTTCGCTAAATACCTATAAAAATGTCTGGTATCCGTAAAATATTGTGAGCAATACTGCGGCACCGGTCACAAGCGATAGCCTTTCGTTTATTTAACCACCTTAATATTTTATGACTATGTCCTCTCGGTTACTTCAACCACGATATCTTAAACCGCGCAGTATAGTCCCGATTCCGATGTGCAATGTAAATTCCCAGCCAGTTTTTTTGCAGTGCCAGGGATAGGAGAAAATTCACATTCGCAAATAAACAAATTGAAAGACATAATTTGGTTCTCTGCTGGGGATGGAGCCCTGGATCCGTGGCGAAACACCTACTCCCTATCCTCTAAGCCGTCTCTTCTATTTTATAGAACAGGTGGCAAACGAGCAAGCAGCTCACTGATGGTAATTGCCAATGAATATCCAAGTCGCAGGTGCGCCGTCGGCCTTTAAAAGACTTGTTGTGAAATGTTACAATTATCTATCCACGGAAAACTTTGAGAGTGTGGCTGTATTGTCCCATACTTTATTCTCCTTTGGGTTGGAGAGAATTTTCATAAACCATCCAAACATGATTCAATTTCGTTATTAATAAGTGAAAACATTCCCAAGAGATGGGATGACCATTAAATTAAATTCTCATTACCTATATCTTACAGTTGGAGCGCATCTACTAATTCATTGGCACTTATAATATGATTTACTACAGATCGTAAGAATGAAGTAAGGGTTTCTAAGAAAACATAACATTACGCTTAAGCCGTGCATCCGCTCATGGCTTTCACCCTAACAGCAAAGTACGCGGAAGAACTCCGTATAAATTGTGGCACTTACCACGTCCGAATGGCACATTTCGCCTGATACGGCGTCGAGAGATACTTTACCGTTTCCGCAATGTGAAATATTGATGTTCATTATCTGCTCTAGAAGAATTAAACGTGAACAGCTCACGTCGAATTAACGTTCAGATGTAGAAGACTTAGTTTAAGTTCTAATGCTGATTTATTATGGAAGGGGTCATTAGCTACTTTAATTTAAATTCTCTAGGAGTTACTAAAGACAGTAAAGTACATTTGAAACTTCATCATCATACAAAATTTTGGACGATTAATTATGTATACAAGACACTAAATAAGAAAGTATCTAAATAATAAAGATGTGAACACTTTACGACGAGAAATGTCTCTGCGTGGATGCACAAATTTCCTATGCCTGGGCCTCCCAAATTAATCCCAAAATCTTTTTTTTTTAAAACTTACAGCTTGTCTGCGACGATCGCACCTGATGTTAAGTGGAAATGCAGTCCTGGATGGTAAAGCGCACTATCTCAGTAAATGCCTATTCACTCTACACTTGGAAACACCCCCATTGTAATCGGAGGGAAAGACAGACGTGAGCAAACTATTCCAGTCCTTTGCTGTACAAATAATGAAAGACGAAGCAAATTCAAGTTATTGCTAACAAAATCTTCACTGTTGTGTACCTCAATTTATTGTAATGTGGTACATCAGCGATGCTGCGGGCCAGGGATGGTAGAGGAATTGTACTCGATTACTTTTAGTAATTAGATTTGTCAAATTGAATATAGGTATATAATTAATGCTGCTTTGGATAGGCCTAGGTCCAATTAACAAAGTTGGCAATGCATATATAAGTAAGCCTAGGAACTAAATCTAATATAATATAATCGATGAACATATTATCAAAGTTTGAGCCCATCACCAGTCCATCGATTAACATAGGCCTCTCCCATATATAACGATGCATTATAATTTACGAAGCGACATATAGTAAATCTTTAAGCGTAATATCGCTCATCACTTTCCTCTTTTTATATGAAATACCAGAAAACGGGAAGTTCAATTGATTGTTTGTGATCACCTCCACACCTAACATTGTGTGAGAGTGTGTGTTACCATCTTTACCTTGGAAATACCGTTTTAATTTATAAACACTTAGTTAACAGTTTCGACTGGTTAAATAGTTTTTTTTTATTTCTAGAAATATAGTAGCGAGAGAGCGTAAAGAAATCTGCTAATTTCTCAGTAGGAAGTAGGTGCTATGAGTTTTCTTAATTATTGTGGAGTTTTGAGTGGACTTGTGCTTAATGACGACGAAGCGTTTGTAATGCGTATATACAGGAAGTTGTTTAGAATAAAGCAGACAGAAAAAGTGACGAAGAAACGAAAGTAAAATAAAAAGCCAGAGCGAAGAAAGATATAGAATTGGTTAAAATAATAAAGAAAAGGAAGTGACAAAATAAATACTCCCTCACTTAATACTAGCGTATTTAATCTGGTGAGCGTATTATGACATTGCATCAATATTAGATTATGGACATGATAGAAGAAGATCGAGAATGGTTTATTTAAGGGCCTTTAATGATTGTCTTCTTATTCGAATTCTGTAAAACAACAGTTCCACTAACTTTTATTGATAAGATATGCGTTATTTAATCTAAGTTCTTAGAACGATAATATTTGGATATAAGTAAAGCACTGTGTTAGACATTCTGCACTCACGGTGCAGTTTGAACAATTACTTTTTAAATTTACGAGTTTTAATCGTTCATATATTATTTGTTTTGAGCTGTGAATTGTTTGTTGAGCCAAATAAATCAATAAAATAAAATATATCATGTGCCAATAAGCCCTGAACGTATATTCCCCAACTCATTCGGGCGTATCTGTAGATAGTAATGTATAGCGATGCTTAAAATGTTGAATTTCACTTTGTGATATATTGCGCGCGAATGTTATACATATTTCTTTTCTGATCATATATCACGACGGGGACAAAGATAAGTAATTCACTAGGCGCCTGCATATATCGCTAGTGCGGAAACTTTGGCGAGCTGCAGTGTACCCAACTGCAGAGACTAAAATATGAGATTTACCATTAAATAAAGTATTAAATAGACTTGACATCTATTTCAATCCGATAGAAGCCGAGCCGAGTTTTGACCCTCTCGGGTAGCCGCGAGTTCTTGCTTTCGTTAAGCTTCCCTTTCGGAAACCCTTGTGCTGGTTACCCATATATAAAGGTTTCGGTGAGATGCCATATGCGCTCGGTCACCTTTCAACCAAGTGACGCTGTTTAAGAGATCAGGGTAACAGTACTAAAAAGGAACACTTGACATTTACGTAGGGACATGATATATTAGTAAGTTACTTTAGTTACGTTTTAGTATCCAAATTAAAATTATAGTAATAAATTTTATGCACTACATTTAAAGACGATTGTTTATGAGCAAAGTCTAAACTTGTTTTGTGTTCATTATTAATTCTGCTCTTTTATAAGATAAGGTGAAAAATCGTAAGGATTATATAAAAATTTCTTTTCCCTTATTAATGGTAAATGCATTTTGCTCATAAGTTTATATTTATAATTTATACTTATAAATAATATCATTTACACTTTGTCAGGTCCATATTTAATACTATCTTTTTGGACTTAACTCTGCGACGAAATAAACAAACATAATTTCCCCCTTCCGCCCTTCTACATCACTGAAAGTTTTAATAGCATATTTGTAACCTAAGCGATGAAAATTTTATTGTTATCTAAAGTTTTGGTTTCGCCGTTATAATGTTACCGTGTGTCACATCTCATGTCATGTCTATAGTGTCATATCATATAGTATACATGTCTATAGTGTCATATCATATATTATACATGTCTATAGTGTCATATCATATAGTATACATGTCTATAGTGTCATATCATATAGTATACATGTCTATAGTGTCATATCATATAGTATACATGTCAAATGTGTCAGGTGATACATATCACCTGATGGTAATTGATTCCTGCGATCCATAACACATTCATCCTAGGTAAGGAATAATATTGCAGATACGTTATCGAATTGGTAAGATTAACCGAGTGATTTCTGATATATGTTATTTTTCTTGTAATATGAATAGTGACAAGAAAGCACACAATTCCCTTTATAGTAAGTGATGATAGGGATGATGTTGAGTGGTAGAGCTACCCTACAGGCTATAAACAAACTACAGTTTGTTTATAGCTGCAGAAGGAATGGGTCAGCTCGAGCGGGGTAAGACCACGCCGGTACAGAATGCCAGCGTAAAATAGCAGCATTGTGTTGAATGAAGAGGCATTCCGCTCATGCTTCAAGGGTGACAACGCATCTGCATTATGATTCCATGAGTGTAGATGTCATGGGCCGCAGGAATCACTTACCATCAGGTGAACTGTGTGCTCATTTGTTACTCTGAATGTAAACAAAAAAAATCAACATTCTTATGGTATTCTGTCAGGGCGTGGTCATATTTTCAAGCCGACCCATTACATATAAACTAGCTAACCGTTGAACGACTAAAATATAATTATCTTTTTATATAATAATATTACGTGAACCGTTTCCCAAGGTAATGTTTCAGTAGATACATCACGTACCCTTATGTAGTACAAACCGCGGGCTAATCGTTTCTCTCGCTTGCCGGCCGTAAATCAGAGGGAGACGACATTTTTACGAGCTCTTAATCAAGAAATATACGACGGTGGCAGCGATTAAGGGTGCGATTCAGCGGCGCCTTAATGCACTTGTCTGGATTAGTGTGCTCTTTGATAGGGGGGTAGTAAGTAAATGAATTAATCTAATGCTATGGTGTCCTAATACTTCGTACGTCGTCGACTTGATACTTTTTTTATTACATTAAAAGTATCACACGAGGACGCAGTTCACCTGATGAAAAAAACAAATTATTCCGGCGGCCCATGACATCTACATTCATCCTTGACAAGGAATCATAACGCAGACGCGTTGTTACCATTGATGTGTGAATAAAGGTCTCCGGATCCTACACTCACCAGAAGAAACATAGCAGCATTATGCTACTATTTTCAGCTGGTATTCTGTAAGGGCGTGGTCCTACACCGGGCAAGCTGATCCATTCATTATGGAGCTAGAGACAACCTGCAGTGTAGCCCTACCACTGTCAAAATGTTAATAGCAAGGCTGGTTTAAAAAAATTTAGCAAGACATTAATCTTTATAATTAACTTTAGATGACGATGATGATTGCAGACACAAATGGATCAGTTCTACTGTAGTCTAGACCTTATCATTATTGGTGATGACACGTTTCATCTAGGTCTTCAGAGGTGACAAGGCATCTCATAATGACCTTGATAACATTGACCGCAGGAATCACTTACCATCAGGTGTGCTTCCTCATATATGATTAGGAGACCTTATAATTTTCAGATTACCAAAGATTTTAGCGATCTCATATTTGTGGGAATTTATAGCATCCCTTTGATCTTAGGAACAAACAAAATATGCTCTTGCTTATCCAGTGTGTATATAATATAATATTTTATTTTTTACAATTGATTTAATTTCAATATTTTATTAATTTATTCATTATAATACTTGCATAAAGATAATATATTATTTTTATAAATATGTATTACATTATTTGTTGAAAGATGTAGTATCGTAATTTTCTTAAATACTGCTCCATACAATTGGAAGAAATACTTTATAAAGCTTGCCCTTCTCGTGAATTGTTATAGCAAACCGTACGAGGATTTGTGTCGTCAATCAGTATTGCGTCAGGAATGAACCCGTGGGCGACGTGTTCCGACAGGCGAGTGTCCTGCTCCAACCTCCGGCGATATCTTCAGATTTATTGCCGCCCGGGGACGCGGGCTCTCTGAAGATTTCCACTTTCCCGTTCGCTTCATATATATTATTCGAGGGAAATGACGCGTGAGGTCCAACGACTAGAGGATTTATCTCGTTGTAGCTGAATCTCGTTTTATTTCGGAACTAAATTTAGTGGATGTTGGAATTTTTGATATAGTTTTGACCTTCCGTGTTGGTACATGATATATTTTATGCAATGGTTTTTATCAAATTTACTGTCTATCAGACCTCTGTTACTATAATATATTGTTGGACAAACTCTTGTATAATATAATAAAATCTTTTTCTTACCTTGTGTTGATGAACACCTGCTCAGTTTCGAACCATACCTAATCTAATCTTAATCTTTTAGTTGTTGCTAGGTTACATTATTTATACAAGATATAAATACATATATGTGTCGTAAGCCTTTGCGCAAAATTAAATGCCCTTTAATTTTGCGCAAAGGCTTACGTCAAATATACATTACTTCCTTAGTCTCTTTAACTAGTCCTGTGTGTGATGAAATGTGCAATAAAATGGAAATGATGTTCAGATTGATTGGTGAACAGGTTTTTTTAAAAAAAGAATACCAGCAGTGCTAATAACATTACGAACTTTCCGGTTAACCACTTCAACTCAATTTAAATGCTTGTGCTAGAAATTGATTCACGACAATTCTCTAAAAACTACGATCTTCAGTTTGCAGACTAGAGCTTCAATAGCATAATGGTTTAGGGTACACCTAAACCATTATGCTATTGAAGCTCGAAACATTATTGACCAGTCCTTGTACTGTATCCATTCAGTATGATACCGCATGAACGGCATGCTTTCATTTCAATGCAACAGCAGTAATATGAAATTTGAATGTGTCGGAAATAAAATAAGGGTTCTGTAGTCAGCGGGCGAGGCGGTGGGCGGGCGGCGTGTTTTATGTAGGAAGTTGTTCATCATGCAATAAATCTTGCGGACGCGACAGTGCGCTGCTCGGTACGCAAATTGTGGACCTCTTAACTCCATTGAACGTTTGGTCACAGCCTCATCTGAATGTAATGTTGGCCTAGAATTTGACTAATCACTATTGCTTTTGAGATCGATCAAAAACATTATTTGACTCCACTTCAATATTTTATACTTTTTTAGTATCAATAGTATTACGTTTGTATTTTAGAAGAAGACGATGACGTTAGATTACACAGACAGTCATTTTATTTAACAACTAAAGCAATTTTAATGAAAATCTTTAACTGCTGCGTTCGTCGATATTATAAAATTACCAACTCGAGGGCAATGTGATATTATTGTACCATCAATTTGATAACAATTCTTACCTGAAAAAGAAATAATGTTATAAATCGATTTAGAAATTTTGGAAAACTTGTGTACATGTATATAAAAATATTCTTCTAATATATTGAAAATAAGGGTTGATTTAATTATCTAAAATGTTTTACTTAGCACAGTAAATTGATGTACTAGAGAACCTTACTGGCTTTATATTAATATGTTTTTATTCGTTGTCGCGTAATCCTGGATAACTAGCACGAATGAGTTTACGTTTTAAAATTGTAGTTTAGCCGCATATGTCGCATCAGAGAAAAGGAGGACAAGCAGTTATTTGACATAGTTACTATGATAATACAAGATGCTGCCGCGGTGATCAGTCGTAAAAATAAAAAGTTAAAAGCCTTGTCGAATAGAAAATAGATAGTAGAGAGGTATCTCAAAATGCGTCCGAAACATTGATTACGTGACGATTCATAAATGTTTAGATCAAAAGGGATTACTTGAATAATATCTTGACTTGGACATTATCTGAGATTTATTGTATTGCGGTTATAGAGTAGTTTCTTAGACTACGCTTTTTAAATTAAATGACTGTGGTAGTGTGAATTACGAAAACAATAACGAAAATATCTGTGTTCCTTTAATTTTGTATCACTACGCTTCATAATACAAGGTTATATCGTGTGAACATACCTTTATCGCTAGCAATTAATCTTTATGTATCTTTTGACACGGTTGCATTCATTCTGTTATTTCATATTATATCCTTCGCTCACTGTGATGACAATTTTGTGTTTTGTCAATGAAATGTGTAGTGACGTGACTAAACAATAACTTGGATCCGGAAAAAAGTAACGTAAATATATATATTATAATGATACTATTTCTGTCTGTCTGTAACGTAATATGTTAATGGTTTTCTTTTCCTCGCCACTTGATACTCAGCAACTAAATTACTATTTTATATTGGTATTCGGCGAGTTTGACCTGTTCATGTTACAGCTAATTCATAAGAGACATGCTGAAATTTTATTTCTAGCTAAGGGAGGTATAGGTCAACTTGACAGAGCGTAAGGACCGTGCCTGAATAGAATATCACCGTCAAATAGGAGCATAATGCTTTATGGATCCGGAGATACACTACTGCTGACGAGGGGTTACATCTTACTCCTCAGGGGTGATAATGCATCTGCTTTATGATTCCATATCGAAGAGTAATGTTGGTGTCATTGCCAGCAGGAATTTAGATAGCGATCCAAGTCGAGGTTTCGTACCTCCTTATGAGGGCCCTCGGATCTTAATATCTCTTGTCGTCGATGTTCTTCGTCCACAGTGGTCGGAGTGAAGTGGTGGTGCAGCAGCAGTCTCGGCCAGTCTCGCCAGCTTCACAGCATCGCCATTGTCTCCTTACTTAGCGGGCCTCTCGCTCGCGATTCTAATTAGATAAAGCTGTAGAGCTCTCTGAACCAACAGCAATACTCATACACAAAAAAAGCCAGCAGGAATTTCTTATCGTCACAGGAACTATGACGTTTGTCACTTTCGATAGGCGTATTTTTACGAGTTTATATTCAGCTCAAGAATATATTAATACTTTTCCCTCTTTAGTGTAACGTACAGTAGTGTCTCACTGATATATTGCCGGGCGGTCGGCGCGGAATCACAGGCTGACAAATTCATTCCCCACTTGACACCTTGCACTTGTATTCTTTCCGCCCCCGCCCACGAGGGAGCGCACTAATCTGTCTTGTGGAGTTTTATACGGGTTGACATCGAACGTGACACCAGAACTCAGAAGCTCATTGGTTGGTCATCTCAAAATTTAAATGGAAATAAAATACCAAATAAGCAATGTATATTATTCAACAGTGGTAGAGTTACACTACAGTATTTTTCTAGCTGCAGAATTAATGGGTTAGCTCGACCGGGGTAGGACCATGCCCTCACAGAATGCAAGCGTAAAATAGCAGCATAATGTTGCTGTGTTTCGTATGGGGAGTGTAGGGATCCGGAGACCTTTATTACTGGTGACGAGGCATTCCATCTCAGTCCTCAAGTGCGACAACGCATCTGCATTATGATTCCTTGTCAAAGATGAATGTAGATGTCATAGGCTGCGGGAATCACTTGCCATCAGGTGAACTGTGTGCTCGTTTTTTACTCTCAATGTAATAAAAAGAAAAATATATATTGAATATGGACGTGTGTATATGGTATGCAATCAACCCTTACGTGTTACCCTCAGACGAACCGTGTCAACCCTTAAAAATACAATGACAGTAGGAGAATGAGATACCTTTACCTCACCAGTTAATACCTTCTTTTCTACCTAAATCTCTTTTTTTCTTCATAGATTTCTTCACTTATTTCTGCTCAAAGTACAATGGACTCGTAGGCAATTCATCAACACATCAAACGCAATCAAGCAAATTAACGCAGTAAATTCGCCTTTTGAAGTAAATAAAACAATACTGGTATATATTTACGTCTATATCGCTATAAACATTTTGATGCTTTGTGTAGTGGTCCAAATGTTTGTCACCCGTAGACACTAACGACTAGATAATCGAACGATTTTAGAGTTCATATTTTTATCGATATCGAGAGAGAAAGTTAAGGTTAATGTTAAGGCATGCAAATTAGGACTTTATTGCGTAAACCGCAAAAGATAAGTCGTTAGTGCCATAACACAGCGGTCTTACGTCTCTCTCTGCGCGGTTGTGGCTTGTGTAATGATAGTTTTGTATATTCGTGCTCATTAATATTCATGAAGAGTGACGTAAGTAAAAAATATATTTTAAACGGTTTTAGTTCATATGACTTACTACAAAAGAGGTGCTATCTGCTTAGCTTGGTAAGGCATTTTGATTATTTGGAAGGCCTCTTCAATGCGATTTTAAACCAACTGTGTATATTGGCAGTATTGTGAAATTCAAAGTATAAACTTGATAATGTAATTATTTATATGATTAACTGCTTCGCATTATTTAGGGACGATTAAGATTCCGCTGCAGGAAAATTATTCCAATTTTTGCCGTATGTGCATAAGTTTTTAATAAAACAACTCATTTAGATTTAGTGAATTATAATATAATATTACAAACCTTCAAAATATTCATTAAATTGCTGCGTTCGTATTAGTTGAATTCGAGTTAGTTGAATTGTACAATCCTTTGTGTAATATATCCAAGATCTTTATTTCAATAGGTCCAATGTATCGAATACTACAATTTCATCATGTGATTTTTTATTGACACTGGGTGAATTTTTAAAATTGTCTTTAAGATTCTTTAACTGGTAAGTTCGTAGAAATGTAATAAATCGGACGAAGGTGCAGGAGGTAGTGACGAGGTCATGGGATATATTCGTTTTGTTTTTATTATTACATTGGGAGTAATAAACGAGCCAACATTTCACCTGATGGTAAGTTATTCCTCGGCCCATGACATGGCTGGTATTCTGTGAGGGCGTGGTTCTACCCCGGTCGAGCTGACCCATTCATTTTGCAGCCAGAAACTGTAGATTAGCTCTACCACTTCTATAAATCGAATTATTATTATTTATTATTTATTATTTATTATTTATTATTTATTTATTTATTTATTTTCATCACAACTAAAATACATAGAATAATTTTTACATAATAGAAACATGTTCTCCTTAATAAAAATACACTAATATTGTTCCTCGCCTGGGAATCGAACCCACTACCCGCGATGTAGCCACGTACTCTAACCACTAACGTTACGAGGCGTACGTCAATGATCCTTATTACTGTAATGACCAACACTTTTATTAATACAGAAAACATTAACAACTTTTGAAATTGAGCGAACCTATTATATTCGTTGTGCGCTTGTTAGCTCGCTATGCAAAAAATAAAGAGACAGATAAATAGCAGGAGAAAACGACCAAGCGCTGGGTTGTGCTTTAAGTTGGGAAAGTTCTCAACTTAATCGATCGTGAAAACCGAAAATCTAAGTCTATCTAGTAGGTTTCATTTAGAATTCATAAAGAAATCTTATCTAACTGGTCACTTTGATCTCAAATAATCTTTGGTTATGAATTCCAAATTAGAATGTATTTCAAATTTAGGCTTGTGTATTTGTGTTTCGAAGTTAGTTATTCATTTGTTTTCGCGCTATTTGGTTTTTCTTTGACATCCTTCTGTTAACAAAATGGAAAACTTGAAATATCGCGTTATTTACGAATATGAGTTCCACCGTTGCACCAGCGCTTCAGAAACAGCTCGAAGGATTAATAATGTCTATGGGGAAGCTACTGTAAAAAAAAGCGTGGTACGTTTTTAGTTTCAACGTTTTCGTTCTGGAGATTTTGACCTCCAACCCCGCGGACGGCTCAAGTTGACAATGCGGAATTAAAGTGATCGTGGAAGTCGATCCATCGCAAACACGTCAGAGTTAGCGGCAGGATTCGGTGTGAGTGACAAAATAATTTTAATTCACTTGAAACAAATTGGAAAAGCGAAAAAGCTCGAGAAATGGGTATCGCAGGAATTGATTGAAGCACACCAACAAACACGCATTGAGGGCTGTGTTACATTACTCAACCGTGACTATAACGAGGGAATTTTGTATCATATCGTTACTAGTGATGAAAAATGGATACTGTACGACAGTCGGAAAAGCTCATCACAATGGTGGGACCCAGGAGAACCGGCCAAATCCTGTCTCAAGCGAAAGTTGACTCAGAAAATGGCACCGATAAGTGTTTGGTGGACTAGTGCTGGTGTCATACATTACAGCTTCCTAAGATCTACCCAGACGATTACAGCAGATTTAGATTGTCAACAAACCATGATGGAAAAGCTAGCTGTTAAACAACCGAGACTGGTCAATTGCTTCATGACAACACTAGACCCATACTTCACAGACGGTGGCTAAATTAGAGGATCTGCGATTGGAATGTCTCCGACACTCACCATACCAGGACATTGCTCCAAAAGATTACCACTTTTTTCAGAATTTGGACAATTTCTCGCAAGGAAAAAAATTCAAATCCAAAGCGGCAGTCAAAACCGCTTAAGTTTATTGATACTCACTCCAAAAAATTTTTCACCAATGGAATCAATGAATTACCTATAAAATGGTGCATAGATAATAATGGTACATACTTTAATTAATTAAATATATAATTTAATAAATAAAAAACTTTTTCCATATAATACTATATACTCTAATTTCATATGTCAGAACCTAATAGCAGGATAATCTTGCGTTTCATATTGTAAATGTAGAAACAAACTCAATTACGAGGCACTTGCAATCAGATCATATGTGTGCTCCTTATTTTCTTAAAAATCGTATCTTTTCTATCATATGTTAGTTCAACATATGATTGTTCGTATAAATAAAATAATACATAATTCACTTATATATATATTGCATAATGCATTTTTTTTTAATGAAGTAATGTAATATTATTAAAATTTATGTATACATATTTATTTGTCTCAGCAAAAAAAAACAATAATTCTATTCGAAATGGCCACCTTTGGCTTTTATACAGGTCTTTAACCTGTTTAGCCACGAAATTATGGATTTACGCACTGTTTACAAGAGAAATTCCGCCACTGCTTGATCCAAAAATTTTTTTAGAGACTCGATGTCGCCGTGTCGTTTAGAGCAGGCCATGTCCTCTAAAACTGACCATAATTTGAAGTCTAAAGGGTTGAGGTCTGGGCTAGACGAGGGCCAGTCTTCAGCTCTTATAAAGTCCGGAATGTTAGTTTTAAGCCAGGCTTGTGTAGATCGTGCCTTGTGAGCAGGTGCAGAGTCCTACTGGAAAGTCCACAGTATATTTAAAAAAAGTATTGCTGAGAGGTTTCACAACATGATCACAGTGTATCAAGACTGTATCTTGATACACTTTGGCTGAAGTTTTCACTCCTTTTTCACAAAAATGTGTCTTTGTGACTCCTCGATGAGACACGCCCCATCAAACCATCTCTGACGCAGGATGATGACCACGTTTCCAACCACTTGAGCAGCTTCTTTAAACTGTGAGCGTACACTTTATCATTTCGCTTATTGTAGTGTTCTTCAATCGTGAAAATTTTTTCATCGGTAAAGAGGATATTTCTGTGCCTTTCACCTGCGTATCGCGACAGAAGGCGTTTTGATCGATTCAATCTCTTTAATTTTAAAGATTGATTTAGGGTATGTCCTGTATATCGACGATAAGCACCGAGCTACAGGTCTTGTTTTATAATACGCGACAGAGTCCTAGCGGGAATCTTCATTATTAAAACCATAGGTTGTTGCTGTTGCCGAAATTCACCAAATTCATCATCGTTATTCATCATACGTAAGTTAACATATCCACAATTTTTCATCACGCCCTGGACTCATTGACATAGTTTCCCAGTCAGCATTAAGTCCGCCTATTGTATCCTTTTTAGGTTAATACAGCAAAATTAGACAAAAAAACAATCAATATATGTGTTTCCCATCTATCTGCCGTTATCGATATATATTTAAAGAAAATATTTTTTTTTTATAAACACCCCACTGATAATATAAACTGTGTGGCTATAAACAGTAATATGTCTTCATTCAACCATTAAATGTAAGATATCAGAAACGGTAAACAAATAAAAACTAACCTTATGTAAATAAATCAGTACTATCAAAGAATTCTTTGATGTTATCGTCGAATCTGTTAATGCCCTGTCCCGAAGCACATCCAAAATTTAAAATAAATATATTTAAAATCAGGGCGACGCAGATTGTCCCGTGTAACAGCTTTCTTTATCACTCCCACGTTTATGAGCGCATAAATTCAGTTTATCTTTATGAATATTTAACACCCCGAGTGCTACTGGCGAACGAGTTGGAGCCCGTCAAAGTTTTATTGGTTCTGTAGAAATTAATTTTGATGATTTTAAATTGAGAGCAAACAGGCGGTTCATGAGAAAGCTCTGTCACATAGCGTAATATAGAGCGGGAATTCTATATGTATAATTCTTTAATTGTTTTGTGTAATCTTTAGTGGTCCAACTAAGAAGCAAAAGGGAAATGTTAATGTAAGTAATCTATTGTAATTTTTGTTTTGTTATGGTTATCGCGAATTATTAATGCCAAATAAATAATTATTATAATACGCAACGTAGACATCCGCGCTAGAACGGGGCTGGGCTTTGGGCTTGAAAGATCACCAAGCTGAAGTGGCAATATATAATAAGCCTAGCTATTAGAGGATCTGCGATTGGAATGTCTCCGACACCCATTTCTAGCAAGGAAAAACATTCAAATCCAATGCTGCAGTCCAAACCGCTTAATATATTTTAGAACCGACAAACATGCTGAAGAAAGTTTTTCAGATGGTCCAAGATCGTGCTTTCAGTGGTTCACAGTGCGTCTTCTCTCAAATACATGTTTTTTTTTATGCAGGATAAGAATGACAAACCAGCAGACAGATTAGCTTACGCTAAATTATCCTTGCGGCATAATCGGCAAATCTTTATTTATTTATTTAATTGCACATTATGTAATTATTACTTAACAATTAATAGTACTCAACATCCTTAAACTTGTTGAAGCTTGGTCATTCTCTTACCCTCTACTAATATTAATGTAAATACTTATAGAAAGTACGAGGAGAAAAACGAATTATCTTAACATGTTATTGCCTCCTAATAAGTACAGTCGCGTTCATAATAAATTTGATTTTAATATAAATAAATGTTTTATATCTTAGAATTATTTTACTTATCAACTGTACGTTAACGTTAAATATATTAAATGGAAGAATTTCAAGAATAATTTAAAACAGTGTTATAGAGTTAACAAATTAAATGTTTGATATTTATTAATTATATATATATATATATATATATATATATATATATATATATATATATATATTTCATAAGGTATATTCAGCATATATAGGCATTCTACGCTGCAGAATAATTGGATCAGTTCGACCGGGGTAAGATCGCGCCCTCACTGAATGGCAGTATAATGCTGCGGTGTTTCGTCTGGTGAGTGTAGGGATCCGGAGACCTTTATCACTGGTAACCAAGCATTCCATCTCAGTCCTCTAGTGTGATAACGCATCTATATGGTTCCTTGTAAAGATGAAAATAGATGTCCTGGGCCGTAGGAATTATGTACCGTCAGGTGAACTGTGTGTTCGTTTGTTACTCTCAATGTAAAAAAGAAAAAAGCTAAGTTCCTTCGTTCCTCCATATTTAATAGACCGCTAAACGGCTCTCTTCCGAGATGGCAGATTCGTGCCATATTAAATATATTTTTAAGCGAATTTCGGAGTTTTATACTTCTTCAAATTAATGGTTTCATTCAGTGACGGAATCCTACAACTACAGTTAGTGGTGAGCGAACATTTTTTATTTATGCTAATAATTTCGAGTTTTATTTAATTCAGACCGTCGTTGGACACTCGTCGCGCTTTTAAATGAATTTGTTTTATGTAAATTGTACGATTTTAATAAAATTCATGACGTTATCATTTCACTACTGCATTTATTGTTTGGTAACCTTTTAACATCGTGATTAGATTGTATATATATATATATATATATATATATATATATATATATATATATATATATATTGTATACAACTTTTATTGTCTGTTTCTCGAATTGTTAGCAACATGCTTTGGTGAAAGTAGATATCTTTAATTATTTCCGACTATCTTAATTATAGACTACTAAATGTGACGGCTATTGATTGATTTACAATTTATCCGGTTTTATGAGACCGTGTTTGTTTTCAACCTTTACTTACTTATTTTGAGGACATCTGTGTTTATTAATTATAGCTAGATTTACCGGACTATTGTGTCTTAGGTCCTGATTCACATAGTGTTGGTGTTTGGGGTTTCATGTATGCCCCATGTCTTTAACACTGAATCTGAGCTTCTCTCAATCTTATTGCCCATGCATTGGGTTAGCAAGTATATATATATATATGCCGCTAGGTCAATACATTGGCTGATTGTATACAACTTTTATTGTCTGTTTCTCGAATTGTTAGCAACATGCTTTGGTGAAAGTAGATATCTTTAATTATATCCGACTATCTTAATTATAGACTACTAAATGTGACGGCTATTGATTGATTTACAATTTATCCGGTTTTATGAGACCGTGTTTGTTTTCAACCTTTACTTACTTATTTTGAGGACATCTGTGTTTATTAATTATAGCTAGATTTACCGGACTATTGTGTCTTAGGTCCTGATTCACATAGTGTTGGTGTTTGGAGTTTCATGTATGCCCCATGTCTTTAACACTGAATCTGAGCTTCTCTCAATCTTATTGCCCATGCATTGGGTTAGCAAGTATATATATATATATATGCCGCTAGGTCAATACATTGGCTGATTGTATACAACTTTTATTGTCTGTTTCTCGAATTGTTAGCAACATGCTTTGGTGAAAGTAGATATCTTTAATTATATCCGACTATCTTAATTATAGACTACTAAATGTGACGGCTATTGATTGATTTACAATTTATCCGGTTTTTATGAGACCGTGTTTGTTTTCAACCTTTACTTACTTATTTTGAGGACATCTGTGTTTATTAATTATAGCTAGATTTACCGGACTATTGTGTCTTAGGTCCTGGATTCACATAGTGTTGGTGTTTGGGGTTTCATGTATGCCCCATGTCTTTAACACTGAATCTGAGCTTCTCTCCAATCTTATTGCCCATGCATCGGGTTAGCAAGTATATATATATATATATATATATATATATATATACATATATATATGTATATATATATATATGTATTTGTGAAAACACAAAGGCACTCCCTCGTTCTCTTCCTAGGTCGATGCATGAGCAATAAGATTGGAGGGAAGCTCAGATTTCCTATGTCATCTACATTCCTTGACAAGGTTGTGTTGACAAGGAGGCGTTGTCACCCATGAGGACTGAGATGAAATGCCTCGTCACCAGTAATAAAGGTTTCCGTATCCACCAGATGAAACACAGCAACATTATGCCGTTTTTTCACGCTGGTATTCTGTGATTGTGTGGTCTTACCCCGGTCGATCTGACCCATTAATTCTGCAACTGGAATCAAAATGTAGTATAGCTCTACCACTGTTAAATCTCGCAGAAGATATACCGTAATCGAACTAGGCCATGTACTCCTCATCTTCATCCTTCCATTCATATATATATATATATATACACACATATATGTATACACCTTTTGTTAATTACGCGCAAATCGTAATGAAAAACCGTTACGTAATTTGATAAATTTAACAAGTAATCGACTAACTTATATAATACAATTAATTAATTTCAATTAAATAATAATAATAAATTAACGTGATACTATGATTATTTTATATATAATTTTTTATATTATTTGCCTTCCTTTTTGCGGTAGAAACGTTTCATTGAACGTTATATATTAAAACGTTCCACTCAAACATGACTTAGAAATTTTAACACCGTAGTCCCTAAAAAGAATCACTTTAAGAAATATGTAAAAAGAATAATCATAGAATTCCTTACTAGGCTTAACCTAGGCTTAACCCTTCTCAAAAACACAATCACAATGCTCGTAAACCCTTAAAAAATCAGTAACGCTGTTCGCATTAACACGCTGTAGTCGATGGCGGAGTAATTCTTGTTTCCAGCTGATGAATGGCGCCCCGGGCAGCCCCCGCCCGACCTAACCCCATATTTTACCCTGAAAAGTAACCCCGCCGAATGTTTTATTACCTGATGAAACGCGCTGTCCCGTCGTGAAAGCGCCAGTGTAAATCCCACGAGCTTTTTAGGCGACGTCGTAATTTTCAGATTTGTGTACAGTTTGATCTTCTTATGTCGATGGCAATTTGAGTTTAGTAACTTGGTTTTTCCATCGTAACAGATAGACGAAACACTTTTGTTTAATGGAAAAGAGTAAGCCTTATATAATTTGGGCCTTATATAGAATGGGAATATCTGTCGTATTTTACTTAACAAAATTAACATTCTCGTTAACCACTCTGACTAAGCTAATTACTTGTGTTAGGAGATAATTAGTGACAATATTGGAATGTTGGATTTGAACCTAAGGTGTTAAGTTTTGCAAATGGTACATAAATAACATCTTTCCACAAATAATTGAGCAAAATGCAGATGTAATATAATTGCTATTAAAATTTTTCAGGCTCTTTAAACTGAAGGATATTGTTTTGTTTTATTACAGTTTACATTGCACATAGGTATAGTTGATAAACAAATTATAAAGTTAATAACAATAATAATAAAATAATGGGTTAAGTTTTTTTATTTTTTATCAGTAAAATCTCTTTGGTTGTCTGTGGTATCTGTCTAGTTTTGATACCATTAAATAGATGACATTTTAAAAACAGAAATAATAAAAAGTAAAACGGTTTTCCACCATTTTTATTATTTTACTGTCCACCAAAATGAGTGAATCTAAAGAAGACATCCGATATATTTTTTAGTTTTATAACAAAGAAGAAAAAATGCGGCACAATCCGCGAAAAATTTTGTGATGTTTATGGACTTAAGTGTAGGTAATAGTAGCATAAAATTGGTTCAAGTGTTTTCAGTCGGGGACTTTTGGTGTCAAAGATGAAGTTTTGACCCATTTGATAAGTTCGGATATACAAAAAAGTTCGATATTTGGGTGCCACACGAGCTCACTGAAAGAAACCTAATAAATCGTGTACTCATTTGCGATTCTCTATTGATTCATTCATTTTGGCGGACAGAAAAACGATAGAAAAATGGCCAGAAACCGTTCATACTTTATATTTTTCAGTTTTTAAAATTACATCGATTTAATGAAACCAGCTAGATACAAACAGTAACAAACAAAACGATTTCACTGCTTCATATTACTTTATAAAACTTTTCCCCTGACCCATTATAAATACAGACAATGATGTTAAATATTGATCATAATGTATGCACCAATTGAGTCACTGCAGTCGAAGTTGTCCCTTTCGAACGACTAAATGACACGGCAAACGACAAGTAAGCGAGGACGCCGGATTGTATGCCTGTCATTACATCTTATCGATTTTATGATTATCCACGACTAATGCACGAAACTTTAACAACTGTCTACAACTTTGTTTTTGTTCTTTAATCACGCGATATGTACTTGTATGAAATTGTTTCTAGAAATAACTAACAAGGACAAATTAATGTTAATCGCTTGTGAACTTGTACAGCTTTTTGTGTCAATTTCTTTTTTAATTTTCATGCTCTTTTTATGAAAAGTTATCACCTTACCTAATAATATATAATATAATATAATACCTAATCGCAGTTATAATTTTAAATTATACTCCTTTGTAGAAAAAATGTAATATGTTTTTAGTAAAACAGAAAAGTTGCCAGCGGGTTATATTACTCACAACGATAATAAGTGATTGTCTGAATCACGCTATCGTAGTTTTGGAATAAATATGTGCATAAATAGAAAGCTTGTATTGAATAATAAGTGTAATGGCTATCTACCGATTTCGATTTATACACAACCGGCCAGATTTCAAAACGTTTTGTTATTTACAAGCGCTTTTTAACTTCTTTGTCGTAATTTAAATGCTTGGTTGGTAGCAATTTTAATAGCAGTTATTACACTCAGATACCCCTTATTAGTTTAAATTCGCATCTGGCGTATTCAAAACGGTTGTTTCGTCTTTATCCTTTGTCTAAAGCAGATATTTTCTACTTCCCTCAATAGCCTTTTAACGTTATCATCCAAAATGATAGAGTAGGCTTGTTTCTTGTTCACGGGACTGGCGGACTTGAGTCCCGCACAAGAGACAAGACACAGAACAAACAAGCCTATGCATTTGGGTTTGTGGTACTAAAATACCGCAAGCAAGTGGCGTTGTGGTCATAGCATCTGGTTTTTAAGTCTGATACTACTAGCCGAAGCGCAATATGTTTGTGTCGTATATACGTCAAGTATCCATAAAGTCTAAGAACTATATAGACTGCCCATTGACACTATATCTGAATTTAACGACGACGTGTATTGGCTCTGGGTTTGTTGTGAATACTTCCTATAAATCACAAACTGGACACAATCGTCTGACAGGACATTTTCATCGTTTTAATAAACACAAACTAAGTTAAGTATTGTGTTATCATTTTATAAGTGTATCGTAAGTAGCTACACTAGACAAAGCACTAGGGCGCCATAAATTGATAGCAATCATAAGTACTAATTGAGGGCTTTGACAACGCAAAGGCGAGGACATGTCGTTTCTTTGTAGGACTGTCATCGTGGTATAGAAATTTTATATATATATCTTTTAATAATTACAAACGGAGCGGTGCGGTTTAAATATTCAATAGATGACATCAATTAACTCGATCGTTATAGTTTTAACGATAAAATTTATTACAACTAGGTAAAAGCTGTGAACGATTTTGTTTTGAAATCCGTTTCGTTGTCGTATTCAAAATGGTTTATTCGTCTGTATCCTTTGTCAAAAGATAAGATATTGTCCTGGCACTTCCCTCAATAGTTTATGAGTTTCTTTCAGTAGCCCATGTTGTTATAGTATGTTTAATAATAAGCATTTTTATGTAGTAATAAAAGTGAACATTATACCTAAAAAATAACTTATGTGGTATAACAAAAATATACAACTAGGTAGAAAGAGTATTAAATGAGGTGGAGTTCGCCAGCACTATCACGTTACGAGTTTTGGTCCAAAACCTGGAATCTCATTTCCATCACCAGGGATATTTCTAGGGTTAGGATCGTCATGTTACCAGAACAGATGCTTTTCGTTATCACTATTGGCAGATATCTGAATCGGTATTTCGATTAGGCAGGTCCAAGATGACATTTTCCTTGCAAATATGATCCTATAATCCTTGTAAGTTCTTCTTACAAATCTTTGAAAGGATAAAGATGTGAATACATGTACGTTACAAAGCTAAATTTCATTTGTACTTCATCGTTTATATCACAAAACCATTATTTATTGAAATGTATTCAATGAAATATCAATAAATAATATACAATTTAATCTGTGTTCCAACAGCACCAACATATCGAATAATGATTTCATCCAATTAACTGAATCGTTGAAAATTGGATAAAGCCCGGTAATTGCCGCGGGCGCTGTACGTATTTATGTTGTTAATTATTTTTAATTTAATTACCGAGTATCTGTGGGATACGTGTTTAATTTTGAAGTTTTAAATAGTACCACGTATAATGTTATGTTTCCCTCATTACTACTAACCAGTCGTATTACATATAGGTACGTGTGGTTTGTGTCGTAAGTCACCCTATAACTTCTTTCGAGTTAAAGATTGAATGGTTCGGGTCGAACAGGGAAGGATAAATCCCTCACAGAATTTCAGTGTAAAGTAGCAGAATGACGCAGGAGCAAGACAAAGGTAATTAAGGGTCATAAGGTTTTTCATCAGAAAAAAAGAGTCCCAATACCGAGATTATACAGTTGTCAACTAGTCGAAGCTAGTAAAGCTAGTAGTATAGTTAGTTTCCGTCTACTATAGGAATGGGTCGGCTCGCCTCGGGGAGGACCACGCTATTACAGAATATCAGTGTGAAATAGCAGCACACCGCTGCTGTGTTTGGTACGGTGAGGGTAGGGATCCCATTGAGACTCAATTCCTTGGCGGTTCTCGGAGATGGCAAAGTACGTGTATATTGCATGTTTGTTATAGATGGGTGTAGATGTTATGGGCCTCCGATATCTGCTCATTTGTTACTTTTAATATCATTCAAAAAAAACTTGGCGATGTTATATTTCGTCTGATGTGTTAAAGAAATCGGAGACCCCATAACAGGTGACAGCTTCTGCCGGCAGTGAAGGACCACGACCCAGTTCCGTAGGTCATCACTGGATTAAAGAGGTTTGTCTTTTAACATTGAGGTGTATTCTATGGGAAGAGTATGCGCTATTGCGAAGCCAATCAAAACTGATTAATAAGAGATGTCCAAGTAAACTTACACACGTGCCGATGATAATATCAACCTCAGCTGACAAAAGCTCGCAACGGAGAGTCCTTTTTTCTCTCGTTTTTGAAAGTGAACACTTGCAAAGTCAGAGCACGCAACAACGGATACGAGATCAACGTGTACTTTCTCGCAAGAATAGATCTTTATTTTCTATTGTAAGGCGTTTGCTATCATTTTAACTCCCCAAAAGGAAGATATGTCTCAGTTTCCCGAACCATGACCATCCGGTTGGATTGACCTCGGGGTCGATGTTAGATTTATCTAACCCGACTATTTGCTCCCGGTAAACATGCTCATCAATAACTTCGAGCATAGTGCTTCGAACAACAACCGGTATAGGTACGACACGGATGTTAGATATGATCATCGTCTTGTCCATTTCCATCTCAGACCTATTCGTGGGGAGACACTATTGTTTTGTTGATCATTGGATGTCGTTGTCACTCTTTGTCATCGCTTATTAACCTATAAAAATAACTGGTATAACGGATATGACGAAAAATTCGACAGACGGCACAATTGATCAAATTCTGAATTGCATGTGTCTTCACATGCCCAACAAAACGTTTCCACGGAATGCATTGTTCACGGATGTAATCTGACTCGCCCTAACGTCACGCCTCATTCGAATACAATTTGACGTTTTATATTTCCTTCCCTTTCGCGCGTTGATGCCATGTTAGCTGTCATCGGCTGTCAACCGTGCTAGTGGTGGGACGTCACGTCTCGGGTTACGATTACAAATATCGGACAATAGGCGAGAAATAGGTCTTTGAAAATTTCACATTTTAGGGATTTTGAAGATATAATGTGTCAATGATAATAAGAACACATTATTAGCTTTTATTTCAATACAACATATGTGCTGTTTTTATATTAGTAAATCTTGAGTGAGGAGCTTAAAATATCAAAACGTTCCATTGGTTCATTCATAAAGTGATTCTTTTTCGTCTTTTTTGCCTATAAAAATAACATTTTTATTCTGGTTATTTAAACAAATGTCAAGTCTTTTTAAATTACTTAAATGATCAATTAAACAAATTTCACTAAACAAAATATAGTTCCTTCTAAAATGACCACAGATGAAATATATGACTTGAATAGAAGTTGAAATTCTTACCTTTCAATAATTATAATAAAATTGTACACATTATCATTATCTTGAGAATATTTGATTTAAATATAATTTCAAATCATTTCATTCCCTCGTTAAAGAAGATAAAATGAACACGATATAGTATGACGAATCTTTGTTCGTGTATTGGACATTACTATCTACTCAGTAAGTTCAGATGTTGTTTACTGAGAAGCACAGGATCGGCTTATATGTATAAGTCTACCATTGAATAATAAAACTAAATATAAATTCTATATTGCACGGATTGATGTCTATTGCGTCACATATGTGGTATACTATAAAAGCGAGACTCAATAAAAAGCGGATTAGAGCTCCCCACAACACACCCCATTGTCAACGAAATCCCATTGTTGGCTCGAGTGCTAATTACGTGCGTGAATGGGTGCCTTTTGACGACTGTGGACCCATTTGTTATTGTGCTGATGTTTGCACATCGGCTCACCATTGATGGATTTTCACTGATCTTTATTTCCTTAACGATATGGACGATATTTGCAATCCAACTGTTTTATGACGTGAAAGGTATAATAATTCACAACTATGCTGACTTTTTTATGTTTGCTGTTTAAAATGTCTATGGTAGATGGTATTTCTTTTGCAATAAATATCAGTTTTCTATTTGTTATAGTTTTGAATTTTTTTTGTAAGTACTGTTGACAGGTTCGTTGCGAAACACGCTAGATTTAAATCACTGTATTTTATCGTAATTTATTTTTGTTGTATTACTCCATTTCAATTGAAGTATATATTTCATAATATAAACCCGAGTGATTTAGAAACCCTTTTTGCGATTTATAGGTTTATAATAACAGTTTCAAATAAAAGAATCGTCTAGTCTATCAGCAAAGGAGAGGTGGTACTGTGAATGAATGCTTCAAAAATATTGTAGCCATTAATAAAGACATGGATAATCATTTAAAATATTTGTCGATGACGAGTTGTCTTTTACATATTAGTGATGGCAGCAGTTAAAACGGATCCAAGGCGAGGCTTCTGATACTGATATAACAATCATCACTGCTTTATGAATACGATAAATCCTCCTAGCTTTGAAAAGGTTTTTGACGCAGCAGAGGAATGCAAATACGACAATAATAATAAAGACGGCAGATATGGTAAATGCATACTATTAATCTGTATATATATACTATATATATAGCAATAGATGAAATAAATCCAAGTGTTAAAAGTATAAACTATACAGTTTTATACTTTGCATGCTTTTAACACTTGATTTATTGGTTCAGAATAAAAATAACAACATTTCCTTAAGCGTCCCGTTAAGGTCTAATATTGCTTAACAAGCACATCAACAACAGTAAAATGTATTATTGTAAAGTATGTCAAGTGTCACCGTGATAATAAGGGAATCAAATAACATAAGCTTAGTATAAGCCTGCTCTCGAGGATTAGGGTGTTTACAGAATAGGGTGCTTGCATACGCAAAAGTATTAGGACACACATTGTTGACGCGCAAAAAATAGTTCGATCTCCCGCTAAAAGCTGTCTCGAACCATCCAACGTTTTTATGTTATTACTACACAGGCAATTGGAAGCTATAGATGTATATTTATTGGAAAAATACAATATATTTATATATATATTTGTTTTTAATGATTTCGGATTTAAGTATGGAACGGGTACGATGTTCTCAATATTAGGGACATTATTGCTATTCTACCATTATTTTTTTAATTATCGTTAAGCCTTTATATAAAAACTTTAAGATAAATATTTTTATGATAGTAAGAAAAAAATAAAGTAGACAATGATGACTCAAAGCATAGATCTGGAAAAAGATCACTCTCTCAGAGAATACCAGCGTAAAATAACGCTGCTGTTCCGTCTGGTGAGTGGTAGGAACCTGGAGTCACTGTTTTACTGGTGACAAGGCTTTTTTTTTATGAAATGGGCTCACCTGATTGTGATTACCGCCGCTCATGGACAATCGCATCACCAGAGAAGTCGCAGATGCGCTACAGTCTTTTAGAAAAGGTGTAGGCTCTCTTCTTGAACGTCCCTGTATGATGGTCCCTTATCGAGGATGATTGAATCATTTACCGACAGGTGAAGGTGTGCCCATTTGTCACCGTAAATGCGATAAAAAAATAGCTATACAGCTTTGCTTTGTCATCGCTTACACTGGAACAGTACCTTTTTAATTTTGTTTCTCAGTAAGCAATGTTGCACTTTTCGGGCATCTGTCCGCATTGTATTTGTCCCTTTGTACGTAACAATGACTATTATTTGGCAGTTTCTTGTTAAATTTAGGGGGTTGCGTACAAGAGCCGGATGTTTGAGGGCGTTTAGCTCTGCGGTTACGTATGTTGTGTAAAGAAAACTTGCTATTTTCGAGTCATGTAATCGGAGACGATTACAGTATTTATTTGCCGTCAATGATATATTTTTTTGTTCCTAAAGTAAAGTGTGGGTAGTGGTTTGTGCAGTCAAGGTGGTTTCATTCAAATTATCATTGTAGCTATTGAATGATTAAAATAAAACATTATTCGTAAGCCATTTACAAACTATAACGGAAATGATAAATATAACGAGACTGATTGGACATTCAATGGAGAATACTTTCACTCGAAACCCAACCTTACTATATTTTTAGATTATTAAGTGACAATTGAGCACATAATGGCACAGTTCTAAGTGGCGGCCCATGACATCTAAATCCAGTTTCTACAAAGATTCAATACACACGTGTTTTCATCCCTGAGTTAAGTTGGATTGCCTCGTTACTTGTAATCGGGTTTCCACATCAAAGCACCATACGTAGCATAGCATTTTGACCACTCACAAAATACATCGTTCGTAGTTGCGATACCAAATTGTATTTTTAGAAACTTACTATAGTCGACGCATTTTAACCTGAGTGGTCGGGAAATAAATGTCACTGACAGTAGATGTGCATGCAATACAACCCGTTATCGATACTTAGCTACCTGCGCACGCGGGATCGATGCGTCATCGTGACCTTCATTAGCACTCTGACTCCTGATTGGTCGTTAGGAGTAAGGGTTGTTGTTTTTCTATAAATATAAGATTTTTTGTTATGACACTCAGTATATTACTTACACTTCGTTACGCAATACGCAAAATGGAGAATTTATTTTCTAACGTGATTTTGAAGAAATATTTTCAGATAGCGAAAAATTATTCCTATTAATAAATACTTAACATAATTTAGCATATCGATCGTACCTATCCCGTCATCGATATGTACCTCTACAATTCTTACGCACATCACTACACCTCTCCATAAGACCTGTAAGTGCGAGCGAGACAGACAGATAAATATGATTTATGACCCAAAGCCTCAGTTCATAATGCGTCGACTATAGAGTACTGACCAGTATAAAATAATATTATTATAAATACTCATTTAAACTTACAACTAAAATGAAATTTTACTGTTTTCGGTGCTTACGATGTTAAAGCTCGATGTTTAAGGTGACGAAAGATTAGCTCACCCCACTAAGGGATTCCTTCGGTCCATGAAAGTCACATGCATCCCACCAAGGCATAATCTTTTTTATCTACTCCAAGGTGGTCACCCTGGAGGTCTAAAATATAATGCCTCGTCTCCAGTAACAAGTTCACCGATTTCTTTCAGCCAGCTTAATTATTTCAGAAATTATTCCAGAAAACGTGGTCTTTCTCCGGTCGAGCCAACCTTAATCGTGCCGTAACCAGTTTATAACTGCTATAACTTAATGATGAATAATGATTGTGTTTTATACAGACTTAGATCCATCTTCAAGAATATCCTCGATATGGAAATAAGATGTAGGTGCTGTGTTAAACCTGATAAATTAGATGGATGGGTAATGTCCGCGTTTAGGGTACATAGATGCCGGGTAGCGGTTTCTGGTTTCGGTTCTCAATTGCGTTATTGATAAGTGTAAAAATTGTTAGTTTTCGGGTCTGGGTATGTATATCACGTTTATTTAACAATGCATCTGAACCTTCCAGCGTATATCGGACTGGACTAGAGGGGGCGAGGAGTGAGTGCCTCTGTTTTTGTGCGGACACTTACGGTACTATAATACCTAGTCTGGCCATAAGTATTTATTATTGCAAATGAAAATGCATTTTTTTTTAATGAAGTAATGTAATATTATTAAAATTTATACCTACATATTTATTAGCCATCAAAAAATAAAAAAATATTCTATTCGAAATGGCCACCTTTGGCTTTTATACAGGCCTTTAATCTGTTTGACCACGAATCTATGGATTTACGAACTGTTTCTAAGGGAAATTTCACCACAGCTTCCAAAGATTTTTTAAGAGATTCAATGTCGCCGTGTCGTTTAGAGCAGGTCATATCCTCTAAAACTGACCATAATTTGAAGTCTAAAGGGTTGCGGTCTGGGACTAGATGAGAGCCAGTCTTCAGCTCTTATAAAGTCCAAAATGTTGGTTTCAAGCCAGGCTTGGGTAGTTCGTACCTCGTGACCGGGTGCAGGGTCCCGCTGGAAAGTCCACAGTATATTTTAAGAAGTGTATTGCTGAGAGGTTGCATAACATGATCCAAGACTGTATCTTGATACTCTTTGGCTGAAGTTTTCACTCCTTTTTCAGAAAAGTTTAGTTTTGCGACTGCTTGATAAGACGCCCCACCAAACAATCACTGACGCTGAGTGACGACCACGTTGTACCTTTACGACCCCTTGAGCAGCTTCTTTAGAACTGTGAGCGTACACTTTATCATTTTGCTTATTGTAGTGTTCTTCAATCGTGAAAATATTTTCATCGGTAAAGAGGATATTTCTGTGCCTTTCACCTACGTATCGCGACAGAAGGCGTTTTGATCGATCCACTCTCTTTAATTGTAAGGATTGATTTAGGGCGTGTCCTGTATATCGACGATAAGCACCGAGTAGTCCGTCCGAACCGTCTTATTTTATAATACGCGAGTCCTAGCGGGAATCTTCATTTCTCGCGATAAGATTTTTTGCTTCCTAATGGGGTTTCGTCGAATTCTGGCTTTAAGAGCATTAGCAGCCTTTCTAGTTCTAAGAGCACGTGGCCGCCCCGATCTTTCAGGTCTTCGACAGAGGAAGTGTTGTTGTATCTGTTGATAGTACGATATACGAACATACGGCTGATACCAAGCTTTTGAAGTGTATGGAATATGACCGACGGCTCCATACCCACTTTGTGCAAGCCGATTACTGCAATCCTATTTTCTTTAACACCCCATTCCATATTGTTATTAAATAATGAACACGAAAAAATATGTAAAATGGAGCAAAATCGAAAGAAGTTTTTATAATAATATACGTGTTCCAAATTCAAAATAATTAAAAAGTTGAAAAAAAGAAAAGTTTTATGTAACAGTATTTATGGCCAGACTAGTTTTCATTTTCATTCAATCTAAACAGTTACTGCTAGCTACTTCTTTTTTTTATAAAGTTGAATTAATTTATTATTATTAACACATGAATAAAAACAATCCGTGATTTTAATAGTTTTTAGAAAATAACAAATAAAAAAATGTATATTAAAGTGCTTTCTGTACTGCATACACGCCAACTCTTACGCATAACAAGAATCGAGTTATGGCAATTGACGCGAACGATAGCTGGCTGCAAATTGGAGAGGCGACCGGCTATTAGAACCCGCGACATGTTATTTGGGCCGCGTTTAATTGCGCTTAATGTATACCGTTTACAAATAATAACGCGCGGTGAGGCTGTTTGAAAAGGTTAGATTATAGGGCCGTGGTAGGCGGGCTTCGGTCATATCCACCTTAATACTGGCCTTGATCGACAGGCGCCCGCAAGCCGGTCATTTAAAGATAATTATATTAATAGATTATATAATTAGATAATATAAAATTGTTACAGAAATTTTGTTGTATTCTAAAGATATTTTTATTTAGGAACAATTTTAAAATTGCCTTATTTACACCTATACATACATATATGTATATATATATATATATATATATATATATATATATACGGCTATAGTAGGCTATGCTTTTTCATTTATTCTTTCTTTAGATATATTGAAAAGAAATATATAAATTACGTATTACACGTAATATACTTTTTTTTTTACAATGGTAAGGCTATACTGCAGTTTGTTTCTAGCTGCAGAATGAATGGGTCAGCTCGACCTGTGTAGGACTACGCCCTCACAGAATACCAGCGTAAAATAGCAGCATAATGCTGATGTGTTTCATCTGGTGAGTGCAGGGATCTTTATTACTGGTGATGAGGCATTCCCTCTCTTCACTCTCCACTGAAACACAGTAGCACTATGTTTGTATTCTGTTAAATTATTAGTGTCCTTGTTGATGCGTGAGCAAGCGCAGCAAATTTTGTACGAATCAAAACACATTTTTGTACATACGGACGAACGAACCGTAGCGTTTTATAATGTATTCTCGAAAAGTGTTGCCTTTTTCAGTATATCTAATTTTATTGAGGCACTTCTGTTTGGTGTCGAACACGGCGAATCTTCTGCTCATTCCCAGATGACTTCAATTGCGCAAGATATAATAGTGTTTTGAATATTCACATAAATACAAAGGCACTAACTCGAGGTCAATTTTACTATTTGGATACATGCATTCACGTGCAATTAAGTCCGAGGTAGATTTGTATGCAGTGTCAGGGAAACAGGACACAACGGTCAAGTTAATCTAAAAACAAACAATTTGTGTATATATATTGTTTCTCAGTTAGTAATTAAATGAGGGTGGCCATCAAAGGAATTTTAAAGTATAAGAATGTTACATGACCCTGTCTTCTTCCTAGTAGTCTTTTGAATATCGGATGCTATAATCAAAATAAAGGATTAGCGACGCAGCAGTAGGTATTCTCTAATCAATACGTTCGTACGTCGTAGATTAACGATGCTATAAATAATTTTATTAACTCTCTAAAATCCCTAAATAAACACAAAAACTAAGTATAAATGAATACGAGTAATATGAATTACATTCACCAGATCATTACCACCCACTGCTTTGAGGTCCAAATCCTCATAACCATACCACATGTTTGTAACGATGTTTAAAAAAACCTCTTTGTAATTTTCGCTTGTGCTCTTTCAGCGACCAAAGTTTCATTAAACTGTAACGGCTGCAATGTACAGCATCAAAATTAATGGCCAATCAGAGCGAATTGTCAGCGAGAAAACGTTGGGGGCTCTTTTTTGCAAGTCAAATGGTTCGCGTCCAGCGATGTCGATCCGGACGGCGATTTTATGCTAATTGGGACCGATCATTATTCTGATCTGATTCTCTAGGGCCGTTGATTTCGTTGCTAATCGACTCGATATATCGATATACAATATTAAACTAAACTGTGGTGTTGGCGATAGTTTTTATTAAGCTACAATGTTGATAGGATTTAATGATTCATACTTTACATTTTACATTTACATTCATACATCGTGACTATCGATTAGACTAAATACTATTCCATAGATTTTTACATGAGTGTGATAAGAGTAACTTGACAATAACTTGTCATAATATTCTTATACATTTAATATTCACATCTATTCGAATTAATCAATTAAGGTTCAAATGTATTTATCGTTATTCTTAGGTCTGTGGTAAAATTGTGCCCCGTTAAAAGAAATTTCTTACATTTACGCTAATACTGCCAAATTGAATAAAACTAGTTTTACAATTTATTTTAAACTTTTTTAATCCAACGTTTCATTGGTCATGGAGATACTGAGATCTAACGTCGTCAAAACGGACGTCAAACAACTCATTCCTCCCCGTGGCCCCGAGTGCTATAAAGCACTCGAAACGTACAGATAAAAAGTTTAAAATAAATGCGGTAAAATTCGTAATACTAGTTTAATTAATCGGTAAAGGATTTTCGTCTGATCGTATTTTGGTTTTATTTTATTTTAATAGCACCTACTGAATTACATGTCACTTGATTTGTCGAAAAAAATGGCCATAGGTAAATACACATAATTCCACTTACAGGTAGTTACATCGTGTTAATAAAAACTACTTGTACAATAACTTAAGATTAATATAAAATGAATTATTTATACAATGTTAAATAAAAAATAATAATTTAAAAAAATCTAAACTAAATTAACCAAGTATTAAGGTTACTTGGATAGGAGTATTTTGGGTTTTATTAATTTTAGCCTAAAAAGTTTATTGCATTTTCATAATATTTCGTGATGGAAGGTGGAGAAGATCCATTAGAAGCAACTGATCGAGCCGAGGTTCGGCCATCTCGGGCACCCTTTTGTTATAAATAACCTATAAATACAGGTCTCGGCTGAGTGCCCTAAGCGCTCGGCCACCTTTCAACTTGATGAAGCTGTAAAAGCACTCGGACTAACAGTGGCCATCAGCCATAAAAAAGGTGGAGTTTGAGCAAATAATTTGGTCGTGATTCTGGTTAGATTCAGACGTCATCTCGTAAACAATAGGCATAGATTGCTAGCAATAAACAATTATTTCACAAAGCATGAATGTTTGTTTGTGGAACCTAGTTATTGGGACTGAACCTGTATCTCCGATACTGAAAATTAAACTCTTTGTCTTTTTACTTCTAAAATATCTATTGGCTATTTGGTCAATACAGCTGTGTATAAAAATCTGTGTTTATTTTATTAATTTAATATTTAAATATATATGATTAATTAGCTCTTAAGTTGGAGATGAATGTAGGGTTTTAAATCACTTCTAATTGGTACACTGTGTGCTCCTTTGTCACCATTAGTTGCCAAAAAAGATTTTCTGGATATTTTCTGCGAACAATCAGATAATGTTGCTGTGAACGAAATCAGCGAGGTGGACATTCATTTCCGTAAAACTTTTGGCACAGAATCCCGAAAATGAGTTACAGGAATTAATGAGCGAGTGCTAGTAAATTTTCTTTAAAGCAAACAGTGCCATAAATAAAATTTGCTATGAGCAAACACAACTTACTGACTGTAGTCACCATGCGTTTATACTAATCTGGGATTTTTCTCATAAAAATTAGGGTGACAAAGCACTTATAGTCAAACCCCAACACGGTCCCTTATGCATATATATGGGTTGTTAACTTTGAGGAATCAGATACAATGTTTCACTGTCAATAACTGGGTGTGGACCCTAACACACAGCAAACGAAACACAGTAGCGTAATGATGCCCTTATCGAGCATATCGTTGTGAATGAAACAAGTAAAAACAGAAACATGTCACAAACTTTGACACAGGGGTAGTCCTATGTTTGTTATACCAACGTTTGATGATTGATTACCAATTAAAGGACCTCGTTTGAAATCCAGTAGCCATTAATATTTATGTAGTTTCTAAAAGTATTGGTTAAATTATTACGTCTTCTACTAATCTTACAAAGAAACGGGAGGATTTAGTTCTTGTGACTATTCAATTTTTTATTATTGCCACTTACAGTCAATGTTTCTACATCTCAAGAGATAACTGGCAGAGAATGCAAAAAGGCATTAATTCCACCCATTGTGCCCTTTTGTCTTGATGACAGCAAAATGTTTAAATACATTTAAAGCGGACGTCTTTTAGAGTAGTTTATAATGATCATAATGACCGTACCCCATCATTAACACTTCCGAAAGCTACTCTCCACAGATTACCACGAAGCAAGAACCAAAGCCACCTGCATCCATCTAAATTACCTACGTCATCGCCATCCCTTAATCATGGGTCATATGTTTTTGTAGTTTATTATACAATGTCCACAATCCGCAAAATTCAATTTCTATCAGTGGATTACATCCTGACTTTTCATAACGCGTGCTCATACTATCCCGGTGGCGATAACTTACAAATTTAACGACAAAGCCGGCCCATTTAACGTAAAATACCGAGCGGGCGACAGGTCTCATATACCGAGGCTTTACGTGGCGTTATAGCCTAGCTATCGCGTTAAGATCGTATTCTCTATGGACCTATTTAAAAAAAATCGGCAATTTGCCAATAGAGGCTGGTTTGGTAGTGTTATTACTTGATTTTAAACAAAAACTCTATTTATACTATTCCATTCATTCATTATATTCTATTCATGCTATATGAATATGCGTACACCCAAAAATTACTGGAAATGAAGAATTCCATTCCAATTTCCTTCTTCCTAAATGTCTAATGCTCAGGGCCGATCTTGACTTGTATACGTTGGATTTTTGTTGTGGATATTTGAATTTTATGGTCGGCAGTCTTCACTATCCCATTTGTCCTATGTTTTATAAAAAAATTATAAAAAACCAATGTTTCTGCTCAACTGGGCACTACGCTTACAAAGAAAACTGGGATAAAATACTTAGCGGCTTTGCTTCGTCCGGATTTGACTCAGAAACCGGATTTCAAGCAACGAGGTGGCCTTCTAGTTTAATCCTCAGGGGTAACAAAGTATCTTCATTATAAATTTTAGTATCAGGTAAATTACAAGTATGTGCTATTTTATCACTCCCACTAATTACATTAAAAACAGCCTTGAGATTAGCAAGATGATAAAAGTTCCGAGACAAATGTATGTTGTAATAAAAGCTATCAATTTTCCTATTCATTCATATCATATTTTAATCTGTATTTTAATTAATTTTGAATTAAATGAAGTACTTGTACTACCTTGACTATATATTTATAAGCTTTTTGTTTAAAAGCTTATTACAGTCCACTTCCGAAGATTAGTCTGGGATATTCTTTTTTTTGTAATATATTGACATCTTTTGGCAAACTTTTCGCATATTGTACTGATACTCATCGAAATTTTATATATAATATAAATAAGTTCTTGATTTCTATTTACGCATCACTTCTATAAAAGTAATATATAAAATGCATGTGCTGAAAGTTGGCTTATGAAAATAGTTAAATGGAGAATTAAAACAGGAAAGATCCACAGAGCGTACTCTAAACACTTGGGCTTTTCATCGATCAATAATTCATAATTTAATATTATATAAAACACAGATAGTATAAGTAAAAAAATAAAAAAGCCAAATATTTCTAAGTGGAATCCATTACGGTCGGCATTCTTGCTTCATCTCGGTAAGCTGTTGGCCGCGTCAGCACAAGTAATTAATAGGAGAGTGGAAGTGAATTATTTTCTCGTAAGGACGTCTTTTTGCTCACTGCGCTCCTGGTGACTTGTGACCCATTTGTCACGTTAAATGGCCCGTGGCCCGCCCGCGATATTCCTTATTTATGGTGTTCACAAATCTCAGATACGGCCGCGTTGCTGGATTTATATGTCTGCTTGTATTCCTTTTAGTTATGGCCGCATTGCGAAAATAGATACATCGATTATTCTGTTAACAGTGTAACGATTTTTTCACAGTGATAAAGTGCTCTATTTAAACAATACGTGAGTTGGTAAACACTGTTACATATATATATATTTATCTTACTCAGGTTTACTACGTGGCACTATAATTAGTTCCTCACCTGTATGAAAGCTGTGTTCGATCTGATCTCATGGAGAAGAGAATAAGTTTTAAAAAACAATTAAAAGATTGCGTAACGTGGTTTAAGAACAAACAGCATTTATGAACGTAATGTAATAATATTTAGGACTAGCTCTGCCCGCGACTTGGTTCGCGTAGACTACAGGATGCTTGGTATGTCTCATGTAAAGCATCGCTTTTTTTTTAATTTTTAAAGGAGAACAATTCCGTCATCCTTGACTTTTGACAACTTTAACTGTTTAAGCACATACACAGAACAGAAGCTCTCAAAAGGAATATTTTTTTCCTGTTTTTGTAATATTTTTTTCTTTGATGCTCCGCTCCTATTGGTCGTAGCGTGTTATATAGCCTATAGCCTATGAGTCTATAAAGCAAAGAATATTTTTTAATTCAAACCAGTAGTTCCTGAGATTAACGCGTTCAACCAAACGAACTCTTCAGCTTTATAGTATTAGTATATTTCAACAATCGTTAGTATGTTTACACCCTTAGTTCTCACTATCAGCCTAATAAGCTCTTTGTCTCGTCCAACGTTGTAATTACGTAGCAGTGGACAATAATAGGCTCTGTGTATATATTAATGGTGTGTTTATCAAATGATTTATCAATGAAAATATGTCGCGAGGTGTTTATGAGCAGGGCCACTTATCTACGCCCTTATTTATTGTGTCATTCACTCTCACTGAAGCTTGTATCTCGTTGAGTGTAATTTATCGATGTAATATCTAAGTCTAAGCATTGTAACTCAATAGGGCAGAGGTCGATAGTCGATTTAGGATATATATTATTAGAATGTTTTTTAAATTATATTAAGGGTGTCAAACGAGTATCATCTGATGGTCAGTGATTTCTGCGATCCATTACACCCTCATTCATTCTCGATAAGTTGACACCCCTGAATACAAATCTAGATGTAATGCCTCGTCATCAGTAATAAGGGTAGCTGGATCTCTACGCTAACCAAACGAAACAGCAGATAACGATTATATGTGTCGCAGATAAAAGTTCTAGGCCTTACTTAATTGACAATCATGTCCTTTTCGTTGTCTTATCCTTATAACTTTACCATCAATAGGAAGTTATCATCAATTTGATTTAGATTGATTTTTAGACGCTGACAATATCTATATTAATATAATTGTTTAATATATATTATATAATTTTATTATTTGGGGTCATTGTTTAATAAATTTTATTAGACTCGTAATTTTTAAGATATGTGATATGCAGTTCACCTGATGGTAATTGATGACTGCTTCCCGTGACATCTGCATCCATCCATTAATATCGATTAATATTTTATGGCTAATAGCCACTGTTAGCCCCGATTTTTTTTTTTTTTGACTCGAGGGTGCCCGAGAGGGCTGAACCTCGGCTCGGTCAGTTGCTTCTGACAGAGGATTCTTTAAATTCGCTATGATTATTAGCTATCTGTACCACCACTTCGGAATGCGTGGGCGCTGGAGAAGAAGTGGCGCAAGAAACTCCAGCGACGCTTCTATCTGTATGGACTGGAGAGAACCGACCAGTGACATGGCGGTATCGCGAATATCCTTGTTTGTGACGCCCTCGCCGTCGGCGGGGGCGATGTGAGGGTGCAATGTACGTGTGTTGTGTTTTATGAAGGGCTTGGGCCTTGGTAGTCACGTCGTCGGGGTCATCGAGAGCGTGCCTCGGTCTCCTTCGGACGCGGGTGAATCTGTGATTCGCGATGGGATTGTAAGTGGCGGCGCTTACTATCAAGGGGTTAGAGTGTGTGACGGCAGAGTCGAAATATCGGCGGGAAGCCTGCTTCAGGTACTGAGCTATGGTCGGCAGCTCAAGATCTATGTGTAGATTTTCAATACGCAAGAACCACAGTGCACCGGTGGCCTTGCGCATGAAACTATTTTGTATTACCTGAAGTCGGTGAATGTGACGCGGGGAGGCATGCGCAAAGACGGGGCTTGCGTATGTCATTATGGGTCGGATGCACGCTTTGTATAGTGTAATTTTATTACGCAGGGACATTTTGCTATTTTTATTGAGTAACGGGTGCAAACGACCTAGGACGAACGCTGCTCGATTCCGTACGCGGTTGACATGCGGACCGAAGGTGAGTCTTTCATCTAAAGTAACGCCTAAGTATTTGACTGTCTGTTCCCAGGGATTGACGATCAAATAACTCTATAGTTTGGAGATGCGGCGTTTTGTTGCGCCGAGAGAAGTACATGGCTGCACTTTTGGTGGGGTTAACCTCGATCCTCCATTTCCGAAACCATTTCCCTAAGGTGTTGGCTGCAGATTGGAGGCGTCTACAAATAGCGTCTGGTTTGAACCCAGATACGTAGAGGCCGGTGTCATCGGCGAAAAGGGCTAGCACTACACCGCGAGTGTGCGGTATGTCGTTGGTGTAGTGTGTATAAAATAGGACCTAGGACGGAGCCTTGTGGTACTCCGGCACAAATGGGGTGAACCTCGACGCGGTAACGAAAGGTTCGATTTCGGAGAAAGTCTCGTATGATAAGTACGAGTCGATCTGGCACACCGAGCTCATATAGTTTGTATATGAGCCCGTTGTGCCAGACCTTGTCGAAAGCTTTCGCCACGTCGAGGAAAAGTGCCCCAGTTTGGTAGCCCTAAAGAAATTTACTGAGGATGTGCTCCGTGATGCGGTGCACTTGATGTGTGCATGAGTGTTGGGTGCGAAACCCGAACTGCTCATTGATTGGTAGCCCTCGGGACAGCATGAAGTCCTTGAGGCGGGCGAGGATGAGCCTTTCATATACCATACCCAAGACTTTGAGTAGGCTTATGGGTCGATAGGCTGATGGATCGTTTGGATGTTTTGAGGGCTTGAGAATCCCTATGACGTCGGCTTCCTTCCAGGTGTTCGGGAAGGTGCCTTTGGATATGGCCGCGTTGTAGATTATTACCAGTAGGTGTAAAATGGACATGGGTAGGAGTTTCATCACCTTGTTGGTGATGCCGTCAGGCCGGGAGCCTTGCGTGGTCGCAGGTTTTAATTATGGACTCAACTTCGGTGCATGTGACTTGGGTAACGGAATCGCGAGGTGGTTCCTTACTCCTCCGGTCGACCTCGCTCTCAACCATTGCAAGGTGAGCGGCGTCGATCGGTAGTGTGATCGGTGAGCATTGAGCTCCAGATTGTCAGCCAGACATTCGGCTTTCTCTTCGTCTAAGAAGGCGGGTGGTTTATTAGGACGTGCTAAGGGAGGCATTGTTTGGGCGTTGCCCCTTTAGGATTTGGGAAGTCGCCAGAAGGCGAGGTGGGAAGGTTCGATATTGAGAGATGATTATCCCACCGATCGTTCCTGTACTGGGCTATGCGTGACCGGACTTCACGCTGAAGGGTACGTAGCACCAGCCGGTTACTTTCAGTGGGATATAAGTCGTGGGCACGAGTCGCCGCATTCTTGCGCCTCATTAGGTCCTTTATGTCGCTTGGCAGGGTCCATCGGTGGTCTTCCACCGAGGAACCCGCCTCGAACAATCCTCGACGACTGTCTGGATGTGCCTAGTGAGGGCATGAACTGCGAGGTTCGTGTCGTGGACTGAAGATATGTTCCTAGGAATAGCATCTAGGTGTGGTGATGTGGCTTCCTTCAGGTCGTTCCTGAGTCGGTGCCAGTCTACTATAGTTTTGGTGGAGGGTGAGGTTGGGGCGGAGGGCCCTAACCGAAGAAGAACGGGGCGATGATCGGAAGCGAGCTCGTGGATTACGTCTATTCCTTGGAAGGCGAGGTTGATGTTCTTACAGATGGCAATATCAAGCACATCCGGTGCGTGACCCAATATATATGGAAAATGGGTAGGCGTAGTAGGCGCTACGACGTCGAAGTCGAGTGCGTCGCTTAGCGAGTCTAAAGCCAACCCCGGGGTTGATTTTAGTTGCATTCCACCGAGTGTGCTTGCTATTGAAATCTCGTGCCAAAATGACTGAGTTTCCAAGGAAAGGAGTGCCACGAAGTCGCTTCGTAATACTTGTGCATCACGTCTGCAAGGCAGGTAGACGGACGCGATTGTGATGGGGCATGGCCGGTCATGGCTAGCTGACAGACTGAGGCTTCTAGGAAAGTGAGGGTTGGCGTGTCGACGGGCACGCAGTGCAAGGACTTTGTAGTAAATGAGAGTTCCGCCATTAGCGGCAGAAGTTCTATCATTCCTAATGATGTTATAATTCGCAATGTTGGGACTGCGAGTGTGCGGTTTGAGGAATGTCTCCTGCACTAGGAGCACGTCGACTTGGTGATCGCGAACGAAATTGAAGATTTCGTCGCGTTGATTGTTAATACCGTTCGCGTTAAAAATGCGACGTTAAGGAACGCGGTTTTACTCTGCCGTTGTAAAGGCCCTCTATGCTTGAAAGTTGACGATGGCTGACACTACATGTTGGTAGCGCATTGTGGCGGCAATCCTGACTTCGGGCTTGCCATTAGAATCCCTTAAGGCTTTTGCTAGGGCTGAGACGTCGGCGCCGTTGAAGACGGCGGCGAAGCGACACACTAAGACGAGGTCGCTTTCGATAACCGGCCGTCCGGCTGATGGAGGAGGCTGCTCAACTGGTTGAGCAACGGTTGCTACGCCGATCAGCGTATGCCATGCGGGGCGTAGGTTAGCCCCGAGGGATTTTTCAGCTTCACCGGGTTGAAAGATAGCAGTGCGCTTGGGGCACTCAGCCGAGAGGTTCCAGAGAGGGAACCTTGGCTTGGGCCGTTACACTGTGCGCGAAAGCGACCGACTCGAGGATGATTAACTAAATTAATATCATTATTATTATTAACGACCCATTATCAACAAAGATTCAAGATGCACATGCGTCATCAATTATGAGGTATATATAGAAATGGTATGCCTCGTTACCTGCAATTGAGTTCACGACCACACGAAACACGTCTGAGCTATCCAGGTATCTATGTGAACATTGTCCTTCCCCGGCTTAGCCGAATCATTTTTGCCATAAGAAATGTAATGTAGCGTGATTGTACCGCTGTTGAAGGCTTCGCAGATTACCACAAAACTCAATCATGAGTCATCTGCATCTGCCCACCTGCTGCAAACCTACACACTTAGTCACTCCACCTAGTTGAGGTATCACACCGTGTTCATGAACTAAATAATGGATGCTTACCAGTAATGTAGAACTGTTGATGTATGGGTGTGTTAAACAGTACACCTGAGGTGACTATCATAATGTTTTTAGATGGAAGCTCTTCGCTGCTGCAAAATATATCTATCACCCAATACAGCTGTTTTTTTCTGAAATATATTTTTTTATGTATTTTTTTTTATGTATGTAGTGTTTTTTTTTAACTATTTTTCTTTTCTCCCGTTCATTTGGCATTCTATCTACATCAAAAAAGGCCTTAAAATTATCTTGAAAATCAAATTGTTCACTAAAAAAGTGTTTAAAGTATCAGTGTGAAAGAACTGGTGGCATCATGACGGGTAACTTCAGTGATTAAGTTATCCCGACATTGAAAACGAACTTGAGTTACTTAAATGTAACATTTTGTATATAAATAGTCCAAAGCTAAACGCAAGTCTTTTTGAAGTCCGAAGGTTTGATAATAAACATTTTTAAATTATAATCTTATCAGGACGTGCAGGTGGCTAATTCCACATCAATAGCCGGTATGATTTAGGGGTTGGCATATTCCGGGTTGATTTGGTGCCATCCCGTTGCCAGAGCTTCGTTTGTTAGCTAGTACAGTGGTACAGTGTCCACTGTACTGGCCATATTGGAGTATGAATTAAAAAAAATTGAATATACAATAATATATGAATATACTCCTTGTTTCGCTATATTATATTTTATATCCCCATTTAAACAGATTAAATCCCACCTTTTATCCACGAGGGTCGTTCAAATCGCAGTTCACGTGTTCAACATCCCTCTCGAACTAATGGCCGCAATTAATCAGTGTTTATTTACGCGGAGAGGCGCTTGTTAATTTCTTCGCCAGATGAAAAGTTAAGCTATTAAGGCGTATATATCTACGCCGCTTTTTTCACGAGCTTTCTTAATCTTGTTACGATAGGGCTGCCGCTTCAGATTCTTTGGTTTTTATAAGAAATGTGTAATTTGAGAAAAGAATTTACATACATACATGCTGGAAATAGCATTAATTGTTATTTACAATATTATGGGAAGAACAAATAGTCGATTGTAGCTTGAGTATGTAAATCAACGAATGTAATTTCAGGAGATTTTTTTATTTCATTGAGAGTATCAAACGAGGACACAGTTCACCTGATTTCAAGTGATTCTTGCGACCCATAAAATCTACATTCATCCTTAACAAGGAATCAAAATATAAATGCGTCGTCACCCTTGAGGACTCAGGTGGAATGCCCCGTCACGACCAATAAAGATCTTATTTTTAGAATATAAATATAATAATTTTATGAAGTAAAGTAACATTTCCTTACTAAGATTTTATATTTACTGCACGTCCTGTATTAAATAAATATTTTGTATTATTGATAAATGTGTGAAATACTGACTATTATATTTCAGTCTGTACTGTCTTAAATACGGTTTTAGATACAATGCATTTAAGTTATTACTACTACTGTTTTTCATAATTGAATTTTATATAACATGAATTCACTCAATAAGTTAATTCAGCAGTTAAATTGGAGAATATTCCTATTGGTTTTCTTCGTTGTTTATATGACATTATATTTATTAATACTACTTTTGATAAGTATAATTATAATAACAATTCTCATAGCGTCGACATCCCTGAATGATGTTGAAGACAAATTGTTGCCTCTTAAGAATTAATTTTAAAGAATACACCCCTACAGGTCGTTTCTCATTGTCATAACGCTTTTTTCTTCCAACAAAATATCACTTTGTTCTTAATTAGGCCTTGATGCTTCCACGCAACTGTTCCCAAACGGCGTTTATTAATTTGTTTTGAGTTATTGTTCTCGTGATGGATCGGCCTCTTTTCATTTTGTTTTAGTTTCTAATTGTATAACGAATGATATTCGTTTCGTCGGTCTTTTGAAGTTTCATTGTGTTCTGCTATTTTTGTATCAAGATAAGTAACATCGACTAATAAAATAAGGATGCTGTCTAAAGACATGTGTGATCGAAATTTCTGATTTGATCTTAAAGAGCCATGACATAAATGTAAAATATATCATGAAGTTGTTTAAAACATTCAGAGACCAAGAGGTAAAGAATCATTCTGTCATAGTCCGAATGAATGACAAGACATTTTTTTCTTACTTCTAAATCGAGTCTGGTGTCTACCTAGCTCTTGGAATTTTTAACCATAGGATAAAATGTGTTGTGTTTTACAGTTCTTCTTCTCAGACTATTTAAGGCAACTGCTATACGTAAACCTTATCAACAAAGTACCAGCAGAAAACTAGCACTTTTGTAAGATTTGCGTAAACTTACCACAATAAGCAGGCCTTCAGCTTTTTCACAAAAATTAACCAGCTATTGCATACCTTTGCATTCTTTCGAATAAATATATGTACGGCATCAGACATCCTAAGTCAGAATAGCGTTACTATAGTCGACGCATTATGAACTGAGGCTTCGGGTCATAAATCATATTTATCTGTCTGTCTCGCTCGCACTTACTGGTCTTATGGAGAGGTGTAGTGATATGCGTAAAAATTGAGAGTATATCGATAACGGGATAGGTACAATTGATATGCTAAATTATGTTAAGTATTAATAGGAATAATTTGCTGTTTTCAATTCTTTTAAAAACAGGAACACGTTGTGAATTACGCGTTGATGTCACCATTTAATTTCTTCAAAACCACTTTAGAAAATAAATTCTCCTTCTCTCTAATTCTTGTGCGTATTGCATAACGAAGCGTAAGTAATGTAATGAGTGTCATAACAAAAAGTCTTATATTTATAGAAAAACACCAACCCTTACTCGTAACGACCAATCAGGAGTCAGAGTGCTAATGAAGGTCACGATGACCCCGACATCGACCCCGGGTGCTCAGGTAGCTAAGTATCGATAACGGGTTGCATTATGTGCACATTCCTACTGTCAGTGACATTTATTGTCCGACGACTTAGTTTAAAATGCGTCGATTATAGTGCGAAATAGACGTCTGTCTGTAAGCCCTGGATTCAATTGTCGGATACCTTTGCACAACTAAATGTTGGTTATGCAGATCTAGAAGCCAGTATGCATACTATATCCTTTGTCACTGCAACCGAAAGATCTTGCACTTTTGTTGAACATCCAAAATGGGAATAAAGAAGTACATTCATGTCTCTATATCTACGCATATATAATAACCAAAAAATATCTTCTTGGTCGTCGTAATCTTTGTGGAGGACATAATAATTATAATTAATGGGCAAGTTCACTTGCAATTACAGCAGTGCGTTCAATTTCCGCGTATAATCGACGTCGCCCGATAACCATTACCTCGAGATATCTCGCCAACTTGTCACAATTATACCGCTCACGGGCCTTATCGCGTCGCCCGTCGCCCGATTTACTGCTGCGAAGACACCTTGTCCTTCCATTTAACTACTATAACGTTGTAAATTAAACTGTTATTGTTTCAGCAGTTAAAATTAACGATTACTGCGACGGGACGTCGTGCGGGGCCGATAAGTGGTTAGAGCTAGTTGATACCACCGCCGTTTGTCTTGGAAACTAATTGATTATTTTCTTTTCTGTAGTTGTTTCAATTTTATTTATACTTTAAAAATAAATCAAGTAATGCGTACAATGTTGTACTTTCACAGAAGTGTTTAAAGAGTAATAAAATGTTTTCTTTCAGATTTTTTTGTTTATTTTGTTCATAATGAAAGTTCAATCTAAAAATTGCTTAAGCATATTTAATCATAATATATTTTATTATAAGTTAACCACGCAAAACGTTGTCCTGTCTGAATTTCAATAAATTTCTATATGATCCTTCGAATCGTGAGTTACGGTCTTGTATTCATACAATAATCCCTTAGAAATAATAACAGTTTTTTTCCAGAATTTGCCAATATCCCAGGCAAATGTTCTGGATATATTTTCCTAATTTTACCTAATTCGGGCCTAAAGGAATATTTCAAAAAAAAAACAGATCGACCCAGCCGTTATTAAGTTACCGACGTTATCATTTATATTGTATTTGTATAGATTTATGTATATTTGTTTTATTGTGTTGAGTGGCAAACTTTTACCTGCTGGTGATTGTGTGATTCATTCAGTCCATAAAAACCACATTTATCGATAAGGAATCATAATGCAAATTCGTTACCACTTCTAAAGACTTAGATGGAATACCTGTCACCAGCAACGAGAGCCGGATCCCTACACTCACCAGAACAAAACACAGGAGTGTTATGGTGCTATTTAACGCTGGTGTTCTCTGAGGGCGTGATACTTACCATTTGGGCCGACCATCTGTTGCTCGAAATAAACTACAAATGACTGTGCCACTGAAAAAGTCCGATTTTCATCAGATCAGGAGCGAGGTTTTTTTTATTGATAAGGAATATGCATACTAGACAACGATGCAATGTGGCTAGTGAAAGTTGAACTATAACAATTCAGTGACGAAAGAGGCTAGCGTTTTTGACAACTTATCGCGATACAGGGCTACTAATTACTAATTTCCCAAAAACTATTATTGTAATAATAGTTGTTAGTAAGTAGGTAATTAGTAGTTTATTTCTAAGTTAGTATTACTGTTAATATTATATAGTATTTTGATAAAGATTGCCTTAAAAGACAAAGCTTGCTCAACAATTGTGTCACAGTTAATGCCGCATCCACTTTTCGAAATTCCAAAACGTGAGGGGAAGTGAGGAGAGATTTATAAAATGCTCGCGTAGGATGTCTACAAAGAAAACGAGTCCGATAGGCAAGAGTTATGGCGTCAATAAGGTGACAACGATAAGTGTCACAAAATGTCACAGTTATCTATATATTTATATTGTCGATTATCACCGCGTTACGATAATTTTAATCTTTTAGTGTTACTCGAGATGGAAATCTAAAAAGAAAACAACTCAGAGCACCATTTTTACAAATGGTTACGATAATGACTCTAATATAATACAGCCTTCTTGATACTGTGCTGCGGGATGTTTTTTTTTATTTGTTTTTGGTCGATTTCGACCACAGTGATATCATCTGTATTGCCATATGTCATCAACTGCGCAGAATATTTTTATAGTGCCGTAAACATTTGTGCATGCACAGAAGTACTCGTCATTCCTTCTCTATTCCGATGTATGACATGTACAATAACATAGGAAGGTTCTGGTGCAGTGTTAGGGACACGGGACATACATATAAAAACTCAAACCCAACCTGCAAGTGCGACGTAGCAGTACTTGAATCACTGCACCACGTGTTTTATATTTATTTTGTATATTTTTATATATATATATGTATATCCGGATAGAATAAACATACGAAATATAGAAGCGTTATGCTGTCCTTCCTAAAACTAGCAACCGCTTGGCTGATTTAAATGGCATTTGCTATGAAATTTTCTGACAAGCACAACCATTGTGTGGAATCGGCAGTTGCCAGCGGTATTTCCGAACCGATACGACTTAGGGTCTTTCAAGAAAAGAGCCTATTCCTTTCTTAAGGAACCTGCAACCAATCTAGTGTTGCGGATATTCGTTACCATAGGATGAGCTTCTTGTTTGCCTCCTAAATAAAATAAAAAGTACGTGATAGTTTGGTACCCACATTTTCATAAAAAGTCCAATTCTAGTGACATTTTCCTAATTACAATAAGTGTTATTGATTGGACATCAACATAACATTTAACTTCAAATCACGAAATCACTTTTGCCTCTGCCGTAAACAGAGACAGTCATAGCAGGTGGTTTATTCATTCCAATTAGAGCTTTTTAAGTTTCAAGTTTGACAAGAACTTAATGTGTATGAACGTACCATACGTTCATACGTTGGGCCATACGTTAAGAACAAATATAAGAGTTTTTTCCTAATATTTATATTTTTAAAAATGATACTAGTAGTGTTATTAACATTACAAATATTCCTGTTAACCACTTCAACTATGCTTAATTTGTTGTTCCAAAAGATTAATCCAACGCCGTAGGTACTATTTACTGAAATAAAGTAAAATGTCGTCGATATTAATAGTTTTATAGTCATTCAAATCTATCGTAATATAAGTTTTAATCGTAATAAAATGTAACTTTATTGCAATAGTACGAAAATAAAACTGTTCCCAAAGTAAACAAAATGATTCGTCTCCACAATCGCACGGCACGTCAGTTTAACGTACGTCAAGCCGTCACCGCTCTCCGTATTTATGACGTAGCGTCGCTGGCAGCCGTCGCCATTTGTAAAACTCAATTACGCGCCGTCTCCACTCGCCTCGCTCTCTAATAATGATAATTGATGACGAAATTTGCGAGCTTTTTGCGGAGAGATCCTTTCCGGCTATATTTCTTATTTCTGACGCGTTTCCACTGTTTGCTACGACACGTCATCTAGATTATCGCCGGTAAAAGCAAGTTCTGTGTTTAAATTAGGTATTTTTTATAGTATTTAGAGTGATAAATGAGCATATATATTTTTTATTGGTGTGAGATTCCTGGGGCCAATAGAATGTAAATTCAGTTAAATAGTAGGAACAAAAAATGCATTATATTTTCAATTGAAATCATGTATTATGAACGTTTTTTTCGGGTTGATGGCTATTGTTGGCTTACCTGGTCATAAATAATAAACGCAGGTCATGAACACCAGAGGAGTCAAACATGCGCTACCGGCTTTAAGATTAGGCTCTTTTATTGAAGACCCCTACGTCGTAAGGTTACCAAAGTTGTGTGTTACTTTGAAAAAAGAATTCTCCTGGTCGATTTTAAATATTATCTGCGCAGATTATGTCATAGTATCGCCCAACGTACTCACTTTCGTGAAAAGTGAATGACAGTTTTGGTGAGGTGTAGGGCACACAGACACGAACTAACACTAACTGTTTATAATTTAAGAACTTATAAAAATGTTATTATTTGGCGGGATCATGTCAATGGAAACAAAGCCAAATGTCTCGCGATATTTCTTCATAATACGGGCCCTGTTTAATTTGTAAATCGCTTCACGACTGATTAAAAACTCCTTTGAAATATTTACGAGGCGTTGGGAAGAAAGTATACCGAGTTCTTATTTTTCTCATTTCTCCCCTCAGACTTGATTCGGGAAATTGAAAGAGTAAACATTATTTTATTTATTGTATTGTTTATTAAGTATTTAAATTTATAAGTGTTGTATAGCTACTATTTATTAAGTATTTTTGAGGTTTATGTGTTAAACACGTATCTCAGAATCGTACTCCATGATAGTTTGGCGTGACGCCTATTAAGTTCAACAGCGTACTACTGAGACCTGGAATTAGGATGATGACGTGATAAACTAAATTGAAGTTGTATTCTGTGTGTAATCAATACTAATCATAAATGTCTATTTATTATAAGTTTATCATATCTAAGTTATGTTTAAATAATTAATATTGTTTTTATATTTAATACATGCTTCCGCGATACACGATACGACATAGTATTATAGAAAGTCCCGAGATGTCTTTATGAAACCATTGAACGGATTTGAGTACAGTTTTTACTGTGATCTTCATTTTCAAGTAATATGTTTACGTTATTAAAACTGTTCTAGTTATAAGGAGACAAATTATAATTAGCGAAGTGGAACTGGTGCGTGTCTATAACAAAATAAAGCAGCTTCTATTTATAAAAAAAAAAAATTATCTAAAATATTGTATGAAAATAGATTAGTTCTAAATAAATATCCAAAAAATTAATTCCCACGTTTACCTCACTTCCATGTAGGATATACTTAAACGTGAGATGTGAGTCAAAACAGGTACTGCGTCAAATTGCCCCGGACAAAATTATGAGCCGACAATAGCCGGCAAATCATCGTAATGGCCCAAGAGCCCAAGGGGGTAATAAATCTAAAGGCAAGTGAACCAAACACTGTTATTCCATCACTGACATCCCTCCATAATAAAACTAGTTGATGCGTATATATAACAAACACTTAATTATAATTTTTCTTGTTTGGTCTTGTGCATAGGTGTAGCTGGGATGGATTGGGTACTCAGGGACGCCCACGCTGTCATAGAATTATCAGTATTTTATTATTATTTAAGAGAATCAGACTGACAAAAAGTTCCGTCTTATTCTTTAAAAGTTTGTCAACCTTTTCCATAATAAAACATCCCGATTCGGCTTTTTGTTTTGAGTTTTGAACATAAAAATTGTGTTATTGAAATGTTCATATGTATAAATATTTAAAAAATACAGAAGGTGACATTTATATATCCAAAATGAAGCAGGTGACCGGCATAGCTGAACTGAAAATAGGCCGTCATATAGCTCATAAAATTAGGCCACCGGTGTAAAAGTTCTGGAGTGGCAACCTCGTTTTGGCTGTGGTGTAGAACGCAACTGCACTAAAAGGATTGGCAGCCTATAATTTTTGAGTTTTTAGTTAGAATGTTTCGCTATTATTAATAAAGATAAGGGATAAGATGTTTATTGTAACTTATTCCATCTCTTGCATACGAGTATATATTGGGTACTAGTATAAGTTGGGGTAGGTTTTCTAGACTTACAATACAGTTGATTGATTTAAAAATAAAAATTGCTCGCTTACTCTATGTATGCCGTCGAAGTGTATAAATCATTGAAAGCAAAAAGAATAAGATCGGAGCCAGCATTCATTTCTTTGTGAGAGTTGAAAGTGGCGTAAATTGTTAGTTGTACTCACAGATATGTTATTACTCCCCGGCCTCTCGTGTTTAATGTTACAAGGCTCGTGGACTTCAATTGGCTCCACTGGATCGTCTTTTTGTCTAACGACACTGCTACGATACGTCCGAGATTGAGCAATAAGGTTGCATATATATTCCTTATATGATAAAATTGACTATTGAACGCCGCGCGGCCATGTGGCCAGACGATCTGGGTTCACAATTACCGGTACTGGCTTCGTTTTTCGAAACCACCATTTTTAAGAAAAATTTTGTCAGGTAAGAGTATATTTGCAAATCTCCTCTGTCATGAGCGGAGCACCCAAATCTTTTCCGATCTTCACCCATATACATGCTTGCGTCTTAAATTGGATTAGGGAATATAACGATTGAATGTAAATGCGTTTGCACAAATATTTGAAGCACTATAATATATTATGCGCAGTTGATCTCATCTATTTATAACCAATGAATGGATCTGTGATATATCGTTCATGATGATATCAAAACTGATCAGAAAAATACGGATGTAAAAATAATGACTATACCTAAAGATACCTAATACCTATACCTAAACCTCTGTAATCAGTATAAAACAGTGCTCCGACAGACAAATGTCTTACTTAACTTTGATGGTCAGGCATTGCTCATGAAAGAATCAAGACCCTTGTGGGCGACTTCTTGAATCAATAATCACACATAACAGATGCTTGGGCATTCCGAGCATATAAGCCAAAACCCAGAAGTAAATAAAATATAGTTAGTAGTATAAACAAATTTATTATTAGGTGCTTCTGTTGGTCCTCAAGACCAGGGACCAATAGAATGAGTCGGTGCGATATAAGAGGTGTCTACATAAGTGAAAGGTAAACACCAGGATATTTTCAGACTTATTAAAAAGAAGTAGCACATGCTAAGGTCAACTAGTCAATTTACAAGATTCAAACATCTTTTTAAAAAAAACACTCAACAAACATTCGGTATACTCAGAAATGCCCGGCAAATATTAACGAAACTGGGAACGGTTTTAATCGTATAGTTTACCGAGGCGCCTACGATCGCCATTATATGTTGCCGTTCAACCAACTGCTGTCACCTGTTAGTGTTAAAACAAAGCATGTGTTCCGATACGCGTAGATGCTATGCTATATCTCTTCAAAATAGTGACAGGCACACCCTTCGCCTGTATAGTAGCTCAATTATGAATGGGTCGATCTAGGAGGGTTTATGGTATATAGAAAACTAGCTTAAAATATTACATTAGCGCTCCTGTGATTCTTATGTTGAGTGACAGAAATCGAACACCTATTGATATCGGTCCTAGTATTCAGTGTCTAGGAAATGAGATGAATGATCATGATCAATGAATCTACGATGACCGATATCAATAGGTCTTCGATATCTTTCACTCACCATAAGGAACACAGGAGACTACTGTTGACTATGTTAAGCTAATTTTCTATGAAACATAAACCCTCCTGTATCGACCCATTCATGATACAGCTACTTTATATGCTAAGGATTAACTAAGACACAAAACTAATTAGAATTGTCAGTTTTACCCAAATTGCACATTTGATACGGGATTCCCGTCTCCTAAGAGGCTAACTAATTATTACGTCAATATATCTGACAAATGGTAAATTATATCATGATTCTATAAAAAAAATATCTTTCTTTTCAAAATAAATTGTCAAATTATTTGAAGTTCTTTGTGATATTTTACTGCCAATAATATAAGCGAATACACAATATGTATGTTAGATGAAATATCGTATATCGTAAAAGTTCCGTGTAAAAATTAATATGCCGTGTAGAACAGAGAATTGGATACTGTTAAAATGGAAATTGATTACCAACAAAAGAATATACTTAGACGTGGGCAATTTTGAAAAATTATTACCGTAATATATTATTAACTTTATACATTATTTATAATTTTGTTAGATTACTTTTAAAGTGCCAATGAAAGATTACTATGTTTATGTCTATGTTATATTACTCATGGTTAATAAACATTAGGAAATGTTGGAATGATGTTTTTACTACACCTGCTTAATTGAATGCCTAGGAAATGTTATACTTCAAAATATCGATAGTAAACTGTCTATACTATACAAAGACTCAAATTCAGGATTACAGTAGATAGGCGGACTGGCCATCAAAGCATTAGAGCTCTGTCAGATGGCAAATGGATAGGTCGCGTATGAAAATTTCTATAGTGGCATATTTAATCCACCATACTTAAACAGTTCAAGGTTTATCTATATAGTTGCAACTATAGGGCGGAGTCTCCTTGCAGAGTAATAAGCGGCCCGGTTATAATTGGTTTCAACAAGGTAGGCTTACGGCCGATATCAGCGATCGATGTAAAAGCAACGAGGTCGCTTTTAGTGAAATAAACTTATTATTGATATTAGACAATCAATCGTATAAAAATTATATGGCAAAAACTGTAATCAATAGTATCCGGTACCGAGCAAGCGACGACATGTTATTGTCGTATCACATATTATAAAATCAGTCTAGAACATGGACTTAACTTACAGTACCCATAAGTTGGGATGGTATCACTGATTTTTACCACTATAAGGCAGCTATCGTAGTATTAATAACCTTACAATGTGTTGTTTTATTGTTGCAGCTCATTTAAAAGGATACAATTCGCAGAATAAAATGAAGAATATTTTCTCAGATATTATATGCCTATCTCGTAACCTATCTCGTAACACTAACAAAGAACACCCTACCCCTCACACAGATAATACAGAGGATTATGTCGCTAAGGCTATTGGTGGGTTTGGCCGTTGGCAAGCTGCAACTTGCGTGGTCACTGCCCTTACAAGGTTCATTGTGATGTGGAACATGACTGCAATATTTTTCCTGACTCCCGAAACAGATTTTGTATGTGTGGAGTTTAAAAATACATCAAGTACTCCGGTTGCGAACTCAACGTGTTATGATGGCTGTATCAAATATGAATATTATAATAAAGGATTGAAAAGTACTTTGATTTCCGACTACAATCTGATTTGCGAAAGGCAATGGCTAGCAAGCCTCGCTCAGTCTGTTTTGATGTTCGGAATACTTATAGGAACATTCATCTTTGGATGGATATCAGACAGGTAATGTTGTATACTAAAAATAGACTAAAATGTCTCTCCCAGCTTTGAAATTTTTCCTTTTCAAAGGTTCGTTATGGTATGTTTTGAGCCCTTAGGGACTACTTGAATTATTTGATGGAAGGATGAAAGTATTTTTGTAATATTAAAAATAAAATATAGTTGTTCTGTAATTAATAATTATAATATTTCCAATTGTTTCAGATTCGGCCGTCGGACGAGTTTAATTGTTTCCATATTAATAAACGTTATATTCATGATAGTAACACCATTTTCTCCAAACTTTTGGACATTCTGTTTTTTTCGATTTATCACTGGTATTGGAACTGGCGGAGCTCTCACAATATGTATTGTTTTTGTTATGGAAGTAGTTGGCAAAGATCACAGGGCGGCTGCAAGTTGTGGCCTCGTTCAACCCGATGGCCTAGCTCAAGCCTCTTTAGCAATATTCGCATACTACTCTCCGACATGGAATATTTATGCCTTAGGTTATGGTATTGTTTCAATTGTCATTTTCATATTGGTTTTATTTGTACCCGAATCGCCCAGATGGTTGATTTCTCGTGGAAGAATTGATGAAGCTATAGAGATAATAACAAAAGCTGCTAAATGGTGGATAAATTATTGCATTTATATAATATTTACAAAATTTTTGTATCATATTTTTTTTTTTTTGTATGTGAATTTGTTTCTGTTTTAGTAACAATTTGGACACGTCAAAAATCGAAGAAGACATTAAAAAGAGTATTGAAGGATTGAGACTTAATGAGAATGAAGTAGCCAATACCAGTTATTTGGATTTATTTAAAACAAAGGAATTGGCTGTAAGCACAGGATGCGTGTTTATAGTATGGACTATTAGTGGAACTTGTTTTTTTGGTATTAATCAATATTTGACCTTCGTTGGATCCAATTTATATGTTGCGGTCGTGATACTAGGTTTAATACAGGTAAGTCAGTTATTGGCCGTTTTTTACACTTCTCCTTTTACACTTTTAGCCTTTTAGATGGATTAGAAATTGATATTAAAACTTAAGCGATTTATATTTCATGAATCATTAGCGTTACTATAAATAAGCAAAACTAATAATAGAATTAATGTTATGCATAAAGATTAGGTTATTGTTTTGAATATTTTAATCTATTTTATTTATTCCTATTATGTTGCTTATGTGTACTATATTGTGTATTTTTAGATGCCAATTGGTGCAATTTCTTGGATAATCAACAAATATTTTGGCCGGAAGAAGGCTTCGATTGGAATTCATATCGTGGGAGGAGTTATCATGATTTTGCTTATTTTTAGTGCCGATTATTACTGGGCAACAGCAATTCTAGGAGTTATAGGTTTCGGCACTGCAAGTTCAATATTTGCAATTATTTACGTGTTTATATCAGAATTATTTCCGACACCGTTACGTAACATGGCTTTTGGTTTTTCATCATCTGGAGCTAAATTAGGAGCAATGATTGCTCCATTTATAGCCAATTTGAGACCGCAGTGGGTACCCTCTGTAGTTTTTGCTGGAATTTTATTCATAGGTGCTGGATTTTGTTTACCGCTACCGGAAACTAAAGGGCGAAATTTAAAAGATTCTATTGTATAATTTTTTTTAGGCAACGTATAATATTTAAATATTAAACTTACGTATCACGATAAATATTAGAAAATAAAGCTACATATATCTATATATTCTAAAATTCATGTTACGAAACTTATGTACCTACATAGTTTTAGTATGCATTCTTATATTATGAAAGTTTCATTTTCTTCTATTGTTAGGCAAAGGTTAATGCACATTTAAAAAAAATGGGCAATATATAAAGAAATAAAAATAGAATAACAAATGGTAAACAATAAAAAAGTTTTAGCTTAATAGTTATAAATTAGAAAGTCATGTGAACATTAATAACGACTGGCGTATTGAATTATTGCAAGATTAATGTACGCATCGTGTTATATTTATCAGAGAAATTATTAGTTTCGATAAAGTGCCTGGACGTGCTCAATTGATGTGACAGGAAATTTATTATGGTTAATATATTATTTTATTTTTGCGTTTGGGCGTTTTGTGAAATGACGATTCTTTACGCTTAAATTTTTCTTTGAAGTCTTCGACGTATCACTTGAACAGAGTTTTACTTCAGTTATAGAAACAAGCTTGACTTCACGCATTTCTTTTCAGGCACATGATACGTAATATAGGAGGAGAATTATAGAATCTGATTAGTCTAAACTAATTCAGTCCTCGTAAGTTAGTGGCATACAATGGCTATAAAACAGTTCGTGTTCAATGACCTTAAGTTATTATCAGAATTATTTATTTATTTAATTTTTATGTACACATAGTAATCACAGAAAAAAAAAAGCATGTACAAGGGTGCAACTTATAATAGCTTAATAATGTAATGTTATATAATATAATTTATAAATAATATAACTATTTTATATATTTTTAATAAATAAAAAGCTTAAAATAAACTTGCACTTTTAATAACTGTAAGTTGATCTTGATTCAATTGTGAGTATTTGAAAGTTTTTTCAGGAAACTGCGGTTAAAAAGAATACATACTTAGAAAATGATCTCTATACTTATTAGGCTTGACAAACATATTGATTACTACATTTGCGGTATTGACGATCCGGCAGCATGACGGCAGTAAGGTTTGAACATCGATACCAACTTTTCTTCAGCATCCATAGCGCGTGATGTAGCATCTTGACAGCGTCCCTAGTCCTGGGTTACGATTTCCTGCTGAGGAACAATATTTCTGTATCAAAATGTTGATATTTCGGCATAGATATGTTTTCTAGGCGTTCTATGTTCTTGAAACTGAGTTTTAACATATCTAATAAAAACGATTTATTGGACGTGCATTATATGTGATTAGACATAGATAGGTATAATGAGTGATTGCCTCTATATTTACAACGCAAAATTTTGCAAAATACATCGACGTTATAATATAGGATATGTTGAATTTAAGCCGTGGTCGAAATCAACCAAGTCATCATATAACATGTTAATATTTTATTTCCCTTTTTTATCTGTTAAAGTTATTGATGCTGCTATTGGAAAGTCGATCTAGCTATATAAAATTGTGTTAAGAATTAATAACGATGTTTAAAATAAAAAAATACACCTAGTGGTATACTGTAACGGGACCACATTGACGTATAAACAACGTTCGGATTTAACCAATTCAATGGAGCATTCATTGTTAGTGACACGGCGGCGGGAGATCAAAAACGCCGCGCCCCACGCCGGCTGTGATCAATTTAAGATGACACTCAAATGAGGCGCGACGATCAGATCAATGAGATAAATCCGTCTGCGCGTTCTCTCAGCCGACCCCGTATTGCTGATGAATAACGCATGGCACTAAATAATATATTCTTCCATTAACAAAAAAGTCTGCTATCCTAAAATACACCTAGCAATATTCGTAATGCATATTAATGCAAAATAAAAACGGTGCAGTGTGAGTCCGTTATGTCTATTAATATTTGACAGTGCTACCGTCGAAGTTATGTTGATAATGATGTCCTCCTACTCAACTTTGATCACAGCAATATCTTCGGAAATTATCAGATGACATACATTTATCTTTTTTCTATATCCTAGCGATTTCCCAGCCTACTACCAGGGTCCACTTTCCGACTGAATCTTCTCTCCTTTCTCGGTTTGAGAATGCCGATCTCTTTCGTGAAATTTTTCTCCACCATGTCTGCTTTCACGACGTCGAGCCAGCGACTCTTGGTACTACCGCGACAGCGGGCCTTGTACAATGAGATCTAGGCATCTATTTCCGACGTAGTCTGGAGGCCTGGGGTTTATGTAACGGTAACATCGGAGAATACTCTCCTGAAATTGTCTGCTACTCCAAGTCTATTTTTGACGTAGACCTATGATAACCTCCTTCCCCTCCCCCTGAATGGGTTTTCGCCTGAACGAGCCACCAGTGGACTTATTAGTCGTGGCTCGGTCACTTAGTGAAGTGGTCTGGCTGAACCCATTTTGGACGCGCACAGGGAGACTGCAGAACGGAGAGTGATGTAGCGAGGAATCCAGCCCTCCGCAGCCTCGCGTAAGGGAGCCTTGCACCCGAAATATGATATGCGTAAGGCGCTATCATCCCTCATGGCAATAAGAAGATCTATTATCGTAATTATGCCATCTCAAATATTTCTGCTCCTTAATGGTCTGAGCTATTCTGCTTGGCTAGCTTATGATTCCACAAGATAGAGACTCAAATATCCGTTATGTAGTACTACTACGCGTGAAAAATAGATAATGGTTGATTACAAGATGCCAATAATAGCAATTAGATATATTTTTTCATTTTGAGTGGATATTAATTCTTTTGTTATATCAACCCCAGCAGGAAAAGAAATCGGAAACTATTTTGTTCAGACTCTCGTACCGTACGAAAGCGTGAGGAAGGAGGGTTGTTGCCCTTGCAGCTTTTCTCTTAAATTTGTCAACTGTATGAAATGTAGGCTTCAATTATAGGCCCATGATGAACTGTCTACCCCGTAAACTTATACAGAGTATTTTAATTTGTATATATTTATTTTCTTTTATATATTCACTTTCTCTAGGGACGTCCAAACCAGCTTAATTTTTCTTTTACTTAACCCTTGCTGCATTTTACTAATGTAAATCCAGCTTCGTAACGTATTTTATTACTTAAAATTCTACTTACATCCATTAACCATTCAATATTGAAATTAAAACATGCCGGTAAGCAGGAAACGCATTAAATTTAACGAATAGAAGTAAACAGGCCCAGAATACGGATGCAAGGCGGCGCCTGCATGTTCTTTGTTTAATAATCCTCAGACATCCGCAGTTGGATTCCTATTAGCGACACGTTCGCTTAGACAATGCGCTCCCATAGCGCACCGTAGACCATCTGATCTGTATCTGTTCCGGCGACCTGTGTGGCCGCGGTGTGCACGAAGAAAGAGGAAGCGGAATTCTCGTCAGCCAGATTTCAAGCAATGTGGCGAACGGGCTGCTAGCGGGTCAACTGATGGTAAGTGATCATCGCCGTCCATTAACTGAGTATTACTTGTACATCATAAACAAAAGAACTAGTACTTGCTAGTTCTTTTGTTTTTGATTTGAGTGGCGGGTGTCGAGTTAAATTTCCTGCAGTAATCTGTGTGTTTGCGTGTGAACATGAGCGTCCGCAACGCCAGAAGTACTTCAAGTGAGTTGTCGCTTTTTGAGAGAGAAGTAAGCTCTTTTATTACAGGTTCCTTTTTCATATTTGGTGAAATGGCATATGCACACACACCTTCGCCGGGGTAAAGGCGGGTTATGTAGGTCTCTTACCGAGTAAAACCCTACGATGTTCCATCTTCGTATCATACGACAGGGCTACGGGCACACATCGACGGTCTCACAAGACAATCCGCGCCGCGTCTCCGGGAAGGAATACCTCCCGTCCTTTTCACAAAAGACTTTCTTCAACTGGACAACGGACCCTTATGGCCAGGAAAGATCAGAAGCATCAGCCGTTTGTGGGTGGTCTTAAATTGATATCGGTTCGTAAATACCGCTGACAACATTTGATTCTTTGAAGTTGTAAATGTAAATAAGTTGATTATTTCTTAAATGAGTAGATGAAAGACTCGTAAAGAACTTACTATAGAAATGATCCTATGAAGTAAGATCTTTAAATTAGTAGATGAGAAAGATCATGATTATCATCAGCCTATAATTGTTTTTGAGTCTGAGTGTGTTATGTGTATATACTGTATCTCTGACACTGCAATTGAACCTTAGGCGTTCTAATTGCACTTGCATTCCACTAAACAAGGGAAGGGGATGACAAGTGCGGGTTTCATGTTTTCACGAATGTTTACGGAATTATTCGGGTAATTTATTGTACACCGTTTCTATTATCTGGTAAAATCAGAAGATATCTCTATAGTCGAAATCAGTTATTTATTAAAAACATTCAGACATCGTTATTTGTTAAATAGACGTCCTGTGTCCTCTGGATGATATCGCATCTTCTAATGCTTAATTACTTTTTGACTCTGATATTCTGTAAAAGGTTGGACGGATTAAATGTAATATAGACGATTTATCACTGTAGTTTGTAAAAATTAATTCAATAATTATTCTTACATTATTGTATTGCGGTTACCAAACGAATGAACAGTTCATCTGATGCAAAGTGATTCCGTCCTTACACCATTCACATTCAATTCCTCGAAACGGGATCATAATGAGGATGCGTTGTGAGCCCTGAAGACTAAGGAGGAATGCCTCTTCATTGTTTACCACTTTACGTTTTTTTTTATACACTATTCCCACGTCCAGTAAGAAATAGTTCCCACATCCTGAAGGTATAAGAATGTGACGCGTTTAATTCCAGCATACGCATTACAATAAAATTAACAACGACCAAAGAATTTAACTACGACGTTCACTTTCGTACATGCGAAGCGGAAAAAAAAAACAATAGTTTAGATTCAGGGTGGCAACTCTTGGTCGGTGGTCTGCCGCATTGTTATTCAGGTCGTCACGAGGATAGTTGTCGTTCGCAATCCGCATGGACGTGCGTGATTAAACAAATATTGTTTGTTAATGAGACGAACGGCATTGATGGATATTTGACGAAAAGAAATCTAGACGTTTAAGTACGGAATCTATATCAGTGACTACGATAGTATTATTAAGAACTTGTAATTATGATAAAGTACTAATACTATTTTTTAAGTTCTATGACCCTCTCTGGAGAGGGTGGAACTAGAACATAGAACTTTAAAAGCTTAGCTTAGCACTCGCTTATTGCATGCATCTAACGACAATTGAATGTTTATTGCTTACGCGAATATCTTACGATTTTTATAATTTTAAATTTATTATTCATATCATTTCTTAACCACCAGAAGACATCATCGACGTAAAAATTAACTAGGAGGAAATCATTGAGTATTATCAAAAATATATAGCAGCGAGGCGCCGAAAACATTGTAACACGATTTTGTATGGATTTTTATAAAACGGGAGAATTACCTAAGCCAAATGGACTATCAGATGCCATCATAACAACTATATAATCATTAAAGTATGAATCTCCTTTGATAATTAGAGCGACGAGCGTCCCAAAAACTTAATTGAGTAATGTTAGTGGTTGAAGAGATACATATATTGGCTGGTAGTAATCGGTGATGTACCTTCTGATTTTTGTCCTCCTAGTCGAATTTGACCACGGCGATGTCCTGATTATTACCAGATGGCATAATCTGCACAGGGCACAGGATCTGCAAGCACTCACTTGTCGTCCCCTTCCCAAGTCTGATGTCCATGTGCCATAAGATTTGATATACATGAAGCACACCCAGATCCGGAAAACCAACAATTTTCTTCCACGGCTGATAAGCGGACCCGTAATTTGGAATAAGTAAAAGGAATATATTATATTATTTCTTTCTTCACATTCTAGTGTCAGAAAACCAAAGCACAAGTTGGGATTTTATCCTTATAATAATAAATTATGTGGCCAAAACAATTTAATTATGATATTTAACCTATTTATTAAGTCGTTGGTTTTTCCACTGCGTTAGTAGACGTGTATAAAAAAAATCAATAAGCGTTAAGTGAGTTGCGTAATTGTTAGACTACCCCACCATCTTTTACTAATGTCGAAACGGGATTATGGAATATGCTTATAAAATTTCATGGCCCTAGATGACATTAATAACATACAAATAATATCTAGACTCTATCTAGTGTACTAATTACGGCGAAACATGTCTTGGGAGTGGTTTACGATCTTGTGATTATATGTTTCTGGTAACATTGAAAGCGTATGTTGGTGACAATTATCTTTACATAAAAAAGTTTTTTTCATAGTATATATTTTACGATATTACTTTAAACGGAATAAAGAGAACTTGCTTGAACTTCCGATTAAGCACCTTATCGCTACCTTTAGGATCAAATTTTTGCTGGAGAAAATCGACCTTATCATCCACTATTACACAATCCCCACAAACTTTCTTAACCCTGCATTTACCTCCCCGATAATCAAACAGTTACCATTCGGGCCGGGTCTGCCGGGCCCAATAATCGTGTAGAGAGTCGTTCGGCTGACGTTTGGTGAATTTTTACTGCCGGTCTTCGTGACCGTGGGCTATTGACGTCTTTATTGTCTGACTCTATCTCCGCTTGGAGATGATTTGATTTCGATTCGTAATCGTACCGGAATATTTTATCATGATTCCAAGCCTTTACATCACACGTTTAAAAACCTAGTCCACAAGAATGTATACGGAGTATTTTTAGAATAAATTCTACAATTGTTGATACTACATTTGCTATTGGTAAAAGTTTGAATGTAATTTTTTTGGTTATGTATGAAAATAGATTATTTTAGGGAACTGACAAACGAGTTTTAATTGATGATATATAGTACCGGGATGAATAAGAAGTAAATGATTACTTGGTTTCGTTGATGAAATGCCTAACATTTACTGATCTAAGAGAAAAGTAACTCTCCATATTGTTACTGAGGGCAATTGATAATTTAACAAGTTCTTAAATGGACTTAAAGTTATATATCTCAATTATGCCTTTATGACAGATTAAAAATCATCTATCCACATATACCAAACACTGCACCAAGGGGTACACTTAAGAAAATTTTAAGTATAACTAAGAGTATGCTACTTGTTGTAGCTACGTTACTACGAGGGTACTCTAAGGGATCTATATTTATAACAAAAATTATTTGCGCAAATGACGAAACCGTCATGAATTTGCTAGACCGATAAAGTTGTCGTTGACCGAAAAAACAAATATCTGATTTCATAGAAGTCAACGCACGAACAAAAACTGTTTATAAATTGATTTATTCAACGAGTCTTTATTTTAAAAACTTTTATTTTGAATTAACACGTGTTTTTAGTTGTGTAAATAAAACACACAACCATAGATAATATGGAACCAACTCGAGAGCTCGGCGTGGGGAAAACCAAATAGTTGTGCAAAATCGAAATTACATAGAAATCGGTGTAAATGTACAAACATACGCGTCAAACTACCATATTTTTTTAAATCAGTTATATATTTATTTACTCTTTATTTATTTACTATTTATTATATACCACAATGTGTATAATAGGTGTAGCAATAAATTAATTAATAAAAAGGAAAAACTAAATATAACTAATACAAGTAAAGAATAATACATACATATATAGATATTAAAAACATTATACATATATAAATACACAACATATATATAAATACAATATATATATATATATATATTCATATATATATATATATATATATATATATACATATATACGTATATGCTAATGGCAGGTAGTAGTATTCATGTTGAAGGTCTAGTAATCTTTCATATCTAAACACTATTAAGCCCGTTCTTTATTACGTTTTATCACCAACTGTGGGCTGCTTACAAGGTAACGATGATCACATTAATAACGTAGATGATGGTTATCTTCTTTCTTTTATCTTGATGAGAAATCATATTTGAAATATACAATTTGTATATACAATTTGGTGTGGCGCATATAATTAATGTACGAGATACACTAAGTAGTGGAGGTGTAGTAATCAATGATCAACCCTATTTCTATCGTTTTTTATTTAATTTTTATTGTATTAACGGTGAAAAATTAGCATACATTTCACCTGATGGTTCGGGATACCTGCTACCCATGATATATTCATATTTATCTTCGATATGGTATCATAATTCCGTTGACAATTAAGTCCACAACCCACAGAAGTAAGATGGAATGCCTCGTCATCCAGTAATAAGGATTTCCGGATTCCTACACTCCCAGCAGTGTTATGCTGCTATTTTACGTTGGTACTCTGTGAGAGTACCAAGTACTCTGCTGCAACATGACTGATCGGGGAAGGACCACGGCCACATAAACAAACGGCAGTGTCGAGTATTGTGTGATAATAACTGAGGAAGGCTCATGTTGAATGTCACCCCCATTCCTGATAACCCTTCGGCTGGAAACCGAATCCAGGAGACGTGATGCAGCAGCCGGCAACTTCGACCAGTACACCACGAAGCCGCCGCAATATACCTGAATAAGATATAGTAAATTAAATGATTGCTTCAAATTATCCACTATTTAATAAATACGATTGCCATTCATTATTCATTCAAAAATGAGAAACATAAAAGAATCGACGTGTATATATAATTTAGTACGTCCATATAAATGATTTCGATTTTAAATATCAATACAAAGTTCCATATTAGTTTAACCAACGAGAAGTCAGCTCACTGCGATGGCTATAATTAAACGAATAATAATAAAACAGTGAAAAACGATTCGAAAATAAACGTTCGAGTTGTAAATTAACGTTTTAGGTGGCAATAAAATAAATTATCTAGCACCGGATTGACGTATTTGTGGCCTATAAAACAGTTGTCAGTATTAGTTCCTCGGAGTCTGCTCACACACGGGGGGGGGGCATCTGATTTATACTGGATGTTCAACTAAAATTGTCTCTTGGGTGGTTAAACTGAGACTTCCCTTGTAGTTGCCTTACTTTTATTCGCTTTTAATGTTGTTCATGGTATATATAAACGCTGTTTAATCTGGCGGGGATTAGTTTGGTTTGTTTTTTAGATTAGAAAATATTAGTTTAAACTTTACGATTTCATTTGATAACGATATATACATACCATTATCTAGGGGGTTCACCTTATTTATATCGATGATAAACATCAATGGTGCGTATAATCGTTGATCACCCAAGATAAGATTCACCATCGATTATCAACAGAACATCACTTGATTCTTTTTTGGCTTTACCTTAATCAACAAGGTCCATAACGGTTGATAAATCCTGTTCTCCTCTTGTTCCATATACCTGCACCCTGCACAATTTATTTATTATATTTTGTTAATTCAACAAGAAAAACATATTTTGTATTGGTTCATAAAGTGAGAAATACATTGAAATTTTAGCATGATTAAATATCATCGTGACAAGTTAACAAAAATAAATACAATACGAAACACAATAAATAAATACTAAAGCTGTATAAATAGTTAGATTTTATTTATGAGCAGTCTTTGCAATAAATTGAACATAAATCAGACAACGGTACTTACATAGAATTTAAAGTTAGCAAAACAATGGTTGGATTTATTTGTTACTTTTATTATTGCCGTGTTTTCGCGGCACGGCGGCTGTCACGGTCGTTGTTTTGTGGTTTTTAATAGTTTTAAATTTTTAGCATTCTCTTTTCCTCTCAGATTTAAACATAAACTCGTTATGCAGCTGCGCAGAAGGAAATCATACGGAAAATGTGTACTTGGATTCGTGGCCAATATACCGACGATATTAAAAGCTAAATTATAACGATTACAATAGTTTTCTTTTATACTAACAAGACAACTTCGAGGTTATGCTTGAAATGTGAATGGAAATAGTCATATTACATTAGAACCTTAGAAGGCGATAGCAAGTGAATCTCTGAATTTGCGTACTTTTTTACTCAATTGTCAATACGTCATCATAGTATAAATATCACGTCGTGGTCGATATCGATCAGACTAACATTTCTCTAAATTCTATTATGTCTGTGAGTCTTTTATTTTCATCAATTTAGTCGGACATCTCGTAGGTGCAATACCAAATAAACATGCATCTGTTTTCCAACATTACGGAATGACATATTTTACTAAAATATAGTTTTAATAATTAAATCATAGATCTCTTTTGGATATGAGTTGTTATACATACAATAAAACTATTTAGAACATTAGAATCCATTCAGCAGAGACCAATTTCTGTTATTTATATACCACCGATTCCAGACGTGTTTTCAGGTCTGTAGTCATTCGATGCCGAATCAAATTGGGCTGATTAAAGTGGTAGTTAATGCTACATTTATGAGATTTTACATCCCATGTGAGCGACAGTCACAACTGTTTAGTAAACGGTAGAGCATAGTGAGGAGCGAAGTTGCAAGCGGATCGTTTTTAGTATAAAATATATATCATATAATACGAGAACTTTTTTTTTACAATACTGTTTTATCTATAATAAGTTACAACAGCCACTACATGGTGTTTATTTAAATGAACCGGTAATTTTACTTGTTTTTTTCTTTGATTGTTTAGCCTGTTTGTATTTCATTCGTTGTGTTTAAGGTGAAGTGAAACGAATGTACTGTGTCTATGTTTAAATTCTCTTAATACGAAGCGATGATGATGATCCGAAAACCTGTTACAGGTGATGAGGAATTCCATCCTAGTCATCAAAAGTGATAACGCATCTGCATTATTTCTTATCGAATATGAATTCTTTGTTCGCAGAAATTACTTTCCATTAAGTAAACCATGTGTTTGCTCAATACAATACAAGAAAACTTAAATAACAGTACTGAAATTTTCGTTATAGGAACAAGATTATAAAGCAGGCTCTTTACGCAAATGTTTTAAATCTTCTAGGTTTATCTATAGCTAAACTACAGAAGAAATAAGAACGTCTTTTTTATAGAATAGGTGGAAAACAAAAGAGCAATCACCTCTCCTGATGGTAAGTGATTACTGACGCCCATGGACATCTGGAACATGAGAGATGCGCTGCCAGAAAATTCTAATTGATCAAGATGTTAATCAAGATACTGAATAAAGATTTTACGTAAAAAATTAACCAATTCTTTTTTTTTTCTCATTCGCTGGTCATCACTGCCAAGCATTTCATCGTATTGTAACGTATCAAATATAATATAAAATTTATACGTAGGCACTGGGTCAGCTCAACCAGGGTAGGACCATGACCTCACAGCGTGAAATAGTAGAATAATGCTGCTGTGTTTCGTCTGGTGTGTGTGAGCATCCGGAGACCTTAGTTACTGGTGACGAGGCATTTTATCTCAGTTTCATCTCAGAGGCATTCCTCAAGGGTGACAACGCGCTTGCATTATGATTCCTTGTCAAGGATGAATGTGGATGTCATGGGCCGCAGGAATCACTTGCCATCAGGTGAACTGTGAGGCGAGTTTGTTACTCTCAATTTAAAAAAAAAAAATGTCAACTTGTACTTTCAAGCGGGAATGTGTATATAATTTTTTTCCAACCATATTTATATTCAAAGTACATACGTCATGTTTGGGATGTAATTAGCTGAAGGTGATATTTGAATGGCAATTTAATTATTAAATTAAATCAATTAGTTTAAACTTTTATAAAATTACTATTTGTAATGATCTACTTAGCAGCAGTAAAAAGGAAATTCTCTTTCTATTGTATATGTACACAACTACACGACACCACTGAGATTTGGTTCACATAAAGATTTGTGAATTGAGATATACTTCGTTTTATTTATATTTTATATATACGGGTAAAATGTGCAACTGACAGTTACATAGGGGCCGGCTCCGGGGTCCGAAAGTTTACTCGCTTACCATGAAAATTAAAGCCTATATCCGGAGACTTATCTCACTACTCTCACAGAATACCATCATAAAATAATTATAAAACTTTCAAGCGATACTGTAGATACAATTACTTACATCGTGAGAGTCCATTTAAGTTTTGAATATTGAGAAAGTACCCTACGAAAAACCAACTAGTATTATATATATTATAAGGATTATTCCCCAAGAATGGATATGTGTGTCAATTAGACCAATTATGTTCAGGCGAATCGTATTCTAGTTTTTAAAGTTTACTCCATAAAAGGGTAATCTCATGTTTTTTTATTTTTTTATTTGAGTTTTTTAATTGATTTGGTTACAATTGGGAGGTAATATACAATTTTTTATAACAAAGTAATAAGAAAACTTTGATTAAAACATAGATTTTTAAATTGGACATTTATTCATGTTTTATTTATAATAATTTAAAGCTATAAATTAAGCTTAGATACAAAATTATAAGGAAAGAAAACAATAAAGTATGTAACGTTATCGTCGTCGTAACGAAATAAGAAAAACAAATGTAAATTTTACAAGAAAAACGATAAAGTAAATTCAAGCATTATTTCCTCATAAAACAGTCCACCTGCCAGATTTATGTCACCGATTATACTGCGTACTGTCTTTTAAATAAACGCCACAGTAGCATGAATAATATTGACCGTTCATATAAAACAAATATCCAATGCAAAGTCGTTCTTTTCCTTATATGAGATTTGTATTATTCATTGAGGTTTCTGTGTGGCCAGAAAATGATTCTAACAAAACCAAGCAAGCGTTGTGTTCGATTCTTAACGAATATTCAGGATTCATAATTGTTCATGGTGGAGGAGGTAGTGAGAAGTTCCCAATACGACGTAAAGGGCTATCCACACCGGTCGTGTCGCGTCCGACGCATAATTTTCACATTCAATCAAACGTGAAACCCACTTCTTGATAGCGGGGCTTCATTTATAGTGCAAACCTGTTTAGTAATTTATGCACTTATTTAAAATGTATTAATACATTACCACAAATAAATGAAATAGACATTGAGGTCTTTATTTTTATTATATTTTGTTGTTGGAATATTTTTATTTTTCTTTTAGAATTCCGATATTATCATTGCAACAATAATAATATCTCTCTGTACAATACTTCAAACTTCAGCCAAGGACCGAGTATGACAGAATGTTATGCCTTGACTAATGGTTAATGCTATGACTTTATTTGAAAGTTATCAGATCCAGTATTAAAATGTGGTGACAAAACAAATTTTCAATTCAGGTATTTCACATACTACTGTTGACATTGGCACAAAAAAAAAAAAGTTCATTTTGCATTCATGAAGGGTATTATAGGACGAAGCGATTCCAAATGCTTCGGACGTATATTTTTAGACGAAAATTTACTATTAAACTTTTTTTCCCAGCATTCATCGAAATCATGTTGCTCGTGTACGTTTAAAGTGACAACTCGAGCCAATTCAATCCTTCTCGTGATTGATGGATTTGTTGAGATCGCTAAACGTAACGATAGCTCGTTCGATGTTAAATGAGACGTGTAGTTCCTATTATATACATATATGCTTAATTCGATTCAGTTGCTTCATTTAACTTAATAGTAGTAGCTGGGTTCATTGGTTTCTCGTTGTGTGCATTATTGCGTTTTCTGACGTCCTTTTACTGTCTGGTGAATTTGCGCTGTAAATGATGTAAAATAAGGCAATGAGTCTTGGGGACAATAAGTTCTTTTAATGTACAATATTTTACAGTTACAAAACAGTGGTAGGGCTAGGGCCCTGCAGTTTTCTTCTAGCTGCAGAATGAATCGATCAGCTCGACCGGCGTAGGACCTTGCTCTAACAGAATACCATCGTATAATAGCAGCATAATGCTGCTATGTTTCGTCTGGGGAGTGTAGGGATCCGGAGACCTTTATAATCATCAGATGAACTGTGTGCTCGTTTGCTACTCTCAATGTAATCCAAAACAAGTAATACAATATTCAAAGGAAGCATCAGTAATATTGTCATTTCTCTAGAACATTTTTAAAATATCTATTTGGTATTTTGACATAATGTCTTAGCTAATCATTAAATGCAAGCCATAATTATAAAATAGGTGAACCTCGAATAGTTCAACTCGATGTCACGAGTAGGGTCTCTTGCACATTGCTGACGAGATGACGCATTGCTAGTGCGGCAGTTGTCATTTCCGACCCATTTAGGAAGCCCTAAAGAAACGACATACAAAGAGAGGCTCGTAGCATAAAAAAATACTCTCTGTATATTTTTGTCATTACACAGTTATTTTTATTATTATATATAATTAATTGTACACCACAAAAATAAAATAAAAACAAATTACAAAAAGGAAATAGAAAAAATAAAAAGTAGGTACAACAAGGCGGTCTTATCGCTAAAGAGCTCTTCCAGACAACCTTTAGTAAAGAATAATAGAATAATTGAGTTAAATATGTTATACAATAATGAACTAATACCTAAATTAGCTAAACCAATATATTATTATATAATAACAAAAGAGTACACTAATATATACAAAATAAATAAATATGCATAAACTAAATATATATAAATTACATATAAATTATGGTAGTAGAATTCTTATTTTATGTTCCCAACTTTTCAATTGCCTTACAAGGCATCGATCGAATATCGATATAAGTACTATACTCCGACTATGAATAGATCACTAAACAGTGAATTAAGTTGCGTGCGCGCACCTCGCGGCACTCACATTTATTTCTTTATTTATTCGCGGCCAATAAGGCCTACATTCAAATAGTTCATTAGGCAGAGGAACGACATCTACGGGCCCTTTATATGCGAAACCCGTTTGTGTATTTTATTTAACTACTTCTTGTTGAAAACGTTCGTGACACATGCCACCGGAGATCGGCGTACACCGTGAGAAATAACATCTTCACAAAACGCATTCTTGATTTTAGTTTTTCATTATTACTTCTATTACTATCTTATTTATCCTTCTATATATATTAATAAGGTTGCAAAATTCAATCAGTGACGTATTTAGGTCACAGTGTCTCAATAAAATTTGTTAAAAATATGCTTTGTTAATCCATTCCAATTACGTACTATTGTACAACCGTATACAATTATATTCTATGAATCTACGTAATAGGTTAATTATAGATATTTATAATATATTTAATATATTTATTATATATTTAGTATATAAAGCACAATATTCAGAAATGTTACTGATTTTTAATCCGAATGATAACAGAATAGTATTAACCGTTCGTGATAACAGTGTGTCGTGCAAGCCAGCCAGCAAATCACTGCGTGACGGGCTTATATATGAGTATCTCGCAATGGGAACGGAAAATCATTATTGGCCCATGTATACAAGGCTCCAAACTAGAATTGCACCTCGGCTTTCAATGTTTAAATACGACTGGTATACAAGGAATTTATAAAAAAATATTTTATGTGCAAAAAATGATTGGAGAAAATAAAAAAATATACGATAATTTGATTTATAGAAACAAAATATAATAATACTGAACCATTACTGGTGACGGAGTATCTGTATGTGATTCCTTATCGATGATGAATGTGGATTACATGGAGCCCAGGAATCACAATCAGGTGGGTTGAGCGTTCCTTTCTCACCCGCAATATAATAAAAATATTAAGATACGAGTATAAATTAAGATATCTTCTCGTGAACTGAGAGTGGTAAGACATGCTGCAGGTTGTTAATGGATGTAATTCCATTTCAGTCTTAAGAAGTGACACTGTTTTTGTGCATATAAGATGCAGGATGGACTTCCATCCTTAATTTTATGGATCTTGGATCCATCCTATGGTTATGGTTATTAGTTATCTTTCTCCGAGCTGTGTTAAGTCAAGATTAGTTATTCAAAAAAAAAGATATCATTCGCTATCTAAATCCACTTGAGCTTTTTAAGTTCCGTTCCGTTCCATCATGGGAAGCCGGTCGTGATACACTAAAGTTTGCGAATGTTTTGTACTGTAAGTATTCTAAGTTATTGGTTTTTGATTTTTGTATAGCAAGGTACCTAGCTCAATCTCAATATTATCGGAAAAAAGAAACATAGTAAACATATATTATTATTTATTTGTATAAAATATACATATTTTAACTATTTTTAGTCCTAATTAGTTTATTGTTAGACACATTATCACAATGTCTCACCACAGAATGCCTTTGGCATTGTGTCCGTAAATTTTAATTTTACAAGTTTCTTAAAATATTTTAATAAATAATAGTTTAATTTGTGTCATTGTTAGACGTGTTGATAAGCAGCAGTTATCTAGAATTAGACCTGGACCCAGCTGTTAAACGCATAAATGGGGTACTAGTACCGTATTCACTCTGTAAACTGTTTTAAAAATTAATTGCCTCTGTTTCTTATCTTCGAAAATAGCATAATGTGTACCAACATTTGTTTTATTTAGCTCGTCACTAAAGTCGACTAGTGATGGGGCATTGACGTTAAAAATAATCTCAATAAATCGATTCGGAGATCAAAGCGCGAACAAATCGGGCGGGCGCAGTTAACGCGATGTGCGAATCCCTTGTAAACTATTGGATGTGGTATTCTTGGAAAAATATTTAAATTTTAATAAGAAAAGTTTGCTTGATAGTCAGTTAAAAATTAAGTATATTATTGGGAGGCGACATATTAATTTAAAGTAGCTTTCATTCATACTATGCATATGATGACGTCGAGAAGAATATACAATTATACGTAACTGTCAATCATAAGCACTGGTAATTTTTTTTGTAATTATAATTTATCTGTACCACGAATATATCTGTGTATCGTAATCATGAGTTAAAGAAACCGAAGAAACCTGCTGAAGAGATTTTAGATCTTAATTCATAGGAGTGACAATGCATCATCGAGAGTGAATTTCGATGTTATCGGTCGCAGGAATTACACTCCACACTCACGTTACGTGTTTCCTCTTGTGTCATCCCTAATCCATAAAAAAACTAACTTAACCTATAAGATTTTTTTTACCATTATAAGCGCATCACTGATTGCTTAAATCATTTAAACTACAATTGAAACATAAACTGTACTCTAGAACTACTACTACTATTACTTCATTCTTTTAAATCACTGACCCCTTATTTATGAAAAAATAACCTCCTCACATGTCTTCACGTGTTCGTGTATTCATGGTTCTATTCCCAATTAACTTAAATTATTACATAAACAAACGGTGAAGCGTCCGGTACTGTAAACTTCCATGAAATTTATAGCAATTGGTCTAACATTTTAGACTTTTTATTGAATAAGGCGTTGCCTCGCGGAAGTTTATATAGATAATACGTTAAAAATATTATATTGTACAGCATTACCTATTAAAATTCCTTCAATTAATGTCAGATTAGTTGAGCATATACGTGTGGTAATTAACATGAACGGAGAGCATGAATTTTGATAATGGCAAGTTGGAACTGTGAGGTGAGCCTGACTGACGGATGAAATGGTCGATGAGAGTACAGAACAACGTTTCTAGAGAACAATTTTCCCTAAAGAGCGTGAGAGTGAGAAGTAGGAGAATCAGTGCATCATTCATCAATCATCAATCAATCAGTGCAAAGACAGAGATGTAACGCAATGGCGTTACATCTCTGTCTTTGCATTAAGCATTGAGAATGCCATTTTCCACGAGTGCTTCCATGGGAAACAGTACTGTGATTTCATATCTGGTGAAGTGTATACTCGTTAATGACTTCTACTAACTTAAAAAATATTTTTATTTTAAGACTGCATATTATAATCGGTCTTCTGTTCTACTAATAAGGCCTTCAAAAGTTTCTAGAGGTTGAGGGATTACAGACTGTCAGCTATCTATTTAAAGTGTGGCAATACATGTAAGACGTCAGAAGTGACGCGAAGACGAACGCATCTGAATTCTGATTTTTTATGATATTGTTATGGTCTACGGGATTTACTTTCTGTTAATAACCATTTTGTCACTTAAAAAAACTTTGTCAGTGGCACATAATGTGTTAATTTTTTATGATTGAACTGTGAATTTTTTTATGATTTAAAATTATGTATATATGCTAGAAAATAACTCAATTCGACGATTGAGTAAGTAAAGGTTAAAAGAAACTCGTCAAATCCGTAGCTTTCGCGTGCGATGGCTCAGCGTGATTTACTCAGAGCACGAAGGAGATACGAGGGGGGAGTGACAGGTCAGGAAGGGTGGAGGGGGGAACACTTGACTAATAAAAAACACCCCGACGCCCTCCTGACTGATGCGACAATTAATTTAATCCCATTTCTCTGCGTCTTCCGAGGCGTCAGGGTTGGTAAAAGCCGATGCAGTGGAAGCATAAAGTTCACGAGTGAAATATCTTTTACGATTTTAACAAATTGATATCTGCGGATGTAGACTGATATACGTTTTACGTTAGTTACTTGACATTGAGATAAGTAAATATATTAATGTCATTGGGTGTTTGCATTAATAGTTTGCCCCTTTTAATTAGATCAATCGTAAACTTTTTTTTTATAGAATAGGAGGCAAACAAGCATGGTAAGTGATCACCGCCGCCCGTGGAGATCCGCAAAACAAGAGAAGTCGCAAATGCGTTGCCTTCCTTTAACATAGTTGTTTATTGTTCATAGAACCGATAACTGATTAGAAATAAAACGTTAAGAATGTAGTGGTAGCATATTGTAATTTTGTATAACACAGTGTAGGATGCGCTCTGGTAAATCGTGTCGGTTATGATGATGAAGTTTGCGAGAAGTCAGGTGTCATAAGATCGTTTTATGTGACAATACGGTGTAGGCCACATGGCTAGCAAGGGTCTGAACTAATGGAAATTAGGAGCATTTAGACATCTGTTATATCTGCACTCTAATAGACACTGATCTGCTACGACTTGTATATCCTGCAGGGGCCTCAAGGAGCATCTATAAGGGTTGAATACTCAGATTTAATAATGGTAGAGTACAACTGGGGCAATTTGTACTGCATCATGTATTTTTCGGCTCGACTGGTCTACGCCCCCACACAATCTCAGCATAATACAACTTTGTTTTCTATAGTGAGCGTACGGTGTGATGTGGAGACCTAGTTACATGTGGCAAGGTTTTCCAATTTAGTCTTCAAGGCATTGCCATTTGCACTGCCTTTGTTAAGAATGGAGCTAAGCTGGCTATACTATTGCAAATGCTTGGCAATATTATAAACGCAAGTCTATTTTATACAATGCGGGATCGGGAATTACATTTTTTATTATTCTCTATTTTAATTCTAGAAGATCTAATGCTATTAGAATTCAAGTTCGTTTGCAATTTGCAGATATTGTTATTTCTCTGATATTAAGGATATAGTCTTAACGATTAGATCGCGGCGACAGCCCTTGGGGGCGCGAGAAGCAGACATCAGCACGGCAGGCGGCTATTAAACAAGACTAATTGAGCGATAAATTTCAGACGGGAGACGATATAAAAACGAACGGCCCCAGAGAAAAATCCTAGATGAAGGAATATTGAAAGCGGCCCGCCGGGAATTGATTACTGTCAATTAGGGCTGCCACTCCAGCGTCGGGGCCAGATGCTAACTCGATTCTATTAGTATTCGGATCGCCGTTGTGTGGGACTGCCTTTATTTTTTTTTCCGTTTGTTAGGTTTTCCTCCACGTTTTGCATTCGCAAAATTGGGCGTAACAGTGGATTTGATTAATTTTATTTAATTACGAGTATATCTCACAATTTGTGAAATACCAGATTCAATGGATATTTTTTTAGTAATTAATTCATAATTGAGTTTTATTTAGATGTCTTTTAATTAAATATTATATAAATAACACAAAGGAGGTCTTAGGGAAAGTTATAAAACTGTCGCTATGCTCCGTAGGAATAATATGATATATATTTTTTATTGTATTGGAGGTGAAAATTAGGACGTAGTAAGTTGGTAAGTGTAATAATAATAATGCAGATGTGAATTTGAGGACTAAGATGGAATACATTGTCACCTGTCTCTAAAGGTGTCAGGATCCCTGCACTCACCACACAAAACGCGCTAGTTTCATGCTGCTATTTTACACTGGTATTCTGTTAAGACTTTGTCACTTGGACAAACTTCATCATTGCGACCACTCTAATGTAATACAATATCATATTTATATCATTGTTTACTCTTTATTGCAATAACTTTAACAAAGTTTAAGATTCTTATAGGGCGAACTTAATGCCATTGGCATTCTCTACCAGACAACCCAAGGTTTGGACAGATATTGTGATAGGTGTAGCAATAAACTAATTAATAAAAAGAAAGACTAAAAATTGCTAATATAAAATACAAATAAAGATTAATATATACATAATAGATAGAATATACATACAATATATATATGCGTGCATTCATGAATACATGTGTGAATACAATACATGCATATGTACATATAATCATCCACATATGTATAGATGCATATGTGGATGATTATATGTTCTTAAAATACAGTGATGTTTGTGTTGTTAACAAGAACTATATTAGACTTGCCTTATGTTAGGTGGATAATTGTAAAATTCATAAGACACACGTCCGTTTTTCTAATATATATATATATATATATATATATATAAATATGTATGTGTGTGCCGCCTTCTGTCTTAGTATATGTTAAATTAAAACAGTTGAGTTAAACTTAATATCTCATCCAGCTATGGAAGAAACATTATACTGTCACAATAAATAAATATTTATGAGAGTCGTTACTACCTTAGTTTAAAATATATTACGATTTTATTCCGTCGCCAACTCCAAACAGATGCTATTGAATGCCGCAGTTTAAATGTATTCCGTTATTGCTAATATATACGGCGTATTATCGTTAGTTTGTTATGTTTTATGATACTTTGCTGATAATTTTATAACGTCAAGGAAATAAATTAACAGATAGTAGAAAACGGTGGCTGAAATTTGTGAATGTTTCGCCAAAAACAAACTATTATTTGTTTATTGATCATTCAGTTTAGATCTTGTTAGTACTCGGTTATGTTTAGAGGACATTCATGTATGATACACTGGTTAAGTGTGTTTTACATATATGTAACATTCGTAGACCCTCTGCCGTTTTTTTTGCAGCATGAATGGGTCGGCTCGACTGGGGAATGACCATGCACTCAGAATACCGTTATTATTAGTTTATTTTATTACATTGACAGTAACAAACGAACATACAGTTCACCTGATGGTAAGTGATTCCTGCGGACATTTATATTTATACTTCACAAGACATCATAATGCAGATACGTTGTTACCCTCGAAGGCTGAGATAAAATGCCTCGTCACCGATAATAAAGGTCTCCGGATCTCTACAATCACCAGACGAAACACAGCAGCATTATACGGCTATTTTATACTGGTATTCTGTGAGGGCATGATCCTTCCCCGGTCGAGCTGACCAATTCGTTCAGCAGCTACAAAATAGGCTGTAGCTCTACCACTGTAAAACCACCAGCTTAAAATAACAGGATAATATTGCGTATTTTGTCTGGTGAGTGTAAAGATCCGCACACCCTTATTACAGGTGCCTAGGTATACCATCTTGCTCCTAAGGAGTGATCACGCATTTGCGTTATGATGAAGGGGATGGGGTTGTCATGGGCAGCAGGAATCACAATCATATGAAACGAGTCCTCGTTTTAGTTATTTTTGCAAATGCGTTTTAGTATTGCGTGTAAAACTAATATTGAGAATACGTTAGTACTTCAAAAACTAGTTGTTCGAGCCGTTTATATCTTAGGTTATAGTTTCCCTGAGAGAACTTTATATTTTTTATAGTATAGGCGGCAAACGAGCGTGTAGCCCGCCTGATGGTAAGTGACCACCGCCGCCCATGAAGTTGTTCACAACATTAATGCTTTTTTTTAAGGAAATTAAAGATGACAAAAAAGCACACATTTCATCTCATGGTTAGTAATGGCTCCAACCCATAACTCTTGCGTCCATATACACGATGCGTTGTTATCCTCGAAGAATGGAGATGGAATACGTTGCTGCCAGCAACTGGGTCTCCGGTTTCCAACACTCACAAGTTATTATTTCCCATTCGTTATTTAGTGGTATTTACTGAGGGATGGTCCAGAAATGACCATCATTAGCTAGTCGAACTGAGCCATTCATCCCGGAGCTAGAAACTAGTACAACCACTGTGCGAAATAAGTACAAAATATGTGACGTCATTTATCAACTGTATAAGATGCTTGTAATCTTTGGGAGGTTTTTATTCAAAACGTATTGTTTAGTACTTTATTGCTTCTCAGATTTGATACTAGGAAGCTGTGTGGCGGAGCTACTATTGATTTAGATAAGTGATTTTTTCTCTAGGAGACGTATAAGAGATAGCAATTTCAAATGAAAAGGTTTAATATTTTATTATATAAGTTGCGACATACGAGAAAGATATATATATACATAAGATAAGTCTATTAACCTGTTTAGTGACAATTTAGAAACTTTTAAAGCTAAAATTATTAAAACTCAAAATACATGGAGTATTTGTTATATCAGGAAGTTATGCTCGAGGAAAACCTGTCACTATTGTAAATGCGTAATTATCCTGCAATTATCTTTTATTAGAAAAGTACTTAAAAACGTATATAGAACACTTCATCACCATTAAAAATATGTCCGGCCCCTTTCTTTAAAGAGAAAGACTATTAATATATATATATATATATAAAAAAAACAATAACTTCAATCACTTTTTGAAATTAACGCCCGTTGTCCGATTCTAGTTGCGCGATATTCTATATATTGTAGTAGGGCTTACAAAGCGACAATAGCTTGTAACCTCGTTTTTGTGTGAACATGACTGATTGTCCGTCGTTTCAACAAAGCGAACATACATAACCAACACAGAACATTTCTTCAAACAGATTATAATACAATTTTTCCACACATTGCAGCACCACAACGCATACATTGACAATGAAGTGGTACAAAAGAATCAATGTAATAGACCACAGCGTTGGGATCGTTTACGTGTGAATCGTGGTGTGCACCGCTCGGCCGGGAGTCATGTCGATTAATAACATTTACAAGATGAAAGCCGTCGGGCTGTTAGTCGCGATGCGTTCCAGAAATAAAAAAGCAGCTTTATCCGATAACTCAGCTGGGGATACTTACTGGCGTGGTGACTACGCAATACATCGCTAATGGGACACAGCTGTTACTTTAGGAACAATGTTGATTGAATTCCGTTTCACGTACGGCATTGCTCTACTGATTAGTAATTAAATAAATTATAATTAGCGATGAAATAATTTTAATTTTCATAACTAACTCGGACATTCGCTAGAAAGACGAGATTTTTATTCAACGTGGCAAGCGTAATTTCTAGTCATTAGGATAAGAGATACATATATAAAAATAATTTTAGTTAGTTTACTGCTTCCGTAACCGTCCTAGGGAAATAATAATAAGTGGTATATGGAGTTAAGTTCTTGTCGACCGAGTCATATGTATATTGATTTTTAATTTCATCTAGTCTTGGTTCTATTCGTATTGTAGTTTCAGGTCTATCTATGCTACATGTGTCAGGATTTTGTCACATGGTGCATCTAGTAGGGATTATTAAATTATCCTACTATCCAAGGAGCTCTGGCCATAAGTTTCCCTGTATCAGAAGTACATTGTTTCTTGAAGAGATCTACAGGTAGTAAACCAAAATGACTTCTAGAGTACCGAAGTACTTGTATGCATTAAGCACACACCGCTGATAGTCTTTTGAATCTTTAATTTTTTATTTGTAGTCTAAGTATTTAATGCTCACACAATATATTCTTCGCCCAAACCAAAGGTAGGCTGGTAGAGAATTTGTGTTAATAAGGAATAAATAATAGCCTCGATCTTTAGTTCTGTTATGAACCACCACGTGATTGCTTCACAGATGGTAAAAGGTCTCATAACTGCTTTTTATGGTAGAATGTATGTAACTTTCCCAGTGTCCCAGTTCTTACCTGCGTGCCTTTTATATTGCTAGCAAATAAAACGAGCCAACGCTGAAGGAGAAAACTTGTTAACGCGTGGTTAGGGTGATATCTAGGCCGGTCCCATATAAGCCGAGGTCCTAATACTACTCTCCTAGACCAGCCAAAGTGCTTACAATGAGCACAGAACTGAGAAAAAACCCAGAGATTATCATCCTACCTCGTATTACTGTGGTTATCCTACACTCCATGGGGGTTATACTTTGTTGCAAATAGTGAATTTAGTACGTGTAAGATGTATGACAGACGTTTCAGGGCTTACTTTATATTGTTAAAATTATCTTGCAATTTAATAAACTCTTGACCTGACAAAATTAGATAAGATTTAATTTGTAGATTTACAAAACATTAGCTGTATTATGGGGTGAACACAAGGGCACGGAGGAATTAAATAGTAGTAATAAGACCATATGACACAATATAATTAAAATCTAAATAACCTACTTATTTAATTTTTTATTTATTCCACGTCTTTTATCTATTTGTTATCAATAAGTTTACATTATAACGGGCCAGTAACTTTTTATTGTAATTTATTACAGCTATAATATTTTATTGATAATCATTAACATAACTACGGATGTACACAACACTGATTAGCATTGAAATTAAAAAAGTTGACATTTAATATAAAATATAGATTTACTGGCGTATTTATTAATAATTAACGCTTTAAACATGTTTGGCTACCTGTTTGAATAGAATATGTCTGTCAAAATCAATCCTTGATTTAATAATAAATTTACCTTCGTTTTATCTATTAAAAGTAAATTTTTATTTAATTTTAAATAGAAAATATTAGTCGTGTAGCGATGGCATAAAAGTTTACGAGTTTTAATATTACGACTCTTGGTTTTGAAAGATGCCGAATGAATCACGGAAGTCTTTAGTGACGAATTACATTTTATTGAAATAAAGACAAAAGCCTTAATGGTGATTTAGATACGAGGGATCTAATACGTTAGCCTATAATTTTACTATCAATCGTGACTATTATGGCAAATATTCTTGGACTGTGCAATTATTGAAACAGTTTTTAAGAACTCAGTATTTTAATTAAGTTTTTGTCATATCATCTTTACTGCGCACTGAAATTTCTTTTGAGGTTCTCTGTACAAATGTCTTATAAATTTGTTTTAATTATTCAAATATTTATAAAATAGAAAATCTGAGAAGTTGTGTTAACATGGGCACATTAGGGGAGCGCATGAAATATACTGTGTGCAACTAATAGGTGGGACGGGCGTTAAGGAGGGCATAAATTAGTCGATGTTGTGACGCCGCGATACTCACCGACCATCTGTTTGTCGATATGTCACGGCGCACCACTACGGAGCTTCATAGAGCTGTTTATTATGTTATCGTGTGACAAATTTGAATTAGTATGAGTCAGGCGGAGACAGAAAATTAATGGAACGGCGAAAGTATCGAGGATTTTACATTATCCTCATTTATTTGAATTTTTATGATTCCACTACTATTATCTTTTATAATAATATTTTAACTAAACTAATTAATTAGTACTCTATGGTGAGGGACTTACCATATTTCATACTTTCACATCTTAGCCGTATAAGTAACCAACGGTCTAATGCTTTTAAACCTTTAGAGATATCTATCGAAATGGAATTAATTGGCTCTTGGGGTTTCACGAACACTGCAGTGCTTAGAGTACACTTTTGAGGAGCTTGCAAATTTTGTATTCTTTGCTCTAATGCACTACTTCTTTGGTGCACCGTGTATGGGTAAGTTCTAACAGACATCAGGGGATGGTTACTAAAAGAAAAGACTAAACTTTACTAAAAGCTTCATGTCACTCGCTTTACTATGTCTATTTCCGTTTTATTTATAAATTATTGCTTTTAGCTGTGGTATTTATTGTATCTTTTGGTGTTTCTTTTAATTATATAGACCTATCTCAGTCTCTCCATCTTTTTTTCTTTATTCACAAGTTAGTAGTAGTATAGTCTTTCATGTCTATACTCAAATATCATCAAGGTCCTTTTAACAGAGTAATATATCTATCTTTTATTATAGTTATCGTACATCACGGGTTGATGAAATGAAAATGAAAATCAATGGAAAAGTAAGACTTTTGAGCCGTAAGGCCTGGTTTTGGCAAAGACTATATAGAAAAACCTACAACTCGATGGTGTGACAACTTATGCAAGTATTAAGGAAGTCCATGTATGCAGGTGGTTCAAGAAGCAACTAAAGAGTTACGATAACGACGTCGTCACGTTCTACAGTTTTGTGTGTTTTTAAAATTAACATATTTTGTCGTAGAAAACAAATGATGCCACGGTTTTAACTACTCTATATAATTAACAAGTCTAAAGGAATCGTTATTTTTAATCTGAAGCTCCCATGCGATGATAGTTCGCGACATTTGTGTGCTGCGGAGAGTCTACCAGCTTTTTCAGTCTCTTAATTGCCACACATATATCTTAATGTCTCGGTGGTTACTTGCGCGCGCGTTTTGTGGGGCAAACATGTTGAAAAAGCCGAACGAACGGTTTCAATAATAGCCACTATGAGACTGAAATATTGTCGAAAGGCAACTATAAAAATGTTGTTTTATATTACGGACGCGCAGACGTGACTAATAATAAGATTACACGCATGCGGATATAGACCGAGTTATTACTGTGACAAGATCTCAATTGGGGTGCACATATTTGATTGGCCGACAGAGACTTGTGAGGACGACCGTAAGACAATAAATAAAGATTCCGAGGCTAGGTTAATCGTGCTCAGACTAGCACCGACAATATGTTATTGTCACATAATTTAAGGAATGGAGGATTAATTTAATTTGAGCACTTTATTACTGGTGATACAGGCGATAGTTTATTTTTGGGAAACATTATTCTTTTGAACAATATATTTATTTTCCGGATAGTCGACGAAATTTTATATATCTGTGTGACTTATGATTATTATTTTTTTTTATTTTATCGTATCCTTTCGAGTATACAAATACAATAATTTTTAACAGGTTCAATAGAAAATTTGTTTATCGAAGAAACGTGTTAGTTATAAAGTGTAATAGGTGTGTAAATTTCTTTTTTCTTGGAAAGCAGAGGGATGTTTATTTATCTCACTTTTTGTGTGCTTGTGTAATGACACGGCATACATCTCTTTGTTGCTTTGAAAATACTAGACGGATGGCCTGGTTTCGATGAATGAGGTGTCGATAGATGAATCTTAGGCGCGCGTTTCTTTCATGTGCGCAGTAACACCGCAAATTAGACTAAACGGTACTAAGTGTACAAATTGTTTAGCCATTGTTTCTGGTATCTGGTTTAAATGTTACTTTTATCTGTTTGTTCCAAAATATTATTCTTATGTTTGTTTAAATAAGAGTTTTATTAGAACAGTTCTGAGTCTGTTTTCTTGTTTTCTTTATCGTATTTTGAGTAGGTAGAAATCGACTGTAACATGAATATATAAGGTAGAAGCGATTGAATGCCTGGAAAAGTATATTTCTGACTATTGTCTCTTATGGTAACACAAAGAGCACAGGCAGATTTAATTACTGGATAAAGACATTCCACCCTAGTGTTCAGAGATGATAACACAATTATATTACGACTCGGTAGACTTACCATAGTGTGTAGTGTAGGTTCTATCGACGTTAGAAATTTATACTTTTGATACTGAACATGGTAAATTTCCTCGCATCAATTGATGCAAAGTTATGTTATTTGTTAAAGACGTCCTCGATAGTGTAAGATCAAAGGAGAATTTGTAATGCGAGCGTAATTTGTTTTTGATATAAGCAAACGACAATTCGTTTGGGTTTCAGAATCACTACCCTGAAACTTAAGTACTGGCGAGGATGAAGTTAGTAATGAACTGTGAATATTGTGATAAAAATTGAAAATTAGAAACAACGGATGGGAACATACATATATTTTTAGAACTTTTGTAGACCATTAGATGTTCAGAGCAGGAAACTTGCAAAACAATTTTCAAATATTCGTTTAATAAACTGATTGTCATGTTAGCCAAAAAGTTACCGGGACCCTACGTGCTCTATACCCCTTGCGGAACTTTCTCCCGTCCAAGACCAAAATAACGATTATGCAGACCTTAATTTTTCCCCTGATTGACTATGGCGATGTGTGCTATTACGACCTGAATGAAGATCTCCTTAACAAACTTGATCGTCTTCTAAATAACTGCATTCGATTCATCTGTAACCATCGAAAGTACGACCACGTGTCTACTTATAGTTCACGATTAAAGTGGCTACCCATTCGTCTGCGGCGAGGTCTGCGTGCTCTCACTTCCCTTTATTCTAACCTGACATCTCCCACTCCTCCTTCCTATCTAGATATTTTCAATATCTTGGCTCTAACCATGATAAAAACCTTCGCTCGACCAACAACCTTTTACTTTTGTGTCCTTCTCATAACTCCGACTTTATCAACTCCTCCTTCTTTGTTCAATCTGTTCTTCTCTGGAATGCTCTCCCTCCTGAAGTCAGGGCGGCTACAAATCGTTAGGGATTTAAGGTAAAGGTTCGGGTCCCATACGCAAGCCCCGTCTTTGCGCATGCTTCCCCGCGTCATATTCACCAACTTCAGGTAATACAAAATCGTTTCATGCGCAAGGCCACCGGTGCGCCGTAGTTCTTGCGTAACGAAAATCTACACATAGATCTTGAGCTGTTCGCGATACCGCCATGTCACTGGCCGGTTCTCTCCAGTCCATACAGATAGAAGCATTGCTGGAGTTCGCCAGAAGTGGAGCGCCACTTCTTCTCCAGCGCCCACACATTCTGAAGTGGTTGTACAGGTAGTTAATAATAATAGTGATATTAATTAAGATAATCCTCTGTCAGAAGCAACTGACCGAGCCGAGGTTCGGCCCTCTCGGGCACCCTTGAGTCAGACGCTCTCGCGAAACAGGGTAACGGTCCAAGCCGAGGCGCCCTCTCGGGAGCCCTTGCGCTGTTTACCCATATATAGAGGTCTCGACTGAGAGCCATAAGCGCTCAGTCACCTCTCAACCCGGTGAAACTGTAAAAGCCCTGGGGCTAACAGCGGCCAACAGCCCGAAAAAAAAAAAAGGTTCGGGAGCTATTTCTAAACAGATTGGCAGAATCATCTCAATTTTAAATGATTATGTATTTATATATATATATATATATATATAAATATCATATATATGTATATATATTTTTAATTGTTGCATATGTCTAGTTACATATGTATTTTATAATTACGAATATATTGTTTATTTATATATATATAGTAGAGAATGCCTAAGGTATTAAGTCCGCCTTTATACATACTGTATATGAAGCTTAAATAAATAAATTGTCATACTTGTAATCTCAAAAAATATTTAATGAATGTTACATTGCAGTTTTTCTATTACAATTCGGATATTCTACTGTATTTTTGGTGAAATTATTAACACTATCCCAGCATAATTACTTAGATTATATTTAGATACAATTTGGTTTTTTTTTTTATATTATATCTAATTTAAATAAATTATTCAAAAATATTCTGTGGTTATGATTTCGTAGATAAATTAGAATATAATAATTTACCTCTATTATACTATGTTAACAAATATATGATACACGTACAATCCGTCTAAGAGCAAAAAACAAGCATATACATCTCAGAAGAAACAAAAGGGCAACCCGAAAGAGTACAACGCCTTATAATTAGAATTGTAACAAATCACCAATCCATTAGCGACGTACCCGACAAGATTAACGACTCGTCGGGAATAAGGCAGCAATTATCCCCGGGCGTGTCGCGGGATTCATTCCCCGGGGATCCGGAATGATGGTCATAGTAGCGCCGTTCGTCCCGATGAAAAATACGCCGCGCATCCAGACCTTTTGATGTGTAAGCGTTGAAAAATCACCGTGTAAGGTTCTTTATTAGGGTGATATTTTACGTTCTTTTTTAATACCAACCTTGTAAAGAGGCTGAGATAAACAATTGTCTGTAAGGTAATATATGACTATCAATTGGCCTATTAACTATACACGTTGTATCTTTTGTGATAGCGCTATGTTTGTTGGATATTTGTCGTGTATTATTCAACAAGTGCTTTTTTAAAAAAAATTAAACCTTCAAAACGATTTGCATTATTATGTATTACCATCTCAAATTTGGTTATAAATTATGTTATGTATTTTTGTAAGTAAATACTATGTTTAAGTAAAACAAAACACATGTGACAATATTGAATTTCGCTAGACAAGGATATATAAATCCCACTGCTGGGCCTCCACTCTAGAGAGCGTCGGCATAGTTCTCCATGCAGCTACGGATTCGCGTACTTCAAATGTCTTTCAAATATTTTCTTTTATTTATTTATATCTTAGAATTAAATAAATGAATAATTTATAACGTAGTTTACAACGAAACCTTCACCGAACTATACAGTTTATTTATTCATTTTAAATTTAAAGCAGAATACTACAATTTAGAATACCATTTGTAAATCCATTATTTTTGGAATTTATTACGATGTATTTCTTTTATGATAAAAAAATCACGATAAGTTTCGAGTTGCTTAAAAAATAATAGGCACTGTAATTCGGCGTTTGTTTTTTTTTAATGCAAACCAGTGCATCGCTGTCGATCCATCCTCGTGTCCGTAGTATCGTGTCGCAGATGTGACAGCCCGCCAATGTGCCAATTTAAATGTAACAGTTAAACGCAGAACAGGGACTCGTCGCGTCGCTCCGGGGTTCAACAAAAAATAATTAATGGCCCGACTAATGAATACGATGTCTGTTTAAAGCGGGTACCGATAGAAGACAAAATAATGATAGTAAAAAAAACTTTAATAAAAAAAAAATATTTGACACTATTACAACACTATGTTACTGTAGATTATAGAATTAATAGAATAGATAATTTTCAATGAATATACAATTATATATTTAAAGAGAATAACAATTTTGGCCCATTCATATCTTCTTTTTTTATAGAATAGAATATTATCACTATTAATAATAATACTAATATTCCGGTTCATGACACCGATTCGAGCCTATTACCTTAAGTTTTGCAGACCTTACCCTAAACTATTTGGCTATATAGTTTTTGTTCTAACGCACGGTCCTCCAGTACTTCATGATATTCATGAATGAGGGCAGAGATAACGGTAGTACTGCTTAGGAGTCCGAGCACCCCCATGTTATTGGAGAGCATTCTGATGTTATAATAAAATACATTTGCAGTCTTACATTCGTACTGGAATATGCAGCTATGTTCTTCTAGAGTTAGTTATATATTAACATGTAGTTAATGTGAGGAAACTCCGATCCCAGTGTGTGATTGCGTTTTGGAGCTGTCTTTATAATAATACAAGACATTTCTCTTAATGTAGTTGTACCTTGTATTTCCATTCAAATACATGTGATTTTAGGACTATATTAAATGGTCATTTTAGTATGTGTTTATAACACCAGTTAATACCCTAGATGTGACCATTCGTTCTCCTTCTAATCAGTGGTTTGCCACTTTTAGACCCAGGATACACAACGGTGCTTCATGCTGAATAACTGATCTATCATAATTTTCAATCCAGTCCTCGACCACGACGCGATTACTCTACAGGTGATCAAAGGTCTTATTACTGCTTTATTCAGTTCGATAAGAGGCCCCTTACGAACCTTCTACACTGCTGGGTTATACAAAACTTCTCAATATGAGATGATATATTACCAAATAAATAAATTTAAAATATTTAAAATTAGTGTTTTTTTGCGAACTGTACCCAATCCCCCTGGGTAGAGTTAGCCCTGATTTATTCGGATCATTTCCGCCACTCCTTGCGGCTGTTTAGCCGACTTGCCGGTAAATTAACCGACGATTCCTGCCCTGTAAGACACTGCCGTCGTTGTTGTGGATTGATGTTCCAATTCCGGAACTTTGCCTTCATATTGTTGTTGATACACACGTAGTTAATTGCAGGTGATATTAAATGATATTTATACGGAAGTATTGCGTAACGTGAACTTCGTCTTTTGTTTCAACTGGTGTTTGATATAATTAAAATTTCGGGCAACGTATGTTTATTTCGAACCATTTTTGTCACTTTTCCTTAGATAAAATGAGTGCAAGTATATCTCGTAATATTATTTTCTCCATTTCTTATTTACTTCCGGTACTATAAGCAGTACACAGATCACTTGTCGTAAGTGATTCCTGTGGCCTGTTACACTTAAATGCATAGCCGAAAGAAAACGCTGTTATCCTCAGGGCTTTTACAGTTTCACCGGGTTGAGAGGTGACAGAGGGCTTATGGCGCTCAGTCGATACCTTTATTAACCAGCAAGGACATCCAAAGGGAGCCTCGGCTAGGACCGTTACCCTGTTTCGCGAGAGATTCTGACTCGAAGGTGCCCGAGAGGGCCGAACCTCGGCTCGGTCAGTTGCTTCTGGCTAAGGATTATATATCTCAATTAATATCGATATTATTATTATTAGCTATCTGTACCATCACTTCAGAATACGTGGGCGTTAAAGACCAGTTACGATTCTATCGTTATTGTATGGTGAGAACCGGCCTGTGAGATGGCGGTATCGCGAATAACCTTGTTTGCGACGCCCTCGCCGTTGGCGGGGGTGGTATGAGAGTGAACATTCTTGGTTAGGTATCATAATGTAGATCATTTCAAATATTTACTGCATCCTAATAATCGTAATTAGGTGGCTGTTAATTCTGAGTAATAACAATAACTCAAACACCCCCGGTCCGCAACCCGCACAAGCTAAGCTTCACAATGAATCTAAACTTCCTTTGTGATTAGGCTTATAATAATAAACTACGCCGGATATCCTGAACACCGCCAGTATGCGGCAGATATGGCCTGTATTACAGTACCATAAGCACGATTATTGTTCGTAAGCGTAACGTGAAACTATGTCGAGTAACTTGTTAGTTTCGACACAGTATAATCAGATGTGTCACTTCTACAATGTTATAAGTATGCTTTTTATTTTTATTTTATTTTATATTGTGTCTAAACTATTTTATAAATGTCCCGTTAATGTAAATTTATTTCAAATGTTTTATATATTAAAAACATAAATATTAATTTAATAAATAAAGATGAGATTAGGTAAGGCGATGACGAGTGCCTCTGTGTTTGCGGCTACGGTTGCGGCACTATAATGTATCTGGCATCTGAATAAGTTTCAGATGTGGTGTCAGGGATCAGGGACATGTAGACAATACATCCAGATCTTACAGTGTTTCTCGGCTAGGAACCGGACCCAGGATACTCGATGTTCCAGCCAGTATTCTAACCAATATGCCATACGTTATTCTCTTCAGTGGTATACGTACAGTACATAGAACAATTGTAGCAATAATTTTGTCATAACTAAAATGTGATGGTTTTCTTTTGGATTTTTAGGATGAAAGATCATTCAAGGCATATGTGTTGTCAACCCTGAGGACTGTTTATCTGTAATTGGTTCTCCGGTGAGGGTAGACACCATTCGAAACACACTTCACGCTGGTATTCTACGAGGGTGTGGTCCTTTCTGGCCATGGTGATTATGGCACATTCATTCTGCAATGATATAAGCTCCAATGTAACTTTTTAAAAAATGTTATAAATGAAATATTATGCACGCGAATGTTAATATTTAACGCTTTTAGTAACGTGCTCTGTGACGCAAGTTAGCGGTATGATGTGTTAGTTTTGGGTATAAAGGGCTAATTTGTGCGGCAGTTAGCGGTAGGCCGGCTAAGCGGCGATATTTCAGCGGCTGTTTGTTCAGGTTGTTTGCACTCTTGTTAGTGGGGATCGGCTTCGGCGTATTTATTTGAGGGATACCGAGATATTCGTCGCGAGATTATGGTATATGTGCGCTTCTAGTAATGTCTAATATATTTTTCAGTCTTAAACTAAGTTATGTAGGAATCCACCGTTTTATATATTTATTTATGTACTCTCTATTGCATTAACCTTAATAAAGTTATGTAGGAATCCATCGTTTTATATATTTATTTATGTACTCTCTATTGCATTAACCTTAATAAAGTTAAAGTTTCACAAAGGGCGGACTGATATAGAATAGAGAATGTCTGTCGGTAGATCTTGAACACAACGCTATCCTCTTATTACCTTAAACGTTGCATTATAATACCGTATGTATTTGCGCGTATCGGTGGAAGGTTTAGATACACTGTCAACGACACGGGACATTAAATCCAGATCCAAATACCAACAATTTATGATACACAAATATTATATCTTTACTGAGAATTGTTCCCAAGACCCGTGACACAGTAGCCAACTATAACCACTATTCCATGCATTATGTAAATCATAGTGATAACATATAACTGATTTTTGTTAAGGAGGTTGGGTACATTATTATTATTTCTCTTTTATTACATCTACGTATCTTTTTAATTTTTAGCTCATACGCACAAAGGTATTTTATTTTTATATTTATTGTATTATTATATATTATTTATTACTATTCACAATTGCCACTGGCCACGTTTTTGAGAAAATACGGTTGTCGTAAACATAATCGGAACTGAAGTATCCAAGGCAGCACTAATGATGAAGGATCCGTCACATCCCAAAGTTAATATTTTTTTTATTCTTTAGGAGTAACAACCGAACACACAGTCCACCTGATGGCAAGTGATTCATGCGGCCCATGACATCTACATTTATCCTTGATTACGAGTCATAATGCAGATGCGTTGTCACCCTTGAGGACTGAGATGGAATGCCCCGTCACCACAGCAGCATTATGCTGCTATTTTACGCTGGTATTCTGTGAGAGCGTGGTCCTATCCCGGTCGAGCTGACCCACTCATTCTGCAATTAGAAACAAACTGCAGTATAGCAATAGCACTGTCAAAATAATATCATCTGATGACGGCCAAAAGGGTTAGCCGAGTTTAATTGCGACAAGAAGGAATTAAATATATTACCGTTTTAAGTATCTACGTTTAAATAAAATAATATCAATGACCATGATATGTTTGTCAATACTTTGGACCGCACAAAATCAAAACCAGTTTGCGTTCTGGTTCCAGTTTAACGTGTCACATGTCACTCAGTCCGCCTGTCGCTGTGTAGCTGTCAATTAGCTCGAATTAAATGTGGATTTTTTCATTGGGCCCTTCACAATGTAGCTGGCGTTGGGTCGGCCATCGACTCGTCTTTGTCTTTATGTCGACAGCTAGCTCGTGAGCATTTTAATGCTAATATGCGACTACATCACTCGATAACCTTGTTACTTAGTGATCGAACTACTAGTGGATGCTATACAGAACTATAAAGATTTTTTTTGTATTGCGCAAATATACTATAAAGAAATATTTGCGCAATACAAAAGAAATGTGTTCGCATATCAATGTATTGTAATAGTCTTGATTCGTAAAGACTGCTCATAATATATTGATGTTTGTCTGAATTATAACAACTTAACGCTGCGTCTATTAAGTAATAAACAGAAAAATCTTCTCACCAAAAACATAAAACTTCTTTTACTTATTAACATATAAAGACCGTACAGAATCAGAAGACTTCAGATTTTGTTAATTTTTCCGAGCGTTTGACTTCAGGATATATTACATCACCAAGAAAACAGCAACCTAACGGTATTTATTGTTGCGAGGTTTGTTTATGTTCACTACTCTGGTCAGGCTGGTGAGACTGAAGAGTGAGATCCAATTAATGTAATGAGGAATTCCGTCGTATTCCTCGAGGGTGAGAATGCACATCTATAAGAATTCTTAAGGATGAGCTGCTAAAGTCTCTTTCCATCAGGTGTCATTGACGTTTGATATGATTGACGTGTGAGAGTGCTCGTTGTTAGCATAATTTTGTTGAAAAAATTGGTGTGGGTGACGACGACAACGAATCTTGGTTAGAGGGATTTTTGTAAAGTATAGGTGGCAAACAAGCATACAGCCCACACAGGTAAGTGATCACCGTCGAACCGAACATCTGCAACACCAGAGCAGTCACAAATGCGTGGCCGGCCATTAAGGAAGGTTTCATCTTAAAGATTTGCGAAAAGAAGTTATCTACATCTAGTTTTAGCCATTAAGTATTACACAAGACAAGATAGTCTTATATAGAACTATGAAGATAAATCTCAGAATAGTATTATAAAAATTAAGTGGAATGGAATTAAGTGGTCTACTTTATTATACTGTTATGCCGATTTTATTGTGACATTTTAAATTGCTAGCGCCATATCTTTATTGTTAATTTATACACTCATGTAATAAATAATTTCTTTTTAACATACATATTAATAGAATCTATTGTAAATTACTAAAACGTTGACATTTGAAGTTGAAAGGTAGAGTTGTAGACGTAGACAAAGGGGAAGACCCTTTGTCTACGTCTATCTGAAATAATAATTGTTTTTAGAACCGAGAACCCATTTGAATCACGAAGAACTTTTCTCTGGTCAGCTCATAGATTTCCTAGGAATATGATGACTATAATGTCCCCCAAGTTGATTATGTAACAGGTGACATCGATCCCGTGTATTGTAGTTTTCGCGCAGAGTGCCTCTGTCTTGTCATCCCCTTCATTAGAACGATGTTATGTCATTTTGTTATTGACACAGCCCTAATAATAGGATCAAGAAATGAAAGCACAAGTAGGTGCTGTTTATTTATGTAACTTGGAGACAAAGAGAAACCAAAGATAAAATAAAAAATACAACATATAGAATATAAAACTAATTACAATTGTTCCCTTTAAAATGCCTCACTGCGAACATTGTGGTATCTTATAATCTTTCGCATGTTTTTATTTGACATGTAAAGTAATTGCAGTGACCTATTGAGTTCTTAAAAATATTGATAACAACAGAAGTAGTAACAGTACAAAGCAAACATGGGTTTTTGAGTTTACAGAGAGCAACGAAAGCGTGTTCAAAAAAAGAAAAACAAAATTGGACAAAAAATTAAAATTACAAATTTAAATCAAAGACTAGTTTCAGAGTTAATATCCAGTTGATACCTTTAGGTATTACACAAGACAAGATAGTCTTATATAGAACTATGAAGATAAATCTCAGAATAGTATTATAAAAATTAAGTGGAATGGAATTAAGTGGTCTACTTTATTATACTGTTATGCCGATTTTATTGTGACATTTTAAATTGCTAGCGCCATATCTTTATTGTTAATTTATACACTCATGTAATAAATAATTTCTTTTTAACATACATATTAATAGAATCTATTGTAAATTACTAAAACGTTGACATTTGAAGTTAAAAGGTAGAGTTGTAGACGTAGACAAAGGGGAAGACCCTTTGTCTACGTCTATCTGAAATAATAATTGTTTTTAGAACCGAGAACCCATTTGAATCACGAAGAACTTTTCTCTGGTCAGCTCATAGATTTCCTAGGAATATGATGACTATAATGTCCCCCAAGTTGATTATGTAACAGGTGACATCGATCCCGTGTATTGTAGTTTTCGCGCAGAGTGCCTCGGTCTTGTCGTCCCCTTCATTAGAACGATGTTATGTCATTTTGTTATTGACACAGCCCTAATAATAGGATCAAGAAATGAAAGCACAAGTAGGTGCTGTTTATTTATTTAACTTGGAGACAAAGAGAAACAAAAGATAAAATAAAAAATACAACATATAGAATATAAAACTATTTACAATTGTTCCCTTTAAAATGCCTCACTGCGAACATTGTGGTATCTTATAATCTTTCGCATGTTTTTATTTGACATGTAAAGTAATTGCAGTGGCCTATTGAGTTCTTAAAAATATTGATAACAACAGAAGTAGTAACAGTACAAAGCAAACATGGGTTTTTGAGTTTACAGAGAGCAACGAAAGCGTGTTCAAAAAAAAAAAAACAAAATTGGACAAAAAATTAAAATTACAAATTTAAATCAAAGACTAGTTTCAGAGTTAATATCCAGTTGATACCTTTAGGTATTAAGTAGGAATTATCGTCATAAATAAAGATGAATGAATATGCAAAAGCAGGGCTATGAATGTTTGTTTAATAATAAATAATTTTAATAGATTTATATTATAAACGGTTATTAAAAATTGGGTCTTACTTAGTGAGTGATTATAAATTCTATCATCGTATATATGAATATGCAGATGCAATTTTAAATACTGACTAAGTAATGCTTTAGCGGCATGTGTAAGAAGCACAGATTTTGCCTTCAGAAGATGCGAAATCCATTCTGAAGGCAAAATCAGTAACCAACTTGGGGATGATTGCTTTTATATTATATTACTTTCTAAATAAGAGGTTAATTAGTTATTAGTGCATAAAAGTATTAAGTCAGTTGGTGAGGCAATAGAATTTCTCAGTTGTACATGGTTTGTTTTACTACCTCTATGTTTTTTTTATTCATTTTAAACTTCATGCACAAAGTAAATTACATAGGCGGACTTAATGCTAAAAGCATTTTCTACCAGTCGACCTGAGGGTGGTATTGAGAAGCTAGGGTAGGTAGGTGCACATATAATATATATTTTCTAATAATATACTAAATATACTTAAAAAAATATATATGAATACAATAAATATATAGGATACCTAAATTAATATACTTTATTATATATAATACAATAAATAATATATTATTATATATAATATATACTTTATAACATGATGATGTTATCAATCTGCTGACAGTTTATTCAGGACATACTCACGCGCCTCCTCTTAAACACTAAACGATTCTCAGCCATTCTGACTCCAAGAGGTAGCTCATTCCACAGAAGAATAGATTGGACAAAGAAAGAAGAGTGCATAAACTGTGTAAGATGAAGATGACATAGAAGAAGACGATTAGGCGATGAGCGAAGGTTATTATTGTTGACTGTATTAAGATACTGGAAGTGTGGAGACAAATAAATTGGAGGAGACTCCAAGAAGGAGAAAAGAGTGGTCAATGCTCTTAAAGAGCGTCGCTGGCGAATAGTTAGCCACTTTAATTGAGACCGGTGGAACGAAATAAGGTCGTACTTACAGAGTACTTACTTTCTTTACTTAAGTTGCAGTAGATGGCACTGTTGTGAATTCTTTCACTCACACACGGAAATAACGAAAAATATATGTAACAGTGGAAGAGCCACTCTATTGTTTGTTTCTAGCTGCGGCATGAATCGATTAGATCGGGGTAAGATCACACCCTCACAAAACATCAGCGTAAAATAGCAGCATAACACGCCTTTCTTTCGTCTGGCGAGTGTTGGGATATGAAGATAAATATCACTGGTGCCGTGGCATTCCATTTTAGTCCTCAGCTTCAGCATTATGATTCGTTACCGATGATGAATGTGGGTCTCATACCCTCAATACAATAAAAAAAATATTGTAAGTCAAAATTGTTACAGAGAGCTCATGTTCAATATCATATATCGTATCCTAACGCGCCTACTGCTCCCGAGTTTATTGCGAAGGCGAAGCTAGAGATCATTAGGGTCAATACATACATCAAACGACTTATATTTAACAAATTTATTCATAGATGTCTCTTTAAACTAATTATCACGATGACTGGACTATTGATATGCCATCATCAATATTTAATTCTGACAAATGGCACATGTACTAAACCGAACTGATAGATAATTATTAATGTGTCCGGCACTCAAGCATCGAAAGCTGCAAGTAGCGGACATGTGGCGAAGTCAGACAAATAAAACCTTTTAAATAAATTACTTTCATCGACTTCCATGAACGACATGGCAACATAAAACGTGCCAACATAAGGAGCAACTTCCTGGCCACTTGACGTCACTGCGAGGAAACGATAAATAACATCACGTTGCACGCAAGTGGTGAACAAATTTTCACTTGGAATTTTATGATTCAAAAATTTTTGTACAAGTGGAAAACTTTTTTTACTCTCGGTTACAGCATTGTCGCTAGTAATCTACTATATGGCAACATAGAGAAAATCTTAATATACGAGTATATCAAACGAAAAATAGGAAAGATCATAAAGATTCAAAGAAGACAAGATGATTTTGCAGTGGATAGAAATTAAATATTTTCGTTTAATCTGTTACTGTAGAAATAATCTCATTTGGAGTTAAGTCGAGTGTAATAAGATTCTTCGCGTTAGTTGAGACTTAGATATAGATAACGTCCATTATCACTGACATATTAATGAGATTGCAAACTGTAACCGTATCTGAACAGGCAACAAAAATCTCGAGTAAATACTTGTTCTTTTTTGTTCGGTTTAAAATCCGGATATAATTAGGCTCTTAATCTATAAAACGTTATAATGTCAGAATGTTTAACAAAAGTGTATTTAATTTACTGGGATGTCAATCGTAATCCAATAAAATAAGTGAATATAAAATACTAGATTTATATATCAAAATGTTTTTATTCGTATTTTATTATCGTTTACTTGTATTCGCGTGTAACGCTACGATTACCATATTTTATACTATTATAACATTATATAAAACTATGAGCGGATAAAAATTATATCAAAACGTGTTATAAAATACTATGCGTCAAAATAATCAAGTTTTCAATGTTGAATATTAATTAAAGTGTCATTCTTAGAAATATAAAAAGTTCTGGATTTATAAAAATGTTTATCTAGTGCAAAATAAGGTGATTAACATTAAATGGTTTCTATTTAGAAGTATTTTGGATTGAATATTTTAGAGAAGAATCTAAGAAGAGGAGACTAAAAATGGTATCCTCGTTCTATCTTCAAAAAAGTCCAGTAGGAACAATCTTCTCAAAGTTTGGGAAAAGCAAATTTCCCAGCATCGTTATCGATCCATGAAGAAATACATGTAACCGTCATTAATATGTATGTTCTCAATCCAGTGTTAGTTCATTGTCTAACAGTTGACGACATTTTTTAAAATTAATAAGGTGCGTTTACGCTATCGGGGTCTTTTGTAATACTTCGGCCTATCGTTCCTTTGATCTAAAACACATGCATGATGTATGGAAGCCTATATTTATTGAGCTATATTGATAGGTATTGTCAGGTTGTCACGGTGTATTACACATAATGTACTGAAAATCATATCCTTTTACATAATTTTTACCTTTACAAAATTTTGGGAAATAGGAGCAAATGCTACATTGAATTTTTCTTTCTCGACCTACGCAGTCATTAGGGATCGCAAAATGGTCTTGAATTGAATGTTTAGGTATAATTTATTCGTATAGGTTACTCAAGTTCGGTTAGGTTACTAAAGTGGTGTCAAAACAATCAACAACAGATAAAACTGAATATAATAGCTGAACTTCACTCAAACAAAAAATTTTGTCAATTCTGGAAAAACACCAATAAAATGAATCATAAGCCGGGCCTCCCTGTCAGCGTGGCGGGAGTGCACGAACCTAGCGAGATAGCCACTATGTTCTCCCACCATTTCAGGGTGGACTCTTCTCTGGGGCCATTGCGGCAGGTGTCCGATGCGGAGGAAGGTGGTGAGAGTAGAGTTCATTTTACTACGAAGGAAGTGTTTGCAGTGATAAAACGCATGGTAAGGGTAAATCCCGGGCCACGACAGTCTTAGCATCGAGCATCTGCAGCATGCTGGTGTACACCTACCCAGAGTGCTTTCTATGTTTTCACACTGTGTTTGGGCCACTCCCACCTGCCTCATGAACTAATGCGCACTGTAGTTGTACCGATCATCAAAAATAAAACTGGTGATGCATCAGATATAAACAACTATAGACCGATCTCTCTAGCCACAGTGATCGCTAAAGTGCTCGACAGTCTGCTGGGTCAGCACCTGGATAAACACATCGCGCTAAATGACGCGCAGTTCGGCTTCAGGCGCGGTCTTTCCACAGAAAGTGCTATCTTGTGCCTCAAGCGGACTGTGCAGTATTACACGAGAAGAAAAACACCAGTTTATGCAATCTACCTTGATTTATCTAGAGCCTTCGATTTGGTTTCGTACGATATTCTGTGGGGTAAATTAAGCAATGAAACTTGTCTACCTAGAGATTGTTCTATTATTTATGCATTGGTATAAGAACCAAAAGAACTTTGTAAGGTGGGCTGGCTCTCTTCGAGGGAGTACGGGCTGGATTGCGGGGTGAGGCAGGGGGGACTTACCTCTCCTACGCTCTTCAACCTGTACGTTAACCGATTGATTGATGAGCTCAGCAGCACCGGCGTTGGGTGTCATATAGACGGAGTGTGCGTTAATAACATCAGTTACGCAGACGATATGGTGCTGCTGAGCCCTTCGATCGGTGCTTTACGAAGGCTCCTGAGAATTTGTGAATCCTACGCGGTGGCTCATGGGCTCAAATATAACGTGAAAAAGAGTGAATTAATGATCTTCAGGCCGGATAATAAGCGATACACTTTCGTTCCGAATTTCACTTTATGTGGTACTGCTCTAAACAAAGTCGAGCAATTTAAGTATTTGGGCCACTGGGTCACCGAAGACCTTAAAGACAATGTCGATGTGGAAAGGGAGCGCAGAGCGCTGTCTGTCCGATGCAATATGTTGGCTCGCAGGTTCTCGAGGTGTGCAAGGACTGTCAAGGTTGTGCTTTTTTAAAGCGTACTGTCAGTCCTTTTACACTTGCAGCCTGTGGGTTGACTATACGCAGCGGGCATACAGCGATCTGTGTGTACAATACAATAACGCGTTCCGGGTGCTTATGGGGCTGCCGCGCCACTGCAGCGCTTCCGCTATGTTCGCGGATGCTGATACTGACGGCTTTGCAGCGATCATGCGCAAACGATGCGCTTCTATCATGCATCGCATGCGTGACAGCCCCAACAGCATCCTGCGCGCGTTGGCGGATCGGTGGGACTCTCCGATGCTGGCCCGATGGATACGACTGCATGCAGTCGTACAGTAAGTTTCCACCATCATCTGTGAGTCCTACCGGACTTGCCATATTATATTTAACTAATATTAATATTACTAACACTATCTTGTAAGCTTGCTTCTGTACTAACTAATATGGATGTAATCCTAGGATGAGTCTGAAATAAATGATATTATTATTATTATTATTATTATTATTATTACTCATGTTTCACTGCTAGATGTATATGGAAGCTCAGAGTAACTCAGCTTGGTGTTTCTCTGTGTGATAGACGCAACGTAGACATTATAAGGAAGTCGATGGATGGAAGTGGCACAGGATCGTGCTTTATTGCAATCTGTGGGGGAGCCCTATGTTTGCAGGGAACTATGGATGGGTTCAGATGAAGATATGAGCGATTTTATTATAAAAACCTATTATGTAGTCTCAATACGTTTAGAGCTAAAGTCCCCATTAAAGAACCTTTGTAAAACACGAGCTGTTTAAAAACAAAGATCATCAATAACCAAAAGCCCTCCTGTCTATTATGTAAATCGGTCGACGGCGCACAATAAATTATTTATGGGCCAAACTAGGAGACTTGTAAAGGGCATGAGTCAGCTGAGAAACAACAAAGAGAGAAAAATGATCCCGACTTATACACGCGTCGCGTTCTCACGTCAGTTTTGATGTTTAAATGAATAATAATTAGACTATGTGCGGTACGTTTTTGTGTTCGCCACATGCAAATACAATCAGCGGCATACAATGTGAGTGTCAAGGCTCCCGTTTCGCCTTTTAGGATAGAGATCTAATAAATTATTACACGACGAACGAAAGACGGAATAATACTTAAGTACTTTTTCTCTTATCCTCCTTACGAAAGAAAAGAGAAGGACAATTTCAAACAGTACCCAATTACTGGTAGTAATTATAGGCTATTTTACAACTCAGTCCTCGAATGTGGAAACCCATGTGCATCTTGATTCTTTTGTGTGAATGGATGTATAAGGTGAAAGGAGCATTAGTGACTTTTAGTTTTAATAACAATAACAGCTACAAAACGACAAACCGTCACCTGAAAACAATTGAAGTGTCAATAGCTTCATGTTTTAGGGTACGGTCTGTCAAACTAAGGGTGGTTGCACCAAATCCGCCATTAGACTATTATTGTGAACCGTCTCCTAGCACAAGCATTTAATTTAGTTTTCTTAGATGGAGTGGTTAAAGGGGAGTGTTAGAAACTTTAGCACAACTAGAATTCTCATTTAAAAAAAATGGTATACTTATATTTATATGAAAATATATAAATAAATAAAAACTACAAGCATCTATGACTAGGCGGGTAAGAAATAGTCGACCTTTCCAATTTAATAATCTTGAATGGAATTAAAACGAAGAAACGCATCAACTCGGGATGAATAAGTTAATGCTTAAGTTATAGAGTCTGTTATATCAAATTTCAGAAAGGACATCATTATCAAATTGCGTTGTTACCATGGAGGACTGAGATGGAAGCCTCGTCACCAGTAATAAAAGTGTCCGGATCCCCCTACTTTCACCGGACGATACACATCAACATTATGCTGCTATTTTACGCTGATATTCTCCGAGGGCGTGGTCCTACACCGGTAGAGCTGACCCATTCATTCTGCAGCTATAAACAAACTGCAGTGTAGCTCTATCACTGTTGTGCTATGGATCTGCGTTATGATTCTTTGCAAAGGATGAATTTAGACGTCATGGGCCGTAGGAATCACTCACCGTCAGGTGAACTGTGTGCTCCTTTGTTACTCTCAATCTAATAAAAAAAATCATATTATAATATCCTCATGCTTATCTTATAACGCTCTCGAAAACATAAAATTCAGTCCATTTTATGGATGTCGTAAATTGTCAGCAATCAAAACTGATGGTACCGACCGGTGTCTCCCGCTCAAAGATCACCATACGTGACTTTGCATATAGAGCGTGTCCATTTTACAAAAAGCCCACTTGAAGATCTGAGCGGAATTACAATGACACTTCAAAAGCTGCCTGTCACAAGTGTCAGCTGGTCGGCTTGAGGACTATGTGATTGCCGGAGTTAAGAGTTCCAACTAAAATAAACACCGTTTGAAATTTTCTTCAGATTTTTACTAAACCAAAAGAAAATATGAGCGTTTTTGTGGGTTATTTTCGCTGATTTCTCTATTAACATTATTTTTACTGACTTTTTTTGGCCATGCAAACATGAATAGATCGTCTTGACAGGAGAAGGGCTACATGATTATCAGAATAACGCTACTGTGTTTCGTATGATAATTGTAAGGCTCCGGAGATCTAATTACAGGGAAACCAACATTCATCTCATTCCAAATAATAATCAGGGTTTTGGTGATGAAATATGGTCTCGTGGACCAGAGGTTGCTTTATCATAAGTATACTCCTCTAGCTGTGCCCGGAAATAACCGAACCAGGCTCTACTGGGACTGGCCCATCATCGTAAGCAGGGCTATACGAATAAGCCCGCTATCGTAACACGCGGTGGCATGCTCAGTTTTATATTATGTGATAATTGTTAAAAAATATATATATACCAAGGAAATCAGTGAATAGTATCACTTAAAGCTACTTTTCAGAGCTTTGCCTTAGCTAAAAGCTAGATGTAGCTTGAACGAGTCAACTTGCATAGTCCATCACTTTTTATTAAATCAATGAAATCTGATGTAATGCCTCTATATTGGATCATCTCAATTTTCGTATTCATCGCGAAAACGAACGTTTTACGTCGGCGTAGAAGAAAAGGTTATCTATTTCTTCCCTGATATAGGAATCTTATTCCTGTTACACCTACTCTTGTTAGTGGATCTTTACTGTATAAATAATTTCATGGATACCATCGGTTCTCATTTATAAAAAAAAAATTGTAACGCCATTAACATTTCTTAAATTCCCGTTAGCCATACCAACTAAGCTTTTCCTTTCCTTCATTTTTTTTAGAAGAAGATTCATGAAAATAGTTAAACTCTGAATTCAAACCTCCAACGATACGTTACTCAGACCTTACCCCATACTACTAGAATATCGAGGCTTATGTCCATATACACGTTATTATGTACTATTATGACAGAGCTTATTGTAAACCAGTGGACTGTAATGACGTGACGATGATAAGTGAATACTTTGAATCAAACTAACCGTTCTATTCACCTGCATTGTTCGTGCGTTCATTACAGCGGGGAACGTTAATACGGCGACCCATCCATCTAGTGTCAGTAAATAAGCCGCGTCCACATCGAAAATCCGACGCCGTGTCACTGTCCCGCCGACAGGCGCCCGGCTGTGAGTGATTAATGCGGAGCCCCACCGACAATGGGGTCTTACTGCTCTCATTTTACAATTCACACAAACACACCCATTATTTTGCTACTGTCCACGAATAATTTATCGTCCACGGGCGTGATGAATGCCTGATGAATGCCTAATTCGTGGCTTTTGGTTATGTTGACAATGTGGAATATGATTTTACGTTTTAATGTACAATATATGCATTCCACGAGCTCTCTGACTAGTGAACCATTGTTGGGCTTATAATGGTGAGCTACAAAAGTGTATCACATTTCTTGATGAAGTAGTATAAGTCTTTTCGGGATAAAAGGGATTATATACAATTCTTCTTCTGCATAAAATTGCAGTGCCATGCTTCCGTTGCCCATTAGACTAAATTCTCGGTATAGTAAGTGTATACGAATTTAAAAGATTTAATAATAATAAATTAATAATTAATCATAATATTAATATTTATTCCTATGGTCGTATCTGCAAGCGGGTTAAAATGCAGAAGGCGGTGCTCCTCGACACCGATCGTATAGTCCGCAGGTTTCTCGCCCTTTCGCCCTAAACCTGGACCGTTTGGGCCCGTCCAGGGATTCCCATCTGGCTAATCTTTATATATGTATTATATTGTATTGTATATGTTTGTTTTATTATATTTTTAATTTATTTACTTATTTATTTTATTGATCAACCAGGAGGAGATTGAAATAAATATCATAATAATAATAATAACCGCTCTACTGGGACCGGCCCATCATCACGGACAGGATCATTTAAGCGAATAAGCCCGATATCGTGTTGATGGACCGGGCACAGTCAAGTATATTTTTGGTCGACATCACGATCCCATATGACGAGAACCTCGTGAAAGCCGAAACAGATAAAAGACAAAATATCTGGACCTGGCACACGAGGTGACCGACATTTGAGGTGGTATGCCGACCGAAATTATTCCTATAGTCGTATGTGCAAACGGGTTAATCCCATCCAGCCTCTCGAATCACCTGAGGCGAATGCGGAAGGCGGTGCTCCTTGACACCGCTCGTATAGTCTTCTTTCCCTTTCGCCCTAACCCTCAACCGTTTAGTCTCCCCTGTATTAGGGATTCCCGTCTGGTTGGTCTTTATATATGTACTATTATATGATATATTTTTTTCCTTATATGTTTATAGTTTTTTATTTATTTATTCTATTGACTAACCAGGCAGTGATGGAAAAACAAATCCCCTAAATAATAATATTCATTTATTGCTTCTGTGCCTACACATAAACGATACGTAACATAATATGATGCACAAAATAATTGACAAAGCAACAGCCGAACAAGTTACATATAAATGCAAAAAAAGAGGGTTGCTGTGCGCCAAATAGATCTCCGCTCAGTACTGTTGTGACTTAGGGCGGCAACATCACCTACCGTCCTAAATTTATTATTCCGCATGCACTACGCATGTGGAAGTGATTCATATATTAGCTACCTTGCCTGATTATAAAATTAAAAATGCATCAAGCAAAGCAAGAGAAAAACACAATTCAAAATTTACGACACCCGGGACTCTCAAGACCCTACTGAAAACGGGACAGTTCCGCCTAATTCACTCGGCACATAACCGTTTCCCTTACGAATATAAAAATTTAGCGGCCCACTGTGGTCGTGCAGTTGAAATATTGGGTTACACTCTATCGGGACTATGAAAATTTTATAGCTCAACTCGTCTCTAATGTGAATTAACGATGCAAGAAGTCTATTAAATTTTCATTTTTTATTAGAGGAAATCTTCAAAGATGGACTGAGCAAAGAAATTATTGGGGTAGTTAGTTGTTTGAGTAATTGACTTTTTTTTTTCTATTTTTTATTTATTTTAGAATATAGACATATGTACGTATTTAATGATATATGAAATTGCCAAACTGCCGAACAGTTTGTTGGCGTAAATTACACTCAATGTGTAAATTATAAGCTACTTTATGTACATTATATATTTTTTTCATTATTTTCATTAAACACTAAATAGGACATATACAATGGTAGACAGTGGTGGGTTTTAACTGCAGTTTGTTTCTAGCTACAGAATGAATGCTCGATCAGTGTAGGACCACGGCCTCACAGAATACGAGCGTAAAATAGCCTCGTAAAGCAGCTGTGTTTGGTCTAGTGATGGTAGGAAGACCTTTATTACTGGTGACGAGGCTTTCCAGCTCAGTTCTTAAGGGTGACAAATCAATACTTGTCAAGGATGAATGTAGACGTCATGGGCCGCAGGAATCACTTGCCATCAGGTGAACTGTGTGCTCGTTTGTTACTCTCGATGTAATAAAAATAATTTACAAACAAATACTTTACGCCGTGGTTCCCAGCCGAGAAAAATAATGCGTATCCAAAAGTTTAGGTTTTTAGATTTGTGTGCGTTGTTGTATACATGTCTCAAATCCTTGACACTGCGTATGAACCTTAATTTTTTAATGTAGTAACTGGCAAACGAACACATAATTCACCAGACGGGTACTGATGACAGTCATGGCATTTACATCCAATATCATTGAAGATTCAAGGCTTACATTATGATGGTGATGAGATTTAACGAATCCCCGTATTCTTATACGACCGTTAATTTGTTTTATAGGAAATTTATATTGCTGTTTCATCTTAATACTCTTTTTTTTTATTTAAATGGGCGGTTTAATGCCGCCCCTCGTTCCCCTTAACATGTTTTTGGGTCAGGGACCTGGGGTGCGGCGGGTGTTTCTTTATTTCTTTAATGATAAAAAATCTTAAACTTTACAAAAATTTCTTAATTCTAATATCACAATATATTTATCACTATTTCTAATTCTAGTTAAAACCACTTCTATTTGGTAAATTAAAATACAATAAGATTTTAATAATAAGATTCCATCCTCACCATGTGGATGGCTGGCATTCCTCTACTGTGCGCCAAATTTTCTGCCCCGCACAGTTGCTTTGTGGAACGGTCTGTCCTTGGCGGTTTTGCCAAACCAGTACCACTTAGGGTCCTTCAAGAAGCGAGCCTATTCCTTTCTTAAAGGCCGGCAACGCATCTGCAGTTCCTCTGGTGTTGCGGTTGTCCATGGGCGTCGATGAGCAGCTTGGTGTTCCCGCCGCTCGTTTGCTCCCTTTCTTCTATAAAAAAAAATTACATAATTTCAATAATAGTACAAGTTAAAAAAGGTTAAAACAATATTTAAGTTAAAATTAATAAATAATAATACTACACCATATTTCTATTAATGCTTTAATACTTTATGAGGGCGACCCATTCATAGTAAAGCTAGAAACTATCTAAAACGTAGCTCTAGAACTGTTAATTGTATATAAGAATTATGGGGGTATACTATAAAAATATATAACAACACTTATGTATCGTAATATTCACTTCCTAAGAGCGATTAAATGCTACTCCGGAGTGAGTCGTATAAAACAACCCAAAACAATTCGCCAAAAACTGCAAAACTACATGAGGGCGATCCATTCGTAGTGCAGCTAGAATCTATCTAAAACGTGGCTCTAGAACTGTTAATTGTATATAAGAACTATGGGGGTATACTATAAAAATATATAGCAACATTTACGTATCGTAATATTCACTTCCTAAGAGCGATTAAATGCTACTCCAGAGTGAGTCGTATAAAACAACCCAAAACAATTCCCCAAAAACTGCAATACTCCATGAGGGCGATCCATTCGTAGTGCAGCTAGAATCTATCTAAAACGTGGCTCTAGGACTGTTAATTGTATATAAGAATTATGAGGGTATACTATAAAAATATATAGCAACACTTACGTTCCGTAATATTCACTTCCTAAGAGCGATTAAATTCTACTCCAGAGTGAGTCGTATAAAACAACCCAAAACAATTCGCCAAAAACTGCAAAACTACATCAGGGCGATCCATTCGTAGTGCAGCTAGAATCTACCTAAAACGTGGCTCTAGAACTGTTAATTGTATATAAGAATTATGGGGGTATACTATAAAAATATATAGCAACACTTACGTATCGTAATATTCACTTCCTAAGAGCGATTAAATGCTACTCCAGTGTTAGTCGCATAAAACAACCCTAAACAATTACGCCTCCCAACTTGGCTTATAACATAACATAAAACGGTAAGTGGGGTATTAATATGTAGCGAAGGGTTGCCGGTTGGGTTTATATAACCGCATTAGCGAGCCTGTATCTGCCATATTAATACGCCATCATCGATGGCTCCGCATCGCCCCTTGAGCTAGTGATAAATTTTATATGCAATATTCTACGGTTATCAGTTGATGGGAAAATATTCGGTGAGTTGTTGCGTTTATGGAGGCACGTTTAAACTTATCATCTGAAATATTTACGGTGTTAATTCTGGTTTTTGAAGTTTCAACAACTTTTACAACAACAGAGCCAAATTATAGCTACAACGTGAATGAGTCGGCACAATTAGGAAGTGACCATGCTCTTGCGAACTAACAGCATACTGTGTTCCATATGGTGAGCTTAAGGATCTGGGGACTGAAATTACTGGTTACAAGGCATTCCTTCTTAGTCGTCAGGGGTGGGAACGCATGTATATTCTTCGTTAAAGATGTTTCTAGGTCTCTTATAGCAGGGGTGGCCAACTTTTCTGTATATAAGATCTACTTTTTATCTTAAAAGTTTGTCGCGATCGACTTGTTGTTATAGGCGTAGTCTTAGGAGGAAGAAGGGGTATGAAATGGATACTATGTATATACAGTGTGTTTCAGTATAAAGTGCATTCCAGCAAGGTATGTGTAGATAGACCGGTAGATCGTCTCTCTTAATATTATGAAAAATCAAACAATAATTGCACGTGTCTGTTGTATTCATATAAAACTTATTGTGCCATGGTGATATTCGGTCTTTTGTATACACATAGTAATATTATGAAAAACAAACAATTATTGTACGTGTCTCTTGTATTCATATACAACTTATTATGCCATGGTGATATTCGGTCTTTTGTATACACATAGTAATATTATGAAAAACAAACAATAATTGCACGTGTCTCTCGTATTCATATACAACTTATTGTGCCATGGTGATATTCGGTCTTTTGGATACACATAGTAATATTATGAAAAACAAACAATAATTGTACGTGTCTCTTGTATTCATATACAACTTATTATGCCATGGTGATATTCGGTCTTTTGTATACACATAGTAATATTATGAAAAACAAACAATAATTGCACGTGTCTCTCGTATTCATATACAACTTATTGTGCCATGGTGATATTCGGTCTTTTGTATACACATAGTAATATTATGAAAAACAAACAATAATTGCACGTGTCTCTCGTATTCATATACAACTTATTGTGCCATGGTGATATTCGGTCTTTTGGATACACATAGTAATATTATGAAAAACAAACAATAATTGTACGTGTCTCTTGTATTCATATACAACTTATTATGCCATGGTGATATTCGGTCTTTTGTATACACATAGTAATATTATGAAAAACAAACAATAATTGCACGTGTCTCTTATATTCATAGACAACTTATTATACCATGGCACCATGGTGATATTCTGTCTTTTGTATACACATATTATTTTATAAGTGTTGGTTTGTCACGAATATTGCAAGATAAGAAAGCTTCTGGTTATCACTATAAGACATCAATGTGGCAAATATCATTGTACCTACTATATCACAATGTAATGCCTAAATTAAAAAAGGTAAGCCTTGGTACCAATGTTAACGACATAATATACAATACATTCTGATTCGAAATATGGAGTTAGTTCTATAAGCATTGCATCGGTTAGTATTAGGACCCAAGATTAGACCCCGGATTGGAGTAGCACTTCTTACGTACCCTTACTTTTGAGTGATACTGGTTTTATCACAAATCTTATTAAATTATTACTTACCGATCTTGAACTCGTAAGCGCGATTTATTTGAGTATACAAAAATTTAAGCAAAAATCGACGCGTATAATAGGAAATTCCAAAAATATTACAAACAATTATAAGGAATGAAATAAATAAACAGCAAAACATGTACAAGTTTTCTTTATAAAAACCATTCGAACCATAATGTAATACAATCGTATTGAAGTTTTGTTAGGTACTGACAACGTGCTCGTTCGAAAACCCAGACAAAACGGTAAAAAAGGAGAGAATAAAATTCTCGTTGCAACCGTTTGGTCGCAAATTGCCCGAACGGCGACCTGTCACTTGTCACTGTGTCAGAGCTGTCAGACGTCACGAGATGACACCCGCCGCTGTCGCGAACGATTTACATAAAACTGATGACAATTAAAAGCGTTCGCTTCGTGAAATTTCAACGTTGTTTTGATAGGCTACGTTTGTAATAATGACATATGTCAAATTTGACACGTACAGTGTGTTAAGAATTGGAAAGTTATGATGTTTACTAACAGGTTTTTACTATACTGTTGTTTTATATATTATAAAAAAAATTATTTCGGTCTATTTAAGTTGTTAGCTGTTAAGGCGAATATAAAACCTTGTGTTTAGATATGAAAAGTCAAGTTCAAACAACGAATTTTAGCTTTGTATATGTTGTTTAAGTAAGTATCTAAATAACAATAATATCTTTATTACTGTTTAATTTAAGATGTATATAATTACTGTTTAGTTAAATTAGATTAGAATAACCCCTTTATCGCCAACAATCTCTATATTGCGCAATGGTTTGACGAACTTCAGAGTCGAGTTTAAGATTTGCGCGTACTGTACGCTCGCATATTCGCCTGAATATTCAAGTACAAAATACGATTACAACTTAAATATGTTATATTAACGAAGTACCTTTCCTACTGTTTATTTAGAGTAAGATTAGACTAGAATAAACGCTTTCAACGCCAATAAACTGTTTACTGCGCGATGAGGCGCAAGATTTGCGTTTACAGATTATCCTTTTATATGCGTAAGATAACTACACGAGCTATAGTTTTGTATATGTTATGTCAACGAAGTATCTTTCCTACATATATATAGATATATATCGGATTTTTTAGTAATGCAAATTTATGTTTAACAAATGAAGATAAATCGAATCAATTACAATCTATACGGCTAAAGTTTTATACATTATCTTATAATTTTACATAAATAGAGACCTGCGCAGAATAATAATGGCGTATAATGACGCCATTACTAACAACCGTACTTAAATCTCTTATGGCTTTTGTTACGCCAGCTTGTAATTAAAATGTCAATTTATAATTTACTGATTGATGAAGATGCAATTTATTTACAACGTGAGAATTGTTTGCGACGTCAATTGCCTTAATGGTGTTTTATATGTTTTACTGTTTATAGTAGAGTATAGTTATATTTATTAGAATGCGTGCTATAATAACTAGAATATATTCAAGTTGTTATAGGGCAGGGTTAATTATTAGCTCGGTTAAGGGGGGACAAGACCATCGATTCGGATCTCTACTGACAACAGCTGATTGGACTCGAGAGAGAAATAGAGAAAAACGGCTGGATTTGATCAACAGTCAAAAGTCAGACCACACACATTTTAGCCATTCAGCAATTATTGAGAGAGCTTGGATGGAAAGTGTTAATGCATCCGCTATATAGTCCTGACCTTGCACCTTCAGATTTGTAATGTTTCTGCCTCTTCAGAATTCTTTAGGTAGTTTTTTGATCAGTATTTCCAAAATTTCTACAGCAATGGGATTATTGCACTACCTACAAAATGGCACGAAGATATCGAACAAAATGGCACATATACTCAAATGTAAATAAACTACGATAAAAAATATCTTGAATTGGTATACAAAACGATTCATTATTAATAGGCACATTATTACAATAGTAACAATTAGTTATGGTGTCGGTCGTAGCAACGGTTGCGTGATATATTTGTTAGACTGGCCGCTGCTTAGGTCAAGAGCTTCTATTATTTTCGGGTCCAGGTGTGTTGTATGTGTGTACGGTGTCTTTAACAGTGCATCAGAATCTTACTCCGATCCTATTGCACATACATTAGCTAAAGTGACGACGTTATTCTCGATGTTTTAGCAAACCTACGTACTGTAATAAAACCTGCACAGTTGATGTCACCTGGTGATAATCAAAAGATATACGAACGAGAGGACGTAATAAATAATAACAGTATAGTGCCAGAAGCACTCACTCTTTCCTAATCCATTGTTATACTCGGGTACACGGGACACACGATCGTATGCAACAGATGTAAACCAAAAATACTCCAAAGTCTCTGTAAACCTGACTAGGCTACTCTCTGACTACTAGCTGTTTCTCTAGATAAAGGAAATTGTACTTTAGTTAAGAATACAAATTGAGTGAAATGAAACATGGAATAGTATGTATTCAATGTTTCATTTCACTCAATTTGTATGACCAATACCTGCACGATAAACAACGTATATACCGTTACTCATAATAATGATGATAAGAATTTATTATAGTTTTTGTACACAACCTTAACTCTAAATCTGTTCATATCATCATATAATAAGTTTTGGGGAAAAAAATATACCCTCAGGTGGGGTTTGGAAAGGACAGTATTATTTGCTGTGACCTTTACCCGTTTACTCACAAAGATTCTTGTTACAATTATCATATGAATTGTTCTATTTAAATGTCCTTTGTAATAAGTGAAACGATTATATCTTATTATCATTTTTTATAATATTATTTTTTGTATTTGGTCCAATCTAATAACAAGTAATTCGACAGCTTCTTTCATAAGGTCTAATAGTAGCTTTTTTTTATTTTTCCCAACGGATGTCTGTATACAATGGAGTGTTATCACACTATCAAACAGGTAACTACGTGAGTGATAGAAATGCGTATATACCCAACAATATCGCCGCTCAAAGGGCCATCCGGCCCCGAAACCGCCCCCGCGTCGTTCCTAACGACACCGTCTTTCATATTTTGAATACTTACGCGAGTTATAAGAATTTACGCCTCACTTAGACCGGGGTAATGGGTCGTATAAAATCTTATGACCACTCCGCCGTTATGTATTGACTTTTACGGAGCCTATTCCTGCAGTATTTCAAGGGGGAGTTCGCAATTTGTATTTATTCTCGATTTTTGTAGCAATATTGTGTTAGTTCTGTGAAAGTTTTATATTGTTATGGTATGTAACACGTTCCTATTTAAGTTTACTCTAAGTAAACTTATGAAATATTTTGAATAAAATTGCTAGTAATACATATATAAACGAAAATTGTGATAAACAAATTGATTTTTGTATTGTTTAGCAATTTGTGATAGCAATTTTTTTATTAATGAAGCACCTCAGCAGCCTTAAATTCGTTAAAATTCATGAAATAATTTCCTGTTATTTTTAAGTTCCGTTATAAAGTTTGTTGTGTCCTCACACAATTAATGTATAACTTGTGCTTATCGCTTCGACTGTAATAGTTGTTAAAAATTTGCGATAATAGAGGATCAAGCTTTCGTAATTTTGTGGGAGTTTAGTAAGAGTATAGAGTACAGGAATATATAATACAATATTACTTGGGGCACTTGCTCCTGAAATCAAAATTATGTGTTAATGGCCTGATTTTTATGACATATGTTTTAGGTTTCTTAGATCTTTGCGCTTTAAATTTTTAAAATTCTTCTTTTGTAATGTACTTTTTTGTTAAGACTGATTATGATTATTTATTGTTTTATATAATTAAGAAACTCACTAGTTGCTTCATTGTCTAAACATATAACAGTATATATAACAATTTTGTTAATTGCAATACTTTTAAGGGTGTCATTATTTCCTTTATAATTTTAATTAAATGTATAATACTTTCAATTCATTGGAAAACTTTAAATACTCTATCAAAAGTCAGTAGAGATATTCCTAGACTAAACTAAGATGGCTGTTTGAAAATCTCGTTTAAAAGATGCTATTTATAGATATTAAAAAGGAACTTTCATATATGCCTTATACTATATTTACTCGAGAGTATAGCAGAGGAAAGTATGTACACTTAATCTCGAATTATTATATTTAAGTGCGTTTTTTGATATGACGATGTTTCCATCAACGTTAAAACGACTCTAATTTATTCATATATTATAAATTATATATATACCCTGCCGGCCAAAAGTTTAAGACCGCCATCTATTGTAATAAAATCCCATAGATAAATAAAAGATATGCACATCTGCATATTCTATTGTTAATATCAAATATTTAAAGAAGTCATTCTTTTGTAAACTTTCAAGTTATTGGACAATAAACATCTATTGTTTTCAAACACCGACAAACGCTGCGCTAGAGCCAGGTGGTAGAGTCGTAATAATGCTTACATAATGTCCTCATTACTAATTACATTGCTTTTGTTAAGTATTGGTCAATAATTACGATTATTTAGCTCCTAAAAACACGTGTTTCTGACTTATTATTACCCGAGTTTATTATACTATAATTGAGTTTGTTCACAAACAATCTCAATTATACACACTACACACACTACTTACAATAAAGACATTATCTAAACCATTAAAAAAATTATTGGAGTTTTATTTTATTTTCCTACTTTAATTAAGGTCTTAAACTTTTGGCCTGCGGTGTATATATAAATCTAATAATTTTATACTAAGATAAATATTGTTTTTGCTTTGTGACTTTCGTAACGCCTGGAGTTGAGTCTTTGTTTTAATTACAACTTCACACCCTCGCTTATGCAAACAAAGGGAATTGTAGAGCTCGTAGGATTTTCTATCGCTACTGCAATGGCCCCACATCATACGCTTACGTGTGGCTGTAGCGGCAAAAGCAAATAAACAACCTTTGTACAGCGCGTCTGCTTTACATAGGGTTCCATGTCGGTACATTTACAACTCAACGGAACGTAAGCTTTTAATTTGGTTAAATTATTTATTTCGCTGTTAAAGTTATTTTGTGATGCTATTATATTCTGAAACCATCATTACACAACGTTAAGAAGATGATGTGATCAACTCTTGTCAATGTTTCAGTTTTTCTTTGGGCCGATGGCCGCTATTAACCCCAAGGGGTCTTACAGTTTCATCGGGTTGTTTAGATTAAGAGTTGTAGAGAAAAAGAAAAATTGCTAAGGTTTCAACATTATTCAAACAAGTATTGGTCGTGACGTGATCGTCTCGTTGCATTGTAAAAACTAGTTCATAGAAACGCAGTGAGTGATTGCATGGTTATTGATGTGTTTGAATACGTGACTGCTGTTTCCGATTGTCTGATGAAATTGTTATAACATGTGCTACCTTTACATGTCTAGAAGCTTTACCTACGAGCATTTTCCCTGATTTACGTAATTGAAATTCTAAATCAACTTTAGAGGTGTGTGAATACCAATTCTGGTTTGTGACGTCACACGATATACTGATACTGTAAAATTAATGTGACAAGACAAATATTTAAATGTATATAAACGCTTTCTTTCTAGATTATTAAAATAGTCAATATGTATATATGTGAAAATTTTTGAATTATGTAAATTGCAAAGATCGATCACACTTCATACCACATAACTTTATACGTTCATTATTCATTATTCTTTAATAATCTATCTCTTAATAAGAAATCATATAAAATAAGTTCAATCAAATTTATTTCTTATTTAATTTATCTATCTTTTACTTTTCTTAAAACGTTTATCGGTAAATTAAATAAATTAAACATATTACACGTTATTAAAAAAAATTGAAAGGTATTTCAAGGAAACATAATCTAGAACAGATTAACTGCAAAAACTACTGCGTTGGTGATTATACAATAAATAAATATTCTTTCATAGAAAAACTCAGTAGTACATATCATATGCGATAACAATTCCAATAATTGCTTTTGCTATTATAAGAACTTATAAAACGGCAATTATTTTTAACGTTTCATTCAATTCACGCCTCGGTACGCTGACAGAACAGAAAAGGGATAAAATAAACAATAGATTGAGAATCTATTATCAATAAATCAAAGGCTAGGACGCAACACGATTGAGCAATAAATATCAATGAGTTTAATGTTCCTGCGCTACACGCGATAACTGTCAAACGGGGCGGACGCCATGTTGGGAGCCATCTTGATTTATGACATTTTATTGTTAGCTGTCAATAGGTCGCGCCGAGCTACGAAGTGCTAGAAATAGAACGGGTACTGTTAAAGTAACGTTGTAATTAGATGTAATGTACATTCCTTCACTACTTGCATCTTTAAAACTTTTATATGAATTTTCAACATACCTTAAACTATAAAAGTAAATAAAACTAATAATTATTCTATGCACCATAAAATAATATCATAAAGATTTCATGGAAAATAAATGCACCGAATTGCCTAAGAGTTAACTGTCTAAGAGCGATACGTAATGTAACCACGACAAAATGTGATTTTAATTTTTGACAATACAAAATGTTTTTTTTTGGCATCATAAAGTGGTACATGAAAACACAATTGTTATGATAGCAAAAAATTCCTGTAGCTCATGACGTTCATCTTCGATAAGGTTGCCAGGAGCCCATCTAATCGATATTAACGTTTCGTTACCAGTAGGAAAGTCTCCGTTTTCGTTTGTGTTTCTAGACGAAACGTAGCGCTATACTACAGTGCTATTTTACGCTGCTGTTCTGTGAAAGTGTGGCCCTACACTGGTTGAGACAACCCATTTGTTTGTTAGTTCATCGCCTCCGCGTGATTTTGCGCTGCGAATTCAATCAGCCATCTTGAAAGTGCTTGTCCAGCTGTACAGACAAGATTACATAATACACAAAAAAAAAGTTTATTTTTAATAATGCTCTTAACATTACTAACATTCCAGTTAACCAAACCGATTATCAAATTATTGGCAATTTATATCCTTTTAGGTATTTACAAGATTTATGTTTTATTCAATACATAACATAATCTCATAATCAGTCAAACATAATCTCGGTGCAATATGAAATATCTAAAAATAAAATTGACTTATTGATTTTTATACGAATGTGTAATAACTAGCAGGAAGTCCAATTTTGACACTAGTCCGCATGACTTTAAGGTTATGATCTTCGGGCACTGAAATTAAACAGTCCCGGCGAGTTCTCTTTAATATTCAATTACTTATTTATCTCCCATTTTTCCCATATCAACCCACTATTTGCATTAAAAGTTAAAGAGGATTTAGGCCTTAAAATAATTTAATGTCATTGTTATGCGTACCAAATAGTGTACGGCGCTTTGCATCTTAAAATGTCCCATTGTTAGTCTAACAAAGAATCGATAATTTTGATATAATAAAAAAATATTTCATGAGAGTGCGTCGTCGCTTAGTAGCTCGAGGAATAGCGTTACACAAGCGAAGAGTGACGTCGTAGTAATGGCCGATCGTAACTCCCAATTGATTCTATGGCTTTTCTATCAACAATGTGTTGTGCTCACACTGATAGCGCACATGGTGTGATTGTTATGTCAGCAGGTCAAAGGTGCTGGTGAGGACCACGTCTGTTTATTAACCACTTGATTAGTTGCTTTTATGTAGCAGGAAGTATTGATTTTAATTGTACCTTGTTGGTTTCGGAATACGCTTCAAGTTGTATATTTCATTATACTGCCAATGTTTTGTAAGTCTATAATGAATTTATTCTTTTGAACGCGGTTTTAAAGAAAGAGTGATTTGGAAAATTTTTGGTCCTTAGAAACAGTACTGTCTGTGCCAAGTTTAGAGAACTAACTATCGACGAGATTTTACATGTCTAATAAACGATGTAACGGTAATGCAAAATGGTAATTCGTAATTTTAGTCTCCCTCCCAAATTAACGGGCATATGTTCATTTATTTTTCATAAATTTTGCGGATTATTAAAACCTTGATTCTCCAATGACCAAGGAAAGCATGTTAAGATTATGATTTTGCTAAAGCGAGTCTAACATTGTTTTTTATATTTTCGACAACGAACGACTGTCGTTAATTAAATTAATCATTATTATAGAGGATTTTTTTTTCATCTCCGCTTGGTTGGTCAATAGAATAAATAAACAAAAAACAATAAACATATAAAGAAACAAATATATGTAATATAATATAATACATATATCAACCAACCAGACGGGAATCCCTCGACAGAGGAGACCAAACGGTCGAGGGTTAGGGGGAAAGGGAAAGAAACCTGCGGACTATACGAGCGGATACATTATTATTATTATTATTTGACATTAATCAGGAAGTTACTTCGTTTATCAACTCTAACGCTCAACCTCTTATAGAGGTATACAAAGTTCACTAGCAAAATCTACGTTTTAAAATTCGATAATTGAGAACGTTAGTAATGAGTTGATGTAAAAAAAATTTAATAAAAAAATGTTGAGGCAATTTGATGTTTTTGTTGAATTTATTAAATAAGATACTAAATTATTCTAGCATTATATTAAATTAGCACTTTACAAAAAATAAAAAACAGTTAAATTCTGAATGACTCGTCACTAGTACATCTAATTTAGTACGTGCTACTTTTTGTACGCTTTGGCTGTTGTTTCTTTGTGTTTATTTATTAATAACTCGAAAGTACAGATCATAACCACTTATCTTGTGGTCAAATATCATGGGCATTATTATGTTATATGAAAACATGTTCATAATAGTAAGAATATCAACGATTTTACACTTCAATCCAATGTCAATTCAGTCCAATTTCAGGTAACGAGGAATTGCGTCTCAGAAGTGACAACGCATGTGAACTGTTCTCTAATAGTGAGATTTTCATTCCTTTATATATATATATATATATATATATATATATATATAAATATAAATCTCACTATTAGAGAACAGTCCACCATGTTCCACTGCAGATTGACGGACTTCATATGTCTCCTAAATATTTATTTTTATTAATTCCTTAGAAATGCAGGTTTCCTCACAATGTTTACCTCCACCTCCTATCACGTGGTAAATCAGCAATTATAATTGTAATTAAGGATCATCATTAGTTATCTCATGTCATCAGTTAAACTCTACTATTATAAAAAAATCTATATTTATAAATTAACATTCAATATACCAGTCAATTAATCATTCGATTAACGCGTTATCTATTTTTAACTCTGTAAATAAGCTTCGATGCTAAATTTAACTATACATCCTAATAGTCATATTTATTATACCATAGTAAATTCATTAATTATTCGATAAATAAAACTTTTGAAGAATTTTATTCAATTAATCTAAGTGAAAAAAAAAACAATCAAAAGTACAATCACATTATGTGAATCGGTAAACATTAATAATTCAATGGTAGATTTATAACGTAATTGTTCGTTAAATATTGACTTCATAAATACACGAGATAGGAAAGCATTGAGAATTAATGTTCTCGTGCGTACAAAAACATCGAGTAATAAATATTTCATAATTGCATTAATAATAGTTAATTTACAATTGTGATGTATCGGTGTTGTGACATGTGTTTGGTTTATAATAAAAACTTGTCAACAGCTATAGTGCTATAAAGGTATGTAAGAAAGCCCATACACTATCCATAAAGACTACACATTATCCGTACATGTATTTACAATATATAGAATATTGCACTAGTTTACATGGCTTTTAGGAATTATTATATGAAGCATATTATAGTTGTTTTATGGAAGGTATTTTATCTGGTATATAGTAATAGACACAGACAGACAACAGACAAAATACTTAAGAAAATGTATAACCAGAAATAAGTAACAGCTTATTATATTATTAAATATATGAAGATCCCATGACTAGTCTTAGGCCTTCCCTCTAATGAGAGTTTTGGAGCATAGTCTGTCACGCGGCTTCACTGCGTATTGGAGGATTTAATTTTTTTTTCTTAACCATGCAACCTTACTCACGATGTTTTGTTTCGCTGTCACGCGGTAAAACAGTATTTAAAATTGCAATTAATAATTTCATTGGTCGGCACCGGGGATCCACTCGATTTGTAATTAAAAGCTCGCTCTCAGACACTAAACTATCGCGAATCGAATAACATAATTGTGCCTTATATCGCACAAAATAGAATATAGATATCACACTTTACGTACGTCCTACTAAAAAGGTTGATAAGGAGTCACGTGGTATTAAAGTTTCATAAATGCATGGACGTTACAGTTCTTGTTTTTTTTTCCAAATGGTAAGCGATTCCTCCGGCACATGACATCTACATTCATCCTCCAAAAGGAATCATTATGCTGATGCGTTGTTGCCCTTGAGGACTGCGATGGAATGCCTCGTGACCAGTAATAAAGGTCCGGAACCCTACACTCATCAGACGAAACATAGCAGCGTTGTGCTGCTATTTTACGCTGGTATTCTGGGAGGACGTGGCCCTACCCAAGCTGACCCATTCATTCTGCAGCTAGAAACAAACTGCAGTGTAGCTCTACCACAATTTCATCGTTTTCTACAACAATTTCTTGGTCCTTTTTTGTTGGCTGGCATAAAGCTAGGAGCATATAGATGTGGAGATGATTTGTTTGTTATTTTATATATTATATATACAAAAAAAGATATACCAATAAATCATTAGAGCATGGTTCTTTGGTGATAAAAAGTAAAGCCAAAAATCAAGTGTATTTTGCCACATTTCTATTCCAAATCACTAAAGTTCCCATAAACATATTTTGATACTTAAGATCGTAATGTAATATCTTACCCCCGTAAAATTTTCGATCTTTTATTAATATAGACGGTCCGTTCATTAAGCCCTCGGATCTGTCAACAGTCTTTGGAGGCGAATATTAAATTTTAAACTGTCACCGCGTCGCGGCACTGTCAAACTTTTTCTATTAACTTTTTCATTGTGCCTTGACAGCACATTCATAATGCCCTCGACTTTGATGAATGATGACGGTGTTACGTTTTTAGACTTTGACTTCGACTCTTTTTTTCTTTAAAAAGGTATATTTAGGGTCCGTTTTCTGCATTGGTTATGTAAGTTTTAGGTGTTCAACCGACCTGTATGCAATATTATTGATAATGCATCTATGTTGGTTGTGGTGGAAGCATTTATAGCAAATGTAATCAATTCCACATATTATGTCAATGCCCTTAACTTCGAATGTGTTTTCTGTAATTTTTGATAACAGTTTAAGTATTTTTAAAGTTGAGAATAACGCAAACTTCAATAAACTTCAAAATATAAAGACAAAACCAGAATTGACAGAACCGTTACCGGTGAAAGTACCAGAACTATTACCAGTGAGGTTATGTTTGTGTTTATGTAACCTTACCTTTTCAACCTTCAAAATAGACTTGAAGTCTTTAGTAAAACTACCTGTGAGTGATAAGTCCTCCTTTATTCCTCTATTCCACTAGCACACTTCTTTAAAATTAGGCAAAAAATGTTTTTCTTTTATTGCATTTAGAGTAAAATCGAGCACACGGTTCACGTGGTGGTAAGTGTTTCCTACAGCCCATGACATGTACATTCATCCTTGATAAAGAATCATAATGCTGATGCGTTATCACCCTTATGGACTGAGATGGAGCGCCTCGTAACGAGTAATAAAGGTCTCCGGATACCTTCACTCACCAGACGATACACAGCAGCATTATGCTGGTATTTCACGTTGGTATTCTGTGAGGGCGTGGTCCTATCCCGGTCGAGCTGACCCATTCATTCTGCAGTTAGAAACAAACTGTAGCGTAGCTCTACCGCTGACAATGTAATTGAAATAGACTTTAAAGACCCTTGTGTAGCATTTTTCCGTAAATTGTAGCATTTCATTGTGCTTGCGCACACGTTTTGATGCGTCTAATAGGGCATGCTCACACTTAAAATAAGGTCCTCTTGGTCAATTTCGATCAAGAATTTTTTCTGGTTATGTGAACATCAATCCGTGTGACTTAAGATCGTAATAAGATTCAGATTGCGGTGATGAAACATTTTTTTTATCAACTGAGAATCGAATCTAATACACGCGAGAAACAGCCAGGTACTCTAATCACTATGTGACCTCTCTCTGACGTAATATTGTTAATTTCTATACGCTCGCGTTTGATAAATATAGCGTATACACGCTTTATATTCTATTGACTTGAAACATATAACGGATTATGGTAATTTATGAATAAATAAAAGCCCCACACATTGCTCTATAAAAATTTAATTACCTTCTGTTCCCATGCTATCGTATTACGAACGTATGAACAGTACAAATAAACCGTTTTATTGCTGTATCATTAACTGTGCCCCCGTAAACGTAATCTTTATTGTAGTTCAGGGTCGAAAGTACCGAGTCACGTCAATGCGGGTTCGAATACGATGGAATATATAATTCAAGTTATTATTCATATATACATCAACGTGTACGCTTAACAACCCTACTCAGCGAGCCTCCCGCTCGCTAGTATAATTAGATAAAGATGTTAAGGTCTCTGGACCAACAGTAAATACTCACACAAAAAAAAATAGAAAAAAAAACGCTTAACATATACAAAAGTCCAGCATTGATTGTGATACGTGGTTACGGCGCAATATCTTCAAAGGTAAGTGATGAGATTCCGAGACTCGATTACTGTCATAGAGAATTTCCCTCTTCGAGGATCGATGTGAGGCCGCTAATCTCATTTACGGTCAGATCTGTGTTCGTATGTCGATCTTACTTCAATAAATAATTAAATGAAAATGTAACAAAAATGTGTTCAGAATACGCCCCCACGTTACATCCAAGTATTTTTCGTTTACGTCCGCAATATTAAGTAAACAAGTAAGGGAGATATTTATGAGAGCAATTCGAAATACATAAGCTTGTAAATACATTCTGGTGAACAATAAAGTCGCATTTAATACAATTACGAGCGGGATATATTGGTGTTTATTTTGCGAGGCAGCGCGAGCATTTGACCCGGTACGTTTTGAGGCGCTTCGTGGGTCTCAAGTAGTAAGAGTATTGCGTTTGAGTAGATTGTATGGTTTATTTAGCAGGTTGTAGAACCTCGGACTCAGTGCCAGTAGATGTGAATATGTCCACTACAAAATCCTAAGTACTAAATAACGGATTATATCAGTCCTGTATTCTTATTAGTTTTACCTTAGGTTTAATTTTACTAATATTGAATGAAAGATTCACGCAGCGGTCTATGGAGTGGCTGTGCTCGATGTTTTGATAAAACTATGTGATTCACAATAGAGTTAAGTTACCGACATATGTAAATAATTTGGTAAAGGTTGAGCAAGACAGATTCAATTGTTAATTTTATACAAATCGATCAGTAAACCGGGCGAGGTGTCTTGTGACAATCCATGAGAAAGACGTGTGTTTTATAAAAATCTGAGGTGATGATGAATGCTGATAAAGAGTACAAACATTAAATTATGGTCATTGCGCAATCTAGTTGCAGTATGTGCACCGTATTTATTGTAGACTAACGCTCTTCTTGTTGGTTCTTTTGAGTCACCGATATAAGAAACAGCACCATAGTACTGCAATTTGACACTGGTATTTTGAGAGGGCATAGTCCCCGTTTACCCATTATATAGTCAGTTGATTGCATCTTATAAGTCGTAGTATGAATTGATATAATGTATATAGTCGACCCATTTTATGCTACACATCATACAGACAGCTGTAGTTTATTTCTTCATAGTATGAGTACGTGTATTATATATATATTTTGTGAGAGTGTGGTTCTTCCCCGTTATAATCAACTCATTTATGCTACAAATTACGCAGACAGTTATCTACAGCTTATTAATCCGTAGTATGAGTACGTATTATATGTATATTTTGTGGGAGTATGGTTCTTCCCCGTTATAGTCCACCCATTTATGCGACAAATTACGCAGACAGTTATCTACAGCTTATTAATCCGTAGTATGAGTACGTATCATATGTATATTTTGTGAGAGTATGGTTCTTCCCCGTTATAGTCAACTCATTTATGCTACAAATTACGCAGACAGTTATCTACAGCTTATTAATCCGTAGTATGAGTACGTATTATATGTATATTTTGTGGGAGTATGGTTCTTCCCCGTTATAGTCCACTCATTTATGCTACAAATTACGCAGACAGTTATCTACAGCTTATTAATCCGTAGTATGAGTAATGCATTATATGTATATTTTGTGAGAGTATGGTTCTTCCCCGTTATAGTCAACTCATTTATGCTACAAATTACGCAGACAGTTATTCATAGCTTATTAATCCGTAGTATGAGTACGTATTATATGTATATTTTGTGGGAGTATGGTTCTTCCCCGTTATAGTCCACTCATTTATGCTACAAATTACGCAGACAGTTATCTACAGCTTATTAATCCGTAGTATGAGTACGTATTATATGTATATTTTGTGAGAGTATGGTTCTTCCCCGTTATAGTCAACTCATTTATGCTACAAATTACGCAGACAGTTATCTACAGCTTATTAATCCGTAGTATGAGTACGTATTATATGTATATTTTGTGAGAGTATGGTTCTTCCCCGTTATAGTCAACTCATTTATGCTACAAATTACGCAGACAGTTATCTACAGCTTATTAATCCGTAGTATGAGTACGTATAATATGTATATTTTGTGAAAGTATGGTTCTTCCACAGTATTATCGACCCACTTATGCTACGCAAAATACAATCAGTTTACTGCATTTTACTATTCTATGGTATGAGTACATATAATATCTCTATCTTGTGAGAGCATGAGCTTTCCCTGGTATAGTCTACCCATTTATGAGTACGTATAACACACACGTATGTATGAATGAGAGCATGGTACTCCCGCACTATGGTCGATTTATGCTTACGATTTACGTACACTTCATTGTGGTATAAAAGTTATTCTTACAAGTAACAAGCGTACGCCTACCACTTATATTTAACAGGCTGAATGTCATTCATCACAACTTCGCTGAACTTTCATCAATTGGGCAGCTTGCGTACCAGGACGCCATAAACGTGCATCAATGTTATTTGTGGGCGTCATTCGCTAAGGCGGGTAACGCGACGATTACTAAGAAACTAAGTGTAAACGAAGTTCTATACAGACGATTTGTGACTGGATTTATATCGTTGTTTGTACTTCTTTAGTATACGTTATTATCTCATTTGACAGCTGGATATGTGATCGAGGAAAGTCTTTTTTGAATGAAGACGGTTAAGAACATGTTTCTTTGTTTTCGTTTTTTCGTTTATGCTGAATGTTGCTTAAGCTTTCAGGGAATAACTGATGATGTCAGTTTCCTAGTATATTGTGTGAACCGGAACGTATATTTCATTGTGTGAAGTCAATGGATGATAGTAACTTAAAAATTCATATTTGTTGATCATTTTTGTCGATTTAAAGCGTGTTTGGTGAATTTATAGCTATGAATGTTATATATCTGGGGCTTAACTTGTAATTATAAAATATATTATAAATGGTTTCCCTCTTCAATATTCTAATCTTTATTCTATATCTAATATTTCTCCTTATTGTAGGATATTTTTGTTATGCGCTATAAAGATATCGGTGCAGGTATTCATGGATAAAAAACACTAAATTTTCTCAAGGGTAAACTTAAACGATAAATTTCGTCGTTTCTATTGATCTTATCAGTAGCGGCTATCGTCTTGAAAATGTTATTACTACACAAAGTATTTTGTAAGTTGTAAAACCAATTCAACATTAATCACGCCATAATATATCAAAGACATATAACTACTCACGTATAAATTCTAAAATTTAAAAGCGTTAAACTAAAAATCGAATAAATTTCCCGTCGCCACATCTGTCGTTTGTCGTCGGTAGCGACACGACCGCGCGACTGCAACGACATCTTTACGATCTTGCGGACGAAAATATCGTACGAGGCGACTGGCCGACGATTGAATTACCGCGGTCCCGTTCCGCCTAATTTATTGAGGCGTTAACTGAACACGACAAGTGCTCAAACGCGCCGAACATTGATGGCACACGAACGAATGTTCTAAAGTTATAATAAACGGGCGCAGAATAAAAAAATAGATTCGGATTATTTAAAAGTTTTAAACGTTCAGACTCTTTCGCTCCCTAAATCCCCTCGTGGCTTCACTTGTGCGTGATTCGGATAAGAACAGCGTCTTGTTTGGCTTAATCGAAGCATATAACGAAAATAAAGAAAATAAAAGCTTGAATTAAATTCGATTTCTTCTTCGCCAAGGAAATAGTAGACGGGAAATCCATGTAAGGTTCAAAACATACGAATAGTTCTTTTGCAACATTTCCCCCGCATGCGATACCTTATAAGTAGGATCTGCTGTCATCTTTGCTTTATCTTGTTTATCTTGCTTAAGAGTTAGAATAGTCTTTAGCGAAAGATAGACTAGAGGATTTCCAGTAGAAAGCAATGCCAATAAATCTAAAGGTATTGCGCGAGCAGTTTGAAATAATAAAAAGAGAATCCATTAGATTGTTCACATGATAATTTACATGCATCCTAAACAAAGCATGCACATTCGTGCCCTCTCGAGTACACTCGAGTCAGACGCTCTCGCGGAACAGGGTAACGGTCCAAGCCGAGTGCTGATTACCCACTAACTCGAGTGAGCGCCATACGCGCTCGGTCACCTCTCAACCCGGAGAAACTGTAAAAGCCCTCTAAAAATGCACATTCGTGGAATTATATGGCATTAGTTAACGTTACGTTACGTTGTGACCGTAGATCCCGAATTCGATTTTCATCTGAAGCCAATATTTGTAAAATACGTTACTAGTTTACGGATTCATGTACCTACGAACAAAATGTCCTGTGTCGGTAACGCTGCATGGACATTGCGCAGATCTTGTCGTATATGTCGTCCATTGGTTTACGGAACTGGAAAACAAGTAAGTGCTTCTTCGTCAATCGAAATATTAGCAATAGAAATCATACTATGTCGTATTTGTAATTGGTCACCACTGAGTTCACCATCAATTGAGTTGGAAAATTCAAGATATTTATATATCAGTTCGTAGTGAACACTGTGACTTGCGGTTAATCCAACTTTTAAAATTATAATTAAGGCAATCAATAATATAAAGTATGAAAGATTATTAAATCATTTAAATATACATCCACTTCATATTGTGTGTGTCTATCGGTGTCGGTAAGGTGTAAAATTGTAATTATTTGTCCTCACCTATCTTCAATGATCAGTTCGTTCCCCACTATATATAGTAATTTCCTTAATTGTGTGCTTGTTGTCTATCTATCAAGAGAGAGCGTCTATATCACGTATATTGGAACCAAAATACTGCAGGTGACAGCCGTCACTTGCGAATGCACGTTAACAAGCCGTCTGTTCGTCTGAAGATGCATTAGTGTGGAGACAGCTTCTGTTTTTACAATAATGTAATTATTATTATTGAAGTGAAACGTATAATAAAAAATAAATAAACTTTATTATTTTAAGATTTATTATTTTACCATAAATGACTTATACATATTATATATAGGCTTATTGTTAATAAATTATAAATAAGACTAAATAATTAATATTTTAACACTGTTTCCTGTGTTAGAATCAAACTGCAATTAATTAATTTAGATGTATCCATGATTATTGTATTTAACCGTGTAAAGCCTAAAAGCGTAAAGCGGGTACAGCGCTTTAGTTTAGTCCAGTTTAGTAGTATCTGCAAACGGAGAAGGTGACCCTCACAGAATACTAGAAAGTACTGAATTTGAATTAGGAACATACCGCTCTTGAGTTTCGTTTAGTGCATAGGAGTAGGAATCTGGAGACTGTCCCTGATACTGGTAGTGAAATATTCATCTTCAGTCCTGGGATGACAACGCATGTGGACTCGAGGTCCACATCTTTGTTGAGGATATATATATACAGGTGTCATAGGCCACAGTTATCATTTACCATCAGATAAATTATTACATATACTTGTTTCTTACTCAGATTCCGATAAGAGACTTACAACTTACTTTCAATCGATACAGGATCTCCGATTTAGTAGGCATGTTTATAAACCTCGTTGGTCTTAACAACGAGGTTTATAAACATAATTGAACACATCATGAAAGTTAGTAAATTCTTCAGATTCTTTTTATAGTTGATGGCCACTGTTAGCCCGTGGGCTTTTACAGTTTCACCAGGTTGAAAGGTGGCCACTTAGGGCACTCAGCCGAGCCTTTTATTTATGGGTAACCAGCACAAGGTTTCCCGAGAGGGAGCCTCGGACTTGAAGTCCGCTTCTAATGGACCTCGGACCGTAAATGCAACTGACTCGAGGGTGCCCGAGAGGTTCGAACCTCGGCTTTGAAGTCCGCTTCTAACGGATGAACTAAATTTATATCATTAATATTAACCACATATAGCTTTAGAAATGTGTAGGTTGAAGTGTTTTATAATTTTGTTTTGGAATATATACAATTGCTAGAAAATTTTATTATTTTTTAACATTATTATTATTTTACATATAATTATTAAATAAATATGTATATATATAGTATATTGATATATATATATATGTATATGTATGTATAAATATATATATATAATATATATCATCGTCATCGTCCGCCCGGCACAGGCCTCACCAGCTACTTTTGCGAAGATTATCATTTCATCTAGTGTTAGGTCGACGGTCTCCACTGAAGAACTCGTTCTATATTCATGTTAATATTATATTATATAATATTTAAGATATAATTTTATTAAGCAGTGGTCAAAGCCACTAGTAAATAAAATTACCAAATAATATCCTAATTCCTAAAATACCAATAACATTGAATATTATAAATATTAAAATTTCAAAAATATTAAATTACCAAGTGATACCAAAATGATGTACATTTATATTATGCTATTAATAGGAAAATATTTAACTTATTACAAAAAAGCGATCTCCATAACTCTGTAGCCGACGACGCACCGCCAAGACGCTTGTTACCCAAGGTGCTCTAAGTTTGCATTCAATCCGCAGTCGGGATCAACCCCCCCACTGTCAACAGTCCGCCCCCTCCTTACTTTGGGATCAATGGACAATGGGGGTGATTTGTTGCGCGACGTCCTTCTAATAGGATAACGTTTGTGTCCTGACGTTGACGGGTCGAAAACCATTTGTGTCGAAGTTGGCTATGAAGGAAAGCCGTCCATATATCAATGTTTAGATTTTAGTTTAGGCATTAAAATGTTTTAAAAATTTCACGAATAATAGTTCAAGTTTTGAGAGTACATTTTTAACGTTTTCCATTGGTCCATCCCCTGGTATTGCCTTGGGTCTTGGACTGGGAGTGGCATATTTAAATTTTTATTATAATAAATAGCCTTGTAAAAAATTTTGCTGGTCATGTCATCGTGGTGAGATGCTGTCAGGAATACTAGCAATGCATAACAACATTAACATTCCCGTTAACCAATCCAACTAAGCTTAAACGGTTGTGCTAAGAGATGACAATAGTCGAATGGAAGATTCGAGTGGTTACGGATAAACCAGTATTTACGCATGAACGTAATAATTATTATATTTTTGTTTAAACACACTTTCTAATAACAGGGCGAGTGTCGAGAAGGGGATGACAGGTTTAGTGTAGATGACAAGTGGTAAAGTTTTTCTCGCAATGAATGCGGCTCTAATATATGTTTGTTCTGATAAGGAATAGAAACCGGACACCTTTCCTCATGAACGACAACACATCTACATATTGATTCCTAATCGAGAATATGAATCACCAAAGACGTTTCAAGGTGTTAGATCACGTGACTCGACCGTACAAGGACCATGGCATCAAAGAATACTATCGTAAACTAGCTACATAATGCTTCTGTGTTTCGTCTGGTGAGTCTACCTAGTCTGAACGATACCTTTCATCTTAGCCTCAGGGGTAATAGCGTATCTGCATTATGACTCCCTATCGAGCATAGAAACCATCAGGTGAACTGTTTTTTACATTTATCACACGTTATATCATATATATATATATATATATATATTTAATTACATTAAGAGCAACAAACGAGCACGCAGTTCACTTGATGGAAAATCATTCTTGCGGCCCATGACATCTACATTCATCCTAGACAAGGAATTATAATGCAGATGCGTTGTCAGCCTTGAGGATTGAGATGGAATGCTTCTCCATCAGTTACAAAGGTCTCCGGATCCCTACAAAGTTTTGAATATAATGATAAATAGTATGTTAAATATTTTTAAAACGAAAATGTTAGCTAAAAATCTTTTCCTCGATTTCTTTAAGAATTGTGTCGAGGGTTAAATCCAATATTAACAATGCGTCCGAACGCTAAAGGTAACAATGTTTACCGTACAGATACAACTATTGCGACAAATAATCCTCCATCAATACCGGATGTTGTGCAAACAACGTCGAAACGTGAAGCGACATAGATTCTTTATGATCGAACACTGTAAAATAATATCTAGTTTAGATCCACCTAAAGGAATGCCAGAGCCACATTTGGTCGGCACTTGTTTTAGCCGGGCTAAGACTACGCCCTTATAGAATTGCATCTCAGATGTAGATACAATGAGATGCGGCTATCATTTTCTATCAGGTTAGGTATATGCTCGTTTGCCACTCATAGTGGTGAATATTATAAAAAAGTCTACGGCTAGACTTTTTCCTCTCTCTCTAGACTCGAATACATCCATCGCGACATAGATTCATTTATAACCGAATAATTTTAAATAATATGTAGTTTACATGCTTATTCTTTTTGATTTGATGTGTCCCTGAAACCACTTGCCTTTCGGTAAACTGTCTCGTATGTAGCTATCAAATTTCATAAATAACCTTTTATTTTATAATATACCTAATTCATAGAAAACATAGTCGTTAGTACTGAGTTTATAAATATATAAGGTTACCCATAAATTAAAGGAAAGAAAAGAAGATATTCTTTAATTGACAACAACCCCAATGATGAATAAAACGCAACATAAATAGACAACTAAGAAAAAATAAATATACAACTTACATTAGGTCTTTACCTATGAAATTGCCGTTCTTCAGTATTGGTCATTTCAAACCAAAAAAAGTTTTGATTGGCTATGAATTCTAAATTCAAATTTATTTTGTTTTAAAAACAAGACATTCTTTTTACAAAGTCAGTCTTTTGTTTATTGATTAGCTTTGTATTTTCATACGATTCGTGTAATTATGGAATATGAGTTCCGTCGTGGCATCAACGCGGCACAAACGGCACGTAACATGAACAACGTTAACGGAGAGAACTTTACAAATGAACGCACAACCCGTTATTGGTTTGCCGGTTCCGTTCTGGAAATGATGATTTGAAAAATGAACCTCGTGGTCGTCCAGACAATTCGGTCAACAATGATGAATTAAAGGCAATTGTTGAAGCTGATTATACTCAATCTACAGCCGAGCTAGCAGCAGCTTTTGATGTTAACATCAAAACAATATTGGTCCATTTGCGACAAATTGGTAAGATATAAAAGCTTGATAGATGGGTGCCCCGCGAACTTAACGATCGCCAGTGCAACGTACTCGTTGAAACCTGCCTCGTGCTGCTCAACAGGCACAGAGATGAAAGAATTTTGAACCGAATTGTTACGTGCGACGGTGTGATTCATGACAGTTTTTTACCAAGCGGCATGAGCATTACTGCAGATGTGTACTGTGAAGAACTGAAGACAATGATGGAGAAGCTCGCACATAGTTGGGATTGGAAGCTCTCCCTCATCCACCGTATTCACCAGAACTTGCACCCACAGACTATATGTATTCCAAAATTTGGACAACTTTTTAGTGGGAAAAAAATTCAATTCCAGAGAGGCAGTACAAAATGCCTTTGAAGAGTTTGTTACCTCCCGTCCAGCTGATTTTTACAAGAAGGGCATCAATAAACTACCACTGCGTTGGCAAAGATGGATCGATTACATGGGTGATTACTTTGAATAATAGAAAATAAAAAAGTTTGAAAAAAAAGACTTATTTCATACAAAACGGCAATTTCATAGGTAAACCTATTATTTAGGTCAGGTAGGTATAAAATCTTTCAGCATAAAGTTCAGGTAAGACATTAAACATTGATTCCCGAAAATAAACGGTGGGATTTGTTCAATCTTTACTCTATTAATAGCTATAAAAACGATAGAGTAAAGATATAATAAGAGATATAATAATAAAATAAATATTTATAATGATCTATTTATTTTATTTGTTTTAACAAAGTCCACAGCATGTATGCACACTACATAATCCACCTTGATATAAATAGATTTTTATCGATTAATAACCTAATATTAGACAAATAGAACTTAAACATGAGAGAGGTTTATTTTTGTAGTTTATTTTAAATGATATTTATATGCATGTAACAGTGTGTTGTGTGTGCCTATGTATCTGTGATCTGTCATGTTTGTGATGATTAATCGGCCATCTTTTGAAACTTACAAGTCCTCTTAATATTTTCCTTGTAAAATGAAAGTTATTATTAAGAGTGGGTTTTAGGTAATAATATAACGATACCCGTTCCTTTCTAGATAGTTTATTTCTTTTTACAAATTCATTACGAAATTTAACTCCTATCAGGGCTCATAAAATTAAAATTCGATTCATAGAACGTATTTCGTCTGCGTCTATAGTTAGATACCGCGCAGCTTGTCGTAAATATTCCTCTCTTATCGAATTTATGGCTCTCGCAATGTGCGCACTTTGTTGTTTGACATTTCCATTTTGTTAACTTTTTCGCGTGTTTAATTGTGGATTTCCTGCATTTAACGACCATGGCGTGGCTGAAACATTGTGTCTGTCACATATAACTGATAAAACTTTAATTTACGACGACGCAAGTTGCAAATACGCTCCACGATTCAATGACACCCGTTGAATAATTTTCGACTTTGTAACGTTGCTATGTGATTGATAGACTATACGTCAGCAGGTCGACAGTAAAGGCCACCCTCATAAGGTTTCAGCTGTATTTTGTACGGGAAATGATGAGAAGTGCTGATACAATTGATGCTGATGTTGTATTGATATGAAAATTCTTTATGTATTGTTACGGTTAACATTTTCGCATATTAAAACATAATGTAAAGTCAATTATATATTTTATTTACATGATTTTATAACCTGTAAGCATTTGATATAAAATTAAACGGCGCGAATGTCAAATTGACAACCGAGTGGCTAGAAAGCAAATGACCAAAATATTTGCTGTATAACCATAAATATATTGCTTTTTTTGTCTTGTTTAATTCATAAATTATTATTAAATCAGCTGGATATGATTCCATTCAGAGGATAAAAAACGAAGTTACATTTATGCCTGAATTGTATGTTATTCCATGTTGTATGTAGAATAGCAATATATCAACGTTTAATAAGGAATTTATTATTATATCAGCGGAATTGTTTGCAATTTTAAAGCTTTTCTTGGTTTTTATATTTAAACATAAATAAAAAATATCTGTACCGACAAAAAATTTGACGTGATGCGCAAGTGTTTTGTACAAATTTTATAAAAGTTTAAATGAGGCCCTGAAAATATATTTTATCGAGGGATACGTACCACGTATGAACCTCCTGACATACCGTGTTTAAGTGTGAGGAATATATGAAGAAATATGATTACGACCTCACAGAGTTTTCGATCTGGTTATATTTCATTAAACAAATTTAAGAATGTAATGAGAAAGGTTGTCCAATCGAACTGCGACAAATGTAACGAGATTGATGACCTCGCCATCCTTAAGAGCTTCTCAAATTGGACGTTATTATTAAGTATTGTTTTTACCATTTGTATTATGTATAATTTAACAAACGTAATGTCTATCGGTAGCTGTCAGAATTTCTTTTTGCTAAGGCTGTACTGTTATTCGTGTTCTTAAGACTAGCGACAAATATTGCATATTTGGGAATTAGAAATGTATAAAACCATACTAAACTACATTATGATATGTATTAACAGAAATGGTGGTTACAGTGATACTTGAACTCGTTGCGCATAAATTTGATTGGACAATAGGAAACTCGACAACATATTGCCCACGCGTCGTATTACAGGCGAAATGTATTAAATTGAATTCCAATTTATATTTTCCATGTTTATACAAAAATTTTAAAAGCAAAATATAAACAAATAATGAAAAGTACCGTCGTAAATATTTATAAATTAAAAACTAAACAATCGAGCGCCGCTGTAACCATGACGCCCAATTTAAGATCTTTCAAGTATGACAACGAATCTTCATTGTAATTATTTATTAACAAAAAAATATAAGTAACGTACCGTGACTTCTTACAGTGTTTTGTTGACAATGGTGGAGCTCCACTGCAGTTTGTTCCTAGCGGCATGATTGAATGGGTTTGCTTGACCGGAGAAGAATCACGTACTCACAGAATACCAGCGGAATAGACAGCATTGCTGTATTTCCTTTCACGAATAGCATCCGAAGATAAATACTGGTGACGAGGCATTAAGAATGAATGTGGGTTTCATGGACTGCAGAAATCACTTAATGTGTTTGTCACCCTCAATACGGTAACAAAAGTCTGATGGTCACTTCTAGCCCGAGAGCTTTTACAGCTTCACCGGGTTGAAAGTTGGCCGAGAGCTAAGGGAACTCAGTCGAGACTTTTATTAATGGGTAACCAGCACAAGGGGGGGAGCCTCGGCTTGGACTGCTACATTGCGCAAGAAAGCGACTGACGCGAGGTTTCTTGAAAGGGCCGAACCTTACCTCGACCTTCTGACGGATTAACTTTTTTAAAAGTCAAAAGTCTTCTTACGGATCCGATATTCTTACGGATTGTAAGCTCATTTGTTATCTTTATAATATAAAGATATATAATATATAGATATCAAATACTCTCTCAATATTTATTAAATGTGTTATTACGCTATTTCGGTCACACAAAAATTATTAGTCTTTACGGTCTTTACTGAGTAACACGGCCAATAGTCCCATTCCGCTAGATTTATAGCCGAACTGACGTTTTAACGATAATTCTTATTTACGAGTATTTATGTGTATTTATGCGCATTTACGGGCACCGAGAAAGGCGGCCGGTTTAATTGTCGAATAAAATTGAATTTACTGTCGCTGATTTACGGACGTACGCCGCGATACGCGTGTCGTTTATGGCCATTTATGATTTATACGTGGCGGAAAATAGGACGTCGGCCATTACGGTTCGTTACTTTTTAAATGCGCATGCGTTTGTCGTGCTTGCTTGCTTTCTTATTTATGCCCACTTAAAAACTAGAGTATTCTTAATTTGATTTCCTTAATTTCATTTGTTTGAAATTTAATGTAGTTATGAAGAGATGCTCAAACAAACGCAACATGCGAACGAAAGCACAAACACAAACACACACACCCCACAAAAAAATAAACACACACACAAAAGCTCAAATGCACATAAACAAATGCAAAACGTTTACGAGGTTTGTGAGCTTATATTAACTTACCTATGTTAAATACTTAAGCATTATCTTATTATTACAATATCTTGTCATTGTTTAAAACGTACTCTAATTTGTTTTGTGTTATATATCGTAGTACGATAAGTACTTAGGGCTTATTGGTTAGGGATTCCTATTTTAAGTAGCATCAGTTCTTAATCTAGTATATACAATCATAAGTATAGCATATAACAGATATTTTGAATTATATTAACTTACCTATGTTAGATACTTAAGCATTATCTTATTATTACAATATCTTGTCATTGTTTAAAACGTACTCTAATTTGTTTTATGTTGTATATCGTAGTACGATAAGTACTTAGTGCTTATTGGTTAGGGATTCCTATTTTAAGAAGCATCAGTTCTTAATCTAGTATATAGAATCATAAGTATAGCATATAACAGATATATTGAATTATATTAGTAAAAAAGTAAACTCTTTGTAACCTTGTCACTTTGTTTCGATGTTCTTCGTTTACAGGGGAGCTCAACAGTGATCCAGCCGCTCTTCGTGCCAGCATCGCCGTTGTCTCCCTACTCAACGGGCCCCTGCTAGCGAGTCTGTTCCGTTAAAGATGTAGAGGTCAAAAGACCTACAGCATCAAAAATACACAAAAAATATATATATCTTAATAAATAAATAGGAATGCTAAAGTATACGCCTAAATACTGAGGTCAAATGCCTTCTTTCTAGCCATTGGTACTCCGATCTATTCAACTCACCACGCGTTGTACAGTACTGTTCAATTAATATTTTATGCTAATAGTTTGTTCAAGTACGTACAGGGCTATACGGCTCTGAATGTTAGGCATCAGAAAAAACGGGTGAAGGAGACACTTTTATTAAGCTGAAATAAGAATTTCGAGATATGTTTAGTTACTAGAATGTATTAGAATGAATACATAAAACTAAGTTTCAAAATTACACCTGTGACGAATTATCAGCCTGGTATTGTATAGAGATATAAGTCATATTGCTGGGGAATAATGTATATGAATATTAAAGAATGCAATGCAAAAGGAAGACATAAAAGAGATGGACGGATTTGTTTAAAATTATATGAATGTAATGAGAATGGATGTCCAATTAACGATAAAACGAATAAGACGTACAATCCTGCCTTTTATAAATACGTCGATATATAAACCAGTAAATTTCACCTTACATCCGTCACAATATATTCATGCTACTACTAATTCATAACTAAGTAACACATAAAATTACAAATAATAGCCACTGTCGATGTTTCTTTTACGCATCAATAGTAAAGATGTAGCGATATGAATAGATAAGATATCTTTTAGAAATACGTCGATATATAAACCAGTTAATTTCACCTTACATCCGTCACAATATATTCATGCTACTACTAATTCATAACTAAGTAACACATAAAATTACAAATAATAGCCACTGTCGATGTTTCTTTTACGCATCAATAGTAAAGATGTAGCGATATGAATAGATAAGATATCTTTTATAAATACGTCGATATATAAACCAGTAAATTTCACCTTACATCCGTCACAATATATTCATGCTACTACTAATTCATAACTACGTAACACATAAAATTACAAATAATAGCCACTGTCGATGTTTCTTTTACGCATCAATAGTAAAGATGTAGCGATATGAATAGATAAGATATCTTTTAGAAATACGTCGATATATAAACCAGTTAATTTCACCTTACATCCGTCACAATATATTCATGCTACTACTAATTCATAACTAAGTAACACATAAAATTACAAATAATAGCCACTGTCGATGTTTCTTTTACGCATCAATAGTAAAGATGTAGCGATATGAATAGATAAGATATCTTTTATAAATACGTCGATATATAAACCAGTAAATTTCACCTTACATCCGTCACAATATATTCATGCTACTACTAATTCATAACTACGTAACACATAAAATTACAAATAATAGCCACTGTCGATGTTTCTTTTACGCATCAATAGTAAAGATGTAGCGATATGAATAGATAAGATATCTTTTATAAATACGTCGATATATAAACCAGTAAATTTCACCTTACATCCGTCACAATATATTCATGCTACTACTAATTCAAAACTACGTAACACATAAAATTACAAATAATAGCCACTGTCGATGTTTCTTTTACGCATCAATAGTAAAGATGTAGCGATATGAATAGATAAGATATCTTTTATAAATACGTCGATATATAAACCAGTAAATTTCACCTTACATCCGTCACAATATATTCATGCTACTACTAATTCATAACTACGTAACACATAAAATTACAAATAATAGCCACTGTCGATGTTTCTTTTACGCATAAAGATGTAGCGATATGAATAGATAAGATATCTTTTAGAAATACGTCGATATATAAACCAGTTAATTTCACCTTACATCCGTCACAATATATTCATGCTACTACTAATTCAAAACTACGTAACACATAAAATTACAAATAATAGCCACTGTCGATGTTTCTTTTACGCATCAATAGTAAAGATGTAGCGATATGAATAGATAAGATATCTTTTATAAATACGTCGATATATAAACCAGTAAATTTCACCTTACATCCGTCACAATATATTCATGCTACTACTAATTCATAACTACGTAACACATAAAATTACAAATAATAGCCACTGTCGATGTTTCTTTTACGCATAAAGATGTAGCGATATGAATAGATAAGATATCTTTTAGAAATCCGTCGATATATAAACCTGTAAATTTCACCTTACATCCGTCACAATATATTCATGCTACTACTAATTCAAAACTACGTAACACATAAAATTACAAATAATAGCCACTGTCGATGTTTCTTTTACGCATAAAGATGTAGCGATATGAATAGATAAGATATCTTTTATAAATACGTCGATATATAAACCAGTAAATTTCACCTTACATCCGTCACAATATATTCATGCTACTACTAATTCATAACTACGTAACACATAAAATTACAAATAATAGCCACTGTCGATGTTTCTTTTACGCATCAATAGTAAAGATGTAGCGATATGAATAGATAAGATATCTTTTATAAATACGTCGATATATAAACCAGTAAATTTCACCTTACATCCGTCACAATATATTCATGCTACTACTAATTCATAACTACGTAACACATAAAATTACAAATAATAGCCACTGTCGATGTTTTTTTTACGCATCAAAAGTGAAGATGTAGCGATATGAATAGATAAGATATCTTTTAGAAATCCGTCGATATATAAACCTGTAAATTTCACCTTACATCCGTCACAACGGTGATATCATTATGTGGCATTCAAAGCACGCAACCTAACTGCTGGATTATCATATAAACACGTTCTCTACAAGCCATTACGTCCCCAAATGCTTTATAGCGGGAATATTTATAAATGCAGAATGTTCCTTAAATGGCGAATACTGCCCATACATTTCTGTGTCGATAGTTGTGATCCAAAAACACTGGTAACATTATGGATATGGTATATACATTATAATTTTATTTTTATTTTAAAAATATACTATCTATATTTTATTAGACAGTCGCATGGTCGCATGGACAGTTAGAGTACCTGCCAATTGCGTCCTTAGTCTTGGGTTCGATTCTCAGGCGAGGAACAATTTTTGTGCATAACATATCGTTGGCTTTCAAATCGTTTGTATTGTATGTTTGTCCCGTAGCACTGACACTGCATCTATACCTTTCTCCGGTCTTATTGCACATACATTACAACGGAATAGGGAAGGTTACAACGAATCTTCTGCGCAGTTGATGTCATCCAGCAATAAGCAGAAGATATCGATGTGGTCGAAATCCAGACCAGGAGGACATTATCATAAATTGTTTTTCATAGAATAGGTGGCAAATGAGCATGCAGCCCATCCGATGGCATGTGATCGCCGCCGCCCATGAACATCAGCAACACCAGAGGAGTCGCAGATGCGTTGCCGGCCTTTAAGATAGGTGTACGCTTTTTTCATGAAAGTCCCTATTGCTTGCGCAATTATGAATTAAGTATTCTTCTATGTATAATTATGGTTTTAATCCTAAATTTCATGCTATTTTATACGATTTCTAGATTATGCTTAACTATTCTTGGATGAGGAAAGCTTTAAACTGATTTGAAAAAAGGCGTTTCTTAGGTTGAGCTATATGTCTGTTTAATATTCATATTTATTATTCGTAATATTCATATTATGCAAGTCTGTGTCCATATATGAATTTTGCATTTATATTATTTATAATATAAATATTATTATAACTTCTAATATAAATATTTTGTAATAACCCTTCCAACTCCATTACAGATTCACTATAACATGATTGTGATTCTACTTTACCGATAGAGAAGTATTATTATCAATGCAGAAAGCACCAAATTGATAGACATAACTATGATCTCTAACATTATAACAGCTCTATTTTATATTGTACTAATGTAACTCATAGTTTATTTTACTGTCGCATCCAATGCTGTCTGCGCAATTATACATCAATGTGGATATCAAGTGCCGGGCATGGCTGAGCCGTGCGATCGCTCCATTGCTATTTTAATTGATATGTCTCGGCCGTTTCACAGCCAATACCAATTAAAGCCTAGTGCCTGTCCGGTCCTCACGCAGTGAAATTTGACGGCGATTATCCCTCCCACACGTTTATCCCGTCTGACATGTTCGACGTATACAATTCACTTTCCTGCTTTGTTGAGTTTTCGTGAATGTTTGCTAAGATAGCCAAAGTTATACATACAATGTTTGAGAAGTTATGTCGATGTAGGAACCAGAGTTATGCCTCTAGTTACTGCTAGTTCGTGAGAAGAGATAGACGCCTGATCGAATCGATCGAAAAAATAAAATCGTATCCCTTATGTTATGATTAAGTGTACCACGAAAAGACCTGACGACATTAGGAAGTAGGCGACTCACACTGAGAGATGTGGTTAAGGGTTGTAGACCTCCGTCGCTAGTTTCCAAGTTAGTACAGAAACGATGAGGAGTTTCTATGTAGGAAGTATGACAGTAAAATAGGCGGAAAAATATGATTCCAGATTTCCTAACGATAAGGTGAATGTCGTGTTTGTAAGAGATGGAATGAAAGTAATCAAAAGCTCGATAGGAAGGGAGGAAGGGTTCATAGACCTTCCACACCCCTGCTGGGTAATGCCGGTGCAAATTTGGGGGAGGTTTTGTATGCATGTGGCTGATTCCATAGTGCTACATATACGTCAGAGACGGAGGTCTATGTTCTGGGGTAAATTAGAGATGGGCTGCCGTAATTATGAAAGAATAATATTAATATATAAAATCCTTAACACTATATGCTTGATAATATCAATATGATATATTATCAAGCATATGTTAAGGATTTTTTTTGCTAAGAGACATTGTAGACAGATGTCAATGCCCACGTAGAGAGAAGTAGTATTGAATTTGATAGGGTACGGACGTGACGATTTTAAAAGTAGTTTCGGTAAAGGAATATATAAATCATGTAACGTAATACAGCAGAATATGATGCTTGATATTATTGCTAGAATCATATGCTGTGGTATTCTTTCCATCAGATAGATCCTCCATTAAATAATACTTTGCGCTCTCTGTGTGGTCAACCTTAGTCAAGTCAAAATACGGATAATGAAGAGTATTTAGCTAATCATCAGAAATTAAACATTCATAAACACTTTTAAAGTATTTATGTTTATGTTTGCATACATAAATGCTTTTTGAACGTTTCGAAGTTTTCACAATCACAATTTAATTTCAGAAACAAATGCAACCTTCGATTAAATTTTAACTGGTTCCGTATCTTAACGGTTTTTATATCATTTACTCTTAATAACGCGGGATCGGGTGAGTCAACTTGTGATGCGATGAGATTTTTATTGTGTGCCGCTTGTTGCTAAATGCCCGTTTGGCGCCGAGTAACGCGTCACTGGGGGATCAGTATCAAAATTATGACTCCAGTTACGTTAATGTTGGCTAATGTTGTATATTTTATATTGGATTTAGTATTTTTGCAGAATCAGAAATGTAATCACAAGTATATTACCTCACCTTCATCTATATTGCGGCTGGAGTATAGTAAGTATGAATCCACTTAAATTTGTAAGGTAAAGGTCTCGTTGTAGCATAATGCTGTTGTTTTTTATATGGTGAATAAAACCAACACCTCAATTACTAATAAAACTATATTTTCGTCTCTAGCTCTTAGTTATTATTTAGCAAGGATGAGCAGAAATGTCTTATGTCTATATTTAAGTAACATAATGTTTTTATGATTTTTTTTCCATGGATGACGGTCTATTGTTCCCAGTAATTACTTACGATCTGGCGAACTGTTTTTAACAGCCTTATGGTAAATGATAACTGTGGCCCACGGCGTCTACATCTATTCGTAACAATGATTCACGATGTTGATAGATCTCTACACAGCACACAGCTGGGTCATTCAACAATTTCGCCATGGTATTCTCAGATTGCGTGATCTTTCCTCATACATGTTGCAACTTACTTTCATAATACCTTCTATTATCGTATCATTGACCCAAAGGACAACTAGATTTCCTATACCCTAAAAGAACTGGATCTATGAAGCCATTTGATGTATTGAACATAGTCAGTGTCAAAAAGCGTACACTGAATTTTAAAGACAAGCCGTTATTCTATTGCTGTAACTTTAAAAACACCAAAACCGTTTCTAGTTAGGTATATGTATGTACTGTAAATGTGTAAGATCGTATTAGTTAATGGTACATTATTTTATTACTTCTTTTCAAGTCATAGTTTTCAGCAGAGTTCTTTCGGCATACTGTAGAGCAAAAGCTTTAATATGAGCTTTCAAAATTCCTTTATAATTTTAAAAGAGAAAAGGGCACGTACGCGGTATGCAAGAAAGAGGGTGCAATGTCTATATGCATGCATGTCTGAATAAAAGTTATCTGCGTATGTTATGTTGACATTTTCTTGTTATTGTAAAGAAGTTAATCTACAAATTATTATTCATACAATTGTGCAATGCAAGCTGAGGTCCCGAACCACGGTTCTCGAAGACAACCAGTCTATCAGTCACCTGATCTAGTCGATGCAAATTTATAGTGTAACGTATGGTGTATGTCGGGGTATGTCGGGTAAAACCTGGGTTTTTTTCAATTCTTATTTGTCAAAACAATATGTAGATAATATATAGATATATAGAGTGTATCGTAATCGCGGCCAAGACGAGCGACATACATACATTCTTGTCGTTATCGTTTCGTATTCGAAAGGCTAAGCCATAAGATCGAAGCAGAGGTTTCGGATTCAGATTTAAAGATAATGAAATGTTCAGATCCAGGACAAAAATGCACTACGAACATTCATACACATACGATGACAGCAGTTTATTCGTATTTTAATTTCCTGTTTTGTTCTTAACGAGTTCGTGTTGAACACATTTTTTATCGAATTAATTGTAAGGTGTCGCATTAGACGAGATGGTAAGTAATTACTACAAATAATAGGTTTTCATCCGTCTATGATAAAGAATTTTTGTTTCCTAATTTTTCACTACTTGTGGTGCATCGACATCTATATGCATTCTTAATTAAGATAGAAGAAGCATTATGCTTTTACCTGTTGGAAATCAGCGACATCGTTATACTGCCACATTTAAGTGCCTCATTCATGTTAAAAGCTCTGTGTAGGTAGCGTGATACAGGAAAAAAAGGTGATTGTGCGTTCTTACCTGTGAAGGTACCACGTAGTATGGGAAAACTATGTTACTAGTTTAATGTGTGCTAATTTAAGGAATTTTCTAGCACTGTTTCGTGCTGTTAATATTGAGATGAATGAATTTATTTGTTCTGCTCTCCAACTTTCAAGTTTTAGAAATCTTTCAAGTAAACGATCAAAAATCACCTTTCGAATGCTTACAAATATTTTAATTGGATCTTTATCTTAGTTCTACATTGTATATTACAATACAAAAACTTCTAGGTAATTGGGCCATCTCAGATCTTCTCAGATTCTGTTTACGGTTCATTTTAGGATAATTTAAGATATAGATAAGAGAAGAAGACGATAATTTAATATTTCATCTGTTTTAGCTCATCTTCAACGTTTGCCTTTCACTTTCTTATATTCCTTGATTTAACTACTTTTAATCAAATGATTCACCATTTTCCTGAATATTTGATTTACAAATTTCAATATCAGAGTAACTGATCCGCTTTTCGGATAGTTCCATTCTTCACCATCCTCTTTGCGAGACTAGATTTTTATACAACAAATTTATCCCAATTACCATCGGATATGTATTCAGATGCTAGTAATAATTCATTTAAGCGTTTGGATTGTGATGGGATAACGTTGTGATTTCTTACTACTTAACAGATGATGATGAAATATGTTCTTTTAATCACACAATTGATATAATAAAAAAGAGCTTTTGTTAATTTAATATGTACTCGTAATACACACTAAAAAACATTTTGTTGTTATTTCTATATAATAATTTGTCTCTAAATTGCTGAGATTCGTTTTCTTGTTTGTCTCTGGCTGTGTTTACCAAACATATATATATAAAGATATAAAGCTTAATTTTAATCATGGTAAGAGAATTTTCGTATTGTGATTTGGCTGGTTTGCGAGGTTGCTTAGTATTTAAAAGCGAATATGCTTATTTTTGGTAAGTAAAGCTGAAATATAATTAGTAGATGATGGAACGATGGATGATGAAAGATGTTGATTAACATCAACACTGTGTGAGGTACGATCAAGTCTCTTGTGTTTATACGGTCTTACTCAATGTCGGTTGTCAAACAACGGAATCTGTCCCACGTGTTCGCCTGACACAAACCACACACCCGAAATCTCATATAAACATCATTAATCGTATTTAAAAAAAAAGTCACAAACAAAATGGCCGTCTTGCCGTCACAGAACGCAACCGTCTGGACCCGGCACGTTATAATTATCATTTAAATTGTGCCCACTGCGTTACAACTTGACAGTTGACAAATGTAATGGCGATAGAGGGGCCGCTGACAGTGCTCCGAGAATTTTTATGTGCTCATATCCAGTGTTTTATACGAGCATGTCAACTCCCCTTTAGAACTCTGACAACTTTATATTCTACTCGCATTATACATTCATCAAGTTCGTATTTAGTTGAATTAATGTTGACATTCGAGTGAATTTTCTTTTCAAAACGGCACTGTACATTTAATTTTATTATAGAGGAAGACCGTGTCATTTCTGCTACTGAATAACTCGCGGCAGTCTTTTATTTTTAATGTAATAGAATTGATTATCGAGTGCGCTCAGAATAAACATTTTGATATACTTTGCACCGTGTGCACCGTAGTCAATGTTTTGCTCGTAAAACCGAACCGATACCTAATTGCGCTTATAGATGGTGTTCTATTTAATTTCCAGTTGATTGGTCAGTTTCGTGCCAAGCGGTTAGCTTGGCGGTTTTATTGTTATGAATTGTTTTATATAGTTCAATTCTTTTTGTCACGGCCCCAACTAGACATTTTTTTGTTATCGTCATATGCGTCGAAATGGGCCACATTAACAACAATTTACAATCTTATCTATTTGTTTTATTGGTGGGCATTTACAAGTTCTATCAATAAATCTAACTCGAATTCAAGAAGCTTTATCGTTTTTTCGACTCGAAACTTAAAATTATGGCTGACTATTATTAGTTGATACATTTTGGGTTGGGTTAGCGGTACCATTCTAATTTAGATGTTTTACTTTTTTAAATGTTTAATTTATATTTCAAATATATAATATAAATCCACAATTGTTTTAGAAAAGGTTAATGTTTAACCCCTTAACATTTGATCTATAGCAAAATTGTATTTTTCGAGTGACTCAATAACAACAAATGAAAGAACAAATAGGGATTAGCTTTACTTTTTAGTTGTGTTATAGATATCGTAGCCAGAGTAATATGTTGCAAGGTTAAATCTTAATTAAAGGTAATATTTTTTATTCCATTTTTATTTTGTTAGTTTGTCTCTAAGACGCTTAGTGTGCAGCCAACCGAGTTCTGTATTGTTGACATGGCACTCGAAGCTTCATCTGATCTTCAATCATATGCATTATATTGGTTGCGAGTTTCAGAATGAGGTGTTCTTTAATATATCCTATATGTAAATTATTAGTTGCCACCAACGAGTTTCATATGACAAGTAGAAAGTCATTGTGTGGATTTTATTTATCTTTTCTATATATTACTTAAACATTCAATGTCAATAGCCTAATGGCTTAGGGTACGGTCTGCGAAACTTAAGGTCGTAGGTTCGAATCCACCATTCGACCATTGTCGTGAACCATCTCCTAGCACAAGCATTTTCAGCTTAGTTGGAGTGGTTAACCGGAATGTTAGTAAAATTAATATTCTTTAAAAAAAAATATTAATAACTTCTCAATTTAACGTGAATACATAATACGTCACATGACATATCAAAGCTCCAAGAATTCTGCCACATTTTATCATACTCTAGATCATCCATATACATATATTACATCAGATTTGATAATCCAAAAACCCTCATAAAATAACACCGATTAATTTATTTCAAAGATGGCCTGTGTAGTTATTGAAATGAAAAAGAAATATACATTTCGAAAGAAAATAAAGATTAAGAGAATTCTGTGATTAATAAAACAAATTATAAGCAAAACAAACCTAGTAGACATTAAAATACTATGAGCTCTTTCCACATAGGTCAGACCATAAATTAATAATTAAAAGCGGACGGTAGGCCCGGTAAATTATAGATATCAGGATGTCAAAACCTGTCTTAATGACCATGACCGCTATAAAGCTCTGGAACGTCGGAAACCTTAAAAAGTTAATATTAATAGGGATAAATCTAATTTTAGGAATTTACTGTATATGCTATGAAAATTATAATATGTTTTTAGAAAAGGTAATAAACCTACGGTGCAGTTACGACATCGATTACTTCAAATGGTATTGATTGGTAGATAATGATATTGGGCATTATGTCCATCTTTGTTAATCTTATAGTAAGGGCACATACAGTATAAATAAATAAAAAATTGGTAGTAGTTACCATCTTCATACCGATCCACTTGTCTGTACTAGAAACCATCTTAAATCAATTCACGTAACCTCAATAAAGATGCACTTAATTGTCGTTCCTGAGGACTGAGATGGAATACCCAGAACTCGGTCTAGATCCTCTCTACTTACTACAAGAAACAGCAGCGTTATAATGCTATTGTTAGCTGCGTCTAGAAACAAGCTGCCGCGTGGCTCTATATTTACCTTATAGGTTGAACTTTGGATCGTTTGCTTATTTTATAAGTGTTGAGTATTTTATATTTCTTTTTTAAAGAATAGTTGGCAAGCGAACAAGCAGCATACCTGATGGTAAGTGATTACCACCGTCTATGTACATCCGCAACATCTGATGAGTCGTTTCTTGAAGCTCCCTAAGTCGTATCGTCGATTCGGAAATACCGTTGACTATAGCTGATTCCACAGAGTAGTTATGTGTGTATAAATTTTCGTACAAAGCGCACGGTGGTAGATTCGACCATCGAGATGATGAGGATGAAATTTTGAATTCGGTCGTGATGATATGATGTTTGAACTCAGCGATGAAATAAATCCGAACAACTTCTCAGAATACTCCCCATGGTAAATTCGGTAATAAATGCATAGAGATGCAATATCAATTCGCAATTCTGGTGAATCACGCCAATCGGAAAGTACCTGGTCATCAAGGATACGAGTCGATCTTTATTGAATGCGGTCAAATGGAAGCAGCTGGTACTGGGCACCCCAGTGATGAAAATAGTATTCCATGTGTGTAGACATAAAATACTGTCTAGCTTTATTAAGTACGCCCAGTGTTTTAGAGGCCAATTTGGCCTTACCGTACATGTGACCGCGGCACTGATCATCACTCGACATGTCAACGTCAATGATTCCAATACTAGCTGAAGTAGAAAAGGATGTTTTTTTAAAAATTAGGAAATGTGACAAAGGGATTCTTTTTAACGGCGAACGCGCAAACTTGCGTCTAGTCCACTTATAAACTTGGGTTAATGTCATATTGTATCCCGAGTACGACGAATTGATGGATTACATATCTCTAAATCTTTTATTTATATATATTTTAGATATATATATATATATATATATATATATATATATATATATATATATATATATATATATATATATATATATATAAATATATGTATATATATTTTAGATATATATATATATATATATATATATATTTATATCACCGTCGTGCACGCAGATAAGTCACAGGTTGTGAAGAGTTGAAGTAACCTACGATTAGATGCTTACTATTGAGCTCCTTAATATACCAAAATAAAGTTTATTTTTATTACTTTAGTATTAAGTATCCATAACGACGACCGCGTGGCGTAGTGGTCAGAGTTCCAGGCTACTGTGAGGCAGATATTGAATTCGTGTCCCAGTCGTAGAACAATATAGATATGAATGTATAACGTATATATAGTGATCTTGTCACTGCTTATGAACCTACCAGCAACCTTATTTTTTGCTTTTTATTAAATTGAGAGTAACAAACGAGCACACAGTTCACCTGATGGCAAATGATTCCTGCGGCCCATGACATCTACATTCATCCTTGACTAGGAATCATAATGCAGATGCGTTATGATTCCTAGTCAAGGGACAACCCTTGAGGACTGTGATGGAATGCCTCTTTACCAGTAATAGAGGTCTCCGGATCCCTACACTCACTAGACGAAACATTGCAGCATTATGCTGCTATTTTACGCTGGTCCTACCCCGATCTAGCAGACCTATTCATTCTGCAGATAGAAAAAAACTGCAGTGTAACTCTACCACTGTCAAAAACCTATTGCACATACTTTACATTGCACTACTGAAAAGAATAACAATTTGTCTTGTGTTTGCGGAAATGGTTACGATACTATATTATATCCTGCATAGTTGATGTCGTATTGTGATAACCAGAAGGATATCTGCTTGCGCCTGTTGAGCAACTGCATTCGATTCATTTTTAAGTTGCGTAAATATGTCCATATATCCCAATATTGATCTCAGCTTCATTGCCTTTTCATACAACAAAGGCGTATTTCTAGAATTTTGCTTGTTCTTTTCTCCATTTTATATGATCCGTAGCCACCTTAAAGATAAATACAAATATTTCTTTATCTCATGACAGCCTTTTTCGATCTTCGTTTAGTAACAAAATCTATATTACAGCTCACTTTACCGGTTTTTTTTCAAATTCATTTACTGTCCGAGCTACATTACTTTGGAATAACATCAGGAAGGTCAGTTAAAAAAATTGTGTCTAAATTTTGGTTCGTGACTACTTACTCAAGTGACCAGTATTCAGATCCGATCATCATCCACATATAGATTTTTCTGGTAGCTGCCGCTATTTTATTGTATTTACTATATACATATTATGTATTTAATATCTATATATGTATGTATTAATTAATTAATTTATTTTATACTAGCTAATCTTAGTTTTTTCATTTTATTAATTAGTTTATTGCTACACCTATCACAATATCTCACCACACCTTGAGTTGGTGAGAAAACAGAGAATGCCTTTAGCATTAAGTCCGTCCTACGTGAAACTTTAACTTTGTTAAGGTGAATGCAATAATGAGTAAATAAATATCTGCGTAGTTGAAATAGACCAGAAAGGCATGATCATAATTCAAATAAAAGGAAAACTTCTTGCTCACCTAGTTAACGGTGAGCAAGAAGTAAGCTATACAGCCAATAAAACGATCATAACACTTTATTGCACGCAATGACTGAACCTTTGAGTTATAAATTTACTCCCCTTTATATCTAATAGACCATTACGGCAACAAGCCATTGGTATCGACATATTTTGATCGTTTATTCTTATCATTTGGACATAAGGTAGCAATTTTATTAGGTTTTGATAAAAGTTATTAGAAAAAAGATACAACTTTGATGGTCAGAGTAACGGGTACGATCGATACGATAATCTTAAAATGGTGAGTATCGTGATATTTGTTAATGGTCGTCATCATATGAGACTATTATTTAATCCACTATTGGTCTTCGATGACCACTGATTCTCAGGAAGCATCTCTATGATTTTTTTATCGAATTTACCATTGGGAGTGTTCTGAGTTATTCGGATTAATTCCAACCGCAGAGTTAAAACATCACGAAATGACAATTCAACATTTCTTCCTTATATGCGAATCCTCTGGTATTGTGGATGTCCTTGGGCAACTTTAATTACTTATTTCAGGTGAGCTTACAAGATTGCCACCTATTAAAAAATATATATAAAAAAGCATGATCCGGAGGATTTATTTTGGTGTATTGAGGGAAAACGAGAACACAGTTCAGCTGATTAAGATGACAGCTACATACATCTTCGATAAGGAATCATAATGAACATGCATATCACTGAGGACTAACATATAATGTCTCTTGATACTAAAAAGATATAATGTGTCTTACCAATAACAAGGATTCCTACACTCACCAAATTAAATGAAGAAACATAAAGCTGCTATTTTAATCTGATATTGTGCGAATGTCCATCCCATTCAATTAGCAGATAGAAGCACGCTGCAACGTGGGTCTACCACAGTCAAAATCTTTAGTGGAGCTAGCCAAGTCACAAAACTATGACCTGCACTAAATAACCTTTTGGATTTAGTAACAAATCCAACAATTACTAGAAAATCCATTGTATGGCAACACAATGCGTGCAGATTAAGTCATGGTTGTGGATTATTTCTTTGCCAACAGTTACAAGTTGCACTAATTACGATACCGATCCTCTGAACATATTGACGGATTTCAATTAGGATCAAATTAAGCACTTTGGCTTACTGAAATTCGTCAATACCTTCGGAGGATCTGAATAAACTCGGGAAAGTCGTTGACCTTAACTTAATATACTTCGATGATGTTATTGACAGGATACGTGGATGTTAAGCCTTTATCATATTTTTTTTTTTAAGAATTATGTGAAATGAAACTAAAGGCGAAGCTGCTTATAGCTTATAAATATAAAATACGTGGGTTTAGAGGCTGTCGTCATTTACATACCTTATTTATCAATTTATAGTCGACCGCTACTAACACCCCTGTAGCGGGCCATCGATCAGTGCACCGATAACTTACCACCACCGATACCATCTCGCTCCATTCTCTGACGGTAAAAAGTTAGAACGATATTACAAATTCTGTCATGTAATCCGACACCTCGCTCGTCGAGCTAAAGATGCACTGGGGTCTCGTGTAAAGGATTTATATATAAATGTATTCTATACAGTTACAACGTAACACTTATAAACAGATGCAGAAATCTCTCATCTCAAGTCTTCTCTTGAAGACATTTTAACAATGGTAGCATTAGGGGACAATGGTAGAATACGTCATATATCCTCACCTCTGTGTGGGAGAAATAGCAGAATTACGCTGCTATGTTTCGTACGGTGAATGTAGGAATCCGGAAATCAATTATAGACAAAGACATTTCATCTCAGTCCTCAGGGATGAAAACGCATGTGCATCTTGAATTTTTGTGGAGGATGGATGCGATGGATGTGAAAAGAAATTTCCTGATCGATATGTTCAGCATGGTAGAATACGGAATGCAGACATCCGCAGTAGAACGAGGATGACTGACCTCAAAATATCAGCCATCTGAAGTGGTAATGGGCTGACCATTTATATATACATATAAAGGATTCGTCAATGACCACCTCGAACTGAAACTCGCAGTGTACGATGACCCTCCATTACATTGAGCTACGATCTATGCAAGTATGCCGATAGCGATGGATGCAGGTAGCTCAGGATCGTGCTTTGTGGTAATCTATGAGGCAGGCCTATGTTAAGCAGTGGAGTGTGAATAGCTGCTGCTGATGATGATGATTTCCTTTGATTATTACCAGAAGTGAAATTAAATGCCCGATAATGACGTATGCATTCCTCCAAACATAGTATTTCACATGTCATATTTTTCAATGTAATGTGTATGCAATAAAAAGAATAAGTATATACGCACAACTAAATACGTTAAACAAAAGTTTTTAATCGATCAGAAACAACTGACCCCAACCGAGGTTCCACCGCCAAAATGGGTCAGTCAGTCGCGTTCGTGCACACGGTCTAAGCCGAGACTCCCACTCGGAAATCCTTGTGCTGGTTACCCATTAATAAAGCTCTCCAAGCTCTAAGCGCTCGGCCACTTTTCAACCCTGTAAAGCTGTGAAAGCTCTCGGGCTAACAGTGGCCATCAGCCATAAATAAAAAGAATCAAAAGTTAAAATATTACACCTTGAGTAAGACAGGAAATGCGACGCAAAAGTCGAGATTTTAAAAACCAGATGTACTCAGTGTGCCACAGCCGACACAGACCGACAAACAAACCGGTGTCGATAATAATCGACGGGTTAGCGCGTAAATATCGCGGTGATCGTGTTGATAAACCGCTACCACTCGCCCGTTCACCTCACCCGCGCCCGCTGCCGCTGACGCCTACGCCTGCTTTATGTACCAGTTTGGATCTCGATAATATAACGATTTATCGCAGAGAGCCGGTAGTTGGGATTATATGGCTACTTGAGTGTTTCCACCAAAGATTCGGTAGAGTTAACCCTTAAATTTTTAATAATTTTTGGATAATCCGTAAAGATTATAATATATTACAGTATAGTGCTGGATAAGTTTCCCACATCTAAGCATATCGATCACTGTATTCATTGTTGTATGTAAACGACATAAGAGTTGATTAATGGATTAATAAAAAATGAGAGAATCTATATATATATATATATATAAAACTGCCGAAATAACGAAATAGCAGTTCTATATTACAATAATTATTATTAATATTTGAATTCCAAAGGATCTTTGGTGTTGTAACTTTTGCCTCCAACATACTGGACTGAATCAATGCCTTATTATTAGTATGATAAAAACCAATTGAAGAGTTTTTGATAATAGTTCATGTTTATACGTATAAACTGCAAGAAAAACTTACCCATGTTACTGATGACGAGAAATTTCATCATAGTCCTCAGGAGTGTGAACCCATATGAATTGTGATTCCTTATCGAGGGTGAAAGTGGGTATCATGAGCTACAAGAATTACTTTTACAAACGAGCACACAGTTTACCTGATGGCAAGTGATTCCTGCGGCCCATGACATCTACATTCATCCTTTTTAAGGAATCATATGTAGATGCGTTGTCACCCTTGAGGACTTTAATGGAAAAGACAAAACACAGCAGCATTGTGCTGATATTTTACGCTAGTATTCTATTGGGACGTCGTCCTACCGCGGTCGAGCTGACCCATTCATGCTAAAGCAAACTGCAACGTAGCTTTGCATTTGTAGAAACTTACCATCAGATGAATTGTGTCCTCGTTTGTCAGCCTCATTACAATAATAAACCAATGTAGGTTGAGAGAGTGTCGAAAAGTCTAACAAGTAATGTTAAACTAACAAACATGAGTATTCATTAACTCTAAAGGAAGTATCGAAAGTTTCTATAATAGTGTATTAATTATACAGTTCCCCAACTGTGTCCTACGCACTTACAACCTTAGGTCGCCGCTGAGAGCTATTAATCGTGCAAGACAAAACACAGTTCCGTTAGTACTTCCCATTCTGGAGCTAATAAGTTACGAAGAGAAAGCCATCTTTACAAATTAACGGCATAAAGTATCAGTTTCGAATTTCTGTATTCAATCTGGTGAGTATCACCTGGTAATGAGACATACCATCGTAATCCTCCGTGACACTGTATCTATGTCTAGATTCTTTATTCATTATCGAAGAACGTCTGTAGGCAGTTATAACTAACCATGAGATGAACCGTATAGTTATTTTCCGCTCATACTTCTTTCAAACAATCACGTCTTCACTATTCTATACTTGAACAAATATTTTCTTTGGTTGGAATTCTCTGATACTACAACACTGTGGGCAGGTAAGGCGATGATATGGTTGAAATAACACCACTGGAAGTATCTGATCTTTGATCGGCAGTCAGTTAAAAAATTTGTCTGTTGAGATAGTTGCATCGAAATAGACATCTGATATACGAGTCAGTGATGTACGTAAACACAGTTTAGACCGAGATTTATGAATAACCACGAGATATACCGAGTAGTTGAATGAAAACATTGTTATAAACTAAAACTCGACATAGGAATAATGGCGCACCATAAAACTGGAGGTTTATGGACGATTTACATATATCACGGAATATACGGTCGAAGGAAATGTTTTGTTAGCGTTTTAAAAAATGGTTTGTTTTTACGATTTGGATACATTTGATGTTAACTGATTCGCATTAGGTTATTTATGTGCGCGTGCGTTTCTCGACGTACCTTCAAATTTGTTTATTTCGAAAATTCTCTGATGTTCGTGTGATCGCTCCGTCTGTCTATATAGACTCACGATAAAATACGCAATTATATAATGTTTATATTCATTCTAACAGCTACGTTATGTTTTTATGTATCTCAAACTACAATTTGATATAATAAACTGGAATAGGGTTAACGACTTTAGCAATTTTTCACACATACTGAATGTATTAGATGTCTTTTTATTGCGCATACATTTTAAAGAAACATTTATTTTGATTATTTATTTGCACAGATAAAATAATAAATTTACTTAAATAAATTACGTCAATTGTATTGGGTTAGTTGATAATTTTAGCGACTTGTGCGAATTTTTGTGAAAGTTATCTGAAATAGTTAAATATAGTCCGTTATGCAGAAAACATATTTAGTCGTTAACTCGTGACATATTTTTTTATTTTTACAAAACTATTTGTACTATTTCCATAACTAAGCCAAAAATAACTCTTTCACAATTCTTTAATAAACTCGAAATAACGTCGTGAATATATACGATGCAGGTTTCGTTTATTTTCAGAAATATGTCTACAAAACAAACTATGCCATATGGAAGCCTTTACTAAAATGCATTCACTTCTCGAAAATAAAACAGAAAGGTAGAAAGTAAAATAATAGGAATGATATCGATTCCAATTAAATAAAAAATATTAAAGTATCGACTATTCGGCATACCGAATGCTCGCAGTAAGGGTAATTCCTGCGGTTGTCCAAAACAAAAACAATATATTACTAGTCCATTTATTTAACTATTGAAATTTCATAGCCGAAATATGCAATATCCACAATAAAACCGTATTGTTATATTTACGAATCGTCAAAACTTTTATCGTCGATCCTTACCAATTACGGGACCACTGTGGGCTTTCGATGTGCAAAAACTTTAGAATTTATTATGCTACTGCTAAGATTAATGAAATTGACATTTGGACATTTTAATTGATATGACATTTCCTTCTCCATTATTTGAAACTTATAAGAATGTACAGCTGCTACACCTTTTGTGTTTTTAACCGTTAAAGTTACTGATATACTTCACTATTTTGACCACAGGGATATCTTCTAGAAATAAGTATAAAGTGTGTAGAATAAAATATATTTGCCAATACTTTACAATGCAAGTTACGAAATCGGAGAAGAGTTCGATGAGAACAAACAGTCAACTTCTAGGCTGACGGGGTATACATTTTCTTGGGTTACAGAGATTCTTCATCACTGCTTATTGAATGACATTTCGAAAGATATACGGAGTTTAACTGAAACAACATTGATTGTTAAAACAAACTAATAAATATGTCCCAACAATAATATTTAAAGTATTTAAATGCTTATAATATTCCTAACACATTTCCAAAATCAAAATTACCATATGATATCAACTGTAATAATTTTCAAAGAATTTGCAAAAAAAATAGAGGCACTAACTCCATTCGTTCTACTACGAAAATCGTCCACTGTAATGAATGCGTATTAAAATAGGAAAAAAGACTTAGATGCAGATTAATATACAACGGAACCAGATCCGAAAATTTTAGAGTCCAGCCAAGACTCGCGACTAAGGAGGCAAGTACTTTTATCACTATGACCGCTTAGACACGTGGATTGATTATTTAATATTGAAAACTTAACTTTTTTTTGTGTATGAGTATTGCTGTTGGTCCAGAGACCTCTACAGTTTTATCTAATTAGACTCGCAAGCGGGAGGCCCGCTGAGTAGGGAGAAAATTTAACTTGTCAGGAACTTGACTATGTGTTTATTGAACTATGAATCGCCCTAGGGACAAAACGAACAAAAAAATTAATAATTCACAGTCACTGGTTGCTTCACTATTATTAAATATTGATTACTTGTAGTGCCAATAGTACTTGTTTTGCGCGCTATGCATTTTACTAGTATCTTGTATAATAGTACACCACCATCATTCTTTCCATCATTTTATAGTATATTTAGAATCAAAATTTAATTTATGACATCTTTCATACATGTCGTTTTCTAAAATATGACAAAACTAGACTCTCTAATTGTGTTTGTAAGTCACTCTTCATCCTCTTCCTAATTTTTTTTCGAGCTGATGGCTGCTGTTAGCCCGAGAGCTTTTACAGTTTCAACGGGTTCACAGGTGACCGAGCGCTTATGGCACTCAATCGAGACCTCTATATATGGGTAACCAGCGCAAGGGCTCCCGATAGGGAGCCTCGGCTCGGACCGTTACCCTGTTTCACGAGAGCGTCTGACTCTTGGGTGCCCGAGAAGACTGAACCTGGGCTCGGTCAGTTGCTTCTGACAGAGGATTATCTAAATTAATATCGCTATTATTATTAACTACCTGTACCACCACTTCGGAATGCGTGGGCGCTGGAGAAGAAGTGGTGCAAGAAACTCCAGCGACGCTTCTATTTGTATGGACTGGAGCTCTTCCTAAGTCTGATGTAAATGTACAATAGGATTACGTCTATCCAAAAACGATCCAACGGCAGTATTCGACAAGGGAAAGAAACAAATAATACAAACATCCTGATCTCATAAGCCAACAATTTATAATCTACAAATAATATACCTAACCCAATGAAGCTAACCCAGAACCCCCGTCGCAGCATTAGATGCTGTGCCCTATGTGGTGTTTCAACTGACTCAACAATTGACTTTTATGACCTCACAATTTACAATCCGAATGAGAGTGGTCGAATTTGTCCATTAAGACATCATTATATCAACTGAATTACTCGTGTAGCACGAGAACGAGATATTTGGAAAGATTTAGGAGAGGCCTACGCCGCAGAGGCGACTACTACAAATGCAGTCAGCTAAGATTATAGTTTGTTCCTTATTTACTATTTAAATAACATATGTTAACACTAGAATATATTATAATTATAATCAGATTACCGGAAAATTTATATTTAACTTAAGTTTAGTTATTATTGTGGTAATATAAAGGCTATTTTAATTTTATTTATATCAATTGAATTATATTTTAATTTTCGTTATAAAGTAAATAATTGAATACAATCTTATGGAAGTACATTCTGTAACATTATTATAATTGTTTAACTTTAGTATCTCTTTAATTTTAGACTCTTGATGTTACTCTCATAAACATTAACTGTGTATGGCTCTTAAATATTTAGAGAGTTCCCAAGCCGCTACGAGAACTAAACTACTAATAACTCATTTTTTATATTGTATACACGCAAACGAGCAGCCCACCCGATGGCAGGTGATCACCGCCGCCCATGAGCATCCGCAACACCAGAGGAGTCGCAAATGCGTTGCCGGCCTTTAAGGAAGGTGTAGGCTGTCTTCTTGACGTCATATCGGTTTGGAAATACCGCTGGCGATAGCTGATTCCGCAGAGTAGTTGTGCGTGGCAGGGAATTTCGCGTGAAGGCCACAGTGGTGGATTGAGATAATGGGGATGTTTAAACTCAGCTTAGTCCGAATAACTCTTCAGAACACTTTTTTTTAGTGTAAAAAATATCTAAACACCAATCTCTATGTAGTAATAACTTAAGGAACCTGATACTACTGAGTACTGATATGCTTGGAGGATCGAGGTGTGAATAATTTATTTATATTTATTATCTTTGCGAGATTGTGAAACTAGCCCTAAATAAATATTACATTGATGAATATAATAATTTTTTCTCATTCATTAGATTTGCCGAGTGTGTTAAAGATAAGGAAAAAAAAACAGAAAAATGTTTATTTTCTTCCATACTAGTCTAATAACAAAATTAGGTTGAGATCTTCTAGTAAGCAAGAATATGCTTGTGTCAGAAGATCTCACTGAAGTACATACTTTATTAAACAGTGCACACGACTTTTGTACACTCGACAGCATTAATATGTGGGTTTCATGACATGGCATTAAGTTCATAGCTTTGCAAAATGTTTACATGTTAACGTAGTTGACTGTACGTGCATAGAGTAAGAAGTGGTCACAGGTGTTATTACTAGATGGCAGTAGTACAATAGACGGAATATAAAATCTGATTAATTATTTGATAGTTGTTATGATTATAAATTTAAAAAAAACTTAAATATATACGTAAATAAAATTATACAAAAGAGTTAACTTACCATTGAAGCTTTACAGTATAAAAACTAGAATATATTTTAACTTGTCAAGTCAGCTAATTCAGCGAGTGGGGGACGCATATCGTGGGGCAGTGCGTAGTCATAATATTCTTATTCTTTTTCTTATAGAATAGGTGGCAGACGAGGAAGCAGCTCAGCTGATGTTGAGTGATCACCGCTGCCCATGAACATTCGTAATACCAGAGGAGTCGCAAATGCGCTGCCGGCCTTTAAGAAAGGTGTAGGCTCTTTTCTTGAAGATTCCTAAGTCGTATCGCTTCCGAAATGCCGCTGGCGACTGGCTGATTCCACAGAATAGTTGCATTTCCACTTAACATCAGGTGGGATTGTGGTCAAGCACTTGCTTAGAAAGTTAAAATAAAAAAAAGTTGTGCGTGACAGAAAATTTCACATAAAGCGCACTGTTACATTACTAACCATCGAGATGAATAGGTTGTAGTAATTTTGCACTCAGTCTTGATGAACGATGTTTGAAGTAAGGGGGTGCAATTAATACGTACACCTCTCTCTTTATGATATCAAAGGTACCGTTTTTACACTTGAAATGCTGCTGTCTACCAGCAATTTTCGTACTTTAGTATGGCATAAATAATTCCACAACGACGTGTGCTATGAATTTTTTTAATAGCATTTATATGCATGGATTTTTATGGTTCTTATTCTTGTTTTACTTGACTGGCCAACGCGCTTGTTAATTTTAACAATAGATGTTATTTGAATGCAACAGTAAGGTATCACGGTGCCTATGAATCTCAATACTTGCGCCATTCCGTCGCCCTTTAGCTGTAGCTGGCTTTGACCGTGTGTTACCTTCTGTTATACAGAATGTGTAACCTGATGACAGTGCAGAACAAAGGAGCATAGTTATATATCCTGATGCTGAATGTATATATATATATATATATATATATGTATATATATATATATAATTATGTTAATCAAAACGTTTTAATAATATTTTTAATAAGCATTAAAATTGCTTTATTCATAGTCCGTTGGTGGTTTCTTAATATAAAACACTTTTCATCAAGACAGACACGCACACATCATCAAAGCGGGCCCAGTCGCATGCTAATGAAAGTTAAAAAAAAACAAACAAACATACGAGACGGCACCTTACTATCTATCAAGACTGCATTACATTAAAACGTTGCCTGTCTCAAATGAGTTGCTGACATTTGCTATTACGCACGGTTAACTGTCTGTCAATCAAAATTTTAATATATAAACGAGATTCTGAGCAGTGAGCTCGTATAAGTAGTGGAAGATTCTATGTTTAAATCTCAGTGCACGCTTTTGTCGATGACGTAGAAATAAATGATGTAGAGGCGATGGACCATTGTGAGCGCAGTATATGACAAATTGTAAAAATATTACCTTTTTTTAATGTAATTTAAATAATATTAAAAAGAGAGAAAGAATATTTGATACTAGCATACAATATACGCAATAAGTAAAAATATTTCTCTACATTTTAGCACTTTTGAACTTATACGTTCAATCTTCTGTTAGAATTTAAGTTTTTTTTACTCTTTATTTCATTAATAATCAAAATTAGAGAACAAAGCATTCTACCACTCAGTCCATGGTGCGGTGAGACATTGTGACCAGTGTGGCAATAAATTAATTAATAAATAATAGACTTAGAATATCTAATATAAAAATGCACCAATAAACAATAACATATACACATATAGATAAATATATATGCATACATACATAAATACAAAAACGTTAGTTACCAATTTATACCATACTAGATGGACTTATTTGACTACAGGGGTCTTAATTAACACGAACCAAACTTTTAAAGTAGCTTTTATTATTAACCTATGTAAATAATATTTCGTATAGAATATTATACATTTTCCTAGTCGTCTAAGGGTCTTGAAACCGTTCAATTTAGAATTATATATTCGATCTAGAGTTTACAACTTTTCAACACCATCACGATCAGCTAGCGATTTCTTGCCGTGAACATCAAAAACCGTCTATAACACAATACGGGAGAGCGCAGTACAGCAATATATTAGTACAAAGCCGTCAACGCATCACATGTTTACGATTATCGTAAAAAAGAGGGCATATTTCGTCAACATACCGTCGGTTCTCTTAAAAGTAACCCTAGATTAAGTAACGCGCAGATAAACCAGCCAAAATTAATATTTATTCTATCCTAATAATTAGTTCCACACTTTCATTGTGTTGTAATATGCAAAGACTTATATACGTGTAGGGATCTGGAGACCTTTATTACTGGTGACGGGGCATTCCATCTCTGTCCTTAAGGGTGGCAACGCATCTGAATTATGATTTCTTGTCAAGGATGAATGTATTATTTCATGGGCCGCAGGAATCACTCACCATCAGGAGAACGGCGTGCTCGTTTGTTAATCACAATGAAATAAATAAAAATTAAAACAAGAAAGGATAACATCTAAATGTAATATAAGAACATTATTTTAATAGCAAACTTAAAATAGGAAAAAAAAAGCTTCAAAATCCCATCAAACAATATCAGAAAAACTAGACAATCGCACCTAACAATATTCGGAGTTACGTTAGAATATTGTCCACAGACAGGATTAGACCGAGCTAGGATATAGTTTAAACACTAACTTAACGTGACACATAGCTATCAATTAATTGTTCAATCTTAGCATACAGATTATATTTAACACCGTACGGGCTGTCATGAAGCAAAAAAGAATACGCATAACCGATGGAATAGACATCTTGTTGTAATGTAATAAGAAATAATGTAGCAGATTATTAATTAAAGGTTTGCGTGCATAACCTTTCTTTTCTCTCATTTACCTATTACATATTGCATCTCTTACTTAATATTTATCCTCTCGTGTTTCGAATGTGTCTAGCGTGAGTGAGATGTCGTCTATCATTGAAGATTCGTGTTACTTAAACAAAATGTTCTCAGACATTTTATGTACAAATTACAAAATGTTATCATGCAATATTCATTTAAAATTGTCAATTTAATTTACATTATTCATATGTGAAATGTTTTATTTTTGTAACATTAATTCAGAATACCTAAATAGAAGAAATAACACAATAGTGCGACAATACATTTTGTAAGATTAAATATAAATATATAAATAAATAATAGAGTATTTATTCTCATCGCATTTCAGCGGCTTTAGAGACATTTTAAATATACTGGTACTGTAATCGTTGAACCGCTTGCAACACATATAAATCCTAATTTGAAAGACACCGATACCAAACGCAGTTGCAGAAAAAGAAAACCGAAATTAATATTGCTTTAAGATAATTTATACCACGACAAATGAATTAGACATAAGACCTCAACTGGACCATTTGAGGGTATATTAAACTTAATAACGACGTAAACTAAGTATGGGAGTTCATTTTTTAAATATTTAATGCGATTGTTGTCGGGATTCTATTAGTAAAGTTAAGTCAAACAACGTCATTTACACGCTAATTACTTAAGAAAAATAACACACGAACTAAATTGGCGTTTTGACACATACACGGTGACATGCAGACTGCGCGAATCTCCTTATTAGATAAAATAAATTCAATTAAATATTCCTTTGTCCTGTCGTCGAGGCACTAATAGGCTATTACTTACAATATAATTTTAACGTGTTATTCATAATTCATGAATGCTCAACTGCGAATGGTTTTTAATTTTAATATGTTTTCTTGGCATTAATACGCACCAGCTGCGCTTGGCGTGTCTGTTTTAATTTATCGTTCGACTCTTAGGCGGGAATTTACAGATGGACAAGTTGTTTGTTTTACATACGAAGTTTATGGGACCAATTAGAAGCCTAGCTTATTAACTGGCGTAAAACTCGAGAAGTAACGGCCTTTTCGATGTGCGCCTATTTATTTTGATAACGGCTCTGTGACGTGGTATTTTTAACTGAATGAAATGCTCACGCGCACAAATGTACATACCATTCCGTAGATATTATTTTAATCATTATTATAGCCATTAATAAGGTCAATAACGGAATGACAAAATGACGGGTAATTTGTACGTTTCTGGAACTGGCCATATAATTTTTTTCTTATGTCCACAAACAAGCGCACAGTTCACCTGATAGGAAGTTATTCGGCCCATGACAACCACATGCACTCTCGATCCAACCCCTGAAAACAAATATGGAATGTCCCGTCACATACGAGGCACTACACTTACAAGATGAAACACTGCAAGTTATTTTATTCTTGTATCTTCCTTCATTTTGTGAGGCTATGGACTTTTCCTGCTAGAGCCGAAAGATGCATCTAAAACAATAATAAGATATTAAAAAGCATTTAATCGTATTTTATGGCCGTGGAATACATTTTATTTCGATGAATGACATTTTTTCAGAGTTCCGAAAAAGATTTTAGAAAATTTTTGCTATACCTAAGTATTTCCCTGTGAGCAGAAAGAAGAATTCGAGAAGAAAGTTGCTAAAGACTAAAGACTAAAGACTACACTTAATATTTGGAGATAGAGATCATATCGTAGCTCTGTGAACATCTGAATTTGTTGTTCAGGCTTGGGCGTTTTCGCATTCACAAAGGTCCACATCAGGTGACGGCTGCATAAATAGTAATTAAGTTTCGTGGTTATTTCAATGACATAAAAAAGAATGTTAGCGAATTTGTACAGGCATAGGCTGAATTAAATATAATTTTCATAGACACCTGACATTCTAAATATGCATGATATTGATACCGCATTAATTAAGGTCAGTTCATAAACATCAACGTGTAGAGTGGTTAGAAAATGATACAAAAATACGACCAAGAGCAATCCTCTTCTAACAGTGTGTGATGTCGTGGCAGAAGTAATAGTTGAGTTTTAATAGCTGTTATGAACCAAAGAGGAAAATTCAAACGGTGAAATGGGTAGTTACTTTGAAAATTTGGTGACGAACGTCAAGAAAAGTAGAAACTTTGATTAAAGATGGCGTCTTATTTTATTGTGCAGACAGGATTTGATTGCAAATTTTTGAATGTTAACACTTACCTTTAGCTTTGTTAAAAGAGTACTTGAAAAGTGGCCTCGCAATACCAGTCCTTGAACATCCGTCTCCGCCTCCTTCGCCCATTTAGCTAGCAACGGAATTGGAAAAAACTTGGAAGTCCTTGAACCCGGCTTCCGATAACTTAAATATAATCTTTAAAACTAGGGATTGGGTCAAGTGTTTTTTCCACTGGTTTTAAATAATGTAAAGTAAGAAAAAAATAATACAAACACAAACCTAATACAAACATTATAAAAGTTTTATTCCATCATTTCCTCAATCACTTATTATGAACAATCTTATATTTAAAGTTATTGGTAAAAAAATGTGAATTAAGTGATGTTTATTACTTCGTAACACATACACGATACCTTTTTGTAAGATTATTAATGTAAATTATTATTTAAGTTAAACTTTTACATAGAAAACAAAGGTGTACAGTACAAAAGAACCCTTCCGCGTAGTCGTTTAATATCGAAAAACCCTGCGACCCTTGAAAAGAACTCCTGAACTCTGGGGCTGCTATCAGATCCATGGAGTTCGCCATAAAGGCTGCTCTTATCTCCTTGAGGCCGTAAACGGTCGTGTTTATAGTGCTTCCTACTTCCTTTGTGCGTCATCCTGCCGAGCACTTTTGTGTTTACGAGTTGGTAATTCTTTTTTATTTTTCATTCGAGCGGTAACGTTTGTCGCAAAGCATTTCAGATTACACTCGGGCACAAGTCACATTAAACGTTTAAAATTGTCCGACTTGGATAAAAATTCTTTTAATTTTTTATTAAAGTCTTATTTCTTTTTATTAAATTAATATACATATCAATGAACCTTAATTAATATGTATGTTATTTCTATTTATATTATATTTATTACATTGATAAATTTTAAAATTAAAATAAATAGACTTTTGTGCACCTTGCTCAACCCAAAGTTTATTAGAGAATGCCTTTGGCCTAAAGACCTTTTTGTACAATATTCGTTTTACTTGTACAAAGTATAACAATTGATAAGAATTATTGTACGAAGTATACATATGTATATATATATAAATGTTGTGTAAGTAATATATAAATATATATATATAAAGACGCATTATACGATTTATAATAAGCTTAAAATAGCAAATTTTAAAATAGAAACAATAAATTCGTTTAAGGGTAAGCTGGGGTCTTCTTATTGGGGAGCACCTCCAGGAACAATAATGTAAACACATATGTAAAAAACCAATATTCTTTGGTATTTTATAATTAGTTATAATAATTTAAAAGCCTAATGCGTCAATAGCCTAATGGTTTAGGGTACGGTCTGCGAAACTTAAGGTCGTAGGTTCTAATCCACCATTAGACTATTGTCTTGAACCATTTCTTAGCACAAGCATTTTCAGCTTAGTTGGAGTGGTTAACTGGAATATTAGTAATGTTAACAAAATTGCTAAAATTCTTTAAAAAATATATATATAATATGGTGTAAGATTAAGCAGTTGTGTACTTTGAAAATTTAATATTTTCACGCTACAAATGGTCTAATGAGATTTGGACTGATACGATTTGTAACATCTACACAAGGTAAGTGAATATGAATTTTATGATACTAATTGAATTATGAAATCTGATAAAAAAATCAACATGGACTAAGGTGTGAAGCTTCGTTACCAGGACTTTGCTCTCTGTACGAAAAACCTGAATGCAATGTTTAAAAATGACACATGATATTTAAATTTCATTTCTTTACTCGACTCAAAACCACCAAATTGGTTCGAATTTTGTTGATGTGAGTACACGAACGCACAGACAAAAAGTCAATTTACCCTTTCTTACGTATTTATTTGTAATTCATTTATATTTTTAATATTTTTGAGCATGCTTTCGACGTCTATGCTTTTGTATTTTTATCAATGATTGATTTTTTTATCGAATTAAATATTGGAGCGTGTCACTTCAATTCAGATAAAACGAGTGCTTGGCGATCCAAAAAAATTAATAAAGTTTTGGTTTTGAATTTAACACGCAATCACAAAACTAGTTCTATATAAGTTAAGTTAATAATAATAAGTTAAGTAACTGTATTATTACGATTTATTTATTTTGTATACTCAGTATTTTTATGTGTATGAGTATTGCTGTTGGTCCAGTGACCTCTTCAGCTTGATCTAAATAGACTCGCGAGCGGGAGGCCTGCTGAGTAAGGAGACAACGACGATGCTGCGAAGCGAAACACGAAGACCGCTGCCGCACCAACGCTTCACTCCGACCCCTGTGGACGAAGAACGTAGACGACAACTAAGGGGGCGATAATACAATCCGAGGGCCCCTCATAGTGAGGTAGGAAACTTCGACTCGGAGCGCTATCTAAAGGGAGGATATATACTCAGTAGTTAGTAACAATTTACTACTTAACAAAATAAAAAAAAACTATATTATTAAGGCTACTATAACTACTATATAGTTGTAAATTTATTTATTTGAAATTATCTAATATAATTTAAAAACAATTATTTTAACTGTATAAATAAAGTCTATACGTAATGGTCTTTCAAGAACATTAAAATAAAGCCAACGAATAAATAGTAGCATTTGAATAATTCAAAGGCATAAATATTACACATAACATTTAAATAAAATTAACATTATAATTAAATTACCTCAAATTGCAAAAACACATTTTGAATATAAAATGTAATTTGCACCGACTTTAGCCTTTCAGGCGAATCATTTCTCAATTAATCTTTTTAATATTTTTTTCTAAATCTTTTACGATGTAGTTCTTGCTTATTTTGATAACCAATTAAGTAAAAGCTATATATATAATATCATCAGGTATATATATATATATATATATATATATATATATACATATATACCTGATGATATCTTCCTGGTCGATTTGGACGACGGATTATGCAGACGACAACTGAGCTGGATATGTTATAGTGCCAAAAGCATTCTCGCAAACACTCATCGTACCTTTCAGTTGCCCGTTGCATGTGCAAAATGATCAGAGGAAGGTTCAGGTACCCACAGGACCTACATATAATAAGACACTCAACCCGTAAACCAACAATTGATTCGAAACATTCCTCCTTCCTGGGAGTGGGAATCAAACCCAGGGTCTGCTTGCACCAGCCTTGGTCACCAACCGTTAGCATAGCGTATGTGCCGGCGATTAGTCTGCCTCTTAACCAACGAAGAATAGCATTTATCAATATGCTATAGATATAATTCGATTTGTTCAATGTCATGCTAGTAGCTCGTAGATTGATGAGTGACAACCTCGTATTGGTTATAGCAGTGTAGAACTACCCAACCTGTTGAAAGTGAACCCTACCTAGCAGTCTAACAAAAATACAGATCAAGCGGTCGTTAATAACGGCACCGTATCCCTAGAAATATTTATAGTTTATACTAGTTAAATTAATTAAAGAAATAGTTATTATGCAGAACCATCGTCGATAAGCCATTTTCAAATCACGATATAGTAGGATCTATAGATCAATGCTTCATCTATTTAAGATCGTAGTTGAAGAATTAATTTGTAGACGCGTGATTATAGCTGAAACAGCAATATTATATGCAACGTTTTTACTATCTACAAGCTAGTGTTTGACACACTTGCTGTTAAACGGGAATGAAGTCTGTGTCCTCGCAGTAGCTTAAATATTACCTACCCATTTTTGACTATAAATCATATTCATTTTATCTAATAGGAAAATTGACGAAGACCAATAATTTTGCAGGAATATTTCTGATGTCCGATGGTGTAATGGTGAAGAGAAAAAGTAAAAGAAATTGCAATGGATCCTATCAGTCCGGATTACCCGGAATCATCCACTATCGTATTAATAACTAGTGTGTGTTTTAGTGCATAAATATAATGAGCTTTGGCCAATGTCAGTCATTTTGGCAAATGTCAAAATTTGTGGAGAATAAAATTTATGTATTTTTAAAAAGTCCCTTGAAAAAGTTGCGAAACTGTATTTGAAACTTCGTCCAATTTTATCGTAGTTTTATTTTAAGTTGGACTTATGAGAGGACGACTAAGTAAATGTGTTTGAAAAAATGTTTAATGCATCATAATTAAACTTGCGCAATAGATAATAATGTGGTACTAAACAGATAGGTTCAATTTCGATTACAGAAATGTCTTCTGCTTAGTCGAAAACGTCAGAGGTCATAAATAACTAACATTGTTGCTACACAATTAAAAACACACAAAAATCGATCTACTTACACCTAAATATCTAATACACATCTAATGATCTAATAACAAAATAATGAATCAAGCCTACAGTGGCAGTTGCGAAGTGTAACTAAACGTCTGGTTTTAATGCATTGCCTCCCACTTGCGAGTGAAATAATAAATCACATTTAAAAAATATCGGACGGCGCACGTCACAAGCGGGTATTTCTCATCACAACAACTAATCGCACAGTCGACAGTGTTGTTTGTCAGTACGTCCGTCCGCATTAAAGCCCGTGTCTTCATCTAATGGATTTTAGCGTCTGAAATGTTTACTCAGTATCTCTCTCACAAATATTCTCCCTTGAGTTCAGCTTCGAAGGACTTTCGTTTTATTAATAAATTAAGTTGTTTATTTTCGTGTTTTTGAAGGTTGGCATGGGTACCCTGCTTTTTATAACAAGCTCACTCAAATTAACTCAGATATTGATCATTACATTATATAAGCTCATACGTTTATTATCCTATTCTACTCAGTGTATAGACTTTTCACCTGTAGCTTCATAAGTCCAAAACGTGTATAGGTCTCAACCCTTCAACACAGTATACCTGTAGTAATTTTTTACGAGATTTATTTATGGGCAAGAATCTAAAAAGAGGCTGATTGGTATAATCTATACGTGTTAGTTCAAAATCGATAAGATTGGAGTCAATATAAAAGTAAAACGTAACGTAACGTAAACGTAAAAGTAACCCATTTAATTATTAAGCGGAGCATTAAAGCCATTTAGGAGAAATGTGAAAGTATTCACTGCTCTACTCCAACCATTTGGTGTCGATTAAGGCAGCAATCTAAGTAAGAGTAAAAGCAATAAGGCAGAAAATCTAGGTTCCGTACAAATGGTTTAATAATCGTTTTGAGTATGCCAGATCAGAGTTTAAAAGTAAAGTAACAGCCTATATGTATAAACCAGCTCACGGACCCCTCAGTACCGAGAGCCCTGTGTCCGATGAAGCTGTAAGAGCCGCATAGGCTAACAGCATCAACATCAATAAAATCTTCATATATATAAATCTTGCTGCTGTGGCCTCCCCTCTCTAGAGAGGATTTTAGGACATAGTCCCTCACGCTTTATAATTTTATTATGGAATGTACCATGGGCAGTGTTCTGGAACCTCTTTCGGATTAATTCCATTCCACTGAGTTTAAACATCGCACATCACGACAGAATTAATAATTTCATACTCACCATTTCGATGGTTGGCAATCCACCACTGGCAGTGCATCTGCGGCTCCTCTGGTATTATGGATATCCATTGTTGATCACTTACCACCAGGTGATCGTTTCACTACGATTAACGGACTTCACATGTCTTCAAAATATTTCTTAGACATGTAGATTTCCTCATAACGTTTTCTTTCATCACTGAGCTAGTGGTATATGAGCACTTAAAATTACGATTAACAATTCCATTCGTACCGGGGATCAAACTTGGTTGCTTACGTACCGGATATTAAAAGTAAGCGCTAAGACACTGAGCTACGACACGTGTCAGAGTATACCAAAGATATGTTCATGCCGTAGACAGTCGGTAGTCTAGAGTTCGAGGATTGTTTATCGATAATGCCAATACGCTTTTCAGGGTTGGCAATAACAGTAAATTAAGCAATAGCAGGTAGGTAATTAAATTCGTATTAAGTGTTGGTAAGTAACTTCATATTCCTAAACAATCCATTATGTGTCAAAGGTTTAAATAGTTCAGTTATATAATATTCATTTTGTTTTAAGTAGGTAATAGAATTTTTTTTTAACATAAATAATACTTAAACCTAAAAATCAAATAGAATACATACGATTTTTTTTTGTGTGTGAGTATTAGCTGTTGGTTGAAACCAACAGAAATAAATAGGAAGTCTCATAAGCGTGGAGAAATTACTTATACTTAAGTTATATTGACGTTACTTAACCGGAGCAAAAAAATTTCCTTTTAAAGCGCAGTAGCATGCTGATAAAGAAATCTCAACTTGAAGTACTGTCGAGAGCGGAACGTTTAAAATAAAAACAAAGCACAGAAATTAAAAAAAAGAACATGCCAATAGTAGCGGACGCTAATCTGAACCGACAACGCGTGCACGGCGGCTTCAAAGTGGCGCGAGGAGGCAGCGTTAATCACTCTTCCACTCGACTGTACGATGCTTATCTGCTCATTGCCTTGTGCTGCTACGTTTCAAATTATATTGACTTTGACAGCACCCGCTATATTATTACCAACGGTGTTGCTAGTTATCCGATGTTTGCCAGGAAAAAGAGCAAAATTGATGAAGCACTATACAGGCTATTTAGGAAGAGCACATAATTGATATAGTTGACAGGACAATGACAGCTGGAAATTAAGCATAAATTGGTTTGCTTGAGCATGGTCTATGTTTTCACGGAATTCTAGCGCCTCTGTTCATTCGTATATTGAGTGAGAAAACAAAGGAACTCTCTTACAAGTATGGAAGCACACCATCTTAATCCTCAAGTGTGATAACGTATCAATATCTTTAATCCTTATCAAGGATGGATGTAATAGTCATGAGCCACATATATCATTTAATATCAGGGTACTGTCGTTTGTCACCTTGATCATACAGAAGAATATTCACAGGAAATATTTATAATAAGTACCCTTAATAAGACAATGCATTTTCCAAGGAGGCTCCTTGGAAGATCCTCGTCAGTTTTTAAAGTCGGTCAAAAAGCCAAGAAAAGGGATTACATAAAGTAGATTATGCATAATTATTAAGAAAACCACTTCCATATGTTATATTACACATTCATAGATTTTATAAATGTTTCGGAATTTGTTAGACGTCCCGACTGTCCCGATTGGAAATTTATATAATTTATAATAGCGGTATCAGAATCACCTACGAATTCCTCGAGTTATTTTGACATATGTGACAGAAGTGATAATTTTTGCGATCTAAACCTCATTTGTAAATATAAGACAATATAATTGTAAGGTATAAAACGGCAGAGAGAGTGGGAGAGAAATCAAATCGGAATAAAAAAACAAGCCCAGCATGGTATATAATGCATAGTTCTCTCTGATTTTTTTTCTGCCTCACCAAGTGGCTTTAATTACTTTAAAAATATTTCAACATAATAAAACTTCATAAATATAGATGTAATTAGAAATAACCGAGACAGACGGTTTTTTTTAATTGCGTGCTATTTATTTATATGGAAACAGCAGTATCGGTATGTAAACATGCACACCTAAATAACCACAATATATACGAAAGATACAGGAGTGCAACTACTCCTGAGGACTGAAGTGGAATATCACGTTTCCTGTAAGCAAATCTTACGTTCCCTACACTCACCATACCTGGTATTGTTTTGGAGCGATTCTCCCCCGGTCGAGACAACAATTTCTAAAAAAACTTACAGCTTGGAACTGTAATTAAATAACTAATTGATCAACCAAAACATTTTTGGTAAAATTCATAAAGCATAAGGCAACACCGATGATATGCATTTCGTTAAAAGAACTGCCAAAGCTACGGCCGAGCAAGTACAGAGTTGTTTGCACGAATAAATTTGCATCGAGAATGCGTGCAACCCTTCATGCGGTGGTTTTACTTAACCGTGTATTACATACTATTTCCGGTCTCTGACATGTTTAAATCGCCTACTTTCATTTTTGAACGTAACATTCAAAAATGAAAGTGGCCATTTGTTTCATGCGTAAACTACTATAAAGCTTAATACGAATCCTGATCTAAAATGTTTTTAAGTATCATATCAGGTCGCAATTATTATAAATCAAAAAGTGGGAAAATATTTTTATCACAAAATTCTGTAAAAAGTTTATTTGAGTCAAATCATAGGCTGTGTTATTTGTTATAATGTTGGCTAAGGAAAAATACAAAAATTACTTTTTATCACAATTTAATAATGCCAATATATCACTAAACTTTCAAATAGTCCTAGAAGAGAACTCTTTAGACCTATCTATTATATTTATTAGCTATGTCCATGTGTGCGTTATTTTCTTGTAGTGCGGGAACCTTTTTATGTTGTTTGAGATACGGGGCTGCTCTTTAATATAGGGCCGACAGGAGGACTTGCCATCCCGCCAACGATTGTATGCTCTACATGTCTTAAACATCGATTTATTTATTATAACAAAGAAATACAGGATGTTGACTTGCAATTAATTTTAGACAGTGAGAACGTCCCAGAGAGATATTGTAGACCTGCTTTTAACAATATTTTATAAGGCATTTATAAGGCTGTACCATTATGACTGTCAGTACTTGAACCATTGTGCCACGGTTCACTTATTGACTAATAAATAAATAATAATAATAACCTCATAGGTAAATAAATATAATGATAGAAGTCGTAATTAATGCTTTAAGTTGACATTTTAACTATATTTGACATTTAATAATTTTATAATCTTAGTGGAGTAGACCTAATTGTTTATTGATGTTTTTTGTTTGTTTTATTTTCTCTGTTTATTATATAGTATTTTCTGTGTTGTGTATTAATTGTAATTTATTTAAATGTATAAATGTATTAATGGATCACTGTTATCCGATAATAAATGAATTGAATTGAATTAAAATTTTAGTAAGGCTTATAGTGTATGATTTGTAAAGGATAGAATGACGCCTAAACCGGATATACAGATATTTTTATATATATAATATAATTTACACATTTGTAACTAGCTGGAAGTGCCTGTAAAGAACTAATTGAATAAAATATATTTTGTTTTTGTACCAGATATTATTGCACATAGGATTGCAACCTGTCGGATTCGCGGTATAGCAGTATGAGTAGAGTTTAATAATTATGAGTTTCGTTTTTTATGTATTTTTTGTTATAAAAGTATTCTTTGTTTACATTTTTGTCAACCCTACAATTTACTTTTTCAAAACAATTACTTATTTATTTAAAGTTTATTATTCACACCTTAATAAAGGAATACAAAAGACAGTCTTAAGGAATTCTCTTCCAGTCAACTCAGTCATATCTGCAATCCCATCTGGTGTTAAGTTGATGAAGAAGTTGATGGTAAAGTAGGTTAGCTAGTCTAGTAAAGTAGTTAGTTAGTCTAGGTTAGCAAATATCTTTCCTTTCTTCAAAACACTCACCTTATATTCGGACAGAAAAACTGTAGAAGCATAATGTTTTATCGAAATGCGAAGAATATCTACAATGACAGTATGAAAACCAAAGGTTTATTTCGACCTCCGATAGTGATAAGAAAGATAACTCCATCGAACATGTATCAAAAGTTAAAAAAAAAAATACCAAAGAGTTGGTCTACTTATTCTGAGCTATCGATTCCTATACTCAGTATACGTAATGCATTCTATATTATGCTATTACTCTATGAGGGCATGGTTCTTTGCTACTTGAGTCGTTCCATGTTATAGCCACAAACTAGCAAAAACGTGGCTGCACTAAAGTAGGTAATTATTTAAGTTTAAAAAGATAAATTCTAGAGATACTAGATTCCGCTTAAAAGTGTACACTCATAGTAACAGCCCGTCAGTAGGGCTTGTTAACGCTTTTTCTTTCCTTGTCATGCAGGTCTTCTATGCAAACAAGTCTGTGAAGTCGATACGCAGGAGTCAGAAATATGCTTCGTGGTAATGGATGGGGCGGTTTACAAGCGGACTACTGATGGGCTGAAATTACGAAGATAATGTAGGTTTCATCAAGATGTTAACATATCAAAAGGAAAACAATGGTGACGAGGCAATTACACATGTCCATATTGAATCTTTACTGTAGATGGATGAAGGGGATAATGAACCAAATTTATCAGTTTTCAACAGTGTGTCAGTTTTCAACTTGTTTATACCTTTAATTTTACAATAATTCATGTCATTATTCGTTGTCCCCTTTTCAAGTTTGATGTAATGAATACGAGTTTCAATCGTAGAATGTTTCAGATGCGATGTGAAGATCTTACACCAAGACATACACACATCCACACTAAGATCAAAAAAAGAAAACCAAGAGTTTATGATGTAATGGTTCTCGGTTGAATATCGAACTATGGATCCATGACCGTCTTCACTAGGTTGCCGTCAATAATGTAGGTTATAGGTCTATATGCGAATTCTAGCTTGCTATATATATATATATATATGTTTATATATATATATATACATACATATATATATACATACATATATATATATATATACATATATATATGTATCACAAATCAAACTTAAGAGAGTTATCTACGTAACGTATTTCTGTGACGAGGTCTGGACGTTCACCTCGTGACAACGCGGTCAGTAATTGACTGCCGGTAACCGCATGACAAATCATTCCGCTCAGTGGCTTACGTCTGATAGATCGGCCGCCAAGCGGGTTTTCGAGAACAGAGACGTTGTATCTTTTGTTGATCTTATTTCGTTACGAAATATTATATTTACTGCGATCATTGTACAATTTGTTAATGCAGAGCTACGCATGCTAGGCGTAACGCTGTGGGTGGACCCGACAGGGGATGGACCACAACAAATGAACTTGCGCTCTATTGTTCCATCTGGAGGACATTAAAGTAACTACACCAGAAACACTCCCTAACATATATGAAAAAAATAACACGCGGTTTCAAGTCAAACGAAAACGTGAGAATTATATTCACGACGGTACGAGTGCTTCTTTACTTTAGTTTAAAAGAGCGATAAAGATGTGGAAGAAAGCAATGTATTGTGATATTCGAGGATATAAATAAACAAAGCCTAAAATTGTAAGAAAACTTCGTCGAGAATCATTTTGAATATAATCCATCCGCTAATAAGTCAGTATATTGAGCAAGTGATTTTTTTCTGGTAACATTTTTAAAAATAAAATGTTTAAATTTGTTGTTACCTATTTTTAGCTCTCAGTCCTAATGGTTCATATCTTAGTTATATTTGATGTGGAGACGAGTGTAATTACTTTTATTTTAAATAAGAGATGATTGCATGTTGGCACGATTGCTTTACGATATGTAATACATTCCACGTATCTGACATCATCTGCTAAAAACCAAGGTATATCGTCGTAATCACGAACGTCGTTATTTATTGTTGAGTTAGCTACAAAATGAAATATTTCTTGGATTGACAACTTTTATACGAGGTAGGACCTTTCCAACTATGTTAATTCTACCATGAAAAGACTACGTATTTACTAGGTAATTAAATCGTAGTGAAAGATATCTATGGAGCAATTTAATCAAACTATAAATTAGTTAAAAATTAATTTCGAATCTTGTTTCTCTATCAAATATAGATTAAATTTTGTCCTTTGTCATCGACTTTATTCGTACAAAAATGTCGAACGTCCAACGGACCACACGGCTAGCTTGTATAAGAAGTCATAGGACAATTCATAACTGGAAATATGTGGTCATAAAAACTGGACTATTTTAAAAGTGGGATATAAAGACTAGTAACAATATTATCATAGTAAAAATAGAACAAGAAAAGCATTGATGGCTTTGCTGAATGGCTTTATACCAATAAGACGTTTATAACAAAAAGTTATCGGAATGCGAGTGTACTTGGACAAGAAATTGAATATTATATATGGAGGTGTCAAGCGTTTGGACGATATAAAATACCAATTTAATTGTGTAGAACATTAACCGCATACTATCGCCTTAGTTTCTTTTAATAGTAATTTCGTCCCTTTACTAATGTTCCATGTATGTCTGATATTATCTAATCGTTAAAAAAATCTCAGTTAATAATAAAAAGTAAGATTTAATTCATATCTTTATTACTAGGTGCTACAATACACTTGGTAAAGAAGTAAAAGTTTTAATCTATCCGATGCATTTAGAAAATGGTAAAACGTCGTCGCAGTGTGTTTTTGGCATTGATGATGAATGTGTGAGCCATAATGCCATGGACCGCAGCAGGTGAACCGTGTACTCGTTCGCCACCTCTTTTATCTTTTTCTTGAGGTGCCATCTCTAACCAGAGGTCGGTTGTCATTAGGGCTATTTGGATTTTGAAGATAGCTGCACGGAATAAGAATCTTGTGCTCAGGATGCATCATGTCCGGAGATTTTTAAGCCACCAAGTACGCCTTCTTCCAGATGGTCTTTTTCCCTGAATTTTTCCTCACATAATTAGTTGGAGCAGGGCGTGTTTGTCATTACGCATGGTGTGACCAAAGTTACACTCCTAATAATACAGAATAAAAAAGAAAGAATATTATAAAAACATGTATTTAGTACATCAAATGATGATCACTTTGGAATACTTTTTTTGCTCTCAATTCAGTTTTTTTATCTGTTATAATGTTTTTAAAAACTTGAAAAACACGGAAAGTTGACTTTATTGGTAATACTCATTGTTGTCCTGTCCATTAACTTATTATGTGATTACACTGTAAATGAATCAATAACTTTTAGAGGCTTTGTATTTGGAAAATTATTAATACAGTCTCTCTATTACTCGAACCTCGTTAAGCCGTAATCCTCAGTAAGTAAAGTAAAACAATATACCATTCCCTTCCGTTGAACCCCTAAATACGCGGTATGTCGAATTATTTAAAAATTATAACTCAAACAAAATGTTACTTCCCTGCGAGGCATTGATAAGATACTCTTTAACTCGAATTTCAAAAAGGAGACTCCGTAAGTCGTAGTTGGTAAAATATAATGACGTTTTACTTGGAATTTTCCAAAATCGTGGCAATAAAATCCAAAATGAATGTTCGGGTCTTTTATCAAATTGCTTCAAAAGCTGTGGATTTCCGATGCCACAAGGAGAAGCTTCGGAAGAATCTCTTGAGCCGGACATGAGTTTAGAGGCTTACTGGAATAAACTTAGAGAATATAGAATTTCAATTTGAAGATTACATATGATGAAGGTCTAGCTACTACTGGAACACTAACTGACGCTAAAATCATTGACATAGTTAATCAGAATATAGATGACGATAATGTTAGTGAAAATGACGTTGATTATACTGTTCCAGCAGATTTTGTATTATTAATATCAAAAAAAGAAGCCAGAACTGCAATCAAAACACTACGAACTTACGTTGAAAGATGTGATGATAGCGAGGATCATTTATTCCGTTCATTGTTTTAACTAAATAAAATCTACAAATTGCATAAATCAAAAGGATATAACTTATTTTTTTGATGATCAAATCAATTAAATCCTTTGTATCTCAAAATTCTTGTTAAGTCAAAAACTCCTTAACTCGTTTTTTTTTGCATTTCCCGTGATTACCGTTATAGAGATTACACTTTATTAGCAAGTGTTGTATTCCTTGGGTGTGCTGTGTTAAACTAGGACTATTCCTGATAGTAGATTTTGACCAGAATAAACCTCTAGTTGCTTAACATATAAAACAATATTATAAGGCATTAAAACAATATGGCTTTAGTTAAATAATTATAGGGAAGGTAATTAACGTTATTTATCAACGTTTCAACTGTTATATCGAATTGACACACCATTGCTAATGACGCATATATACGTCAAGATAGCTTAAAATGTAATAGCTATGTGCTTTTCCAGGCGACTGTACGGTGGCGGCGTCCGGCGGTGACATCAAAGTGCGCGGCTCGTTTGAAGTGTCGGGTTTCGACGCCATCGTGACAACACGTAGGCTCTTGGCATGGGACAGCATGCAGAGCTTTTGAAAGTTAGAAATGCGAAGTTAGTCTTTTAGTTAGTTAACTTACAATTTTCTGCAGTTATTCTTTCTGTGTTTATTACATTAATTTTCGTTTTATAATATAGCATACCTTCAATATCATAAATATATTATTTTGCATCTAAATAAACTTATAAGAATTAATATCATATATGTTACTGTTAATGTTAAATATAGTTAATTAAGTATATAGTAGGTAAGTGATAACTGTGGCCCCCACCACTTGCATTCATCCTTAACAGATTGAATATGCACATACATCGTCACCCCCGAGACTAAGATGGAATGCCTTGTATCAGCTTGTACCTATGATACCTATTTTAAGCACCAGCAGCTCGTTAATTGAACTTTGCATTCAACTATCAGATAAAACTAAAACTATCGGAAAAAGCAGCAAAAACCTAATAATGGTTTAGGGTACGATCTGCGGCACTTAATGTCGTAAGACAGACTCTGCCATTGTCGTGAATCTTCTCCTAGCGTGTAGCTTTGTTGGAGTGATTAACGGGAATGTTGTAAACGTTAAGAACATGGCATACTTATAAAAATATTCTCCAGATCCTTACACCATACATCACCGTTATGCTTCTACATATTTCATCCTAGTATTTATTCTATATATGCCGGTTCCTTTCAGTCGAGCCAACCCAATCATACCTATATTCCTTTACTTTTTTATATTATTAATTGAAATTAATAATATAAAAAAGTAAGTTATAAATGTATTTGAATGCTGATCATAAGAATTCTAATAATTAGCCAAGCACGCAGCGTGGATTGATGACCTTCAAATTTTTTTGAAGTATTCTCTTGTTTATCAGACAGGCAGGATTATTCACTTCTTATGCCAACCACATGATAAATCAGCATTTAATATGGCAATTAAGAATGTTATTTCGGTACCGGCGCATTAAAAATGTTTGAAGTTTCTTTTAGTATAATCAAATGATTTTACATACGTTCCGTTCCACCTAAATGTCAATATTTTATATTTTTTACGCCGTAGAATCACAGCGCAGTTATAAACCAATATATGCACGGATAGGTTGGCTCCTCTGTAGGACCAGATTTATTGGAATGCCAGCGTAAAAGTGTAACATGGAAATACTTTATTTTGTCTGGTGAAAAATAGAAACTGGATAATATTATCGATGACAAGGCGTTCGACCGTAGTGCTCAGGGATGCCGACAAACCTGCAGGAATAGGATTATTAGGATTCTTTCCGAATCCTAATATTCCTTATCGAGAATGTGGGTGTCATGTGATGTAGGAATCAGCATTATGTGAACTTTGTTTCATAGCTTACCACCCCCTAATATCATTAAAAATATATTAGTATTTGTTTACAGTATTTTTAATGTTATTTTTATTTAATCATTTTTAAATTTAATATTATATTTTTTCCTTTTTTTTAATATATCCGTAGAGGACCGTGGATGTAACCTAATCAGTGGTTATCAGTTCAATCACAGATCCCGAGTTATAAATAAATTGTTGATTTTCGGTTGTCGATGTTCGTAAATTTTAAAATGACGCTCCATCTAAACCTTTTACCGATCATCTCTCCCTATATAGAATTAGAGATTTTTGTCTGTATATGTCCAAAGCCTTAAGTGAATTCTGTGTCGGACAGTCGACATAGCTTGGTGATAACCAGAAGATGTCGCCGTGGTCAAAATTTAATAGGAGGACATCATAATTTATCTTTCATTTTATAATCCACTTAATGATTTGAAAATGACTATGTTGGTGCTAGTCTGTGTCATATTTTATTGAGATTTATAACATTAAAATTAACTCGACATATGTAACATACATTATTAATGAAATAATGTATACATATATAAAACACGAATCATTATTCAATATAATTTGCAACATGTCAAAACGATATTCCATTTGCCAATACCAATAAACACCTGTCAAGGCGTGCAAACCATTGAAGTCCGAAAGTATTAAATCATAAAGGTGCTTATGGATTACGTGACTCGAATAGATTGTAGTTTCAGAGGAGTTTATGAAGTGACCATTAGAATAACATTAAGCGAACACGAGTCTAAAGTTCTAGCTGAATTTCCCAACAGTGTTATAACGTTAACAATATTAATATGGTAATAATGTTAATAAATTACTCGACGGTAATTAACTTTCACGACCAGAGAGTGCAGGCTGTGAATTTCAACATCTTATTAATTTAATATTCTGCAGATAATATCACGAATTCATTCCTGGCGGCCAGAATGCAAATAAGAAGTGCAAGGTACGCTCTAGTGATATTGGATCCAATTAAATTTAATATTTTTTTAATTGTAATCCTCCGGTAATCGAATGCAAAATTATGGCGGGCTTGTTAAAGCGTTGCGGTTAAAATTAACGACATAACGGAATATATTTGATGTTGGAATGGATTCGTTTACGTGGACATTTCATTATATTATTTATGATAATTCATAAATTATATTCATTAGTACGATGAATGATATTTGAAATATTTAACATAAAAAATAAAGCCTTCATAACGAATCTATGATAGGCTTTTTGTTAACACTAAATTTATATATTTTTTTATAAAAATATATCTTTGTGATTTACATATTGCAATGTAATCCCGTTGTACCGATAAATATCAGTTGAACAAGTGGGTCCGGTGTAGAACTAAAAGCTTTACTCTGGCAGTAGTCCGACGATCAACTGGATTAGACTTGGACAGAATGCTAGTGTGAAACAGTAACAAAATACGGTTATGTTTTGTATGGTGTCTGCTTGTGTTAAAAAGAATCCAATAGAAATGCTAATTGAGACTTTACATAGCTTCCTTTACAGATTATACAGACCTGCATTGCCTGAAATGGATATAATTAGAAATATAGATGCTGCAGTCAGTGATTGATATGAAGTGTATGGACCTTCGGACACGATTACTTGGGATGAGAAATTTGACTTAGGACCTTAGGGAAAACAATTCCTTATCGAGGATGAATATGAGTGTCGCGACCCATGGATCGTACAAATTAAAAATGTAGTAAGATATTTGCTGTTTTAGATCATAATAGAAATTGGAAATGGTATGGAGATTTTTTTGTATACTTTTATTCAAAGACAAACGTCATAGACATTCTCTATGGCTACGTCATATTCGAAAAAGTTATTCTATGACTAGAAATGAGAAAATCTAAAACGTAACGAGTAAATGATCTTTTTCCGTATACTGAAAATTTCACACGATATTAAACTTATACTAGTGTTTTAATTTTCATTCTTTGTTGCTTTTATCATACATATAATATGTATATGATACATTACATTATACATTACCTTCACATTATATATACAATTGTATAGAAGTTGCTGTTGTTTAACGATTTTATTTATTTTGTAGTAGTTTTAAAATGTAGACATGATTTTAACATTTGGAAGTAGTGCTTAGAAAACAAGCATGCTTAAGTTGATAGGTTAAAAGTAAAGAGATATGAAAACTGTTCATTCACTATTTGTAGTCTTCAATGGAAGAAAACTTAATTAGTGTTGTTACTTTAGATAACTTCCTGTTACAAAATAATACAAAGACAAACAATTAATGTTTGTTTTGTAGTCAGCGCTGAAGACAATATTAGCTTAGGCTTTAGTAAATATTAATCTGAGACTAAGTCTTTTATTATTAAAATAACTTTGTTTTGTATGAAGCTTTTGATGGATAAAATAAGATAAAGTTTGTATGATTTATGAAATTTCCAACATAATAACAATAAAATCTTCATTGGAGGGAATGTAAATGAATTTATCATGGGTTCAGTTGGTTGGTTTATCATTGCTTATTGCAAGGCATAATCCTAACTGATGCTATATTCTAATAAGAATAATTTATGGAATTCTTCATATGTGATTCATTTTATATCATATAATGTAGTACACAAAAAGTTTCCAGTAAAACTTCGCAAACATTTGTTCTACTAAATTACAGCCGAAACTATCATATAGTTATTTAAATATTTTGTATTATTATTATTGGTGCAGTCTACCAATATATGTATTTATTGCAAACTAGTTGTGTAGATATAAGATATTAAGGCCATTTAGTTTACTTAACGCTAAGTAAGGAAATAGAACGCAATAGCTGTTCATTACTATAAAATTAATCACAATCCCATAAATGTTACGATAGATTGAAACCGAGATTAAAGCTAAGTAATACATGAGTTGGAATTACTTAACATAAAGAACACAATTGACTTAATGCCAGATTAGTATTACGCGATTTATTGCATTCCATTGTTAGATATAATAAATACGGTTCATGAATAACTCATTGTCGGTACAGCAATCATAACATTAATTTGAAAGATGATAAGGTTGCAGCTCCGAAGGCGTCAACAAATGGCGCGTCTAGCCCGAACATTGGTCATAATATTTCAACGCTAGTAAATGCACCACAGAGCGTGATGTATGGCGACAGACCGACAGATAAATTGCTTATAATTTATTGTTGTAGAAGCCGCAACGGTCCTAATTACGGACGCTTGCGGAGTTGACTCATACAGAGTTGCCGAGAAAAATGGCTCGCGATTATTATTCGCGCGGTAAGCTGTGGGTATCTGTTGTGAAAGCTATCGTCGGATCAACAGATACCTTTATGGCGTGAAATAAATATGAACGTCCGATTCACCGATTGTTGCACAATATGTTATTGTATGATGATCTTTGGTCAATATATATTCTTATAGCCCCTCTTTTTGAGCTTAAAGTTTCAGATAAACTTCACTCAAAATATTCTCAAATATGTCCTATTCATTTTTATTTTAATTTCATTATTATTTACTAATGTACACATACTACTGTACACTACTTAATTTATAACTTAAGATCTAATTTTGTTCTTATGGGTAATTGTAGTTGGTTAAAATTGAAACTAAAGCATGGAATTAAATATTTACGTATATTTTTTTTTCAATTTTATGTTCGTTTATAACAACAAATCTTTATGTCAACATATATAGATTGCGAGAAATTGCAGTGTAATTTTGTAAGAATCTAGTACACGCAATTAGGATTCCGGCCGTGTCCGCAGATACAATTTATAGGTGTTCAACATCGATAGCATTTAATCTTTTTAACATTTTCTTTCTTGCAAAAAACACAGTGCCATTTTAGCGAGCATTAAAATATAAATTACTAAATAACAGTGTGTCAAAAAATCTTATCAGGTTAAGAATTGAATGTGGGTGGCTACACAAATGAACGTGACATGGAATTGCGGTAACATTTAAACTTTACGATTACTTCGCATACTATTCCTTAACTTTAAGTTGCAAAGATATGTGATTATCAGTGTCGTCTGGTGATATCCGAAATACATCGATTACTTAAAATACAAACACAATTAATTAACAATTCTCAATTATTATTCGCAACAACTTAAAAAGTCTATTTAAATTACTTCTATTGATTTGGTACATAGAAATTTCGTTAGTCTAACTAGAAAAGAAACATCGCGCGCGCGGCACGATCAAGCTTAGAGACGAGCCCTTGCAGTATCCAGTGCACTATAACATAATGAATATTACAAGTTAGAGATCACAGCTGTTGTGCCCACTAGGGCCTTTCACGTCCGTCGATGATATGAGCCGGATAGAATCTAGAAGAACACTATCTTATATTTACACATCCTTCCGTTCTAATTGTCCTTTACGAATGGGCGTTAGTGATCGGCGCCCCCCTTCTTGTGTGCGTGGAGCGCCGACGGTCCTCAAGGGTGCAGAGGTCTTGGTCCAAACAGAGGATACGATGGAAAGTACGCCGCGAGTGATGGATGAGGCGGCAGAGGGAACGGCAAAGGAGGTGATGACACCAAGTGAGATGGTTTACTGTACGGATGGAACCTCGGTGTAAGCGGCGAAAGCGGTGGTGTTGGATACGTCCTCTGCAATAAAGGATGTGTAGCACTTAGCATCGACAAGCTGGGGCTCGATTCACCACTTGCTGTATGTGATCGAAGATGCTGTAGTAATTCTTCAGATGTTGAGAATCGTTTTCCACAATAAGCAGAATCACCTGCCATCCAGCTACAAACAAAAGGCAATTGTGATGCAGCCGCCAAAGCTGCCAGTTGAGCGTGAGCATACGCAGCAGCCGCAGGATGTCCAGTTGGTAAGGGAAATGGTGACTTGGCGTGATCACATTGGGCGCAACCTGCAGGGCATACTGCGGACTTGAGTAAATGTGAACTTAAGGAGCATCCTGTGCAATACGGGTCTCTACATATTCCCAAGTCACTTCCAGGAGCTTTCATTCTCGCATAAGCGAGATAAGGATTCAATCCGTTCTTTAAAGCATGATGTTGAGCCGCCATTAAACTGCTTGTCATTAAATCCATTGGCAATGGGAATCCACTCGGAGGTAATCCACTGAGAAAAGCTGATGAAGTAACAGGTACACTAGACTTGTAGCTTGAAGGTTCTTTGGTATCAGCACTGGACGTTAAAGACGTTGGTATGTAAGGTAACTTCGATGCTGAACTGGTCGATTCAAAATTAGATTTTGGAGGCGCGGGAGAATGTAGAGGACTTGACCGTTCATCGGATTTTTCTGAAGGAGTTTTACGATGTGTTGGCGGTGATGTGCGTTGCGAGGATGAACTTTGATTGCTGTTGCAACGCGCCTGTACGGGTGTTGTAGAAGCGCTTCCTTTAGACGACAGAGGAGTCTTTGAATGTGTATTCGCTGAAGACCTATCCTCTGGTGTCCTAGTTTTTTCTCTCGCCGTAAGGCACGATTCATAGGGCTTAAAACTGGGTTTATTATCCATGTGTACTGGTGTTTTATCTTCGTATTTCTTACTAGCTTTCTCCGCAGCGGAGATTAGTTTCGGGTTTGGCGAGTCAGCGCCGATAGCGCTGCAGGTCTGCGCTAAAAGCGCCAGTGGGCTCTTTTTCGCGTCGAGCTGCAACAAAGAGAGGTTTATGAAATGAAACGTCGGGTCGAGGTTGCGAATGACGGGCATACAAAGGGACCGCGGGGGTGGCGAGGGAAGCGGAGGGAGTCCAATCACGCGACCGACGCGCCATTATCCGCGCGTCTGGCAGCCGTCGGCTCCGCTTGACATTTCACTCGGCTCCCGCATGATGTAATCTCACAGTGAAAAGGGCAATTTGTGCCGCTGAATTTGCGGCACGCCTGAACTTGTGGCGAGCTGTCAAGTCTATTATCATGGGAGGGGCGTTAGTGTTTCTATGAGTATTCGGAGGAACAGAGTAGTCTATTCTGATTTCAAATCGATTGTTTTATTACAAACCGCTTCTAGGAGAGAAGTAGTAAAACTTAACGAATTGTGTTTTTATATATTACAATTGTGATTTTCAGCTTCTTAGAAAATTCTAAAAATTAATGTCATTAATATTGCAAATTAGAAACTAGACACGTTTTATTAGAAATTTAATATATTTATAAAAATTTTCAACCTTTTTTTAAACAAAAACATGAATATGTTTTTATTCATCAAAATTATTTCTTACATTATAATTGTATATAATGATTTCGTGGGTAAGCTTTTATAAATATTTTCGTTGTATTGTAATATATGAAAATACACTCTGAAAAAGGTAAATATTCCGAATTATTAATAAAACAATAATTGTATATAGCTCAACTACAATTATGTGTTTTATAAAGGTGCGGAATAAAAGCTTTATTCTATTTAAATAAAAGCAAAGCTCTTTACTTGCCGCGAAAATCAGATTATATGGCACACAAAATTTTTTTTTCACGGCTAATATTGAAAATCCGATTGATTGTGCTATCACGAATTTTGTTAAAAGAAATGAATGAGCTTTTTACCTTTTTTTTGTATTACAAAAACCAAGTGTTTAACGTTAAAAACAATTATATAACAATTATTTATTTTTATAGTTTTGGTTTCATGTTTTGACGTTAATCAGTAGTTTTGCTTTTAAATTAAGTAAATTTTGTAGGGCTGTCTAAGATTAAGCACTTTGCCTTTTCGGTTTTTATTTTTTTTTTATTGGAAAGTCAGCAAGGTAAGGAATGTGAAGTTTCAAGTTATTCTTTTTTCATTAACGTATTGTAAGAGTATCTACTATTGAATTACAATTAAGCGTAGTATAATAAATAACATTGCGGAGCGATTATTTTACATTTTTTATATATTTAAATGTATGAGGCAAGGGAATATATTAATCATAAAAAGAAATGTGTTTATGTCACCTTAGGTTTGACTTTAAGTGTATAAATTTTCGTATTTGAGAAATACAAAAATTATAAAATTGATGAAACTATGATATTGGCAGTTTATTGCCGATCTCATAAAATTTTAATTTAAAACTATTTCTTTGGGTAAACAATTACTTTCCAAATATACATTTTTGATTTTGTTTTTCTATGTGCATAAAAATTACAATTGTAAAGATCACATAATTTTAAAATCTATTTCGAGTCTGAGAATCATTCTAAGTAATAGACTTTGAAAGATATAAACGGCATCGTTTAATTTGTGACCTTAAATATAACCTAATCGATGTTTCCGGAAGTGTCAGCACAAAGATTATTTATTATTTTATGTTACAAGTGCAATTTTAAATAAAGAATAATAAATTGATCTTTTTATACATTGGGAAAGTTAAAAGTTATTAACTTTAATATAAATGTATAAAGGTGGAATTTATTAAAAAATTGTATCGAATAATGTAACTAATTTTGATAACGTCGTGTAACTGTCAAAACTCGTAAATAAAGCTGGCCATCAACGCACCGTGGTAGGAAGCGGCGACAGGTAATCCGGTCGCAGGTACTGATTGCTAGATGTGAGCATATTGCTCCACAAGACGTTATCCTTTTCCAGCTTTGATGTTTTCTTCACACACAAAAAAAAAATTATAACACTTCACGAAATGAATACTCCGTTGTCAGCACATAATCCACAAGTCACTGGACGCGGGCACGTTACATGCAATGCGTACGACTTCCACGACTGACGGCGTTAGACTGAGTCAAGTCGTGTCGCACCCCCCCTCCTGTCAGAGCGTTGTCACTCGTCGCCTCGCCATTTTTGCATTCTGTGTACTTTGCGGGAGCTTAGCCGTCTTATCCCCACCGCCGTTTGACACCCCGTTTGTCGCTCTCTCTCTAGCGCGAGAAAAATTGCTAGAGCGCTTTCCGCGTTTTGATGAAAGGATTATATAAAACATGCAGCGCAGTCAAAGACGATGCGACAGAGATGCATGGCTGGGAAATTGAATAGCCGTGGAGCGGGTAAACGGCTGTTCAGTAATAATTTAGTTGATCGTCATCTCTCTGCGCTTTTGACGGCGGTGGTTGCTATTGACTTTTGAGCGGCGCTTAAAAACTCCGTCACGATATGAAATTTAACATTTGAAGATCGCTATCTAAGCGCATTTAAATTCAGAGACTGTCACAATATTTTGTTGTTGGGGGAACAGCGAAGGATATTATGTTATATTTGCGTTTGGTTATTATTAATAAGGCAACTTATATGCAGATGAAACCGAATAACCGAAATTCGGAATAATAACAGAGATATTTATATTAAACTAACCATTTTGAAATTATTTAATGTACTACGGTTATTGACTGCCAAAATTATTTATATATTAACAAGACATGAAATTTACTAAAGTAATCATGCAGAATTTGTTTTACTTCTATCTTTTCCCTCAAAATATTAAATTATTACTTTTTTAACTACTTTTATTTTATTGTCAGTAATACCGTAATGAAGTTCATTTATTATTTGTATGTATAATATATATATATATATAATACATTATTTATAAATAACCAATATTGTGTAGTTGAGTTCTTTATTACACATTACCCAATAGTTAAGAAAGTAAAAACTTTTAGATTTGATGCTCAGAGATTTTTGAACGTTAGATTTTATATAAGAACTCCTGTTTGGATACCTTATTTTACTTAACGTTTTTATACTGAAAATGATTCTTATATTATAAACTTATCATATTTATAATTGAATATCGAATATCATATATTTGAATAAATTGGACAAATGCACGAAGGTACAAATACCATGGGGCATACCAAAGGACCTACAATGTAATTGCATGCCATGAACACCTAGATGAAAATCTCACGTTCCACTTTACGCTGCGGACAATATAAATTAATGTACTTATGGAAACGAATAATGGATATTGGCGAATAATAAAAGATTTAACAATTACTAGCAATCAATTGAAGTGAGTTTTTTTCAACAAGTCTTTATTTAGATAAAGGTGGTAGTCATTTTTTTTTATTCCAATGCTGCAGGTTTTTCTTATTAGTGTTAAGAAGTAAAATAAACAAAACTGTTTTTCTAAAGAAGTTTTGAATAATTTTTCATTTAACATGGCGTCGCAAATCTCATAAATTTTTAAATTTATTTAAGATCAGAACGATACACTGGGGGTTAACTAAAACAGAATGTTGGCTTGTTTAATTGAATACAGAATGGACGGTTTATTAAGTGGGCAGACGGACTAAGGTGCGCAATCGTAAGAGATTGTAAAGTAATATAGACCATAAAAAGATAAAAATTTAACTTGAGTTTTCTTTTAAGAATATTACCTACCATTGTGGTTATTGTTGAAGGCTTAGGGGACCACCAGCGATGGGGTAAAAAACGTCGTTTCATTGTTTACTTAGACGAAACAAAACACCATAGTCATTGTAATTTCGTAATCCCTCCACCGTCTGTTGTTATTCCCTTTGAAATATCATTACGAGTATTTTTAAAATTCACTTTCATGAGGGAAAACTTTATATCTCTGATTTAATTTTTACCTTAATGATTCGGTTTAAAGATTTAAAATGGTTATATTTTTCTTTTTGAATGAGTTCATTTAAATTTAGTCTTTGGTTGTAAGTTTAACGAAATATCGTATCTAAATATTCATTTCGTTATATATATAGTAGTGAGAGTGAGATAGAATTGTGATACATATAGTATAAGCAGCGTTATTAATGAGTCTTGGTACTTTATGTAAGGTACGTGAACGAACGTGTACTTTATAACATGTGTACATAATTGAAACGTCAAAAGTTTTGTATGACATAAATTAAGTCAAATTTGTATTTTTCATTTACGGAAAAAAAATAGAACTATACCAACATATTTAAGATGAAGAGTCTTATTAAGATGCGAAGTAATATAACTTATATAATAAGGTTTTAAGCTTATTGAATTCTGAAAGATATAAAAATATAAGAAAAAGGAATTGTCTATGAGTAGGTTTTTTTTGTTTAACGTTTCTGAACGGGAGGTCTACGTTCAGGTACTAGTGATGAGGTGTCGTGATTTTGATAATGATAATAATCAAGATTAGTGCATTTTGTAACTCATCAGGAGATCTATGTAGATAGGTCATATCTAAGCCAGACTTTTTTCTATTAGTGATTTATTTTACTTCCCCGATAATAACTAGTTCTGGCAAATAAAATATTTATTTAGATTCATTTAATTAATAATAATATTAATTGATTTATTTCTATGTTTATTCCTAAAGTAGGTGGAGACATCCGGTTTGAACTAGATTTGCTTACTTGTATATTTATTACAAAATATAAAATATAAATTAATAATATACATATAAATAAATATTTTTTTACCACAACTAAATACTTGGAATATAATATTTTACATAATAAAAACACGTTCCCCTTAATAAAAACATTAGTACATACATAGTCGTGGCTAACTGATGCCTGCAGTAGGTATTATAAACCTGTAAATCACAATAGATAAAATAGACTCAGTGCTCTTCTGTAGTATAAGTAACAAAATAATATAAATTGTAACAAAAAGAGGATTTAACAAATCATATGTAGAAAGAAAATATGTTCTTTTTCTGCCATGGTAATTTAAAACCAAAATAAAATCAAAGTGATTCTTTTTTAAAGTTCAAATATTTAATACGTTATGTTTTATAAGTAACATACAATAAAGCGTAACATAAGTACAGGAATAATTAAAGAAACAAAAACAAAGTGACCGTCGGTGCCAAGTCTCGTGGCGTTCACTAATCGAAGGTGACTTGGCGAATCTGGACGAAGACGAGGCAGTAAATTGGTCCGCCCTGGTGCCGCGGTCGTGGGACGAGTTAACCGGCTGCTCGGACTTCGTTTCACGCCGGCAACAATCAATGGCCATAATAAACGCCGACAGACGGCTTATAGGGTTGCCACTATGACGTATATAGATTTTTTTTTATTTCATTGAGAATCATAAACGAGCGCACACAGTTCACCTGACGTAAGTGATTCCTGCTGCCCATGACATCTACATTCATCCATGACAATGAATCATAGTGCATATGCGTTGTCACCCTTGAGGACTGAGATGGAATGCCTCCTCACCAGTAATAAAGTTCTCCGGATCCCTACACTCACCAGACGAAACACAGCAGCATTATGCTGCTATTTCACGCTGGTCTTCCGTGAGGGCGTGGTACTACCCAGGTCGAGTTGATTCATTCATTCTGCAGCTAGAGCTAGAGAGCTTGCTGTTCTGTTCTCTCTGAACTGTCTCTGTCTGAACTGTTGATCGTCTTCCACGAAAAATGGGCAGTAATACAGCAGTGGTTTTTTTTATAATGTTATGTGTGACAAATAAGCACACAATTAACCTGATGATGCCGCTGAGGACTAAGATGAAGACTAGAATGCTTCGTCGCCAGTGATCAGGTCTTCATTTTCTTTCTGTCAGCAAACGAAACATAGTACCCAGCTCAAAACATTATTTTAAGCTAGCATTTTGTGAAAGCTTGGTCCTTCTCGCCCGAATCAACCTATTCGTACTACAATGTGTTTATAATTGTGACGTGACTGTACCAGCTTGGTAACAGTTACGATAAACGAACTTGTGACACCTATTTGCCAGAAATCGCACTTGGATAATAGCGTACGTATATTTAGTAAAATTTCGTAACTATATATCGATATTAAACAGATTTGAAAATTCTGGTTAAAAACCAATTAATCAACAAATCCTACTGCTTTTTGTCGTCAGAATATTTGTCTGACAAATATACTTGGATTTAAGCTTTAAGCTCGGGATTCAATACTGGACAACTCCTGGACTTTTTGGAATTTACTATTAAAAAACAGCTACTAGTAGAGTTTTTTTGCAGTTTCTTCTCGCTAACACCCGCATTGAGAAGGACCACCGCTTTTAGATCCTATTAGATTCAAAAATGTATTGTAAAAATCTTCTCAAATATAGCTTCTTTTGATTTGATTTTATTTGAAATATATTTTAGAAGGTATCTTTTGTATTATTTAAACCAATTAAATTATGATTAAGACAAACACGAAAGCAGATTTGCTTTGTTTTCTTTGATGCGTCGAACCTTTTCACTGTTATCAGTAGAAGTATTTTGTTTTGCGGTGGTTACTTCAAACTTTCCTTTATTTTTTTTTTACTATAGTGGCAATAAAATAAATATAATCCAAAAATTAAAACATAATAGAAATGTTAATAGGATATTTTGGATTTAATAATTATTGCATTAAATCAATAACCAATTGCCTAAAAAATCTTTATATAATTTTGACTTTTGAATTTTGATTTCATAGTATTTTTAATTTACATAATTGATCTAGAAAATATATTTCTATACTCAAGCGGGTGATTTGTTTGAATTGTTGAAATATTTCTTTGATAAATAAAATATTTATCATTGATATTAAGTATATCATAACTTTTAACATTTTTGAAAATTTCCTGTACATTGGTTACAATCTGTTTTGTAGTTAGTTCTTTGAGAAGTACATACAGGACAGTGGTGGTTCTTTTTTTCTCGGGCTGATGGCTGATGTTATTCTGAGGGCTGTTACAGTTTCACCGGGCTAAGAGGTGACCGAGCGCTCAGTTGAGACCTCTATTTGTGGGTAACCAGCACAAGGGCTCCCGAGAGGGAGCCTCGGCTTGGACCGTTACCCTGTTCCGCGAGAGTGTCTGACTCGAGGGTTCCCGAGAGGTCTGAACCTCGGCTCAGTCAGTTGCTTCTGACTAAGAATTGTCACAATTAATATCACTATTATTATTATTGAGTATCTGTGCCACCACTTCGAAATGCGTGGGCGATGTAGAAGTGCCGCCAAAAACTCTATTTTACTATATATATTTTATAAATTTGTATTCATATTTATTATTATATTAATTGTAAATTTTGATTATGGAGTAAAATAAACTCCGAATCAATACCTAATAAAAGAAATCGCGATGTTTGATCATTGTTATTATTGGTGCGAGGTTTTGAATGTGAAAACATTACTGAATGGATACTGAAGTTACTATTCTCTTCGTCATAGAGAGATACCAATAAATACAAAGATGGTATATACTACAATAAATATTGACTATTGTCAATAATAAGGGAGTATTGGATCATCTAAAGCAGAAGATAGATTAAGGGATAATGTATACCTTTCTATGAAACGTTTTGATCATTTTTAATAAGAAATAATACAGTAGCATGGCCCAATTTATTTAGTGTATTTAAGAGCAAATTAGAGACCATAGCAACCACAAAACACCGATTTGTTTAATCTATTTCGTTGATGTGTTTCTGAGTTTATCAGGCCAGAGCAGAATATCATGTATAATTAACTAAGTCCTGGATGCTTATCTTTATAAGTTTCGTTTCTCAATTGTTTATATACTTTTGGTTTTATATTTCAGTTTAGACAAATATACATTACTATTTTGCAACTGCATTTGTAAAATAGTCGTAGAACGTTAAGCTAGACTCGGCCGAGAAAGTACGGTGCTTTCACAGAATCAGCCTAAAATCAGGGCTTCGTATTGCATTCCATCTTATTCAAGATAAAGGATCTCCATTGCGAGAGAGTGGATGAATGTGGGTTTTATTGGTCGCAGGATCGCTTACAATGAGGTGAACTGTGTGTCACTCATTAATTTTATATTAAAATAAATATTGTTTTTATCTTTAAACGGTAGATTATTAAAACGCGGCATAATAACCTTTGCGCCAGCCCTGCGCTGATCAAAGAAGCCGCCGCCGACGCCCCATGTCACGATCGTGTCGCTACCGTGGCGTCGGCGCGGTGGGGGCCCGATTGGACACGATGAGATCGCCTTTTTAATAATTCACTGTCATCGTGACATGACCCGCTGTTCGACTTAAGGCCAGTCAATAGAATACACGATGGCTACGGGGAACGCGGCAAAGAATCCTTTCAATAAACGAATAGCGAAACGATACTCAACGGCATAATAAATTCTGTTATGATGGGCGATATTATAGTAAAAAATACCGTACATACCGAAGTTTTACAAAATCATCTAGTAGTTGATCTTAACGGCAGAATAAAAAAATATTTTAAACCGGAATAATGTCAGGTGCAAGGTAACAATAATATTACTAAACTTGATTTTAACTATCTCTGACATCAGATAATATATTTTTATAAACATCTACACAAAATATTACTAATTAAGTCCATGCAAAATCAATCTATCACCATGATGTATTGTGATTTCGTATAAATCCATTGCGTCTTATCATATATTTTATATACATATATTTTTCAACTTAAACATTTATCAGACTAAAATGAATATCAACTAGGTTATTCTATCTAGAGTACTCATATAACTGGCGAACTGTTTCAAGTAGAGTCGACACGATATCTAGACGTTTCGCTAAGCAAATACATCGTGAAGCGATCCTAGCTAGCTGCGACGTCCGACAACCACTTAGTGGCCGCATTGTGCCCGCAACGGTGCCAGAACATGATGTACACTAATATAGTAAGTAATAGACATGGCCCTATAATTATTCATGAACATATAAACTACCAATTACTTATATTAATAGCGGTTAAGTTCTTTATAGTTCGGATAAAGTGATCAAAGCTCTGAATTTAAGTTTCAAAAGCATTCCATCTGTTACCTAAAATGGAAATTGCTTTAATAAATATAAATTGTATTTTATTACATTACATTCAAACTTTCAATAAGAAACCGGCCATTCTTATCGGATGGTTCTTTAAATATAATTTACAAATATAAATTTGACTCATACAATTAAGCCAATGTAAGCTTATTGAGCTAAGCCTAAGCTTTACATTTCAAATATAATTAAATTGCATTATTTTACATAAAATTATAGTTTATATTAATGAAAAATAATACAACAAAGGATTCAAAGTGTTTAACAAGTCGAGAGTGATTATGTGGTTTTAGCTGATTAATTGGATAAAGGAATGAGCACATGGGAAGTATATCGCTTTCATAGAAAAACAGCGTAACCCTTTTCTGAGCAGTATTCAGTGCGCAAAGGTATGGTGAACTAGTAGGCAAAGTCAGCGTACTGGTTTACCATCATAATTATATAAACAAAAAGAATAGTTATGTAAGTGAGTTTTCCTATCAGACACTAGATCACACAATATTAGGTTAGGATTCGCTAAAGCTAATTTAGGTTTTGGGGGTTGGCAAATTTACGCTCGAAGTTATGTGAAAATTATTTTAAATTATCGTGGTAAATATGATTATATATAGACATATAATTTCCTTAAAATTCTACCAATGAAAGTACGTTAACAAATTAAACCGTATTTAAAATTTAATTGAATGAAGTTTAAATTTTAAGTTATACCTAGACCATATACAGGAACTTCTCCTTGGTACGCGCCGTACGCGCCTAGTCTGTTCTCATTGGATTTGTTGTGGATTATGGCTTACCGAAAGTCTTTATATTGTCTTTAATTTATTTTCCCGACATGTAAGTGCTAGTTTTTAAAATTGCAATTAACAATTTCATTGATGCCGCCATAGGTTTATGGTGATTGAAATTTTGAGTGTCTTGCAAACCAGGTTTACTATTTCATGCGGGCATCATTGCCTTAATATTGCAGTCTATATGTTAAGTGTTGTTGTCTGAGCAGAATAAATAAAATAGTAAGAGAAAATACGAAAACTGATTATAATTAATTCTTCGTAAATATTGGTAGATACCTCGTAAATAATATGGTAATTAAATATATAAGTAATTCACAAGAAAGGTATCGATTAAAATATCACGTTCGGGTCTGACAGATTCTTAGTACTATATCAGTACGAGATCGCTGAAAGCAAGTCACCGTGTGACTTCCGTAGATAGGAGTTCTCGGTTGACACGAACAGCCATCTTCTAGTGTGCAGACAGTATGTTTGTACGAGCATTACGTATGCATTTGTGAGATAGACGACGGTATAGAAAATATTAATAAATTAATAGTTATTTAGTAATATTTTTTTTACTTTTATAAAAATTTAATGTATGGATTTTATCGCGTTTATTTTAAAATTATTAGTTCTCGCAAGGTGATGCTCCATGGTACTGGAATGGTACTGTTTGAGGTCCTGACATACTTAAAACATCAGCTTCAATCTCAAATTGTTGGACCGTTCTACGCAGAAGGCAACACCATGCTCTAAGATTCAGACGTTCGGATTTTGAGTCTTTACAGTGGTTTGTTTGGTTTGGGATTGTGAGGCCTTGTAGCTTATCAAATTTGATGTAATGGTGGGGCCGATAGCTCAATTCTACAATAAACTACAAAGTAAGTGTGCACCAGTCCGATATTATGATAAAATAAATTAATTTCTGGACAAAAAACAAAAGGTCAAGGTATATATATATGTAATTATATAGTTAGTATGTATATATATATATATATGTTATTTACTGAATGTAGGAATGAAATAACAAATAAGGTCTCACCTCTTATACCAGCCCTCGGGCTAACAGAAAAAAAATATTTCAAAATATATTTTTTGTTTATTATAATTAGCTCTCTAAACTAAATTACTATACAGAATGTCAGTCAAACCCACTTGCAGGATTATGTGTAATCTGTGGTATTTGTTATTCGTTTAGAAATTACTAATTTGTAATTTATGGTATCTCATAGTGACAGATTATAAGTGTTACAAAGTTTTTCAACTTTTGCTTCAAGTTTATTCAGGAAGAGAAGTATCTGATACATCTCATGATTTACTTATCTTCTAGTTCATTAAGGAAGGAAAACACTTACTATATTCATTATTAAATTTCACAGTGCCTTAGCGCATAGTAATTTTAAATACTTAAGGAAAAAAAACAGAAAAATAAGAATTGTATTGTATTGATGTTGCATTAAGCCCAACTCCTAAAGCTGTCGACAAATGTGAACATTTAGAAAATAAATGTGTTCGATAAAAATTAAGTTAAGCGGTTGAAATTTAAAAGCTTGATACAGCCGTGACTAGCTGAGAGGTAACACCATACTTTACTTTGGAAACTGCAGTATTTCCGACGTTTATTGCTCGCGGAACAGCATTTCGAGCAGTTTGCCGCTCATTAAGGCAACCGTATGTAAATAGTGGTTACGCCAGTGGCATTCTTATCGTGCTTGAGTTTTCGGCTTAGTGCCTTAGTGTACAACTGATCAACGCACTTGGAATGTGGATTTTATTTGGATTATTTTTTAAGTAAGCATGCTGCGGTATGTTTACTGTCAGTTACAGTGAGTCCACTATAGTGTTTTATTTATTTAAATGAGACGTTATAGGTTTTACATATGCTGGTAGTGGGGTAATATTTTGAGGTCTGGCTGCTGCGTTAGGGGTTCGATTAACAGGGGAGGAACGATATTTGAGCGTCACAATTTTTTTTTTATAAAATGTTCGGCAAAAACGTAAGCTGCGTACTTAATCACATCACAGAAGATGGATAGCGTTGCCGGCTTTGTACAGGTTTGTCGTTCTTTTTTGTCAAAACGTTGTTGGTTTTCGAGTATGAGCATGGTGTATGCATATCCCGTGACCTTGACACTGCATTTGAGCCTCCCTCCCATATGTACACTACATCTAATTAGGAAAGCGGACTATGAGCAAGTGCCTCTGTTTGTGTGAATGCATTATTAGAGGTTCTACAATATATCCAGCGAAGTGGTTGTTATCTACTAATATCATGACATATTTAAATTAGCTTTAAGTTCATGGACCATAGCTTTCTTATATTTTTCTTGGATTAGTTTATTATTTATGATAGATTATTACACTGACCACTTGGTGTAGTGGTTAGAGTAGCTACCTGGCTAATGCGTAATGGGTTCGGGAGCCGTAGAGAAGGACAATATTTGTGCATCACAAATTGTTTGTTTTCGGTTCTGAGTGTTGTATTGTATATATGTCTCGTGTCCCTGAAACTGCATCTGTACCTTACTCTAATCTTATTGCATATGTTTTATATCGGACTAGGGATGGGTATAACGAGTGTGTGCTTTTGTGTTTACGCAAATGCTTAGGGCACTGTAATATATTCTGCACAGTTGATGTAATAATATGGCTAATGATATTGACGTAATCAAAAATCCACCAGAAGGACACCATTATATTGATGCGTTGGTTCGAAATCTAGCGCATATCCTGTAGCTTTTCTCTTCATTTATTTTAAACGTAACTGATTTACTTTACAAAATTATAGCAAATTATGCGGAGACCCTTTTAATTGGTATTGATGCATTTCATCTCAGTCCTCAGGGATGATAACTCATTATTGTTCATGATTCCTTATCGAGGAGAAATGTAAGTGTCTTGGGAAACAGGAATCTTTAACTATCAGGTAAATTTCGTGCTCGTTTCTCGCCCACAAATTAATAAAAAAAGTAGCTCATACTTAATTATATTCACGTAGACATATATCTCTACAACTAAGTTATTATTATGACGGCTGTATCCAGTCATGAGTATGATAGATTTATGGTGTTCTTAAGTAAGACATTTTCCCTGTAACGTATAATTAATATCACGCAGTTCCTTGATAACAATGTTATACCGACAAATTTCAATCAATCATTATTCGTTCAAGCCTATTATTATTTCTCCTTATTTTGTTATTTATAATACAGAAATTCCAAACGTACAATAGAAATTGTATCGGTACACCAAAAACTAAATTAGATTTATATGTTCATTGTCAACTTTTTTTATAATGTAGGCGGCAATCGAGCATGTAGCCCACCTGATCTACTGCCGCCCATGAACATCCGTAGCACCAGAGATTCGCGGTAATAGTATTATATATATTGCCATTAAGTTTACTTTAGTTAACAGTACATATTAGTATCAAGTATCACAATGGATTAGAATTGTATATTATAGTGGATTTAAATGTAATTATCTAGGAAACATATTTACGTGAACCATATACATTTTATATACTTAATATAACTTCACGGGTGTTGTAGTTATATTGGCAGCCAACTTCCTGGTGCCTTCCAGCGGATGATAGATGACCGCGGGTGATTTATACCAGCCATCAGCCGGCTCCTATTTATGCACTTATTGTGAGGGTAAAGCGATCATAATTCATAATGTCATCGGTTTGTGGCATAAGATGAAGCGATTAAAATTTCCTAGAATTTACGTAGACAGTAAACATAGACACACAACATACCACGGACCTATTGACATTAACAATTATATATTTAATTATCAGCATGGAAGAGCACTTTAACAAGAACACAATAATGAAAGTGTGCCGATATTTCACAGGGAAAGGAGAAGAAATGAAAATCAAATCAATGAAATGAAAACAACGTTTACACAAATCACGACGCGCGATGTTCGAGTTGCGTAATGACATCGTCCTCGCATCTGACCTCAATGAAATAAACATGCCAATGAATTAAAGCTTCAATAGCCTAATGGTTTAGGGTACGGTCTGCATAACTTAAGGTCGTAGGTTCGAATCCACCATTTGATTACTGTTACGATTCTATTATGATAATACTCATTGTATTAGTTAGGTGAATTATTCAAATTGCCAATATCCCGTACCGTATTTTTGCAATTGGAAGATCACTTTCTATTTGTAATTTATTTAGATGCGATCACTGGCGAATTATCTCCGATTACTATCTTCCACTAATACTGTTTTACGGTACTCTACACTGGACAAAGGCCCCGTCTCAAGGGATTTCACTAAATCTATTCTACCTTCTTACTTGCCTTATTTAAACGTGTTTAGTTCACACGATATTGAATGAATCAAGTAAACTCTCACTGAAACTTTTTGATGATATTAGCGATGACAAACGAGCAAACAGTTCACCTATAATAGATTCCTTTTTAGTATTATTAGTAATATTCGGTATGGAATCACTAAAGAGGAATACCTGAAACGGAAAAAAAATCATGCGTGAGACGGCTAAGAGAGAATGCCTCGTCATAAGGAACAATGGCGTTAACATGATATTTTATGCATCCTCCGAAAACGTGGTCCTTCCTCGATAATGCCATATGTATTTGTACTACAACTGGTTTATAACCTGCTGTGCCATAGTACTAACACATTAAAAAAAACCAATAAAAATATTCAAGACACCAATAAAATAATTTCTACTCTCCCTGGTCACGTTACTTGTACCATACCCATAAAGACTGGCTCGGAGCTCATTAGTCGAAAAGATAATCAATCACGAGGAATTACCACGGCTTGCACGCCGTCGAAAGGTTACCCACTGTCGAAATGTTTACCATCACACTCGTGATAAGCGATTTATTTGCTACTTTAATATTGTACGCTATTATTGATGTAATTACGTGCGTCACTTCCTGGTGTCATTTGTTTTATTCTAGATGGTACCTCGATAATGTTGGGTACTTCATTTTTCTTGTCCATTATTCATTGTTTATTGGACATTTGCTTGACAAATGCTCGGCTTAATGGTGATGGACTAGGTTATGACTTATGATTAGGCGTTTCTGGGTTCTACTCTAGCTTGTGTCAATGAGTTTTTATTTTTAAGTTTCTTAGAAAGTGCCGCGTACTAATATTTCTATTTTGGTCTATGTTGTAACAGTTACTTAATTATGAATCTGACAATGATATCAAATCAAATTCGGGTCGTAATAGTATAGAAGCTGGATTTAATAGACAGATACCTATTCTAATCTAAGCATTTCTCAAATAATTAATGACTTAAATAAGTGTGTGTGTGTGGCAGTATCTAGGCACTCGCTTTTTATTCACGTATGCGAGCAAACTTAGTTCGATCATCAATGAAATTGTTGATAAAAATATTATCTGCCGATTATGCTTGGCGGTGCAAAAATCCGTGAGGAAAACTGCATGTAAAAAAAATATTCAAGACACCAATAAAATAATTTCTACTCTCCTGGTCACGTTACTTGTACCATACCCATAAAGACTGGCTCGGAGCTCATTAGTCGAAAAGATAATCAATCACGAGGAATTACCACGGCTTGCACGCCGTCGAAAGGTTACCCACTGTCGAAATGTTTACCATCACACTCGTGATAAGCGATTTATTTGCTACTTTAATATTGTACGCTATTATTGATGTAATTACGTGCGTCACTTCCTGGTGTCATTTGTTTTATTCTAGATGGTACCTCGATAATGTTGGGTACTTCATTTTTCTTGTCCATTATTCATTGTTTATTGGACATTTGCTTGACAAATGCTCGGCTTAATGGTGATGGACTAGGTTATGACTTATGATTAGGCGTTTCTGGGTTCTACTCTAGCTTGTGTCAATGAGTTTTTATTTTTAAGTTTCTTAGAAAGTGCCGCGTACTAATATTTCTATTTTGGTCTATGTTGTAACAGTTACTTTATTATGAATCTGACAATGATATCAAATCAAATTCGGGTCGTAATAGTATAGAAGCTGGATTTAATAGACAGATACCTATTCTAATCTAAGCATTTCTCAAATAATTAATGACTTAAATAAGTGTGTGTGTGTGGCAGTATGTAGGCACTCGCTTTTTATTCACGTATGCGAGCAAACTTAGTTCGATCATCAATGAAATTGTTGATAAAAATATTATCTGCCGATTATGCTTGGCGGTGCAAAAATCCGTGAGGAAAACTGCATGTAAAAAAAAAATATTTTGAAGACATGTGAAGTCTACCAATCTGCAGTGCAGAAGCGTGGTGGGATGGGAACAGTGGGATTTGTATATATTAATAAATAATTCACAGAATCACCAACAGCGATATTGTCTTCATATGACAATCGTAACCCGCACTAAACGTCAGAAGTCAACATAAAAGACAGAACTCCCACAAGTTACATATCTAATAAGCAATTAGGGTTTCTCACAAAGGGCGGGTAATAACGGCCGTGCCGGGCCGTAATGAAAGAACGAACGACCGGGTAACGCCGCGCAAACGTGTTCGGGAGGTATTTGCGAATCTTTGCCGGTTAACGCGTGTGTTAAATTGCGGTCGCTATCTCATTACGTGTCGTCATAGACATCGATATTTTTTTTCGTTATTGGTAATTGTAAATTGTCATAAATTATTATTATTATTAAAATAGTAATTTTATGCCAACTCGAACGCAAAAAATCTTCAATCTTTTTATCAAGTTTGTTATGCAGAACAATATGTTCAAATCATAAACTAATCATGAAAAAATAAAAAAAAAATCTTGTTAACTTCTATATCTTTACTTTAGCTATAATAAAATTTTGAATATTAAATTATAATTTATCATTTAAATTCTAAAATTTATTTATTATATATATAATACAGAATAGAAAATATAAAGTCTATTACTTAAAATGAAAGAACCCTTTTGAAACTATGTCTCCTTTTACTCTGTTGATTTTTTTTAGTTAGTCTACCAGGGAGGATACCATCCCCTATCGCTATCTTTTGACTAATTTTCTAATTTACGTCATCATTATAATATTTACAATCATATAATATCTACCCATAATTGAATCTGTAACGAGTTACAACTTAGATTTTTTTCAAAAAAAAAACCAACTTTTATTTCTTGCTGATATATTATTTCGCAATATGTTTCAAAACATATACTGCACATGCTATCAAATGTAGTGAAGCAAAAGAAGTCACCAAGTGGACGGAATGTTTGCCTTAACGTGCTACAGACTAGAGATATGACTTGGTCAAATTAAAGGCGAACGTACTTCGTTTTGCTCCTAGCTCTATATTGTTTACTTGTCAACTTAGCAGACAACATAAAAGCTTTTGTAGAGTTTGAAGATTGACAAATATTTTTGTGTATTATAAGCACTCAGTTCACCCGACGAGTAATTCCTGTAGCTCATTACACCCACATACATCTTCGATAAGGAATGATAACGTAGATGAAGACTAAAACCCTCGTGCACATAATAAGGGTCTCCGGACCCCTACACTCACCAAGCGAAACAAAACACCATTGTTTTGCAATTTTATATATATACATATATATATATATATGTATATATATATATGTATTGTGTGATTTTATAATTTATATTTATTATTCCTATCTAAATTCTAATTATACATAAAAAAGCTACATCTAATTGTTTCGATTATACATCACAAGTCCCGTAAGTTTGATCACTTATGGCATCTTCAGAGAATAAATTACAAGCCTATGGATACGATGGTTAAGTCCTTCATAGCCATCGTATCCATAGGCTTTATTTGAAATTTGGGAGAAAGTTCATGTTTTTAATGGTTTACAGTGGTAGAGCTACGCCTCACTTTCTTTCTAGCTGCAGAGTGAATGGATCAGTTCGACCGGGGTGGGACCACTCCTTCACAGTAATACCAGCGTAAAATTGCTACTGTGTTACGTCTGGTGAGTGTAGGGATTCGGGGACGTTTATTACTGGTGACGAGGTATTTTATGTCAGTGCTCAAAGGTGACAAAGCATCTGCATTATGTGTTCTTGTCAAGGATGAATTTAGATGTCATGGGCCGTAGGGATCACTCACCATCAAATGCAATGAACTGTGTGCTCGTTTGTTACTCTCAATGTTATAAAAAGAAATGGTACCGATTTTTTTTAGAAAATGGTATATTTTTAGACTGGCCATTGCAAAAAGTGAGTAATATTTTAACCAACATAGGATCATTATTAGGTTCCAGTCATTCGCTTTGTGAATTCTTTTGGCCACTGTTGAGGGTTTTTAATTCAACTTATGGATTGCTAAATTTGTAAAAGGAAAATAAGAAATGCTAAGTAAGCAGTATAAAAGAAATACAATTAGAAGAATGAGTGTAGGTTGTAATGCGCTGCAGGAAAAAAATACTATCAAATGAAATGTGTGTGACAAAGAGTCACCCTTAATAGAACAAAAAATAAAATTTAGTCTGTTGCAACAATGGACACAAGGAACAAGGGTCTTTCTAAGAATTTGTCAGCAAAACTGTTAATGGTTGGAAGATATTCCTGTACTCATCGTACAGAGTGGATAGGCTTAAGATTATTTAAATAGCATGTTTAATGATAAAAATCTCATGATTAATAACATTGTCACATGTTTTTGAATATCTTTTTCATCTTTTCACAAAAGGTTGCAATAAAAAAGGAGATATTGAAGAATGTCTTTGTATTTTTTATAATACGAGTAAATTCAAAATTCATGGCATCTCATTTTTGTTGAAATCATTCTATCTGGTTTGTATCTAACCAATATGTTTAGCTAATGGACATTTGTCGAAACTCACGAAGAACGGCTTTAAAACGCAATCGACTTATGTAATATTACGTCAAAGCCACAACAATGGATTCGGTTAATCGTCTACAAAAACGTTTGGAACGTAAAATATTGAAAATACCTTTCAACGACATAATGGCGTAGAAAGTGACCCTCGCAACTCAGCAGGAAACCATAATGCGTGTAATCCGTCGACGGTGTTCGATGCTGGTAATTTGTTTATAGAAACATATAATTTTACGGTACAGTTGGGATTTTATTAAAGTCTTGTTCGGGTTCTTGAGGGGACCAGTTTTAACACAAGATTAGGTAGCTACTGTTATTGTATTTTATATGTGTTTATGTATGCTTATATATTAATTTATGGTTGTACATAGGTATTATTCTTCATTTGTATATTAGCTATTCTGTCTTTTCATTTTCTATTAATTAGCATATTGGTACACCTGTCGCTAGTAGAGAATGCCTTTAGCCTTATGTCTGCTATTTGGGAACCTCTAAGATTGGATTATTTTAATGCAAGAAAGAGTAAATAAATAAATTAAATAAACTAAATGAGTTTAACTATTTATTATGATGATTTGCGAATATCAATTAATATTTTTGCTTTGCTAAATCATTTGTTTTAACGGATTAAATCATATATTCTCTGTTAATTTCATAAGTATTATGATTATAATGGACGATACCACATCTAAAATTCTTCCAATCTTAATTTTTCAAACTTTATAGTTCTGCAATTTTGAAGTAGTTTGGCTATTGCAGTTCCAGATCGGACGTAACAGTGGTTAAGGTTATTTAAGGTGAAAAGGTACTTAAGATAATTAAAATACTAATATAAAGTCAAATACTATATCTAATAGTATCTAGTAAAGTATAATAGTCTAACAAAAGTGATAAGAGTCACGCTTCAGCTCATTGGACGGGCTCAACAGGACAACAATCAAGACCTGACAGAAAAAGACATCCACAGAAATTATAAATTCGCGGAAAATAAAAATGTTTTATTTTTGTGATATATTATCCTTCCCTATTTTAGTTTATACAGTGTGTGCGTGTATCTTTTATTCAATAGTTGACATCGATATAATTTTATTTATAGGCATGGAATCACCAACATAATTCAATAACGATGCATGCAGATTATCTAGTCAGCCGTGAGATAAATCGTTTTCAGATTTATTTTTATCATCATATATTAACCCTTGACAGAGATGAATTGTGCATATACTCATCAATTCGGAGACAATCTATTCTAATTTATAAGAATGAAATTTTATACGCTAGTAACTAAATGGATTAAGGGTTGAAATTGCTTTATAAAGTTATTTTTTTGTGCCACAGCCCAATTTGACTAAGAATACCGATGTTTAATTGAACGTAGTGCACGATGCGTGAAACGTTTAGGGGCTTTTGTTGTTCACGAAGCGAAGTGACGAGTTGTATGAGTGATCGAGTTTGCTATACAATTCGTGTGCAAAGTTTTTGTGTGTGTTGCTTTCGAGCGTTATCTAAAATCCCAGGGGACTTCATATATTCAAAAGAATAAGGATAAGTAAGGATTTAATTACGTCTCTGAATGACTGTCTATGAAATGGTTATCTCTGATACGATTAGTTTTTTTATTGAATTCCTATTATACATTATTTATTTTGTATACATGGTTTTTATTAAATAGGATCTACCCTTTCAGTCCACTGGTGAAAATTATTTGTTAATATAGCTATAAGGCCTGCCCATTTTCCCCTCAGTGTACTGATCTTGCGCTACGTCGGTTTCCTTAGTCCTGCGGATATCCAAGTTAAGAAAAAAGTTCACTTATTGATTATATTATTGAATTTCTTATTCCATGAATACAAAACTCCTTTAAAATTTATCAAGGTGTTAAACAATCCAAGTGATTTGTCTGTTGGTGTGAATTCCCCTTGTTTGTTCTACGACTGCTCAGTGAACCTCACATATACTTCGGTAAGTGTAATCCCTAAGATCGGGCCCGAAGCACGAACCGGTCGGCGGTTCTTTTTGTCAACAATTTTAAATGCATGTGATGTCGTCTTATGCAAGCCTAGGGCATTTATCTCACGATAATTTTTGATATTTTTTCAATTACTTATTTTTCAGTGTTTCCTACAGTATTTTGTATCTATTTTAAAAAGTAGAGAGTACAGGTGAGACTTTTATCATAATCTTTATTTTTTCCCTGAAAACTTTTATGGCCATCGACTATCGATAGAATATAGTTTGAAAAATTAAAAAAAAAACTGAATCTTCCTGCTCATTGGACACATTACATATTCTTCGCATTAAAGTTTCATAGGAGTCCCGTTTGGCACCTAAACATACAAAAATAAAATAAAAAAAAGATCCTTTCAATGTATATTTCTAACCTTTCGTTGAGGATATTCCTTGCAATTCCTACGAAGCGATATGCTTCGTCGTTTTTAATGTGATCAGCATAGGATTAGAATAATTTGCCTACGGCAATCTTCCTTCTGATTATAATGTGGGTGTCTTCAAGAGAAGAGTGAGTAGCTATTTGCTGAGTTAGTGAGCTTTACCATACATACGTCGAAATCACCACTTAACACCAGGGGGGATTGTAGACAAGCACATACATAAGAAAATCATTAATTGTTTAAAATTTTCGGAAACATTTCCGACAGTTAGACCATGTATAATTTATCATTTAAATTCTGTTTGGAGCACGTAAGCAAATGACCGTGGTAACGAGAACGATTTCCGTTGACAATAAAATTAAAACTGCTCATTGAAGCGGCTTTGAAATGCGCTCGTTTGATTGGAGTCTGACACGGAGGCAATCAAAGAGGGACGTGGTCGAAGTACGTGACGTCGTTGCCTTGTTACTACTATTGGATTGCTTTTTGCCTTATTGAATGTATGCTCGGGCTATTTAACAATAATAACTTATAAATTTCGTATCCTATCAATCAGTAGGAGAAAGAACATATTTTGGAACAATGGCACAATTGATGGACATTTTTTTCCTTTAGATATTTAGATAGGAGTTTCGGGGTTTTAACTGCTTCAAAAATTACGTTTCATAGCAGCGGCGTGAAGGGATTTTGGGCTGATTCATTTTTCAACTTATTAGATAATTAGACTCTTGTTGAACAACGGACCCTGTCTAAACTTTATTTTTTATTTTTATTGGCACGGCGGACAACTTGCCACCTGCGTCTATTGAAATAATTGTGAATTAATTATATTTGCTAGAAATAAGTTAAATTACGTCTGCGGTATGTAATTAATAAAAAAAATTAAAGTTAATCCGGCCGGCAATGGATCGACGGTTCATTTTGTGACCTGGGGTAAACGAGAGATGAATTATATATATTTTTTTATTAAATTTATAACGATAAACAAGCACCTGATGATAAGCGATTTCAACGACCCATGACATTAACATTCATTCACGATAAGAAATCATAATGGGGGCACGTTGTCTCCTTTGAGGAATGCCTCGTTACTGGTGACGATAAGGGTCTCTGGACCCTAGTTCACACCAGTTAACCAGTTTTACGCTGCCATTCATGCTGCAGCTAGTAACAAGCTGCGCCATGGTTGTATCACTACTCTATTACCGTGGTATAACGGTAATAGAAAAAAAATAACCAAAAATTTGCCAATTTTGTTTGTTTCGAAGTGTCAAATCTATTCTCCGTAAAGGTTAACCTGACAAACGTAAATTTTGCAATTAATAAACAGTTTCGAGATGGAATTATTTATTCTCGCCTGCGGCTATTGCGGATGGGAATACACGAGCGATCCCCCCGGGGAATTGGGGGATTTGTTTTGGTGATGCACACGTCGACCGGGACACAATTTCCGAGCCCCGGGCCACTTGGCTGTACCTCGCCTTTTATGAGTGGGCGTGTTCCGTCGGTAATGTCTCTTTGACGTCGTAACTTCGTTTGTTCGTTCACTGTGCGCTCTAGTGATTTGCGAATTTAATTAATTCGTATGTTTAGGAGTTATTTAAAACTTCTGTGCTTTTGTTGTTTATTTTACGTTTTTATTATCATGTTTCCATATATTTAATTATGTTATTTATGAAGTAAATTATTAGAACAGTAACGTACTTAAGCATTACAATGGCGATCCCATTCGGTATTGAATGAATTGCTCATTGCGGGCATCTAATAGTAGTTGCATGTCCGCAATAAACAAATTAATATTTTAGACAAGGTATGTCTATATTAAAATTCGTTCAAGTTAATGGTTATGACACTGGCGTAATCCCATACGGTCGGGTGATTAGTGCGCTTTTTGTGTCTCTCGTTTAAAAAAAATGTCTTCTAATGTCTAATGAAAATTATTGAGAATAAGATGATAGAGAAGATGATACGACGGATGTGATGGAAAACTTTGGCAGTGGTAGAGCTATACTGCTGTTTGTTAATAGCTGCTAAAATGGGTCAGCTTAAACAGGGTAGGATCACGTCCTCACAGAATACCAGCGTAAAATTGGAGCATAATGCTTTCTTCTGGTGAGTTCAGGGATCCGGAGACCTTTATTACTGGTGACGAGGCATTCCATCAAGGGTGACAACGCAAATGCATTATGATTCTTTATCAAGGATGAATGTAGATGTCGTGGGCTGCAGGAATCACTTGCCATTGTTACTCTCAATGTAATAAAAAAAAAGTAAACTTGATGGACCTTCTTGCGTCCAGTCATCTAAAATGAATCATATTTGAAGGCCCAATGTTCCTCTGAGGACTAAGATTACCTCCGCTCATGCTTTATACACCAATAATTTCTTCGGATTCTTTCACTTACCAGACGAATACACCTACACTTATAGACGAAACACCGTCCTGCGTTAAGTTACTAGTTTACGCTGGTACTTACTGCCTGTTATGCTTGTACCAGAAAAACCTTGAGGAGAACAATGAGTACTTCTCATTAGCACTGTACGTACACATATTGGGATAAAAGGTGAAACAACTTATTTCATTTATAATAAATATTGTAGTGTGTACCTACTCTTAAAAAATGTTATTGTAGTACACATTTATTGTACGCCACTTAACGAACGTCTTCTAACCTATTGTATTTTTTTTGTATAAGCTTAATATTTTATTTTTGTATATCCCTCGTGAGATATTTTTGAAATTAAAATTATCATAAACCATTTTTACACATCAACGACTCTCAAGTTTTGTTATCATCAGAACAGGCTTAGTAAATCCTTTGTTATTCAATCTAAGCCTCAGCCGGTATCGAGTAATCGACTAAATAAACACAACAAACAAACACAATGGTAGAAAACACGTCACACGTTTTAACCGTTCGTCCATTTTGAAAAGAACACACTAACCCTCCGATGTCGTGGGGCTTCGGAGCGAATGTTCTCATTGTGGCGGGCCGCCGCGACCCGCGTAATGATCTCACGTCCCTCGTGCGTGTCCTGATAAAGGGTTAAGTACATACTAACAACCTGACGTGAGTCACAAATCCACCATTATTATGTTATTGTGGGAGCCGTGTCGTTGCGGCCCCGCATTTACATACAATTTAACATGAAATGTGGGCAATAATTCATGGCGTCTGTTATGTTATTATTTCTATTATAAAGTGTTCAAGTCGACGTTTCTCATGTCGCCGTCTGGTTTGTTACTTTTCTCAGTAGAAACCGTTTATGTAACGTGTTAACGGGGACCAATAAAATTATACTTCTCTTATCTTATAAGATGGTAATTCAGTGGCTAACATGTTCGGTTTTAAATACATAAAAGTGAGTGGAACAGGTTTTAATTAGGAATACTCGTACTTATCTAATTAATTTGATTATTATTTTGCTTATCGGTATAGAGCCCTAATAAATTTTAGTTAATTAGTGGTTTACACATACAAATTTACGCGTATTTGTACCCTAAGATTATAGATATAAAACCTGCACACATGTAGTGTAACACTGTCTTTCTCTCATCTTTTATCAAGTGTTATTTACAAAGTATATTTACTAAATTATAATACTAATTATTATATTACTAAATTTAATTTATTGGAAATCTTTTATACGGCCTATAGTTATTATAAACAACAAATGAAGCCAAAACAATTCAATCAAGCGAAAGTGAACGTTAATTCCGAATCGTGGAATAACAAATACGAGTAGGTTTATGAACGACAAAAGCGGCACCCCTTCGACAGCGCGACCGGCGACAAATCTCGACGTCGTATTATCTATGCATCGCTTAGCTCGAATTCAAATGAAGGCATTCACTGTTTAAAATATTAATCGATGTGAGAAGCTTATTGAATATTTTTACCACGATTTATGCCCAATTAGCAGCCGGTGCGTGAATTGAATTGTTTGTGCCCAAAATCTGTATAAATACCACAATATTTACGATAATGTCCAGCCGTTTGAATAGGCGGCTCCGTAAACGCGCCGCGGGAGAGAAGCGGTTGGAGTAGTTTATTATGCGGCGGCGAAGGGTTAGCTCTTTGTATGACGTTTTCATGTTAATTTACGCGTTGGCTGACAAGGTGGTCCGAGCGACCCCGGGCACGTTACGAGGCTGGATTTTAAAAATGATATTTTAGTGTTAATACGCTCGTTGAATGTGATTCCCTGCTCAATTTATTTCTGTGTTAAGGAATATTTACGAGATGGGATTACGGACTCGTTATTAAATATCGGGTCTCGTTCAAAGCAACGGCTTAACAGGTTCTCTTCATTTTATCATCCGAAAAATAATAGTTGTATAAAATCTAGCGCTATTGAATTCAATTTGCAATTCAAGTGGGATTGTATACGATATAAATATATTTCTTCACATTATCCGTCTATTACATATTTCAAAATAAAAATAAAGCTTTATTGCGCTTTTATATCTGCAGCTTTAATTTATTTAAAAAAAACTAAAGAAGACAAACGAGTACACATTTTACGTCATAGTGAGTGATACTAGGCTATATATATATATTCTGCATGCATCATTAACAAAAGTTCAGTATACGCATGCGTTGTAATTTCAGGAATAAAAATGCATGCGCATGCGCAAGACTGAGAGGGAATGACGCACTTTCAGTAATTGGATCTTCACCAAAGTTCGATACTCTAACCATAAGGAACCGCAGTCTTATATTGCTATGAATATTAAAATTTTTAAATAACATAAGCCATTTTTAAATATAAATTATGAAATATTTAATATTAGCTAGAACTATTTTGTATATATCCTGATTGTGTAACTTGGTTATATTGGTTGGTCTGATTTCACAATTCACTTATGTAAGCGTTTGATTCATCGACGTAAGAGTTTTTACAATTCGTCTTTGTTATATATAATTGATTGGCTGACACAACATCTATCATATTTAAACAATGTTACATAAAGTAGTTATTTTATATTTTATTATTACTACACGTGTTACGTGCTTTTTCGCTTAATGATTTATCTGCATAACAATTATTACTAATTTCTAATTCGTTAATAACACAAAAACTTGAAAAACTTCCCACGAAATATATAGAAGAAATTTGAAGTTTCTTAAAAGGTTGCCAACGTTTTTTTTTAGAAACTGATCTATTTTTAATAAGGAATCAAGACCAGGCAACGTTGTAGCTCGAAGAACTAAGATAAGAGTTCTCATTAGGTCTCTTCATTGTCCGATCTCGATTTAGGTGATTAGGTAAAGAGAACGATAATTTTGATAATTGAAAATTAAACATTTCAGACACCTTATCATGCACGGGTTGCAAAGACTGAAGGTAAAATTTTAATCCCAATACATCTCTCAAAACATAGTAGATCGTCGCTACGATCAAACAAATGTGTATTAAAGCATTAAAAAGATTTAATTCAACACTAAATCTACAAATATTGGGTTAATCCCGTACCCACAGACTGGCTAAATGATAATTTCCGAGTGGTTAAGCATTTCATAATGCCTCATTATTTGCCTTAAATGAATTACGCTCACGTTTGTTCAACTTGGTTGGTTTAATTATTACTTTGCAACGAACTCTGTGCTATGATCAAAGTATTGTGGGTGCGATCGTTTGGACATAAATCGAGGATCGCAACGTAGACTAATGAAGACTTGTGATATAGTGCATAGTTCATGAGTATAAATGTTCATGCTTCGACGACCTTATGTTTTGGTAAAATTACTTTGATGGCATCGATTCCCATTCAAAACGTGGTTGTGTGTGTATCTAACGAGTGGTGATAATCAATTTCATGAAAAAAAAATACTAAAAAATATCATGTGGCGAGCAATCTTCTGTCTGGACTTTAACTTTAAATTCCAGTCGAATTCCTTTAGGATCAAAAAAGTAAATGGTTTTGTTCCGGTCACGAAGGAACCGGCAGAATTAGATATCTCTGGGGAATTATAGGAATTGTTGAACGTTGTTTTTTTTCTGTTTAAAATGATTTTATTAAATGAAGCAATTTGAAGATGTCAAGGTCGGAGCGAGATAGCGGTATAAGTCACTTAGCTCGCGTTAAAAAAGAAAATTTTTTTTTTATTATTGCAGACTTAGGATGAAATAAAATACTAAGCGTGGACCATTATCCATAAAACCTTTAATTATGTTAATAATGGGTCGGGGAAAAAGTTTGCTCGTTTATTGTTAATTTAATAAAAAAATAGTAAAATTCCGGTTAACCACTCCAACTAAGCTTTAAATGCTGTGCTAAACATAGCATATAAACGGTTCACGGTAATAGTAAAATGGCGAATTCAAACCTACGTACCTTAAGTTGGCCTGACCATACTCTAAACCATTAGGCTATCGACGGTTCAAAAATGTTACGATGGTGCGATTAAAGAGCAATCATGCAAAGAAGCACTAAATTTAACTCTCATGCATAACCCCAAATGGAAATAAGCGGATTTACCGTTGCAATTTATTGCCACATGCAATTATTTTCTTAGTGTTTATGATGAACCGTGGCAGCATATCGTCTAAGGAGCCGTGGTAGCTAAATGTTTAAGCCTTAGATTTTAATTCACGGTACGCGAGCAAACCAAGTTCGATCCTCAGTGCCGTCACCAATAAAAAGGTTAATTGGAATTTTAAGTGCTTACTTACGGTAAAAAAAACATCGTGAGGAAACCTGCATGTCTAAGAAAGAAAACTAATAGACAAGTGAAGTCCGCCTATCCGCAGTGGAGACGCTTGTTGGACAATGCTCTAACACCCTCTCCACAGGGAGAACACATCTTCATATAAATCGACTTTACCTTGAGACTTCTATGACTTCTCCCAGCATCTAGCGAAGTAGTCGTAAATACATTCTATCCATCTTCACGTAACATCCTTTCAACATTATTAGAAGATTGGCTTCTTATTCTGCAAGTCTAAATTTTCAAAGTAGTTTAGTGAATAATTACACTAAATATGTCATCGTCCTTTGATTCGGATGCATTAATAAGGGGCAACGTAAGGTATGAATTATGGTCTGTGAAAATAGATGGCCGCTTTGACGTAGTGTTGTGCACAGTGTTATCGATAAAATAAAAGTTATATATGTTAATTCAATTAATTTAAACTTAATTAACATATATAACTACTATACTTTACTATAATTTACTTTAAACTTTAAAAATTAACAATTGCATGAATAATGTATCATGTCAGTTTAAATAGATTAATCGTAAATTTCTCCTATACTTTTAATATAAAGATATACTTACCTACTAAAATATATTTATATCAATTAAGTTGTATAGAATTCCTTATAAATTTTGGTCATTGATTCTTCATTCAGTGGTCTTTTTTTAATTGTATTTAGGATAACGCACGCGAGCACACGGTTCACTTGATATTTCATTCCTGCCGTATGACGCCCACATTCATCATGATAATGTCAATTAAAGTAATAATGCTGATGCCATGTCCCCTGAGCACTAAGATCGAGTGCCTCAGCAGCAATAATAAGGGTGTCCGGGTCCATCACCAAACGAAACACAGCCGCGTAATGCTGCTATTTTGTGCTGATATTCGAGTGGCAATACAAGTTTAAACTTTTCATAAATAACAATGAAATATTTATTATAAATAAAGTTATTTTAATACTATCACTTGTGCCTTCAATCATCATATTAAACTTTTAAGTTATATACAAGGCAAATACCCATATCGATATTTTTTCGTGATGGTGTTACACTGGTAAATACCGCACCTGTCCCTCATAAACTATCGCAGCACAAATATAAAACGACTAAAATAAACTAGCTCCTTTAATCTTTACTAACCACTTGCGCATGGTACTAACGGTCGGATTTTAATTGATGAATAAAATTGTGCGCAGACTGTCATTTTTATTTTTGTTTTTGCTTATAGCAACTTTATAAACACGTAGAGACCAACATATTAGTGCGTAATGAGAATTTTTTTCTTGTATTGTGAGTTACAATAAAGCACGCAGTTATTCGAATCGAATATAAAAATCGAGTCATGTCTTTTTTTTGTTTTTATTTCTATGAGAATTTAGGACAATGGAATCCTATTGAATTTCACTACTACAATTATTATTGGTGCTTTGCAAGTAATAGAAGAATAGGCTAATGGCTCCATATTTCTTCCTCTACGCGTACATTAAGTTCACTTATACGAATTTTCGTTCCATCCCAGTCTAGACTGGAATATATTAGACTTAAAATATGAAATATGATTATACTGAACTAAAGGGTAAGTTTAGAATCTATGGTAACTTTAGTAATGTTGGTGAGAGATTCCTGCGGCCAATGGTTTTCATATTAACCCTAAAATGATAAGGACAATCATAATGCAGATGCAAAGTCACACCTGAAGACCAAGATAAAATGACTCGTCACCAAGTTATAAAGGTCACCGGATCCTTACAATTCAGAGAAAACACAACGGCGTTACTCTGCCATTTCACGATAGTATTATGTGAAGTGGATCTTTCCCGATCGGGCCGACTCTCGTGCTACTGGTAGAAACTAGCGGCAGTGTGGAAACACAAAAACGATTGTTAATAAATATCGTTATAAAAATATCCTGTTACAATTAAAAACAAATATTATCGTTATGTTTTTTTTTAAATATCATTAAAGATTTTTTTATATAGAATAGGCGGCAAACGACCAAGTAGCTCACCATGGTAAGTGATTCCATAAAATATTTTATAGTGTCGTAATCATTCTTGCAAACACAAAGGCACCCACTTGTCATCCCCTAACTATTTTTTGGCTTTGCATCCACAATAAGATCGGAGGAAGTTTGTATAACCAGAACCGTAAACCATCAATATACACATGTGTGTGTTGTTAGAAAATCGGTAGGGGCATCGAATGTAGGACCTGCATTACACTAAACCATCTACGTAATTGCTTAAAATAGTTTGCATTTGACAAAACCTCATACTACCCACAAGGCAATAAATATTTATAGCAATTGATTAATTATTCCATCATTCAACTTATCTATTTAATCATCGCACTATTTATCTCCTAATTAACATGGAATACGTTTGCTCGTACTATGTTAATTATTACGGCGATTTTAATTAATTGCAACATTGTTGAACGGATAGCAATTTTAAATAACAAGTAATTGTTGTATGCGCCGAACATATTTATAGCCCGGTGGAGGCCCATGACGTAAATGTAGCTCGAGCATGCAAAACGTGCATTGAGAACTTTGCATTAATAGATTTATATCTAGTTATCCATTAGAATGTGGTCATGATTTATGGTCTTCGAACATGCGCGAATCTGTCGTGCTAATACAATGATATGGGTGCGGCTGAGGTGGTGATTTAATGGTTTTTTCATTTGGCCTTCATGTTTTTTGTGCTGACTTTAATACGATCCTTAATGATTTTTGCTGTTTTATTCATTTATTTCTTTTATTTTTATTTCATGAACGCCAACATAATGTACTCAGGTACAGATGAGAACGATGTCAACAATATAATAGCGCCACTACAGTTATAAGGGAAGAGTGCATGAAAATATAATGGGCGACAATATTATAATTAATAGAGAAAATTGACAAAATATTACAAAGCCCAATTTAAATATGTAAGTTTGAAATTAATTTTCAGTTGTTATTTAAAAGCAAATAGTACAATATGAAACAAAAAAAATTGTTAACATCGATTTGTGAAGTATACAAAAGGTTAATAACAATTATAAAAAAATTAAAAAATATATAATAGTAAAATAGTTAGAATTTTAGATGTTTTCAACAACGATTCGAAACCTTATGAAAGTACCTATCAAGTCAATTTTATTTATAGTATTTAGGTTGACAAGTAAGCACACAATGCATCTGACGGTGAGTGATGCCATCGGCCTTTCATTGATCCTTGATGAGGAATCGTAATATAGAATAAAGAAAAGAAAAGAAAGTTATCAGGAATTGGAATGTTTACCTTAACGCACTTCAGACTGGAGATATGGTTTGGTTAAATTAAAGGCGAAAATCCTTTTTTTTTCGGGCTGATGGCCGCTGTTAACCCCAGGGCTTTTACAGTTTCACCGGGTTGAGAGGTGACCGAGCGCTTATGGCTCTCAGTCGAGACCTCTATATATGGGTAACCAGCGCAAGGGCTCCCGAGAGGGAGCCTCGGCTTGGACCGTTACCCTGTTTCGCGAGAGCGTCTGACTCGAGGGTGCCCAAGAGGGCCGAACCTCGGCTCGGTCAGTTGCTTCTGACAGAGGATTATCTTAATTAATATCACTATTATTATTAACTACCTGTACCACCACTTCAGAATGCGTGGGCGCTGGAGAAGAAGTGGCGCAAGAAACTCCAGCAACGCTGTATCTGTATGGACTGGAGAGAACCGGCCAGTGACATGGCGGTATCGCGAATAACTTTGTTTGCGACGCCCTCGCCGTCGGCGGGGGCGATATGAGGGTGCAATGTTTGTGTGTTGTGTTTTATGAAGGGCTTGGGCCCTGGTGGTTGCGTCGTCAGGGTCGTCGAGGGCGTGCCTCGGTCTCCTACGGACGCGGGTAAATCTGTGATTCGCGATGGGATTGTAAGTGGCGGCACTTACAATCAAAGGGTTTCGGTGTGTGACGGCAGAGTCGAAATATCGGCGAAGCCTGCTTCAGGTACTGAGCTATGGTCGGCAGCTCAAGATCTATGTGTAGATTTTCGTTACGCAAGAACCACGGCGCACCGGTGGCCTTGCGCATGAAACGATTTTGTATTACCTGAAGTCGGTGAATGTGACGCGGGAGGCATGCGCAAAGACGGGGCTTGCGTATGTCATTATGGGTCGGATGCACGCTTTGTAAAGTGTAATTTTATTACGCAGGGACATTTTGCTATTTTATTAAGTAACGGGTGCAAACGACCTAGGACGAACGCTGCTCGATTCCGTACGCGGTTGACATGCGGACCGAAGGTGAGTCTTTCATCTAATGTGACGCCTAAGTATTTGACTGTCTTTTCCCAGGGATTGGACGATCAAATAACTCTATAGTTTGGAGATGCGGCGTTTTGTTGCGCCGAGAGAAGTAAATGGCTGCACTTTTGGTGGGGTTAACCTCGATCCTCCATTTCCGAAACCATTTCCCTAAGGTGTTGGCTGCAGATTGGAGGCGTTTACAAATAGCGTCTGGTTTAAATCCAGACACGTAGAGGCCGGTGTCATCGGCGAAAAGGGCTAGCTCTACACCGCGAGTGCGCGGTATGTCGTTGATGTAGAGTGTGTATAAAGTAGGACCTAGGACAGAGCCTTGTGGTACTCCGGCACAAATGGGGTGAACCTCGGGCGCGTTCCCTCGACGCGGTAACGAAAGGTTCGATTTCGGAGAAAATCTCGTATGATAAGTACGAGTCGATCTGGCACACCGAGCTCATATAGTTTGTATATGAGCCCGTTGTGCCAGACCTTGTCGAAAGCTTTCGCCACGTCGAGAAAAGTGCCCCAGTTTGGTAGCCCTGAAGAAATTTACTGAGGATGTGCTCCGTGATGCGGTGCACTTGATGTGCATGAGTGTTGGGTGCGAAACCCGAACTGCTCATTGATTGGCAGCCCTCGGGACAGCATGAAGTCCTTGAGGCGGGTGAGGATGAGCCTTTCATATACCTTACCCAAGACTTTGAGTAGGCTTATGGGTCGATAGGCTGATGGATCGGTTGGATGTTTTGAGGGCTTGAGAATCCCTATGACATCGGCTTCCTTCCAGGTGTTCGGGAAGGTGCCTTTGGATATAGCCGCGTTGTAGATTATCACCAGTAGGTGTAAAATGGACATGGGTAGGAGTTTCATCACCTTGTTGGTGATACCGTCGGGGCCAGGAGCCTTGCGTGGTCGCAGGTTTTAATTATGGACTCAACTTCGGTGCATGTAACTTGAGTGACGGAATCGCGAGGTGGTTCCTTACTCCTCCGGTCGACCTCGCTGTTAACCATTTCAAGGTGAGCGGCGTCGATCGGTAGGGTGCTCGGTGAGCATTGGAGCTCGAGATTGTCAGCCAGACATTCGGCTTTCTCTTCGTCTAAGAAGCCGGGTGGTTTATTAGGACGCGCTAAGGGAGGCATTGTTTGGGCGGTGCCCCCTTTTAGGGATTTGGGAAGTCGCCAGTAGGCGAGATGGGAAGGTTCGATGTTGGAGAGGTGATTATCCCACCGATCGTTCCTATACTGGGCTATGCGTGATCGGACCTCACGCTGAAGGGTACGTAGCACCAGCCGGTTACTTTCAGTGGGATATAAGTCGTGGGCACGAGTCGCCGCATTCTTGCGCCTCATTAGGTCCTTTATGTCGTTAGGCAGGGTCCATCGGTGGTCTTCCACCGAGGGAACCTGCCTCGAACAATCCACGATTACGGTCTGGATGTGCCTAGTGAGGGCATGAACTGCGAGGTTCGTGTCGTTGACTGAAGATATGTTCCTAGGAATAGCATCTAGGTGCGGTGATGTGGCTTCCCTCAGGGCGTTCCTGAGTCGGTGCCAGTCTACAATGGTTTTGGTGGAGGGTGAGGTTGGGGCGGAGGGCCTAACCGAAGAAGAACGGGGCGATGATCGGAAGCGAGCTCATGGATTACCTCTATGCCTTGGAAGGCGAGATTGATGTTCTTACAGATGGCAATATCAAGCACGTCCGGTGCGTGACCCAATATGTATGGAAAATGGGTAGGCGTAGTAGGCGCTACGACGTCGAAGCCGAGTGCGTCGCTTAGCGAGTCTAAAGCCAACCCCCGGGGGTTGATTTTAGTTGCATTCCACCGAGTGTGCTTGCTATTGAAATCTCCTGCCAAAATGACTGAGTTTCCAAGGGAAAGGAGCGCCACAAAGTCGCTTCGTAATACTTGTGCGTCACGTCTGCAAGGCAGGTAGACGGACGCGATTGTGATGGGGGCGTGGCCGGTCATGGCTAGCTGACAGACCGAGGCTTCTAGGAAGGTTAGGGTTGGCGACGCGAAAATCCTTGCTAGAGCAAATTGCTTACTTGGTTAACTCAGCAGACAATATAAAAACTTTTGTAGAGTTTGAAGATTTTTTTTTGTATTGAGAGTGACAAACGAGCACACAGTTCACCTGATGGTAAGTGTTCTTCCAGTCATGATACTGATACTCGATAAGGAATTATAATGTTTTGTAACATTGTTGCCCTTGAGCACTAAGATCGAATGCCTCGTCACCAATAATAGGGTCTTCGGATCTCTACACTCATCAAACGAAACACAGCGGCGTTATTAATATCTTGGGATGATGCCGCGGCTAATCTTGACATCTTTAAGGCCAAAGTGAAGACACCTTCTAGGCAAACGTGTACCATCTTAGGCCTCATCTTCGCCTTCCATCAAGCCAGATTGAAGTCAAACGTAAGCCTATTTTAAATTTAAAAAAATGCTAGATACAAAATGCTGCGTGGCTACACCACACTGTCTAATTTTTTTTTTCATTCAAATAAGATGGCATAAGATTTCAACAAATTATTTGATGTTAAATGATCACTATTGAAACCTACACCCATTATTTTGGATAAGTCAAGATTAAATTGTTACTTAGAAACCTTTGAGGAGTAATAAACCTTCTATTCAAAAAGGCGGGTGCTATGGTGAAGGAATATCCTTTCAAGATGTCAGGAAGTCAGAAGTCAGAGTTAATAATGTGAGGAATGTCACTTCCGAAGTGGCCCTTGAACTCATCACGAAGACAGTATTGAATCGTTTCGTTACACGATGAGATGAAAGAAAATATTATAAGAATATATTTCAATGCGTGTGCGTAAAGCGTTAAAATGTTGACGGGTTATGACTTGTAGCGAATAAGTTATTTTATCTTCCTTACCAAGCCTTCTTACCAATAATTAGTAAAAATAGCTGGTCCCCGGGAAGGTTATTTTTATTCACTATACGTTGTTATTTTATACAGATATCCTGTGAAAGCATGGTTTTGACGGCATTGGCTGGTCAAGCTAACCTAACCTATTCATGCTACAGATTTTTACTTCACGGTACGATAGTTGTGTAAATTTTGAAGAAGATGCCAATAGTTTTTAGGGCCCTGGTAAACTAGTTATTAATGTATTTTTATTATATATATACATATATATACCAGTAATTAAAGTGTATTTTTTAGACAGATTTTTAACTAGATAAGACTAGATAGAGTAATGGTTTATGGTACGATCTGAGAAATCTTAGGCCGTAGGTTTGAATCCGCCATTGTGCTATTGTCATGAACCTTCTAGTACAAGCATTTTAAACTTAGTTGGAGTGGTTAACCGGAATTTCGGTAACTCCAATAGCATTGCTGGCATTCTTTTCTGATAAAAACAATAAAAGCCTTTGTTCCTTGTTACATTCTTTACCTTTTTAATTAAAATATATTTTATAAATTTAAATAAATAAAAATATTAATAATAAGGATTGATTCAACGCAAGTTATAAATTACACAACAACCAATTGATAATAAAATCAACCACAAAACAGATGTCGAAGGAAAAGGTAGGTGCCTTTTCCTTCCTTTCTCCCTCATTATAGAATTTCGGTTTAGTATTAACGGTATATTATTTAAATGTCTGTCTGTCAGTTTCGCATGTTTCAATGTATCATTACCTCCGGTGTGACGGCGCAATGTGACAAGCTAATGATTGCACCGGAGCACGGAGATGATCCCTGGACACGCGATGTTCGATGTTTCGCTTGTATATTTTAAATTTTATTATCGTATCTAAAGCAATATATTCGATGAAAGAATGTAAGTGCAGATTGAATATTTTTATGTAGTTTTTTTTTAATTATATTGAGAGCAACAAACGAACACGCAGTTCCCCTGATGGTAAGTGATTCCCATGACATGTATATTAATCCTTAACAAGGAATCATAATGCAGATATTTTGTCGCCCTTGAGGACTGTAATGCCCCATAACCACCTCGTCTCCCCACTATCATCATAAATGACAATAATAATAATAAATAAATAAATAAATAAATAAATAAAAATATTAATAATAAGGATTGATTCAACGCAAGTTATAAATTACACAACAACCAATTGATAATAAAATCAACCACAAAACAGATGTCGAAGGAAAAGGTAGGTGCCTTTTCCTTCCTTTCTCCCTCATTATAGAATTTCGGTTTAGTATTAACGGTATATTATTTAAATGTCTGTCTGTCAGTTTCGCATGTTTCAATGTATCATTACCTCCGGTGTGACGGCGCAATGTGACAAGCTAATGATTGCACCGGAGCACGGAGATGATCCCTGGACACGCGATGTTCGATGTTTCGCTTGTATATTTTAAATTTTATTATCGTATCTAAAGCAATATATTCGATGAAAGAATGTAAGTGCAGATTGAATATTTTTATGTAGTTTTTTTTTAATTATATTGAGAGCAACAAACGAACACGCAGTTCCCCTGATGGTAAGTGATTCCCATGACATGTATATTAATCCTTAACAAGGAATCATAATGCAGATATTTTGTCGCCCTTGAGGACTGTAATGCCCCATAACCACCTCGTCTCCCCACTATCATCATAAATGACAATAATAATAATAAATAAAAATATTAATAATAAGGATTGATTCAACGCAAGTTATAAATTACACAACAACCAATTGATAATAAAATCAACCACAAAACAGATGTCGAAGGAAAAGGTAGGTGCCTTTTCCTTCCTTTCTCCCTCATTATAGAATTTCGGTTTAGTATTAACGGTATATTATTTAAATGTCTGTCTGTCAGTTTCGCATGTTTCAATGTATCATTACCTCCGGTGTGACGGCGCAATGTGACAAGCTAATGATTGCACCGGAGCACGGAGATGATCCCTGGACACGCGATGTTCGATGTTTCGCTTGTATATTTTAAATTTTATTATCGTATCTAAAGCAATATATTCGATGAAAGAATGTAAGTGCAGATTGAATATTTTTATGTAGTTTTTTTTTAATTATATTGAGAGCAACAAACGAACACGCAGTTCCCCTGATGGTAAGTGATTCCCATGACATGTATATTAATCCTTAACAAGGAATCATAATGCAGATATTTTGTCGCCCTTGAGGACTGTAATGTCCCATAACCACCTCGTCACCCCCACTATCATCATAAATGACAATAATAATAAATAAATAAATAAAAAACAAATATCAAAGAAAGACACAATTTACGTTACATTTGCCTAACAAACTAAAACTAACAAAACACCATAGTAATTTCTTAGTTTAGATATTAAAACAAATGTGTTCAAAAGATAGTTGTGTAGTTATGTTACAGTTCTGAGAACTGATGGGCTGCTTCGTTACTAGTATTCCTAGATGTCCGTTTCCTTCAAATCAAAAAATGTTTCGACCAAATCGAGACTATAGACACAATTAACAAAATAAATAAATAAAAACTCAAAATAGTCACATTTTTGTAAAGAGCTAAGTAAAACGTTAATCACCAAGACCAGGAATATGTACTCGGGCAATAAAAGCACAAATTCAATTTGTTGGAAGCAACATACAACAAAACAAACAGTATGAGTTGTATCAAACTAACCATCAGGGTCGGATTCGAAGGAGAGGTCTATTCCCAAAACGAAACAGCGTGTATCAGTTGTGTAGACATGTTCCAATCAACCTTTGCTTCACAGAGGCCTGCCGCAGACGTCTCTCGATACAATCGGAACTGCGACTGCATTTCCAGTTGCCCGAGCCTTTGATACGTCCATCGCTTGTCTGTCCAAATGATTGTACGAACCGACCACCCACAAAAGGCCCCTTACCCTATTAACCACAACCTTCCATCGCAAAGGTATGCGGGACACGAGTGAGGCCAAAGTCAAATGGTTGGTTGTCAGTCTCCTTTGAATTCAGTCTACGCCGTCATTTCAATTGACAAGCCGTAACTCGTAAACAGGGGGAGGTGATAAATTAATGTGAGAGTACATTAGACGCCTTTGATAATAAAACATACATTAAAATGTAATTGCCAACAAGCATGACACCTTTGTCGAGTATTTTTGGAGATGAAATATCCATTTCTTGCATCTTAAAGCGTTGTTGAATTCTAGCGAAGCAAATACAGCAATGGATGTGAGATAAAAAGATATGGTGGCTATGAAAGTGGGGTAAAGACTCGTGTCAAGGGGCATCTAACAGCGAAACTCACTCTCGAGGGTAATCGCGCACGAAAGCGTCTAGTAATAAAAGTGGTCGTAAAACTGTAACGTTACGACCCGCGAGACGGTAGAGTGCACACGATGGCACACTGATATGTTTTTCGGGTTCAGTTGCTGCCACTTGGACTTCTATGGGTTGTTCCATTGATTTATACATTTGTTTACGGTATTGACAGCTTATATGCTCCGAACGTTTCCGTAAGGCTCTTAATGTTATTGACAATAAAGGATAATATATATATGAGAGGCATTCGCTAATGTTGGGCCATTAGTTTTACTGTCAATAGTGTACATGTAATGTATTTCTTAATCTTAATAAGATAAACAATGCAGGCTTGAAGTAAAATAAAAATTTAATTGTTAAATTAAATTGATATCTTTTACGTTTGTGGACAGACGATCATATGCTAAGCTTGTTGTTATGTGATATCTGTGGCCTGGGATGTAACATGTCTGTCGCATCTCTCAAATCCAAGAATAAATATGAATTTTCATTTTCTCTATAGACCTTAGATCGTCTAAGATGAAATGCCAAAAATAAGTGCACGATCAATATATATAGTGAGTATAAATGACGAAGCAGTCTCAGATGATCAAATGCATTAGCATTGAAAAAGGACTTTCATATTGTAATAGGATGTAAACGTAAAAACTACGACGCAAAACTATTCGTCCGCTTAAGCAGTACATCCACATAGACAAAATGAAAACCACGCTAGACGAGATGTTTTAAGATGGAAAGGGTAAATTAATTTGTATAATGTCGGTGATACAAAGATTATACAATAATTAATGATATATTGATAACGTGGTCTACGGTGACAGTCAACATTTTAAAGTATTCGTTAAATAACATAAGTTACAATACATTTTTTCAACAAAGTGTATTATATTACATTATACATTTTATCGTTCGAAGATAAAAGCTGGCTTACCTCCAAGGTCTTCGTTGAACAAACCCGGGCCATAATTCCGTCACTAAACGGAGCTAGCTTTCAAAGACTTTATCTGCCTCAGTAATTGGTAGTAAGAAGGCGACTTTACACGGCATGTCAGTGATTTTATCCTTGCCAGCTTTCGTGCGCCACTGTACCGGGATTCTTTTAAACAACGCTGATTTCAAATAATGTTATCTGTTGTTCATTTTAATGGATTTCTATTTAATGTAAGTGAATGTATTGTGGAACTAACAACTTCGTGAAGAGTAGGGCTTTAGGGTCGGTTTAGTTAATATTACTTAGTTGTTAAAGTTAAAAATAACAATAAATAATAAAAGCAGTATGTATTTTTTTTTTTAAAAAGTATGATTAATTTACAGTTCCGGGATTCGAATGCACAGGAGAAAATATACTATGCAAATAATAGTGCTTTTTTTTTTACATTACGACACCTCGGTCTTAACATTATGCGTAATACGTAATTGTAATGTACGTATTACGTTGTAACGTCCAATTAGTAATCCAAATAATATCTATCTAGTTATGCATCCCCCTCACCCATCTGTATTAGACTAGAGAGGGCTTGTTCAGCAATTTCGCAATTCAGATATTTCTACCTTTCTCACAGTCTTCAACCGTGAGAAAGCACAGTCAGCGATACCATTGTTTTTCCGAGAAAACTGAACAAGTGTTCCCAGGCAAATACAGCCAACTTTATTAAATAAGAACACATTTATATTCATTAATTTTAGTGCCTCCAAATCGGCAACACCTATTTTTATTTTATTAAAGTAAAGCCTCAATATCGGCATTTAGTTTTATTTAGTTTTTAAAAACATAATTTACTGCTCCCGAAATTTGACTGGCGCAGCCGGTAGGATTTCTTTGAATTAACGGTGCGACAAGTTACCCTCAAATCGGGAAACCCGCGACAAGCCGTATTTCGAGAAATCCGGAACCAAACAAATAAATTCGTCAAACGGGACAACGAGCTGAGGATGGACGTGATCGGCTGGTAAGTACAACTTTTTGCCATCCCTGTTGTTTCCTTCCCAGTAGTTGCACAAGTAATAAATATATTAATTGTTATATGTGGGATCGGAACTCTCCCTATATAACGTAATCTGGTTGTCTTATCAAATTCTAAGAACAGATCGTAATATTATTATAGTAGTATTGTGAATGAAATAATTTGTGTTATGTTTTCAGTGTAAAATGTTGAAATGCAATTAAAATAATTACAGGACAAATTGATATTGAATAAATTAAAATAAAAAACTCCATAGTTTTAGCAAATATATTACAAAGTTTTATAGTTTTATAGTTCTTTTAATAAATGAATTGAATTGACATCGAAATAAACTAAAATTTTAACATTTTTCATTATTATCTAATTATATTGTTTTATATTGTGTTAATAATAAGTTGTAAAAATGTGTGACGAGGAATTAATTGCAATTCCGCGTGAAATTTTAAATTTAATTCCGGTGTTCGGTGGTGACAAAAGACAGCTAAATTTGTTCCTTAGAAAGAGCGAATATGTAATTGATAGATATAGAGGTCACGAGAACCAAAATTTATACGTGTATCACTCAATAACAAGTCGTTTAAAAGACGAAGCTGCCGCCTTGTTATCAGAGCGCGAGGATATTTCCTCCTGGTCAGATCTAAAGAGCTTATTAATACAACACTTTGGAGATCCTAGAACTGAACAGTGTATTAATATTGAGTTAGAGTCGATGAAAATAAAACCTGGCGAAAGTTATCTAGATTTTTGCAGTAGGATACAGACAGTAAGGTCACTCCTTATCTCCAAAGTGAATATAATAAACGATGTGGATTTAAAACGTGCCAAAACGATAATTTATAATAACACCTCCTTGAACGTGTTTCTTTATAATTTGCCCGAGAATTTAATCCGTATAGTACGTTTAAAATCACCCTCTACTCTAGAAGATGCTCTAGGTGTAGTGCTCGAGGAAGTTAATTTCCACGACCAATATAATATGAGGAACAAAATGTATAACACTGGTACTTCCTCAAAACCGATATTTTCCATACCACAAGGTCAAAGCTTTCAATTTGGTATAGGACCACAGCATTATGGATTTAAAATTCCCTTCGTACCTCAAATTAATACATCACCAAAATTAAACTTCACCCCGCAACCATATAAAATGCCTACACAAAATATACCTCAGAATTTCGGTTATCGACCCCAATTAGGCTATCGCCCGCCCCATTTAGGCAACCTACAACAGTTCGGATACCGTCCTCCACAACTTGGATCTAACCCACAACTGGGCTATCGCCCCCAATTTGGCACTCACCATACCCAACAACCACAACCGATGGGTTACAAACCAAATTTTCCCGTAGCGCCTCCGAACTTTGGTTACAGACCCCCTCAGGTACAAAAACCACATTTTCAATCGTCTGATGTGACCATGAGAACAGCATTGCCAACGCCTCGCGAAGGTTTTAAGTTGAATAAACTTACCGATGAAGACCAACAGTACTATGAATATTTGTGTGACACAAAAAACGATAACATTTACATAGAGGAGTACCCCGTAGATGATAGTTACACATACGGCGACATCAGTAAACAAAACATCAACGCCGATGCCCTCAGCAGAATAAAACTCAATGCCTTAGATTCAGATGACGACGACGCGATCTCTATGATTGCTAATGTGGACAAAAAGGAACTAAAAGGAAAGAAGAAAACACCCGGAAAAATAACCAAGGACTTGCCTATCAATATTGACTCGGATAGTAGTGATAGCTCATCAGAAAGGACAGAATCAATTTCTAACCTTCCTATAGAGGAACCCGTCTATGCCCCTTCTGAAAGTAGTAAATCGCAAACCATTCATTCTGCCGCTAGTTTAGAAGGCACAGGCATTCCCATTTTGCACGAAGCCATCGATAACAAGCCAAACCAAATACTTGTGTTTTCGTGGTTGAAGAATGAAATGCAAGTAAGAGACCTATCAAGAGAGAAACATAATATTATAGAAGTTTTCTTGCCAATAAATAACACAGAGTTAATAAAAAAATTCTTGAAGGAATACGTTAGGCCAAAAATTAAATACTTTATTTACTTTGAGGAAGAGGAACATCGGAAACAGTTTAGTAGTATAGTCATTGCCTTATTTAAGAAAGATACGGTAAGGTTGTATGAATGTACAGAACGGGTAGTTTATGTGGCTAAGGAATGTGAGCAAAGAGAAATTGTTTTGCAGTACCACCAGGGAAAGACATGTCATCGTGGTATCAAGGAAACCTTGGTTAAATTACGTAGGAGTTATTGTTGGGAAAAAATGGAGGAAACAGTTGCTGCTATTATAAATGCTTGCGACGCCTGTCGGTCAATGAAATACGATAGAAAACCACTCAATCCACTGCTACAATTAACTCAGACACAAAATGCTCCGTTCCAAGAAGTTTTTATGGATTTGTTTTCTATAGAAGGGAAATTCTATTTAACACTAATAGTCGTATTTAGTAAATTAGGACAGGCAATAGATATCTCCAACAAATCTTCACCCGAAGTTATCAGAGCACTTATAAAATATTTTTCGTACTACGGCATTCCAAGAAAAAAAAAATCAGCTCAGATCTAGGCAAGGAATTGCTCATGCAACAATCAGCTCATGAAAGAACTCCTTTCCTTTCACAAAATAGATCGCCATGTGAGAACAATAAATATCCCAAATTCTATCGGTTTAATAGAACGTTTTTATTCTACCATTACAGAGATATATAGGCTTGCCAAGTATGAGCGAAAATGCACCGACGCATCATCAGTTTGACGTACTCCATTATGGCATACAACCATACTATTCACTCAGCTACCGACTTAATTCCTTTTGAGGCAGTTTTTGGACATACGGATTCCGATAATCCATTTAGCACAGAATTATAAAAAGCTTATACACAACAATTAGTTAAAGACCATGAAAAGCGCACTAAGTTTTTGTATACGCATTTGGCAGAAAAGATGACAGCTAATAAGCAAAAGATTAGGCAAAGGAAAGGAGGAGAAGGCTATGTTAAACTACAAATAGGAAAAACGAAGATTGTAGGTGTGACGGAACGGAATGTGGTTCCAATTAAAGTAATTACGGGATAAAAAAAGCCCCCATTAAAAATATAAAACGTCCTCTACAGGTGGTGTATTCTGACAGTAGCGACGTCGACAGTCGCTCTTCAACTTCAATCACTTGAAGGAAATCCAGGAATTCTACCCGTTAAGGAGGGCCAAGCGTATGTACAAACTGAGAACTGGACTATCCTTAAGACCCTAAACTTAAAAAAAATATACGACGACTTAATAATAATAATATCAAAATTTTCTGAATTCCAGAAATTATTGTCGCTTAAACAACCGTTTCCTCAGGAGTCTATTGGTATGTTACTGCATGTAGAGCATCTGCGCGATATTACTATCGATAAATATCGTCAACTAATACCGCGACGTGCTAAAAGAGGCATTTTAAATCCATTAGGTTCTATTATAAAAATTGTAACAGGTAATTTGGATCACGTTGACGCTCTTAAATATGATAGATTAACTTCTAGGATAAGTCACGACCAAGTAGTTGTGTCCAAAAAAATTACTGTTATATCTAAAATGTTAGACAGTTTCGTAAACACTACCGAACTAATAACTAAGAATGGCGTAATACTTGACACACGTTTAAAGAAAGTCGAAACCACTCTAGGAGAATTGGTAACGAAAGAAAATAACTGGGTATCAGCCTCATATATCTTAGGGTTATATAGCTTATTCATAAGTAGTTTCCGTACAATCTTTATTCATCTAAGTGAAATTGAGACAGCCTTAGCATTAAGTAAAAGTTCTATATTGCACCAATCCATTGTAAACTCTACAGAATTATTATACCATTTAAAACTTATATCTCAATCCGGAAAGTTAGTATACGAACCTAATGAATCAAATCTAGTAAAATTAGAAGAAACCATTTCTGTTAAATCTTACATTAAGAAAAACCAGATCACGTTTATTATGGAAGTTCCACTTACTGATAATTGCACATACAATTATTTTAAAATGTACTCCTTACCTATTTTCCTTGAGACTATAAACACAACCCTAGCCGTATTTCCTAAATTCCCTTACCTGTTGGCAAAAGGTGTAAAATACTTGCCGATCGTAGCTCCATGTCGTCCTCTCGCCGCTGGAGACCATTTCCTGTGTACTGAGGACAATCGAGTTCTGTACCCGGGGCTAACTTGTGAAGAACAGCTAATGAAGTTCGCTAGCAACCTTACATATTGCAAAAGCATCCTATTCATATTGAAGACGTGAGAGTCAGAAATTAAACCCTGACAATTGGATACTTTTCACCAAATTAAAGGCTACATTAACCAAACAATGCGGCGACGATATAACCAAATACTCAGTGTTTGGGACATACATTATGACTCTCGACGAGCCCTGTGACCTAGAAATTAAAGGAATTCGGATTCGACACCACCGGGTCTACACGGAGACGGGAGCTGTGCCACCGATACCCGTCATAAATCTGCCCACGCTACACACGAATGCAACCCTATCCAGTGCACGCGCACTTAACATGCATGAAATCAATCTCGATGACGTAAAGTTCATGTCGTATGCGTTAAAGAATAGTGAAGTGTTTGACAGTGTTTTAACCACAGAAACGGGCTCTAAATTCAGTGTTTTAGTCTATAGTGTTCCATGTCTTATAACGTTAAGTCTCACTATTTTTCTATTTTATGTGTTTAGAGATAAGATTTCAAAAGCAGTGTACGAGTGTGTACGAAATCATCGGAATAGGCCAACAATAGCAAATTCCGATAATTTCTCTCTTAGGGAGGGAGGAGTTATGCATCCCCCTCACCCATCTGTATTAGACTAGAGAGGGCTTGTTCAGCAATTTCGCAATTCAGATATTTCTACCTTTCTCACAGTCTTCAACCGTGAGAAAGCACAGTCAGCGATACCATTGTTTTTCCGAGAAAACTGAACAAGTGTTCCCAGGCAAATACAGCCAACTTTATTAAATAAGAACACATTTATATTCATTAATTTTAGTGCCTCCAAATCGGCAACACCTATTTTTATTTTATTAAAGTAAAGCCTCAATATCGGCATTTAGTTTTATTTAGTTTTTAAAAACATAATTTACTGCTCCCGAAATTTGACTATCTATTAGAGATCCTTGAATAATGAGGGTATTCATTAACATAGTGTATTAAACATTTTAAAATGTTTATAGCTAGGAAATTTTAACACATTTCGTTACCCGCGTCTAGTAGTTTCAAAAACTTCAAAACTGAAATATTTTTTAGCCAAGGAAAACATAAAATAAAGTTTGCGCTTTATTTGCAACTTGGGGCAAAGCAAAAGCGCAAAGTGACTCTTTTGAGTTTTCACCCGGCGTTTTAACATTGTGTCCAATTTGGCAAGACCTGTGTTGTATTATTCAACTACGTCCGTTTCACGTGACTTGAAAAAACAAGAGAGGGGTAAGGTAGGTCGTTTAGAATGGTCGTTTCTAAATGTGTTTTTAATTTATTGCACCACAGTGCATTTTTTGGGCGTATTTTATGAAATACGGTCCATGGAGTGTAATGCACGGAACGGCAAGTTTGAAAACGCTGTTAGAATGAAAATAACTTCTCTTTACATTTTACTGAGTTATTTTACTTAATCCTATTATTTGTTAGGCATTTTTTTAAATATCTGAATAACATTATAAAGTTTATACATGTTTATAAATCTCCAAATTAGTTATTATGTATCATTACGCTAACACAAACACATACATACACACAAACCCACACAACTGACACATGCACATGCAAGAGAACAGATAAGTAATAGTTAGTAGTAGTAGATAGTCTGCATGTCTAACTATTTTTTTCTTTTCCTTCGTTGCATATAAACACTTTGTGAAATATAACTTTTAGATGGTGATCGGGAAGCCCTCAATCCTCACGACTCCCGCATTACATCTAAGGGAGATGCGAGTGGCTGAAAACCAGCGCTGCAAAAGCTGAGTCACCTCCGTTTGCCTGAGTGTATAATTTTGTAAAGTCACTTATTTCTGTAGCAATAAACTGTTTTTATTTTATTTCATTATTTTTTGTTTTGCGAATTTTGACTATAATGCATATATGAAAATTCAAAGTTGGTACTAGTATTAAATTGTTTACCACGTGCTGGGCGTAAGGAAATATATTTTGACGATATGTGAAGTCCGCCAATCTGTAGTGGAGTTGCGAAAGGGCGTTAGATCATAGACCACCTTTGCTCTAACACCCTTTCTAGAGAGGGCTTGTTCAGCAATTTCGCAATTCAGATATTTCTACCTTTCTCACAGTCTTCAACCGTGAGAAAGCACAGTCAGCGATACCATTGTTTTTCCGAGAAAACTGAACAAGTGTTCCCAGGCAAATACAGCCAACTTTATTAAATAAGAACACATTTATATTCATTAATTTTAGTGCCTCCAAATCGGCAACACCTATTTTTATTTTATTAAAGTAAAGCCTCAATATCGGCATTTAGTTTTATTTAGTTTTTAAAAACATAATTTACTGCTCCCGAAATTTGACTATCTATTAGAGATCCTTGAATAATGAGGGTATTCATTAACATAGTGTATTAAACATTTTAAAATGTTTATAGCTAGGAAATTTTAACACATTTCGTTACCCGCGTCTAGTAGTTTCAAAAACTTCAAAACTGAAATATTTTTTAGCCAAGGAAAACATAAAATAAAGTTTGCGCTTTATTTGCAACTTGGGGCAAAGCAAAAGCGCAAAGTGACTCTTTTGAGTTTTCACCCGGCGTTTTAACATTGTGTCCAATTTGGCAAGACCTGTGTTGTATTATTCAACTACGTCCGTTTCACGTGACTTGAAAAAACAAGAGAGGGGTAAGGTAGGTCGTTTAGAATGGTCGTTTCTAAATGTGTTTTAATTTATTATTATTATTTAAATATAAAGAATAAGAAACGAGCAGTTCACTTGGTGATAAGTGATAACTCTACATCCAACAAGAAAGATTCAAGATGCACTTTTCTGTAACATGTTTCTATCATGAAAGTAGGCAGTACATAAATGATATTAGTAATAGTTTTTATTAAGTAATTTTGTTTCTTCTACTCACTCCGTTGGGTGAACGACCCAATGTGTGTCTTAGCCTCCAAAACGAGAACATGCCATTGGCCCCCGTCTTCCCGACTTTTCTAGTGAAAATAAATTGTAAAGAAAAACTAAAAAAGTGAACGTTTATATCTTTCGGTATCTTAATTTTTCATATGATATTGTGCAAACATCTATGGATAATTTTGGTCTCGTACATTTAGATGACATCTGTATATTTATAATTTATTATTAAAAAGTAAAAATAAATCAAATTGTAACTTTTTTGTATTTTTATTATTTTATATCCAATATGTCGTTGTTGAGAATTTAATTCTTTATAATAAAAAATAGTGGCTCATTAATAATATATGTATATAACCAAAAAAGTGGTATAAAATAAGCAGAAACTTATGGCTTAAAAAACACCGTGACTGATACAATTATGAACGTGTCATTTGCGTATTCAAAATGGCGGCGGCGTGAATAACGTCAGTGTAAACTGACCATTGACGCTTTATAAAAGCGCGCGAATGTAAAGAATCGCGAACAGCGGCCCTTTCACGTAATGTTATTGAGAGGAACGCCTTTCCAAGGTTGAAGCGACAGCGGTAATGATGTGTGAAAGATTGATCGAGCTAGCCTTGGAGCGAAGTACAAAATTACGCTCTCATAATGTATTTTAACTAGAAAAGATTTATTGCTTTGTTATTCAGATCTTGATCATAAGCAAAGCTTATATTTCAATCAGTTAAACTATCTTATTTTTCATTGATTTTTAAAAGATATTAATAATATATTATATGTTCAGTGTGGACAAAAGTTGTTACTTATGGTACAAATTTTATATTTAGTATTTTACAAAACTATATGGATTGCATTGATGTATTGAGATAAGGTTAGCGTAATATTTTTTAATTGTTTAATTTAAATAGGTTTGCAAATTATATGGCAATATTACAGCGCATCTTGCATGCGAAGATGAGAATGTTTACGCGTATGAAATCACAGATACAGCTAGTATTCTTAATATTACTGAATATGATCTTGGGAGATTTAAAACGTGGGTTCGCCACGCCTACCCTCCACAGTTAGGTAAAGTAAAAAACTAAATAAAGATACTACTATGCAAATAGTAGTTTAAAGAGATAAAGTAATTTTATATTAAACATTATAAAATATTTTTTTTTTCCATAATTTAAATGTAGCAAATTGCAATCTGTTTGGCAACTACGACAGATAGAAAAAAACGTAATTGACTGTGTAAATGATGATCTCTTTCTCTCTATAGACCTGTAACTATTCATTTTATGTCAAGACAAAGCAAAACGTTGACAGATAAAATATCGTCCTACAGTCGCGCACACAAATTAATTGCGTAGTCTGCCAAAAACATTCGAGCAATTATTGCTTTTGATGTGATGAAAAAACAGGTTATAATTGTTTACGTATTTTCAAGAGATAATAAACGGAACTGTATTGGCCACCGTAAATAACTCGTCTGCAGTTTTATAACGTGAGCGAATAAAAGTATAATATTTTATACTGATGTGAGTCAGTGAAAAATTTGTTGACGGCCAAATTCTGGACGATTTATGCGACAGTAAAATTAATATATATACGAGTATATTCCAGGTTCCTTTAGAGGTTAGAAATGTACAATATTAAAGCTTTTAAAAAATGATACTGATTCTCACGTTGAATTAGAATTCTAGTGAATATACTACTACTTGTGTATTGAGATTGCGTTAATGCGAATTCAAATCAAATTTCATTACGTGGTACAATTTTGGTAAAATGAATAGAGTCATTATAATTAGATGTATAATTATCTGAGCATGACTATATATTGTATTTGACTGTACCCCTTGGGAACAATTAAATATCGTGTCAAATGGACGGTGCTGTTTTGTCGTCGCTAAAATTTCCGGTAGCAATGATTTTGATCGTAAATTGTAGTAGCAATAAGGACAAAAGAAGCCATCTATGATTTGAATTGTTTTAAAAGATTGAGAAGTTTTGTGTGTTTTGTCTAAGTACAGCCAGTTTTTAATCTTTTAGTCACTTTTACACATGGAATAATGTTTTGTGACAATTTTAATAATGTTCGTTTATTCTCAGTTAACTTTATCTGACGAATTTAAATCGGGGATTGAAAATAAAAGCGAAACCCATTTGGTTTTTTTTACTAATTGAATTTTGTTTTTTTTTACTTTTTGATTTACTATTTTTTTATAGAAAAACAAACTAACATAATTTTCACCCGATGTAAAGTGGTAGACATTGTTAAAAGTAGATTTTCACATTAAGCGGACTTTGATGGAATATTTCTTTATTGGTAATGTAGCATTCGGATTTTTCATTAACCATTCCATACACAGCAGTAATATACTGATGTTATACGGTGATAATCTGTGAGATCGTGTTTCTTTCCCAGATGGAGCAGTTTTGCCGTTACTCTCCGCTCATATTTATAATCATATAATAAATTTATAACATATATAAAACATCACAATTGCGCAAGCTTAAGTACGAGATTTCATAAGAAGCTTTGCAATTTTAGTGCGGCAGTCAGAGCGCGGTGTCCGTCATTCCCGCTTGACCGGCGACAATTACGCGGACGTTCCGACACGTCATAATTGCCCGCTTCAACGCTACGCCGCTCGTTAAGATGTCATATTTTTTTTCTAACATTTCCACTCGCCAAATAACTAGTCTAAAGTCTCATTCTATCCTGTGTCAGCTAGAATGTATGTGAGTAATTTAGCTTTATTTTATATATATATTTCTCTCTTTTAATTATATTTTATTAGTACAGCTGTCTATAAATTAAGATGGTGTGATGCTGTCTTTACCTACGATACCAAAAAGGTAAAATTTGGAGCTTGGAAGCTGAAATGAATCATTGAAGATACCTCTTATGAATACTAGGTCAATTCTTTGCAGCGTTGTAAATAATGACAAATACATAAGTTGTTTAGGAGAACATATGATACAAACATTATAAAACTTTTCACTTTATCAGCATTATGTAAATATTAATGTAGTAAAATCATTATTATGGATCATTTCATTTCATTAGAGGACAAAAAACTTTCATGGGGCATATTTGGAAACAATTTTCTTACGTTTCAAATTCCACACGGTTGATGCCACATCGCGGATGCCGCACATTCCGTCCCGGAGTATGCAGTTTTTGTGTCCGCATTATGAAGATAATAAGCCGGTGCGACATGTACATGTCTCGCATCTTATGTAGTTTGCCCATTATAAAGAATCCTGTTCGAACAATTATACATGTCAATAAAAAGTCCGTTGTCGGTGTAAATCAATAAAAAAATTCTACATGTGTTGCCGGTGTAACGGTTTTTATCCATATACGTTAACACCCAAGACGTTGTATGTAATTGCTGATAGTATTTTTGCGGCATTCCTTTTATTGTTCCCTTTATGGGCAGACCTCGTTACGCATTTCATTATTATATTTCCTTAATTAACTATAATTGTAATCGTAATGTTATGTTTAATAAGATTTAATAGAAATCAGTTATTTGTAGATATATTGTATATGGTAGATAATCTGACAAATAACACAATGACTCTCGTTAAGTCTTTCCCAAGGGCTTTGCCATAATTATAAATCATAAGCTTTGACACATCCATGGACTTCAATTAAGTAGGTGGTCATTCTATGGTGCGTTAAATTAAGTAGGTGGTCATCCTATAGTGCGTTTACCAACTCAAACGAGTCTCTCCAAGCACATACTGAACCCAAACCGACCCAAAGCTTTTGTTTGTTTAAGTTTTTACTGTTTAAATTTGAAACGTACGAGTATATCCGCTACACTGACAAATTCATCGCTAGACATGACATATTCTGTACCAGCAATGCGTTAAGCCTAGCAGATAATAATAATTATATTATTTTTATTAATCATTTTATAAATCTTATATATTAGTTTTTATCAGTGACTGCTACACACGCTGTTTAAGTTATCAAAATTTTTTGATAAACAGAATATGAACCACTTGTAACACGATCTCATATTGTTTGTGTATAGGTAGACCTGCAATCAGCTAAAGTCTATTAGATAAGGAAATTTGTGTAACTTAAGCTGCACGACTTCCAAATATTACTAAATAAAATAAATAACTTATAAGCATATTCAAAGGCATTTAATTATTAAAGAATAAGAAGCAACTTATACTTATTAAGATCCGTAATATGTAATTTGTATGTTTTCTCCAGCACTGACGAGCTTTGCCCTCCCTTTCGCAGCAGTCTGAGCATCTGTGACTATCACTACGCTAAACAACTTCCGTATCCAAGCTTTACATGAGATTATGCAGAGGGGCACTGATTCGTTTCGTGTTCTGGGGTCCAGAAGACCTCTCAATGCTGTGTGGGGGGACCAGTGAGTGGGTTCTAGTGGTTGGAAATCCCTACTAGCCTTGTCTTCTATTAAGGAAGCAGGGTACGTTTTGAATGTCCCCTAAAAGGATCCTATTCAAATAATAATTGTTAATCATATGAATCTGACAGAACTTTTTATATATTTGTTCTAAACGAGATCGTGTTTTGTAGTAGTCGTGAGAGAGGCCTATGTTCTTTACTAATGAAGGCTATGGGGAAAGTGTCCAAAGTATCTCCGATTTTCACTAAACAGATTACTGAAGCGCCCGTTTAGTGGCTCCAAACCTCTGTTTACTTTTTGCCATGCGAAAATTATACACCAAACGCAAACTATTCAGAAATGGAGCCGCTACGCAAAAAGTCGACGACATATTTCTCTATAGACGTCAAACCCTAACAGTCGTTGCGAGCCAAAGCGGTCAGAATTAGCCGACAAAAAGCGTCACAATGGTACTATATTTTACAGAGATAATTTATCGCTGCGAATCCTTGGATTTATAACGAGGGCTCCTTTCACTTCGCCGGTGTGGATGCCAAATTGTGTTATTTATGCGAAATATGAACGTAATCATCTTAAACACACTTTTGCCGGAAACAAGGTTTACTGGACACACTTTGTACGGTAATGGCCAAGAGCGTCTACGTAAATAAATTAATATCGTGGCTAATACTTTGATAAAATAACCAAATGATAATTAACGAAGAATATAACAGAGAGGTTTATATTTTCTGATAACTATCCAATGATGTCTAGTGCGGGATATATTATCAGATGCATATTTCCAAAAATAAATTAATGCGATAAGACTGAACTTAGGTTCCTTTTTTATAACACAAAATGTGTGAAGCAAGGGGTACAGTACAGTTCACTTGATCTGAAGTAATGACGGCGGCCCATAAACATCTACATCCCTCGACCCATGAGAACTGAGATGGAATGTCTCGTTGTGTGTATTTGGGTCCCCGAAATCCTCCTATACAAATCATACGCAACACAGTAGTGTTATTATACTATTTTTTTTATTACATTGATAGTTGCAAACAAGCACACAGTTCACCTGATGTTAAGTGATTCCTGCGGCCCAAGACATCTACATTCATCCTTGACAAGAAATCATAATGTAGATGCGTTGTCACCCCTGAGGACTGGGATGGAATGCTTCGTCACCAGTAATAAAGGTCTCGGGATCTCTCCACTCACCAGACGTAACACAGCAACGTTATGCTGCTATTTCGCGCCGGTATTCTGTGAGGGCGTGGTCCTAGCCCGGTCGAATTGATCTATTCATTCTGCAGTTAGAAACAAACTGCAGTGTAGCTATACAACTGTTAAAATGTCATACTGATATGCTGTGAGGGCGTGATCCTTCCCCGGTTGTCTCTCAAGGCATGTGCATATTGAATCTCTGTTGGGGATGGATGTAAACGTCATGGATCGCAGACATATCTTCTCTTCATCGAATATTATATGAAAAAAACTCTTTAACTACACTGTAATGAGACTATATTGCTTTAAATTAAGAAGGAACGCCTAAGTGCTGTGCGTCACATTTTAATTCGTGAAAGAACAGATAATGAAGATTAATATGGTTTCTAACACAATCGCCTGCTAAAAATTTATTGACTATTTTTAATCTACGTTCTTTAGTTATATTAAAACGTTAAACCCAGTTTTATGACGGGACCTTTATAATATTCCTTCAAGGTTTCGCAAATATTGTCTGATTCACAGAATACAATAGAGGTCGTGCGTGGGCTTAATAATAAAAGAAAATAGTAACAAACTTCTCAGTAACTGCCTGATGATAATTAGTCTAGTTTATACACCAGCTATAATTTACCACCCACTTGAATTCCAACAGCCGTTACTAGAGAATTTTGTCACGGCCTAAGTAGAATTAAAAAAAGAATAGTAACCGCGAACGGTTCACTACGATAATTTAAGAATTCGTTTAATTATATAAGAATATAAGTATTCTTATATAATTAAACAAATCTATCTACACTGCTCAATTGATGGTAAATCATCCCTGCGGACCGTTACGCTTGAATTCTTCCTAGATCATTAGGAACCAACATGCCGAAACACTTTAAACACTTAAAATGCGAAAAGATTCACGTAATTTTTTTTTATTTATTACACTGAGAGTAACAAACGAGAACACAGTTCTCCTGACGGCAAATGATTCCTGATCCCTATTATATCTACATTCATTCTTAACAATTAATTTATATGCTATTGATGCTGCTATTTTACGCTGGTATTCTGTGAGGGCGTGTCCTACCCCAGTCGAGTCGAATCATACATTCTGCAGCTAGAAACTGCAGTGTACCTCTACCTCTGTCAAAGTTTATCGTCACACCCTCGTATCATCAAAAGGAGTCTAGGTAGGAGCCATTTGCCGTTGATAAATGTTATCATCCGAATTTTGTTCGTAAGCATTCGAAAGTACAACCTAAGACCGCTATATATATATATATATATATACATATATATGTTCAATACAGATTGACTTGAGAAGATAGTGGTATCGAGAGTAGAGAAATCGATCAGTCTCTTTTCTTTTGTATCGTATACAATAGAAAGGAAAGAGATAAAAGAAAATGATTTATTTTGCATTATACGCGTTATGATAAATCTCAACTCCAAATGAAAGAACAATAAATATAACGGATACAGTGGAAACTAATTCATTTTGGTATTTTTATACATTAAACCGTATCCGACATTCTGATATATTTTTATTAAGTCAAATTGATATTGTTTTAGTAGCAGTCGAGGGCTGCGTCATAGTTTTAAACTTGACGTTTTTACTAATTACATTGTTAAAGCAAAAGCCTATGTATTGAATATCATAATAAATCCCACGGCTGGGTATAGGCTTCTTCTCTAAAGAGCATAGTCCACCCCGCGACACCACTGCGGATTAGACTTCACATGTCTTCAAAATATTTTTTAGACATACATGTATACCTCACGTAGTATTCCTTCACGACTGAACACGTGGGAAACTAACACTGAAGCTGCGATTAACAATTTGATTGGTGCCCGACGGTACAGTGAATTAAAATCGGGCGCCTATACACAGAGCCACCACGGCCCTTGTATTTGTTAAGACTTCACTCTAATATTCTATATTTATTTAAAACTAGTGTCCACGACTTCATTCGCATAGAATACAGGATGTAAAACAACTCTTTTTTTTAGAACTTTTAGAGGGGAACAATTCTGTTATACAAGATTTTTGCGTAACTTTAACCTTTTGCAGCACATGCAACGAAAGCTCTCAAAAGGAATATTTTTCGCGTTTTTGCAAAATTTTTCATTGATGCTACATGCCTATTGGTCGTAGCATGATGTTATATATCCTGCAGCCTTCCGTGATGAATGGGCTATCAATCACAATAAAAATATTTCTTTAAATTCGAACCAGTAGTTCTTGAGATAAGCGCGTACAACCAAACAAACTCTTCAGCTTTATAAGATTAGTATAGATGTACATAAATATATTGGGAACAATAATCAATCGTAAGATGTTACATATTTCTCGGAGATATCGGTTTTAAGAAATTCTTCTAATGTCGGAAAACAACATAACGACTTTGGTACACAACAATTTTAGATCAGATAAGGCTTCCAGGACAGTTAATATGCTAACGTGTGTAATTTGTTTTTAATATATTTATATTGTTTTTGAGTAAAATAACAGTTAAGAGAATTTAAATAAATTATTTAAATTACTTTAGGCTCAAAAACAATATAAATAAATTAAACAAAATTTACACACTTGTATTTTAACTGTCTTAATATATTTTTTTTTAGTATTAAATGAAATGAATGTCAGTCGTTTTATAATATATTTTAAAAAACTAGGAACTCTTTATAAGGCCAGCATATTGTACCATCTGCGTAAAACTTAGTCGAAATGCGCATATAAATCTAACCACGTTAAAACATCGGGCAGCTCGGTTTCGAACACCACTGCTGCTAGTAATTTTATGTCAGTATTAATTACCACCGTGCCGTCGGACGTCGGCTTAGCGATTCCGAAGCCTCAAGCAGCTGTTGAACGATTTATACCTACATGTTGCTTCGAGATAAATCCCTGCGTCGACGACGGAGTTTATGTAGCACGTATCCGTTTAAAAAGTCGACATGGATAAATTGGCAATTTTAAATGCAATAATCAAGTAATCTGTGAGAAGAACCTAGAAAGGTTCGTTCTACAAGACTGAGTGATTAACAAACTCATTGTTGACTTTATGATAAGTGATTCATTCCTCCTTTATATGGAATTACACCGCTTTTTGGACTCGACTAGCATTTTAGTCAAGTGCTGTATGTTTTCCGATGATATTTTTTTTGTAATATTAGGCTTGAAAAATGCAACTGATAGTGAACGATGACAACTGGTCTGTGAACACCTACCTCCATCTTCAACATACTGTTAAGATTCAAAATACGATTTCATCCTTGCGAACTAAAATTTGTGTTACTTCATTACTTTTTTACTATATACACTGTGTACCAATCAAGAAAATACAATGAACGGAAATCTGTCGATATTTTCACAAAGCCGACGAAGAAAGTTGTCTGCGTCAGGTAAGGCGAGTGAAGTGGGGAACGTCTCGATGTGTTTGAGTTACAAATGAAAGGTAATTAACCGAGTTTGTTGTTAAATATTGTCGGCGCTCAGATTTCGTGCGATGCCGTGACGTGTGTGCCCGGGACTAGTTTGGTGGAGTCGATATTGCAAGAAAAATATAAGAAATAAACCGATAATGTCATTTATCATTGACTCTTATTTCTTTCTTAAATGTTTTGTTTGGATATTTGAAAGAGAATATTCCTTAATTATAACGACCGCGTTTTTAACTGCGCTCTAACTTTATTAACAAGTAAAGATTCGCTTATATACTGGCTTTTGTTTACTCGAGTTAGTTTACCGCGTTGTATACTTTTCTTCTTAATAACCTGTTTTTTTATTTACCTTGTCTATCGGTGCCATTTTTATAGAATACTCTTAAAATATTGCAATTTTGTTACTTTATGTTACTAAATAAATATATATACCTGCTCCATTCTCTCCCTGTTCATCCCGTCACGAACGCTAATGGTTTTGAAGTATTGGCATTGTGTGGCTCTTCCCTTCTTTGTGCTGTGTTATTTATGCCCGCGCCCATTAATACATTATTGCAGCTGTGTGAATCCGCAGGGAGTTTATTCATATCCTCCTGTGAGTATTTGCTTTTAATGGAGGATTTAGGAAACAAATGTGTAAGATAAACCAAATTTATTATTTTAATTTTTAGATTGTTGAACTTCGCTATAAGTAAGTCTACCTGGACGAGTTGAAAATTTGTATTCGATTCCCAGGGGTCCTTTATTATCATATAAGATATTGAATGGAAAGCGACGGTGTAGTAATGGTATTATTAATGTCATGGTTTATCGGAAAAGGATAACACTTTCCAGTGTCGAAAGCTCAACGTAGCTGTGCTTCGCATGGTTTGTGAGTTTCTTCTTCTATTGCTCGCACGTCTGTGCTGCGGAAGACAATGCGCAATGGCTGATATGAATTGAATGAGTGAGTAAATAACTAATCTGATTTCTTAATTTATTAAAATGATGGCTAGCATATTTGTGCCTTTAACACGACGAGCGCTACGCGATTTAAATAAAATACCCCTGAAGCCACGCGCGGCGCTTAGTATTGCAGTATGCGTATGGGAACAGCATTATTAACACCATTGTCTATTTGTATTGTTTATTGTTTAGGTTTAATGATTGCAATAAAACCCCAAGACGGGTTGTATTTAAGACAAACGAATAGAAACATTTTAAAAATGCTTTATCGTCGAGAGGTTTCAAGTATGCCAATAATTAAGGTGAAGTAAACCTGACTATCGGGACTGAGGCAGAACTGAAACTGTGCGTTTTAGATTATTTTATAAACTATAAAAGCTCAAATTTATTAACATTTATGAAATCCGAAAAGCTTTCTCTTGTTTCCGCTTCTTCCGCTTACCAGCTGTCTTGTAACATTAAAATGTCTTAATATATTTTTTTTATAAATTAAATTATTTTACACAAATTTGTGTGCTTACTCAAGACAATGTATTTTTTTTTGTTTAGTAACCTGACATATATACACTCAGCCACCGGTTGTTGATGCTGTCTAAGCGGAAAGTTCTGTATCTGTCGATGGTTGACGTGCCATTTGACGTGTTTTTTAAATTACATTGAGAGTAACAAACGAGCACATAGTTCACCTGACGGTAACTGATTCCTACGGCCCATGACATCTAAATTGATCCTTGACAAGGAATCATAATGCATATACGTTGTCACCCTGAGGACTGAGATGGAATGCCTCATCGCCATTTATAAAGGTCTCCGGATCCATCTCACCAGATGAACTACAGCAATATTATGTTGCTAATTTACGCTGATATTTTTTGAGAGCGTGGTCCTACCCTGGTCGGGCTGACCCATTCATTCTGCAGCTAAATACAAACTGCAGTGTAGCTCTACCACTGTCAAAAGACTTCGCACTCTTCGTATTCATTACAATAATAGTTTATAATATTTGCTATATGTTCCATTGTTTCAAAAATCTGTTCATGTATATATTTTATTATAATGGATGAATGGAATGAAAATGGACCAAAAGAACCGGTATATTACAATTATCGCCGTATGTATCCCATTCATTATCATTTCTCACTTGTTCTTCTGCAAGACCTGGTGGCTAATATATTTTCCTTCATGGCATATTTTTCTGACGATGATTATGTCCTCCTACTGGATTTACACTGCAACTCTAACGTTACTACACGTAACTATTAACAGAACACATCAACTGGGCAACTATAAAGGCACGCTGCGGATAATAACCAGCTCAAGCATAACCTGGCACAGAACACCTGTGTAAAATAGCACTAACATATGGCGGTTAAGTTACTTAGTCACAGAACTAATCTATATTAGTCCTTAAGAATTGCCAGAAAGGATTGTTGTTTATCAAGGGCCGTAGAGATCTCTTAATATCAGGACTTTATGCTTATTTATAATGTATCAGACGGACTTATGCGATTACCTCACACCGTATGGAGTAGTTTAATTTACATGTGCAAATATACAAATGCTAAATTCGCATAATTCAAACGGACGTAACGGTTCTTCAAAGCCGCCCACTGATGCGCATCACATGTAATCGCGAAAATAAATCAACTATTATCTCGCCTCTCGAAGGCAACAGAACAAAACTGCGACGCCAACAAATGACCGCTATTTTTCTCCGGCATCCGTAACCGAGGACTCTGTCAATATATCCAAGAGTGATGGTGGCTCATGTGAAAGCGGGCAGCGTTTTTAGTAAAGAAAATATAATATATTTTAATTGACAATATTTTAAAAGCTCAGGTTATATGCTCTACCTCGAAATATTAAACCATACCATTTTTTTATAGAAGATTTTGTTTACCGCTGCCCAGGAATATTCACTAAATCTTTAGAATTTACTAGTTCGTAGCCGTCCTTCGAGGAAGGTGTAGGCTTTTTTCTTGAAAACTTCCTGGTGTGGGAGTATAAAAGATTTAAGTTTCCACATGTTACTTGAAAAGTAGATCTTCTAAATATTGTTAAGCGTTAAACGACTTAATATTTTTGACTGCAATGTATTGTAGACATCATGTACACATAATACATAGAAAAAAAAATCTAATTGCATAGGTACAGGAATCAGAAATACATGAAAGAAGGGGAAAAGAGCAGGGGTCACTTGATGGTAAGTGATCACTTTTGCACATGGACATTTGTGAGGGAGAGTTTATGCCAATTTATTACCGATCTTCAAGATAATCGATCTACAAATTAATATATGATGATCGGGCTCAAAAACCTTATATCTTACACCGCGTCCTACATCTCCCGCCCCATCTGCCGCCCCTAACCAATGTTATATTTTATTCGCGCAATAAATTACATTTTATTACACATATTTTGTCGTGTTATAATAACTAATGTACCTACTCTCAAATCGCATGTAACGCTACGTTGAGCACTTTTTTGTTATTTATCTCCTCGCTTGATAGCAGTCAACCCTCCACTTTTCGAATATAATTTAAACTGATGGCCTTTGCTGAAATATTTCTTGAGACAATGAGTAAATAATTGTTCTCTATTCAAATAATACTTTTGATAACATATTTGTAACGGTTAGGACATTAATTATATTCATTACAGTTACTCAGAACAAGTCGTCTTATTAAGACGTTCGTCTCACAAATTCTTTGGACGTGAGTACCCTGTGTTAGATCAATGCTGGTGGCAAAATAAAATTCGGTAATCACTATTTAAAGGTGACGTTTAAAAAAACATAGTGGAGGAAATATTTAAGTATAATTTTTTTCATTATTATTACATTAGAGTAAAAAACGAGCACACAATTCACCTGATGGCAAGTGATTCCTGCGGCCCATGACATCTAAATTGATCCTTGACAAGGAATCATAATGCATATACGTTGTCGCCCTGAGGACTGAGATGGAATGCGAGTAATAAAGGTCTCCGGATCCATCTCTCTCTTTGATCTTTTACGCTGATATACTGTGAGAGCGTGGTCCTACCCTGGTCGAGCTGACCCATTCATTCTGTAGCTAGAAACAAACTAGTGTGCTTAATATTTACTACCACAGTGTTAAATATTTCTTCCCAGACGAAAGTATGTATTTAATGTATACCTTATATACCTTAGGCTGTCGTAGTGTAGAACGAGCCGCACTATATGAAGTGATGACCTTTATTAGTCTGCGGGAAGTCATTCAATGCAGGTAGTGCTTTGTGGTAGTCTGAGGTGGGGGGGGGGGGGCTATGTACCACAGGGGCAATAGTGATGGGATGACATAATGATGTATATGATCTCTAATGCCATGCGGGTTGTCGATGGCAGTATATTAATATTGTACTCACTTTTTTTCTTTACTATTTTGTTACCGTATTTTCTCTGTATTATATATATATTAGGTCTTTACCTATGAAATTGCCGTTCTTCAGTATTAGCCATTTCAAACCAAAAAAAGTTTTGATTGGCTGTGAATTCTAAATTCAAATTAATTTTGTTTTAAAAACAGAGACATTCTTTTTACAAAGGCAGTCTTTTGTTTATTGATTAGCTTAGTATTTTCATTACATTTGAACGTTTTTCGTCATAATTGATGCTTTAAAAATTCGTGTAATAATGGAATATGAGTTCCGTCGTTGCATCAACGCGGTACAAACGGCACGTAACATCAACAACGTTTACGGAGAGAACTTTACAAACGATGGCACAACCCGTTATTGGTTTGCCCGGTTCCGTTCTGGAAATTTTGATTTGTAAAATGAACCACGTGGTCGTCCGGACACTTTGGTCAACAATGATGAATTAAAGGCGATTGTGGAAGCTGATGATACTCAACCTACAGCCGAGCTAGCAGCAGCTTTTGATGAAACAATATAGGTCCATTTGTGACAAATTGGCAAGGTACCCAAGTGCCCCACGAACTTAACGATCGTCAGCGACCTGCCTCGTCTGCTCAACGGGCACAGAAATGAAAGAATTTTGAACCGAATTGTAACGTGCGACGAAAAGTGGATTCTGTTCGACAATCGAAAGCGCTCAGCAAGTTGATTAGATCCTGGTTCAGCACCAAAGCATTGCCCTAAACGAAAAATTACCTCTAGAAAGTTGATGATCACTGTTTGGTGGTGTAGTGCCGGTGTGATACATCACAGGTTTTTATCAAATGGCATGAGCATTACTGCAGATGTGTACTGTGAAGAACTGAAGACAATGATGGAGAAGCTAGCACATCTGCAACCAGCTTTGGTCAATCGGTTGTCCCCGCTGCTCCTACACGACAACGCGCGACCCTATACTGCACAACAAACAACTGTCAACACTATCTCATCATTTTTACTGCTGTTATCCCTTAACATTATACGGAATCTGTCAATTTGTCTTCATCAGAAAAATTAAGAGACATTGCACCAATGATAGTATAAGAAACATATAACACTTAAACAATTTAAAAATATTACCAAACATAAAATGTTTTATTATATTAAAAAAGAAATCTTTGCAATCTGCACAGATTAAGCAATTTAAAAGGTAATAAATAACGCAAGAGCTTGTCAGTAATATATGAAGAGATAATATTTTATCTAATGTACATTAGAAACTGGTTTTATAGATGACAGAGAGATGGGCAGCTTGTTTAAGTTATTCATGTATTTAATTTTTGTGACCAAACTGGAAGCCAGTAGCATTCAAAATTAACCGAGTCATTAGTCAATGTCCATTTTTAAATTGGCGGTAGCGTACCTTATCATTATTCTTTTATGCAGAGTCATTGAGGGCGCGATGGTGAAAAATAGAGTTTCCATTCCCCCGCGTTTCAGGCCAAGATGTATGGACCCCATTAAAGCGCCACGCCACACAAATCATTCTTACAACCCGTGCTACGAGAGTTTGCATCATTTCAATTTATTTTTCTATTCGATGGTTGAATGCTATGAGATACCTAGTTACACAATGAAGTCCTGTCGATTTGTTTTCTTTTAATGTTTATGGATGAAAACTGCCATATGCCTGTTATTTATGAGCGACTTTCAAAGAGTTTTATTTTGTTAGGAAATTTTGGAATAGTCGTACATGTTCAATGTTTTGTTTTAAATCTGTTTGCTAACCACAAATAAATTTTAAAACCTCATTAGTCTTGCTATATTTCATCCTCATCATCTCGGTGGTTGGCAGTCCACCATTTTGAAACGCGCAATTTCCTACCACGCACAACTACTCTGTGGAATCAGCTGTCTTCGCCAGCAGTATTTTTGAACTGATGACTTTCAAGAAATGGACCTACACCTTTCTTAAAGGCCGGCAGCATTTTTGCAACTCCTCTAGTGTTGCAGATTATCATGGGTGGCGGTAATCACTTATCATTAGGCGAGTTGCTTGCTCGTTTCCCACCTCATTCAATTTAAAAAAAATGTATGTAATGTACTTATATTTTTTTTATTTATATATCGTTCCATTTGTCGGAGATATGTACACGGACATAGATCCTAATAATCTATCTTAATGGGTTATGCAAGCTATACATATAAACTTTATTGTAAATTAGTTTATAAGTTGTAAGTAGAATTTATATAATTCATTAAAACTATAAAAGAAGCTTAATGCTTCTTTTATAGTACATAAACTTAACTATCGTTAAAGTACTTGTGGTTAAATAATCGTTCGTGTGTTTGCACGAGGAATACAAAAATGTTATAGAGCCGTATTTTTTAAGGGTATATCATACATTTACAAAATATAAGTCTTATTTCCACGGACAAACACGGTGTCTAGAAGCGAGTTAAGAAAGGCAAAAAAAAGTTATACACAGTAAGCGCAATAAGCTCTGGAACACGGGGACCAACTTTAAAGCGAAATATAAATCAGAATTGTATTAATCAGACTGTCGTATTAAAAGAGGGATACACGGACATACAGTAACATAAATTCGGGGGATTTATTAGATGCTCACAATCCTGTGCGCCGTTATAAATAATGATAATAGCTGAAATAAAAATAGCAGGCGTTTGCAATGTGAAACGAAATCCTGTAGAAATAAAATGTTGCATTACGACTTTAATTTAAGACTTTGTGACGTTTGACTTGAAAATAATTTAGTCATGAAGCACAATTACAAAACATTAACTAAATTGTCTTGTCACTCAATTGCACCACTTTATTGAAATAATCTGAATTGTTGATGTTTATAATTGAAATTCCACTAAATCGCCGAAGAATATTCTCGACGTGCTCGACATCAGCTAGGATTATAATATAATAAAAAACAATAAACAAAGAAAATATACTTAAAGATTCTTCGAAACCAATGCATCTTGTTCATAGCGAAATAAAAAGACAAAACCAATCTTCTAAAATTGTTTGACATAATTAGTTTCTGTCACTTTGGTTGTTTCAAATGCTGCATGACTGTTAATATACTGCAACTACAATCAGAAATAGACATCCATCGGAACGCCTGATTGCAACACATTTCCGCGGCATTAAATATGAAATGTTAGGGTGACGTGATGGATGGAGCGAACATAATTGGCCTTCCCCTGCATGTTAATGAATCGTGCGTAATGAAAAATGATTGTGCGACCGTGTCGCGGCTTGTCCCGTCTCCTGCTTGATGTATGGCCACTCTAGTTTGTGTAACGAATTACACTGAAAATGACGGATGCATTGTTTATTAAGTTAATACTTAATGACCGGAAATAAGTAATTGCCTTTTATCAGACTCAAGCGCTGACCACTATGATGATGGTACTGTCCGTGAATGTTGTTTATAATTATTATGTCATGTATGTTAATTATTAAGGCTGATGATCACCTATATATAATTAGGATGAAGATCTGTGTAAGTTGTCACTCCTGCAAACTGAGGTTAATCCGTCAGAAGCAACCGACCGAGCTGAGTACGGCCCTCTCGGTCACCCTCGAGTCAGTCACTTTCGTGCATAGGGTAACGATTCAAGCCGAAGCCTCCTCTGGGAACCCATTTACTAGTTGCGCGCCCGGCCACCTTACAACCCGGTGAAACTGTAAAAGCCTTCGGGCTAACAGTGGCCATCAGCCATGAAACAAGATAAAAGCAAACCAAGATGGAATATTTGACTGGCTAAAAGTTGGCTTTTTACATCAGCAAACAACCATCGTAATGTAAAGTAGTAAAATGTAAATAGATGTTGTTGAATAATCTTTAAATAAAAGGCAGACCAAAAACTAAATTAAAACATATATTCATGCAACTGGATACTCCTCGTAGTTAGCAGGTGAAAATTTATAACTGTTTTCAAAGCTATTCTATTCAATAAAGACTTCTACATAGTAAATGGTTATATAAAAAAGTGTCTGGAGATGGTATTCGACAATTATTATGCGGAATGCTTAATTGTGGTTCTGCAAATTGTTATAATTTTTTAACAAGAGTAAATTTTCAGCTTCTTGTTGACACTTGTAAGCAGAAACTACTTTTCTAGTCGGTGGTAGCTTCAATCTAACCATAGTGACCTTTCAATTACGTCGGTGCAAAAATGCTTGTAAAGGGTAATTAATAATAACAATAATAAAGTTTCTTTGCTGTAATCCTAAATACAATTTCAGTTCTGTCTGGCCCACACACTAGGCTAAGCCTGTCCTGTGGGAGAGTAGAACTTATCGATTTCCAAGTAATTGCGGTACATTGTAGCAATGAAGACAATATTACATTAAGAAATAATTCTTAATTAGATGAAATTAAGACAAAAATTATACGAAAGTTACAATGTAATCAATGTAACATTAGCCCAAAAAAAAAAGAAAATAATAAAATAAAATTTGAATATAAATCAATGCCTTGGAACAACAATTTAAACGAAAGAAAAATAAAACTATGTGAGAGTGTAGTATGTGTGTGTGCATATGACTTGTGTCTTTAGGAGTGTGTGTGTGTGTTTGTGTAAGTGCGAGCAACAATCAACAACTATTGATCTCATATCGATTTGAAGCGATCAAATTGTTTCTATTTTACAGCGACTAGATGTCTTGTCGTCTATCACCCAGTATAATAATATATATTTTTTAAATAAATAAATTTAAAAATACAAAAAAATTGTGATATCCCAGTATTATTGAGAGTATAAAATATTTTTAAATATCAAATGTCTATTTTTTTTAAAAAAAATTGCCCCAGCAGCTATAACTTTGTATGGACACCCTAAATTATGGACTTCAGATAAGCGGCGATGAAATGACCACCGCGCCTATAAAAGTGCTGGCCGATGACAAACTACCGCGCATAACGGCCATCCACCCTCGTATTTTTTCATTTAAACGTATTTACCACCCTTTGCTGCTCTGCACCTTGCCTCCGATCTAACAAATGTAGACATGAACATGCAAAATTGAACAGGAAGTTTATGAAATAGAAGTTATTTTTGCATGTATTGCGATACTATTAGTTAACTCAAAATATAATTTATTTTTCAACTCATATTATCGTTATAATAAATTTAAATTTATCACTCGATTAATTTCGTCGATGGCAATACGTAAGTTCACAGATAATAAAGTACCAGTACGGGTATATGTCAAGTTTTGTTGGCATTCCAATTGACGTTATGGGGGGAGTGTTAACAAAATTATCTCGCTTATGTACTGTATTTATTTTCGCAATGACAATTGTGCGGTGATGACAGTTATATGGAACTAATAAATATTGTACTGAACATAAACTTGAGTAGAGTAATATTCTAGTTTCTTTTCAAAATAGTTAAGGTTCTAAAAAGCGATACCAAAGAATTCATAGTTATAATGAATTTTCAGAGAAATATAGGTATAGGTCTTTTGTATTGACTTAAATTAATTACTATCTTCCACGGTATGTATATAAAGATATACCAGAGATATGTCATATGGTAGGTACCGATACCGAGGTAGCTTAGATTCTACGACAAAAGAAGTCCGCCTTCTCGTAGTAGAGCTATGTAGCGGGCTTTGCTCCAATACAAATTTTATTATAACTAGAGGGGAGGTTTATGTCTAGTTATTTTTATTGTTTTTACGTTATTGTATTTAAAATGGTTTTTGGTATAAAATAAGACGAAATAAGTCTTTTGTATACTGTCTATGTAACTTAATTAATGTTTTTAAAATAATGTTACTAGGAACTTTTCAAGAGTAGAGTGAATAGGCATTTACTAAGCTAGTGCTCCTTACTATCCAGGACTGCATTTCCGCTTAACATCAGGTGGGATCGTGGTCAAGCACTGGCTTTGAATGTTAAAAAAAAAAAAAAGAACAGTCTGTCTTTAGTTTTAATTCAGCACTTACTAGCAGGAAGTAGAGAATGGTTGGTTGTATTGAATTTTAATATTATGTGAAAACATTTAATTTTACCTATAAAGGATTGATAACCCAATGTGTGTGTGTGAGTGTTTTCCAGCAAATATTTATTATTGTGCTTAATATTATCGTAAATGTAGATTGTATATTTATAAAGCACACGTAAACTGTACAAATACACGCACATCAAACCTGGGCTTAGAAGCTAACACCAACAAGAGTTTGACATAACAAAATCGGAAAGGCGAAAATTTAAATTGGATCATGTCAGTTCGAGGTGGAGCTTGTGACATACTTCCATCTCCCTCCTGCGCACCGATAAATGAATTATTCCGACTTTTAAGAGGGCGATGTGATTATTATATTTGACAGGGTAATTTGGCGACAGGAGGCAGTGTCACGCCAATCTTATTAAGGATGTAAATGAATATGGAATGAATCCATTATTTCACAAACAAGCCCTCGGCCGGGGTGATAATATTGTAGGGTACAAACTGTCTAAATTTTAATTAGTGTCATAAAGAGTTGACACAACACTGTTAAGAAACAAAATATTGAAATAATTCTTTTTAGTACGTAGTAAGTGAGTATTCTGACAACTAGATAAAATATCTGGCTACTTTCTTTCGGATTCTGGGTTCAGTAATATAATATTTCCTATTCAGTTGATATGATCTAGACCAGAATATTGTACTGCCGTGGTCAAAATCCACCAGCAGGGTATTAATGAACTATAATATTATGCTATAAACGTTTTAATGGTATAAACTAACAACGTTGTGTAAGAATAAATAATTTAATCGTGAATTAAGTATCTAGAGAAAGTGAAAAAAAAAAACAACTTTTCTGACGATGTCCTATCAAGATAGAATAGTCGTTTCCCATATGCAGAGTGCATCAATGGGCCAAGACATCTTTTTCGTATTTAATGTATTTTTTATCAAAAAAGTATTTTAACATAGTATCGTACAGCTCTATGAAATTATCCGCCGCCATAAAGCTGGGATGTATAATAAATGCGTCACCATATTTTCGTCTGAATTACGCAGGGTATTATTTATTGGCTTAAAATTGTAGTCATCGCATACATTATGTATGACGGAGGTAATAACCCCTCGGCGTCTTGACGCCTGTCCGTGGCCCAAGGCGGCAGTGTAACAGATTAAAAATTAATTTGTTACCTGCCAAATACAAGTGCGCCTCGCGTTTCACAGGCAATGGCGCTGAAAACATAGCTTTTTTTTAACGAAATACTAAAGCTTAAATGAATAAATAATTGATATTACGACGATATACTCCTAGTTGACTTTTTCTACCTTGATACCGGTTGTTATTTGCCGTATACTAGATAAAATATCGAATAGAAGAATCGAAATCGATTGAAATGTCGTTATATCCATTACATCTGGTGGACTTGCTTAGATCCTATATATTTAATGTATATAAAATCTAAGCAAGTTTGATAAACTTTGTTGATTCTAATTACATGTATATCATGTATCGATCCTGCTTGGCATTTTTTTTTTAATATTTTTCATCTGATATATTGGAGATTGTTATTCTCTAAGATGTTTCTTCTATAAACTCTCATTTAACATAAACAACGCCCATTAGAGGAGAAATAAGCCGTCGAACCATGATGTAAGGCAAAAAGTGTTTTATATTATTGTTTTCTAGGAAGCAACAAGCACGCACGCACGTAAGTGTTCGCGGTTATTGACATCTATATGTATTCATCCTTGATAATCAATCAAGATGCAAGTTAAGATTACTTAGGACGAGGACTGAAATGGACTGCCTCTCTTGTTTCAGATATAACATTAGAAGTGAAATAGCTGTATAATGCTGCTATATTCGTACGGTGTGTAAACGTAACCGGAAACTCAATTACTGAAAAACACACTATCACAGCCCTCAGGAATGAAATTTCGATGCATCAGCGATCTTTGATAAGGATGTATATTGTTTATAGACCGCTGTTATAAATTACCATTAATTGAAATATATCACACTTACTCTCAAAAAAAAAAAATTGATATATAATAAAGGATACCAATAGGGCAACGGTGTAAGTTACTACGGGTACTTCGAATATTTTCACTCATTCAACACCAGCAATCCTAAGTTGATATTTTACGTAGGAACTCATAAAAAGTATCTTCGTAATCCTTCGTAATCCGTAACGATAAGTATTAACAAAGTTTAAAAAAATACTTGCATGGGTCTACCATATTAAAATCGTAATACCTTTTATATTATAATAAACCACTTTGCGCTTTCTGGTTTTCTTCTTTTTATTGTTTTAAAAACTTATTACCCTTCAAAACCGAGCTTATGCTGGTTTACTCCCTTATTCTTCCTATTATCAATTATGGTGACTAGTGCTTCCCAGATCTATCGCAAAATCTTCTTAATAAGCTAGAGAGCCTTTTAAACAATTCTTTAAAATTTATTTTTAACTTACGTAAGTATGATCACATTTCCTTCCATCATTCACAACTCTAGTGGCTCTCTATTTCACAAAGGCGTAGAATCTCTAGAATTTAGCTTGTCCTCTATTCTATATTACACGATCCAAATTATCCATCTTATATTGATCATGACTTCCAATTTCTACATTCTTCTCTTGACCGTGTACCTAGATCCTTAAATAGAATGAGAATTAGTGTTCCATACCATTGCACTCGGTTCTTTCGTTATTATTTCACAGTAAAGGCTACTTATATATACTTCTTTGGAACGCCCTTCCGGTTGATGTCTATAATGCACGCAGTAAAGTCCCTTTTAAATCTCTTCTTCGACAACATTATTTGAAGGCAAACACTGGGCATTAACGCTCTTGTAAACCTTATTTAAGGAACATAAAGAATAAATAAATAAATAAAGTATTAAATAGATTAGTGTATTTAACGTTTTTATGAGACTGTCTATTATGCTTTAACAACGAAATAAAAAAAATACTAAGGAATAATGTGACATAAATATGCAATTCATTCTTGCATAATTATATCCTTACATATTTGTCTGATAATCTAGTGTCAAAGTGACATAATGTAACAAATGTTGCCGGTTTCATTTAATGTCTCTAGACAATGCTTCATTAATACCAAACACAATAAGATACAAGACAACGCTCGCTATTAACCCGTCGCCCGCCGCTGGCCGTTTAATTCAATTAACAACAACTCTCGGTCCTTTTCGCCCCTGTAGATAGAAACTGTTGCCATCCCCTTAGACGCTCTAATCTGCCTCCTTGCGGTGACCCTAGCTAGTTAACATGTTGGCCATTGTTTCGGAGATTTCAGAGGGTTGCGGGGATGAACTTGTCGACTTAGTACATTTGTTGTGGTCTACCGTATCCCTGTTCCGTTTTGCTCGAAATTCGGGCGGCCGCTGTTGAATTTCTTCATTATACTGTAACAAAGATGCTTCCGTATAGTTTGGCATGTTTGTTTCTACGTTTGGTGTTTAACTTGAAACTGTATTGGACGTAGTGTTTGGTTGTAAATATTATTAAATGTTACGACTAACGTCTCAATGATCTTAAAGATTAACTAAAAATAAAAATGTGTCAATAATATATTTATGTGTTTAATTTTCTATTTGACATTTCTGCTTATCTTGTGATTATATTTGTTTAAACGAAACACCCATTGTCTTGAAAAATACGCATTAAAGATTTTAAAGTCTTAATGTTTCTTGTGTGTTATGAGTTTCGCAGAGGTCGACGTAAACGAAAACTGATTTTAGGGGCCGATGAGGTCTAAAAATCAACCCCTATTAATTAACACAAGAATGAACTAATATTTAAGTAGAAAGTACCATTGCCATACTTTTAAAAAACTCAACAAGTCAGTAAGCGTGCACAAGTTCGTACAAGATGAAAAACTCGGCAATTTTATGTCAAGTTTACTCACTTAACCAACTGCAAAGTTTTTAAATTGGTAAGTATTTTGTATCAATAGGAAAAAAACTAGAGATAGGATTTTTAAAGTAATTTGTCTATGGGGGTCTCAAGTTCATTTTCAAGTTCTTACCTCCTGCCCAAAATAGTTTGGGAATCCCTGATTTAAAGTAAAACGATTGTGTACTCTTTATAAGCATAAACACTTATAGAAATATCTTAAATTCTATATTTTGTATTATATATTATATATAAGTTGCATTTGTTAACAAAAAGGAAATAGCAACGTGTTTATCAAGGCTATATAAGATATAGCATGGCTTTATCATGTTTTCTTAAGTTAAAATACATTAAGGTTATAACATTTTTATAATGAATCTGTTAATATAGGTCAAATAAGCCTGCATTACCCCTCAACAAAGTTGACCGGTAGATTTACTGTTTTAATAGGTGGCAATATAGAGGACAGAGCTCGCAATTTATCAGCAGGGATCGTCGACGACTAAATTAAAGGCTTCCGAATGTAATAAAGGCTTATTCGACCAGCATTAGGCCGGTCATAGGGTTGCGGACTTAACATAATGGTGCGGATTTTTCAGCAGGACTGTAAATATAGAATAAGGGAAGTATTTTAATTTTATCAGTGTTGCATTACATTTTTTAAAATGAAAACGGGAAAATTTTTTTGCTCATACAGCTTATTTGTTCAGACTTATAATTAAATAGAGAAGACTAAGAATTATTTTCGCCTTATTCCACATATCGAAGTGCTAACAGGGACCTTTTGATAAAAGTACTTAAAGTTGAGCTAAATTGCATTTTGTTTCTAGCTGCATAATGAATGGGCCAGCTTGAAAAGGGTAGGATCTCGCCCTTACAGAATATCAACGTAAAATAGCAGCATAAAGTTTTTGTGTTTCATGTGGTGAGTGTAGGGATACGGAGACCTTTATTACAGGTGATGAGACATTCTATCGGAGTCCTCAAGCGTAACAACGCATCTATATTAATTATTAATATAATTATATCCTTGACAAGGATGAATATAGATGTTATGGGTCGCAGGAATCACTTGCCATCAGGTGCATTGTGTGTTCATTTATTACTCTCAAAATAATAAACCAAACATGAATAAATGCCACTAGTGAGTTTTTGTATATGAGTATGACTCGAACAAGGAGGAACGTAGCTTTATTGGAATTCTTTTGAAATAGAAGCGCTACTGTCCTTTATATATGACAAATGAAACAGACTGGTAACAATATTCCAGTAACGACGGTATCTTGGGCTAACAGTGGCCATTAGTCATAAAAAAAAGAATAATAGATATCTTAGTGGAGGGGGACAACGTGATTTTATCTTGTTTCCTTATGGATGTAGATCTCACGGACCACAAGGATGGTTTACTATCAGGTCAGCGGTGTGCTCATTTGTCACCATTAGTTCAACCAAGAAAAGGTTTATAGAATAATGGTGATACAATAAATTTGTGTGCTAAAATACGTTTTCTTTATTTGCACCTGTAGATGAAATACAATGTATGTTATTGAGCCCAAAAATTTTCATTTCATTTTTAGGCTCAAACTGCAGGCATCGTTCTCAATATAAAGAAGCCTACAGTACGAACCACTGGAGTTGAAATAGGGCTCCTTTATTACGAACCCGGATATTATTGCGGTTCGCAATTTACGAACGGCCGTATCCTGGACAACGGGAATCACGGACCCGAATTACAAGGGAGACGGCATTAGCCGGAAGATTTGCCTCGGGATCGTAACGGGTAAGTCCCTGCCATACCGGGCGGTATTTGGGATACTTCTTTTAAGTCATGTTAAGACACACGGACATTTGATATTGTCAAGTATGTTGGAAGTAAATACAATAGCTATATATAATAAATGTGAGTGGAGGGGAAACATTGTGAGGAAACACCAGACGTTTCATACAGAAAAAAATCGATATTACTTCTCGGTTATATATATGTATATAAGATCACATTTTTATTCCTTACATTATTCAAGAAAAAAGTGTCATATTGAGCCTATGAAGTCTTGCTAAACTTTGTCCTTCTTAAATAATATAATTTATTTTTAGGTTATTGTATATGTCTGCATATGTTTCTTTTGTAAATATATATATATATAAATATATATATATATATATATGAACATCGCAATATAAAATACCTATATACTTTTTTTTATTAATTTCATTAATAACAGGTGAACAAAATACATTAGTGTTTGATTGGTGATTAAATATTGTGCACTAACAAAGTCGTAATAGCCTGAGGGCCTTTCGGAAATGTTTCATTAATTCCATGTGTAGTTATCAAAAATCCCTATTTAACATAATGTTCGATCGTTTTAGATTAGAATAATTATGTTTAAACAGGTAATAATATCTAACTATTATTACCAGTTTAATAATAATATCTAATCGAGCTATTTAGCTATCGCGGTTAGTCCGTATTAGCTTTAAAATGGACGTGTTATTATTAGTTAGTTGGTATATTTAGTAACGATGTTTTGAATAATTTTTAAATATACCACCTCCAACACGCGACTTGTTTCTAGCTTCAGCATGAGTGGCGTCTCGACCGGGAAATGGCCACGATCCTAAAGAATAACAGCGTGACAATAAGTATCCGCAGAGCCAGTTACTGATTACATTTCATATCAGTCTACTAGGGTGACAACACATTTGTTTGGTTTTTTTTTGAAGTATGTTGTAATGCTGTTGGCCCTAAAGGTACATGTGTGATGGCTCTACAGTATCAACGAAACACTCGCGTGCATATTGAATCTATGTTGAGTATGGTTGTGGAGTGTTTATTGGCCACAGTAACCGTTTACCACCCGATGATCGGTGTGTTCATTTGACCTCTTATGAATACATTTTATAACGAGGCATACCGAAATCTAATTTTACTTAATTGAAACTGATGTATTCTTCCTCAAAGCATTCTTTTCTTTATGTCATAATCTCCTAATATAACGCATATAATGCATAACACTGCTGTGTTTCGTCTGGTGAGTAGTGTTAGGATCCTGAGACCTTTATTACTAGTTGACGAGGTATTCCATCTGGTGCGATCATAATTCAAATGCGTTGTCACCCTTGAGGAAGTCCTCAAGGGTGACAACGCATTTGAATTTTGATTCGTTGTCAAGGATGAATGTAGAGATATCATAATAATATTAAAATATTTAACCTTATAACATCATACTGGCTACGCCCCTGTAAGCAGTAAACCAGATTCCAATCAGATATCTATTCTGGTATCCTGCCAGCATTACTCCTCGTACGAAATTAAGCGGTATACTGCGATATTATTATTATATATGCAAATAACAATCTGAAGACCCTTATTACTGGCCACGAGTTTATATATATATATATATATATATATATATATATATATATATATAGTATTCCATGAGTAGTAGATTATTCGTTAGGGATAACAACCATCTCCATTTTGATTCCTTATTGATCCTACCTGCGTATCATGGACCGCAAGAATTATCGACCGTTGGTTGAGTGAAACGCGTAATGGTTGGTCACCCTAAATAGATAAAAAATACCCAGTGGAGCCAAGGGTGGTAAAATTGTGATATAAGAGAATGAATCCTCGGTCAAACGAAAGAGTTTTGGAGATGTAAATTATAAAATGTAATTTAACAATCGTACTATCAAGTACGAAGCATCACATAGGTCATATTAAAGTTACAAAATATGAAATTAGGCGATATTTAGTAGCTGTTTCTAGTTGCAGTGTGTATTCCATCGCAGAAGGACTATGCTCTCATAGTTTAGCAGTGTAAAGTGACAGAATAACGTTCCTATACTTCATTTGGTGAGTATAAAAATGCGAAAAATCAGTTCCTGTTAGCGAGGCACTTTATTTTAGTTCTCAGGTGTGACAATGATATGTTCTTTTGAACCTTTGTTGAGGATAGATGAGGGTATATTTGGGATGCAATCATTACTTCCCATCAGGTGTAGTGGATTCTTCTCTCATCATAAATATAAAAATACTAATTTGGTTTTTTTATTCTGCTTTCTTAAAAAGTGATTGAATTATGGAGGCAAGTTTTTAAACTGCTTATTCATAAATATATCACATCAATACCTGTAAAGGTAATATTTATATGCATTAATATCATTTAGATAGATGAAGTTACAGGCCTCGCCCCTTCTTGCGGTATTAGAGTATTTCCTTGGATAGTGTGAAATTCCAAATGGAAACGACGAAAATGTAAAAATTTGCGTCCTTCGAGAATAGGGTCAGTAAAAATGTGTCTGTGTTACGCGCCATTTCTATGTAAATGTTATTGGGCCGTTCGTTTAATCCACCGCTTTGCCTGTTCCAAACGAGCATGTATCTGGTTTAAACCGGATCAGGGCTGTCGCTAAATTAATGTGCTAAACTTTCTAATATAATGTACGGATACGGTTCATCGGGGTTATGCATACAATGACAACCGAATCGTTGTGTGGCCATATTGTGTGGTGGCCGAGATGCTAGTACCAAGTTTGATTTCTGTCTCAGACTAATATATAGTTCAAGAATAATAAATCATTTTTGCTTTTGTGGTTGTCTCGTTATCATTACACTGCCTAGGTGGTTATAATATGAAATAGTAAATAAAATAAAATAATAAAACAAACACGAGTTAGCGTCAACACGATAATATGCATATTTATGTATTACAAAGAGAAAACTACATAGGTAGAGTAAGTTATATGTTAGTTAATTATGTTACTGAAAGATATATACTATGTAACTAGTGACATTAATTGGGAAGACACTGTAGCTTGTAACACGGTTTACACTAGCACAAGCTTCAGAGTTACCACAACATTGTAATTATGTCATAGTAAATAAATAAAGATAAATAAAAATAAAGATTATTATATGAAAAATAAATAAGTTATAGAGAGAAAAAGCAAAATTCATTTTAACTTTTTTTATTAATAATCATTTATATATTTAGATTGAAAACCGGTACTATCAGCAAATTATACTTGAAAGTGTTGCTGTTTGTAATTTTTAATAATTTTATCATACATGTTTTGATACGAAATCATTTACAACTTGAATACAGTGATTTCTTTAATATACATGTAAAAATTAATCGAAAAGTCAAATGATAATATAACTATCATAAAGAAAAATAACATAAGTATTAAAAATAACACTTTTTTTATTAATATACGTTTTCGTTAAGGCTATAAACGAATAATTCTAATGAATAGATTATCGTAGAGATATAAGCAAAGGATTTATTTAATAATATAAAATTATTGAAATTTATAAATATTCATTCGTTTTGCCTTGTGGTAGCTGTGGGTAGGTCTTGTTTATAATACGTTATTACTAATATTGTATTTAGCACGACTGCAATTTTGTACGTACGTAAACCACACGATCTACGTAATATTCGTGTTAGATTATGGATGTATCACTTCTACAGATTGACTTTAGCAGACTCACCAGCTTAAAATAGCAGTATAATTCTTCCAGGGCCGTAGTAATAACAATATTAAAACAATCTAAAATAGTACAGTACATTAAAAATCAACAGAAGTTTGATGAACAACCAATAAAAATATATACTACCGAAACAAATAAATGTACTAACCGCATATATTTCGATATATGCTTAGAAAAAAAATAATTATTATAAAACGTCTTTATTATCTCACCTCACAAAAACCTTATTGTTAATATATTAATTAAGGCTCACTGCTGGTATTCTTCTGTGGAAGACTGGAGAACGAACTAGGTAGTAACCTGTACTATCCGACGATCCCCACCCACAGCAGCTGAAGCATTCCATTATTTGACACTAGAATAACACTCCAACATCCCGGCCTCTATGAAGTTGTAATACATAATGATCATAGCATTGAGAAACCCTGAATACATATATTAATCATCACCCAATTAGACCTCCAACATCAAAACTAGAACTACAACTAGTATTTTAAGTAAACAATATCTAATCGTGATAACCGAAACAGTAGAAAGTTATCCAAGAATAAATATTAAATAAACCGCCTTACTTCCTTGACCTGTACAACATTGTAGTCTGGTGCTGCTCTTAGGGAAAAATGTTGGTATAGGGAATTGAAATAAGTATTGTAGACGAGATAATCTAAAGCAAATATGCTTAGAATCGTGTTTTAATGGCAATCTATGGGGGAAGTAGGCACCGTAAGTAAACTATTGATGGGGTGTGGTAATGAAGAAGTTGCCAATCCTAATTAGATTTTAATCTAAAATTAAACAATTACTTTATTAATTACCGCGTGGGGTGGTGGTGCCTGTCTGCTGCGTTGTTGGGCCTGGACTCGATTTGTATATCAAAAATTGTTGGTTTTATGATATGCATCTAAACTTCTATATACATTGCATCGGATTACAAAAGGATATGATGGGGAGTGGCTTTGTGTTTTTTACGAATGCTTTCGGTGTTTAAACATATCCGCAGGTGATATCGTCTGGTAATAAGCTAAAAGGTTCCGCCATGGTCAAAATCGACCTAGCAGGATCATCGTAATCAGGTTTACACAATTAAATATTGTATTAATTGTCCTTAAGGAAGATTTACGAAGAAGTCGTTATCTTTATTTATCGCCATACTCTCTTTCTGTGTCGTATTTCTTTAATATACATGTAAAAATTAATCGAAAAGTCAAATGATAATATAACTATCATAAAGGAAAATAACATAAGTATTAAAAATAGCACTTTTTTTATTAATATACGTTTTCGTTAAGGCTATAAACGAATAATTCTAATGAATAGATTATCGTAGAGATATTTAAGCAAAGGATTTATTTAATAATATAAAATTATTGAAATTTATAAATATTCATTCGTTCTGCCTTGTGGTAGCTGTGGGTAGGTCTTGTTTATAATACGTTATTACTAATATTGTATTTAGCACGACTGCAATTTTGTACGTACGTAAACCACACGATCTACGGAATATTCGTGTTAGATTATGGATGTATCACTTCTTTATTATATCTTATCTTGACTTTAGCAGACTCACTCGCTCTTATATCTACCAGCTTAAAATAGCAGTATAATTCTTCCAGTGCCGTAGTAATAACAATATTAAAACAATCTAAAATAGTACAGTACATTAAAAATCAACAGAAGTTTGATGAACAACCAATAAAAATATATACTACCGAAACAAATAAATGTACTAACCGCATATATTTCGATATATGCTTAGAAAAAAAATAATTATTATAAAACGTCTTTATTATCTCACCTCACAAAAACCTTATTGTTAATATATTAATTAAGGCTCACTGCTGGTATTCTTCTGTGGAGAACGAACTAGGTAGTAACCTGTACTATCCGACGATCCCCACCCACAGCAGCTGAAGCATTCCATTATTTGACACTAGAATAACACTCCAACATCCCGGCCTCTATGAAGTTGTAATACATACTACATACGTATACATAATACATACTTTGATTATATTTTTATCCACCTCTTTAGTATCATATAAAATATCTTTCAGTCTACAATACCTTGGAAATTTTTCCAAATATATGGAGCCATTAAATAAACAAATGAACGTGGAACTTTAGATAATTGCTTCAGTCAGTTACAATCCAGAAAGATTCTCCCAACAGCCCTAGATTAAACTTGTTTAAGATTCGCTGATAGTTTGGCGAGCATTCTGGAACAAAGGCAAGTAGAGATAAAAAAAAGGCTTAAGCGTTACTACCGTCTTGCAAATTCAAAGTTGTGAACAAAGAACAATGTTTAGTTAAAAAAGTTTCTGTAAGATACAGAATTAACTAGTAAATATTTTTTAAACATTATCTCGCGCCCCAAATACAAATACTCTTTGCATTTAAAATTTAAATTCTTCTTTGAAACTAACAGTCGTGGAAGCTTAGCAGCGATATTTTTAAATCTAGAACAATAAAGTTGTAATACATAATGATCATAGCATTGAGAAACCCTGAATACATATATTAATCATCACCCAATTAGACCTCCAACATCAAAACTAGAACTACAACTAGTATTTAAGTAAACAATATCTAATCGTGGTAACCGAAACAGTACAAAGTTATCCGAGAATAAATATTATATAAACCGCCTTACTTCCTTGACCTGTACAACATTGTAGTCTTAGGGAAAAATGTTGGTATAGGGAATTGAAATAAGTATTGTAGACGAGATAATCTAAAACAAATATGCCAGCGGGAAATCAAGGGATGCAGGTTGCTTAGAATCGTGTTTTAATGGCAATCTATGGGGGAAGTAGGCACCGTAAGTAAACTATTGATGGGGTGTGGTAATGAAGAAGTTGCCAATCCTAATTAGATTTTAATCTAAAATTAAACAATTACTTTATTAATTACCGCGTGGGGTGGTGGTGCCTGTCTGCTGCGTTGTTGGGCCTGGACTCGATTTGTATATCAAAAATTGTTGGTTTCATGATATGCATCTAAACTTCTATATACATTGCATCGGATTACAAAAGGATATGATGGGGAGTGGCTTTGTGTTTTTTACGAATGCTTTCGGTGTTTAAACATATCCGCAGTTGATATCGTCTGGTAATAAGCTAAAAGGTTCCGCCATGGTCAAAATGGACCTAGCAGGATCATCGTAATCAGGTTTACACAATTAAATATTGTATTAATTGTCCTTAAGGAAGATTTACGAAGAAGTCGTTATCTTTATTTATCGCCATACTCTCTTTCTGTGTCGTATTTCTTTAATATACATGTAAAAATTAATCGAAAAGTCAAATGATAATATAACTATCATAAAGAAAAATAACATAAGTATTAAAATAACACTTTTTATTAATATACGTTTTCGTTAAGGCTATAAACGAATAATTCTAATGAATAGATTATCGTAGAGATATAAGCAAAGGATTTATTTAATAATATAAAATTATTGAAATTTATAAATATTCATTCGTTTTGCCTTGTGGTAGCTGTGGGTAGGTCTTGTTTATAATACGTTATTACTAATATTGTATTTAGCACGACTGCAATTTTGTACGTACGTAAACCACACGATCTACGGAATATTCGTGTTAGATTATGGATGTATCACTTCTACAGATTGACTTTAGCAGACTCACCAGCTTAAAATAGCAGTATAATTCTTCCAGTGCCGTAGTAATAACAATATTAAAACAATCTAAAATAGTACAGTACATTAAAAATCAACAGAAGTTTGATGAACAACCAATAAAAATATATACTACCGAAACAAATAAATGTACTAACCGCATATATTTCGATATATGCTTAGAAAAAAAATAATTATTATAAAACGTCTTTATTATCTCACCTCACAAAAACCTTATTGTTAATATATTAATTAAGGCTCACTGCTGGTATTCTTCTGTGGAAGACTGGAGAACGAACTAGGTAGTAACCTGTACTATCCGACGATCCCCACCCACAGCAGCTGAAGCATTCCATTATTTGACACTAGAATAACACTCCAACATCCCGACCTCTATGAAGTTGTAATACATACTACATACGTATACATAATACATACTTTGATTATATTTTTATCCACCTCTTTAGTATCATATAAAATATCTTTCAGTCTACAATACCTTGGAAATTTTTCCAAATATATGGAGCCATTAAATAAACAAATGAACGTGGAACTTTAGATAATTGCTTCAGTCAGTTACAATCAGAAAGATTCTCCCAACAGCCCTAGATTAAACTTGTTTAAGATTCGCTGATAGTTTGGCGAGCATTCTGGAACAAAGGCAAGTAGAGATAAAAAAAAGGCTTAAGCGTTACTACCGTCTTGCAAATTCAAAGTTGTGAACAAAGAACAATGTTTAGTTAAAAAAGTTTCTGTAAGATACAGAATTAACTAGTAAATATTTTTAAACATTATCTCGCGCCCCAAATACAAATACTCTTTGCATTTAAAATTTAAATTCTTCTTTGAAACTAACAGTCGTGGAAGCTTAGCAGCGATATTTTTAAATCTAGAACAATAAAGTTGTAATACATACTGATCATAGCATTGAGAAACCCTGAATACATATATTAATCATCACCCAATTAGACCTCCAACATCAAAACTAGAACTACAACTAGTATTTAAGTAAACAATATCTAATCGTGATAACCGAAACAGTACAAAGTTATCCGAGAATAAATATTATATAAACCGCCTTACTTCCTTGACCTGTACAACATTGTAGTCTTAGGGAAAAATGTTGGTATAGGGAATTGAAATAAGTATTGTAGACGAGATAATCTAAAGCAAATATGCTTAGAATCGTGTTTTAATGGCAATCTATGGGGGAAGTAGGCACCGTAAGTAAACTATTGATGGGGTGTGGTAATGAAGAAGTTGCCAATCCTAATTAGATTTTAATCTAAAATTAAACAATTACTTTATTAATTACCGCGTGGGGTGGTGGTGCCTGTCTGCTGCGTTGTTGGGCCTGGACTCGATTTGTATATCAAAAATTGTTGGTTTCATGATATGCATCTAAACTTCTATATACATTGCATCGGATTACAAAAGGATATGATGGGGAGTGGCTTTGTGTTTTTTACGAATGCTTTCGGTGTTTAAACATATCCGCAGGTGATATCGTCTGGTAATAAGCTAAAAGGTTCCGCCATGGTCAAAATCGACCTAGCAGGATCATCGTAATCAGGTTTACACAATTAAATATTGTATTAATTGTCCTTAAGGAAGATTTACGAAGAAGTCGTTATCTTTATTTATCGCCATACTCTATTTCTGTGTCGTATTTCTTTTTAATGAGTTTGTCTTAAGAAATTATTGCAGTACCCATTGTTAATTTAAAATTCCAAGAAAGGAATATCTGAGATCAACAATCGATTATATATTCCGAATCGAATGATATCAATTTTCTCGCGATACGTAAACGAATCCGATATCTGGGTCGAAATGGGTATGTTGATGGCAGCACCGGTTGAATATGAAAGAGCTTTCGCGATTCTAACAGTGACACAGTTCCAAGTTGAAACTATGCTTCAATATTGTTACAACTTTGTCGCAAAACATGCTCTTTATAATTTTTTTTTGAAATTGTATCAAAATGTAAAGAAGATAAGGCTTGAAATCAAATGGGAGCCTACAAGATGTGCTAAGCTTAACACCATAATGTAGCAAGGGTATAGTGTTGGCATAAACTCTATTATCGATAAAGATAAGGCGATCCAGTGGTAAGTATTAGAACGAATGTAACTTTATTAAGTTGTTCCAGCGCGCTTGTTCTCGACGTAATATTCAAGTTTTGTTTGGTTTACATTACCCTGTTAGATATATTCTTCGATAAAAATAAATTCGAAACATTATCTAGTTCCGTAATTCTATTTTTATTTAATAAACTATGTACAGTCATTTCTTAATGGAATTTTTGGAAATTATTTGTGTGCTACGTGTAAGTTTTAAATCTATTCAACACTTAAACATGTATATAAAAAATAGTTGATTTATAATAGCGAAATAAGCTGGAACAGGCTGAATAGTTTAGTTCAGCTTGCGATCTGAATATTCCCATATGTAACTGAAACTTTGACCATAAGAGTAGATACGTGTAGCTCAGATTACCTTGAAATGTGATAGTATTTTTCAGACGCTGTGAATTGCCATTAGGACATACGAATCTATGCAGCAGGAACTTAAATAAATGGCGCAATTTTTAAAAGGTCGTGAAAAGTGTTCGAATGCATGTAAACTATTACCAGCTTTACTATTATTAGCTTAAAATGGACCAGAATGCTTATTTTTAGAATGCTAAGAATGCTATATTTACAAGAAAACTGGAAGAAAAACTTTAATGAGTCAATTATTCGCTAGGTTACGTGACCAGATAAGAGATTTTTTTTATAGTATAGGCGGCAAACAAGAATGCCGCCCACGTGATGGTAAGTGATCACCGCCCCCCATGAAGATCCGCAACACAAGAGGAGTCGTAAATGCGTTGCCGGCCTTTCAGGAAGGTGTAGGCTCTTTTCTTGAAGGTCCCTAAGTCGTATCGGTTCGGAAACAGCGCTGGTGACAGCTGATTCCACACATTAGTTGTGCGTGGCAGTAAATTTCGCTTGAAGCGCACAGTGGTGGATTGCCAACCATCGAGATGATGAGGATGAAATTTTTCTCGTTTTGTAAAATTAAAGTAAAATTCTGTCGTGATGTACGGATGTTTGAACTCGGCGGCCGTAATTAATCCGAACAAGTCCACAGAACACACCCCATGCTAAATTCGGTAAAAAATGCAAAGAGATGCAACATCTCTTCGCAACGCCAGTGAATCAAGCCGATCGGAAAGTATCTAGTCATCAACGATTCGAGTCGCTCTCCGTTGAATGCGGTCAAACGGAAGAAGCTGGTACTGGGGTGTCCCAGTCCAGAGATGAGAACAGTTGTCCACGTGAGGCCGAACTTGCGCTTTGTAAAGTTGCAAACAGTGGGCTGACACGAAATACTGTCTCGCTCTATTAAGCACGACCAGTTTTTTAAATCCAATTTGGCCTTACCCTCCAAGTGATCGCGGAACTAAACGTCGTTCGATATGTCTACGCCAAGGATTCCGATACCAGCTGAGGAATCAAGGAGAGTGTTTTCAAAATGAGTAAGATGCGTAAAAGCGCAAACTTGAGTCTTCGTGGGGTTAAATTGGACTAGATTTTGTAGGCTGTAATCTGAAACTTTGATTAACAAAGTCTCGACTTCAGACGCAAGTTTGTACTGGCACTCATTATAGTTTCCTCGAGAAATATTGACACGGCCAGTGTATAATGCATCCCCTGTGCTATCATCCGCATAGCAATAAATGCTATTAATTTGCAACAAGTCATTGATATGCAGAAGAAACAAGGTTCGAGACAGCACACTGCGTTGTGGAACACCAGCATTCACTGGTTGAGAGTGAGAGCATGCACCGTACCGTTGACTACGGTTCGAGAAAACGCTGGTGACCCACTTGCATTATTTCTCGGGAAGCCCATAAAAAGGAAGCTTCGAAGAAGCGCTCTGTGCCAAACCCGATCGAAGGCCTTCTCTTCGTCCAGTCAGTAGTCGCTAAGGCCTCTCCCTTGGGCTTGACTGCCTGCGCCCATCGATGAGTCAAGTAGACCAGAAGGTCCTCAGGACAATTGGAGGGCCCACTCGACTTGTTGATATCTAGGGAGAGAAGTGCTATGCAAACTGACGTCTGCACACATCGGATATCTGGCATGGAGCTCTCAAACCGCAAGATGGTCAGTGGTGAGTTCCCCCTGTCGTCAAGAGTCCAGTTGGACGCAAAAAGAGAGCTTAAGAAATCAACTTTCTCCTTTGCTTTATGGGCCAGGGCTGCTTTGTGCAGAGATGGCTGACAGAAATTCCCTTGGACAGCTTTAGCGAGAGACCAAAATTCACGGATAGCCAAAGGAGACCAACTAGTCTCTTGCCTATTTCACTTATATTGTACTTCCCCGGTCGAGCCAGCCCATTCGTGCAACAACAGATTCTGATGCTTAGCTTTACCACCTTTAAAAAATAATAGTATTTAATAAATAATTCACGTAAATCTGCAAAATTCATCACACGCTGGTTTATTTAATTAATTAAGGTCACGGTTTTGGGGTAAGATGGCAAGACATCAATTAAAAAAAGTATTTAGAAGAAGAGTATTTCTTTATAACAGATTTGTTTATGATCAGTTTACCATTGAACGAAGCATCCGAGTGGACTTCAAAAGATAATACGAGGGTCCGATGATAATTAGTCGATAAATTCTAGTAATAAACTTTTGATAGTAGTATAACTTGTTCTTTCCAAATTAATAATAGATTATGTTGTAGTGGACCATTATTTGACATTAATCTATCTTCATGTTCGTTTTCTATACAGCTTTCTTTAGTGTGTAAATATATAATAGATAAAATATATAATTTAATATTAATAACTTAAAAGTATAGAAAATTTCAACACACAAAATTAAATAAAAATATGTTTACAATAATTTTTTTCTTTCTATCTATGTTCTAACTGGAAGACTAATTGACTCATACGCAATTTTAATTTTATAGTCGTCTTAACAGTCTATCGCGTTTAAATAATAATTTCGGTAGTTCTTAAACACATTTCGCTTTCGAACAGTGCTAAGTGAGTTTATCCAACAAAGTAGAGTGCGACTCGTAATTAAGTGAGTAGGTACGGCAGTCAAATAACGCGGAACGTAAATCCTAAACAACCTAGTTGCGACTGACAGACCCTACTACGGTCCGTGTTAAGAACTTGTGGAGTTTGTAAGTTACTATGAAAATATTAATAGCGATTATCAAAAATACTAATACAAAAATTAACACTCGACTTTGATTCAAAAGATAAACATACTTAACCCTATCCACATTTCTTGATGTGAGTATTAAACGAGATAGTGGTGATTGAGGGGTCGTCAATTGATATACTGACAACAAATGTTAGCGATTGTATTTTGTACCAAAAAAGACTCATTAGGACAAGTCCCCCAAGTGAGCCAAGAATTCGAGCAAACATGCAGATTGTGAACGTACAACGTCCTAGATAGAACTAGATAGAAATAGCAACTAGAACTTAGATGATTTCTAAGTTCTAGGTAGTAGGCATAGTCGCCGTCTAACTAGAACTAAGAAATCATAGTTAACCAAAGATTGAAGAATTTATATTGTCTGTGTTGTGTTAATTATTTTTGCAATTAGCGTGACCCAATTCACCTGATGGTAAGTGATTTCTTGAGCGCCTAATGACACCCCATCCTTTTCATCATAGATACAGATGAGTCTCGCCAAGAGACTAAGATGGAATGCCCATTACTAGTAAAAAAAGGTATCCTTTTTTATAGAATAGGTTGCAAACCAGCAAATAGCACAGTCATGGCAAGCACCACAAGTCACCACAGCCCGTGAACATCAGCAACAACAGCGGATTCGTAGATGCGTTGCTGGTTTTTAAGAAAGTTCTAAGTTCTTTCGCTCTCCAGATTTCACTACAAACACAGCAGCGTTAAGCGCAGCAAAATGCGTAAAATAACAGCATAACGCTGACCAATCAAACTGCACCAGCTAACTGCTGCTAACCAGAATCTAACTGCAGCGTGCCTCCAGCACAGAAATGCGATTGAACGCTGAAACATTACACAAATGTTGTGTCGACATCGATGTCTAATATCTCTCTTTAATTAATAACCTATAATGGTGTTCAGGTCGATAGTCAAATTTATTTTATTCGACCGTAAGTGTTCCGCCTTGAGCTTCTTAGCTGAAGATTCCCAAATATACTTGGACATCAAATAAATTACGAGTTTTCAAGTTTGAGGGCTCTTTCTTTATTTAATCATGCAGGCGAATACAGAAGTGAAATATATACAAAATCTTGATATATTACAATATAACTAGGATAATTAGTTATTTTCCTTCGACGGTTATGTCACGCTAGTAGCTGATATATTTATTTAGTTAAACTAAAATAATAAAGTTATAGTCAAGTTTTAACTTAGACCTCCCATTTGAGCATGTCACGCGAACTCAGCGCTAGCAAATGTAAGTAAGCGCTAACTAACGCAAGCAAGACGTCGACGCGAAATATTTACGCCGCGCTGCACTTAGCGTCGCTATCGCTCCAATAAATCGCTTGAAGCGCTAGTTTGTTGAAACAGAGTGAGATAGCTCTACTTTTAGCCAGTATTTAGGGTGTTTAGTAGAATACTGTCGATGAGATAGTAGTAGTAGTAGAGTAGTAGATTAGATAATAATGGAAGCTTATAATTATTTTATATGAGGCTGACGTGCCGATTCAGCGAAAATAGTATTTACGCTATTTTAAGAACCACAATTCATGTCGTTCTTAAAATATTCATTCTGACCAATTTTGCTCCATATCGATGATACTACCGAGCCCTACGGAACCTTCCCTCAATATTATTTTACTCATTCAAGTCTCAAATTGTCTAAGAAAAGGCGACGACGTCCGAGTGTCGCTGCCTTTTCTTCATCTATTAGTTGCCGTCACCTAACAACAATCAGAATATGTTCATTGGCCAGATACATCATCAATAGTTCAGACAAATAATTTTGATCTAGGACATGCTAACAGCTAGACTTACATTTAGTTATCCTTGAGACTATATAACATACAAAAATGTAAAAGGAAAACCAGACAATATTATAAATCAATGTTTTATGCTCCATAAAAGTGTTCGCGAATGCCAATACCCATTTTATGATCACATAAACGTATGATACATAAACATACATGCAAATGATGTTTAAATATACGAAGATAGCAATCGATGAATAGGATATACTGTAATCACAACCGGATAACTTAAAGCATACGTGAGGTTATAACTCTTGTTTGATTACATCTGTTTGTTGAAAGATTAACGGCACATTGCAAGTGATAAAGTTCCATTTATATTTATTCACGCTGCGCTAACTGCTATATAAAGGTACCAAGGCAGGAGATAAATCTTTGAAATTAATAGATAGACAAAAAGAAAGTAATATTTTTACGTCATTTCCGCTATTATTGTTATTAGTCCACTCTGAACAAAGCATATCCTTATTGATTGCCATCCCATCTGATTCCCGTAAACTAAAATAGGTGGTCGTTTCAAATTGTACGGGGTCTTTCTACACTGTTTGCCAGGTTACCACTCAATAAACTTTGTTCCCCGACGTTTGTCAGTTTCACGAGTTAAGTGAACAGTTTATTCTCATCTCAGGTTACAAATTTTTTAAGTTCCCATTGATGGCAAATGTTACGTAATGATAATAGTAAAATGTACTATTTTTAATTATAAAAGAAACAATCGTTACAACATTTTGAGTAATAGTAATTCACTTTTACAGTAGAATATAATCGCAACACAATATATCGATGTTGGCGTCAGTTGAATTTTAAACTTTATTTTTTCTTTAATTTCGAAGAGTATTCGAATTGGATTTTAGTTCGATATAATGATGGAAAAAATTGCCAATTTAGGGCTTCGCGTATTAGCTTGCGTGGAATTTATAACAGGTATTAGGCTTATAATGTGGATATGATCTTTTTTTTTGTATTAGTTCTGTTTTGTACAGCTGCTGAATTAAATATATGACAATTAACAATAATTTTAAAAATGAATACACCTATAGATCGAATTATTTCTAACATAGTACTTATATTGAACAAAGTTAAAAAAGTCCCTGACCTTCAAAGATGAAGTGGAATTAGACGAAGAAAACGTCTATCAAAAAACGAATAAGTATTCAATAACTGAATTCAATAAAACAAAGCCAAAATATTAAACTGCAATAAAAGCAAAACTTGCGAAAATAAAGGGGAAAGGAGTCGGAGGCTAGCCGCCATATATTGTGGCTGCTTCGAGTATTATTTATGTGTAGTTGGCTACGCGGCAATTACTACGCTGCTAATGTGGCAACATTGGAAATAACGTTGGCGGCGCCGACTTGAAAAATGGTAGGTTTTGTCAGGTGTAATTTGTACTTAAGATTGGGTTGCGGTAAGTTTACGTCTCCATGCGGGTTGTACAATTTATTGAATCTTTTAGATTACTTTACGAACAGGTAACATTTTACTTATTGAATGAATAAATAAAACATGTGATTAAAAATTAATCTATGGATTTGTTTTGGTAAGCGATATCGATGCTAAGATTGGAATGTAGTGACATTGATCACTATTTTATGGAACAATTTGTAGTAAAAATGTAGTGATTTTAGTAGAAGATGACTGAAATTGTTCGTTGAAGAGTTCGTTTGAAATTGAAAACTCTTTATTCATGAGGGCGGCGTTATTTTACTATCAGGTGAGTTATTTGATCGATTACATCGTCTTTAAAAAATATAATCCATAAGTAATCATTATTCTTTATTGCCATTGTGTCAATAGTTCTTTTTATTTCAAATAAATACTTGTAGCGAGCTCAATCATAATACGCCCACTTTAGAGGCAAAGTTTTGTTTTGCGCGTTGTAGTAGTAGTTGTTAAGATATATTTTATCAGTTTGTCAGTTATACATATAAATTATTTTTAAATTATAATAATACTCTTATTTATTCTCTTCACTCCTAGTCGTTATATAGAGTAAAAACATAGACCTCCTATATTTATCGAGTGTTAGAGTACAGTCCTCCACAAGCCTTCCCTTCGGATTGGTTGGTCTTCACGTGTCATCGACATATTTTTTATATTTATTTCTTTTTTAGACATGAAGATTTAAAGAAAGTGCCAAAATAAAATAATTATTAAGGTAAAATTTTATAACATAAAAATTAAGTCAATCTACGTTAAAATAATATACAGGAATCCCAATGTACAATGATCGCACAAGAAATAAATTGTCCATAAATGATGAAAGATCGCAATGATATAGTCTATTCAATATCGAAATAAGAACTGCCTTATTTATTGCTATCGGTAACAACGTATGATATAAAGCTGAAATAGAAATATGAACGCAAACAGAAATAGCTGTGAGTAACGACACGGCAGCTATAAAAGCCGGAAAATAAAAAAATGGCACAACCACCATAAAGCATCTTTTATTGCAGCGATCAATAATATTTTATAGGTACATTCAATAACGTCTAGAACGTGAGTTACTCAAGCGTATAACGCAATAATTACAACGAACGGGACGTTAAGAAGATTTACGCGGAAACGGCGAGTCTGAAACAGTCCCCCTTGACTATAAAACTCGCTCCATATGTACATCTCGAGCCTCCTCGATAAACAAACCGTGAGCGGAACGGATAAAGCCGAAAGACTAACGTATATCTCGGCGGGCAATAAAATAAATCCAGCCCGCCTCCATAATAACATTTGGAGCGCTGAATTATTTTCTAATCCGCCGACGGGAAGCTAATAGTTCGCACGTGCTGGCCTTTAAGCTGAGTTACGGCTGAAAACATCCCAAGAAAAACATGAATTTCCTACCCGGACCGCTCTAATGCTCCCTTAATGCGGACACCTTAATAATTGTCAAATAAATTTTGGATAAAGCTACTGGAAAAAGCGGTGCAGCATTAGAGCGGCGCTATTGTAACGACGTCATAAAGTGGACAAGTGATGCCGATCTAGTAGTTGGAGCACATGAAACTTTTGCTTGTAGATATTATTTTGCATATTTGATGACAAGGGTAATAAGATATTATGATAAGATACTATTAATGTCGGTGACCCATTAGAAAGCTTTTTTTCGGTTTTCTATTAGGAAGACCCTTAATAACACCAGAATGTAAAATAGCAGTATCGTGCTGATATGTTTCATATGGTGTGTGTTCATTCGGGATCCCAATTACATGGAACATGGCATTCCATATCAGTCCTCAGTTGTGAAAATCCATGCGCACCCTGAAACTTTGTAGGGGATCTCTCGTGTGAACGATATATGCTCGATTGCCCTTATAATCTAAATAATAAAAAAATAATAAAACGCAGACGGTACGCACTGTTTATGGGTGAGAATTTTCAAGTTTATTCGTTTTATCGTGGCGATATCTCGATGTTCCGTACCGTCATAGCGTATCATGGTGTATCATCAATATTTCATGTTTTCGATATTTATATTATAGATATTAAAAAAATATTTTAGATTTCACTAGTCCTATGAGAACAGTGGGATTAGAGCAGACTCTTACTATTCTCATCTTAATATATCTTATTTCAATAGACCTGTGTAGAAATTTGTCCAAATTTTACGGTAAAATATGAGCTGAAACTTCACTTGTTATACTATAGATTTTTTATTACAAAATATGATTAAAATAATATAATTAAATAATTAAAAGTCATGTTAATATATTGTTATAATATATATAACGAATTCTTCTAGTTTGTTGTACTAAAATTTGGCAGCGATTTAAGACATTCATAATTTAATTAGATTTATAAACTGTATATACTCTACCATCAAAAAAGTTTGAACCAAATTCTCATCTTGTCCATGACACGGGACATAAATAACAAGTAATATTTTCGCGCCATTTCAACTCTGCCCTCCACAAAGGAATGCACGTCTGTTTAGATTAATGTACCTTCATATATTTATTCCCGTTTGTAGTGTTCAACAAACCTATTTGCTTTCAAACGTTAGTAAACGGTCAAACAAAAACAAACTATATATTCATTCAACCAAGGTTTATTTTGACGGCTCTATGCAGTGATTTGTAACGTTTCATAGTACGGAAACGGATGAATTTTCCGCAAAGTTCTCTCGGTGTCTATCCGAGCACTTTGTAAGATAAAAATGTGGAACCGAAAGGAGAATAGATCAAGTCTATCTGCGGAGCGGTGGTGGCTGCAAACAACAGACAAAAAATTGCTCCTGTAGGGGAACTACTAGCTAACATCATTTGAGGATTTTTCTTTAACACGTTCCTTAGCGGTCAACTATAACTAACGGTTAGATTTTTGAGTCTAAAGTCAGATCCGTAGCTATCATGTAGATTCCCATATCTACGAGTAATTAAGAAGGTATTCAAATAGTTCATGAAAGTACCGATCACGAACGTTAAACAATGTACAACTCTTTGAAACTCGTAAAAGGTTATAAAAAAGCATCACATTCTTATAAAGGTTTTAGATTGTGATTAAATTTCATAGACATAGCGATGTATGTAGTTTAATTGTGTATATAAAAAACAAACACTAGATTTGGTACTGATAGTATAGTCCTTAAAGGAAAAATATTCAAAAACTATGCAAACCGTCTGTCTGTAACCATTAACTACGGAAAGGATAATTGAAAAAACGTTTCGTTTTTATTTTGAAGTCAATTAGTGACATTTCCACTTTAGATTAGATCGGTTGTTAAAATTTTTTAACAGATAATCATTGCTGTATGCGTTCTTCTTTGTAGTTTAAAAAGAAATTGCTGCTTTTCAGTTTAAAAAAGAAGTTGATTGTTGTATAGTTAGTTATTCCAAGACAATTATCGTGCTACTACTTTCACCGAGAAATTTTCGTTTCGAGAATTGCGTCGTTCAAATCAGTCGATCTTGATTGCAATTTGTAATTCCAATAGCTTCGTGCATTTTTAAAATGCAACATGTTTTAAAAAAAAAACGTTCTGTTGTTACAGTTATACGCGCAAGTTATGTGGGACTTCATTTAGAATAGCGTCTATTACATTGAATTGTGTTAATTTTATTATTTTTTAATTTCTTTATAGCTTTACCTCCATGGTTCTGAATTTAACTCAGGTAAATATATACTGTAAATTATTCATATAACATACATAGTCTTAACCATTATTAGTCTACAAAATTTCCATTTTCCACGACTTTACTCAGCCGATTGGATAACGTAGTAACAGACGCCTCGCTCCTTAGAAGCTGCTCGCCATCATCGGTATCGATATTTTCTGACTGAAACATTCGAGATGTTCTTTTCACCTCCCCTTATTTCGTTTGTCATCGTTAGTTGCTTCTGACAACACCCACGTAAAAAAAAAGATGGACCGACCGCAACAATTTTTTGAGGTATTAATTAGTTTAACAGCATTGTTTGGATATCAAAGTGTCGATACAACTGCTGGGCATAAACCTCTTTATAGAGCTCCATTACGGTTTTCATGACTTTTTTTTTAATCATGCAGATTTCCTTACGATATTTTCTTTCATCGCCAAGTGCCGGCACCAGGGTATACACGACATTAATGGAATATAATGGGAATAGTTACTGCTGCTTAGACCAGTACAATCATCAATCATCATTACCGCCTCTCTATAATCCACTACTGAACATACTCCCCCACTGATAGATTAAATACATAAAAGATATACATATATAAGTAAGTTCGTATTCGTTGTTTGAGCCCGGTGATCTGTAATTAAGGCCTACCTACCTACTATATCACATATAGTAAAAAATAATATACCTTGTAGTTTTAAAATAGATTTCAATAATTCGATACGGTCTGTGTTCTTTGAGGGGAGAAAATTAAATAATGTTATTATTATTATACAGGTGATTCCCTTTATTTGAATCCATGTTAATTTCATTCGTACGATGCCATAGTTGCGTTTATTAAAAATAGACATAAATTATCATTGATTATTGATTACCGTCGGTTTGTATGACGGCAAGTAGGTATCGATGGTGGTTAATTATAATACAAAACTTTTAAGTACTCATTGGATACCAATTACAGGATAGTATATTCTGTCAATCTGTAGAGTATATTAATTCAGTCGTAATGATAAAATTTACATAATAATTATATAAATATCTTTATTAATGAGTCCACAGTATCTGTTAGCTTATTATTGGTAATGGCGCAATCCATCTCAACCCTTAGGGGTGACCACAAGAATGTATCACTCATCCCTCCATATGAATGAACCGTGTTCATTAGTCGGATTAGTCACCCTCGGATTTCATTAATAAAGACTGGTGACAAAATCAGTTATTAAGCTGAGTAGCATGCAATCAATTTAATTTTGTTAAGGAACAGAACAAAAAGAACAAATTTATAACAAAAATATGTTTCTCCTGTAAAATATTTTTTTTCAATGTCTGTTTAACGTTTAAGTAAATCAAGAGACGCACATCAAATTCACTGTGGACGGCAACGCCGTCCGTCTGTCTGTCAGGGCTTTAAATTGAATGAGAAATAAATCTTGTCAGTTTTAAAACCGTATTGATGTAAGTACGTCAACCGATATCCTATGGCGGCTCTGGTCTCAGGTGTTGTGTACATTATAAAGTATGTTTCTGAGCGTTGTGAAAAAAAAAATTACAACCAATTCTTTTGTATAATTATTGATGACTTCTTAAAACAATATAAATATCAAAATACTCACCACTTAACCCACGTGGTTTATCAGTTGGTCGGCTTTTTTTTGTCGTCATGTATGGTTGATATAGTGCTAATATATCCTATGAATTTAATTCTAAGTAGACACCCTGTTTAGGAAGTACTTCCTCAGCAGGTTCCTACTGTTAGCACCCTCACTATACATAGTGACTTAATAGGTAAATAGCTATTTAGTAATTATGGCACCGTGAATATCTACGTCGTCACCCCGTAATTATTTGTTACATTAAATTGCTTAAGCCTAAGGATCATAGACAGCCTACGGTGCGTGATCGGAGTAGTTCTTTTTCCAAGTTTACGTAATCAATATCATTTAAAAAACAAATAAAAGCGTAATTGAAAATATTCACAATTCTACGCTACCTAATAGACCACTACGATCACTTGATGAATTCTAAGGCACAACAATTTTTACTCTTGTGCCTTATTCTAATTTTAATTTTAAAATTATAAGGCATAAGAAATATATAAAGAAATATATTATATATTATATGATATTCTATTAATATTAAATTTATAGAAATCTCTCTCTCAATTACTAGTAACTGCGAAGGATATATACGTACTTAAAGCGTCAACTAGTGCTATATACATAGTCCTAAGCTTAATATAAGGTAATTTGTGCAGTGGTAAATATAATTATGGAGCTTTCACAAAAAGATCTAGATCTAGAAGATCTAGCTTATGACACCGATGGATATGAGATCTGCAGTGGAACTTACTATCTATCAAACCTAAGTACACACACTCATGGGATAATCATGAGACCCACAAATGCCCAATTACATTATAAAACCAGTTACACTGCATTACCCTCTGTGCCTCATATAATTTAAGAGCAGTAAGTAAACATGTATCTTCAGAAATTAAGTTATTCGGTATACACCATGTCACTATATAGGCGGGCAACAGTTATCGGTGTGTAGCGATGTTCGAGATAGTACTTAAAGCTTGATAAACCTGTATATCAATGAATTTCTATGATTTAAACGCTGCAGTTTGTTAGAAACAACTGCTGAATGAATGTGCCAGCTTAACCGGGGTAGGACCCCTCACAGAATATCTATATAATATAAAATTCCTTTAAATATATATATATATATATATTTATATATATATAATATTACAATATTGACAATGCTTATTACTTAGTAGTGATATCTTGTAAGCATATCCTGATGCTATTAGTACTAATAGCTAGAGCTTTATTTCCAGTAAAAGAAAACTTGATTTGAATTAGAGCACGAGTATCCAATAAACGAATGCATTACAATAGTGACTACCCAAAAATAACTTTCTAGGCAATCTCAAATCTAGATAATACACTACTATTACCATAGCATGATACTATCTCCATTATTTCACCAATGAGATACCGAGATATCCAATTACGAATCGACCCAGTAATCGATCTACGGACAAAGAACGTCTCGACTTCTTTTATCTGTCAGTCAAATGCATTGATTGTCCCGAACCGATCGGGAGTATCACCATCGTATATTTGCAGATAGTGGAATAAAAAAGGGGATCAATGAAATCTTTGTCCATTGAAAATAAAGTCTGTATTCGTCTGCAGGTTTTGCTCAACTAACGCAAATGTAATGTGACGTCGTAGCAATGTCCTTAGTCGAGATTGATTGACGGTTGATCGAGATAATTTAAGCTTCGTGGAGTGAATGGCTACCGGTGGGGAAGGGTTGTTAAAGTTCGCACGAATAATAAGAATGTAGGCAAACAATTATTAGCAATACGAAGTGCTAATAATTTTTTGTATGATTGTTTTATAAATAATAGGTGTACAACATTCTTTTAAAGTGATCAAATATTTGTTAAGGAGAAAATATTGAATAATATCTAGGTATACTATTGTATTTGATTTCATTGTTTTATTTATATATAAAAATAAACAAGACATATACTCGGCGCGATGCGCTTTCCATATTGATTCGGATCTTATCGCAACATATGGTTCATCGTTAGGACAAGACATATGTAATTAAAATGTAATAGTTGTTAGAGTATATATAATTTAATGTTGAGAATAAAATGAGATAATTTAATTAGAATCAGAAGAGATTTTATTGTAATTATTGCCACAGACTTAATAGTTTCTTACAACACATGACGTGTTTAGAGGGTGACCTTGATTCCGGTGTTGTAAGCCTAGACTCAGCGTTAATAAACTTAATCTAATTAGAGAAGACACTGCTTCTATGTTTAGGCAAATGTTTAAGGGACGGTAATATTTCCTAGAGCCGTGGTCAGCTTTTAGCCAAGCTCACTTTTTATGCAGTGCAAAAGCATGATCTACTAGATCGAACGCAACTTACTCGCGCATCGACCGGAATGAAACTATCAATTGAAATTTTAAGCGCTCATTTACCACGTACGTCATCTGTGGCGAAGGAAAACTTCGTGAGGAAACCTGCATGTCAAAGAAATAAATAAAAAATGAAGACAACAAAGACAAGTGAAGTCAGCCATTACGCAGTGGAGTCGCGTTGACGATCATGTTCAAACATAATCACTGGACGGGAGGCCTATGCCCAACATTGGAAGTTGTATTTATATAGGCTATAACTTTAGTATACTACTTTTTTAAATATATCCTAGGCAATTGTTATCATCTACTAAGAAAGTTATTATCGAGGTGGTAATCGTCTACGGGAACATCAAACTTGTACGCAGTAATTAATAGTTGACACGAGAACGGACGGCGTCTCGTTATCCGTTATTACATTTGTCCAATTACATCATTTCCACGTATCGAAATTGATAAAAGTAAAAACTGACGTGCGACAGGCGGCGTGATAAGAAGCGACTCGTTTATTAAGTTCATTATGATAGCGCGGCCGCGATGGCGGGTGATTCGTTACGCTTTATCCGGTAGCCGATTATTGAACGATGTAGCGTTAGCAGAGAAAATACTTTTTGTTTTTGCAATTATCGCGCACGTTCAAACATTTCTTTTAAGAGAAAAAATGAAGCAGTTTGTTTTTTATGTTTTGTGAAAGTTTTTATTGCGTAGTTCTTATTCCATGCTTAATGGGGCCAAACGGAAAAAACCGATTATATTTAAACCGTTTATTTTATCTATATCACTGGTTTCAAGTCATGTAAGACGTTTGGTTTTTACTCCAACATTAATTCGCGTCCTTCAAATACTTTCAGGGTTGTCAAGTAGTGTAACGCAGCATATTGTTGCAGTTGCGTTATTACGTATTATTGCAAAAATAGTTCTGATATCTCCCATTTATTACGAAGATTTAAACATCGCCTAGAACTGCAGAACTACAAGAATTGTAAAAATAAATCTTTTAAGATTCTTTAAAAAATAGGAAAAAATCTACAGAAATTGAACCAATACATAACTTGAGTCATTCAACACGAGTACTAGAAATATTATTACACAAAAATATCTGTGCAAGCGAAGCATGAATGTGGATATAAGCAAATGATACCAATCCTGACTACAGATATTGAACGTGCATTGGCATACAAATTCTCCGTTCTTTACTTTTCTGTCTACTCAACGACGCGAACTTTCATATTGATACAGTTGGAACACTTTCTACATCACAATCAAACTTTATTTAATACAATAAATGATTTAATTATTTTCAGAATCCGACATGACAGCTGAAGCTGCCACTCTAAAATTTTGCATTGGATGGATTACATAAATCGATGATAGAAAGATGACAATGATCTAATAAAGCCGCATCCATAGCACGTAACAATGGAAAACACTGGATAAATGAGTGATCTTCAGCGCTGTTTGATCTTAGAACATGTTACGGAGACGGTAGTAGTACCATTTGAATGGTCTATGGACATCTTATTCGGTATTCTAGAGACTTTTTTGAATCCACCCGAAATGTTTTTAACAACAGTGTTCACTCTAAATATCAATATTTGTGATTTCTCATGTATATAATTTATGATGTTAAAAATTTTCATTATTATCTTCTCTGTAAGTGGTTTTCTGTCCAATTCTTCTGATGTTGTTGTTAAGGAAGGCATCATTCAATTTAGTCCCATAAACGTGTGCTTTCGAATCATTATTTTTTCTTCACCAGATCTGATAACTCCACAACCTCATTAATATTTATAAAACAGGCTTGATATACAAGCGTCATATAAGTTCTTCGTTAAGATTGAATCAATTCAAATGTGACAAATCGGCGTAAGTTAAAGTAGGTGAAATCAGAATCAGATTAGCATGGTTCAGAAAAACTTAGCCTAAGAGAAAGATGAACTATTGAAAAACAAAATATTGAAGGTAAATGACACACAATATACTGAGTGATTATAAAAGCTAAAAGCTGCAGTTATACTATCAGGATTCAGCCTCTTCCAAATGTTGAAACGACGGCTAAAGAAAATTGCTAGGAACTAAAATGTTTAAATTTACATATTGATTTCGATCAACACAGTTTTGTCTTGCCAAATAAACAATGTGTTGCCTCAATGTCACGCGTACCTATCCATCTCTTTCTGTATAAACTTGTATAACTCTGTACATAACTTCGATGTAATAAGTATATTTGTCAGATATATCTATCTATCAGATAAGCCGGTGTCACAAGTAGCTAGGTATATTGCAATTTAATGATCTTCCTTCCCAACAAGGCAATATTATTGTTAAACAACGTATAGTGCGTGAAGGAACTGGTGACTGTCACGACCTTAGCCTTTAATCGTAAACTATCTCCTAGCATAATCAGTTAATGTTAACGGAGTGGTTAACTGAGACTTTAATGATACTAATGTCTTAGCTAATATCTTTAATGTTGTGGTAATTTTTTGTTACATGTAATGATATTTTTTTATTTCAGTACAACATTTCTTTAATTCAAAAATTTTAGACCAATAGCAACTAGATCGAACGAGGATAAGCCTAAGCGGTTATATAGAGTACATTCAATTTATTACAGTACGATTATGTAGTACTTTTAGTACATCCGTTTTAAATTTGCTTATTAAACGAATGTTTAAAATACAACAGTCAACATGACATAAGAAATATCAAGAATAAGTTATAGTTTTATGTGTATACACTCCATACAATGTGTTTTGCTGTCCGTGCATATTACGTATATCAGATGATAGGCAGCCTAGCGATCGGTTGCGGAGTAAATGATATACTTTTGACAGGGACCGAGATATTTCAAGGTAGATAACAGTGAAGTCGGCGCGATCTCTGCTCACAGCGTGGGAGATAATGCTACTAATGCACTGTGCTACTAATATAAAACCAGACAGTACTAGTGTACGTATAAGATTTTTTAAGTACTTTGAAAGACTTATATAATACATAATGATAGGAGTAGGTTTTTAAAAGGGTTATAATTTAACATTCAAATGATTTGTATTGAACTCAGGATTTAATAGCTTCAAGCTTCTAATTCTAGGCACAGATAAAGTGAATAAAGTGATGGGAATATGATGGTATAAGGATGCCTAGCCTAGTGTCTAAAACGTCGCACTAGATGTCTAATGATCATCGAATTCCAAAGCCAGGATGCCACTTTTGTGTTTCCCTTTTTTAGATGCTTGGACAAAACTCATTCGTTAACATTGCCTTGTGTAAGAAATTGATTAGCTCAAGGAAAACGGATAATACTTTTATCACTGTCTACCTCTTTTGGAATGAATGAAAAAGACGTGACAGTTTATACTTTAGCCGATACATCGGGTAAATAGAAGTCACAAACAAAGTAACAGTCCACATATTAATAAAGATACGTAAGTGGCAGTCAATTTAACGTGAAAGATCATAACATTTTCCAGAAATGCCAAGTACCAACTACATCTCATAAGGTTTATATTAAAGGTTTTCATTATTTCGAGAGCTTTCTATCCAATAAAATGTTTGCCCGATTTTACACTTATTTATTACGATGCTTGAGGTATAATAAACTTTATATCAAAGGGTTACGATAGTAAATGCTTTGCACAAAGCTAGTAGCTTTCGGTCCTTTGTCGATGGAAACGTTTCGAGTGCTCAGAGCACTTACCCTTTGATCTTATATTAAGTGATCTGTCAATGTTACATACATTATCTTTTGTATAGATATTTATTTGTTAATGTGTAGACGTTTAGGTGATTTTTTTAAGATTCTATCTACTTTTATTTGTAATTTTGTAGATAGGTACGTCAAGGCTAATACGTATTAAGCTATCTCTAAAAGTTGACATGAATATAAATATTTGTTTTGTGAAAAAAGTATTTAGACTACCATTTTTTTTCAAGGGAAGTCTTTATTAAGGATACATGCATAATAATATTTTTGTAACTAGTGCTAACACAACTCAATCATGATCGATATAAAACGACTTATCTAACTCACTATTGATCAACGTCGATCTTGAATTTCCGCAACACCATAGGAGTTGAAGGTGCGTTGATAGCCTTTGAGAAACGAGTACGGCTCATGCCTTGAAGGTCCTTAATTCGTATCGATCATTACATTAGAACAAATAAACGCCTAAATACACAAATCATTACAACGCCTGCTTATTGAATACAGGCTTTGGCTACGTGTTGTGTATATCTCATCAAAAAAATAAAGATTTTTAAAATTAGACGTAGACATTTAATTATTAATATTATCTACTGGACTAGGACATATTTCTGTGTCTATCTTGTCCTAAATGCGAAATTATTAAATTTCTTCGCTTATTTTATAAAATCTATCAACAACTAAAATAAGTTTGACGTAAGTAAACTGTATTAATATTTTGTTGATGGTATAAAATGAATTTCTTCAAGAGCCACCATAATTTCTGGTTGAAGTATTGCTTTGATATTTAGACTTTCCTTCAGCAGAATTATGCCCGCCATCTTCGTATTCCGCCGATAATGTTATGCCACGTGAGTGTTCGTTAGTGGACGATATTTCACAGTAATCCGCCTTCGCATAAATCACGCCTTTGATCCCGCGAGCATGACTCTCAGTTAGCATTTAGCGTCTCGCGTGAAACCGCTCGATTTATATCGCGCGAGATTATTTATGGTGTATTTCGTGTATCTACACATTTAAATCTTCGTAATTGACTGTTTCAGACGTGGTTTGTATTTCTTAATAGTGATAAATTCCACATCGGATATTTTGATCTACGCCGTATTCGTACTTTGGTTTTACGACTTACGATTTATGCTACGTTGTTTATGATCACATTTTCTGACTTAAAATTTTATTCTAGGATTAGATTAGTTTATTTTAATTCAACTATCTTTATCTAGATCTGATGGTCTTAGATCATACAATGGCAATAATGTGTTTAAATAATTTATTTATTTGTTCTCTCCCATTTAAATAAATTTTCTGGAGTCCAAATGTTATAGATCTAGCTTTGCCCCGTTATGATTTACAAAAGTAATAGGTCTTTCCCTATGAAATTGCCGTTTTGTATGAAATAAGTTAAAATATTTTTTTTTCAAACTTTTTTATTTCTGTTATTCAAAGTGTAATCGATGCATCTTTGCCAACACAGTGGTAGTTTAATGATGCCCTTCTTGTATAAATCAGCTGGACAGGCAACAAACTCTTCAAAGCATTTTTACTGCCTCTCGGGAATTGAATTTTTTCCCGCTAAAAAGGTGTCCAAATTTTGGAATAAGTAATAGTCGGTGGGTGCAAGGTCTGGTGAGTACGGTAGATGAGGGAGAGCTTCCAACCCCAACTCTTACAGCTTGGAGACTGTCTGTTGTGCAGTATGAGGTCGCGCGTTGTCGTGTATCAATAATCAATAAACAAAAGACTGACTTTGTAAAAAGAATGTCATGTTTTTAAAACAAAATTAATATAGGTAAAGACCTAATAAAACTTAAAAAACTTAAAAATCGAGATCGCTTTCGATTATGCTATTATAACATTTGAAAAGTAAAGACATGTTCGGTTTGGTGCGTGTGTATTAAAAAGTTTTATACTATTACCGGTCGAGATATATATTTATCTTATGTGGAAAACTGCTACAGTCCACTGTTTTATAAGGATGCACTCATGCGTGCCGACGCAATAAATAGGACCACACAACTGTCAATTCACATCAATTCATGTCTACATTTTAGACTATTGGGATTTGTTTCTATGTTCTTATGTTTGGAGCAGACATTAAAACTTATTTTATATCAAATAAATTAGCGTTTTAGTTCAAGTTAATGTTAAATCATCGTTATTTTCTATTACTTCTGTTATTTATGTTTTAATCGGAGGATAAAAAATCGGAGAAATAAAGTGTACGGTTTCTATAACTTTCCAGTACACAGCAGTGATCTTTCACATAATTATATTTACATATTACATTATAATTATAACACATAAAAATTATAATGTAGATAAAATAATCATTTTTCCCTCAAATTGTAGTCATTTGATTCAAATACAAAAACACACGGCCGCGTCCGCACTGTTAAGTGTTAACGAGAATTGATTTGCGTCTCTCATTATAAAATCACTGACCGGTCGCGTCGACCCGAGTTATGACGTTAGTATCAAACCACTCGCTCCTTTAATAACAGCGTCAGCGTAATGATAAAGCATAGTGCATAATAGTAGCCTGTGCCCTGTGGTTTTCATATCAAATTATACAGTGCCTTAGCCCCAAGTGCTGTCCGCCATTTATTAGTATCCACTTAGTTGTTGACTTTTTTATGATGATCGTCTGTAATAACAAGCTGTAGTGAACGTCAATTTGGTACGGGTGATTTTATGCGTCTCTGATTATATGTATATAGCTTAATAAGTATGGCTCTCGTCGCTTATTTTTTTATTACTATAGTGACATTAAAATATCCTTGGACACACACATGTTCACACGCACAAAGCAATCTTTGAAGTGATAATTTAATAAATATGAATTTGTATATATACCATACCTATGATTATATAAGTATGTATATATGTCTAGTTAAATATGTATTTTATAATTATGCGTATGTTTTTTAAATAATATTATATAATTAATATAATAGTGTTTGAACGCGACTAAGTTTTTAACGTAATTTTATCTCTGCTTTACCCTAAGGTTGAATGCCTATGACATTAAGTCCACTTTTATATATACAACTGTACGTAAAACTTAAATAAATAAATTTCTCTTCATAGATGGACAAGGTTCATGAAATCATAGCTGAATTGACGGTATGGTGAACCAAATAGGCAATTGAAAACTGCTTAAATTTCAACAGGCAAGGTGGAAGGAAAAAGACCAAGATGACGAAGCCCGAAGAGATGGGAAGACCAGATATCCGAACAGCTGCAGATACCAATCAGAACCGCCTTACACCTAGCTACTGATCGCAACAAGTGGAAAAATGTCACAGCCAAGCAATGGAGGCACGATCCTCAGCACTGAGGGACTGACTGAAGGGAGAGGGAAATTTCAACAGTTGGTTAACGATGATTTCAACAGTATGTGGCATGCTTCAGTTAGTAAAAACTCAATACCATTTTCTCACAATAAACGAGCGACATAACGCAGCTATGGTAACTTCACCTTTAATCTTTGTCTTTGATGGATGTAAATGACCGCTTACATCATTTACCCTTAGGTGAATTGTTAGCTGGTAGATCTCCCGTAATATTATAAAGAAGATGTGCAGAAAAGATTTTGCTGTTTGATTATTAATGTGATTTAGGTGTTTCATTTAAGGCAAAAACACTTAAATTATGATTCTGATAGACCATAGGTGAATTTATAGCCTCTTTAACTAACAGAAGCTATCAAATACTTCTTTTACATAATGAACGGTAGAATAACGTAATTTTAGATAGCACAATCTTTTCTACCTGCTTTGTAATACTAACTCTAGAGTTATCCGAGCATTGATTGAAGGTACGATGAACAAATGCAATATTAGAGAAAAAGTGGCTCAGGACCCAAAGGCAATTTAAAATTGCCTTCGTTCAGGATTTGTAGTTAGAATTTTGTAAATAAGGAAAACGCTTATTATTGTCGCTTTAAAATTATGCCTTCATTGCTATCGGTCATATTTAATTTATTGCTATGATAATAAATGAAATTTTATATTTATTGTTTATTTTACGAGTAACAGAGGTATTGTCTAAAACGCGTAACTCTATACTCATACAAAAATTATATTATATAAATATGCTTCGAATATTTGGAGTATATAATTTCTTATAATTATAATGTCGACAGAATTTTGGGCGGCCAAACACTTGATGAAGTGTTTACACTGTGGGTGAGCACTTGGGCGAGTCACTCGACTGCACCACGGTAGCGCGGGCGAGTGTTTTGTTTTGACAAGCTGCTAAGCAAACAGCATTGTCGAAAGCGACGGAATAATTGTACGCTATTGTTGGGGCAGACATGTTTAGTGTTGTTCCGATCCATTTTATTAGCAAATTAGATTTATTCGATATTTTAGTGAGCGTGAGAGCAACATATGCTCTCGCTCAGATATCGAATTATTGTTCAAAATGTTTGTATATTTGACAACTATCTTCTGTGCTAATTTACCTAATACACTATTAACATACGAGAAAACATGTATAAACAGTATTTCTTATATTATATTTGGCTAAATGACGAAAAGTTTATTTTTATAACATTCTTGGAGCGTGTCAATCCGTTTACGTGTGCAAATATTTCATACAACATATTAATAGAAACGATATAAATTAATTTAATAAATAATGTTGATAAATTTATATTTAAATAATGGTCGGGGAAAGTTTTATCGTATTCTGTAAATAAAAAGTTGCAGTAAAATTTGTTTGGTTGTACTATTTGGTTAGTTTTGATACCATACCAAAACAGAAAAGTAAAAAGGTCCCGCCATTTTTCTAATGATTTTCTGTCCGCCAAAATGAGTGAATCTAACGATTCGATATATTTTGAAGTTTTATATCAACAAAATGTGAAAATTGCGACACAAGCTGGGCAAAATTGGTGACTTTATCTAAAGCACAAAGTTGGTTCAAGCGTTTTCAGTCAGAGAATTTTGATGTCAAAAATGAAGCTCTTTCTTATCGACCTGTTACAGATAAAGTCGATGCCATTTTTGAAAAAATGGAGCAAGATCGGCACATTAGTAGTTATGACATAGCTGAAGAGCTAGAGGTTCACCACAAAATAGTTTAGACCCATTAGAAAAAGTCTGGATATACAATTTGGGTGCCACACGAGCTCACTGAAAGAAACCTAATGAATCGTGAACTCATTTACGATTCTCTAGTGAAACGTAATATAATCGAACTGTTTTTGATTGAGTGAAGATTAATCACAAGTGATGAAAAGCGGATTACAAGGACGTGCGACAAAATTTATGGTCAAAGGGCAGTCAAGCTCCATCGACTGAAGCGAAACCTGGATGAACTCGCAAAATGATGATGCTGTGTGTATGATGGGAGAAGGGCATCGCTTATTTTGAGCTTTTACCACCAAGCAAAACCATCGATTTGAATCTCTATTGCCAACAGCTGATGAGGCTCAAGCAAGGAATAGAGAAAAAAGGGACGGAATTGATCAACAGAAAGGGTGTGGTTTTTTATGAGGATAACGGCAGAGGTAACGAGAGAGCTTTGTTGGGAAGTGTTAATGCATCCCTGACCTTGCACCTTTAGATTTTCACCTGTTTCGGTCTCTTCAGAATTCTTAAGATAATGTTAGGTTAACATCAAGAGAGTTCTGTAAAAACTAATTGTTGCAGTTTTTTGATCAAAATTCCCAAAATTTCTACATAAATGGGATTATGTCACTACCTACAAAATGGCATATCATATATACTATATTATAATCAAATAATTTTTTTAATTAGTATATAAAATACAAAAAAACCACCCAATCCATTATATTTAATGACGAAGCGATCTAAGAGGAATAGGGCCTCATAGAGAACCACGTCTTCATAGAGTATCAAAATGAAATAGCAGCAAAACGCTGCTGCGTTTCGTATGGTGAGTAAAGGGATCTGGGGATCCAAATACAGATACCGAAGCATTCCATCACAGTCCTCGGGGACAACAACGCATGTGGGTCTTGGATCTTTGTTGTGAAAGGATGTGGATGTCATAGGCCGGTATCATTACCACCACCGGGTGAAATATGTGCTAGTTTGTCCCTCAAAATTGAATTAAAAAAAATTACGAAATTATATAATTTAAAAATCCAGAATGCACACGACATTAATGTTTATTCACGTTTTATATCCTGTAAATACATTATAATTGAGTTGTTTTCCACAGTCGAGTTCAGTAGTAATTTTTTTGAGAAATTAAGTTTATTTATCATGTTGTGTTGTTGCAAACAAGGTGCCTAAGCCTCGTTAGTTGATTACCATAAAAACTTTTCACCACGCATTTGTTATATTAATAATTCAATTGTTGATCGCGATAGAACCAAGCTTCATTTGTGTTATCGGATTCGGTATCGCATATTCATGCAATTTGTTTTTTTTTCCTATAAAATTGACGGTTGCATGTATAATTAAAACTGCATAGCGCATGCATTGCTGGTTAGAATTAAGCAAACGAGTATAAAACAACAAGGTGGTCATTACAATAAATAAGCTTTGTGATGATAAGACGACACATTTCACCAGATGGTAAGTGATTACTGTGGCCCATCACATCGACATCCATTCTCAACAAAGATTCAAGATGCATATGTATGAGGATTATTTTGTTCAAATTCAGACAAATTATTATGATTTCCCAATAACAAAAACTATAACGTGTATCGTCAAACAAACAGCGTATTCTATAGATCGCAAAATATTTATCATCTATTTCTATAGTTTATGCATTTTCATAAACAATGAACTGATAATCATCATATAATTATGTTACCTTACTCTAATTCCAAATAATTTTTATGAGTTTGAAATTAAAAAAAAAATTGTGATGACAAATTAATTATATCGATAAAATTGATGCACGTAACTAAAAGGTAAGAGTCGTTTTGTGTGATCGATGATCTAGTCGAGACAGTCGACTTAATCGTGTTGACATAGTTCAAACTCGATATCGAAAAATTTTAAAAGCTGCGGGTGGCCGGCTACTGTTTGCTTTTCGCCTATGAATTGAATGGTCCTTCGTTTCCTGTTCAAATACGACTCGTTAAGTGTTGTCGACATTTTAAAATGAATGTCGGTATCTAGTTGAGTTATAATTTAAGTGGAATTATAGTTCTTAAATGTCATATGCTATGCTAAATTGAACAGAAGAATGGATTTTTCTTATGGTTTTTGGTCGATATTAGCTCTAAGGCTTTTATTGCTTCACCGATTTAAACGGATAATGGTTTAAAAAAAAATGTTTAAAATTTTTTGAATAATTTACATTGAAAATAGAATTTTACGTTGCAGAGCCACGCTGAAGCTTGTTTCTAGCCGTGGCATGGATGCGTTGACTCGACCGGGGAAGTATCGGAAGTAAAATACCAACCTAGAAACAGCATTGTTTCGTCTGGTAAGTGTGGGGAACCGCAAACCCTTATTACTAGTGACAAGACATTCCAACTTAAGACTCAAGGGTTTCGTTGTCGCATCCATATTATATACTTGTCGCTGGTAAATGTAAGTATAGGCCATGCATGGGCTGCAAGATTATTTACTATCACGTTACTCTCAATACAGTAAATATGACCTGTGTGCTCTTTTGTCACTTTCAATCAAGAAATAGCTTTTTTTTATTTTGCTGATTCTTAACGCTGTATTGTATAATTAATCAGTTTATTCACTAGAATCACCAACACCACAATATAGACTATATTATAATTCTATACTGGACATGGATTCTGTTTTACTTCTAGTGGTGTTATTTCCAGTAAAGCTTTATCGAGATGTCTATTTACCGCATAATTTAAATTTTTTTCTAAACACTTTGTAAAAGGGAACATACAACTGACTCCCTGACATCTTTATCAATTCCCGATCAGAAGACCAGAATATATAATACTATAAACAATGTAAGACCAATTACGTACCGTTTTGGTAAGGTTGCATAGGGTCTTAAATAATTTACAACATTTTTAACAGCATTTTTACGTAAAACGTCTTAATTGCCGCCGCTTTTAAGTAGTAACCTCTAAACATCCGTTTCGCATTCGTACACGGTTCCAATAGGATAACCACTAAAAACTAAGTAGAAACGAGAATTTTTTTTTAGCTAAAGATGTTATTTGATGTCATTTTATATTTTAATTATTATTATAAATAAAACAAAGTTGCCAATCGTTATCAGTAATAAATTTTGAATTAGATAATAATATTTAAGTAGATATTTCTCAAATACACATGTAGTACAACAAACAATTTATTTGTTTATTTTTTCGAAATCTTTCCACGAGTATAATATTATTCTGTACGAAGTATATTTTGTATGATCAGAAACTTTTAGAATAGAATGAATGTTTATCCCCGATTTACGCAGCTGATAAATTATTTCTATAATGTGTGGACACCCTAAGCCACATGGGTCTTGCCCTCTGGAATCAATTAAAATCTAAAATTTTCGAGATAACATACAAAGGGGGTCCCAAGAGGAGATAATTTGGATTAACCGCGTTCTTCTCACAGTTTAAGGTAATTAAAAATGTTGATAGGTGACAGTTTACTTTATAGACACATGGGGATAGACCCTGGGAATAAAAAATTATGCTTTCACGTTTTTTCACGGTCTTTTGACGTTTTACGCCTAATTGGATAGATAGCTATCTCCGATAGCAGCAGTTATAACGGTGTGATCGGAATATATGATCATCGATATTTCAGCTCAAAAATTGTTCCACCGTTGATCAAAGGCCTTCGCTTCAGATTGTCAGGACGCCAACTGTATCCTGCAAACTTGGTGATTTGTATATGATCCATGAAAGTATATAAATAAGTTAGTTTTACTTTAAATATACAACCACTATGTTCCCATGGGACATTTAGATTTGCAAGAGGATCCCTAAACGAGTTTTTTGAATTGCTCCCACTCAAGTGCTATCTCAATTTCGGGCGCAAGTTGAATTTTTATCGATCCGTCGACACATGGGCGGCACTTTGTCGCTGATTTTACTTTGAAAGAAACTTAAGTGAGATAAAACTGCAGCTGCTTTTTCAATGCTCGAGTGTTTTAACTTGTACGGTTCGAAGATTTATGACTAGAATCGTTGATAAACTTATTGATGACTGCCTGTCCATATAGTTCAAATATTGATATCGCAGGCTACGGATTAGCGAGGACGTATTAAGTGAGTACGATCACCAGTCTAGGGTTTTATAATACAAAAAAGGTAATTATAGATAAAATAACAGGTGCACAATTCACCTGACGTTAAACGACTCCTTTGTAATGATTATTGGGGTCATTGGGTCACAACGGTCATAATCATTCACGATAAATAATCATAATGCAAAATGCCGTGTCACTTTTTTGTTGTTTTGTGGTTACGGGTTTTTAAATATTTAATTAATATTGGTCAGAAATAAATATTAAATAGTTGACCGCTTCTAATTTATCTTAACTAAAGTATAATGAATTACTATCATTATTGTAATCCGTATATCATTTGTTTTAGGGAGGTAAAGATAACGAAAGAGCACACAATCCACCGGATGATATGTACATCCCCGCGACCGGTGACATTTTCTTCTAAAAATAATACAATTCATTATCATCGGCAAGGATTTAAATTCATCTTAGATATAGATATCTCAGCACTGATAATAAGCTCATATGGAACTCAAACTAAGTTCAAACACTAAGCTACCAATTTACATTGGTATTCTGTTATAGCTTGGTCGTTCAATTTAGTCGGTCTTTCATATTCGCGTAACATTTGGCGTGCCTCACTTACACTGATGATAGTCTGAACGGACCGTGTTTATCAAATGACTAATGACCTTTTCTTTGATCTCATCGAAGAATTGTTGTATCACCAAGTTTGCTACTGAATTCTACCGAGAACGGCATATACTACACAATACAGCGTAACTTGATTAATAGAAGTCAGCGTAGTTTAAATAGACTTCATAGACGAACGGGAAGTCATCATAATATTCTAATCATCTTTTGTTAAAAATTAGTTATGTTATTTGCAACAAAATATTTAATTTTACGATTTTTATGAAGCAATATTCGTTATGTTATTTATTGTAATGTAATGTTATTTATTGATTTATACATGTAGTCCACTTATTTGTAAATTAATCAAATTCATTTCTTGCTCGCATTATAATTATCGCTTATATCGTATAGCTGACTGGTTACAGAAGTGTATTTCTTTGCAAAGTCATCTTCATATACTTATTACAACAACGGGCGAGGCATTACATAGTAACGTCCGTTTGATAGATTGTCTGATTTCGTACAAGGCGATCGTTGCGATAAATAAAAAGTATTTATTACTGTCAGTAATAAACCCCGGTGTATACTCTATCACGAAGCAACACACGTCTGCACCCACCTTTACGCCGCAAAGCGTCGTCCATCATCGTCACGAATGATTGATAATACTTTTTCAAACTACCGGTCTCTCTAAACATTGCCCTTAACAAACTTAGTGAAGTTATTCGATAATCGTTTCAAGTACATCAAGTTAGGGTTACTTTTCCTTCGTCACTTTTACATAATTCAATTCCAATATCATGTAATGCAAATTGAACTAAAGTATGATGTATTAAGACATACATTTGCATGAAGATTTTGATGTTAAGGGCTCGTTTACAGCTCGCTTTGCACACAATGTAAAGACATGACTGGTAGAAGGTTTTTTCTTTGCCGCGATATTGAGCCGGTGCTAATTCCTCATTGATGGCAGAGATAGATGTTTCAATAGTCAACCGTAATTGGATAGCGTTTGATTGTATTAATTTATAATATTCTTGTTCGCTCATACAAAAGCCGCAATCCGAAATCATTACAAGAATTTGATTGACAGTCATACAGATTGATAACCAACATTTTTATATTATTAAATAGGCAAGATTATATTAAGCCGATTTTATTTCGAGTTTGTTAATTACTAAATACGTCATTAATTTATTTAACATACAATGCCTATTGTTCGATAACTGGAGTAAACGTCAATGCTTAGTTAATATTTTATTTATGTACACATTTTATCAATTTATGGCATTCTTATTTGTGCAGGTGAAATATACACATTTTTTTTAATTTCATTCAATATTATTAAATATTGAATGAAATTAAAAAAAATATGCAAAATTGTGTGTCATAGATAAGTAAAGGACACTGCAACTCGGTATCGTATGGTATAGTATCGACGGTAAAAGTGATGTAGAGAATTTCCAAGAATATCTTCCTGCTTCCATTGAATATGATCAAACAGCCCATCATACACTATGGGAGTACGAGCTAGGCATTTAATTATTTTTCACATATTATGTTAGTATTTGCAAGTTACATCAATTGTATCTATAATCTAGACCTCATGGCGTCAAGGATTTTGTGTTCAGGATCTAAGTAATTCGTATATGTGGAACCATACGAGTTAACATAAGTTTGTATTACCCGTAGTGCTTAGTAGCCAGGTATCCCCTGGCTGGATAAATACCTAATGCGATGATTTATAACATCATTTAAAATTACGTATTTTTGTTACAAAAAGCGTCGAGAAATCAATGCGATCGCCTATGTTTCAATGAGACTACAATTCTGAGTATCTGTGATTTCTTTAGGAGTACGATATGAGCTTGCATTGGAAGCTATTAAGTCGACGTTCTTATTTTGCATAAGTATCCGAGCCTCAGCTAGGTAGAAAAGTATACCAAAAATGTATGCATTATGCGCTGCTATCTTGATCTTTATAGTGAGATATATGCCACGTTCTTGTATCCTTCCATTATTTCCGCTTCCTGCTTTTCTCTTGACTCACTCACTCACTTCTCTTGATTGGATGTGGACCTGGCAGTAATAGACACAAATGAAGCAAACTATTCATCTTGGCAAATGACATTAATACATTAATAAATTTACATCATTTAAGATTTGAATACAAAACACCCAAAAATAGATGATTCAAATCACTTACCATTTGGTGAACTGTATGCACGTTTATTACTCTGTAAAAGAAAATTATAATTTAAAATTTATTTTAATAACTTAAGACAACTTTAGTATTCCTTTTAATTTTTAGCAAGATTTAATGTTTATTCAATTAGACCGTATTTACATTAAGCAAATATCTACCCTTATACAAAAAGTCTTTTCACCTAATTTCCAATTCAAATGAACAGTAACATGTCACGTCAGTTATCCTTCGAGATGCTGTCAATCCCGCTGATGGAGGAATGAGACTTGATCTCCCTGTTTTTGTAAAGGTTTGCATTTATTTGCAAATTTGCTCCCGAATTCGTAAGGACGTACGCGGGGAGAATTCGCCGGGACATATTTGAAGTTTGCAGGTTTTTGAGCGACGACTTGGACGCCTTAACGATTATATATGGGTCGTTGGCGGCCACCGAACAAACTGTGATGTGACCGTGGTTAATTATCTAGACATTGGTTTTTCTCGTTCGTGTATAAAAACAACCAAGGACATGAAAGTCGGACACAAGTCACTGTTTAATTTGATAATCTTCATTTGGTTTAATTTAATAAAGCTATTACTTAAAAGAAATAGCTTTTTAATATAAACACAAAATATTATTATTATTTTTAAGAAGAACTTTGTTACTTCTTAACTTTAACAGTGGAAATATGACGCGATCGTAATATATTAATTCAAGCGAAAACTTTAGATTAATAAATGTTGCATGTGCATTAGTATTAAATATTTCAAAGCTTGTTACTATTGTATAGTTCACATCAAGTTGATGACAACGCAAACCTGTGGTTGAAACAAACACGGCGTGGGCGGTCTTAGCTAATTAGAGTTCCAGATGAGAACGTAGCAAAGCTATGAAAGGCGCATGCAAATGCAAACGGATTTACATTCGTTCTGTTGATTATTCAATTTGTATCGATCGGTTGTTTCGTTTGGTAGACGTTCATAGACAAGGTGTGTAAAGTTCATTATTAAGGCTATAATTGTGTTTTATTTATGATATAATTTATTTATTGATATTTTTAAATTTAAAAACAGTGTCACCATTTTTCTTTTATTTATTGTCAAAAAAAAAATAAGCAGCAGATTGATTTGTGAGAGTCAAGTCGAACAATTCTGGAAATTCAATAAAGCCAGTTTAAAATTTCGATCCGATTCCAGAGAAACGTTGCGAAAAGAGCCGCCGGAATATTTATATGCGGACAAAACACGTCGCAAATATTCGTGGACTTCGGCGACAGAGCCGCCGGCACGTCCAGGAATGTGGGTCTTGTCCGCATCAAAGTTCACGGGTGGGTGACGGTAAAAACTGATGTACTTAATTCTTCAAACGCTTTACTCTGTAGTAGGGATGTTTCAATTCTTTCCCTTAGTTTATACGTTTCGAACGGGTATCACTTTATCTATTTACGATGAAGTGCTTTTGGTTACATTTTATAACTGTTTCGTGCCTGTTATCGGGTGATTTTTAACATAGATAGATTCTTTCATGTCATCTCCTTTTCTTAACTAATTTAATGTCAGGTATCTAGGTTCGAACAAGAGATAGATCTAAAAACCAATAATTTGTGTTCCACAAATATGTTCTCGGGTTCTCCGACCACTAGGTCACGTTTGCAGCCTCCAAAGATGTCCAAAAATGTAAATGTATTTGGTTGCTAAAAAAGACTAGGCTCTTGCCACGCGTGAATGACTTTTCCAAGCTTTGTATTTATTAGAAATAGTTCTTGCTTGCAGTGGCTGGCTTAAAGAAAAGGTGAAATAGGAAAAAATAATATTTCTGATTAATAATTTCCGTAGGCGTAGCATTCGAAAAATGCGACGCCACGGAAATTATTGATCTGAAATTTTTTCCAAATAGATAATTTAAGAATCATCTACAATGTTACTCATTGAATATATTCAGATTACTGACGTTGGCGGGGTAACGCCATTATAACATATCCTCTGAACTTAAAGTGGCCTTTGTGTTTCAATTAACTGTTAAATTTTACAAATCTTGTTTATGTATGTTGTTTGATTATGCACATATAACATTTAACATTGTAAAATCTATTATATAATGCAGTAATACCGGATTTCGCAAAATTTGGTACAATTTACATCCATTTGACATCTCTAACTAATTTCGTATGCTACTAGCGAACTATATTACTATTTCAATCGGAGATAATTGAACATTTGTCACGACTACGTTTCTTTTAAACTGTCGTTGCGTTTAGTCGAGACTTTAAACGAATAGAGGCAAGCGTGCGTTTGAAGGTTCAATAAAGCGACAATGGCGTGACAGAGACTCTCGAGTCTTAATTAGATTTATTGTTCGCTTCCAGCTGTATTGCAGGCAAATGTGGGGCTCGGAGTTAACGTCGTTCCTTATGAGGATGAGGTTGATTGAATTTTCTTATTGGCTGACTCTCGAGGGTGCTCGGGTTGGAATTTCATTAAATAGGCTAATAATTATTGCCCCGTCTAAGTGATTTTTTGTAGTTAATTAATTACCGTTTACTTCACAACAATTACTTCATTAAATTTGAAGAAATACATTTTAAAAGAAGTGCCAAGTTTGGTTTGTGTATTTTTTTGTGTACATATTTAGTCTTATTAATTAATATATTAATATAATTAAAGATAAATCCATCACCCTATATTATCGTGTGGGTTATGTTCAATTTTACACATCTACAATATTAAATTAAATTCTATACTAATATAGGGTGAAGTGCCGATAGGTAGATGAAACTAATAGAGTATATCATCTACCTATCGACACTGTGCTTAAAAAACGGCAGTATGGTGAGGAACAATTATCCAAAAAGTATATAAGTGCTTTTATATACAATAAGAAGGCTTAAAAGTTTGAAGGTGAAAATGGTTAAACGAATCCATACCCGTCATACAACAGCCAGGCTTCATAGCCACCAAGTTTGATTCGCAGATTTCAAAGTGCGACCGCGCTGCTTAAATAATTTTACAATTTTTTAATCAGTCTTACGCTTTAAGACTGTTTAATATAATCTATATTGGTTATACTTGAGGTTGGCAATAAAATGTTTGAGATTCTTAAGGTTTTTAAAATTACAAAGAAATTTATTTTAAAAAGCACAAAAAAGTCTATCCAGTAGAATTATCAGTATCACACAAAAGGATTAAGTGTTATATTTTTTTACTCTCTCCACATATTTCACCATTACATCTACAACAATGGTTTATTTGAAAACCTTATCTTTTTTACCTTTTTACTTTGAAAATAACAAAAGCACATATTTTTTAGTTAAGTAACACCTTCAATACTACGGTTCGTTGTTTAAATGCGTAAATTATATTTAAGGTGTCAAAAGAATAATTCAATAAAAGATTCATTGAGGATGCCCACCCAGGAAGTACCAAATACCCATTTCCCCAAATCATAAGGGGCTTAACACAACAAGTCTCAGGTACCATAATTTACTGACTCATTATTTCAGTCGGCATAGACGTTGGCGCCAACAAATTGCCCAGCCATTCGTCAAATATTTGACACGTTAATTTGGCAAACACGCAGTGCGGTTCTAGTGATTATGCACTCCTAGTTGTATTAGAATTTATGGCTTTAATAACGTACTATGTTTTTTATTACAAATTTATTGATGTTCAGGGAAATTAAGTATGTTATAAACTTTTCAAAATTCATGGATTTGTTTGTAACGAAGCGTTCAAATCATAACAAAAGAAAACAGAGACAATATAATAAAATTATTCAACAAAAATATTGTCATTTATACAAATATATTAAAATATGTCTGTAGTGGATAAATTTCAATTACTCGGTAAAGATTTTTCTGTGAAACACACATATATATATATACATATACACGATATATATATTTCCCTACTCAGCGAGTCTGTTCCGTTAAAGATGAAGAGGTCAACAGACCAATAGCACCACACAATACACAAAATAAAAAAGTTATATATATATATATATATATATATATATACAATGACTGACTGATGTGTTATATGCTACAAAATTGAAGTTTTGGCAGTTGATGCCTTTTACATTGTAAGCATCCTCTAAGGAAGGATTTTTGGAAATTTCACCCCTTAGGGGAATAATTATAAGAAACTCAGTCATTTACAAAGTAAGGAACACAGAAATTTCACATACCTACTTCAATTTAGAAATAAATGTATGCGTATCACCTTTTTTAAAATGTTACCCCTATGTGTGTGAATTAGGGGCTTAAAATTTATATGGGAAGTTCGTCACTTTCGCAGTAACTTAAGGAAGAAGCAATAAATTAAATATAAAACCTTCATATATAAAGTTTAGGAAATAGAATTATGAATAGGTTTATATCTAAGCTCGATAGATGGCGTTGTGCACTGTTTCTGAATCGCGCTATGGTTTCGTTACACGGCTTCTATCTTTTACAGCCTCATAATTTTTTAGGTATTTTATTGAAAACGTTAAGATTAATAGATAATGCGTATCTACAAACACTATTAAATACTTAAACGACTCCTGTTGAAACCACTTATTGTTAGCTAGTGCATGATAAAGCCATGTTTAACTAAAACTAGACGTGTCATTAACGGATCAGATCGACCGGAATTCAAGGTTTACGTATCTTAAATATCTTTTATCTTTAAATATATTAGCTTTGCTATTTTTCGTACGGTGTATAAAAGGAGCTGGAGACTCTATAATTGATAACACGTTTAACCATCTATATCACACCATTCATCTGCATCTGATGCATCTAATTATTTATTTACGTTACCTTAAGATGACTTGAGTTCTCGGTGGTCTTCGTGTATTTTTTTCTTTAAAAGAAATATATCCAAAACTTACTGAATTCTACAAACTGTTTTAAACCATAACGTGAATCCCAATCAAGGTGCCGGTTAGAAGCGTAAATTTAACACATAATCGCTTTTGCCAAACACTCTGATTTGATTAAGCGGCCAATTGCATCTATAATCTGTCGGAGCCGCCTCTGCCTTAATAAAGCCGACTTCAGGCCAATGTAAATGGTCGGAAGATTGTCGGTCCGCGGTCGGCCAAATTACATATTCGGTCGGGATCGAAACCGAAGACCGAATGTTGGCGCCTCATTGTTGGACCGCTCGTTACATTATTGGAACACGATTCGAAAATGACTTCGTCGCCAGGGGTGGACTCGTAACTAATCGCCTAAGTAATTTCTTTGTCCTCGTCCTGTGTTTGGGTTGGTATAGTAATAGCTTTTTTTTTATAAATTAATCGATTTTTGGTACTACTTTATTTTATTTTCATTGTTATAGTGGTAAAGAAGGAACGCCGCTTGTTGAACGCCTTTAGAAAATTGGCATGGATTAGTTCTCCTACTATATTCTGATCGTGGTATTTAGGACAGACCGTCTGAAGACTACAGATATATATATATATATATATATATATATATATATATATATATATATGAGAGATATTCCTTTCATGTTTAAGTTTAGTCCGATATGAAAAAACAAATCTATTGAGCTGCAGCATCTAGATATAAGGTTAAGACTAACACAGTATGAACCTGAGCCACTTGCAAACATGGACTTCTTGCAGATTTACATAGGTCGTTACTCCGTCTAGTGAGTGGTCCTGTGCTGCGTTGCTAATGCCAAGTTGCCACACACAGCTTGAAACCGACAGTCCTGTTATGGTAATTGATACCTACGACCTATTACATATTCATTTCATTGGATAAAAAACGATAATGCAGATGTGTTATCACCCCTAAGAACTAAAATCGTACACCTCCTCACGTGATAAGGGTATCCGGATCCCTACTAAAGGATGTATAGCATCCCAATGCTGATATTTTATGCTTGTATTTTGTGAAGACGTGGTCTTTCCTCGATCGAACATGTGATGTCTAGTAAAAAACTGCAGCTTGGCTCTACCACGGTCATAAGTTACAATATGAATGAACTTTAACCAGTTCTAGAGAGTTTAAATTTCAGAAGAGTTAAAATTCAGAGTTTAAATTTTCGTAACCAGTTTCTTTTAACATACGAGGTGGTTAGCCCTAGGACAAACCTCCGTCTTTTATCCGGGCCTAGGACCGGCAGTGCAATGAGTTTCCTCATTGCACTGGCAGAGACGATTGTAAGATTCATCAAGACACAACGCCTAAGGTGGGTAGGACACGTTGAGAGGATGGAATTCCATAGGGTACCCAAGGTATTGAGTAAATGGAAGCCGCAAAAAAAAAGACCAAGAGGGAGGCTGACAATGAGATGGTGCGACAGCATTGAGGAAGAGCTCAGGGCCATGGGAAAGTTTACAGCCTGGAGAAGGCAAGCCAAGGATCGGAACGAATGGCAAAACACTGTTGAAGTGACCAAGACCCATGATGGGTTGTAGCGCCGAATAAAGTAAAGTATAACAATGTCTACATACATATATGATGAAAAATCAAATTCGCAATTCAATCATAATGGATTTAAAAAAATGGGAAAATATACTTTAGAAATGAGTATACTTCTATAGCATATTTGATAATATTATGATATTGTCCAACTCAGTTGTGTACCTGGTAGGCGCAAAGAAAATGTTAACAACCAAATCCCCAAATCGGTCCCTGTTTTCAATCGAAAAACCTATAATAACTGGAATTACATGATTAGAGGTCCGATTGTGGTTAACTTATTTTTACTTAGCCCAGAACCGGAACATTAATGACCGTCACTTAGGCGCGGAATTGCTTCTAAGTATACCTTAGATAAGTATAGCCCGGCGGGGCCCGCTATGCCATTACCCAGGTTGGTACGTGCGGGTCCGTCAATCATTCGTTAACCGGCACCGTGATTATCTCCATTTTAAGGAACTAAAAATATTAAAGACAAATTTAGGCCACATGCAAAATTTCCACCGTGACTAGCAAATTTCTACTAAGGCGACATCTTCCACTTTTGTACGTGGTAGACTACAGTATCACCCACTACAGTAGCACCGCAGCGGATGAGAGGACTTCAGAATCTTCGATTTTTTTTAATGACGGATATGAGACATGCAGGTTTCCTCACAATGCTCGTGTATTATGCAGATTTACCGTAACTTATTTCTGCAAAAATAAAAATACCCATATGAAAAGTTTTGTGGACAAAAGACTCAGTTTTCAAGAAGGATTTTTTTTATCAAAGTTTAAATGAAGCTAAGGATGAAGACATGCCGAAAAGAGTCAAATTATATCACAGATTTATTCCAATGTGTTAAACTTTTGCTCTATATAAGCTATCTATCATCTTTAAAGTATAATCTGATAACATTTTTTTTCATTAAAAGCTCTATTAGTAAAAAAAACTTGATTGGAGTAGGTAATTCGAATTACATCAATGATCATTTCTGCTTCTGTTTTGTGAATTCTTGATGACCACGTGGCTCCCAGATACTATATTAAAAATGCTATATACCGCCTATGCTATATAAAAAAAGCTCTTTTTTATATGGTATAGGTGGCAAAGGAGCATGCGGCCCACCTTATGATAAGTGACCACCGCCGCCCATGAAAATACGCAACACCAGAGGAGTCGCAAATGCGTTTCCGGTCCTTAAGGAAGGTGTAGGCTCTTTTCTTGAAGGTCCCTAAGTCGTATCGGTTCGGAAACACCGCTGGCGACATTGTTGCTGATTCCACAGAGTGGTTGTGTGTGGCAGGAAATTTTGCGTGTGAGAGCGCACAGTGATGAATTGCTAACCATCGAGATGATGAGGATAAAACGTGGATGATGAGAAAGCTCTATTTGTAAAAAAAAATTGTTTGGAGTATGTACTACGACTTACATCAATGATCATTTCAGCTTCTGTTTAGTGCATTGTTGATTAGCTGCTGCGTCGACAATAATGGGTTTTGTCACAGGCGAGGTGTTCGTGTCCCTGACACTGCATAGAAACCTTCCTTCGGTGCTATTGCATGTTTCCAACTACATTAACACTGCTACATATACATATCTAGGGTACGGAATTACAATTCAGTGCCTGTAAGTTTGCACGAAAGCTTAAAGCACTATGACGGATAATTGTATTACATTATATAATATATTTTATTTATTTTTTAAAAATGTTAGCAAACTAACATAAAGCTAGTTCATATGATGAGAAGTATTGACTAAGGCCCATGAGATGTGCAGTTTCACCTTCAACTAAGATATGCTACGCTTGCCTTCTCCCAGCCGAGGACTGCAAGTAACCTAACTAACCTAACCTAACCTCGTTACTTGGAATTGTATTTTCTATTGGATCTCTACATTCACCATTTGAAACAAAGTAAAGTTGTGCTGCTATTTCCAGCTGGTATTCAGTGAGGGACTCGATACAGGGAGATAGGCAGTCTTCAAGATAGTCCACGCTTGGGAAGACCGAGAGCTACTACATCTAGCGAATATAATTTCATTGTTGTTACCAGCAAGCAAAATAGACACTTAACAGCACCAGAAATCCGTGTTGAAGTAAACAAAACCCGAGTTAACCCTTTATCATTGATTACAGTAAAACGGCAACTGAGACATGCGAAGCTGTATGGTCGCGTTGCCGTTCGAAAACCTCTGTTAAGGCCGCAAAACAATAAAAAAGTGGATACAGTGGGCTCTTGCCCATCGACATTGGACTGAAGAAGAGTTAAAAAAGTGCTTTTGACTTATGAATCAAAATTTGAACTATTCGGTTCAAAATATAGAGCTTACGTTCGACGCAGTGACCAAGAAAAGTGAGATGGTGTAGTCCCAACAATCAAGCGTGTTGGTGGCTCCATTATGGTCTGGGGGTTGCTTCTCTAGCCAAGGAACTGGCGATTTGATTAAAATTGAAAGAATTAATTTTGAAAAAGGGACAGTACAAAAACATTTTAGAACGTAACGCCGTTTCTTCCGGGTGGGGATTAATTGGAGATGGATTTCTTTTTCCAACAAGATAATGATCCAGAGCATAGCTCAAAATTATGTAGAGGATGTTTAGAAAAGAAAGAGGCACAAGGGGTGTTAAAAACAATGGTTTGGCCTCCTCAGAGCCCGGATCTCAATCCCATTGAAATTTTGTGGGAAGAGCTTGAACTAAGAACGTCCGTAATCTTGGCCCATCCTCGTGAGAAAAAGAAGAAAAACGGGGAATGCTTTATGCGAAATTTGGTACAATATATCACAAGACACCATTAACAGTTTAGCTAACTATAGCCTTTTTTGCATGGACTGTTAATATTTCTTTACGCTTTTAAAGTATATTGTTTGTCAATCAATGTTCTATTAGATGATTAAACAGGTTAATTAAACATTTAAGTTTTCCTTTATTTTCCTACTTTAACTAATGTGGTCTTAAACTTTTGGCCTGCAGGTACATTATGATTCCTTGTCCATGATGAATGTAGAAGTCATGGGCCGCAGGAATCACTTGCCATCAGGTGAACTGTGTGTTCATTAGTTACTCTCAATGTTTAATTTTAATTATCATAATATTTTAGTGAAGATAAAATTAATTTGTTTACACGTGCTTATCTATAGTTCCAGGTTAGGTCGCTATCTATATAAATGTCGAATCCTTGAAGTTTATTGATTGAAGCAGCTTTATGTTATTATTAGATTTTAGTCTTTAAATTCTTTTACAAGTGAGTTCTTAGTTGTTCCGAATGCAATTATAACCCGTGTTTAGGGTATGTAAATGTAATATTGGTGTACTGTATACGGTATATTTTAATGCCGTAATCAAAACATAATAGATATTGCTTGAGACGGAATCGGCCAGGCGAGTGGTAATGAGGAATTTCATATCATTCCGCATCTGCATTGCTCAGTGGTCAAGTCACGCTGTAGATTGTTTCTGGCTGCTGCATGAATGGGCCTCTTACCGAATACAAACGTAAAATTGCAGCATTACACTACATTGTTTCGTTTGAGTGGTGGGATCCCATCAAGGCATTACGTCTAAGTTCGTAGTCTAGTGATTTCATAGAGTGATTTCATATATGCATAATGATTTCTTATAGAAGATGAATACGAATAGATCACCTTTATGTCAACTGAGTTTATTTGTCATTCTTAATACAATAAAAAAAATGATAACAGTGTTATGGAATATAAGATATGAGATTGTTTTACACTCTCGTAACATATTAGTACATATCAATGCATGAGTTGATTACATGTATTGAAAGGTGGCATTAATATTATATACTTGAAAATGATACTTCAATAAAAAAAAACCACAAAGTTACCGAACAAAACACATATTGCTCGTGTTGCATGTTTTGTATAAGATTTCGCTTTGCGTTTAGGAATGCAATATCGAATGGCATTAAAATGCCGGTTGCAACGCGCGCGGCGGCCATCTTGCGACGCGCGTTGGGAGTGGCCGCGATCGCCCCACCCTAAGCCCGCCTTAACCGTTAATAGACTTTGTTAGAACTTTCGTAAAGTTTTGAACTTATCTACATGTTACGTGTCTATTGTTGTCTAATCAACATTAGGTATTAATACACCACTAAATAGTTATCAATAAATTATTGTGGTTTTAAGTACGTGTAGGTCAAAATAGAAATGGAAAGTGTTTGAAGTACCCACCTGATTAATATATTAGGTAATGACTTAAATTAAACACCACAAACAATAAACTAATGTCAAAATTATTCTCTTACTCTAAGGGTTCATTAATAATTTTGTATTAGTACTTATAATTAAGAGTGAATCTTTCATAAGGATTAATCTGATTTCAAATATAACATAAATAATCGGATAAACCAGTATTTGATAAAATATTTAAAATACAAATTCTCCATGTTTTATTATACATACATCGACGTGATGAGTTGTCTTTTGTTTTTGCCTAATTCGGTGATCTTAGTGACGATATTTTATTACAAAAAGCTGGGATGATGCGTGAGTGTCTGGTTGCGTAAGGTTGGAATCTACCATTCGAATATTTTCGTGTACCATCTCCTAGCACAAGCATTTTAAGCTTAGTTGGAGTAGTTAACCGGAATATTAGTAATTTTTATTGCACAGCTAGCAATCCTTAAAAAGAAATGCTTACAATTTTTTTTTAATTACATTGAGATTAACAAACGAGCACATAATTCACCTGATGGCAAGTTATTCCTGTCGCCCATGACATCTACATTCATCCTTGACAAGGAACCATAACGCAGATCCGTTGTCACCCTTGATGACTGAGATGGAATGCCTCGTCATCAGTAATAAAGGCCTCCGGATCCCTGCACTCGCCAGATGAAACACAACAGCATTATGCTAGTAATTTACGCTGGTATTCTGCGAGGGCTTGGTCCTACCCCGGTCGAGCTGACTCATTCATTCTGCAGCAAGAAACAAACTGCAGTGCCTACCACTGTCGAAATACTAAAAATTATGATAATTTGGGACGGAAAAGCAATTTCCACAAAAATCCCAATTTTGGGTGTACCCTACACGAGGGTAGAATCTGGAGCCAGGATGCTGTACGAGACTGTGATAAAGAAGGCTGTGGTGTACGAAAAGAAAAGCATCTCATTTGCCCCATTGGGAAGTGTGAGGGGTTTTGCTATGATATGATGAAAAACATGCAAGAACTGCCTATATTTTTTTTTTGGAAAAGATCTGTGTTGTTGAAACATATGAGTGTAAGACTTGAATATCCCAGTCGAAGGACAAAAAATTTGTTCATGTTCTTTATTACATGTACTTATAAAGTAAATGTTTTTAGTAGCATCTATTCCTTACACAGTACAATTAGATATTATGTTGCAATATCAAAAAATCTAATAATTATAGTATGGGAATTAGTATTCCATAGATGCACTGGGTTCTAGCAACATTTTCTTACCCTTTTTAATTGTGTAGTGGAGGTTAACTGGTAAAGAATACAAGTAGGCATTAAGTCCGCTCCTGTAAACATTATTTAAACTACAAAAATAATTAATCAATTTATTTAATAAGCAGCTATAAAGGTACTATGGCTAGCTACGGCTATATTGTTTGATAACAACAATAATTAATTAATTCATTTAATAAGCAGCTATAAAGGTACTATGACTAGCTACGGATATATTGTTTGATAACAACAATAATAAATTTATTAATGTGATAAGCAGCTATAAAGGTACTATGGCTAGCTACGGCTATATTGTTTGATAACAACAATAATAAATTAATTAATTTAATAAGCGGCTATAAAGGTACCATGGCTAGCTACGGCTATATTGTTTGATAATAACAATAATAAATTAATTAATTTAATAAGCAGCTATAAAGGTACCATGGCTAGCTACGGCTATATTGTTTGATAACAACAATAATAAATTAGTTAATTTAATAAGCAGCTATAAAGGTTCTATGGCTAGCTACGGCTATTTTGTTTGATAACAACAATAAGAATTTATATTTGTAACTTTACATTAGCATACAGGTTTAGTAACTGAAGCTTTTAAAGTAAACTGTGTTCGATTAAGTATCTTCCCAATTGATGAGACTACTTACCAATTACCTATTTTAGTAGTCTAAAATAAATGAAGAGAAGAAAAATAATATACTTAAAATATAATAGCATTAGTCTTCCAGTGGTAGAACTCCGCTGCATGCAGTTTATTTCTAACTGCAGAATGAATGGATCAGCTCGAACGGGGTAGGAACACGCCCTCACAGAATACCAGCGTGAAATAGTAGCATAATGCTGTAATGTTTCGTCTGGTGAGTGAAGGCATCCGTAGGCCTTTATTACTGGTGACGAGGCATTTCATCTCAGTTCTCAAGGGTGACATCGCATCTACATTATGATTCCTTGTCAAGGATGAATGTAGTTGTCATGGGCCACAGGAATCACTTACCATCAGGTGAACTAGTTTACTCATTTATTACTCTCAGTTTTATAAAGTAAGCGATGTTTGAGTGTAGGGATATGGAGATTTAGTACTCCAGTAATGATAATGCCTTACCATTCCATGTCGAATATGCGTGTCAATAGTGATGCATCTACTGAGGATGAATAGGTGCAGGTGGGTATAAGTCATGACTCACATTGAACTGGGTGCTCGTTTGTCACCTTGAATTTTGTCAGTAGCATTGCGCTACTGTGTTTTAGCTGTTGATAGAAAGAAATCAGAGACCTTATCACCGATATCTATTACTTCAACAACGAGGGACGCTTCAACATTTTGATTGACCATCGAGAATGAATTTGGGTGTCTTGCACCGCGGGAATCACTTATGAATTCTGTGCTTGAATGTCACCCCTCAAAATATCACTTACACTCGGAACGAACAACTTCAGTTCACACACACAGACACATGGTAATGTCAAAAAACAAATCTACTGGCATTTCTATTATAATCATTTTTAATTCTCTTAGGATATTATTTCCTGAACATATTACGTAGCGAATCAGTAAAGTAAAAATTTACGAGTATTATAACCAACTTGTAACAGATAATACTTCCCTATGTGTCCAATTGAATAGATGTCGGCCGCGTGGTGTGGTGCACCTAATATTTATGTATTACATATCATTGGTTTTCATATCTGGCGGTCTTACGTGGCTGTGGTTTACACTGCATCTACACCTCCGATCTTATTGCACATGTATAAAATGAGAATAGCATCCGATTACGAAATACAAAGCAAAATTTGAGCATTATAAAAAGAAGCATAAAAAAACACTACGACATATGACAGCTGTTTCTGACATATCAAGTATCAAATATTGAGGTCAAGGTCCTTTTTGTGAGTCCTTACCTGACCTGTATATCAATGGCATGTCCTGAAATTATACTTATCATTTGAAACTTTCAATAGTTTATATAAAAAAAATATCGAATAAAAGTTTATAACACATATTTTTACTATACATTGCATTCTATACCTAATTGCATAGGAGTTAGGTTAACTTTTATCTTAAATAAAGAGTTAGGCTGCATATTAAATATCTACACAGCGGAGAAATGCTACAAAAATAATAAATAATAATAATAAGGTAATAGTTTAATCATAAAAATTTAAATATTGGGCAATCGTTTATTTTGAAGAAAAAAACTACATATTCAATTAGCTTCAATGACTAACGAAATTTTGAGTTAAAAATTCGGCGTAACACAGCAGTTACCGGTCGCGTCTCGTCACAGCGGAGATGTCGGCAATAATTCAACATGGCGGGCAAAAAGCGTCCTGCGGCAAGATCAAAGGCGGCGGCGCTTCAGACGCCCCGCTGAAATGACTTGTTTCTCAGTTAGCTTAGTGTAAACAGGCCGCTGCATCAAAGGCGCCGGTCGGGGCTTAGTCTGTTTCGAATGCTTTCTAAGCGAAACGATTTCGAATAAACCTCAACACAATCTATTTTAAGGTAATGACACAATAAAAAATACAATGTTGGTCATTACTTGTTTGTTTTACAGTTTGTACATTTCTTAGAAAATAATATTCGCTAAACTGAAACTACTTAATACAAAATGTCAAAATCCTTAAATCATAAAAATATTATGATTTATTACATTAAATTGTATGGAACAAGTTGAAACTAGTGTCATATATATAATAAATATTTATTTCACTTTAGTTTATTACTGTTTTTAAAATTTTTAGAGGCTTTTATGCTTTTATGCTTTTATTTTTATGGTGAATCTATTGTGCACACGTAACCATTTTTTTTCCACAATCAAATAATTTCCATAGGTAATTCTAATAATTGTACTAGTAAATGAAGCTATATTAAGCATATAGCCCGCATTAATCTTGTATTATTTATGTTAAGAAAGTGCCTAATTACATTTATTATTGTTAAATTTTATACTAAAACTAAAAAGACAAGATTTGTCGTGACGAAGCGAACAGCCTCCTTGCAAGCCTAGTTCTATTTGTGTCGAGCGGACGTTACGTCGGCACCGCTAAAACTTTTTTTTTACGGCTTCTTCCGTTAATTTGTCAGAAATACAATATTTATCGAAAGCCGGGAGGGGGGGCCCGACCACGGTTATTATAATGAGAGCACCAAAACGATCAATTAAACGGCGCCTCACTCAAAGGGGCCGAGGTGGTGAATGAATTTTTTATAGTAAACCATTACAGTAATCTTTGTGGCCCCGTCTAGTCGACCGTTCGTAATTTTCGCTCTTAATTTCCACTTACGCTCCGCAAATTGAAGGACGAGTGACTTTACGAAACGATCTGCTTCGATGATTGATCGACGCTCGGTGATACTTTGTTTTTATAAATAAATTTATAATAACATAGCCGCCTTTGTTCTGAGCAAAAGATAATTTCAACTCGTCAGAAGCGGTTGCCACGGGCATTTTTACAGTCGATTTTCTATTAGTATTCCGCAGGCGTTTGATAATTGTTCTAAAACTGAAGCCCCATTGCTTCATATACTGCACACATACAATAAAAACGAAGACGAGGAATAAAAATCCAATTCCCAAACAAGAAACTTGTTTTTATTTTTAAATTTCTTCAAAGTTCCATTCCAGGAGCAATTCCATTGAAAAGACTAAGACTGCTTTCTATCAAAATCAACAAGGAAAAAGAACACATCGTTCCAACACCACCACATGTTTAACTTTTTATGTAAAATTGTGTCTCTATGCAGAATCGTTCAATTAGTTATCCGTAAATCCAACAAGGTGTGTTAAACAATTGGTATTTATTTTATTAATCCATTTATGTTTTTTATAAACGTTCTCTATGTTGGCTACTTATGGATATTAGCGTAATATATAGGATATAATTGTGATAAGTATTTGTCGTTTTTTTTACGTAAAGGCATTTATTTTATTAGTCATATCAGCATAGAATCCGTAGGAACAAAGAATATACTAAGTATTCGTACAGAACTATAAGATTATATAAATAAATCAACGCAGTTAAAGATCGTTATATAAGAAACACGTTACGAACTCACTCTTATTTTCGATACAGTGCAAGCACCGTGTTGCGTGACTGGAGGATATAAATAATGAAGCCACGTCGACGTTCCAGCACAATCTCATGTCCCATCATCTTTGATTAAATTGATTAACAACGTCAAGTTACAACTTGCTAAGTAGTACTTCGAAGACGATACACGCGTGAAATTTATTGCGGCGGTGAATAAATTTTTATTTAGTTTAATAGATATATATATAAGATAATATATGATTTCGATGTCCTCCTGGTTGATTTTGACAACGAATCTTTCAGTTATTGCTAGATTACATGATCAACTGCGCAGAATATATTATTGTGCCGTAAGCACAAACACAGAGGCACTACCTCTTCCCCGTTGCCTATTAGGATGTAATGCATATATAATAAGATCGGTATATAGTATACTATTAAAATAAAATACTTGCCTTAGTATCTCGGTATCTCGCAACACTTAAAATTGCTATGCTAATAGTAATTTGGAGCGCCAATAGCCTAATCGTTTAGGGTACGGTATGCTAAACTTAAGGTTGTAGGTACGAATCCGCCATTCCACTATTGTCGTGAACCATCTCCTTACAATAATTTTCAATAATTTTATATAATATATAAAATTATTGAAAATTATATATATATATATATATATATATATATATATATATATATATATATTATCCCACGTGCACTATAGTGAAGGGAAGTATATCGTTGTCTAAGTAAATCATTTATCAGTGGTACAGCTACGCTGCTGAGTGAATGAGTCAGCTCCATGACCAGGGTAGGACCACACCCTAAACAGGATACCAGCGTAGAATAGCAGCAGAATGCTGCTATGTTTCTTCTGGTGAGTGTAGGGATCTGGAGACCTTTATTACTGATGACGAGGCATTCCATCTCAGTCCTCAAGGGTGACAACGCATGTGCATTATGATTCCTTCTCAAGCAATAATGTATTTGCCATGGGCCGCAGTAATCACTTACCATCGGGTGAACTGCGAGCGCGTTTGTTACTCTCAATGTAATAAAAATGTGGTAGACTATAGTCTAAGACTGTCTCTAGAAAGGAAACCTAAGCCCAGCTGTAGGGTTAATATATATAGTTACTTTATTTTAAATTCGATTTTAACGTCGTTCGTAATTTCGTTCGACATATTTTTTTAATTGGCGTTGTTTCTTTTATTGCATTGCAAACGAGCACACAGTTCACCTGATGTTAAGTGATTCCTGCGGCCCATGACATCTACATTCATCATTGACAAGGAATCATAATGCAGATGCGTTGTCACCCTTGAGGACTGAGAAGGAATGCGTCGTTACCAGTAATAAAGGTCTCCGGATCCCTTCACTCTCCAGACAAAACACAGCAGCGTTAAGCATTTCACGTCGGTATTCTGTGAGGCATGGTCCTTCCTACCCCGGTCGAGCTGACCTATTCATTCTGCAGTTAGAAACAAACTGCAGTGTAACTCTACCACCGTTAAGTGTACTTGGTTGCTGCGTTGTGAGCTATCTTCAATAAGGGCCAGCTTCAAGAAGTAGCCAACCTTGGTAGTGACACCTCAGAGTTATGGTAGTACATCAGGCAGGCGGATCAACTGTGGCTGGCTTTAATCGGTCACTGTGACGTAACCGCATTTATTTTATGTATCTTGAGCAGCCCATACAATATTTTAGATTTGATTTTAAAAGCGGTTACATTTTATTAAGTGTCGAACCGAAGGACGACTTCATGTATCATGTTGAAATTCATTAATTGAGTATTAAAAAAATCAACACAATACATGACTTTAAGTTTTGGTTGTGAACAGAAATGGTGATTTTTTTATTTGTCACCTAATATAAAACATAATTTAAATTTATGTTATATGTGCTTTGTAAGTATTTAAGACTGCAGTCGAACCATTCTCTAGGGGAACGTATGACAAGCGAGTGCCTCTGTAATTGCGGAAATACGGCACTGTAATACTTATATCAGATAGCATCGACAGTGTAAGATATACTCTTTATTGTCGATGTAATCGGATATCAGCAGTGTATTAAAAAAAACATTTTAATTTGTGTAAGTCTCATAGAGGTTATTTGTGAAAAGGTTTTTATTCATTTTTCTATGGGCTGTGATATAACATTGGACATAGCTGCTATGCGAATAATGTTAGTTACTATATCTTTACTAAAATATAAACAAAAATAATTCCCTTAACCAATTTTGTTTTATTACGTCGCGAGTAACACTGTAAATAAGCTTAAAAAGGAGATGATTCACGAGTATCAAACGTAATAGTCAAATGAAGGATTTAAAACTACGACCTTTAGTTTCGTAGTCTTTACCTTAAATTATTCTCCAACCGCTTTAAAGCTATTCCAAAATGATTAAGATTAGAATTTTACTTCCTTCGTGTATTTTAATTGGAGCATAAGAATATACATTACTTTATTTCGATTGATCACGTTTTTATCCTTAATTACAAATATAAAGAAGTCTTAAAAGGCAACCGGTCACGTTTTAAGCAACTTTGTGGATTGAGTTTCTTTTTGCAGTTTAAATATGTTATATGATTTTATTTTGTGGCTGTCTCAGAGATTTAAGATTATAAAGCTGTCTGGAAATTTTTGGTGGTGATTTAATATGTGTATGTACAGTTAGTGTAGTAGCCGCTGTAAAAGGACAAAGATACGCTTTCAAAGTAAGTTTTTTAATCGTGTTAGATGGTGCAATAGTATAGTTAGACCGGCGGGATAAAACTCAGACGATGAATCAACATATCGCTCAAAGGAACGTCGAACCGTGACAGCGCCATTACGGACCGTCTGCTTCACATCAACGTTGAACGAGTGATGTGCGGATCATATACATGGTTATATCGAGGAAATTGTTTAAATTATTTGAAACATTAATGTGTCGATACTATTGGAAAATCTGTATTTGTTGGTAATTCTATAAAATATTATAGTTAAATTCAACTTTGTTGCAATTCTAATTTGTATATTGCATATTGCAAAAATAGTGTATTCATAATAGCCGAATAATCGGCACATTGAACGAGCAGTAAAGATTAAAATGTTGACTGTATTTGTTATAACATCAATGACCATGTAATGAAAACTTAGCACACAAGAACACTTAAATCAATCCTAAACTAAGAGTCAAAATATACATGCGTTGTTTTCCCTGAGGACCGAGATATAATATCATCCCCAGTAAGATGGTTTTTATTAAATGCAAAGGGATACAACATCTCTTCGCAAAGACATTGAATGAAGCCAATCGAAAAGCTGGTCGTAAGTGATTTCAGCCGCTCTTCTTTGAATGTGGTCAAATGATGGCCCAGCGATGAGAATAGTATTCCATGTGAGGCCAAACTTCTTTATCTGGTCTCTGGTTTCCTAGAAGCACTGTAAGAAACACAGTAGTGATGTACTGATATTTCAAGCTGGTATTTAATGACGGCGTCTGATTCAAGTTGTAGCTATATTATTATTCAAGTAAAGAATTAATAGACAACAATACGATCTCATTGCTTCCATCACTACGCAAACATTAATAAAAACAAAACTGAAATATCCTGATGAGATCAAAGGTGGCGTCAATTAGGTCGATGCAACGTGATACGGCTTCAAAGTGTGCTGTTACGACTAATTTCTTTTTCGGTGGGCGACGTATCGCATCAAACCCTTTTAGTGGCGATGCGATTTGTTTGAAATGTGCGCCCACCACACGCAGTGCTAGGGTTAAGGTTGTGGCGTCTCTAGTCCGAAACTATAAACAAATGCATATTTTCTGTAGCTTCTGATAATTGACAGATGTATAATATTTCGTCATCTATTAATAGTCATGATAAATAGTTACGGAAACTGTATAATACTAAGGGATATCTAAAATCTCACAATCCTCTTTAGAGGGCCACATTTATAGCATAGATGATTGGATGTAAATTTATCACTGTGGCTAATAAATATTTACATTCACTCCCAAAAGTCGTTACAATCAAATAAAGACTTCATATTAGTATTTGGGATTTCGTAATCTTTCAAATCGCCGTGCGAAACACACTACCATTATTGCTATTTTGTAGGTATTTAAAACGAAAGGTTTAAACTGTTTGTAAGGAATTTTAACTTTTTGTTTCTGGCAACCCTAATGTTGAGTAAAAAGGATAAGCACGTAGCGTGATGACGCGTGTAAATGACGAGCCGTGGCGAGCACGGTGTGTCCCCTTGCGAGGCGAACGGCGAACGGCGAGAATTTTAATTGCCCTCCTCAACTGTCAAAGGGATGCAATTTGAATTGACTGCATAGTAGTGTCCAGTCCACTAGCAAATTGTCATCATTGACGAAGTAATAACAATTTAAATTATTGCCTACATCGATTGTAAAGTTATCTGCAATTGTTTTCACAATTTATTCATTTTATGAGTGAAACTATTTTGGTCCTTTAAATTGAATATTATTTGTTGGAAAACCAAATTTCCAAATGCAATTTAATATGGGAAAACTGGTTTTCCGTTGATAATTTATAGTGAGAAGAATTGTTATATTTATAGTCATACATAACATGATGCTGGAAATAATTTTGATAATGAATAAAAAGGTATCATTTAAGCTTTAAGCTACTATAAGTTATCCAGTCGAGACCTTTTTCAGCTAACTTCAAATTTGCGTAAAGTAGTGGAAAGGAATCTGTTTTGGTCAGAGCTAAGCTTATTTGTTTCTTCTATGAATTCCTAATTACTGAAACTAAACTAAACTTCAAAAACACCTAGCTAAAAAAAATATGTTATTAGATCTTAGTATATTTTGACACCTTAAGGCAATGCTCCATTCACTGTTAATGTTGTTGTTTGTTCGTAAGCTTTATTTTCTGTAGATAATTTGTCGGAGATGACAGATCTCATCTATATGACTTTCGGAAATAAACAACCAATTTCCTGATAATTTAACTAGTGATTTTAAGACTTAGTAGTACTCGGGAAAGATACGAATATCAGGCATAACTTACCTCTCGTTACATATAACATATGATACGATCGAATAGTTTTTACTTGACACAAAAACAAAGAAAGTGTTTTGTTTTGACGTTTTCTTGTTTTGCTTTAACAATAGTTTTTCGCACACATGCATTCAAAGAACATATCGCAAAAAGTCATAGCAGCTCTGGGTGCGGTCGACATTTTAATCGTTCAACTGTACTTAAATGGTGACACGGTAATGTCCATAATTTAGTAATTAAAATAAAACTCAAGGGTGCACCATTCAAAGCGTGCGGGTCTCGCGAAAAATTCACGATGAGAAATTGCATTCGAGCCTTTTCACATCGGGGGAGAGTCGAAAAATGGTAATGACTCATAAAAATATCTCACCGGCCAGTTATTTGTTCTGATGTAATTAATCGGCAATTATTCGTTAAGGGTTAGTTAATTCTTATATTTTACACTTTATTTTCAAGCATTCATGATATGCGAATGCATTAAAGTGGCATTAAGTGAGCTCCTAATAAAAATAATTTAAAACGACTAATTCGTGAGTGAATTTGCTTTTTAACTATTTCTCTCCATTTATTTATATTATATATTTTATTATATATTAAATTACCATATTATACGATATTTATATTAATGATGAATGAATGAATGAATGAAATGATGATGAATTTATGATGTTTATTGTATAATATATTTTATTGGTTATTATGTATATTAAGTATGTTCCAAATAATAATAAGGATATTATTTAGGATTAATTTGTTATTGGCAATGCAGACAACGTTTCTCCATCTCAGGGGTTGACTGGTAGAGAATATCAAAAATATAAAGTACGCCCATTGAACATTTTTTTTAAATAAGGTGTTTACAATTGAAGATTAAGTAAATAAATAAAGGGTGGACTTAGTGCTTACCGTTTACTTAAGTGTCTTATCTTATTTTGCTAGTAGTGAAATTTATTTAATTTGCTTGAAGAATTCCGTGGTAGTAATTTTTTTTTTTTTGTAACGAGCAATAGTCTCAGCCTTAGAGAGGAGTGGAAGTTGGTATTCGCTGTAACATAACGATGAGCGCCACCAGCCTAATGGTTTAGGGTACGGTCTGCGAAACTTAAGGTCGTAGGTTCGAATCCACCATTAGACTATTATCATGAACCATATCCTAGCACAAGCATCTTCAGCTTAGTTGTAGTGGTTAACCGGAATGTTAGTAATGTTAATAGCATTAAAATATACTAGATATATTTTTAAATCATATTAATACATGAAATCAACGTATTAAATAAAATCAATTAATATAGAGAATATTTACAACTTCCTCTTAAGAATTGTTTGAAGAATCGATAAAAATTAAAACTGTTCAAACATCCTTGATATTTTTAAACCCAACATTTCCTACAATAAAATTCTATACACTACTGCAAACAATTCTCGACTCTATTGATGTCCTCGTATGGATTGAAACAGTTAAAAAAATGTAAATTCTGTCGGTACAAAAATCTTAAAAGTAAAAAAACTATAAACCTTACCTGTATGTAAATAAAGGTGGCCATAAACACGTGCGTTTACAATTAAATAAATAACATTTTCTTTCTAAAGTCAAAAATGAATTGACGATTGATGTCGTTTTAATTGGCGAGTTTGTAATAGTTGCCATTTTGTTGAACAACCTACACAAATTAAAAAGTCTTATCACGTATGCAAAACCACAGAAATATTGTTCTTAATACAGTAAGCTTAAGATAAAAAATTGCTAACCAATTCCATGCCATAACAATTACACTTCCCTGTGAAGGGTAGGCAGTGTTTCGAATCGCAAGAAGTTAATTACAAGGAACGCAGTATCATTAGTGCCGCATTATGCTTTACCCTTTCTCTCATTAGGTATAGCATATTTTCAAATGAATATACCTTCATAGGGTTGACTCTAGAATCCTCTCAAAAAATGGGGACTTAATTCAATATGATTAAATAGTGCTATATCTGTTCACAGTTCTTATATATATATATATACTACATGCACATATCTTACTGTGATCAAGCCACGCTACTGTTCTAACTGCAATTCAGGAAAAGACCACGCCTTAATAGAATACCAGGGTCAAATTGTAGCATGACCCTGCTGTTTTTCGTCTGGTAAAGGAAATCTGGAGATCCTCTGTTACAGGTAACGGGGCATCTTCATTATGATTCCTTATCGAGGATGAATGGGGTTGTCATGAGCGTCGGAAATCACTTACCATCAGGTAAACAGATGATTATTGGTTTGCTAATAAAAAGCTTAATTATTTCATGTACGTATACGATTAATTAACAGCAGCAATTAAGTTGACATGTTCACATTTAATTATCAATTTTTTTTATTGTATTGGAATGAGGACTGACTGATGGAAGTGACAAACTAGTTACAAAAAGTTTGACACTTTCAATACAATAAAAAAAAATAGAAAATAAGGACTTTGGACCTTCAAGAAAAGAGCCCACACCTTTCTTAAAGGCCGGCATCGTGCCTGCGCGTGGACATCCGCAAAGCCAGAGGACTAGATACAATATTCATACAAAAAAAAGAAATTGTCACATTAGATGAAAGACTCACCTTCGGTCCGCATATCAACCGCGTACGCAATCGAGGAGCATTCGCCCTAGGTCGTTTGCACCCGTTACTCAATAAAAAAAGCAAAATGTCCCTGCGTAATAAAATTACACTATACAAAGCGTGCATTCCACCCATAATGACATACGCAAGCCCCGTCTTTGCGCATTCTTCCCCGCGTCATATTCACCGGCTTCAGGTTATACAAAATCGTTTCACGCGCAAGGCCACCGGTGCACCGTGGTTCTTGCGTAATGAAAATCTACACATAGATCTTGAGCTGCCGACCATAGCTCAGTACCTGAAGCAGGCTTCTCACCTATATTTCGACTCTGCCGTCACACACCCAAACCCGTTGATTGTAAGTGTCGCCACTTACAATCCCATCGTGCATCATAGATTCAACCGCGTCCGAAGGAGACCGAGGCACGTCCACGACGACCCCGACGACGCGACCACCAGGGCCCAAGCTCTTCATAAAACACTACACACGTACATTGAACCCTCATACCGCCCCCGCCGACGGCGAGGGCATCGCAAACAAGCTTATTCGCGATACCGCCATGTCACAGGCCGGTTCTCTCCAGTCAATACGGTTGAGGTCTCGACTGAGCGGCATAAGCGCTCGGTCACCTCTCAACCTGGCGAAACTATAAAAACCCTCGGGCTAGCAGCGGCCATCAATCCAAAAATCATACAAAACAAATATAGATGATTACAGGAGTGAAAGTTTTCTTCCTGAAAACGGTGAACTTGTGATAGTTTCATTTAGTTTATCCTAAGATATATGCCGTATTTGTTAGACAAATTGTGTATATGCGGTGCTGTTGGTCCAGAGACTATTACAGATTTATCCAAACAGACTCGTGAGAAGGAGGCCTGCTGAGTAGGGAGACAATGATGATGCTGGCAATGCTGGCACGAGGACTGCTATTGCACCACCGCTGCACTCCGGCTTCTGTGGACGAAGAATGTCGACGGCGACAGATGGGGGCGATAATACGATCCGAGGACGCCTCTGGAGGTTTAAACCTCGGCTGGGATCGATATCTAATAGGGAGGAAAAACCAGTATGAGCCGAGGTTCGGCCCTCCCGAACACCCTCGAGTCAAACGCTCTCGCGAAACAGGGTTACGGTCCAAGCAAGGATCCCTTACGGAAGCCCTTGTGGTGGGTACCCACTAATAGAGGTCTCGACTGAGCGCCATAAGCGCTCGGTCACCTCTGAACAAAGTAAAAGCCCTAAGGCTAACAGCGGCCATCAGACCGAAAAAAAAGGATATTAATTTCGACACGGCATGTGTATCAGCCGTTGTCGTCACTTTACATCGGGTGAAATGTGTGCACATTGGTCACCATTATTATTATAAGATAAATATTTTCATCAATTGGGATGAATGCTCCTCTCATATCCAGGATAAAGAATGTATATCCAGTAAAGAAGATATAAATTAAAAACATAACGATTAACAGCCACGTTACTGATTAATTAAAGTCAATTTAATTCCTTGTTTACGATTAATTAACCTTCACTGAACGTATTCGCTTTGAGAAATAAAGTACACATCTCCATAATAGTGTCTCATTCGCAACCTTTCTTGGTCTAGTTTTTTCGTCGATCCATGCTTATTATATAAACGTACAGACGCGTCTAGTTAATTTTTACGAGTGCCCTTAAAAAGACCCATTAACAATTGAGTGGTTTTAATTGTATTTTACAAGAGCGTGAATCATGAATATCTCAGGCTATGTATAGTATTGTAATGTTTTCTTTTTCTATCCATAATATTTTAGTAATAATTAAGCCCACTACCGCGTTAAATGCGTGAGAGGTCTCGTTGTTTTTTTTCCGGACCGCCAGTTTGAAGGTAGCAAAACATGATTTATTTTATCGCATACAATGCGGCACGGTTAATTTTTATTGCTTTAATTATTTGAATTTATGGCACTCGGTACTTCGGTTGCCTTTGGAGAAGTACTTTTAATTGTTTCAATGTTTAATGAATGGGTGTGCCCAACGTTGGGGGGATTAACCAAACATCTGCGACCTGTGAATGTAATAAAGTATTTTACAAACTATTCTTGTCACTCACCAATACGTATATATGTTTTACTGCTTTTTATAATATAAAGGGTTACAAATGAATGATGGGCCATGACATCTGAACATAAAGAATCAAGATTCACATGCATTGTGTCCAAGGAGGACTAATATGAAATACCTGTAAACAGGATCCACTTCAGAATACCCCACATGGAATATTGTTCTCATGTTAGCCTTTCCAGATCCTGTCCGCAAATTTGTCAAATTCAAAAAAGATTGAATCTCCATTATTCATCTCAGTCCTCAAGGGTCTGACGACGCATCTGCTATTATGATTCCTTATCAAGGATGAATGTAGATGTCATGGTCCGCAGGGTTCACTTGCCATCAGGTGACCTGCGTGCTCGTTTGTTACTCAGTGTAATAAAAAAAAGTCGAATGATAGATTTTATGTACAACATATAATCTTAAAATATTGCGATTACAAAGATAGGTAGGTATACGACAAAAAGTATCACGTGTTTATCGAAAAACTTCGGCCCGTTTCTAATTGGTTAGGTGTATAGTTGGTCACCAATTTTTACCACACATCTACGACATTTGACATAAATAATTTAATTGTTAGTTTGAATATATATTTATTGACGCTAGTGACAGACCCGTGTGAAAAATATCGGCGCGTATATCGATTACTCGTTTGCGTGTATTCTTGGAACTAACCGAATGCGATTATGGCCCGTGTATATGCGTAGAGTATGTTTATATGCCCTGAGCAGCACACAATAGTTGTTTCTAGAGACGGAATCGGCCAAATCAGTGGTAATGGGGAATTTAATCTCAGTCCTCATGTGCATTATTCAGTTGTAAAGTCACGTTGCCAGTTTGTTTCAGGCTGCATGAATGGGTCTCTTGCCAGCGTTAAATAGCACAACGCTGCTGTGTTTCGTCTGGCGCGTGTTGTGTTTCGGATTACTGGTGACGAGCATTTCCATCTCAGTACTCAGTTGATTCTAAAATCACCTGCTGGGACGAATGTATTCATTGTTAGTAAGAAACCAAAAACCTTGTTATACCAGTAACGTAACAGGAGGCATTCCATCGTAGTTAGGAGTGACAATGCATCTGCGCTATGATGTCATATCGAGGATAAATGTGGGTATCATAGGCCACAGGAAGCACTCACCGTCAGGGGAACTGTGTACTTGTTACCCCTAATTTAAGAAAAAAATTAAAACTATGTTTTACAGCGATTTAGATTGATTTGCAAATATTTTTTTTCCCAATTCAATAGAATACAATCGGATTGAAATCGGATAATTAAGTTGGACAACTGATATAATGTCACTTACCTTGACTTAATTAATAAAAATAAATAGAAAATATTTCTTCAACTTAATATTTACTTAAAGTAAATTAATAGTAACACCTATATATATATATAAATTCCACTGTAGGGTTCCTCTTTATGCGTCGAACATGTCTTCGAATAAAAATTACTTTTATCTTTTTTGACATGTAGGTTTCCTTACGATGTTTTTCTTCGCCGCGGTAAATCAGCACTTAAAATTGGAATTGACAATTTCATTGGAGCCAGCACCACGGATCTTACTCGGTTTATGCGATGAATTAAGCGCTTAGGCAGCGAGCTACCATGGTTCTTGAAATATTCAAAATGTACGTTTTTATTGTAATCTAACATTACATTAGAATTAAAATTCCTTCCTTATTGCGGTTATATTTGAGTAGGAAAGAAGCAACGTGTAAGTGCCTCTGTTTTGACGTGTACGCTCACGGCAATATTGCAATTCCCTCTTGGTTGATGTAATTAGGTAATAACAAGTAGATAATCTGGTAATCACCAGCTTGAAATAATAATATTAATAATTTATTTCTTAACCAAAACATTGTTCATAAAGAAGCAAACATATATATTAAAACACTTAAAACAAATAAATTTTACATACTTGATATTATAAAACCTATAAAGTAACCTTACAATTTTTTTTTCTTTTTTTAGTCTAGATGTTAGACCTGTTTTACAACTGCTAAGCCCCTCCTTCGGATGAAGCATAATTTATAATAATCTTAGAATTACTGTTACATTCAAATAGTATAAGTAAAAACAAGGCTTCCAGTAGAATTATATATATAATTAAATTGTGCGGTACAAAATATGCTGTGCACACGAGGAATTTGACGGAGAAGAGAAAAAGTTGCCAACATGCGTAACAGTTTTGGCCAGAAATATTAGTGTTACCAGCACAGAAAATATACAATTCTAATGTTCTATTTTGATCGAACACAAATTATGATTTAATTACATAAGCTATTAAAAAAAGAAGAATATCACAAGTAGGGGGGTAGTTATAAAATATCTTGGAGTTGAACATCGTAAACACATATTGTTATAACTAGTATAGTGAATTTACTTGTATAATAATTGAGTGGTACAAGAAAAGGTTAAGGGCGATTTATATAAATGTTTCAATAACTAATGTTTTTTTTAACTTAAATTTACAATAAAAATGTGTTTATGGTATATAAATATATATTTGTTACTAGATATATATTTGTTACTTTGTCTTTCAAATATTACATTGACATCGCGGGGTATAATTTACTTATTTATTTTTTATAAACTTTCCGTCTCCAATCAATACAAATAGAAGCGTCTTTTTAGTTTCTTTCTCCACTTCTTCTTTAGCGCCCACGTATTCTGAAGGTGTAGCAGAGAACCAATAATAATAATAGTGATATTAATGTAGATAATTCTTAGTAGGAAGCAACTGACCGAGCCGAGGTTCAGCCCTCTCGGGCACCCTCGAGCCAGACGCCCTTGTGCTGGTTACCCAGTAATAGAGGTCTCGACTGAACACCATACGGTTGCCTCTCAACCCGGTAACCCAAAAAAAAACTTTCCGTATCCTTCCGTATACTTCAGAGACATTAAATAGCTTGTGGGTACTTGCTTATATTTATAAGCTTAAAATAGATACATGAAGCTGTCTGGTTTGGTGAGTGTGATCCAGCAAATAGTGCTACCATAGCAAGACATTCTATTTCAGTCCTCGGTGCCTACAACGCATGGCCGTATAGAATCCTCGTTAACCACTGATATACACTAACTGAACTGCAGTCATAACTTACCATCAAGTGGACTGATCGTTTGTTGTAAAAGAAATCGGAACTATGGTGATACTTCTCTTCAACCTTTTATTGTTTTTTTTATAACATTGAGTAAAAAATGAGCATACAGTTCACTTGATGTTAAGAGATTCCCATGGCCCCAAGTGGATGAAACACATCAGCATTATACTGCTTTTTTACTCTGGTATTCTGTGAGGGCGTGCTCCTAACCCTATCGAGCTGACCTATTAATACTTTATATTCCCTTGTCGACCAGGAGTATATCATAATCAGTAACTAGCGTCGCAATTTGGCTTGGAGTTACGTATCTTCGGTTCTATTCATAATCGTGACACTGTATCTAAACTATTAAATATTTTTGTATCAAGAGCGATTGCTTAATTTTGCTATACTTTTGTATCAAGTGCAATTGTAATCAAAAATATTTAATACTCGTACTTTAAGTCAATATAAAGACAATTACATCACCATAATAGATTATGTACCGGTGACGACGTTGTGATCTATATTTTTATTAAATTCCTAGTAATTGAACAAAGAACATTAATTGCTTTGATTTTCCTTCTTGTAGACATAATTATTTTACTTTTATTATTACTTGTAACAACGGATACCGATGAGAAAATCTTTTGTACTTTTCTTTAAATACTACTCAGTTTCATTTAATTTATATCAGCCAGTGTCAGTAAAACATTAATTTTATTGTATTCAATCGACTTTTAACAAACCAGTTCACCTCTACATTGGCGATGAGACCTTTAACAGTTTGCATAAAGCGCGCAATTAATCACTTGAGTTAATTTGCTTAATTCGTAATTGTAGTTAAGACAATGAACGATCACCTTCCTGTGACAGTGACGTGAGGTGTTTTTTTTTGAGTTCTTAACATTTAAATTTAATTGCGAGGTTTATATTTTCACAAGTTAATTGTTAGGTCATTTGTTTGGCAGAGTCTGTAAGGTTGAAACTTGTTTACTTCAATTTTCTTCAAAATCTTCCTTTTGTTGTTTTTATCATGCTTCTATTGTCTTCGAAATATCATCTGTCAATACTTATGTTATGTTATATTAATAATAATATGCCTAAAACAGCATTGAGATTTATATATGTATATACAGGTTGTTACTTTTTCTTTTAACATTATACCGATTGTAAATAATTACGCTTGGTACTGGCATCAACCAATGTTAATCTTAATTAATCACAATTTTAAGCGCTGATTTATTATTATTACTTATTACTATGTGCTCAGGGGCTCCGCAAGTAGGTAATGAAGGAAAAACACAAAGAATCTGCATGTCTAAGAAAAAAACATATTTTGAATACATGTGAAGTCCACCAATCTGCAATGGACCCAAGCAAATGGAATAATCTACTATACCCACTCCAGAGAGAATGCCTCAACCCAGCCTAGAATATACTATATAAATATATATATATATATATATATATATATATATATATATATTTATATATTTATATACATATAGGTATATATGTATATATATGTATGATGGAGATGAAAATAAACAATGGTTACAATCGTTGTAGTCGTTACATGAACTCAATGCGTATGCTTACTAAATAGTAGAAGTAAGGTGCTATAGTTCTAGTCTGGTGAAGACGTTTAACAGTCAAGCACCCTGTTACTACAGTGTGTAAAAATTGAAGATCATCAAGTTCAATTCGCAGTAATTAATTGTTTTCAGCAGTGGTAAAGTTGTAACATAACATCTACATTCATCCTTGACAAGGAATCATAATGCAGATGCGTTGTTACCCTGGAGGACTGAGATGGTCATCCCTAATATGAAAAAAGAAATAGTGATGTTACAATCGACGCAAACATTAAAATAGAGTCGTCTATGCGAATCTACTGGTATCAACTACCATCTTGTCTTGTAGGTGTTGAAGGCGAGCAAGTCATAATGTAAGACAAAATTATTATTATGTCTATGATAGCCCCAACCAACGCTATCGACAGCAGAGTCGGTGCTAGGTATAGTAGTACTCTACCATCAAGGAGTAATCTGTCATCATTATGTACTAATATAGTAAAATGAGTGAGCCTCATCACCAGTAATAAAGGTCTTCGAATCTGTACACTACACCAGACGAAATACAGCAGTGATATGCTGCTATTTTACGTTGGTATTCTGTGAGGGCGTGGTCCTGCCCCGGTCGAGCTGACCCATTCATTATGCAGCTAGAAAAAAACTGTAGCGTAGGTCTACCATTTTCAGTTCTTTCTTCATATTAACTGATTTTAATTTAAATACATGCATGAGGTTCACTTAATATACGCTATTAAAATGTTACGATTGAATAGCTTCAGTTAAAGAAATTCAATACATTGGAATATTTTATTTTTTTTTTATTTTATTTTATTTTATTTGGAAAACATACAGCAAAATACAAAATAACTTAGGTTTATATACATACTATAAATAAGCTAGTAACATGTTTTCACATATATTTTATTTCTATTTTATTCTTTTAATTGACGTCCTTATGTCCCGTATCAACAACTAATTATAGTTTTTACGCGAACAATAAACCTCACTACGGCCATTCGATACATTGTAACCGTCGCAATACTGTAATTTTGTCTGATCGTTCATTTGATAATGTCGATTTAAATAACTTGCGTTCTATAAGTGAATAAAAATCGTTCTTATTCCCCGACATTTACAAGCGCTGTGTCCACTTCGTGACAGTATCTTACATTGTCCATGTTCCGTCACTCATAAATCTATGACTTGCAGCCATAAATCTCCGTGGAATTGTGCAAAAACTTAAGCATTCTGATACGCACGATGCCGTGACACACGGCCAAACAACTTGGTGGATAGACATTAAATTAAATCGCATTTTTTTTTTATGTACGAATATTATTTGAGTATTTAAGTGTAGCTTTTGGTTATATTATTTATGTAGTTTTTTTTAGTCTAGCAATCTTTACGTACTTAATTTTTTTTTAATTATACCATTGATAATTCTTTAGAAAGCGAAATCGGTCACGTGACATATAGCTTAAATGTGACAAACAAACAAGGGTGTTTATGCTTTGTTGTTTGACATTGATTAAAGACATAGAATTAGTATTTTTATAATAAATACAATAAAAAGACTTATCAATGCTGATGAAAAATCGGATTAGAATGATATATAAAAGGATTGTTAAGAGCTCAGCGTCTTATTTATTATATTAATGTATTTACTATATAAAGTGGTTATAAAAAAATATTATTCAACAGTTACTATCGTCACCATTTTATGATCATATAGGTTGTATATGACTATGGAAATATATTTTTTACTACCAACAGAATAATCTCTTGGCGGTGCGTGTGGCGATAAAGAAAAAGCCTGTACAATTTTATTCTTTATAGTAAGCTTCGTTTCGAGGAACTCCGGTCGATTCATTTAAAACGCTGCATGTAAAATCATTCAAAAAATATCATATTGTAAACTGTGAGAGGCTTTAATAACGACGATAAAATAATTACTTTAACCGCCGTGTGTGCGCACAACAAAAGGAAAATTACCAACATCTACAACGTATCGACACTAAGGCCGCGCACACCGCGGCATTCAATAGCGCGATTTATTGCCGATCGCGATAAAATTATAATCGTTATTTATCGCGTAGCTGCGCGTGTAGTTGCATTATTCATACGCCCGCTTGTTGCGATGTCTCGATAATTTACAATGCATTGTCGGCCGTGTTGCGACACTTCGGACGCAGTATTCGCGCCGCATTCGTGATGTAACGGATTCGTGGAAGGCCCCCGTGGTATGTAAAACTAATAGGCCAATTGGCATCGAAACATCTTACATGTGAACAATTTTGACGTCGCTCTTTGACGTGTAATATGTTCTTTAAATATAAAACTTACATAAACGCAATACGCTTATGGGAGAAGGCTGTGAAAACAAAATAATTATGAACAATCCATGTATAGTGTATTATTATGAAATTACGCTTGGAATTAAAAAAAATATCTTTCAATTCCGAAGACAATAAATAATATACATAGTTTTTTAAATTTAAGCCAGTGCATGTCCCACTTAAACGATAGCGGTTCAAAATAATCGGGTACAAACCACCTTATTAGGCGCCCTCGGATCGTATATCGCCCTCCTCCGATGTCGTCGACATTCTTCGTCCTTAGGGGTCGGAGCGCAGTGGTATTGCTATGTGGCAGTGGCAGCATTGTTGTTTCCCTAATCAGTGTAAAGCTATAGAAGTCACTGAACCAATGGCATCACAATTATTAAAAGAAAACGTCCCATTGCTGGGCACAAGTTTCAAAAACGTTTTGAGCCGTTTAACAGCCGTATGCGACACGTAGCAGCAGCGTTTCTAGCGACAGGTCGACTTGATTGGGGAAAGATCACCACCTAACAGAAGACCGAGTGAAAAAGCAGAATAACGTTACTATATATCATATGGTTTGTCCCAATTATTAGTACATCATTATAAATATATAACATAGTATTCTAAAAATAATATTAAAAATAACGGTGACTATTTATTAGTTAACACTTTTTATATTTACGGTTTGTATATTTAAGGTGAAGTTTGGGCTCGTTTGTGATATAATATTATAAAATAAAACCTGGCTTTAGCTCCATCGATGGAATTAACAGTAATTATAGACAACGAGATCTCTGTACAATTCAAATAAAAATACATGTTCCATGGTTGAATATAGTAAATTGGAATACTATTTTATTAACAAGTGAAACAAATGCTATCACAGATATTTAATATTAGATATAAATTTATATTTTTTTATTTTATTTTGTTAATTAAATGTATATATTAATAATAATAAAAGTAAATTTAATTTTTAATATATAATATTTTTAACAATTCACATAGTTGATTTTGATTTTTAGTACTTTCCTTTTTAGTTGACCACCATAAAAGCTTACATATGTTGATGCTCCATCAATGTCGAGGTTATTTAGTAGCTTAATACATTCAACCAATGAATTGACAAAGCGTTCAGCCATGGTCAGAAGATATAAACCCAAAAAGATATTGTATTTCATACCTCGCCACATCACTGACACCGGCGTAATTTATCTTAATAATCAGGTCGAGTTATTAAAATGAGAAACGACGTGGGGAATTTAAACAGGTAACTGTTATTAATACAAATTTGGCAGTGGGTCGCTAAATACCTTTCTGAACGAACCAATTTCGGCACGTCATTATAATTTCAGTGACTGAATCTTGACATATTGTTAATTAACACGCCTTTTATGTAGAAATGAATATTTATTTTCCATGCCTGTCATAATTAATTAAAAATATAATAAGGGCCCTAAAATTATATTTTACTCTGGTGCATGTTTTTAGCTGACGCACATCATCCCTCATAGAATACCAGCGTTAAATAGCATTTGTAACATTTCTGTGTTTCGTTTGATTTATTTTATTACATTGAGAGTTACAAACGAGCACACAGTTCACCTGATGGTAAGTAACTCCTGCGGTGCCATGACATCTACATTCATCCTTGACAAGGAATCATAATGCTGATGCGTTGTCACTCTTGAGGACCGAGATGCAATGTCTCCTTTCCAGTAATAAAAGTCTCCGGATCCCTACACCCACCAGACGAAACACAGCGGCATTATGTTGCTGTTTCACGCCGGTATTCTGTGAGGGCGTGGTCCTATCCCGGTTGTCAGCTCAACACAACCAACAATTCATTCTGGACCTAGAAATAAACTGCACTTTAGCTCTGCCACTGTTAATGGTTGTTCTGTTAGTGGTTTGGTTAATGGTTGATGGGTTAGGGCCCTTATTACGGGTGACGTAGGATAGTATTCTGAATCGTCATCAGACGCAGAAATTTCTTACCATCAAGTGTTTTATTTACTATTCTATGAACCTAAATATAGTAAATACATTTAGGGTGACAAACATACGGTTCAGAGATCTATTCATATATTTTTTTCTAAATAGTTCAAATGAAGAATGTCTCAGTATTACGGTTGAAATTTAGGCTATCTATCATTAGAAGTAGCATCAAAATCCGTTCAGTATTTTCGCAGTTGTTAAGTAACACAATCAAGAAGTGAATTTGGGTTACACTTTCATAGCAATTAACTATAAATAACAGCTGACGAAAGCAATCGCCACATTCGCTATATGGCTACTATAATTAAGAATTCCATTTTAAAATTTATATCTGTATAATAAATCAAATTAAATATTTACATTTTAATTCATTACGTACATATATTTGTAAAACAGTTCTATTTCGTATTGAAAAATGCACCCAAACATTTTGAATAATTGTTCATAAGTGTGACGAAAAAAATTAACACTTGTTGAGTTAATTAGGGTCGTCCAACCAAAAAATATATAAAGATAAAACAATATGCAATTGTTTATATATGTTTACTTTTATTAGTTATTATTAGTATTATGATAACCTTCAGTATACAGATATATTTATCATCAACATCTTCATGCCCACAGTTGAACATCTTCTTCCCCTGCAGATTGCCACAAAGCACCATTCTAAGCCACCTGCATCCATACTTCCTACAAACTTGCATAGGCTATCGCTCCATCTAGGAGGTCCTGCACTACGACTGCCGAGATATAATATACATATATATATATATATATATCTATATATACATATATATATATATATATATATATATATATATATATATATATATATAGAATACATAGTCCAGCCATAAGTTTTGTTACAAATGAAAATGCATTTTTTTAATGAAGTAATGTAATATTATTTAAATTTAACTATATATTTATTAGTCTCAACCAAAAATTTAAAAATATTCTAATCGAAAGGGGGCCACTTTTGGCTTTTATACAGGCCTTTATCTGTCTAGCCACGAATCTATGGATTTACGCATTGTTTTTAAGGGAAATTTCGCCACTGCTTGCTCTAATAATTTTTTAAGAGACTCAACGTCGCCGTGTCGTTTAGAGCGGGCCATGTAGTCTAAAATGACCAAATTTGAAGTCTAAAGGGTGGAAGTCTAGATGAGGGCCAGTCTTCAGCTCTTATAAAGTCCAGAACGTTGGTTTAAAAACAAGGCTTGGGTAGTTCGTGCCTAGTGACCAGGTACAGAGTCCTGCTGGATAGTCCACGGTATATTTTTAAAAAGTGTATTGCTAAGAGGTTTCACAACATATTGGATCACTGTATCTTGATACACTTTGGCTGAAATCTTCACTCCTTTTTCACAAAAATGTAGTTGATAAGACACGCCCTACCAAACCATCACTGACGCAGGATGATGACCGCGTTGTACCTTTCCGATCACTTGAGCAGCTTCTTTAGAACTGTGAGCGTACACTTTATTATTTTGCTTTTGTAGTGTTCTTCAATCGTGAAAATTTTTTCATCGGTAAAGAGGATATTTCTGTTCCTTTCACCTGCGTATCGCGACAGAAGGCGTTTTGATCGATCCACTCTCTTTAATTGTAAAGATTGATTTAGGGCATGTCCTGTATATCGACGATAAGCACCGAGCTTCAGGTTTTGTTTTATAATACGCTACAAAGTTCTAGCGGGATTCTTCATTTGTCGCGATAAGATTTTTTGGTTCCTAATGGGGTTTCATCGAATTCTGGTTTTAACAGCCTTTGTAGCACACAGCACGCGGCCGCCCCGATCTTTTCTCGACAGAGGAATTGTTGTTGTATCTATTGATAGTACGATACGGCTGATACCAAGCTTTTGAAGTGTATGACGGACGGCTCCATACCCACTTTGTGCAAGGCGAACTGCAATCCTGTTTTCTTTAACACCCCTTTCCATATTGTAATTTTATAAAATGGATTGTAGATGAAATGGCGCAAAATCGAAAGAAGTTTTTAAAATAATATACGTGTTCCAAATTCAAAATAATTAAAAAGTAGCAAAAAGAAAAGTTTATATGTAACAGTATTTATGTCCAAACTAGTTATATATATATATATATATATATATATATATATATATATATATATATAAATATATATATATATATATATAAATATATATATATATATATATGTGTGTGTGTATATATATATAACTAGTTTGGCCATAAATACTGTTACATATAAACTTTTCTTTGTGCAAACTTATCTTTATTATATCTATTAACATTCCGATCTGTTAAAAAGTGTAGAATACAGACTTTATATAACTAAAATCTTAATAAAAAAATAAATTAAAGACCCATAAAATTTATCTTCAAATACTGACATCAACCCAGCATCTATCAGCTTCAGCAGTTACGCTAACGAAGAACCAATCAGTGCAAGCAATTACCAACTCAATAAGCATCAATCAAGTCACAATCAAAGAAAACTATCCAATACTCAGTTCACTAATTAACTCCACAGATAAACGTTGAGTGATCGAAGTAAATAGAAAGTTGGTTTCTTAACATCACTTGACGTTCGTGTTCCAACGGTAGGAATATATTAAGCTTGTATGGCAATTAAGATGTCCAGTTTGACGGATACACGGACGGTCGACAGGTACGCGCCCGTGTTGCCTTATCGCCTGCGAAGGAAAATGCAAATTAGGCGTGAACAATTTGCAACCTCTCGGTTTCATTGTAAATTACGAGGTGGTCTGATTGTAAATCTTGTGATCTTATGCCATCTGCTGGTATACGCTTTCATTGGGTTAAAAACATATTGACGGTGTCCTCTCATTTTTTAGAAGAGACAAACGATCACTTACATTCACGCTAGGGTTGTCACCACTGAGGACTGACGGAAGGTTTTGGTACCTCTTATTGGGTCCCTACACTCATCAAACGAAACACAGCAGCGTTATGCTGCTATTGGACTCTGGTGAAGGCGTGGTCCTCGGTTCAGTTGTCCGTGTCATGTTGCTGGCGGAAATTAGCTGAAATGTGGCTCAACCACCTATTCTCTTAGTGGATTTCGAACAGAAATCAGATGACATTAACTGTGCGGCATATATTATAGTGTCGACAACAATGGATCAAATTAAGAGAAACTCATTCTCTTCTCTTATCCAATATACATGCCGCAATATCGGAGGAAGATTTAGATGCAGTGTCAGTGACACAAAACGGGCATACAATACACCCGAAACTGAAAACCAACAATTTATGAAGCAAAATTTTTGTTCCTCGATCAATACGCCACGCGGTCGTCAATGATGCTTTTTACTGTTTGTCAAACAACGCTTCTGGCAGACTTATTGTTTATGACTTAAAGACGTTTCAATCGAAAACAATGAGTATGATTAAAGATTTGATTGTGAAATCATTCTAAAATCATATTCTTTGTCATCAATAACAAAATTTGTTTCGATTACTATGCGATCTGGTAACACATGAAAAAACGAAAGTATGCTTAACCTTCTTACCTATTAAGACAGGTATTGTAAATAATTACAAAAACAACGCCTATATAATTATCAATGCCAAGTGATGTAAAACATTTTATCATGAACGTTAATGATTAATTACGCAAAAAAATTGAAATTGATCTCAGTAGTAAAGTAACGAGAAACAATGGCTCCGTTAATTGTTCGACTAATTAACGCACACCTTTCGGTCATCAATCAAACGGCTGGCGAAGTGTAAAAAAAATGAGGCTAAAAGACCGGCATACCTGGTCATTAAGTTGAAAATTATGCTCTGACTTACGTTTTTGCAAAGCACATATTACATTGATATCTTTCTGAGAAGAAATGAGAAGATTTTGTTCTGAATATAGCAGTGTACTGTAAACATTGCTTAAATAGCATTCATAGAGAGATGGAGTTTCTGAGTGGGTGGGATTCGAGAAGTTTATCAAGTCAAGCTGGTATGTCCATAGATGAACGAAACAGCTTTCCTAAACATAAAGTTTAATGAAGGAATTGGTAACAGGATGTTGATAACGATATAATTTATTTTTAAGAACCAAATAGTAATATTTCGACTTTAACATAAAAATAAACAATCCAACCCAATTTAAATATTTCCCGAATACCTTATAATCATTGATTTATAAACAACAAATATAGAATAAAAAACTAAAAAAAAAACAATATATATTAGTAACATTATCATAATACAAGATAACAGATGTTACTAATAGAAAGTTGCTGAAGCTTGCAAAGGATATATACGTATATGTTTAAAAGACGTTAGCCTTAACAAAATAAAACATGATTTAAATTTATTGAGCGACAGTGATGTAAATCTGTAAATTCGATACGATATGATATTCGTGCATTATGCAGCCGTGACTCGGATTAGAATAAACAAAACGTCCAATATGATGTGTCGGTAACACTGCAAAATAATATTTACAATGTTTTCGTAAATAGATTTTTTGAATTTGTTTTTAAAGGTGAGACTTAAGAAAACCTTTGCTAGAAAGTACATGTAGGCCAAAAATTTAAGACCACCTTAATTAAAGTAGGAAAATAAAGTAAAACTCCAATAAAATATTAAATGTTCAATTAACTTGCTCTTCCCACAAAAGTTCAATGGGATTGAGATCCGGGCTCTGAGGAGGCCAAACCATGTTTTTTAATAGCCCTTGTGCCTCTTTCTCTTCTAAATATCCTCTACATAATTTTGAGCTATACTTTGGATCATTATCTTGTTGCAAAATTAATCGCAATTCCAATTAATCGCAGCATTTAGTTCTAAAATGTTTTTGTACTGTTCCTTTTCAAAATTCCTTCAATTTTAATCAAATCGCCAGTTCCTTGGCTAGAGAAACAACCCCAGACCATAATCCTTGATTGACCACCATCATGCTTGATTGTTGGGATTACTTCAACGCCGATTTCTGGTGCTTTTAAGCGTCTATTTCGCTTGCTGGTAACACCAATGAAATTATCTTCACTAGACGTGGTAGTGGTCTCGGCCTTCCGAGCGTGGATGATTTTGAAAACTGCCTCTCTCCCTGTATCGAGTTATTGTGCCATGAACACAAGTCTTCGATAACTTCAGATGTGAAGCAATCTGACGTTCGGATTTGCCTTCATTATGAAAAATAACGATGGCAGAACGCACTTCACTGCTAATTTCTCGAGCTTTTCCCATTTTATGACGTCGACACTGTAGAAACCAACAGTTTAGACTAATTGAGATTGTTTGGGAGTACACCCAAGTAAAATAAATTAGAAACACGTGTTTTCAGGAGCTAAATAATCCATATTATTGCCCAATACGTAACAAAAGCAAAGTAATTAGTAATAAGGACATATAAAAATATTATTACGACTCGAGCGCAGCGTTTGTCAGTGTTTGAAAACAAAAGATGTTCATTGTCCAATAACTTGAAAGTAAACAAAAGAATGACTTCTTTCAATATTCGATCCTAACAATAGAATATGCAGATGTGCATTTCTTTTATTTATCCCATGGGATTTATTACAATTGATGGATAATTATGTTGTTTATATCCGGTCTTTTAGCCGGCAAGGTATATTTATTCGATCTAAAGTATAACTTTTAACATTATTTAATAATATGTTAAATGATTATTAAAATCAAGGAGACACACTTAACAAAAATATTAGATATATGATGTATTAGAATACCTTTCCGAACCATAGTTTTCAATATTTGTAGCTTGGAAAGGCGCCAGTATAGTTGTAATTGTTACATTTTCAAGTACGGATGCTTCAGTTGCACTTCCTTTTGTTTGATCTGCCTTCACTTCGTCGTCAACTAAACCACTTATAGAATCTAGCCTTTGTGCTGTATCAGGAAATTTATTACTAACAAAATATTAGTAAAATAAACTTATGATCTGTTTCAATTATTAATCAAAAGTACAACATAACTGATTATTAAACAAATAATATCTTCAATAAAATTATAACTGTTAAGCCTTAAAAGTTTAAGAAAATCATTTACGAGTTGCTTTTTTTTTCTTTATTTGTGATTTGTATTTTTTTTGTTACGTAATTTTCTTTCATCGTCGTTATTATCACAGCCTTTCCATAGTCCACTGCTGAACTTATGCACAATTTTAGGCACATGTTCATCATTTTTTCTTTAGACTTTCCCCAAACTTAAATCATTCCTCTATCTAGTGGGTGTTTCTACACTGCGATTGCCAGTCAGGGTTGCCACTTTAGAACCTATCTTCATTATCGCTTATCGGTTCTACGTTTTTAGCAAATTTTTGGAGAATCAGGTTCGAGAGTTATGTGGCTAGCTCACTTTATTTCTTATTGTCGTCTTTCTTCATTCGCTAAAAAGGTTACATAACTAGAAGTTGTTTTAAAAAAATAGTACGTATCGACACATGTGTATTTAGTACAAAGTATTGATACTACATAGTATTGGTACTACATAGTATTTCCACGATTATTACGACATTTTTGTTCTTTTTGTTCTTCTTTTATTAATATTTAGTATGACGAGCATACACTTCACCTGATGATAAGTGATCCCTTTCGTACATGACATCCACATTCATCTTCGATAAGGAATAATAATGTAGATGCGTTGTCACTCCTGAGCTCTAAGATGGAATCCTTTGTCACCAGTAATAAGGGTCTCCGAATTTACACATAGCAGCATTATGCAGCTATTAGCAGGCTGGTATATTGTGAGAGCGTGCTCCTTCCCCAGTCGAGCCGATCTATTCACGGTGCAGCTTGAAGCTAACTGTAAGATTTATTCGCTACGGCTGTATAGATATACATAGCAACCTTAACTAAGTTAAAAACTTAGTTTCGGTAGGATATGAATCGATCGCTCAGCTGCGAGATGTTTGTTGGTGGGAACTAGTTGCGTATAATGATTGTCGCTTATTACTGACCTGCAATTGTACCTTTCAATGATCTTTTATAAATGATTACATATATCTAGGGAAGGAGATGACATGTGATTCTTAGTAGTAAGTACGTCTTTGTAATATATTCGGTTCAGTTATTATAATCCAATCACAATAAAAGATATCGCCGTGATCACTTCATCACTATTCCAAAATACATTTGATTCATTGAATAAAAAGATATTTTGGAAAAGCGTACACCAACATCGTTTCGATTTTCCAAGGTCATGTAAATTTCGTCTCAAGCCCACAACAAAATTATTCTGAAACGACCTGGACGGCCAAATGTAGGAATTATACGGGATACGAGTTGCAAACAACTGCATTTAATGTTTCTCATTAATCAAACTGCGACGCCGCTACATCGAATTCAGCGTCTCTCATGAAAAAAACATTGACTTTTTACTTAGACGGTCTCATATCCACTCTGGGTATAATGTTGCCATCAATAAAACCAAGGCTTCCTATTAGGGTAGCTCCGGCACCAATGAAATATTATAAGTTGATATAAAATTACTTTTTATTCGTCGATTGCATCGAAGGTTGTTCGTAAATGTAGTTATAAATTTTTTGATAACATATTCCAAATTTCTTATGAACACTTTTAATATTTTATTGAAACAATATATAAGTACAGTTACAATACAAGTCAACCATGTGACCTAAAGACCCTCCCAGCTGTCTTACAGCCGTTATTATTTAATTGTCACCGTGGAACATACTGGTATATAATTAACAAATACCATTTATTTGCTTATTAGTAATAGACCAGACATAGATCCTGGAGAACCGGACACCGGACAATTGTTAACCGATGAAAGTCGTATTGACCATCGTAGTGTAGTACCACCCTTTGTTAGATGAATAAAGACCAGTAAGACAAGATTGCGGGAAGTCGGTAGTATCAGGTGGGGCTGGATCTCAGTCTGTGAGAATCTTCATTCAGTGGGCTAACGAGAGGCTGAGACAATTGATTGATTAATTCATTATTGAATCAAATATGTGCACAGAAGTAAACTTAATGTTATATTAGCTTACGGCACATCTGTGTATCCTGCGAAGTTTCATAAACATTATCGCGGTGATTGGAGTCGGCCTAGAGGTCAGATTTAAATACGAGTATAAATAACTAACAGTGAGTTAACTTCAGCTCAGCACATATAAATGAACTTTATGTATGAATACATGTTTTTTTTATTAGAAAAAAATAAATAGTTTCATATGTGAGTGGGCTATTCTCTGACATTTAGATCTTGTTACTGACAGCTGATGAAGCATTGAATCTTAGATCCCAAGGGTGACAATGCATCTGCATTAAGATTCCTTGTCGGGGAAGGACGTTAACGTCATGAACTGCAGGGAATTACCATCAAGTGAACTGTGTGCCCGTTTGTCTTTTGTTTGGCCTGCCATTGCTATAAGGAATACTCTTAGAACTTGTTCTTTCCACCATTTAGTTCCTCCATGATATGTAAATATGATGGGGATGATGATAATCGTGGTTTTTTGTCGTAATGTATTAATGTTATGTAGTTTTGATTTTAGTTTATTATATCACGTTTTTCGTCTGTGATAAGACCAGTCAGCACGAAAAGGAAAAGACGATGCCCTCACAGCATATCAGTATAAACCTGCTATATTTTGAATGATGAGGAGCAGGTAGCTTAAACCGTTAGAAGCAACTGACCGAGCCGGGGTTTAGCCCTCTTGGGCATCCTCTAGCCAGTCGCTTTCGCGCACATGATAACGTTCCAAGCCGAGGCTTCCTCTCGGGAACGCTTGTTCTGGTTACCCTCTAATAAAAGTCTCGGCTGAGTGCCCTGTGTGCTCGGCCACCTTTCTACCCGGAGAAGCTAAAATCCCTCGGGCTTACAGTAACCATCAACCATAAAAAGAAGTACAGGTAACCGGTTTTTAAATGAGGTTATACCATTTCAATTACGGATTACCACGAAGGTGCATCTTGAATTTTTGTTAAAGATGGGTAAAGATGTTTATGGTTGGTAGTGATAACTTACCACCAGGTGAATATTATATATTATTAAATTTTGATACCATTACCTTAAGTCAGAGGGTAGTGGCAGAAAATGCCAATTGGCATTAAGTCCGTCCTTTGTAACTTTTGTTACAGGCAAATGCAATAAAGTAAATGAATGTATGCTCTATTGTCAGCCATAGCTTCATAATAAATATCATCATGAAATATTCAGGCACAATTACCTATTAATCTAATCTCATGAAATATAAAATGAAAAATGTAATCAGATTTATTTTTGAAACGGATTTTGTTAAATTTATATAATATGAGGAAAGAATGAAGTCATGGTATGAAAATTATTAATATATTTGATGAGTAACAAAAAATTATTCGTTACAAGAAATAATTACTAATTCAACACTCGCGCGGCACTTCCCTAACAGATGCATTGCGTCGGTGCCATAAATCTTTCATGAGCTCGTCTCTATAAATCTGTTATCATACAAACGCTGTTTTTTTTTCTGTTATAATAAAATTGGCATATTTTAGCGGCTTTATTGATTCGTGGATTTTATAAATAAGTGCGTCTGGGGGAAGTGTCGGCATTATACGTGAAGGTGACATTAACGAGTGCAACGTCTAAGTCGTATGTCACGCGCTGATATAAATGTTTCATGCATTGTCTGTCTGACTTTTTTTTGTTTGCTACGAATATATTTGTGAATTCACTTCAGGTGTTAAATGCGAGTGTATTTTTAGTAAAAAATATATGAAAATATTAATAAAAAGCAATGTATCTGATACTTACATAATATGGTGTTTGGTGGTATTATACACCTGTTACCTTTTCTAGCAAACAGTATAGTAAAGATAATAGTCCAATACTGAACACCTTCCATCCCTTACCGCATAAATTGCTTGTAGTTAGTAATTGTACAGTTAGTTATTGGTACATTTATTTTAAGAAGATGTATATCTTATTTTGGCACTTACAAATAATTTTGGCCTTGATGTAAATATATATTACATATGAAATTGGCGTTTTTTTCGAACTGGCCAACTTTGATCTCAAATAATGTAGCGTTTGGAATTCCGAAATCAAATGTATTTCATATTTAAGCTTGTCTATTTCAATTTGGGTTTCAATGTTAGTGATTCATTTGTTTTCTCGCCATTTGTTTTTCTATGGCATCCTTCTGTTAACAAAATGGAAAACTTGAAATAATTCATTAAATATATAATTTCATAAAAAAAAATATTTACTTTTTGCATATACATACGCTATTCTCATATGTTATATTGAATCTGGTTGTGGTTATTATATATACATTTCTCATTCTTAATATGTGGCAAAAATGTTATGGCCTCGAAATATGTTTACCACGTCCTGCTTAATAAAAAAAGATCGCCTTTTAATATAATTTTAAGAGCTTTGCCAGCATAAAAGTTACACTATCCTTGTAAATAAGTCGGAACTTGTAGATAAAACGGAAGGTAAAAGATAAATATTTATAGTGGTAGAGCTCATTGCAGTTTATTTCTAGCTGTAGCAGTAGGACTACGCCCTCATAGAATACCAGCGTAAAATAGCAGCATAACACTGCTGTTTCGTCTGGTGAGTGCAGGGATCTGTAGACATTTATTACTGGTGAAGAGGCATTCCATCTCAGTTCTCAAGAGTGACAACGCATCTACATTATGAATGTAGATACATACATGGACTGCAGGAATCACTTGCCATCAGGTGAACTGTATGCTCGTTTGTTACTCTCACAATATTAAAAAAAAATTGTATTAAAATAACCTAATACAGACAAATAAGTTACAAAACTTGTAAATATTATGTTACATTGTTCTAGGTTAACAATATTTTAAGAGAAAAAGAGTAAACTCAAAATTTTCACTAAATCCAGCTCAAGAAGTATAGTAAGCGGAAAATTAACAGTTTAATTTAGTGTTCTAAATTATTACATTGTAAGTAATAAACGAGCGCACAGTTCACCTGATGGTAAGTGATTCCTGCGGCCCGTGACATCTACATTCATCCATGACAAGGAATCATACCCCGATCAATCTGACCCATTCATTCTGCGGTATTCGAATATTGTTTAATTTCTTTCACAATAAATATTATTCCGATCTTCGTATTAATTTGCTCTCTAAGATTCTTATATTCGAGTTTTTAGTATAATTCGTCAAACAACTTGTTTGACGTTACCCTCGGCAAACAATAGTATTATCATATAATAAAAGAACTTGAATGATAAAAACGAAACGAATGACGTCATAAAACGCTACGCGGAGTTGTAACTCCATTTATGAATATAAAAGACCTGATGGCCCTTACTTTATCTCCTTCGTCTCTGTTCATCTTAAGGGGCAGTTACATGAGAGCCATGAGCTTTCGTTCATATTGTCATACGAAAAATTAATTGCCGCAGTTCAGGCAATTTAGTTATTATTTATTTAGTTTCTAATGAAAGGTATATAAGAGAGATATAATTGGAGGGCTTATATTTTTTTCCATATGAGGTAAAATTTAATTTCAAAGATTAAGGAATCTTGACAGATAGGGAAGCTGGTGACTAATGATGACGAGCCTAGCTTCAGCCCTCTCGGGCACCCACAAGACAGTCGCTTTCGTGCACAGGGTTACCGTCCAACTCGAGGCTCCCTCTCGGAAACCCTTGTGCTGGTTACCTATTAACAAAGGTCTCGGCTGAGTGCCCTAGGCGCTTCCCCACCTTTCAACCCAGTGAAATTGTAAAAGACGGTTTTTATATAACGCTCACTGATCAATTATAATCGTATGTGTATAAGATGTACACACGCGGTATTCTCTATCACAAGTAACTTTTTATGTATTTACGATAACGTTTAGTACCTAACTAACATTACGATCATTCGCGTTACCGCGCGTAACTATTCTTACGCTCGTAACTTTAAAATTTACGATTATGACGCAACTTGGAATATTGTCGACTTAATATTATTACCATTTTATTTGACGTTCATGATTATTCGATAAATATTCGCTCGTAAATATTAATTTGTTTTATATTGAATGTGTTTCGTCATTTGTTTTTGTTTTATAACAGACATTTTAACAGTACACGATAATTTTAACAGTTTTATATAGTTGTTCCTTGCATCGCAATCGTTTGTACAAATTTTATAGCAGACTTTCTGTCATAAGACGCTAAGCGCAACTTAACGTTAAATGTACTTCATTATTTACTTCACATGCTTATATTATTAAGGCATGGCAGGTCTACAATTATAGTATGCAGAAGGTATTTTATATCCGATTATAACTTCAAGAACTAATGATTACTCTAAATCTACGAGTTACTCACATATTAATTTAAATTACTTCATAATGTCAGCATATATATATTAAATCAATACCAAAACGTCTTGATATATCATATATCGGTATAAAAATAAGAGAATATTACAATAAATTCCAAAGGTATTTTTGTACAAAAAACGGGAGCCCTGGAGTACAATAGGTTTCTGAATAAACAACTACAATTTACCACACTCTCGTTACGAGACTGTCTCTTCAGGACGTGTTATGGATAAAATATAATGTACGTATATATCTCTAATTCATATCGACATTTACTGCCAATATATAAATCTTGTTGATTTATAACATATACGAACATACTAATTGGCCGGAGGATGTACCTGTGTTCCGCCGACCCACGCCCACGCAGGCATATTAAATATAAAATATAAACATTTAAATCGGGTGAATATCATTGAGTCACACGCCATCTTCGAAATATTTCGCCATTTTACTGCGCCTAAAGACATCAATAGCCGTTTTATTATTACCGTTGACAATTATGTTTTATTGCTGGCAGGAATTATGACTAAACAACGAATAATTTGCGGTTTAAGGTTTCTTATATTGAAATTTCAAGCAACCGGCCACGTTATGCCCCTATAGTTATTAATTTATTGCATGTTGGTAGTCTATAGTCGTGAGCAAATAAATCGACTCATGCCGTACGCTTGGGGTCAAAATATTCTCAAGTTCAAGTCTCAATATTCTGTAGACTCGATGTCGTCTATCGCTGCCATGGAGACACACTCTGCTTTCATCTAAGAAGAGAAGATTAGAGCTGCACTGTTCGTCTAACTATGTTCACTCAGGCTCAGTTATGTTCAAGACATCCAACGTCGTGCATGACGCTTGAGTCAATTAATTTGCACACGAGTGTAGGTAAATTAAAAATAATTGGTCACAAAAAATAATGGTCACGAAAAAACGTTCCTTGAGAAAATATGTACTTAATTCATAATCCTGTTTGAATTTATGTTTTTAACTTATGTTAGGCAAGTTAAAAACCGACATCAAGACAGACATTTATGGCAACATAATTGTGAAAAGTGTAGTGTAAATCTGTGACCAAGACAACAGACAGACAGAGTATACGGGATTTAACTTTGCTCAAACAGTTATTGTTTAATGTTCACGCCATTGCAAATAACTTTTATAAATGATTAAAAATTTAAATTCTATCAACGTTTTTTTACATATTAATGGGAATTTTGTGATTATAGCAAAATAACATTTGTTTGATACGACAAGAGTGAACGGATTTTCTGCCCTCTGATGGTGGGCATAATCTCATTTAAAGAGACACTATAGCAAAACACGTGAAGTCGAGGTCGATTACGTTGATGATAAAAGATAGTTTAACTACCCTAACAGTCTGTTAGATACTCCTAGGATATACTGGCTGTATACCTGCAATTGTATCCAATATGATACCAAAAGAAGTAAAACTTCAAGATGTGGTCAACCTTTTGTCGACCCATTTTGGCAAACAATGGCAAAATTTGAATTTTACAAAAACTTTCATGAAAGGTTCATAGACTGGAACCCAGGACCAGGACCCAGGATAACTAAGAAGTAGATACATGGGACTTGTTTGCGGCCAGGTTCGAAGAAATAGTTTCATATTTATAAATTAGTATTGATTGAGTTATAAATATCTCAGATAAGAAATCTCTCCACAACAATATTATGTTTAATTATTTCATTCCAGTTTATTTTTCTAAGTTTTTATTGCATAACACCATCCATACATTTAAAGTTTGTGTAGATAACTTCATTGCAATTCCTGCTAAAATTATAAATATAAAGTGTCATAAGCCTGTAAAACTATGGGTAAGTTTCAAATCCTTCTATATTAAATTTACTTTAGCCTTTAATTTTGTAATTAAGATATTGTCTATAGATTTGTTATTTTCTACGCGACTTTTTTTAGACGATCATTTGAATACTTAAAATGAATACATTTCTTTAGTCAGAAACACGTCACGTTTTTTTTTTGTTTAGGTTTTTGCAAGTAGATGCTTAATATAATATATGACACTTCTATTTATTATTATAATTCTAATTAATATTATATAATTATTATTAATTCAATATATAATTCTTAAAAATTGATATATATTTAATATTTCCACCTCCAAACCTTCCAACTTCTTGACACATATTAAAATTCATGTATAAACCAAACCGCATTTATATGAATGATAAATAATAACAGTTACAGCGGTAGAGATATACTGCACTTTGCTTTTATGACAAATTAAAGAGCCTTGGAAGCTCAGTGTAAGATATCGGTTTAAATTCACACGAGCGAACCGAGTTCGATCACCGGTGACAATTTTTTTTGAAGTATGTATGATGGTGTACCGATATAGGCTCGCGAGCAGATGCTGGTACAAAGACTACCGCTGCAACACCCCTGCGCTACGACCCCTGTGGACGAAGAACGTAGACGACAACATAGGGTGACCATATACGATCCGACGGCGAGGAGGTTGAAACCTCAACCCGGACCGCTACGGTTTAAAGGTGCTGGCACCAATGAAACCGATAATTTTTAAGTGCTGATTTACCACATGCTTAACGGTGGAGGATAATATAGTGAGGAAACCTGCATGCCAATGAAATGTGCTCAGTGAAGGAAATCACTGTGAGGACATGCATGTTGCATGTCTAAAAAATAATTAAAAGATAAATATTTCAAAGACATGTGAAGTCCGTCAATCCGTAGTGGAGGTGCGCCACGGATTATGCTTCCCACCAGTGAAATTTATATAGACTTTTTTTTTTTTATTTTCTTTTCTTTAAACGTTATCGTTTATCAAGCAATAAAATTATTGTAGTATTAGAGGTTAGGGATAAAAATCTATTAATGTTTCTTCTTCTGCATTATGAATGTTCTATCCCAGCTTTTAAATATATACAAATTGCTTTGATCACGTTTTGAATCGTCCTTTATGGTAATATTAGTAAGTTATGAGCATGACGTTTATTTTAATTAATTATATTTTAAATAATTTCTCATAACATTGTAAGTATAGCTACTTGCAGTCGGAACAAGTTAAAAATTAAGTGCATTACGTCATTCAAGATACAAACAAAATGTGTATGTAAATGATCTGATACTCCAATGTCGTGACAAAAAAGGCAGGTGCGATATTCATTGAGGCGGCCTCTGTCAAGCCCTTAAAATAAAAAGCTCGAAACGGGAAATAAATGCGTGTCTCTTCATTTGGAAGTCGGTTAACGAGACAGTTTTATTCCTTGTCAAGTGTATAAGGTCCGCAACACATTCGAGTCATAATTAATATAACCGTGGGCCGACGGGCGTTTATCGATTGTTTATCAAATATGCAAATACCTTAATAGTATTTTAATGGGTCAGCCGGTTGTGTGATTAAACATTTAACGTATAGAGTATTAATTGTTAAGGTAGTTTTCATTTATTCCAGTACGATTTTAATAAAAAATTGTAATTACAGAAATTAATTAACAATTTGATTAGTGCTGAATCCCGGGGATCGAGCTCGGTTTGCTCGCTGACCATGATTTAAAAAGAGCACTATCGAACACATCTGCACTGAAAATGTTAATTGCAGTTAAGTGCTAATTTACCACGAGCTTGACGTTTAAGAAAAAAATCTTAAAAAACATGCATGTCTAAGACTTAAATTAAAAAAAAATCCAAGAGATGTGAAATCCACCAATCCAAGCATATCCGTGTCTCACGCTAACCCTCCACAGAGACTCTCTAGATAAGGACCCTATGATTAGCAATAGGATTTATATACATATATAGGTAGTAACTTCATATTAAAAAAAAGTAATTATTGTTTCTTTTCGTTTTATTTCCTACTGTATGCAAGGGTCTCATTACAGGGATTCTCTTTAAATATTACGTCTCTTTTCTAATCTCTTCTAATTTCATCTTTTCTAATTTCGAAACTGATGAAAAATTCCACTCTTTAAAGTAAATTCTGTATAATAATAGGTCTTTACCTATGAAATTGCCGTTTTGTATGAAATAAGTTAAAGTTTTTTTTTTCAAACTTTTTTATTTCTGTTATTCAAAGTAATCACCCATGTAATCGATGCATCTTTGCCAACGCAGTGGTAGTTTATTGATGTCCTTCTTGTAAAAACTAGCTGGACGGGAGGCAACAAACTCTTCAAAGGCATTTTGTACTGCCTGTCCAAATTTTGGAAAAAGTAGTAGTCGGTGGGTGCAAAGTCTGGTGAGTACGGTGGATGAGGGAGAGCTTCCAACCCTAACTCTTGCAGCTTGGTCTGTTGTGCAGTATGGGGTCGCGCGTTGTCGAGTAGGAGCAGCGGGGACGACCGATTGACCAAAGCTGGTTGCAGATGTGCTTCTCCATCATTGTCTTCAGTTCTTCACAGTACACATCTGCAGTAATGCTCATGCTGTTTGGTAAAAAAACTTTTCGTTCAGGATCTAACCAACTCGCTGAGCGCTTTCGATTCGAACAGAATCCACTTTTCGTCCCACGTAACAATTCGGTTCAATATTCTTTTATTTCTGTGCCTGTTGTGCATCGAGAGGCAGGTCTCAACGCGTACGTTGTGTTGGCGATCGTTAAGTTCGTGGGGCACCCATCTATTAAGCTTTTTTACCTTACCAATATTGTTTTGATGTTAACATTAAAAGATGCTGCTACCTCGCCTGTAGATTGAATATCATCAGCTTCTACAAACGCCTTTAATTCATAATTGTTGACCAAAGTGTCCGAATGACCACGAGGTTCATTTTTCAAATCAAAATTTCCAGAACGGAACCGGGCAAACCAATGCCGGATTGTGCGTTCGTTTATAAAGTAATCTCCGTAAACGTTGTTGATGTTACGTGCCGTTTGTGCCGCGTTGATGCCACGACGGAATTCATATTACATAATTACACTAATTTTTAAAGTATTCATTATAACGAAAAAATATTCAAACATAATGAAAAAATAAAGTTAATCAATAAACAAAAGACTGAAATTGAACTTTGTAAAAAGAATGTCATGTTTTTAAAACAAAATTAATTTGAATTTAGAGTTCACAGCCAATCAAAACTTATTTTTGGTTTGAAATGGATAATACTAAAGGTAAACTACTTCATAGGTAAAGACCGAATATAAACTTTATAAAAAGTAAACTCTGTGGTTTTATTAATCTGTGTAATAAATATTTATTTTGTCGGTCCCAGCGAGGTGTCTGACAATCGTGAGGTTGTTATAATAAATGTTAAATATTATTAATTTTAAGCTGTTATAATTAAGGACTAAATAAAAATATATTAAACATTGTGCATTACTTAATTCTTGAGAAGATATCAAAATGTAATTGACGTGATAATCTTAACATCTCCATAAGTAATGCATGCTAAATATTGTACATTTTACTTTTTCTCTTTGATAATTTTAATTATTTTTGACTAAATAGTTATTTTTTTTGCGGGCTTATCTACTTAAATACTTTTTACACAATAATATATACTACATCTACAAGGTTATATAGATATTATTTTTATCCTATACCTCAGTTTACATTTTAAAAATTATGAGAAATAATATATCTTCTGTTGTAATACAAGGTATATTTTAAAATAGAGTTTTTTTACAGAATAGGTTGGAAACGAGCACGCAGCTCACCTGATAGTTGGTAAGTGACTACCGCCACACATGGACATCAACTACAAGTCATCAAGCAACACCATAGGGTTCGCATATACGCTGATGGCCCTTAAAAGTTGACACATATCACCTTTGTTAAAGGTGATGTGTCAGCAAATTAAATTCGAATAATAACATTAAATCATAGATATAATTTGAAATAAAAAAATATCAGCATAGTCTAGTATAAATATCTTTATACGAGAGATTAAAACTGGAAACCCAATAATTATTTAGAAGGAATTCCATGTCAGCAATAAAAATACTTCTCGTGGAAAACAGATATAGGTGTTTGTAGATAGCGGGAATTTTTGTGATTTTCTTACCATGGGCTGGCCATATAACTCGTAGAACCAATAATCGATGGCAACAACTTTTCAGTGGCAACCTCTTATTAACCCTCGCTGCCATACTCATACTTGATTTCTTATGGAAGACAGATATAGGTGTCTGTAGATAGCGGGATATTTATGATTTACTTACCATGGGCTGGCCATATATGTAGCTCGCAGGACCAATAATTGATGAGGAAGAAAGGTTTTTCAGTGGCATCCTCGTATCTATGTGTAGGGCGGTCCCCCAATAGATGGAGTGACGACCTATGCAAAAGTGTGCAAAATTTCGATCTATGCAGATGGCTCCGGTTCGTGCTTTGTGGCAATCTATGTTGAGCCATGAACTATTGATGGTCTGTGATCTCTGTTTTCTGATACCTGGTAGGTATTTCATATTTCATTAGTAAAATAATTCACAAAATATTGGACAACACCTAGATATATAATTTTATTTTTAATCAGTATTGTCCCTAAGACTTCTCTTACACGACCACTACTGAACTTCTTATGATGAACATTACTTTTTCTTTACTGCCTCTAGAATTTGTGATGTCATTGATTTTTTCATCGATGAGTGCCAGAAAAATTTGTGCCTGAGGTCGAGATTTTGTTAAACAAGTAAAAAGTAAAGTAGTGTAAAAAGTCTTAGATTGGTAACGTCAAAATATAGTCCAATTTAACACCACGAAGACACAAGTTTGCGCGTTTACCGCTAAAATGAAATCAGTTTATCACATCTCCTAATTTTGAAAACACTCCTCTTGGTACTTCAGCTAGTATCGTATCCATGGGGTTGACATATTGAGACACGTGCAGTTCCGCGGCCACATGTAGAGTATAGGCAAATTGGCCTCTAAACAAAATCGTTAGCTTAATAAAGCAAGTATTATTTGTAATCTCTGGACCGGGGCACGCCAGTACCAGCTCCTTCTATTTGACCGCATCCAGACAGCGGCTCGAATTGTTGAAGCCCAGTTACTAACCGATTGGCTTGTTTCACTGACATTGCGAAGCCATGACCATTGGGAGTGTTCTGAGGAGTTGTTCGAATTAATTCCAGCCGCTGAGTTTAAACATCGTACATCATGACAGAATTCAAAATTTCATCCTTATCATCTCGATGGTTGGCAATCCTTTCCCATCGCTTTACGCGAAATTTTCTGCCACCCACAACTACTGTGTGAAAGCAGCTGGCGCCAAGATCTTCAAGAAAAGAGCCTACATTTAGGTTATAAGTTTAGTTTTAGTCAATTGACTGTACCTACTCTAATGTGAGCAGTAAAGTGTTTATTTATCTATCTATCTATCTTTCTTAAAGGCTGGTAGCGCGTCAGCGACTCCTCTGGTATTGCGGATGTCCATGGGCAGCGGTAATCATTGACCATCAGGTAAGCTGCTACGTATTGTATCAAAAAAAAATCCACCAGTCCATTTTGGATTTTGTTCGTTACGAATTTACATGTTGTGCACTTTTACGGACTATCTATATAGCTTGTGTCCATGTATAGCATGACTACCACTCTTTAGTGCAATTATATACAATTAAAATTTTCTTTGAATTCTTATCAGAATAAACATTGTATGTTACACCTATCCGGCTCGTCATGGCTTGTTCATTTTTTCGTTATCAACGATGTCACGTGTAGCTGCATGAGCAACTGTAATAATTAGCAATTAATTAAAATGCAGTAGCATTTACGCCATCCATTTTTCATGACTCCGTACGGGCTTGGAAGAAATAGCAGTTAATTGAAATGTGGTACGTAAGTATCTTGTGTTTCTTTTTAAATTTATGGATACAGTCGACATAAATACATTGTAAATGTATTATTAACCTTTGAATGTGAACAGGTAATAAAAGAACCGAGGTAATACATACGTCCACATATTTTTTGTTTTAAGTACCCTTTTGAGAATATTTTATAAATTTATATGCTATTACGTGTCAATTAATTCGAAAAATTGTTAAGTAATGCGTGTCGTTTCGACTCGACATAAACATGGCTGCATGCTTTTGTGTTTTTCTTGTAAATAATTTATTGGCATATGCAAAATGGTTTCTTGAATATGAACACTCATAATATATCATAATGAATATTCGTTCACTATTTTCAAGTTATTATATGGTATTCTTAATCTTATTTCTTCTTCCACGAAATTTGTTTTATTTATATTCGTATATTTGGGTATTTTGATATATATTGGATCTGCGACGTCGTTTTCCATTGCTGGCCGTATGAGGAAGCTCAAAGACACTCAGCGAGCTATGGAGCGTGCTATGTTTGGTGTTTCTCTGCGTGATCGAGGAATAAACGTGGATATCCGCAGATCCGAGACATAGCTCAAGGGATCAGTAAGTTGAAGTAGCATTTGACCGGCCATGTAGCTCGTAGAACCGATAACCGATGAGCAAGAAAGGTTCTTGAGTGGCAACATTGTTTTAACATAGGATGACCCCCGCTAGATGGGATGACGAGATATGCAAGTCTGTGCGGAAAGTCGATGTGTGCACGTGGCTCAGGGCTATATTTCTTGGAAGCTTATCGGGGACGCCTATATTCAGCAGTGGACTAGTGATGGGCTGAAATTGTGATGAGAATGATGATTAGATAATAACTGATTAAAATAAATAAATAAAATATTTTGTGATTTAACTTACAATTAACGGAAATGAATTACTCATTTCCGCTAATTGTAACTTAAATGAAGTAAGTGAGGTCCATAAAGAAAACGAAACTTATGTAAGTCTCCTTTCACGATAAGCACGATTCAAAGACTGATAGTTATCCTAAAGAAAAAAGCAGTGCGCTTTGTCAAACTCAGGAGGACTCCGAGGGACGGATCACATAAATATCGCCAAATTTAGGGTCAGCACAGACGAACGGAGATGCGGCGTAGCGATTTATTTAGTTATAATTGACAATTCTACTTAATCAAGCATAAGATTTGCAAGGTATAGCGAAATAAAACTATAATACTTTGAGCCTCCCAGTGTGCCTTTGTTTCGCATTACCAATTGTACTCATATACCGTATATCGTGTTTACCAGTAAAGCCACTCTAATTTATAACCAGAAACTAGATGCAACATGAATGGGTCGGCCCGACTGAGGAAATCCACACATTATATAATATATAATGTTTCGTATGTTGAACGTCGGTCGTTTAGACGTTTCGCCGCCACCTCGCTGGGCTGTGCTGACCCTTAGTATTATGTTTCAATTTATGTCGTTTCCCGCAAGTGCTTAAAATTATAATTAAATTTGTTATCTTATGAAATTATGTCCTCCTGGTCCGGCCAAGCTCCAAATGTTCTTCTACGGCTGGGGCCAACCTAGGACCGCAATGCTACAGGCAAGTTTTCTAGCCACTGCGCCATCCTTCAAAGTAGAAAAAGTAATTTGGTAAAGGGTATAATTAAATATGTAAAAGTATAAGAATTAAAGCTGATGAGTCAACTTTATGTCAGTGGCAACGAAAAACGTATCCGAGAAATAGATAAAACGAAATATATATTAAAAAAAAAAATAGTCTAAAATATTAGGTAGGTCTTTGTCTAATGCCATATTTAATTGAAAAGTCATCTTTACTGCACCATGATTTTTTTGCTATATCCCCTCGTAAACTTTACAACGTGTAATAAAAACCAGAAAGTGGATATGGAAACTCGACTAATATCGATTTATTAATCGGTTACGGTACTCGATTATCCATATCATTATCAGAGACGGCGACTATTTGCATTTAATGCGCCGTAAACATTTACGATCGTGTCGTTCGAAGGTGGAATCGATTCTCGAATTGATATTTTATCGATGCCTGTCGTTGTATAGACGACCATTCACTAAATACGTTTGCAACTAATTTTATTTGTAATTTATTGTAATGGATTCGTGAAATCGGATAATTTGGATTCGTTATGTTTTCGGTTAGCAGATTAAACGTCTATGGTCACTTACTTGGAATTATTTAGATCTAGAGGTTTTAAAAATAATTTAACACGTGTTTAAACATTTAATAAAAAACGTTAGACATTTTGACGGAAAAAGAGCAAAGACCATATTTTATTTTTCCTTTAAACTAAAATAATGTAAATCAGTTTCTAATTAACTTTTAACGACATTAAGTGTTAATGTTTTACATTTTATATATAAATCTATTAATAATATATTTAGGTACTAAAAATTGTTTTATTATGCTATTAAAGAATTTTTTTTTAAATTATTTCCGAGAAGAAAATGCAAAATTTTGTCTTCGTACTCAATCAAAGTGGCAGAAGAATTAAAACGTACTAACTTAGACCTATCGGGATTCTAAATTCGTACGTATTGTACGCAAATATTGTTTAAAAAAGAAGTAACTAACTTCGCGCTAACTTTGTCCTCGAAATAATACCAAACAGATCACAAGGTAGGTAGGTATCATATCAAATGAAAAAAGAAAAATGAATTGGGTACAAATTATTACCAGTATTTTTTGTAGATCTGGAATAGTTAAATAAACATTTTTTTTTTCAATTTACCTATAAGTAACAAACGAACCTAATCCGCATAATGGTAATTTTAATCCATAAACCTCTAATTTATCCTAGATGAGGAATAACACTTCGTCACCCATGAAGATTAATGTTGAATGACTCGTTGCCAGTGTTGCAAATGTTTGTCAAAATCTCCTCACATAGCGACATTATATTCCATTTTATGCTCGAATTGAGTTTGAAAATTTACGAGCATGCTTGTATGAACGTTTCTCTCTGCTATTAGTTATAGTAATTTCTACATTATTATAAATATGACTGGTAATCTCCTTACACGTTGCAAGTAAAACTGTCTTGGTGTCAGCTTTTCTCATTATACATGAACGAAGTCATACTAAAAGAAAACTAATAATAATAGTAATATAAAATATAATTTATATAAAAACATTCATGTTTCTCCTACACATAGACACTACGGAGTTTTCTACGAATTGAATAGGAACGTAAGCCTCCCTTAGACATGAAGCTTTAGATCAGAGGTTCCCAGACTTTTTTTTCTCGTAGACCGACTTTCAAAGTTTGGCTGGTTCCGGTGGACCCCCTGCAGCTACATTTCTACCATATTCCCAAAACTCGACAAAAAATGAGGAATATGCAAGTTTTTACAAGTAACAGTCGCTGAGCTTCTTAAAATATTATCTGCCTACATTGATAGGTGGAAGTCAAGACAACATTTTAGTTCTTCACTATCGAAAGCAAATAAACTTTCGTGGACCCCTGCTAACGAATTGTGAACCCCTTTTTTTGACACGCCAACGTAGACCAGATCTGGACCCAGGACCACTTTGGAAACTAAGGCTTTTGATGCATCAACAATCCGTGCAAGATTAATCTGACTTATATAATACTTCTGATCCCAATTCTGAAAAAAAAATGCAAATGAAAACATCACATATTAAACTCTTCTTCGTAAGCCTTTAAGCAATCCGTTGTTGGTCTGTTAGGACTCGGCATTCACTCAGTCAAGATTATTGTCTGCGTCACAATATCTGTCACGAGGCTAACCGCAATAGAACTAAAGTGACTGATGTAGTTCAAAGATCTGTGAGTTGTAGTGGCAAAGGGTCGTTCACATAAATCGTAGAGATAATAGTCGATGGGAAATAAAAACTCTCGACAGGGTCTGCTGTATTGGTAGATGTAGTGTAGCGCTAGATGGTGTGAGAACCTATGTAAATTTGCGTGATGTTTTAGATAAAGTTGTTCTATATTACGCTTCGGGGCAATATATGAGTAATTTACTAATAATTAATAATTTATTCAGCAGTGGACTTACTTATAACGGGCTCAGTTGATAATAATTATATTCGAGATGGATAATATGCTGTATGTTGTAACAAGAATATTCTACTTGGCATAGTGGTTTCCACAGCGTGAAATAGATTTGTAATGGATTTCTCACCTAAGAACATGTTCAATAATTCAAAAATTACTAAAGGCTATATATACTTACTATAAACGAAAATATATTTTTTAATATATTATAGAACTAGTATAATTTATTCTCTTAGTTTCGTCATTCATAAAAATTTTGCAATAATTACCACATCTTGAGTTAAGTTATCGTAATGAACCCAATATATCTTATCTTAATTACAAAAGTAAACTAACTAATTCTGATCTTTTTCATCTACGTTCACTCTGAATTGAAATGAATCGAATGAAAAAAACAATCTTAAGAACTTATGTATATAGATATGATGAGATGAACACAGTTAATATGTCAAACTGAAGTCGTAGAGAGACTATATATACAGACTCTGTAGAGAGTAGGTCTAGCTGTGGGCTGCTGGCTGGGAACCCTCTAGTTCCAATCTACACAGTACTTTAAATTGGAATATCCAAAAGATATCTATAATAAAACTGCAAGCAATGCGATCTCTTGCTCATCAAAGCGTCGCGCATGTTGTTTTGAATATTAATCCCCGCGCGTCCGCCTCGCGAGCGGTGACAGATGGGTTAGCGCGACGCTACCATCCGTCACTGTGCTTTACTGGGTAAGTGGGCTTTTGGAGGGGGGCCGGGGGAGACGGGGAAGGTAAATGGATGCAATTAATAAACTGAGAATGTCAAATGAGTGACATTTTTAATATACAGTTTGAAATGTAGACTCAAAAGCGGTGGTAAGTAAAAAAATCCACTGAAGTCTTTTATTGGCTGATTTTTTCTCAATATAATTTGAATAAAACTAAAGATGACTATTGCTCGGTATGATTGCTACTTACAAGAAAAATGTATTGTATAATGCATTATGATTCATTATCGGGGATGAATGTGAGTGGCTTGTACTACAGGAACACTTAGTCTTGTGAAATATGAAATCGCACCATCCAATTACATGAAAAATAGTAAAAATTCCAAAATCATCAGCTCGATATCAACTTAATAATAATAAGCCATTTAAACGGTTAGACAAATTACAACACAATACAAATAAACACACAAACAAATAAAATTATATCAATAATAATAACAAAGTAAACAAAAAAATTATAATAATAACGAGAAAGAAAAAGTAATAAGAATTACAAATGCTCAAAAGGTCCACGGTCCACTTAAAGGGACCAAGGCTATGTGTTGCAACGCCGAACCGACAGGGTTAACTGCTCAGCATGATACCGATTACCCAGGGAGGGTAATCAGCGCTGGTATTCTGCAGAAACCCAGAAAAATCACACGAACGACCGTCAGCGGCAGATAAATAGAAAAATAAACGAAAATAAAACAATAAAAGGAAAAAAAATAAAAAAAAATAACGAAAAATGCTTGAATATAAAAATACTTATCGAAATTAATAAAACGGGAAATCAGAATAACGGTATATTACGCTCGACGGAGTCAACCAAAATGTTCACAAGAGGATTATACATACAAATATTATCCTCACTCATTCTTTTGTACCTCCATCAGAAATACCTTAAAATAATGATGTATATCTAAGAGATGTAAGACTAAATAATATGCAATGAAATATTATTGTATATATAATGTTATTCTAATAATAATGATTTTATAGTTTTAAAAATAATAATTAAATGCTATATGTTACCGATTCTTGCCATACGCTATTTACGAGACTACATTCTTCAGTGCGGTTTTTGTTGTTATAATGTATAAGCTGATATTCTATATATTCAGGTCTTCTGGGATCGAGCTAGCATTATTTCTACCCATTGTTGTAGCCTTTGTTGCCTACGAGTACGGCCCACAAATCAGCCCAATCAACATTGTGTTCCTTTCATTGACTAAGTAATTCGGTCCCTTAAAAATACTTGTAACAAATGACAGAATTCTCTATCAATATTTCCTCAATTTTCTTTTAGTTAAAAAAAATATATAATAAAAAAATTCTGCACCATTTTCGTCTCCGTCCATCAATATAACATGTAATGAATGAACTTTGGCTGTATTTCGTTCATGTAATGTAACGAAAATATTCCAAATAATAAAGGTTACTCTCGTTTCATATTTAATCATTTTTTTTCTCATTTTTTTTGTACCAGTATTAAACAAAAGTATCGCACATAAGTAAAGCAATAATGTAAGCACTTCATCCAAAGGTTTCTATACAAAATCGAGTGGGCAATATAACAATCGCCTCAGGTGTCAGTTTTTAATAAAGGCCCAATCAACCGGCCGCCGGATACGACGCCATGCGACTCTTCCGCACCGGAAATGGAGCTTGTGTTTGAGGCTGGCTCGTCGTACTATAGGGTTGCTATAAAATTACGAACCCGTTGCAGAAGGGTATTTATTATATCTCTGATATTTTTTATTGAAAATTTTAGCCTGTAGAAAATTACCTTGTTGTTATTTTAAAAAAATCCTTGGTAACCAATCAATACTTTTGTTAAGCGACCGATTGAGTAACCGATATAGCTCAAAGGATCAGTGAGCTAAAGTTGCTAGCCCTATGGCCTATGACCGTAGAACCGATAGCCGATAACCGATGGACGAGAAAAGTGCTGGAGACGCAACCTCGTATTAGCCCTCGCTGTGTAGGAAAACCCCTCATTACATGGAGTGACAACCGATGCAAGTCTGCGGTAAGATGGAGCGATGGATCTAGATGGCTGGGGCTCATGCTTTGTGGATGTTTGTGGGAGAGGCTTATCTTCATCAGTTGACTACTGATGGGCAGAGATGATGATAATTAATAGTTTTTTTTATTACATTGATAGCAACAAAGGAGCACACAGTTCACCTGATGGCAAGTGATTCCTGCGGCCCATGACGTCTACATTCATCCTTGACTTGGAATCATAATGCAGATGCGTTGTTACCCTTGAGGATTGAGATGAAATGCCTCATCACCAGTAATAAAGTTCTCCGGATTCCTGCAAGCACCAGACAAAACACAGCAGCATTATGCTGCTATTTTACACTGGTATTTTGTGAGGGTTTGGTCCTAACCCGGTCGAGCTGACCCATTCTTTCTGCTTAGAAACTAACTGCAGTGTAGCTCTACCACTGTAAATATGTTGATTGGTGTAGTAGAAATTTTAAAATACACTTGTTATATACTTAATGTAGATCAAGTATATAACTTTCGCCTTTATTTCTTCTAAGAATGTTGGTGTCATCGTCAAATAAAGTGTATGCCATTCATTGCGTGTGACCTTCTTGTTCTCTTTCCGTATAGAACTAAAATTAGCATTCATATTTCGAGATAAAATCTTACCTTTATAATATGGACGACGATAACGAGCTATATATAGAACATTATTACATCGTAAATATTCATGAACTAACATTATTGGATAAAGTAATTGGAAGAAAAAAAATCGCTTTTTGATGTCGTGTTATATTTAATATTTATAAAATGTCGTCAGGATTCTGAATCCAATTTTGAACGGATTCCATTTTTATATGATTAGCTAGGTGTAATATTTAAAAAGTCTCAAATATAAAATAAAATAGTAGTTTAAATCATCGTCCAAAGAAAAAAAAAGTTGATGCATAAAACATTGAATAAAACGGCATTTGTGTTTTATATATCTTTGTTCTCCAAGTTTTTCTAATTATCACATAACGTTTATAACTTTTTATATAAATGTTGAACGTTAAAAAAAAATGGTTGAATATTTCTTAGAATATTCTTAGATTTCAAAAAAAAACAACAAAGAAAGAAGAGAAATGGAATGAAACGGTCGTTGTCGCTACGTCTCTTAGCATCCCTAGCATTTTCACAGCCGCCGCAAGCGGTGAGGAAGTCTGCAAACGAATTTTGCTTTTTTCTCCTTTTTCCGTTGCAATAAACGTGGGGTGAATTGTTCCCCAGTAAAATTTGCGTGCATTTTGTCACCGAAGGGTGCTTTGATGAGGTTTTTCGGTAAGGTTTTTGAAATGCAATGTTTTGGTAGGGCGGCTTTGAGTGCGGCTTGATTGAAAATTGCACGTTGATTGAATATACGTTCATATTATAATATAATATAAAATCAAAAATGTTTGTTTTTTAAGTATTAAAATTTTCTTTTAAAATACGTCTTATAAATATGATTATACGATTAATATTGAGTAAGCTAGTTATTATTGAGTTTATATATTATTACTTACTAATAAGAATACATAACCCCAGAATGGAGGCCTACGTCCAACATTGGGAGTTATATTTATACTTATAATAAACATTTTATCTGTTTATCTGTGCATTTGTGCAATTTGCACGTGTTCTTCAGTAATGTATTGAGATTAGCTTAAAGTATAGCTGATATATTAAATTTTATATTTATATTGCTATTATTTTTTGATTGTTTCATTTAAATCGACACATAAAAAATATTTGTTTGTTTAAAGGGCGGCCCGCGCGTTTTGTGTTTTGTATACAACACAAATCGGAAGGAACATCTAGTAATAAATACACTTGTTTTTTGTTGTTATTATTTTTTTAAGTCACAAGAGATTTATTTTTGTTTTTTTAGTTAACGTGGATTAACTGTAATTAACTTAGCTGATTAACGATAGACTAACATGCAGAAAAGGTAATACATGTTATGGAATCCCATACGGAATAGAATTCAAACTTTTCACACGATACGAAGATGAAATAATAATTCACTCATATTTTTATGACTGTATTTTAATGCCGAGTAAATAAGTACAATATATTAAAATCAACATTGCACAATTTATTATTTTAACAGGCTATAAAAATATGAAACAAAGTTAGAATTTCGCCAACCAAGTCATAAAAAATAAAAGTATTTACTGTAACTTTCGTAGTTGGCTTGTTTTTCTTATAAACCAATAACCGCAAATCGAAACTCTCCAGTTTGTTACGTGTCGGGTCGTAAAAGCGTATTTTATTTGTGATGGCTATTGTAATAGCACTCCGGCGACCAGTTACGAGTATTGTTTTTACTGGGGCGCTAGGATTGATCGGGATGTTTCAAATTACGGGTGATAAGAAATCACGATAAAACACACACACGTATGGAGCCCCCGAGCAAACTATGAAGGTATATTTACACAGTTGAAGCCATTGATTTAAACCTAATGTTACCAATTAGATTTATAAACAAACTTTGCGCTTATTTAACTCAAAATTGAACTCACAATCAAAGTCGAAATTAAAATTTAGTGGAAATTAAATTAAAAGTCATCGGACAAAATTAAACTGATGTTAAAATTTTATATAAATAAAGATTTAAACTAAAGTCACCGACTTAATACAATAAAATAAAAGAAGAAAATAAAATTAATTAAAAACGGCATATTCTTGTACTATTTGTTCTTAATTCTTCCGTATGTCATTTAATTCATTTAATTAGCAGCCGCAGTTAGGACTACCCGAAAAGGTGAAAAAAAAAACGGGATTTTACTTCACAAGGTAAGTGTCTTCAATTATGTACAAATAACTTATAAAATTGATTAAAGGTGAAAAATGTAATGACATAAATAGATAGTCTAAAGAAGTCAATCCGCACTGGTAATGGCGGATTTCATGTCTTCGAAATACATTTTTCTTTTATAATTTTTATTATTTAATTTTGGATATTTTTGCTAACTTATATATAGTGTTTTCAGCATATGTAACCAACACGTTAAGATTATTTGGATACTTTGAAAAACGAAAATCTAAAACATTAATATAAATTTTGTAAATAACTTCTCAATTCGATGAGATCGAATTTAGACACCCATTCACGTTTATGACACCTTCCTGTACATACATCAACGTGTAGAAGCACCAAAGTTTAAACGAATTTGAAGTCTTTATGCGACCCTTGTGGTCAATATCTTACGTTTTTATTTTTCTTTCTCTGCATTGTGTTACCGTCCGCTGTGTTGTAATTTCAGATCTTTTATAGTTACCACTGTAACTCTTTGCTGTAATGTTGCAGTCGCTTCTTCTTCTATCATCAGCATGAATGGGTTGGCTTAACCTGGGAAGAACCACGACCTAACATAATACTACTGTCTATGGATGATAATTGATCTGAGGGATCTGAAGGCAAGGAGGCATTTCATCTCAGTCCTGTTGGGGCCGAGGATAGATCAGGTGAACTTTGGGTTTATTTGTCAATCCTGATATTATAAAAAAAGGACGAAAGGTTTTGGCAATTATTTCAAAACTTATTGTTGTTTTAACACTCACTTTAAGGTTATGGTATGTTTATCTTCATTAGTAATTCCAATCAATAACATCCTACAGAGATATTAATAAAATGCATTAAATATTTAATCTTATTGTGTTTGATTAGCGTCTAAAATTCCTTAGCACTGTTCTAGTGGAATTTCCTCAGTGAGCCTCGGCTAAGATCACACACAAACATTGCGCTTAGGCATATTAATAAATTATCAGCTCTGGGCAATGTTTACTCACATATTTTAGTGTACTTACGCTAATCACAGAAGAAACTTGGCGTTAAGTTGTCGACAAATACGACGTGTACTTTGTTTGATTCTCAAATGTACTGCGTAGGGTTGTGCATTTACAAATGGAACAAATTGTTATTAAATATTCATATTATTCATTTAAATTTATGTAATTGTAACGGTTCAAAGATATATATCAAACAGTATATTATATGGTTTCTTTCTGGTACTGTTTCACTAGCAAAGATATGATATATATGTGTGATCTATCTCTTATTTCATGACAGATATTATAAAAACATAAATTTTTTAATATTTTTAGTATAAAATATTACGATATCCACATATTGTTTTAAATAAAGTCACTAAAGAGTCATTCGTCTAAATAGTGCACGCTCTACAGTCCGTGTTTTAACAATGATTAAATAATAAAAGGCCTGCCACTTGTTGTGACGTTATATAAAAATACAGTGATGACATCTCAAGTATTTTTTTATTTGAAAAGATACATCAACAGATTTCAAATGTTGAACAGTTGTATAATAATCTTCTGAAAGATACACCAATGACAGGTGTGTACAAACAGTACCTGCTATTTAGGCACGTATATATACAAGCAAATTAAAACTGAAAAAAAAATCAGTAAAATTAATAGAGTATAATAAACAGATATTAAAATAAAAGCATTCAACTTAAAAGATATTTAATAACCCAAGAAAACTGTACACAAAAACACCCGCAGAATGTATACATACATGAACACAAATCCACACGAGCTAACAGAGTATACATAATTATATTATATTAACGGATAACCTTATTTGTTTAACCCGCCCAATCTTTATTTTCTCTTCCTTTGTTGTATACAAACACTTGGCAAAATTTAAATATTAGATAGTGATTGGGAATCCCTCAACTGACACGACATAACAGAACATCTAAAAGATATGGGAGTGGCTGAAAACTAGCGCTACAGGGGACAGTAATTCCGTGTCAGTAAAAGTCGAGTCACCTCCCTTTTGCCAAAGTGTTATTCTTGTTTATGTAAATTTGTTTTTATAATGTGCCAATAAACTATTTTATTATTAATATTATTATTTTTTTAAGTAGTTTAGTAGAATATTTTTAAGTTTGACCATTTAGATGCGTAATTTTCGGTACTAAAACTGGTTCTTACGGCCAATCCTGACAATTTGGTAGAAAGACTGGTCCATCTCGAAGCATACGTTAAGTAGTAGATATTAGATACAGATATAACAATCTATGAAATTATTTTCATTTCTATCAGCCCTATTGAAATATGTTGTCGTAATTCAAAACTTGACAAAGTATTACATAATCTAAAGACTTTATTTCGCAGATTTCGATTAAGAAAATTGGTTGTATAACTTCTTAGTTGTTTGATTTTAAACGACTTCTCTTTTAGTTGGGCCTTGGTTTTACGAAAGTTGTAGCATTGACTAACAGTTGAAAATAAAGTTTGTTGTAGCAAACATTTTAACTGCGTAACAACGTTTTAATTTGTCAACGAGTTTATTATTTCCTGTTAAGTTACGAGATATAGAATTTCATTTCGATATTCAAATTGATCTGAAAATAAAATATTAATAAGAGTATTCTTATGTAAAAGATGATTTGAATTAATTGTCATATAATTTAGTTTTAAATGTTAAGTGATCATTAAAAATTTTGTTTTTCATATGTCATAGTTTATACGATCTTATATCTGTTATTAATATTAACATATATATTTTGAGTAATAATATATGTCACCACTGCTAAGAAAGAATTCAATTTTCAAATACTAAAGAGTACCAGCTTTGTAACTGCTTCTTTCCTTAAAATGGAAAACCGACTTTGATATCAGAGTTTCAAGTGTAAAGACTGCCTGCTTCGTAGCATGGATATTAAGGTACCTGCATAGAACGACTTCCCGCAATCACAATGCATTGATTAACAATGTGTGAACGTTTGACAAAATCTTAGAAATATCTATTCCAAAGAATCTAAGGCTATATTTTTCTAAATACTGTTATTGGGTATTTCATTTAACACGGAAGCCTCTAATACTTACACAGAAGCTATCAAGCGTCTGTGTAAGTGTTAGAGGTTATTGTCTATAAGACGATTTATGTGAAACTATTTTGTGCCTGTGACTATAAATGTTCATAAATCATTATTATATATTAAAACATATAACATATCTTTTTTGAATGTGTAAACAGAATTAATTTCTTTTATTTGTTGTATTGTGGCACAGAACAAAAAGTATCAAAAAATTGGTAGCTCGCGAAACTTCAAACGTGTGTTTCTACAGAATTACAAAAATGATTAGAGCGGTCCGGCATAAATATTTGTAAAGCTTTATGCGACCGACCGACGGGTACCTTTAGCGTGAACACGTTAAAATGTCAGCCATACTCTGTCGTCTACGAGTGTTCCCAGAAGGGCCGATTGTCAATATCGATATTTCTATTTGTAAACTCGTTCAAATTTAAACTTTTAAACAAACTGTGCACTATCGGTGCGTCACGAAGCGAAAGGAGCACTGTTACAAGTCCCTTTTCGTGTCGGCTCGCTAACTCACGATGGACGCCAAAGGAACCGCTTTAGATAATATGTAGATAGTACAATTTTTAGGGCGTATATAAATTTTTCAATGCTCACTTTTAAGGTAAAGACCGATAAAAGTTTTCTTCTCTTTGCAATAACAAATTACGTCATGATCATTTTAGAATTACTATAAGATTTTGCAATAACGCATAATAAGGCCGACAACGCATTTGCTACACCTCTGGTTTTGCTAATGTTCATGGGCGGCGGTGATCTCTTACCATCAGGTGGGCTGCATGCTCGTTTGCCGCCAATACTATAAAAAATATTTTTAAAAGTATTTCTTTAATCAATTCCAATAAACATTTATAAGACTACCCTAAAGTACAGTATTATATATATGAGGTAGTTGGCTGATGATGAGATGAAGATAAAGATTCTTTTAGATAACGATAAAGTAGCACATTTGATAACTTCTGATAAGTGTAATAACTACAGATGATTATTTTCCACAAATTATATTATCTGAGACGACAAAATTAAATAGAAAGCCTAACTCCACGCTGCAAGTAAATTGGATCGACATATATTTTGATCCCTACGATTCGTACCTCTTTAAATTACAACGAAACGTCGACGACAACGAAAGTCTTTGTTGAAATATTTTCAAATAGAATTTTAGTCTTAACATACAATTTTGCATTATTTTCTATGGTTGTCTTATTATCATAATAGGTGTTAACGATAAATGTTATAAAAATATAACAGCGTCCGATAGATGATTTTTAATGATAACGTATTGTATATGCCAGATGGCATGAGCATGTACTAAATTTGTGTGTCAAGGATGTCCAAGCAGTTTAGGGATCCAAAATATCTTAGATTGCACCGTCAATTCTCCTACCAAGTTGACCATTGTGAAAACCTGTACTAATTTAGAGTTCAATATACAACTAAAATGCAATGCAATACACCATGTTGAAGCAATCTGCTTTAAAATATTAACCCCAATTTATTGTGATCTCATTATACAAAATACGAGTATATACATATTTGGAGATACATGCAATAATATCATGTTGACTTTCTGATTTTCGGTTACATAAATATTTTTCACCAATATTTTTAATTTATTCCATTAAAATCTTTCGTTGCCCTGTCATTTTTTTTTACGTTCCTTCATAGAATAGAAAAAAAAAATCTATTCTTTGAGAGTTATTTAATTAGCATTACGTATTTTCTTTTTCAAATATGGGACAAATTGTATTTGTCTGCAGAGTATATGTATATATAATCTGAATCACATCCAATAATACATCAATAATACCACATTTATACGTATTTATGTATTCTTTGCAAATATATACAACAATAAATTTCCATAAAGTATTTGTTGATACGTATATATTATTTCTAAATATACATAAAGTCAAAATTGGATGTTTAAATAAAAATCCGACTTAGTCGTTACAGTCTCGTCGTTGCTAAAAGTCACATAAAAAAGAACAGCATTCGTCGTCCTTGGATTATCCCCATCGTTACAGTGCACGTTAATGCTGCCGCCTCTAATTGCGACTCAGTTCTATGTTGAAGGGTTCGCGTTGTTAAGACCCGTTTCTAGCGGGGAAAATGGAGAATTAGTAGTTCTTTTTGACCCAGATTCTATGAGAGAGCAAACGGCGTGCATTGAAACAACTGCGAGCGCTAAGAGCTGAAAGCCATTAGGGCGGGGAAATGGTTTCGTTTGTTGTAATAAGAAGATAATGTTTCAAAGATACAGTAAGGTGCATAGTCTGTTTAATAGTGAAAGTAAAATACTATATATCATAAATAAAATTTTTGCATTTCTGATTCTGTATACTTGAGTAAACGGAATGTTTTAATTTTTATTTATACTAAGATATACGGATGCGATATGAATACTAGAATGATAAATAATATAGCACTTTATTCTCAATTGAAATTATAGCATTATAGCATGCATTAAGTAAGAAATAAACCTTGAAAGTGAATAAATTGTGAGTCAAGGGTAATTCTTAATTTAAAAATTAAAAGATTCCCTAACATGGCTATTTAAGGAAATAATTTGATTTATTGTAAAGCATCATTTATTTGAGTTTTAGACAACACTATTTATCTCAACACACTTTTCATGGCCTTAGTAACAGTAACCATAACCCATAATTTTGAATATTACAAGTACTCAATAAACAATGTAGGTTGTTAAATTAGCCGTACATTTAGCGACCAAAGCCAGTGCTAAGCCTTTTGTTACTATGTTTGATGGCGTATTTGCTCATCAATTAGCATGCTTGTTGTGAGCAATACCGGGAAATATATTTGGGACGTAGGTGAAAACACGCGAAGGTAAATATTATTACTTCTATGTACGAATTTATCATTGATTGCATTACGGACGCGGTGCGAGGGGCGAGGTAGAGGTAACCAATAATTAAATATTAAAAAGATAACCTTTCATAACAAAAATTAGGGACGGTTGCTATTAAAACATTTGATATCTATTGTTAATTAAGTAATAAATAAGACTTTTGTAATTATGTGTTGAAAAAATTGTTTTAGAAATGATACTTTGCTTATTAAATGAGTGCTTTCTTTGACCGTTAAAACTAAACAATGATAAAAATGTTGAATTAATTGCTGTCACTTTATATACGTTCTTTTTATTCATGAATGAAGAAACTTAAAATTTAGTTGGTGATCTAAATGTCACTTAAATCCCGCCATAAAGATATATTTCATGACATACCATTCTATCAATCTTGACCCAAAAACATTAATTTCAATAAGTTTTTTTTTTCACAATTCCAAACCACTGCATATAAATTATGTAATTTATTGCTGAAGTAATCTAATTACAGATAACAAGATCTTTAGCAAACAGATATACGAATATAAAACTTTATATTGCTTTTAAATTAATTCAACGATTATATCGTGTTTTTGGTAAATAATGGAACGACATATTAATAGTGTTAAACGATATCGCGGTTAGAAAAATTGGATCTTATCAACGAAATGTAAATCCAACTAAAGCAAAACTTTTTTCTTTATTTTTTTATTTTGCTTAGCCGGGTTATGCCAGTTATCTTAATTATTATTATTGTTTAATACGTGTTCTAATAATATAATTAATAAATACTTTTAACAGTGGTCGAGCTACACTGCAGTATGTTTCTTGCTGCAGAATGAATAGGTCAGCTCGACCGAGGTAGCACCACACTCTCACCGAATACCAGCGTAAAATAGCCGCATAATGCTGTTGATGCCTCGATTACTAGTGACGAGGCATTCCATCTCATTCCTTTATGGTAACAACGCATCTGATTCCTTGTCAAGGATGAATGTAGATGCCATGGGCCTCCTTGTCATCAGGTAAACTGTGCAACGAGCACTCTGAACGTAAAAAAATATACTTGGATCAGTATTAGTGGTGTTTAAATTTTATTGAAATAAAGAAGATTATTTTTGTTGTTTTTGATTACAAGAAGTATGAGAGTTGTTGATATATATCTCGGTTGTTGAATTTCGTGTTACATTCAAGTTTTAATTTATTTCGAATAGTTTTTATTTCTATGGTTATAAAAAAATTGTATATATTAAAATATTTTTATAACGATTTCTCATATATACGCGAACACTTGAAATCAAACTTAAAGGGATTTATTGCGTTCATTTAAATATTTTTATTCGAGAACTTAAAATTTTATATTTCGAGAACTTTACCGCAATCGTGGTTACGGGGGATAATATATTTGACTTCCACATATCATAGTTAATGCGAACTACTGTTACAGTTACAGTTCCTAAATTATTAATTTTAGTCCGATCTACGCACAAGGATCACGGTCTCGCAGTGGTGTCTCCTTTGGAATTTAATTTTATTAATCACAGTCTATAATGATCGAATTCTCTTATTGATCAACGCAATTTCTATCTTTTAAACGACGTCAAGTTAATATTAAGAATATGCTTTAACAGATTTAATACTACGTAGCTAATTAGCTGAGTGCTGCTTGCTGTGTTTTTTCTGATGTTGTATACCGGAAGCGTTATCACCGGTGACAAGGCCTTTTTTCCATTTAGTCAACATAAAAGACAAAGTATTTACATTGACTCGAACAATATTATTAACAAATGAGAATATGACTTCATCCATGCCCACTTGCATTATTGAGCGTATAAAATACAAACACAAAATAATTTAATTTTAAAATAAAAAAAAAATTATAGTAAGAAACAAACATAATGTAAACGCTGTAACAGTATAGCTAGGAGGAATATACATTCCATACGTTTATCTAGTTATGTAGGTAGGTCGCGTAATATGGTTTCTTCTCGAGAATGAATATGGGTCAAGTGCAGGAAAAATCACTTACTATCAGATAAGCTGCTCGACTGTCACTTCCTAAGAGACTTAAAGTTGACCAAACGGTAATGAGCCAGACGTCGGATTAGTGATCTAGCAATCCTATGTACTACTACTGACTGACTAACTGACTATTAAGTATTTATTTAGTTTCTCAGTAACAGAGAAATTGCTTTCTACATTTAAGTTATTTTAACAAACTAAAAGTGATAAACGAACAACGATGATTGTGGCACGTCGACACGAATCACAACACAATAAAATTAAATGCGGTATTTCTTATTGGAGACGGAGATTGGAAGACTACCAGTAACTACGGTCTCCAGAACCCTACATGTTGATATTCTGTCTGGGCAATGTTCTTCCCTGGTCGCTCTGCTTTATTTACGCTGCAGCAACAAACATGATTAAAAGAAGAAAATAGATGCCTTTTGTTTTCTCTGTCTGCCTCAATTGAGATAAAAGCGTAGCAGATTTTTTATTTCTTGAATAAAAAATCTGCTACGCTAAAAAGGGAAATACAATAAAAGAGTATAAAGAATAAGGAAGATACGAAATTATTTATGTACGTTTTCCTCCGAAATATAAAATACGAAATTATTATGCATGATTTTCGTGAGTGGATTGTTTACGCGACCAATATGAACGAGCTGTTATGAAAACTTGCCAAATCAATTATCATTATTAGCCGACAAGTAACGCTCGTGCGTATGTTGTTTGAAGTGTTCATACCAACAATAGTTATTTCAATTTGGCCACATTAACAAGTGCATGTTATGTTTGTGATAACTATACGTCGATAATGGGCTTTTGAAATTTGAATTTCACTCCGGACCACACTTGGAATTGTCGGCTTTGATTAGGTGTTAATTCAATTTTGTACGCAATGTTACCAAGAAGGTGTGGGTTGAGAGTAGTTGGAGATACTTTTTGCTCATTTGCATATATTTGTAACATTATTAAGGTTTTCATATTTACTTCTTAAGTTCTTTTGTTTATTCACAGTTAAAGTTATATTTTATTTTCAAGATTTAATTATTAAGATATTTGTTATCTTTGACTAAAATAAATTAATTTGAATAACTCATACATAATTATTTAATTTAAAAACTTTACAGTTGCTTATACATTGTTTATTATCTTCATACGCTTCTTTCGGTGTATTGTGCAATAGTAAACTAATTTTTCTAATCTCTTCAGATAAAATTGGAGGGCGGGGAAAGCACTCGATGTGTCTGTGCATCGGAGTCGAGATAAAGGAGGTTAAAGCTTATTACATTATATCTATATAAATATAACATGACAAGTCCTTGTAAAATCGTTATTAGTTAGTCAAAATCTACTGACCGTATAAACTTTTGGTCTGATTTAAATAAAAAAGGCAGCACAATCTAAGTCCGTCCTCGTAATCCTCATTTCAGTAGACAGTACCACACGAGACGCTTGTCCTCGCATTTTTTAACTGCCACTGGACTCGATTAATCTTCCTTATCTGTCCCATCGGCAGCCGCCACTTGAATAATCGCTTTGCGGACGAGTTTAACATAAATTAAGTTTTCCACGACACCTGAGATACCTCCCTGTGTTAAAACGACCACCATACAGCTTTACCGACGGCCCACTCGATAATTTACCTTATACTTAATGCAATAAGAATTGTCATCTTGGCACTAATAAATTTGTCAGCTCAGTAATAATGAGCCGCATTCGAAAGATGTATATCGCAGGGACGAAAGAAAGGTTAAGTGTGAACATTTGTTTGTTAATGCCCTCTTGTAATGGATTCGTGGGTTTGTTTTTTGGTCGGATGATATGTCGTTCCGGCTGGATTGATCGATCACCCGATTATTTTACTGAAATGCTTAGATAACGAATAGGGTGCGGTCAAATACGTTGGTAAACATGGGTGCCAGGAAATCGAAATGAATGGGAAAAAGATAGTCCTAACTATTAATTAAATTTGCCTCTATGCGACGCAAAAAATAGTTGTACGAAATGACCCCATTTACTTTTTCTAAAAATGCAACACACACACACAAGGACTACAATATTTTAAGTTACGAAAAACAGGTATTTTACTTTAGGGATTGGAAATAAAATTTTGTATTTTGTCTGTTTATATATTTGACTTTAAAATTGGCACCGATAGCTTTGTAAAGATTTTAATAATCGGATTTTGGGCATCATTATTTTATTTGATTTAAACTAAAAGTTTTGCCGAATTGGAAAAAATTGGTAAATTCCTCAGGCTTGAAATACTTACCAGACATTCAAATTTTGAATGGTTTAGAACGGTTGATTGACAGGCATGTTAATAAAGGTACCTTATTTCCTTAAATGAATAATTAACGGTTGACGAATCAAAAACATGAGCATGTTGCGTGCAATTAGTTTCGCATTGCTCTCCAATGAGTGTCCGCTTGTCCATACGGTGATGATTCTTGTAATTTTATGTCTGTTTGTCACGCCATTCGCTCGTAAAGTTGCGCCGACGCGTCCAAACAATATGTCGTACATTTATTTAGATTTAAGTGGCAATTTTTTTGACAGTTTAGGTTGTGTTATCTTTCTTAACGGGGTCGCTGTAGCGGCTTAGAAGTTACAATTAGCACATACTATTTAGAAGTCAAAATTGCTGAGTGTATTATTACTTAAAATTTGTTTTCTTATTTGAGTTTTAAACTCGATCATTTCGATATTTAAAATCTTTCTTCAATCCATATCTTTACAACATATATCATATATTTTTAATAATTTGCAACATTGCTGGTAACAACTACACCTTAATTTTTCTAGAAGATGATCACCTCAATAGACGAATAGACCACTAACTCGAAACACTGACGTTTTATTATCCAGACCGTACTCCGTGCACTTCAAAACAACACGGGACATATTCCTGATACGAGTATTACACTATGTGTTAACATAGCTGTCGAAATCGTAAGTTGATATATATGGAATATTTAATCAATCCAATTTCCTCCAACAAAACTATTATTACTACTATGGAGCTACTGAACTATTGAAACATAAAATGGCACAGTAAATAGACATAAATAAAAGCGACGGCACATAATGAATGATTGTGCGAGTTTTCATTCGACGCTGTTAAAAAATTTAACTAACAATGAATACAACGAGCATGGAAACATTTCTGAAAATCCTTTCACATTTCGAAGCAAAACAAACGACACTCGGCAATAAACGAACAACCCCACGTGGCGTTATTGTAAACGCCGATCAGGGCATAAATTCCCTTTCGATGTGCAAAATACGTCGATACCATTACATATCTGGAGTACTTTATACTGAAAATTTAACTTACTCTCGTCTTGATGGAATCTTTGAATCTTTGTGTCTATTCAATCACGTTATGCTTTGATTCTTATAAATGCCGCCTTCTTCGAATACAATAAAAAAAATATATAAATCCGTTGACATAATTCTTTTATTTTTCAACGTCTGTTTAATACAAGGATGATTATAATATGTCTGATAGAAGAAATTTTTGGAAAAAAGAAATATGTGGATATAAACTTCCCCACGATAATTGTAAAGTAAGCCAAAACAAAAACTTAATGGATTGTTCCGATTGTTATTTAAGAGAACATCTACTTTTCCCGTAAACTAAATAATTACCGAGACACTGCTGAAAACTGGCAACCGAAACACGAGTATGGTGCGGGCCTTTTCTGGTGGACCCGACCCATTCATATTGTATCTAGAACTAATCTACAGCGTGAATCTACCACGTTAACCGAGGTGGCATACGTTTAGTTTACTAATGTGAAACCAGTGATCCTATTATTGTTAACGAGACATTCCATTTTTAATCCCAGTGGTGACAGCTCATTAGCATACGATTGCTTATCAGTGATCATCGTACATATTTATCACTTTTATTTAATTTAAAAAAATATTTATATCATATATATCCGCCACTCAGTGACGTAAGTGTGTACAAGCCTCAACGGGGAGCTCGTCGAATAGATGGAAATGAAAAACGGCAGAGCTGCCAATTACGTGCACTAAAAAATGTCCGCGGGCTCCAATTAAAATGATTTACATATCAATAAATCGCTCGGATATAGCTCGGCTTAAACACGGTTTTATACGTTCTAACGATATCGGCTTACGGGGCGTGGGTTGCTTTATTGAATTTCATACATATTTATTCTCAACGAATATTGAACAACGTGAAATATGTTTTGTTTAAATAATCGTTACAAATGTAATGATTACTAAAACAAAACACAAATCACGATTCGACGATAATAATTGTATAAACATCGTGGTGATCAGAGCTTTTCAGTGGGTCCCGAATTCAATCTTCAGCTGGGTAATAATGTTTGTGATACAGAAATTCCTGGTCTCGGTCCTGGACACTGCATTTGAATCTTCCACCGCTTTTAGAGGAAGGAGTTGACGAGAGAGCTTTTCCGATTTTATCGAATGCTTTCTTGACAATATTTTGCCCAATTTGATGTCAGCTTTTAAGAACAAGACGATATCTAAATGGGTAATATCGACAAAAAGGGCATCGTCAACGTTATGGTGCCAATTGTTACTAAAGTTGGATACAAGTTCTTCCTTGCTGCACTAGGGGAAGAAAAACTGAATCTGTTAGTAACGTTTCTTTCTAGGCTTACTGTAAAATTAACTAAATAATGCATTAGTTGTCTTGGAAGGTAATTAAGAAAAATATTTTTAATAAGTCACTTCATTAGATATATTAATTACACTATGGCAAAATAAGCCAAGAAATAATAAAGCTTACTTAATTATAGTTTAATTTTACTACTGCATCCCTGAAGTTCAAGTTATTTAATTTTAGAGTTTGGTTCGTAGTCACAATGGATATTTGTGTAATGGATAATTATTCTAAGCATCTAGAACGAAATTTCTAAAACATATTGTGTAAGGCGACACCTGAATTATGATGATTAGGGATCTCGGGTTGAAGTCGTAATTGTTACAGTTCACATAGCATCGTCTTTTACAAACATACTGCACTACGGTATTAAGTATTATTGTACATTTTTAAGGAGGACAGTAGACATATTTTGCATTCATAATCAATAAAACATTTTAAATGAACTTTATTCGTTTGACTATCGATTGATTAAAGCACTCCGTTTGACCCACTGTGAAAATGATGTTACGGAGCAATGAAATTTATCAGAATCAAATGTCAGTTATAGGAAATATTACTACAACAAAATAAAACAATGAAAATATGTATATTTCTCTCAGATTCTCTTTGATTTTTCTACAATGATATTTCATCAATTAAAAGTATTACTTTATTGATTATACGACAAATGCTTTTATAATCGACACGTAAAAACTATAGGTGTAGCATAAGTCGTAAAAATACACAAACAATTTGATTTATACTCCTCACATGTCATATTTGAGGCTATGATTGCCGCGTCCGTCAAAGCTTGCATGTCAAAGTGCAATTTAAAACACTTAAATTTATTATATGTACCATCACCACTAACAACAATAAATATAGTCTATATTAATTCTGTCATAAGGCACAAAATCGAATGGAAGCAGAAAATTATATAACGTTCGGTGTTGGATGAAGAAATAAAATCATATAATTAAACGCAATGTAGATATATTATCACGATGAGGCAACAGACGATGTAATAAAGGTAATTACTGCTATCATTTTAATGACAAATGATAGATGACCGAGTTAACCCTCACCAGTCATTTTAAAAATTACATTCGTACAGCGTTTTTTATTCCGTTTGTTGTCATATCATTTATAATACAGTTTATAAATACATTAATCTAGCTTAGTGTTATTGCGAAAGTTATAAAAATAACCATGATGCGAGATGCCAGCTTAGTTATATTAACTATTCAACGGTAATTTTTAAATTTAATATAAGAATATTAGTTAAATTAACGTTTATAAATAAGTACAGTCAACCATACTAGAGGGTAATGGACTATAAGTTGAGTCGGCGTAATATGATAGTCTTCTTAGAAATATTTAAATATTTTCAATTAATTATTAGGACTACAGTCAATCTGAGACATAATTAAATAACGCAATTTAGGCGACTCTAATAATTGACATTGAATAGCGCTTGTAACGCAACAATTTGTTATATATTCCTATATTTACTTTCTTGTACACCATAAAAACACAATGAAACAAATAACACAAAGAAAAACCTTAGAATCAGGTACGTACAACGAGGTAGTTTTATCGCTAAGGAGCGAGCTCTACCAGACAAACTTAAGGCTGAAGAGAACTTGTACTAATGGTATGTGGGAGTTGGTTAAACAAAACATTTTTTTTAAATATAATAGTATAATGATATTCTAATACATATGTACAAAATAAATATAATAGATATACTAAATACTAAATAAGTATATCACAGATACATAAATAAATAATCCAAAATAGACAGAGATATGTCCAAATATATTTTTCTCTTAATAATTCTATAATTAGAATATTAGCAATGCTATTAACATTACGGTTAACCACTCCAACTAAGCTGAAAATCTTGTTGTGCTAGGAGATGGTTCATAAAGGTGGATTCGAACCTACTACCTTAAATTTCGCAGACCGTACCCTAAGCCATTAGGCTATTGACGCTCCAACATTGATTAATGAATACAGAGTGACTGGTCATAATATAGTAATATTATGACGTCAGCCTTAAACTTATCTAGTTTTTGCAAGGCTTTGGAGGAAGTACGAGTACATTCTATAAGCAGATAGCCTTGACTGCGAAGAAATTTGCATCTAGAATAACTAAACTCAAACGTCAAACCTGTATCAGTTGAATGCTGAATAGACTAGACTTGATATTTTTTTAATATAAAACTTAGGGTAAGAAACGAACACACTCATGGTAAGTTTTGACAGCGGTCTATTAACACATACCTGTATACATCCTTAACTAAGATTTAAGGTTCACGTGCGTTGTCACCCCTGGGGACTGACGAAATGGCGCGTTTTCTGTGATTAGGTATTAAAAATTATCTGTCGTCATCATTAGTCGTCAAAAAACTAAACAACGTTATGCTGGTATTCTGTTAATAAGCTGTCACGTGGTAACTGCTATTTAGTATTCTTCTTTTATTACCGCGAAGGATATACGTACTTACAGAGTCAACTAGTGCTAAATACATTGTAAATTTTACTGTGGTAAATATAATTATGGAGCTTTAATAAAAGTATCTAGATATAGAAAGTCTAGCTTAGTACATCGATGGATATGAAATCTCCAGTGCAGCTTACTATCTATCAAACCAAAGTACTCACGCTTATGGGTTTTTTTATTTCAGGCTGTTGGTCGCTATTAGAGGGCTTTTACAGTTTCACCGGGTTGAGTGGTGACCAAGCGTTTATGGCGCTCAGACAAGACCTCTATTAATGAGTATACAGCTCACGGGCTCTCGAGAGGGAGCCTGGCATGGACCGTTACGCTGTTGCGCGAGACCGATTGACCCGAGGGTGCCGAGAGGGCCGAACTAGTTGCTTCTGACTATGGATTATCCATAGTAATATCTCTATTATTATTGACTAATCAATGTTGTGCTATTTAGTGTTGATGCAAACATTACGCACAACTTCGATTTAAAATTATGGTCTGCGCAATAAATTTCACAATGATGTTAATAAGATATCACAATAACAAAAAACAACCAATTGTTGTTTTTTTAATTGTAAACTTTCGGAGATTAATTAGTTGAGTATATTAGCTTGAAATAAACTCTATATACAATGTGTCAAAGTATATCAAATGGATATATCCCTCTCTAATCTTATTTATGAAAGAAAAAAAACAAAATATTATCCTCGCAAGTTTGTCCTACGTAATAAAATCGCTTCAAGAAATTTTGATGTACTGGCAAAGGAATATTCATCAATTTAATTATTTATTTTTTCAATCCACTCTTCTAAAACTATCTATGTTTTTCAACCGGACTTAACGATTTCGCCAATTTACACATAATGAATCGTTTTATATACCGAACCATTATAATGAGTGGACATTTCGAAGCAGTTAAAAATCAATAAAACGGAGTCAAAACTGAAATTTAGTTGTACGTTGTTATATCAAGTGAGGCTTTATGGCGTCGTTAAACAAACCTACTTGAATTAATTCTACCGAACCAAAAATTTCATAGTGAATGCAAATATCATATTTCAATTAATTTATATTCTTGTTTACCGTTTCTTAATATTTTTAAATTAAATGATCGGCCATTAAAGTTTTTATTGAAGGAAGTAAAATTTTAATAGGCTTTATATTATAATGACACCATCCAGATCGTGACATTTATAAAAATACGTTTGTACTTAATTCGTGTATGCTTGGACTATAAATATTAAATCGGCATACATTAATAATACTGTAAAAGTGTTCATACAGCCGAGGTTATGTTCAGAATAAGTTTTTTGACAGTTTAGCTGATGGTGAAGTGATACTGTAGCATATGACCTTACAACTTTCATCGAAAGCGTTCCAGAAATTTTGAATTGATAACGGTTCTCTATAACTCTTTATTAAGTTTATTTATGTTTGTAGCTTGAATGGGTAGGCTCAATAGCCTATGACAATGCCCGCACTGAATACAAGCATTTAATTGCAGCATAACTCTCGTTTAACTATGTTTCGTCGGGTTAGTGTCCTTATTCACCTTACACTTTATATGGTGACCATATCGACGTCGTCACGTGATAAGGGATTCCGTCTTTGTCGTAATGGGTGACATTGCATCTTCATTATAACTCACGGGACGCGGGAATCATTTATCATCAGGTGAATTCTGTACTCGTTTGCAAACTTATATACGATAAAAAATAAATCACGGAATCGTATTATTGTTCGAATTCATTGTTACGTTGTTAAAAAAAACATATTTGATAAATTTTAACTGATATTTGCTACTGGCAATATTAAAAGGAATGTAAAATTTATATTATTTGCTTGTACACCTACTAGGATTGAATATATATTATATTATGTATAGTAACTTTTATTTTTCCCATTTTTATATTATATGTGCACCCTAGCTGCTCAATACCAGCCTCACGTCGACTGGTAGAAAATGCATTTAGCATTAAGTCCGCCTATGTAATAAATTACTTTTTGCATGAAGTTTAAAATAAATAAATATAGATAAGAATAAAATTAGAGTAAATTAAACATAAAATGGTACAAAAAGAACAATCAAATTTATAGTTTTAATTAAAGAACTTCGGGTGGCCTTATTACTAATATAACTAATTCTTATTAGTTATTATAGGTAATAATATAATTTTTCTCGAAAATGTTGACTGATTAATACATTTAAATATATATAATCACTACACGATGTCGATACGAATCATTCAAAAATAGTTATCAATGTTTATAAACGGTTAGATTTACCTATTTATTAAAATTATTCAAATATCTCAGCGTCGTGTAATTTATTCAAGATAATATTTCAAGAGCGTGCAACGTTCGGTCGACATTTACATATATTAACGGCGAAATCGATAGCTAATTAAAAGCAAACATTTTAATATCGACATCGATAATTTATCGAGGGGCGTATTTATTGCGGCGTAACTTTTTATGTTCCCGTTTGAATATTGATGAGCTATAACTTATTGACAATCTGTGTTAGTTGTGGGACTTTATTTAGAGTATTGTATATGTAAAATAGACAATCTATCATCGTCGATTAATGTTTGCGTATTGTTGAAATATTGAATATAATTTTCCGAGTAATGACTGGAATATACGATAATATACCATTCTGATAGCAGCCTCTGAAGACGAACTACAAACAATAGAGAGTAAAGTAAATAAAAACACTGAGTAAGCAGATTGTTTTTTAAATATTTATTTATTTATTTTCTCATTCACAAAGGTACACAAAATTAATACAGCAATAAAACGCAATATATAATATTCCTTTGTCACACAGATCACCAGGCCCTGGACTTTATACACGGATATTGTTATGCCTTAAACATTGCAAGGAAAATAAAGAAATAACAGAAAAATACTTGGACAAATGAAAATAAAAAACCAAAAAAATAAATAACGGAAAAACAAAAATGTCTGCAAGCGAGCGTCTTATTGAGAGGCAGCTGGTGAATAGCTGCCTCAGCCTGTTCCCTAGGGTAGCCAGACTCAAAACCCAGACCCGACCGGGAATTCCGTCGGGTCCTGGCGCGTTGTTCCGGTCTTTAAAGCGGCCGACGGCTCGGCCCAGTTCCCGTAGGGTCACCCCCATCTTGTCACTCCACTCCCACGAAGATTGGGGGTGAACTGAGGGACATGACCGGCCCTCTGGAAAGAGCGATCTGATCACTCCTTCCAAAAGAGACGGATCGAGAGTTTCCACTACCGGGTGCATCCAAGGATGGAGCTTGCCAAGCAACATCCGTTACGGAAGCCCCCACGGAGCGTCGTTGAGTCCCTCCAGGACCGAGACATGGCGTTGCAGATGGCTACCTGCAACGCCTTAGTGGCTGCTCGATACGCCTCGTAGAGTCTGACTATTTCCTAACTATGAGCTTGCATTCGCCTTCTTCGGACTTGGTTGTACTGGCAGCGGCTCCGCAAACAGATCGCTCGTAGCCACTGCCGAACACCAGTACACCTCCCGGCGCTTGGGGCAACTGGTCCGGGGCATCGACGCGTCGCAGATACGCGTCATCGTGTCCCGGAACCAGTTGCTTCCACTTCCGGATCGGACGGAACATCTTCCACGCTTTTTGGCCATATTGGGACATTGGCGACGGCCCCGAGCTAGTCTCGGTCGAGCCGTTTGAGACACCAACGTGGCGTGTGGCTGCCTTCTCGGCGGCTGAATTCAGCGTCGGGGAGGCGGATTAAAAGATTGAATAAAATATTGCGGTGGTCGGAAAGAGTGACCACCTCCTCTGCAACCCGCCAGCCTGACAGCATGCGCATCGCAGCAGGAGTCGCTCATGCAAAGTCCACGACGCCCCCTGCTACAGCACGCACGAGCTTACGGACCCCCGATTTGCCAATCGGAGGTCCAATCCAGCCTCCCATTACATCACTATCTCTCCCTTCGGATTGGGCTTCGCGCCTTGGAGTGGGCATTGAAGTCTCCCAGGACAATCAATGGACGAGGCAGGCACCTGCGAACGCAAAGTGCCGCCTCGTCCAGGTACACCTCGTAGTCGGCGAGGGACCTTGCGGGAGAGACGTAGCATCCGACTATGGCCAGGGTGCCTCAGTGCACTGCAACGAAGCCCTGACACCTTTCCAATAGGGAGCAGGGTGGGACACCCTCATCAACCCCCAGTAGGTGGCCATGGAACCAACCTCATCGCCGAACCAGCGAGGATCATCCGACATGCCATGGGGCTTTGCCACTAATGCCAGAGCAACCACCTACTCCGTAATGGTCTGCATAAATAAATGCTGAGCATTGCGGCAGTGGTTCAGGTTCCTCTGAAGGACCTCGGGGCCTAAGTGACCTCGTGACAGGGTTGCGGTGAGTGCTGCTGTAAGGACTGCTGTTGCGCTCGAGGAGACAGGAGGAGATTGTATTCTCCCGTTCTTCTTTGACGGTGGGTCGTACCTCTTATCGGCGATGGTTCGAAGGATGCCCCAGGTCTGAGCACAATGGACACTTGAGTGCGGGCGCTTTGCACTCTTTGGTCCTGTGCCCGGTCCCTCCACCATCTTAGCAGCGCTCCGGTTTACCTGGTTGGAGCACCTGCTACTGACGTGCCCCCTCTCGAGGCACCGGAAGCCATGCATGGATCTGGGATCCAACAGCTGCACCCGAGCAGCATCCCAGACCACGCACACGCACCTATTTGCGCACCGCACCCAGTACGTGCCCATACGCGTTGGTGTTCGGTGGACCTCCCCAACCTCCACGTTGTCCACCAAACACCCCGCCATGTGGTGACCTATGCTAAACCTATGTACGTTTGAGAAAGTAATTAACGACACCGTCCTGCATCACACTGGGATGACCCGCAATTGGTGTAACACTGTAAAACGAAAGATCGAGTACCGCAGTAGACGTTGCTAGAATTTATCATGATAAGTAAAGTTGAGGGGAATAGATGGACGTAGGAACACATATATATATACAACAGTAATATCCGAGTGTGAACCAAAATCATCTCCATAGTACATCAGGCGATAGATAGAGACGCGTCTAAAACACTACCTTCAGGAGGGAAGAGGCACTTAAAGAAGAAGAAGACTAGAATATAAATACTGGTCATGAATATATGTATACAAATAATCCTTGATTCTGTTTAATACGTCCAGAAAAAGAACATCAAAAAGGAGAACCGTCGAGTGTTTGCGGTATGATGGAAATACGATTACTCATACCCATTCGTATCTAGCCTCTACTATTAAAGGAGAAATTAACTATAAGAATTTTACTAACTAATTTTATTGTCATCACTCCTGATTAATTTAAATTTAACAAATAATATAGTAACAAGACTGTTAATTATGTTCGGATGCATAGCTTAGCCATCTTAAGTAACAATCATTTTTATCCTTCGAATCCTTCATGTGTGACCGACGTGTTAAACTAAATACAACTATTATATAAAATATTTTAATACGTCGTAATTATTTCTAATTACAGCTAAGAATAGGATATGATTTTAGCAAGTAATTATTAAATAAAAAAAATCGTATCCAATTAAATAATTAATTAAATGATTATCCACGGTTATGTATTTTACGGTTGAAATTTTTTTTTTATAAAAATAAGATCTGATAACATTTTTGTATATGAATATACTTAATTATAATGCTTTGCATAAATTTTAAATGACAAGTTTACAGTTGCTTGTAATAATATATCAATGTTGAAAAAGAATTGCGTGATATAATTTAAATATTTAGATTATGTTTAACGCGGGGAAGCATGCGCAAAGATGGGAGTTGCGTATGTCATTATGTGTCGAATAGACGCTTTGTAGAGTGTAGTTGTATTACGTAGGGACATTTTAATATTTATATTTATTGATGGGTACAAACGACCGAGAACAAAAGCTGCCCGATTTCGTGCGCGGTTGATGTGCGGACCGAAGGTGTGTCATTCGTCTACTATGACGTCTAAGTATTTGACTGTGACGCTTTACGCCGAAAGAAGTACATGACTGCTTTCTTAGTGGGGTTAACCTCGATCCTCCATTTCCGGAACCAGTTATCAAACTTATTGGCTGCGGATTGGAGGCGGTTACATATAGTCTTTGATTTATATCCAGACGCACAGAGGTCGGTGACATCGGCAAAACGGGCTGTACCGCGAGTGCACGGTATGTCGTTAGCGTAGAGTGTTATATACACTCTACTCTGGGACCTAAAACTGAGCCTTGTGGAACTCCGGCTTGAACAGGCTGAGCTTCGGAACACATTTCCTCGACGTGGTATCGAAAGGTCCGATAAAACAGAAAGTCTCATATGATTACTACAAGTCGCTCTGGCACACCAAGCTTGTAATGTTTGTATATGAGTCCGTTGTGCTCGACCTTATCGAACGCTTATTTTTAAGTCCCCTTTTTAAAAATTGAGACAGTTTAAATATAAATATATCACTGTACAGTACTTAGTACACTTCTAGACTCTTCACATGACGAACATTCATTTACGTACAGCCAAATTCTAAAGGTAAACAATTATGCAGTAATTTTCTACATAATTAAGACGCTGGTAACTTTCTTCTGAACGTTTTCAGATGATGACTCGTAAAATGACGCATCGACCTTAATGCTAATACATCTAGTATGCATTGTCTGGCACAGGCATTGGTTATTATTGTTATATTATCGACCACATACCCAGATTTATAAATATATGTTACGTATGTGCCACAAATATTGGTCACAATATCAGCTTAATAAGTCGGCACTCTCATCCAAGGGAGTGACGTATTCTGGCCATTATACACTAATGCAAATACAAAAAAAATAGAAGGTAGTTAGGTGAGACTAAAACGGAAGACTCCCGGTGAATTTCAAATATTTCCAAGAACGTATGAAGTGTTAATTCTCGATCCGTTCTTGCAAATATTTTAAATATTTATCGAATCACGTTGAAGATGAAAAAATTAACCGAAATTCGCATGTGAGATGACATGACCCTTACCTGCCACGCGCTGATTTCTCATGCAACGGCGTAATTGAACATTAATTATACTTAATGGTATTCAAACAAGTTTCGTGTATTGCTGGGCGGTTAATTAATTTTCGTTATTTTTTATTGCATCGTCCGCAATGAGAAAAAAACTAAACAGCTCGCTAAATCAACACACGGACGTGTAATGGTTGTTATTTATTATCTCTAACTATACCCCTGTGGTACTAATCATTCCAATGTAGAACAGAGGCCCCCCGCAGCAACTGCCCGTCTATCTGTTCAAGCTAATTTTGGAAATTACCAAACAGACTTTGTTCAAGTTTTTACCCATTTGTATATACAAACTTTTCTAGGTAACGAGGCATTACGTCTCACTCCTCAGGGGTAACAATGCATATTCATCTTGAATTTTTATTGAGATCTTTTTATATATATGTCATGGAGAACAGTCATCATTCACCATGAAGTGCACTATGTGCTCCTTTGCGGCACTAAGTTTCTGTTTTCAGTGATCACTAGTATCCAGACCATTTAATCATGTGGCCTTTTTTCGATTAGAAAAGAGCCAAGACCTTTTTTACAGGTCAGCAGTGCATTTCCATCCTCAGTGGTGATCACTTACCATCAGGTGAGACGCTTGCTCGTTTGCCACCTATTCTATAAAAAAAAGAAGATAGCTGCAATCCTTTAACATCTACGTTCATTTTCAGCAAAATTCAAGATCCGCATGTGGCACCCGTGATTACTGAGATGGAATGACGTTGTAAGGAACTTCTTTGTTACACTGCAACTTATATAACTATTTTCTTGAAAGATTATTTTTGATTGTAGAATGATAATTCTTTAAAAAAAAACTGTCTAAAAATAAAATTAAAGAACCGGATTTAGTTGGCAGACGCACTAGATCCCTTAGGCACTTTACACACTGACATCTCATTTGTTTCTAGATATAATCGCCTTATAGCCGTTTCCTGTAGCATTAATGGACGGACATAGAGTAGACATTGTATGTAAATGTTCAGATGATTGCGATAATGTGTTCGACTTGTTATTTTTGTCCTCCTCGATATTTCAATGAAATTTGAATACGTTTGATCGTATCTAAAGGTTAGTTGAATGTTTATTATAATTAATGAGTACCGTTACATTGGTTGTTGGTATAGCTGAGTGAGTCTTAGATATGGATATTAATTTAATTTTATTATTAAAACGTTGAAATTATTGTAGTTAGGGCATCGAACTTGCCAATTACTTACTACCATTTCTAGAGTATAAAATCATTGATGCTCTCTTTGTACCCTTTACGAAATTAAGGGTGATAAACGAGCACACAGTTCACCTGATGGCAAGTGATCAGTGCAGATCATAAACACCCATATCAATCATAAACAAAGATTCGCGTTGTTGGAGACTGAGATGGTATGCCTTACTTCCAGAAACTGGGTTCTCTAGATCCGATCCGAGAAATTAGTCAAAAGAGTATGTAATTTATTATTTTATTTATTGTATTGAAGGTGAGAAACCAGCACACTGTTCACTAGAGATTCCTTCAGTCCATTATACTCATATTCATTCCCGATAAGGAATCATAATGCATATGTTGTCACCCCTGAAGACTGATCACCTGCTGCCTCGTCACCGGTGATAAGGCTCTTCGGATACCTTCTATCTGAAACTGTAACTTAGCTCTATCAATGTCATATATTAAACATATAATTACATATATTTGAGATATGTATATCGTTCCTGACATGCATATTACATTTAACGAGGTGACGTTAACAACTATATAGGTTACATATTTGTCGTGTTATGCATTGCTTCGTAAAGCAATTGTCTTTAATATATTATGCCTATGCAGCTATTTGCTTAATAAGGACAACAGCATATCGATTATACATGCAATTTAAATGTTTTATATCGTAATTTGGAATTTCAAGTCGTTTTACCAAGTTCTTTAACGTTGAATGAACGTGCTACAACCTTTAGAATTAAAAAGAATGCAATATGTTTAACGTGGTTAATAACCACTTTTACATATTTCATTGTGGAGTATTGATAATTAAAGAATGAACTGTTTGCACAGGTTGTTCAAACAAATGACAGTTGCTACCATTTCTTTCGATTGTATTTTGAAAAGAAATATTATTTTTTACTATTGTTGTTTCGAAAGAAACTTGCTTCTTTATGTTTTAATATTCTACCACTCTTAATTCAGTTTGGTTGCGTACAAGTATCATATTTTAATACATTATTAGAAATAATGTAAAATTCAATAAAGAATATCAATAACTAACCAAACTAGCCAGTTAATGTCTCCATTTTGAAATGCTTAGGCAGTAAAATCTGAAAATTTGTGAGCGCAGTCGTAGTTTAATCTGTGAGAGTTCCTTGATCTGGCATTAAGCTGTCAAAACATGCGTCCGCGCAGATTTAGCGGCCGTCATCGCGGGGTTGGCTTAAAGAGATTAGCTTTACGCCGGCATTTTGTGTGGAAATACCGTGTTAGTCATTATTTGTGATATAAATATGTATTTTATACATGGTGGTATAGATTGATACGCTTACAATACATAAATAGATGTGATAAAAATTCACTTGATCAGATAAATAAATAAAATCTACGAACAAAATGAATACCCCTGAGAGTTAAAATCCAATACGTTATAATTAATAACTACATGCTATAAAAGATTAAATAAGTTAATTCGCCTACGTATAACTTACAACTGAAATATACATATAAAAGGATATTAAAGCGTCTAGATACGAACAAAATGTAGAAAAATAAAATTACTCTGATTGACTTTGGCAATAAATAAATAAATTAATCTAATTTTGTTAAAGGAATAAAATCGATGATTTATTTTTAAATTACTAGATCTCTTTCAAACAAATATCAAATTCTTAATTGAAAGAATTTGATATTTGTTTGAAAGAGATCTACTATACATATATATGTTGAAATAGAGCTGGAATCTAAAAGGAACATTTGAAAAACTTATTCAATAAATTGTTTAGTAATCTCATTATTTGTAATTAACAGGTGAATTTAATTGGAAGAACACGATGATGATATCACCAAACTACCAAGGGATGTCCTTCAGTGGCAACCGGAATATATTCATGCACGATATATAGTTTACCGTTAGTATTCGCACATTTACAAATACACTCATTCGTCATCACCTCCACTAATCAGACGAAACGCCCGTAAAGTTAGATTGGAGCACGATCTGTACACAAGCAACACGATAAGACTAAGACCCGAAAATCAAACATTACTGTATTACAACTGGAAATCGAACCTAAGACTAGCGACTTAATAACCTGTAACAACAATATAATGATCGTAAAGTACATAATTATACTCTAAATTAAAGCTTCATATAGTGTAATAACAAAGTGCCTATGTCGTTCATTTTGACAGCTGTTATACCCGCATTAATATAAAGCAGTTATTTGCAGTAACTGTGCGGAATAATGCCGACGCATTAATATTAAATTAACATATCCTGACGAAACAGGATGGTGGCTGTTAAGCAACATAATTTGCACATATTTCAGTTGCAAATAATATTTTACGGCGTCGGACATTTAATTGCAAATGAATTATGAATATTTACTGGTGTCATTTCGATGTCACTACTGTGGTGTAGTCTAGGGCATAAGCGGGTGTGGCTATTAAAAATATACATATAACAGTAGGAAAACCACGATACAACTTTTTTTCTAGCTTGATCATGAATGAGTCGATCCGACAGGGAAGGGCCACGGGATCCTCAAATAGTACCAGTGTAAAATAATGGTATAACGCTGATGTGTTTCATATGTATGGTTCGGGATTGAGTTAGGTGGTAGCAAGGTATTCCATCACAGTCCTCATCAGTGATAATACACACGCATCTTGAATAATACTGTGGGTGGATGGACGTGTTTATGGTCATCAGTTACTATCATGTAGCAGCTACCACATGCTCGTTTGTCACATACAGTTTCAAACAAACATCATTGCATTAAATATAAAATATATTTAATGCGATGTACAAATATATGATATTGACAGACTGGAGCCCATCACAATCGTGGACTATAATTTGTGCGATATTTAGTAATACAACCATCAGTTTGCATACCGTGTGTCCATGATCTATGGGTGTTATTGCAAAACTTACTTCTAAACTAACTACTTAACACTGCGGGAGAGGTTTTACAGGGAAGGGCTCAAACAATATATTTGAATATATCACATAATTTTGGTTCCGTAGTAGAGTAATAATCATAATAGAATTTTGATATATATATATTATAATGAATCTCATACCTATCATATCAGTGTAATCAGATTTTTGCAGTGTGCTTATGGTCTGAAATTAAATAAGCTTGGTATGACATTAGACAGTCACTGGAAATGTAAGTTAATAAATCCAAAGATGATCTATAAGAAAGTACCACTCTTTATTCTCCAACGAATTCATAGATAGAATATTTAAGTTAAAATTCGGGAATAAATTTTACCAGATCTTGGAAGGTACTTAATACGTAGAATGTTAAAATACTATAATTATTTTATTTAACCGAAGCTTATTGCCAATATAATAAAACTGCCAAAATAACGTTTCCGCCTGTATATTGTACCGTAGCGCAACAGTTGTTTCGCTCACCTCGATCTGTCATCCATTAAACACGCGCTGTCCGATATTTATTGATTCCGCCGCGGAGCGGGCCGCGAATGTCAATTAGTGGTTAATGCACCACTCTGTACAAGTATCCCTTTTGACATATTTACAATCGCTTGACTGTCACTTGACAATATTCATCATGAAAAATATAATCTTATTTTTAATGAATCTAAATACATGGCTAAAAATTCTCATATTATTAATCTCATATCACAATCTTTGATGTTCGTGTATTTTCAAAAACATTATCTCGATTTGATGGTATTTTTAAAATTTTATGTACTGTATTATGTATAGTATGATTTTATAATACGATGGGAGTCATTCTACATCGCGACAACCCTCATGAACCTTTCTAACCACAACCTTTCGAACAAAATCTATGCAAGTTTGGGGAAGTCAATGGATGAATATGAAGATATATGTCATCTAGCTACATACTAGACTTTAGTTTCAAAATATAATTTATAATGGAAAGCAAATTCACAACTTGGTATTATTCCCAGACCTTCCCAAAATTATTTTTTTTATGAATATTTTAAATCTAGGGAAGATCCTTGTACACAAACTCCAATTGTACATCTTTCTGGTCGATTTCGTTTATAGCGATTTGATTTCTTCATTTAGATATCCACAAAAACACAGACAATTACTGATTTTCGCATGCGTTACTTTACTATTATATACAATAACTGGGCGGTTAAATCGTAGAGAGCTTTGAATACGTTATTACGCAAGTATCGTTCCTTGTCAACGTGTCAACTGGACATTAAGGTCTCAAGATCCTTCTATATCTTGAATATAACATTCGATGGCGGGGTTGTACCTGTTTCCGTTGTTCTCATTATACTCGAGTTCATTTGAATACAAATAACTTGAGTATTGAAAAAATATGTACAAAGATTAAAGATTTTCATACTGTGCCAATAGATGGCGTTAACATAACGATTATGTGAAAATGAATAAAAAAAATTCAATTTTCCTGATAAATCAATTTGCCTATTACTCGTGGTGTCAATACGAAATGAACGTTTACAGAATAATAAGTTAGAATTTTGATAACATTTCATTTATTTTTATATATTTATCCTTAGTGCATTCATCTTTAACAAAACAATGGATAAAAACTGCGCACTTAATGCATTATTAGTATTATCTACCAGTCAACCCAAGGCGTGCTGTGATAATGTGATATTTGCAGTAATCAAAATTGAGTGATAATAAGAAATTAATATGACCATATACCTTTACCTAACATATAACTAACACAGGTACACAGATAAATATATGCAAGCCTCATAGAGAGAGTATCCCATTAACCATAGACATAAATCTGTGGCCATAGATCAGACAATGATAAGTACATTTTTGCTCAGCATGACTTATTGATATAGGTATGATCGCCAAAAAATGCTCTTTCATTTGGTCATATCAGGATGCTACATGCAAAATATTACTGTTGTATTGAATACTAATTACTAATCAGATTATGATAACTTTTATATTTCAACTTTTGGCGTTTATACCTATAAGTCATACTGAGTAAAAATGTACTTATCATTGTCTGATCTGTGACCACCGAAATATATATCATTGAAAATGGTTGTACTTAAATTTTGAGCAAGAGTTAAACCAGCACTTCTATCATTAACATAAATTATCTAAGTTTCACACGTCGTAAGGAAACAGATTAACGTGTTTCATAAACAATTTACTGATTGATATATTGCTGATACGTAGATGGATAAATTATGTTTATCAAGTGAATTGCTGGTAAAGTATGTCGGCATGTTCGCAACGGAAAACGTATGTTTTTATGTCAATAAATTTGCTCGCGGGGAATTATACGTTACGTCAGGTTCCGCCTTACTTTTAATATTGCATTAAACTTTGAGTTTATAGACATAATCGTCTCGTATGTGATTTATAAAACAATGTCTTACTACCTCTGTATTTATCTATAACACATGAAAATGGAATTGCGTAAATGAAAAATAAGGCGTATATGTACCAAATTGCAATTATATTGACAATCTTATGATAACAGTATTAACCATTGTGATGACTATAGGACTATTCAAGGTACATTTAATACTACACGCATAAGCTCAAAAGTTTTAACAAAGGCTGATGAAGAGGTAAAAAAGTAGAAGGCAGAATTTTCAAGTCAATTAGATTTGAATAACTTTAGCTCCTTAGGTTATATAAGAGAAAATAGGACATCCAAAGAACAAATGTACAACTAATCTGCGTCTTTTTTTATTCATAATTTTAATGAAAAATCATTAATCGCCCAATTACCACGCCAACATCAAGTCACACAACTTAAAAATACGTATTTCATTTCTAAACAACACAACCTTTGCCAACGAAGATCAACTGCCGAGTGCCATTAACTGTTTAATAAATGTTTAAAGCTTCACCAGGCCAATTACTGTCATTCGTTAATAAACAATTACGTGTTCCTGAGGTACCTCGAGTTTGTTTTAGGAATACTCATCTAAATCAAGTAAGGTATCTTTGGCCACGAATAGATTTTAAATAATCTTTCCGGCTCTTCTCTGGAATGTACAAACTAAGTTCCTTACTCCTCCCACCCATAACTTCTTCTTTACTATTCTAGCCGAATAGTAACGAATGGTTATCGGTCAAAGAATGTTCAGTTTTCAAACAATATTTGGCAAGGCGATTACGATATTAACGTTTCCTTGTTTCACCGCGGGGTCATTATTGGTTTTGACTTAAAGATTGTTTATTGTAGAAATAAATAATAATTAACTAGTACTCACACATATCTTTATATTAGAACATCTTAGACATATAGTCCGAGGAAGTTTTGTAGGCCTGGTTACAAACTGGGTGACAAAATGTCATATAAACATTTAAGTTGAGCTGCGATCAGATGCTTTATTCTAACAGTTATGGAAAACAACTTGGTAGTTTTGTTCCACTAATCGTACTCTATAGGTTAAGTAAACAACGGCGTCAAGTGACTTTGTAGTCTGTACACCTCAACAGATAATCATCTTTAACTATATTTAATATATTTAGCTATATAGCTGTGTTTGTTTATTATATTTTTTTTTATTGAAGAGGAGGCAAACGTCCTGGCAACTCACCAAATGGTGATTGACCACCATGAACGACTGCAACACTAGAGGAGTTATAGCGTGGCCGGCCTTTGAGAAGCGAGTAGGCTCTTTTATGCCAAATTCTTTATTCGTATCGGATATACCGCTGATAAAAGCTAATTTAAAAGTAGTCATGCATATTATACATTATATATTTTACATTATATTATATTTTACATTTATACATTATATATTATACTTATTACACTAAGTAATAGATCGAAAACCAGACAGTCGTTGGGGATGAAAGTTTAAATTCCACCGCGATGTTTGATGTCTAAATTGGCTTGTATTAATCCAAACAATTCCCCAGAATTTTCCCAGTGCTAAACCTGATAGAAAACATATAGAGATACAACATGTGCCAAAGTATCAACATATATAGAAAGAACTGAATTGATACTTGATCGGTGACGATTCGGGTCGGTCGTAGGTTGATGAGCTTATAGTAAGTAGCTGGTACTGGGTCCATGATATCTATATTATATCTTTGTATACAATATAATATGTATTTATGTATTTCCGTAACATGTTACAATTATTTAATTCCTAATGATTGGAGCCTAGAGCCTACAATGCTTGCCAGGAGACGCCGCCTTGTGACTTTAATTAATTAATTAAAATATAGTTGATAAAAGAAAAGAAAAGTAAAATTAAATCAACTTTAAAACATTTTGTTTGTAATTTTGTGTGTGTCCATCTCCATCTTCATACACAGATTACTGATATTTTTAATGAAGTTGGGAATATGCCTTTCCTTAAACACAGGTTAGCTAAATTAGTTATGATGGGGGTAATTTCAACCCTAACAAATTTTAGAAATTTAACTGAAATACCACAATATAATACCACGAAATGGTACCTACCATGTAAATGTACATTTAGTCGTTAAGGTTTATTTATAATATTGTTAGGTTTCAAAACGAGCACACAATTTACCGGATGATAAGTTAAGTCTGTGAATCAAGTCCTCCACATCCGTCCCCAACAAAGATTCAAGATGCAGATGCGTTGTCACCCTTTAGGACTGAGATGGAATGCCTCGTCACCAGTAACAAAAGTATCTGGATTTTGACACTCACTAGATGAAACGCAGAAACATTACGCTGCTATTTCAAGTACTCTTAGAGGGCGTGGTTCTTCCACGGTCGAGCTAACCCATTCATTCTGCAGCTGAAAACAAACTGCAGCGTAGCTGTACCACTGCAAAATTTTACGATGGCATACTGTCAATATAAAAATACGGTTGCTCCTCAGTCGATCTGGCCCATTCATGTTGTTCCTAGAAACAAGCTGCAGCATACCATTAATACCAACATTAATATATTTATCCATGTAATAATAGAGGTATACCCATAAAACATATATTTATGTTACATTCATGCAAAAACGTAGCGAGAAACTTTAACCAATTTTATTTTTTTACCAAATAAGTTCCACTTCAAAAAATATATTTATAAGTACTCAAAGATTTCGTGCAATGTTTGTTTCTTTACATTTTTTTAAAGCCACAGCATAGGAGCATAATAAGGTCTTTGGCCAACACAGGGGCAATTACACTTCGCCATTTAAGATACATATCGGTACTTATCACGTTCTCGGCAACCGAGCCGGCTAATGCCAATACTGCCTTAAATGAACGCCGGTGTAAAACTGTGGAGCTGCTTGTCATAAAATCGTTGAGATGCCGATCTCGTGTCAGCGGTAATGTACAGGATTGCATGTTAACTGTTTATTGGACAAGTTTTTGATACCAATACCAATGGAGTTCTCTCGACGTTATTACGATTGTACTAATTTGAACGTTTTATCGTGACCGTTCCGTCTGTTCTGATTTTTAATAATTTTTATTATGGTTTGAATTCTTTTCAAGTCTCTTATCCTAATTGAAATACACAGAGCCGAGTTCAATAGCAAACGAAATGCGATAATAAAAGCGAATATTCATATATCACACTGAGGTTATTTGGTCCAAAGCATGACAAGGACACAAAAAATAGTGTTATGTGTGTTTGTACCTACGAACCGAAACTTGTTAGTACAAAACATGTGTGACCCGCAATTAGATCTCGTGATCTCGACGTTTTATCTTACACTTAATATTAGATACTGTTAGTATTATGCTGTATTCTTGTAGTGGTACAGAATTTTTTCAAATATTTTACGTGCAAAGTCCAAAATCCTTTTTTGCGTTTACAGGCGGAGTTTCTTTAGAACTTCAAATCTACATCCACTAGATTTATAATCAACTCGCTTTTTAACTTTTAATTACTGGTTTTGTATTTGTTATTATCCAATATGGGGCTAGGCATGGCCCAAGTGATTAATAGATAAAGGTGATTAGGATTAGATCTGAATCCAAAAATATATCTACACAGTCATTATCTGACAGAGCCTAGACCCGATACATATTAACACATCTGGTATTTACACATATTCTCCATTTATTCCATCTCTTTAAAATTATTAAATATATTTCTATAACTCAAAATATTCTTTCCTTCATTCTCATGCAAAGATAAATGAAGCCATTTTTAATACTATGTAATATATAATTTTAGAATTAAATGCGTGAACCAAGCCTGTATAGGGAACAGCTATGATTAAATAAGCTGATGGTTATATAAAATGATTGGCGGAAAATTTTTAATCAAAATTTACAACGGATTGTTGTACCCGCGCCATTATCTGCGAAACAGTAAAAATTTCATTGTAATTCAGCATATAAAACCTGAATCACCGAAGCAGTAACCCCGCTACTAAATTACCATACAATTGCACTTAAAAAGCGGTTAAAACACAGAAATACGATGCCTCGGCTCGTATTAAGCCCGAATTCTATTACGGAATCGTAAAATTTCCGATTTAATCGCTACAAATTGGGGTTCGTTTTAAATCGCCACTATGATATGACCATGGTTTTGTCTGTAAACAAACTGTCTACATGGACTGCAATTTTCATACGTCTTCAATTTAGCGCTTAAATATAGTCTTACGCCGTACAGCCGCGCTGGAGAATACAGAGAAAAATAGGTAGACTCATTCAGAGTTGCCTCGACTGCAAAAGTACGGGGTGTGTCCACAGAATTCCTGCGCAGAATAGACTAACAGTGTATCTACGTTTGCTATAATGAATAAAAGAAATCAGAGAAAGCACATTGATTACCGCATGGTCTAGTAATAGTAAGTGCGGGGTTTTCATTTCTAGCCGAGGCTAATATTTACGCAACATAAATTATTGGAATTGCGTACCCTTATCTTAGGTTAGATGTAGATGTCCTAGTGCCTTACATACTATAGTATACTCTGTGCTCGTTTGTCATTCTTACTACCATAAAAATATAAATATATATGCCCGTGGGTAGCCAAGATAAGCCTCGACTTATAATTTATAGTACTAAATCAAATAAATTATATTGCTTTATAAATCGAACATCCAATCATTTAAAATTTAAAATACAAATTTATTTTTTGTATTTTCGACAATGATTTTGTTATTCGTATTAAGAATTAATAGGAACATTGGACACATATATAAATCTTAACACTAATAATAAATAAATTAATAAACTGACGTACGAAACGACCAAGAAACATATTGAAACGTAAATCCCAGTGTGTTGCAATTACAACCGACGCCCAAACGTTATTTAAAATTTTTTGTAAAAGCAAAAACCACTCTAATTAAATGTATTTAAAATAATGCCGGCGTTGAAACACCGTTCGGCAGTTTATCGTTAATTACACGGACTTAAACGTTTCAATGTGGAAGTCGGCACAGTCTGTTTACCGTGAATTATAATTTGCGATTTCTACACATAATAATTATTGATTACTACGCCCTTATTATATAAATGAGAACCGTGGGAGCTCATCGGAAAACATAACTTTAGTAGACATATTTTTAAGGTATGTCAAGGGCATGTAGTTTGAAGTAGCGGTGGCATCGGCATCAGCAATGATTTGTCATGACAAACTGTGTTATAGCTATGGCTGATGTCAGATCACTAACCAGTGGGAGTAATGGCAAGTTTGAATGTGACATTATGCCATTCAATCTTGCTCCTGATTTCGAGCTGGGTGAACCTCTTGCAGGGGCCACCCTCGCGGGCGGGATGGACGGATTATGTCACATAAGTCCGATGGTGTGAGCACCGACGATATTTCGACTTCGCATACGGTAATGTTACGTGAACACTTTCGCATTCCCAAGGGTAGAAGTAAGGAATCCCTCCCCCGAGTTTTGGAAAATTTAGAATCGAGCTTATAGTAAAATATGTAACTGTAATACAAATAATATTCATTATAGTGTCATTGATGTTATAAAAACATAAATATATATAGTCAGATATAAAAACCACTCGATTAATCATATTCATGACATTTTTTTACAGAAGCACATTGTTCAAAGTAAGTAAATCATAAAACAAAATAATATTTGTACCTTTCTAACTACAAAACAGTTCTAGAGGCCAAAATGATTTTATTATTTAAGTTGGAGTCCTAAATACATCAGCACGTTGAATAATTTACGACGGTTTCGTAGTTTCGACTTAATATTATCGTCTACAACGAACATAAATCGAGTCTTTATCGCTTTATTCGCCACTCATTAGGGTTTTATATTAGAGATATGGGTTATTAATTTTAGAAAACGCCAGTTAAATTTATGTTCTCGCTGGAAGCGTTATACAATTTGGTTTTATGTTTCGAATTTCTTAGGCATACACATTAGAAAGTTATTATGAGATTTATTCTTGTAAAATATATAAATGAGTATGTACCGTGATGAAAAGGGATATAAAGATGCGCATTTTATTAAAAATTTTATTCTTTTAAATTCCACAGCAATAATATTAGCATTTTTCTAAAGTCCTCTTCAATTTGTTTTGTAAGACGTTCCATTTTACCTTTAGCTTTCTAAGGCACTCTCTTCGTTGCTCATGCTTTGAGTTGACAGAAAGCATATCTGTTCTGAGTACATACAGCAAACTGTAGTTCTCTTTGACCCCACGAGTGGGCTATAAATTTAATTCATGATATTCACGTAGTTGTGCTGTACTCAGAAACAATTATGTGCAGATCCTAGGCGAAAAAGGATCATCGATACCCTTGGACTAACATAGGGATTTAGATCGCAGGATCTTCTCACTCCAATGTGAAACAGTAGGAATTATGGAAACGTAATATTTGTTGATTCTAGACTGGATTGCATTCCCAGCTTCGAACTGAAATGTCGTACTGATATAAAATCTTTTTAAACATTACGTTTTGTCTTGACCGTAATGAAATCATCCCGTTCAAGTGTTCTCCTGTTTTGAATTTTATATTGGTGCTGCCGTGAATGTCATATGAGTTACAAGTGTTGGATTCATTAAAATCGTAACGGCAGACTTTCAAAATAGTCCTAATTAAAAAAAACATATTACAAATACAAAAATCACAACAAGATATTTGCAAGCTATCAGAGCAAGTATTTAAAGCTTGTCAATTGAATCAGTTCTGAAACTTTGGAGAAATTAACTTTTGCTATATTTAATCTAATGATGGTAAATATCATACCAAAAGACTTGGAAAGATCGTCGGTCGCCAATTTAACACAAGCTTTATTTTCTTACTGATCTATAGATAAACGTCGTGTTAATTTATAAGAGTACAATATTTGAGAGTAAACAGACATCGCTTTGAATAAATATCGTCGTCAATTGAAGGTATTTATTGGAGCCCGAACAAATGTTTGAATAAGCATGAAGTTGTTTTCGTGTTGTTGAGTGTTCCGATGGACTTTACCGATACCGATGCGCTGTATTCATAGTAGTGATGGAAAATTAAAAATAGATCATGAAAAAAAAAATTTGATGAACAGGACTAATATGTAATTCTTTAACCATTATAATAAAACATATTTTTATAATATGGTTATAAAAAATATAATTCATATGAATTTGAACAAATATTTAGATGTTTAAATCCTAAAACTTTTTAAATTACTAAAGTTAAGGTCACTAACTACTACTAGTAAGGTTCATAAAGGTAAAGTATCAATTCGAACTATTAGTAGTCTATCCTTATCTTCGAATTTACTTTTTATAATACAAACAAGCACATAGTTCATGATACATGTTACACGAGTACACCTTCCTCAACAAAGGTTCAACATGCACATGTCTTGCCACATACTCCCGACTGAGCTTGAATTTCTCGTTATTTGTAATTTGATCTATCTCCCGACACTATCCCTACACTCACCATACGAATCAGCACGGTACTACTTCTCTTTCATGCTTGCAATCTGTGAGGGCGTGGTCCTTCCCCGGTACAACCGACCAAACACATACACCGATATACCACAAGCACAAAGTGCGATGTGGCTATTCTGTCTACCAATGATAATATATCTCGTGATTCTTTAACGACGATAAGTGCGATGATAACTGTCTATGGACCCCATTTACCATCAGATAAGCTTCATACACTTTTTCCAAAGATTTTTTTTTATTTATAAAAACTGATCATTTTACGTAAGGAGAAATATAAACAATTCATTGGAACAATTCTGTTTTATTAGCATCGTTAAGTGCAATACATAAAATAATAGATTGCACTATGGATTAGAATCGCGTGGGCCGAATTGCCAAGCCAAGACATAATTTATTATGACATTTAATATTAAAATTAAAAATGTTTATCTTGTGTTATGAAGGTGAAATATAAAGTCGATAACAGTCCATAATGTACTTTGCCACCCACTTACGACGCTAGCCTTTAATTAGCTGTCATTATTGAAAGATTTGAGTAAAAGAGCAAATTTGATGGTTATTGGAAAGAAACACCTGAAATATCAATTATCATTACATATCCTTACTAACTACAGTCGTTGCTGTCATGAATTTATCAGTAATTTTCAAAATCATATCAATTAATCAGAAATTGACGTAAACTTTGGTGATTTTCTCCAGGCCGATTTGGGACTCGAAAAGTTATACTGCCAGCATTGTGTAAAATTGACCTGTAACTTTAACGTATCTTTTCTATGTATTTTTAAAGTGTTATTTATATTACTTAACTAAAAAAACATTATCAGTTGGTTAGTGACATAAAAATAAAAAATAAAATACAATACAATCAAATGAGAAAAGATGGGACAATCCCAGTAAAGGCTAGGATGATTATTTTTGAGCAAGTCGACAGTGTAAATTAATATGGTAACTTCTGATTCATAAAATCTTACTTAGAACGAGTCTTAGGTGGAAAATCCTAGCTACTCATCTATTCAAATACTCGAGATAGAAATTGTCGAACAACCGGAGACAACGTGCCTAGGTCACTTGCCTGGACGGCGGCAAGTTTTAAAAATTTAGACAGGAATTTGGATGAATTTATATATATAAGATAGTTATTGTTCTTAACAACTTGATCTTGTATCGCACTGACGAAACCCTTTGTTTTGAAAACAAGCAGAAAAAGCTACTTTCAGTGTAAGCGAATGAAAGGATAATCAGACGGTAAGGATAGGCCACAAAAAGTATACATATTAGGATAAAGAATTGCACAACTATCCAATTCGAATCTTTATATGATAATATAACTAAAATCAATCATAGACTTTCACAACCTCGATTCGTCCAAGGCGAGTCGAAGTGAATAACTTGAAATGATCCATGTAATAAAGATGGGTCACTATGGTTTCTTCCTCTCATAATCTGTAATCTAGAAAGTAGATGGGACTTAAAAACCTATAGTATTTTTTGACAACTGTCATCCGCTCGCCAGGAAGACAGAGGATACTTGATATTCCCATATAGTCCTTGAGGAACTCTTACTTCTCCAGCCTTAATTTATAAAGAATTTTTTTTTAGGCATCGTTTGATAACAGCCTAAGTTCATCATCCGTCAGAACTTCTTTTTTTTTGGGCTGATGGCTGCTGTTAGCTGAGAGCTTTTACAGTTTCACCGGATTGAGAGGTGACCGAGCCCTTATGGCATTCAGTCGAGATCTCTATATATGGGTAACCAGCTCAAAGGCTCCGGAGAAGGAGCCTCGGCTTGGACCGTTAACCGGTTTCGTGCCCGAGAGGGCCGAACCTCGGCTCGGTCAGTTGCTTCTGACAGAGGATTATCTAATATCGCTATTATTATTATCTGTACCACCATTTCGGAACGCTTGGGCATTGGAGAAGAAGTGGCGCAAGAAAAGAAGTGGCGCAAGAAACTCCAGCAACACTTCTATCTGTATGTACTGGAGAGAACCGGCCAGTGACATGGCGGTATCGTGAATAACCTTGTTTGCGACGCCCTTGCCGTTGGCGGAGCCAAAATAAGGGTGCCCTGGTGGTCGGGGTCGTTGAGATCATGCCTCGGTCTCTTTCAGATGCGGGTGAATCTATGATTCGCGATGGGATTGTAAGTGGTGGCACTTAAAATCAAGGGGTTAGAGTGTGTGACAGCAAAGTCGAAATATCGGCGGGAAACCTGCTTCAGGTACTGAGTTATGGTCGGCCGCTCAAGATCTATGTGTATATTTCCGTTACGCAAGAACCACGGTGCACCGGTGGCCTTACGCATGAAACGATTTAGTATTACCTAAAGTCAGTGAATGTGACACGGGGAGGCATGTGCATGTCATTATGGGTCGGATGCACGCTTTGTATAGTGTAATTTTATTAAGCAGGGATATTTGCTATTTTTATTGAGCAAACGGCCTGGGACGAACACTGCTCGATTCCGTACGCGGTTGATATGCAGACCGAAGGTGAGTCTTTGTGACACGTATTTGACTGTCTTTCCCAGGGGATTGACGATCAAATAACTCTATAGTTGGGAGATGCGCGTTTGTTGCGCCTATAGAAGTAAGGGGCTGCACTTTTGGTGGCGTTAACCTCGATCCTCCATTTCCGAAACCATTTCCCTAAGGTATTGGCTGCAGATTGGAGGCGTTTACACATAGAGGCCGGTATCATCGGCAAAAAGGGCTAGCTCTCACACACTGCGAGTTCGCGTTGTGTCGTTGGTGTAGAGTGATGGGACCTTGGACGGAGCCTTGTGGTACTCTGGCACAAATGGGGTGAACCTCGGAACGCGATCCCTCGACGCGGTAACGAAAGGTTCTATTTCGGAGAAAGTCTCGTATGATAAGTACGAGTCGATCTGGCACACCGAGATCATATAATTGTATACGAGCCCGTTTTGCCAGACCTTGTCGAAAGCTTTTGCCACGTCGAGGAAAAGTGCCCCAGTTTGGTAGCCCTGAAGAATTTTACTAAGAATGTGCTCTGTGATGCGGTGCACTTGATGTGTGCATGAGTGTTGGGTGCGAAACCCGAACTGCTAATTGATTGGTAGCCCTCGGGATAGCATGAAGTCCTTCAGGTGAACTAGGATGAGCCTTTCATATTTCAACCTTACCCAAGACTTTGAGTATGGCTTAGGGGCCGATAGACTAATGGATCGGTAGAATGTTTCGTGGGCTTGAGAATCCCTATGACGGCTAATCGGCTTCTTTCGGGAAAGTGCCTTTGGATATGGCCGCGTTGTAGATAATCACCAGTAGGTGTAAAGTGGACATGGTTAGAAGTTTAATCACCTTGTTGGTGATGTCGTCAAGGCCGGGAGTCTTGCGTGCGACCACACAGACCAGCAGGTTTTTAATTATGGAATCAACTTCGGTGCATGTTACTCGAGTAACGGAGTCGCGAGGTGGTTCCTGAGTCCTTCGGTCGACCTCGCTGACAACCATTGCAAGGTGAGCGACGTCGATCGGTAGGGTGCTGGGTGAGCAAAGGAGCTCGAGATTGTCAGCCAGACATTCGGCTTTCTCTTCGTCTAAGAAGCGGTTTATTGGGAGAGGCTAAGGGCGGCATTGTTTGGGTGTTGACCTCTTTTATGGATTTGGGAAATCGCTAGAAGGCGAGATAAGAAGGTTCGTTATTGGAGAGGTGATTATACCACCGATAGTTCCTGTCGTCAGATCTCCTTTGCTGAGAAAATATACTAGGATTGGACGAATTAGCACGTGTTAAAGAAACTATATATATATATATTTAAGAGAATTAATTAGTGATCCGTTAATTATTGATTTAATTGGTATCCAATGTAATCACAACAGCAAATTCAAGTAAAATCAAATAGTCAATTTCTAAATTGCATATACTTCAGGTGATGATCGGCTACATTTAAACTGTAAATACAATTTTAAATAACGAATTATTGGCCATAAAGAAATTTCGTACGCAAAACGCAACCATAAATAAAATTATATTAATTGCCTCTATAATCGTTTTTCCGAATACATCCGTGTTTTCCGACTGTATAAATATTTAAATATCGATTATGTCTCGATTCAATGTTTATTCATGATATGTGATAATTTGTTTCTCGTCGATGTTTATTCATAATATGTGATAATTGGTCTCTTCTTACAAACATAATTTTACGAGATATGAATTACGCTAGCAATTATAAAAAGCTAATAATGTTTGTTTTGTGATTTCTTTAGTTTTCGTTACTCACGCGATGTCGAATGGAAATAGCTTTACGTGCTTTATAGCAACAAATCGTTACGCTATGCCTGCCTGTTAATGCTAATTCCTGCCACCTACCGAGGTTTACATACAGTACGGACAAATAATATAGAAATAATGATGATGACATGATAGTACATTTTCCTTTAAACATCGAATATATATACGCAACTTTGATAGAAGCTTTACAAGCTTAGCAAGCTTTGACTAGTTATAAGAAAAGTGATTTGACGATAGCCTTAAAGAGGTACTCAAGAAATTTCTTAGAAAGTTACGAGGGAAGTCAGGATAACCCGTAGTAAAGTGTTATTTGATTTATAGATTTAAAAAAATAAATTCGTAAAAATAAATTTAGAATCTTATAAACTGAAGTGGTAATGTTGCGGGAAGATAGGTTTTCGAGTAGCAGCCTTGAAGTGAACATCGCAGTGTAGGACGACCCCCCACTGGATTGAGTGATATGACCCGTGCAAGTTGATACAGGAAGCTGATGAATGCAGGATCGTTCTCTTGGGCAGTCTGTGAGGGAAGCCAATATTCAGCAGTGGACTAGTGATGAGTTGAAGTTATGATGATTATGATGAAATATTATAGAATTAAAATGAACTTTGATTACGAGTTTATAATAATATATAGTTCAATTTAAAAATAACCTTATTTCTTAGTACAAACAAAATATTCTACCAAGTTTAACTTGGATTTTTTACCTAAGACGTTGAACACTAAATTTATAATTAAGATCATTACAAATATCGATATAAATCTGACGAAAATGATAATTTTTATTATATATATTATTATTATATATTAATATAACTCTGGTTCCCAACAAGTCTGGCTTAGTTTGGGAACCAATGAGTTATGGATTCTTTTGTCTGACTGGCGTATATCAAATAGGGGAAATTTATTATTATTATATTGTTATTATTATTTAACTGTCCTCAGTCGCCTTTCACTACTTCCAAAAGGTATGGAGCATGGGTGTCCGGTTTTTTTCGCTCACCGGACAAACGCATAACCAGTAAGCTATTATATATACATCAATGGTAATATTTAATTGATAAACATTTTTTTTCGCCAGTCGAGCTGATTCATTTGAGCTACATCTAGTTTCCAGTTGCACCCTTGCTCTATCACGTGATCCGTGGACCACGCAGCTTTATCTTGGCTTAAACACATTAAATTTGGTCCAAATAAATCAGTAATCAGGTAAGTGACAGACACAACTCCGCTAAGTCTTTTAATTAAACTAGTTTAGTTCTAGTGTAGCTTTTTTTTGAGACAATTAACAAAAAATTTCAAGCAAAGAAAAACAGAAATTTAAGTAAGCACAATTGATAATTGTAACTTTGTTAAGTCCATTTGTAAATGTTACTAATTGTAAGGCGATACAACGAATTTATATCTTGTGAATGAATTCCTACGAACCATTTATAATAGTTAAAAATATGCCAACCAACAGTCAAATGACACATATACCATTTAATTTATTAGTGAACCATAAGACGTGGTAATAAATTGCGCTGGACCCGTCGTTACCTACCGTATTTAATAACAGTGGTTCTCAACCTTCGGATCGGATAATAAAATTCACGTTTCATTATGACTCAATAAAGACTGTTGTAAACCAGCGCATGAGTGTTATAATATAGCCTTCTTATTACCGAATCGAATAACACTTCGATATAGTCTATGCAATAAGCTTTGCTTCTTGTATAAAATAAAAAAATACAAACAATCAAACTTGTATATACTTGCAGGGTATGGTGAACAGCGATAAACATTTAGGTAACTCGATACTACTGTAAGTATAAGATAGAAAAAGAAAAAGCGTTCATTGGTACCACATACTTATAAATACAAAACTAGAAAGTAATATTTTAAATTTGTGAAAAGTTAAACGTATACTCAAACTCACGTGTATGTTATGTTGTGGCAGATTTCAACCTTGACGCTGGTAGAGTGAGAGAGAAAATAAATGACCTACCAATACTGGCTTGTAGTGACATGTTGCCAGCATATGCCAAATATCCTCGAATTCTGTCACTAATTCTTTAAATACGCCCCATAGTACGTTGCTCTCTGTATTTTTTTATTCACAAATAATTTCACTTATTATATTCGAATTATTGGCATACTAATATACAGGACATTGAGTTGATTCCGTACATCGACATCATTGAATTTGTTTAAATTAAACAAAGGAAACATCAAAATATTAGATTGACATTAAAAAAAAACATATTAAAATATATTTTTGGAAGTAAAAAAAGTTTAGATTACACATACACCAGATATACTTGCTGCTGAACGAAATTTGATAAAACTGCGTCTTTTTAAAAGTTAATTGCTATTCAAAAAAAGAAATGGTGAGACAACGACCAACGTATTTTACCTTATATAAATTAACGTTATTCGCCTTTTATATACTATGCTTTTGAATTTGACTGAGTTATTACCTAGCCAAATTTATAACAAGGTTGCCTTTCGTATTGTGACGTAATATATTGTATATTTTGAATGATAGATATCCATAATTCTTAATTTAAATCATATGAACCATTTCCTTTCAGTGCTACGAGATAAGGTGATTAAGAAATTATATTATTATAATATTGAAACAGTTCTATAAAAATGGATCTTTAAAAACTTCATATAGTAAAATAGACCCTAATGTGCATTAGCAAAGATCATTATTTATAATGACAAAGCAATTTGATTAATACGCAGTTATATTTTAAAACAACATGTCAGTAAAATAACTACAAAACGGAATAACCTTATGTCTGTTATTTATATTTGATTTAACAGTAATGACGAATGACCACCTAATAGCTACAATACAAATTAAATTTGCCTTGGATGTAAAGTAAAATAGTAACAATTAAGCATGTCATAAGAGCTACCTTGAAAGCAAATAATAAAAATGTAAAAAACTCAATAACTAAGATGATACAAATGATTATATGGTTTATGTTTATTAATTGTATAAGTTGTCTTTGAAATATATTTTAGATTATTATAATAAAAATAAAAGTATTAATTAATACGTTAAACTTAAATTTCATGGTAAATTTTACAGTTTGATGTATACACCATTTTTGTGCTTAATCATGTTTTAGTATTTTGTAAGTTATCTACGATGCCGCAAACTGATAACAATACACTAAGTGTAATTTAAATAATATATTTGAGAATATAACGTTATAAAAGCTTTCATGTCTGTATCGGGTATATAACATTCGTAATCTACATTTCATCTGAAATTAGGTGTTTTAGTCTCCAATGTGACAGCTTAAATTAGGTAAGTATATATTGGTCCAGGGTTGTCGTAGCATGGCGAGGGTGCGAGGAGAGGCTCGGCCTCCCCCTGAGACGAGCTTAGGCACTGTGCTGAGGGGCACCGGTGCCATCCGTAAGAGATCCCGGAGCCTCTCAAATGCGCTGAGGATGACCACCGGGGGGGTTTTAGTGGTTAAGAGTCTTACATAACCCTGATATTATTACCTTCAGATAATACCAGCTGATGGTTGACACTGCTATGTTTCGTATTTCTTCAGAGGTTACAACGAACTTGCAAATTGTTTCCTGATCGAGAATAGATGAAGCAATGAGCCGAGAAAACTAAAAAAAATACCGAGACAAACACCGCAAGTAAATTGTATGATGAATTGTCACCCTAATTAAAAAAATGCTTATGACTCCGCAGTATAGACTATGAAAATCTTTTCCTTGCTTATTTTTACACTCAAATTATACATAAAACCAAATATAATAAGTCTACGTTATTCTGTTCTTTAGTCAGTCCAGGTTTGCAAATCAAAGTACATTCCAGTACACCAAATTACTGATTCAGTTGAAAACAGCTCTTAAACAAGAAGGTAAAGAATAATAAGCAAAAAAGGGTAACACTTTACAAGAAACCATTTAAATTAATACTCGGCCATAGCAATATATCATGATATCAACTTGGACTACCATTAAATATAATTGGAGAGTGATTCCGACGTCTCCATTTTTCAGCTAAATAATTTACGAGTTCTTTTTCATTTATCAATTAACGAGGATTGATAGAGCGGCAACCGTACAATCCCATAAATAAATTAAGTTTTAAAATCGACCTCGCTTTATAACAGCCGTGTAAATTAATCCACAACGCAAGATGGTGGCAATAATTCAATCTAAGATTATTTATTGCGTTAGTGATCAGACGCGGTTAAAGAACGTAGGCAAAAAACAATACAAGTATGCCATTTGATTATCTCTTTCAGTGAATTTCTTGACCTTTATGTTTTGTTAGTGTGATTGTTTCGTTTAATTTATTTTTATAGGTTTCTATCTCTTACAGAACCTTGCATAGTTTTGTATATTTTTGAATCATTTAATTTTAAATGCAACGGCACATTTTAATAGTATTATTTGTTTTTTTTATTTTACCCGTGATACTAGACTAGCATAATGTATATTGAGTATAATCGCTGCATTTGAGTCTTGCCACAGAAACCTAAAAAAAATATCAATTACCTTCAATTCTCATTAAATATAATAAAAGGTATGACCTATTAGACCGACCACTACCTAGCCTCAATAGTATGCGTATTCAAACTTCTGCCATTTTTTATTTCATTCTAATTTAATTTACAAATCACAATAACTTCGAAAACACCATCACTAAACGTGACAGAAACTGAAGATCAGATCTGAAGAGGCATTCCATCTTAAGTAGGTTGATTCAGTGACAAGCTACGCTCGTTTGTCTCTTCTTAATTTTTTGATACCTCGTATTAGCGTAGGCGTCTAGTACTTCTTGGTTCATTAGGTAAAACATGGCAATTTTTCAATTGCACCCTAATTTAATTCTCTTTTCACGGTTATGGATTATAAAAAAGTATGAAGGAATTTTATTAGCGCAATAAACCATATCTTAGCTTTCAAGTGTGACCTAAGTAATGAGACCTAAATAAGTAATCTTGGTCAATTTCAGTATTTGTATACTTCACTGTCAACTATTTCTAGCACTTACATATTATTAGCATCTAGGCGCGATGATCTATCGAAGTTGACTGAAAAAAACAATGTAGGTTCTTTAACCTTTTCTTTGGTTTATATATACATATAAAGCCAAAGGCTACAGAGCGCAATAGGCAAACTTGTCTACTAATCTCTTAATCGTATAAACTTCGATGAAGATAATTTATATTGATAAATTATGAGTCAATAGAAACAGGAAACGTTTGATTTTGGAAGATGTCTAGAGTTTTATATAAAATTTATTTGTTGGTTTTAAATTCAAAAGCGATAAATTAACGATCAATTAAGGCTATTAGAAATATGACCTACTTATGAAACTGAAGTGTGACCTTTCTGGAAATTTATAGACATTAATCTTTGGCGTAATATTTCATTGAGTTCTGTAGTGCTGCAACACCTGCACGCGGCATCCGCGGCTGATTTATCGGACCGTTTGTCTCCCTTCCACCGTCACACCCACTTTCGACTTGATGGTCCCATTTCAACATAATTGGTATGCGGCTTACGGTTTTGATTTTCATTTCGATTTTTAAGTTGTCATTACAATTCATATTGTTTATTCGTGCAGTTGTGGATCGCAGCGTCTAGACATTTGATGACATTACGAAGCAAAACACGTCACGAATGATGCAGGTGGTGTTTATTTATTCTCGGTTCGATTTTGTTTTGTATATTTTAAAATACTATATTACAATACTTTATAAGTACACTACTTCCGTGGTTTCAAATCAAACCGCCTTTATTGAAGTCACCGCACGGATATATATCACCACAAAGACTATTTATTATATATTTGTATACTTATTTATTTACAACGTATATATTTGAAAACAATTAAAATATTTTCGTTGTAAATAAATAAGTAACAATTTAAAAATATTATTTTTACAAAATATACCTAAAAAAAAGCATGAAAAAAGAAAATGAATTCCTACATGATGAATTATAAATTTCTAGCTTTCCCCTGAAACACCGCTCGGGTGGTTTTAGTGAGAAAAGAAAACAAGTTTTTTTCAGTACATCATGGATCTCATATACTCTCTATGCTAGACGATTTTGTAAGTCTTCCCATTTTGCGCTAATACTTGGACACTTAGGGCATTATATGATACTTTGGGACACACGTGAACATACAATATAGAGCTGGTCATATACCAGAGTCTATGGTCCCCAAGATTCGATCGCCATGTTTAGAGTGAGCGACAGACATGGCATTAAAAGTATACATCATAGCTGGCAGTACTTTTATGATAGACGACGATGACCACCTTATTAGTGCAACTTCTGCCTTCGCGTTGTACGACATGACAATTCTCGGCATAAGAAGACATTGTGTTAGTGGAGGATTTTATAGTAAGAAACTAAGTTTCTGAATGACTTATAACAGGAGATACAATATAAAAATTGTTAATTTATAGAGGATCAACGACGTAAAATCTTGAATCGACTCAAGATTTCACGTCGTTGATGGGAACGGTGACGGTGAGACGTAAAAGGACGAGGCTGCTGATGTAAGTGACGGGAAACATAGAAGATGATTGGAAATAAATGTATAGCCATATTTAGCCACATCAGCGTCGAATATAATGTTACTTAAAAAATTTACTACATGTCATATTGACGAAGTAGAAATACCATATGTTCTCAAAATACTGTGAATTCATCTCTGTTATATTTTTTAGTGAATCGTATCCAGCGAAATCCAATATGCATGTTCTGCCCTTTGTTTAGCAATTCTTTTATTTTTTATGATTTACTTTTAGATTTGAATTATTTTAGTAAGTGTCGAGTTTATCGATTCTGTTATAACACTTTTATCCGTTAGGTCTGATGTGGCAGGTTGTGTCGTGAGTATTTTATCGATTTTCTCTTCACCCTGCGTATTGATTTCTACTTACTGAAACAAACATAACAATTTTTATGTAGATATTTAAATGTATAAAATGTTATTGATGTGCATTATTCATTTCAGATGCCGCCAATGCATACAAGTAGCAGAAAGGTGGAAATTTCCTCAATACATTTGATCTATTGACGGTAGATACTGCAAATTTCAAATCCTTTATCATGCTAGAAGCGAATATATAAATTAGCATCCATTACCAAGCTTTTTTTTACTGGGTGTTGCAGATGCTGATTACTGTTACACTTACAACAATACGGAAAGCCAAAGGAGACACAAACAAATTAAGTTTATCACATAACACACTATTGCCAGACAGACAAAAAGAAATGCTATATGTACTACTAGTAGATAATATTTTGTCCTTTACAGGAACAATTATATGATAATTTGGACCGCGAGATAACATGATGGTGGCATAAAGTTCCCTGATTAATTTGTACAAAGAATGAAAAAAAACAAAAGGAGAAAATAAATAAGACAATATATTTTTTTCGGAAATTAAACATCATAACAAAACCAATTCACTTTGATCAAAAATAACTCTGTAAAATTTTTCAATTCCAATAAGAATCGTCCCCAAGGAATGAGATATTTTTACGTGAGAAAAAATTGCATATGTTCCACCATTACCCTGCTCACCAATGCTCTGCGCAAAAATAGTTTCCATTTCCACATTTTTAAATTCGAATAAGAATTTTCCCGTAGGTATTATATATTTTCGCGAAATAAAAGGAAGTATATATCACTTTCTGGTCTTCTATTATTCTTCGAGGAAAAGACTAAGTCGAGTCGTTGTCTCGATGTAACAGAAGTCGAAACAAACAACCACTTTCACATTTATCATATTAATTTATAATTAGTATAAACTATTTAAATACGACAAATCATTATTTATTATTAATAACAGTAGAGATGGAACAGACTGACTTCTCTGATGCAATATTTTTTCGTGTCGTATTTTTTCGGTACATTTTCAGTTTATTGCCTATTTTAAATTAAATTCTGCTTAATTTATTTTGACCTACATTTATTTGAAAGAGTTTTTTTTTTAATTCCAGTTAGCTACATATACTTCTAAATATTTTATCTAGTTCTGATGTAGATCTTCTGAGATCAATAATGAACTAATTAACACGCTACAGTCATCTTACTCTACAAATTTTAATAATATAAATTGCAAAAATACGTAGTTATTTAATTTAATAATGTTTTAATAAAACCAAATGCCTCTGTCAACTTCAATGATTCAAGACGGTTATTCCATTATATTTTGATTTTGTGACCTAGAGAGTAAATAATGAAATGTCAACACCATCTTTATTTAAACTAAACATTACATGATTAAACTTCCAAAACAATATATCCAAATACACAATATTTAACGTCCAGCGTTGCATAGTCGTTACTAAGATCCTCCGGCGTAAAACCATAAAATGTTTAACACCACTGCAAATTTGCACATTCACTGATCTTTAGGTTACTTTGATATTAAACTCTATTGCTATACTCTTAAAATCAAATTTGAAATGTTCATTCGTTAATCCGTAAATACATCTCCAGAGGCCCATAATTCTCAGTCGCGTGTGGCGGCGTATTATTTTTAAATTATTAACGGTGTAATGGAATAATTTTCGTATGCTAATGTTGCGAGGAATGGTCTCTGAGCACGGCATACTCTTCGATTGTATATGCCCATTTAATTGCTAACCTCTCGTAAATTAAGTGTTAAAATAACTTGAATGTTAGAGCTGGTTAGGACGTGGAAGTTGTTATTTCAAATCTATTAAAAATAATTAAAACGAAATTATTCAAATTATTAATATATTAGTCCCTTACATATGAATTTTAGTTTCTTTTTTTGTTTGTTTTTGGCGTTTTGTCGAACTGGCCACTTTGATCTCAAATAATCTGGTGTTTGGTTGGGAATTCCTAATTCATGTGTATTCAAATTTAAACTTGTGTATTTGTTTTTCATTTATTGTATAAATATTCAATTTAGTGACATTTGTTTTACTTTGACATCCTTCTGTTAAATAAAATGGAAAATTTCGCGGGACACCGCCGCTGCAGAAACAGCTCGAAGCAATGAACAGAATTAATTATGTGTATGGTGAAACTACTGTAAAAGAAAGCATGGTACGTTTTTGGTTCCAACGTTTTCGTTCTGGAGTTTTTGACCTCGAAAACAAGCCCCGCGGATTGCTTTCAAGTTGACAATAAAGAATTAAAGGTGTTCGTGGAGAAAAATCAATCGCAAACCACGGTCAGAGTTAGCGGCAGGGTTCGGTGTGAGTGGCAAAACAATTTTAATTCACTTGAAACAAATTGTAAAAGCGAAAAATCTTCGACTACCCCATGAATTCAGTGAAGCACACCAACAAACACGCGTTGTGTGCTGTGTTACATAGTTCAAATGTGAAATGTATATTATATGTATATTATATAAATGTATATTATACGACAATCGGAAACGCTCATCACAGTGGTTGAACCCTGGAGAACGGGCCAAATCCTGTCCCAAGCGAAAGTGGACTCAGAAAATGGTACTGCTGAGTGTTTGGTGGATCAGTGCTGGTGTTACTACATAAGATCTGAACAGACGATTACGGCAGTGTTAACAATTGCAAACCATGATGGATCAGCTAGCCGTTAAACAACCGAGACTGGTCAACTGCTCTGGCCCACTGCTGCTTCATGACAACGCTAGACTCCAAACTAGACGGTCGTTAAATTAACGGAGCTGCGCTTGGAATGTCTCCAACACCCACCGTACTTCCCGGACTTTGCTCCAATAGATTATCACTTTTTACGGAATCAGGACAATTTCTTGCAAGGAAAAAAAAATAATTACAATGAGGCAGTCCAAACCGCTTTCATTGATTCTCGCTCCTAAAATATTTTCAGCAATGGAATCAATGAACGACCTATAAAATAGCAAAAGTGCATAGATAATAATGGTACATACTTCGATATCGAATTGTTTAAATATATAATTTAATAAAAAAAATAGATTTTACTTTTTCCATATAATACGCTAATTGTATAAAAATGTACCTCTGTCCCACCCATCTATGTACTATAGATGGATTGTTATGATGATGAAATTGATTAAATTTTAAATTAAGTAAATTTCGTAATAATGCAGAAAGTGTTGTAGAACGTCGGTCAAAGACATTAGTAAATAGTGTAATAATAAATAGTGTAATAAATATTTAATTAGCAACACCATCGTATTATATTTTACGTTTATATCGTATTATATTTCTTCCTTTCCTTTCAGCCCTATCTTTAGATGCCAAAATGTACGAATCCCCTTGTGATCGACAATTGTACGATAATGTCATCACTCTAAGTCACGTATAAGAGCTACTTGTTGACATATGTACATAATTTAAATTAATCTAAAAAAAAATTGTTTTTGCAAAATACACAACCAACTGAAATATAACGTTTCATTTCTATAACGAGCTTTTAATAATCTGCTTCCAATAACTAACATACGAGATTTTGCCCATCATATCATATCAGACAAGAAATATACCAACTTCTGCGGGAGACTGCATTTGTATAAGTGTATCTTTCTTAGCTTAGAACGTGGCCAATAAACGAAATTTTTCGTTTTCTTAGTAATGAAGTTCCCGTTTTGCTCGGCAGAATTAATATACCAAAAATGGTAATTAAGTCGATGGAATAATTTTCGATAAGAGTCAAATCAAATAAATAAATGCCTTTATTCAGTATTACTCATTACAATTACTTATTGAATGTCATAATTCTACTACAGATTCAGAAAAAGAAAATCTGACAATAACCGGCGGAAGAAACTCAGCGAGGCTGTTAAGTTATTTTACTATAAAATATGTTTACTGCAAATTTTCGGTTCACATCACACAGCTTGGAGCGATCATTTCATTTCCATCCATCCGTTTCTTCGAAGCGTCAATAGCGTAATGGGTTAGGATACGGTCTACGAAAGTTAAGGTCGTAGGTTCGAATCCGCATTCGACTATCGTCGTGAACCATCTCCTAGCACAAGCTTTTTCAGCTTAGTTGGACTGATTAACCGGAATATTACTCGTAGTAATGTTATAATAGCATTTCCAACATTATTTTTTTAAAAAAAAAAAACATATCCATCGTGTGTGATCATTTAAATAAACATTAATATCTATATATAGTAGCCTAATTTAGGTTTAGGGTACGGTCAGCCAACGTTAGGGTCGTAGGTTTGAACCCGCCATTCGACTACAACTTTTTAGGTTATAACTTTTTCTGTGTGACTTAACGGGGGCAAATTGTATGCAATAGTCTGACGTACCTAAGGTTCAGGTCGCTCGGGGACCATCGAGTCAGTTGCTGTCGCGTGAAAGGTAACTATTCAAGCCGAGGCTCCTTCTCGTGTACTTATGAATAAATAATAATTCGGAAACCCTTCGGGCTATCAGCACTAAAAAATATATATAAATAATTTATTAATTAAATTTATTTATTTATTATCAATTTATTATTTGTAAATATTGTTAACAATACGAGATGCGGAAATTTCAGTGATTCTAGCTGGCTCAAAAATAAATATACAAGGTTATATGTATTCGACAATGATTTGAACATAATAGTGACAATTGAACTTTTAATAAGTTTATTTTAAAGCTTAACCAAGGTAATAATATAATTATAAAATTTAACGCAACTATAATAAAACCGTTTATATAAACTTAGTGACAACTAAAGTTCCGCCACTCAATATTTATCGGTTTGTCACAATAAATAGAAATATACATTTTCATAAATTATGGACTGAATTTGGGCTAAACAAGTTTATTTTTATCGACGGATAGTCCGTACATAAAATGAACTTGAATTGTATTTAATAAAATTTATAACTAAATTATGTATATACTGATTTATCCTGTTATAACAAATCGTATAAAATATAGGAAGATAAATTATTAATAGATTTTATTCAATCCATTTTGAAGTAATCTTAACTTATAATAAAGGAATTCGACCTACGATTTTATTATCTCTCGAACCGGTGTAATTATTTGAGATCACTTATTAATTTATTTTATTCGCAATAGTGATTTTTAATGTCTATTATTAAAATAAATTTATCTGTTATCAGTATAATTGTTATAACTTCCTTCGCTTAATTGCCTAATCTTTTTTTTATTAAGTCTATAAAGATTAGTTTGAGGTCAACAATCGACTTTTTATCTTACTGAAATAATTCAAGGCCCTGAATTAAAATTAGCTAACTTGAAAATATTTTGTAGTTTGAATGACAGGTTTTTTAGTATACGCTCTGACGTTATTTACGTGATACATGAATTTGATATGATTATGGTACCGGCTAAACGCACAAGTACCGCCAAAATTTAATTTCATATGTCTATAGTATTTCAACTTCTTAAATGATATTTTTCTCATACCCGATTCTAGGATTTAAGTTACTTTTTAACGTAACAGAATTAACAGATGACCTTGTTCTTTATTTAACTACATACGTATTTTATTTTAATGAGATAACGGCCGCAAGTTCTGTTAAAATTTCAGTTATAATGTAAGTACAAAGTAATTTCAATTCAAAACTGATACTTTTCTGATACTCATTACAAAATGAAAGTTATTTTTTAACGTAACAGAATTAATTGATATGTAAATCTTGTTCTTTAATTAGGTATATATTTATATTTTTTATTTTGTTTTCTTTATCTTTAAAACACGGCATTAAACGTCGCTTTATTATTGCTATCGCAATATATATACCTAATTTGGCAACTCTGGCCGAGCGTTGTCAGGCCTTTGCCTCTTTTATTCTCTTTTGGGTATTATACCCAAAAGTAAATAGTTCCTTTTAAATGGTTGTATTCTGCTTTTTCACAGCCTATCTCTATTATAGAATTTCTCACTATTTTTTTTCTTATTTTCTAATTTTAATTATGATTGGTTCGAGACAATCTCATGGAGGAAGAGCATCTCAACGTAAAATATCACACACCATACTGCTTCAGTGTTTCGTCTGGTGAGTGTAGGGATCGGGAGACGCTTGTTAGACTTGACAAAGCAATCCATCGTAGGCTGAGATTTATAAAGTGTACTTAACCTTTGCTCAGGCTTTGCATTTGATATCTTTAAAACTTTATTTTCAATTAGTTTTGGAGCATCTTAAAATATTACTAGGAGCATGTAAGTATTCGGTAAGTCAAGGATTTTGGCTATGCTAAGCATAAGCTGAGGATATGACTATACATTTCATTGCCTACTAACTCGTAAGCTAAGTCGAAGCAAAGGGGGTACAAGTACAGTACAGTAGTAAGGGGTGACAACATGGAAAAGATTCACACGGTGAGAAATTTCAAAGACTCAATTATGCGTAGTGGCATTCAACAATCTTTATTCCTCAATGTAATAGACATCCAACTTGACCCTCGAGAAAAAATATATATGCAATTGTTTTGAAGAGTGATTATTTTCCACTTAATGAAACTGTGTAGTTGCTTGTAAGATAATTTTTGTGCTAATTCTCTCGAATCCATACATGGCGTCTATAGAAAGTGACTTGGACGTTTACTTATTTGTTATACCAAGTATGTACTAATGGGCAATAGAAAAGAGAATGTAATCAGCTCTAAATGGTAACATATATTAATATGTTATTAGTTAACGGAGTGGTTATAATCAAAGCAGCCATGTATAGCAATTTAAAGTACTAAGTGACGAAATAGTATAAGTTGTATCGACTCGAATGACTCATAAAATTAAACATTTTATTTTTATTTGCGGAAAGCGAAATTTACATAAAGAATTGGCTGCGTTCGAAAAACAATCATTATATATCGTTTATAACAAGTCTTTTATATTCAATATCGTTTATTAGAATCGTGCAACTATAATAATTCGAATTAAAAACAGTCCTTTTTCTAGAGTAGGCTACATAAACATTTGCAAATGATTGCATATCAAATGTAATTGTATTTGCATTTTTATTATTCTGTATTTCGTACGCTTTTGATTACATAAAACGGAATTAATTAGGAGAATAAAGGCATTTTACATTTATTATCGGATTTTATAAATTCAAATTAGGTCTCCATATTTATTTACATTTCTCGCCTATCAATGCTATTTTAAAATTGCCATAGAATAAATTACGATTATTGTCTTGATAATTTTAATTCCTTACATGTTTGGTCTATTCGTTGATATTTAATTTATTAATGTATTGTAAGCACATTTTAATGAATTGGATAGTAAATAGTAACTTGTTTATAAAGTTGTACAAAACATGTTTTTGTAATGATTTATATATTTGGTTTTTTATTACGCTTCAACGTTATCAACCACGGCATTATGTTAGGTATGTAATGGTATTAACTAAAAAGGATTCTAAATAAGACTTGAACCTTGATACACTAGAATTTTAAATATACACAAGGTCTACCGAATAAAGGAACATTAATGTCCCTCCCTAATGTGTGTTGGGATGGTCCAATCAATAGAAAACTATATAGAAATTATGTGACATAATTATGCACTTTATTATTATTGCTATTAAGATCCGCTACCAATATTTTTTCAGTGGGTGTATGAATATTTTATAATATATAGGGTTTATTAATATTACGCCTGCAGAGTTTCTGTTGGGGTTCTCTCGCTTCTGTAGTGCATCAGGGATGTTTGCATGCGTACGAGTAGAGTTGATTTCACGCGATAATACGAAAGAGATGTGCGTCTCTGGTGCTTGTAATACGGGCTAGCTCTAATATATTTTTTGCCATGATAGCGTTTAGGCTGGATTGAGTTAATATGACCCACGGCACTACTCTACGTGTAACATACAATAATTAAAATTCAGTGTATATTTACTAAAAAAATATAAGTCTTGAGCTTTGACGCATTTTAAGAGCGAAGAGGTTGGCAATATCAGGACAGGACCTCGTCTGCATAGAATACCAGCGAGGAATAGCAGCATAATGCTGTTGCTGTTTTAATGGTTTTTCGTCTGGTAAGTTAAGGAACCGGAGACGGAGTTCATTCAGAGATTCGGTGTTCGGAGGCATTCCATCTCAGTCCTCAACGGCACGGTCCACTGTCACTTCCACACTCACTCATCACTCGAGATCAGGAGATTCTCATTGGTCACCTTTAGTCTAAGATTGGCTTCATAAAGGTCTGCTAGTCTGCTAGTTCATATTACTATTTGCAACTTTAAAAAAAAATGACATAAAAAATTAAATAAAAAGAAAAGTTAAAAAAAAATTAGAAACGTTGTGATTCAGTCACAGTAGGTGAATTTTCGCCATAATCAAGCACATTTCCTTATCATACATCTTGAAATGAAAAATATGATAATATAATTATAATGATCTGGTTATTTAGAGCATATATTGTGTTAACATATAACTTAATATGTCTAATACTTCTCGGTATACATTAATCGTATTATCAGGCAAGTAGTACTTCAAACGTCATTTTGGATGTTAATCTGTTAATGCTCGTGATATATTCACTCCTGTGTATATACTTAATATTACCACGCATCCTCCAGATTTGTTGTAACATTAGTCTGAAGGTTTATGGTGCGATCTCGAAACTTAAGGTTAAGGCATCCGCCATTCGATTATCTAGTAATATTTATAGATCGGCCAGCATTCTTTCCTTTATCTTATCTTTATCTTTCGTTTATCCTCACTCCTCTTGTCTTTTAGCGTAGAAATTGTTTACCACGGTTACTTTATGTAGTGATAATTTTCCTACAAGTAGGCATAAATTGTTAGAACGAGATCACGACTCTGCGTCGGTGCATGTTCTTTGCGAATTCGACCGTCGGGCTCAAGTTTTACTGCTTAGAATTCCTCCATTAAAATGCAAGCGGCGGCTATTTAATAAAGTACAATTATGAATCGTAAAACCGTTCTCGTTGTTGCCTCTATGAGTGGTGGCTTGTTATCGCCTACATCTTGATTTATGTGACGTTCTCGCGAGTTACGAATACCGAAATAAATTGGATATGTACAATTTTAAAAAATATTAATTTTACTTAATAACAATATTGTTAATGTCATTATTAGTTGCAGATCCTTGGCTTGATTGACTCGATTTCATTTTGAAGTGATTTAATATTTTGGAAAATTTTATGTTACTTTTCATTTATTCATAGAAATATAAAATTGTAAGATTCTTAAGAAAAACGCTTATTCACTAGAAGGTTTTCTATTCTTTACCAGCGTTCATTTTATATATTTTTTTTATTCCCGATGGTAAGTGATCGCCGCCCCCCATGAACATTCGAAACATAAGAGGAGTCGCAAATGCGTTGACGGCCTTTAAGAAACGTGTAGGCTCTTTTCTTGAAGGTCCCTAAATCCGTCGTCGGTCGTAACGTAATTAAAAAAAACATCAATGATCACAAGTACATTGATGTTTTTTAGAAAAATTATATTTGTATATTCTATTGTCCACAAATGATGATGTGTTATTAACGCCCTGGATGGACCGGTTGAGAATGTTTTGCGTTAAATCCACCCACTAAACCATTGTTGTACATAAGGGTCGTGCACTAAAGTGTTGATAAATAGAATAGCACTACGGTAAGTTTCTTATATACGTTTAGTATACGTCAGTGTTAGAGTTATTATTACCGCATCCACGTCTCGGTTGGAGATGCAATCTCTGACAGGTTTCGCGGGAACGCCGCCATCATCGCCGTGTCGCGATCGGCAAGATAAGTCGCTGCCGTTCGCTTTTTGCAACCGGCACGAGTAGAATGGGATTAGGGATCCGTCGTATCGAAGCACCTGTTTTCTTGTTAAGACGTTTCAAATTATAGAATGAGCTTAATACCAGTCCGTGTATGAAACTTTGTATTCAGTGCAGTTTGTATTTTATAAAGGACACAAAGGCAAGAGGAGATGACAAACTTCGTTTTTTTTTTGTATGTAAGCGAGACAAACGAGCACACAAACCACCTGATGGGAAATGATGAGTATACTCGCGTTATCTTCTGTAAGGGCATTTACACTCTATATATTATCTGTCCACTATCGTTATTTTGGGATATACATACATATTGAAATATTTTCTTAAGTGTCTTTCTATAACCATGGAATATTTCAAAGTGGTGGTAAATTTCGTTAATAATAATGATATTAATTTAGTTAATCCGTTAGAAGCAAATGACCGAGCCGAGGTTCGGTCTTCTCGGGCACCCTCAAGTCAGTTGTCAGTTGCAGAAGCGCACAGTAATGGTCCAAGTGAAGGCTCCTTCTTGGGAGCCTTTGTGCTGGTTACCCATAAATAAAGGTCTTGGCTAAGTTCCCTAAGCACTCGGCCCCCTTGAACCTGATCAAGCTGCAAAAACCCTCGGGCTAACAGTGGCCATCAGCCCTAAAAAAAATATATAATATAATCCATCAAAACGTGTGTTTATCATGGCGCGCCCTGATTATGAGAAAACTCGTACTTGCCATCGAACATTCCTTCACTATATTTTCAGTAAAAATTGTGAGCCGTATCTCAATATTTGGACTTGACTACTGAAGCATTGTACTGAGTTCGATTCCTTACCAAAGCTTTATAGAATCGAGAAACTTCATCAAAATGGGACCTAAGAAAGAAAAAGATGAGTTATTACGCAATTACTACTATTATTTATTAGACAACTTTGATGTCGTTATTGAAAATCCTTTTCCATTTTTAATAGCTAAACGACTTACAGTACACTCGGCAGTTTATTATCGCGTCATATCTACGACACAACTGATGTCATACAGTCGTGTCATGTCATGTCCTACTAACACATAAGAAGAATTAGCGGCATAAAAGAGCACAGATTAAAAAATACTACACAAATGAATTATTATATCAATTTTACAAGTTACGTCTATCCAATAAAACGTCAACCATTTGTTTCAATTTGTTGTCAAACGCCGTGATTAACGACCTGTCAAACAAGGCGATAGATCAATTGACAACATAGGATGTCCGGTTATTATTTTGAGACGTGTGGATCCCTCGATGCTTTAATTTACAAATATCTCATGAAAAATAAATATTTAATACGCCTATTTTAAATTGTAATACTTCACTTTTTGAAACATGTCAGAATAGTAGAAATAACAGTATTAGACGGCCCATCCAAGTATGCTTTAACTATGCATGCAGGTCTGTCCTTGCGTTGGTAGAAACAGAAATTTAGATGCTTCTGTAATTGGAATATTGTTAATTTTAAATTCAATTTAAGCACACTATATTGAATAACGTTTAACAGGTAATAGATTTGAACGAACGTGGATCGACACGGTCAATGGAGCTTGATTTAACCACCTGGAGATTCCTCCTTCTCAAAGCTAATTTTTTGCGACAGATGTGATTTATTGAAAGTAACTTGTGGCTGAGCTTCCATGTTCTCTCTTTAAAGACAAAGGTTCCTTCAGTGATGCGCTCGGTGGCACAGCGGGATTTAAAAAAAAAGTGGAACGCATCGGGGCTATTTTACCGCGTTACGGATGAAATAATGTAAACTGATTGATTAATAAAAATGACATTTACGACAATGACGATTACGTCATTAAAATAAAATTGCTGAAAAAAGTATTGTAGACGGACCTTATGAAGACTACCAGTATGAGAATTAAATACTGTGGAAAATGGAAAAGGATGGAACGAAATTAATAGTAGTGCCCAAGAAAATGCAGACTGAAGTCATTAGGAGACATCACGAGATAGGATATTTTGGCGTTGTTAAAACCGAAGACCTTATTGGAAGAGAGTACTATATTGATAACCTAAAAGAGAAGATTAAATCGGTGATTGACAATTGTGTGGAGTGTATACTGATATTGTACAAGAGAGACAAAAAAGAGTGCTATCTACAGCCAATTGACAAAGGAAGTCTTCAAGACGTATATTCAAATTTTACACTAAAAATAGTGGTAACACAGGTGATATCTGTGCTTATCGTCTTATCTACGTGATGTGCCAGTCCTTATCAGTTGGTTAATGATAGTCTGATGATCAAATTTATCATCAACTATGATGAAAGTGATTGATTAAGGACTAACATGGAATGTTTCATTTACTTGTCATCAGCTCTCATCTATTACTATGCGAAATACGATATTATTTAGAATCGGTATTTTCGATCCTCTTTCCCATATCATTGCTTCATTTGGTTTTTACAAACAATCGAAAGGATACCTGCGGAGTTTCTTTCATATTTTGCTTTTGTACATAACTTATCGTGGAATATCCAGCCAGGCACAACTATTCAGCGGTGTTTCTGTACCGATAGGACTTAGGGACCTTCAAGAGAAAAAAAAAGCCTACACCTTTCTTGAAGGCCGGCAGCGCATTCGCGACTTCTCTGGTGTTACGAATATTGATGGGCGCCGGTAAGTACTTACATTCAGGAAAGTTGCTGGCTGGTTTGCCGCCCATTTTTTATATAAAAAAAGTGGTAGTAGAGTGAAATAATGCAGAAGTTTGACAAATTAATGTTGCTGAATAAATATTTTTTATTTTAGAAAGTAAGAAAGAATAAGGCCTATTGTTAGCCCTGTTAGAAATATCTGTAGTACTAGTAAAAGTTCAATCACTCTCCCATCTGGGATTTAGTCTTCTATTTTCTACTGAAGTATATAACATTGAAGCTAGGTATAAGTATGTTTACGTAAATCAAAAGCAATTGTACGGAAACAGTATTCTATCTTCCCACGTTATTAATTGTCTAAAATAAAGTGTTGAAATATTTATAAGATATTCAACTGTGGTTTTGCCGTTAACTGAATTATAATAAAATATGACGATTAAAAGGAATATATATTTAAATTTATTTCTATTACAAGAATTTACACGTTCAAAGTAATTTTAATATGCATTAAATGGTTAATTACATAAATAAACAGTAACATAAATTTAATTAGCGTCTGTTAATTTAGCCTTATTATTATGTAAATATTATTTACGTAACTTCCTTATTGTTTCACTGTATGCTCGTTTGTCACTCTTAGTTACATAAAAAATACATATGAGAGTTCGCTTCACGATCTAATCCGTTGTTAACACGGAACATTTTACAACCATATATGAACCATAAATTTACATAACGTGTTCCATCAAGCTGAAAAAAAACTTAAAGTTATTTATTTCGCAACATAATTTTATTTAATACAACTACACAGCACAACTAATCCGTGGAATGAGCTGTCGCCAGCGTTATTTCTGAACCGATACGTCTTTGGAACCTTCAAGACAAGGGCACCTTTCTTGAAGGCCTGCAGTGCATTTGCAACTCTTCTGGTGTTTTGGACGTTAATGGGAGGCGGTAAAAACTTATGAGATGCTTGCTCAATTGTCACCTATTCTATAAAAACAACTATCTGAAGAATGGATCAAAACTAGAAACCAAAATCGTCCGCACCGTAAATACTGTAATGTCCAGATGCTTTGACATCTCAGAATACTATGATAAAATGCCCCGTGACTAGTAACAATGTTTCCTTCTTTCATCAGACGAATCCTTCCCTCTAGATAGTGTATTGGTGCTTAGCTTATCATGCAGCATAATATATATACTAGCATCTCTCAAAAAATATATAATATGATTAATTATATAATTCTGACTATTTGTAAAATTATAATATTACCTATAGTCAGATAATTTAGTCATCCACAATTGGAATTTATTGGTAACTACCGCTATTGTATTGTATTTATATATGTATTATATATTTATGGGTTGAAAGGTGGCCGAACGCTTTGAATACTCAGCCGAGACCTTTATTAATAGGTAACCAGCACAAGGTCTCCCGAGTGGGAGCCTCGGCTTGGACTGTTACCCTGGGTGCGAAAGCAACTGACTCGAGAGTGCCCAAGAGGGCCGAAGTTCGGCTCGTCCACTTACTTCTGACGGATTTAATATTCTTTATTTGTATATATTAAACTAGGTAGGTTTTTTTTATTGATTCGTTTATTGCTAGACATATCACAATATCTCACCACACCTTCAGTTGACTGGTAGAGAATACCTTGAGTCCGCCCTTTGTGAACCTTTCTTTTTTGTTAACGTTAATGCAATTAAGAATTAATAAATATATATATACATATATATATATATATATATATATCTATATATATATATATATATCTATATATATATATATATATATATATATATATATATATATATATATATATATAGCTTTAATACGTGCAGTTCCACTGACAGATGTTTCCTTTCAGCACGTGCATAAATCGGCACATAAAATTACAATTAACAATTTTATTGTACTGTTCTGGCACCGGGGATCGAACTCGGTTTGTTCGCATCCAATTAAATTCTATAAACATAGAAGCTTTAAACTCATATTTTATGCAAGTATTCCGGAAAGCTCTGTCCTTGTCATGCCGTATTCGTGTTGAAGCTAGTACATTACTGCGACGTTACTCTCTAAGACGTGAACCACGTTTGCCCTAGATAAGAATATAAAAATGGGATCACGCAAGCGTAACCTATTTCTTTTAATTCAAAACGTTTCTAAATTATGTGTTATAATGATACTTATAATTTCAACAACTAACGAAACGTAGCATGAAGCTTTCGCTCTAATTATTTAAATTTTGACACTTCACAATGGTAGAGTATAATATATATTATAATTATGAGATGTTATCGCCGGACGCTTCCTACGTAGCTTAATCTGTTAATTATACAGATAATAAAATTAAATTACCATAGAAAGTGATAATTTTCACTGTAATAACAGAATGCCCTTCATTATAACTCGCAGTCGTTTAACGAGGAATGGAGACGAACGGTCCGAGCATCGTTTTAATGTAGTGGGTTCATTACATATGGTGTATGAATAAATTACAAACCTATGAATTGTAAGAGAGTATGTGTTTAGTAGTGGGAGATAGTCTGTGGTGATGATGATATCTTTGATTGTAATGTATTGGGGGTGACAAACGAGCACACAGTACACCTGATGGTTATTGATTCCTTTGGACCGTAACAACCAAATTCATCTTCGATAAGGAATCATAATACAGATCCGTCGTCACCCTGAGGCCTAAGATGGAATGCCTCTTCACCGGTAGTAACGTTCTTCGGATCCCCACCCTCACCAGATTTAATACATTGTTATGCTGCTATTTTATGCTGGTATTCTGTATGGGAGTGGTCATTACCCGGTCGAGCCGGTCTATTCATGCCAGAGCAAGAAACAAACTGCATCGTGGCTCAACTCTATTACAAATTTATTTCTGAAATATTAAGGATTTTATTAACTAACAATAACTAAATAAAAAGAAACACAAAGAACGCATATATTCAATATTTATATTTTATATTAAGGTGGATTGAGTTTTATTATTCAGAATGCTGTGAACTTTGTGGAAATAAATAAAGATAAATAACAATGTTTCTAAATAATAATAATTTATTTACCTAACCAAAACATTGTTTACAGAGAGCAACATTCATATTAAAACACTTAAAACAAATCAATCTTATATACTGGATATTAATCGACCTTAAAATCTATCCTTATAATTATTTTCTTCTAGATAAAATATTATATTTACTTTGTCGACTTCATCGTGGACCCCTAAAAATAAAAGATAAAACAGAGCATTAGTAAAACTACATAATAACACCGTCGCCTTAATTAAAGCGGCTTCTAGCGCCTTTAAATTGTAACAATGTGAACAGACAATTCAACTGTCAAGATCGTTAGATAGGAGGTGGGCTAGCCATGTTCTTATGTAATTTCTGTCTGTTTGGTTAAGTAAATTATTTTTGAAAACTTTTGATGTCTAAATATGTTAAACAATTCTTTGAAAATGTTAAGCTTTATTCTATTCGTATAGTAAAGTTGTTAACAGATTTTTGTGTGTTTGTGCACGCTGAACTCCAAAAGGCTCAACTAATTTAGATGTGGTTCTCAATCATGTATTAAGATAAGATTGGAGTAACATTAAGTGTTAATTTCATTAAAAATAAAAAAACCAAATAAAAAAGACATATCGAAGATCTCATCTCTCTATATCTTTATGTCAATCGGGTAGGACGGAGATCCTCAACGTTTCACCTTGAGTTTATTACGTCTTAAAACGACACCTTTTGCATACTGGGCATATTAAGAAGCCTATAAAACTGATACAGTTACTGGTTTAATCCGTTAGAAGTAACTGACCGAGCCGAGGTTCAGCCCTCTCGGGTACTACCGTGTCGCTTCTACGCGCGGGTTAACGGTCCAAGTCGAGGACCCTAGTGCTGGTTACCCATAAATAAAGGTCTCGGCTGAGTGCCCTAAGCGCTCGGCCACCTTTCAATCCGGTGGAGCTTTAAAAGCTCTTGGATTAGCAGTGGCCATGAGCCAAAAAAAAAACTATTACTGGTAGCATTCCAATTCAGTCCTTAGGGGTGACAACGCATATGCATCTTGAATTTTTGTCTCTCTTGAATCTTGTATGTAGATGTATATGAGCTGCAGTAAACAATTATTAGGAGATCTGTTTGATCGTTTCTCACACTTGGTCACGTAAAATAATGCAAAATTGCATTCTTTAGAAATATTAATTACTACTTAATCTACGTATTATTACTTTACTCATCACTTAGGAGATCTTCGCAGTACCGGTGCCGAGTTATTAATGCTGCTTTAAATATAATATATAATGGAATGGGAATACGGGAGATATTTAGATTATGTGGCCTTTATGTAATGTTAGGTACAAAAGAGCACATACTTCGCCTGATTGTAAACGATGACGGTAGGTCATAAACAACTACATCGATCGACGACAAAGAGTAGGGATACACATGCATTCTCATTCCTGATTAACCGAGTCTACGGATCAGTACACTCATCAAGCGAAACACAGAACGCACAGTCGATGTGCATCGAAGCGACACTAAGATAACATACAGCATATTGACCTCGTACCTTTACAATTTGTTCTAGTACCGTGAAGGTGAATATGCTATGTAATTATTTTTTTGTATGTATGTATTCAAAAGACCTTCCCGTTCCTACTGATGCCGGAAACGAGCAGAGTGGCTCTACCACAATAATCAATCACGAATAAGACACCATCGATGTTGTCAATTATCAATTTGATTTACAACAAATATTCACTCAAATATGATGAGCTCACTAAACTTATCTGACACAACGACAGCTTGATATTTAAATGAGACCGAATGTAATATAATATAATATAATTGGTTTCTGGCATAGTTGTGAAGACACATGTACATCTGCGGGAAGTCGATGGATACAAATGTCTCAGTATCGTATTCTATGGTAATCTGTGGGAAAGACCTATGTTCAGTAGCGAGCTGAAATGATGATTATAATTATTAGTTATGACATAATTTTTATACTTAACTAAAAAGCCTATACTATTTTTTTTAATTAAATTGAGAGTAACAAAGGAGCACACAGTTCACCTGATAGCAAGTGATTCCTACGTCCCATGACATCTACTATTATTCTTAGCGAGGAATCATAATGTAGATGCGTTGTTGCCCTTGAGTACTCAGATGGAATGCTTCGTCACCAGCGATAAAGGTCTTCGGATCCCTACACTCACCAGACGGAATACAGCAGCATTATACTGCTATTTTACGCATTCTGTTAGGGCGTATTCCTACCCCAGTCGAGCTGACCTATTCATTCTGTAGCTAGAAACGAACTGTAGTGCAACTCTACCACTGTCTAATAATCTATATCTTTATATCTTTAATTTGGGGTAATTAAACCATCTCGAAGTGAAGATAGGAAGCGAAATACTTTCCATTTTTGTTATTAACAAATCTAATCGTTACGTAAGTAAAGTTCAGCGAAACAAATTTCTGTCATCCTGTCCAAACTTTTGTTTTTAATGGCGCAACCAATTTCATAATTCAACTTTAAATTACGTAAAATTGAAGTTCGCTTGGAGGACAGCCAGCAAAACGGACTGTGTAACTAAACCTTCCGTCACCGCGTATAATTATTATTGTTTATACAATTTAAAAGCTTCTGTTCACCCCTGTAACTTACACATATGATAACACCTTTTATGACATAGAAAATTAACCAACCGTGACTGCCGGGGAAAGCAATTGGCTCAATTTCTATGCCGTTATTTTCTACTCTATTTAAATACAGTATGACTTGTAATCGTTTGACTATAGCGCATTTATAAATTAGTTCTGAATAACAATGATATATCGTGCTCCTTTTTACATAAATATCTATTTGATGATATATTTTTGGGTGGAGTTTTTATATCCCCGTTTCTTTTTGTTATCGGACAAGTTATTTTTATTGCGGGTTATTTATTGCCCTATTAGCTGAACGTTATTTATGATATCAAATTTATAATATCGTCATTATTTATAGCATAAATTAACAGATAACTTATTAGGAAAATCTGATAATTTTAATTGAACACAACACATTACGAACTACTTACGTTTTCATCAACTGATTTTTGTCTTATGAGTGCGTCATATTATTGTTGACGAAAGGATTTTTTTCAGGTTTAAAACGGACAGTGACGTAGGCAAAAAAGCGGCGTTCAATTTTATTTGTCATCTGTGTACATAAATCATTTTCAGATAAGAATATATTTTTTCATTTACAAAATGTTAACAGTTTTAGTGGTCGAACTGTGGAGCACGAGTAAATTGTTGACGTTATACTCGTACTATTTCTTTTTAGAATACACTATATAAAAACATACTAATTTTTATTTTTTTTATAAGGTGAATTTGCGCTTTTATTGGTAAATAATTCTTTCTCATTCTTTTTCGTACCTATATTGGAAAAGGCAGAAGGGAGTCACTATTTGCGCATGTTAATATTTAATGTCTTTAAACTCTATATCGACAGTTATAACCTATTGTTTGGAATCAGCGGTATTTCTGAACCGACACCACCTAGGTATCTCCTCTGGTGTTGTGGATGTTCATGGGCTGTAATCACTAACACAGCTGGTTGCTCGATGGCCACCTATTCTTTAAAAAAAATCATATGTCGATTTTACGTTAGTATTTTATGAAGCCGATTAATTGAGGACGTTGAAGAACGAAAGAACTCTACACCTGAATCTTCTGGGGTCCTATTGCATATGCATTCTTAATAGAAGTAAGTGATGTCATCCACTTACTAGATGAGATGGGTTGGGAGGGAGGTGAAGAGCAAGTGGCTCTGCGTTTGCGCCAATACTTAAGGTGCTATAATATATTCTGGGCTATAGTTATATATATATATATATATGCTATAGTTTATAGTTTACCTATTAGCTTGATAAACAATGCCGTAATCGAAATGGACCAGGCGGACATCTTGGATTTTGCTTGAACTGTGAATACTAGTGCTAGGAGATTGTTTACGACATTAGTCGAATATGCGATCTTAAGTTTTGCACACCGTACCCAAAACCATAAGGCCATTGATGATTCGCTTGAATGGGCGCGTGTGGAGATATTTATAAATTTCAACCCTCTCATTTCTAGGCACCGACGGCTATGCACATATATGAGAACAACACCGACCGGTAGTGATGGTTAGACCCACCTACGGGCATCGTTATTATGTTATTCACGTGACCCGGCATAAACCACGCGAGCAATAAATAAATAAAAATCGAAACAATAATGAAATCATCGCGCCATTGCATTCAGTGTGTTTTGTCCAGGGCTGTCTGAAAGGTTAACCATTAAATTGGCTCTCGGTGTATATTTTTTGTTGACCGCCTGCGTGGTTCATTGGTCAGGCGGGAACAAACCACAAACAAGTGAACAAAACAAGCTTACTTAGTTGCGGGCTTGTTCAATTGTTTTTAATGTACATTACATGTTATAAGATATACTTCCAACTTTCTTATGAACTATTGTTCAGCCCGTTGCAATTATTTAACGTTGAGTTTATAGTCTTGATGACTTTCGGTAATAAGTAGGTCAACGTTACTTCACGTAAAGTAATAAAAATGGATTTACCGCAAAGGAGAAAGTAATTTGATCGCTTTAATTCATTTAAATGTTTAATCTAATAAAATTCAATACATAATTGTTTTGTATTTGAGATACTTAATTTACAATAAACATATATCATTCTTAATGTGATGAGAGTTGCTGGAGCAACTATTAAATTTATTCTTTTAAATTATAAATTACACTTTTATTTTACAAGTTCGAAAGTAGAAGAATTATCGTAGTGGCATAGAAATAATATATCAAAAACTAGATCAAATAGATGTCGACACCCCTAACGTCACAGCATATAGGTTTCGCGCTTCGCCGCATACACATTTAAATTTTATTGCTCGCTCAAAAGAATACAGATTTGCCGCCCGTCGTAAATTTTGGTCGCGTCGTCTTTTTTCGCATTTAATGTCTGAGCTCGACGTTTGGACTGGTTTAGAAATGTGCAATGTACACTGCATTTAAATGAGCGACAAAAGAGTTGTTAATTTGAGACAGCTCTCAAGGATACATCTGTTAGTAAAAAATAAAAAAATCAATGTAACATTTTTGCTTGTGTCAGCATAATATTTAAACCGAGAATTTTGACGTACACAATTTAAGAAAATACACAAAATTTCGTCGTAAAAATAGGAAAGAAATTAAATTGTTTTCTGTTTTAGTCTAATGATTAAGACAAAATTTTATGAAAATAAACGACAAAGATCTACAAACATCACTCCGGTAATAGTGTTAAGGACTTCTTTCTAAAAATATCATCTGCAGAACTCAGCTAAGATACTCCTTCCGTTAAAATTTTTTGAACGCAATTTTTTTGAAATCACAATCTCTGAACAGCGAAACACTAAAACACACACATAAACACACTGTTCGCAATGGAACACAAATCATGTGCCGACGCAGTCATCAATTATCCGCACAAAACGGGCGCTGTTAGCCGACTCGGTGATTTACCGCCTCGCTCCGAACTTCCACCCACGGGCGGTGAAAAACTCATGCTTCTGGACACATGCGCTTACTGGAATCAGCAGGAAAACAAGAAGGAGATTTTGCGTCGTTTGATAATAGATTTCTAGAGCGAGCTTACGGTTTATAGCTGTTAATTTGTTAATTTAATACTGATAATTAATCCGATACTCAAGCAATATTCTTTCGTGGCAAGCGTCAATAGCGTAATGGTTGAGGGTACGGTCTGCGAACCTTAACGTCGTAGTTACGAATCCAGTCGACTATTTTCATGAACTTAGTTGGAGTAGTTAACCAGAAAGTTATTTTTTTTATATACAATACGCGGCACCCAATGGTAAGTGAATTTTATGTTATGTGAAATATTTAATGTTAACATGAATGAACGATTCCCAGCTGAGAAACAATATTTAAGCATTACAAATTGTATGCATATCCCGTATTGCTGGCACTACATCTGAATCTTCCTTCTATGCTGCATTATGGACATGCGTTATATTGGAATAAGGATAGAGAAGCAGTAAGGAGTGAATGTCTCGATGCTATAATAAGTCCTGCACAGTCTATGTCATCTAGTAAATACCAGACGATATCATCGTGATGGGCAGTTACAAGGGAGACGTCATCTTCCACAGATGTATTAACAGAAACATCTGTGGAAGATGACGTCTCCCTTTTTTTTGTTACCTACTAAAAACACATTTACTTTATCTCGTCAACTTTCATATTATAATTTTTAGTTTTTTCTCTCAATGAAATTTTAATTATTTTTTCTTTTGTTTTTGTTACTTTATTAGTTTTTAGTATAGTCTATAAAACGAGGACCGCCACTTCTCTTGTGTGGGCTTCACGGAAGATCAGGGTTGTCATTTGTCTTTCATTTATTCATTACTTTTTGTTTTTCTTTTTTAATTATGTAAAAGTATTATTCATGTTTGTTTTTAATTGTTTTACTGTACCTGATTTTGCTATTTATGTGTAATGCTGAATATAGTCAAGCTGAAATGGAACAAATAAATATTGTTATTAATACTATTAGATATTCTAAAAACGTGATCTCTCGTTGATGAAGCCGACCCATTCAAGATATTACTAGGTTCATTTGCAGCAAAACATTCGTACACATTATATTATTTTACTTTGTTTATATTTGATAATATAAAATAAATATAAAAAACTTTCACGTTTCCTGGATCCACAGGGATCCGCTGTCCTTCCGGTGATGTGCGAGTTATGTTCCTTAAAATAAATACTTTATTTAATTTAGAGGCCTTGGTCTTGTTGTTATTTCGTTATCCACGTTGTTATTCTCTATTAAGCTTGTCTGTCGTAAAACGTGACACTTTTTTTTGTGTAAAATATTAAGAAATTTTCTTAGGTTGTGGTTCTTTCCAACAAGTATTCTGTTGTACCAATATTTCTTCCATTTCCGATGGTATTAAAGCAAAGTAATATCCTCAGTAAATATATATATACACATATACGTTGCTGAGCATTGACTTCGACCGCCTATGAAATATTGTATATTGTATTTCTCAGGTTGTTTGTCAGGTTTAGGCGATGTTTTCTTTCATCGTAGAGCCCGTGGTAGGACAGTAATTAACATTGAAATTCACAATTACATCAAATCCAACTCGCTTGGCTTTATAACTAATAAGTTAAAATCGAGCAGCCAGACGCAGAACTATAAAGTACGAGTGTATCTAAAAACTTTTAACACTACATTGTAATAACGCCTTCAAATTACATTCAATTCTTGTGAGTACATATTATGAATGTATATTCAAGGGTGTTTCCTATATATGGGATAATGTTATTTAAGTTATTTACAAAAACCAAACCACCACATTCATTGAGTACAATTCGTCACAATTACACTTTATTGCTTTGAAATCATAAGTTATGCTGTAATTTTTGTGATAAACGAGTGCACAATTCAGTTGATAGTTATCGGTTACTCCATTACTCATCGAATTTTTTTTTATGGCTGATCGCCACTGTGGGCTTCTACAGCTTTACTAGATTGAAAGGTGGCCGAGCGCTTAGGGCATCCAGCCGAGACCATTACCAACACAAGTTCCCGAGAGGAAACCTCGGCTTGGACCGTTACCCTGCGCGCGAAAATGACCGACTCGAGGTTGACTAAGTCCAAACCTCGGCTCGGTCAGTTGCTTCTGACAGATTCATTGCTAATCGATAATAAATAATGATGAAGGTGCTTTTTAGTCCTTGATGGTGACAATTCCTCTATGATATGTACACGTATAATTAATAATATATATAATAGTAATAAAAAAGCAAAATATAGGCTTGTCTTTAAAAGTTTTCCCACGTCGGAGGAAAATAGGCGGAATATCAAAAAAAATAGAAATAGAATGAATGGTTGTTTCTTTGATGGCATTGTCCTTCTGGAGTAAGCTTGATCGTACCACATTGTACACTTCTATTTTCAAGTGTTAATGTTTTGAATTTGCCCATTTCCTTCCCTTCGAGTAGCTTCTATTTAGTATACAATCTGTCAAAACAGTGAAACAAATGGAAAGAAGCTTCAACTCACTTATATTACAAACATATTCTTATATAATATTTATGTAATAAATATATGAGACAATGTACTAGATATTACGTCGCCAACCACTACAATGCCGCCTAATGTTGTCGATATATCATCTCGGTACACAAACTTGTATACAAAGCTAAGACCAAATTCACACATGGAAGCGAATTAGCTCAAAGGTTAATTAATTATTAATATTGTTATTAAGATAATTTAAGACTTAATAACAATATTAATAATTAATAAGATATATATATATATACATATATATAATACGTATTACTGTACTTTTGGGTTATTTTATGTTAATCCATATCTTGTTAACTTCGACAAATATCTGTTTATTTTTATTATAGTGTTAGTGTTTATAAGGTTTGTAATTTACTACAGACAATTTTATAAATTAAAATCTTCATCTCTTCATCTTCAATATTTAAATTTAAGTTGTTTTATATTCAAATGTATATATGAAGGCGTTTATACACAATATATAGATATTTGATGATATTTAAAAACATATTAAAACAAAAATATATAATTCTCTTGCAGAACGAATAGGCATCGTTCCTTAATGTGAAGCGACACTAAGCTTAATAATCTACATCTGTCTTCAAAAGTGAGGAAACGTTCACAATCGGCCTTTGAGGTCCACTCATTAGTGAAGCGCTTGACACATCAAAGAGACAGGCTGTCATTAAACGTCAGCCGTCATAGTGACGGCTGGGAAATGATAAATAGTTGCGCTGATTACCCCACTCTAAGCAATGGTTTTTATTTTTGTGTGAGCACAAAAGCTGTCAAACAAAGCATAGACTAGCGAGTTGACGTGGAATAAGTAACGAAATGTCGATAAATAAATAATAAGATTTTTGTTTGGAGTAGTGTTATTTGATATTAATTAAAAAAAAAACAATAAAAATTATCAATTGCCTGCTAAATTCGCTGAAACTTAAGGTCATACGTTCTAATCCGCCATTCGAATATTCTTATTACTTAGTGGAGTTACGTTTTAGTATGAATGGGTGGGTTTAACTGTGGAACGTTATCTTTATCTATAAAATAATTAAAATTTTGCCTCATAAAAAAATTATATATACAAGTTATTCTTAATTGTTGCACGAGTATTTTTTCTTGTAATTTATATAATTAAAAAGTTTATAAATTAATAAAGATATAAGAATCGATTTTCATTAAAATGTAATATATTATACCGATATTTCACAAAATAGTATCACATCACTAGCAGCGCATCGTCATAAATTACTTCAAAAGTGATTTACTCACGCTATACAAATCGGTGACTAGCCACCGTGACCCGTCTCCACTCGTCCGGGCCGCTCGGCGCGTCCAAACGCGCGTCCGCAGTTTGAGATACCAGCGGAAACAGACTTCACGGCGAGCAAATGTCAAGTGAAAGTATTTCCAGTACCCACTACGGAGCTCATGTACTATATTTTATTAAAACTATTGTTTTCAACATTATATATGTCCACATTTTTATTTATTTTAATTTTACAATAAAGTGTAGAAAGACAATATGGAAAGATTTTTGTAAGTTGATAGTTTTGATATATTAGACCACCAACGTTAATGTGGTATGTAGAGATCCATTTTAGAGTATATGCCATCAACTAAACCTTTTTATTATTAATTATTTAAACCTCACCTTAAAGTGTTCGAAATTTAAAGCTTTCTAACTCGCTGTCACTTTGGGCACTCGGCGACAAGTGTAAATAATGGTAGCACTAGATACCTGTCAACCGGCAATCGCGTAGACCAATGAAGTGAACCTCTTTGAAGTTAATCGCCCTATTTTCCAATTCATATACAAACAGACTTTTACTGTCTTAAACATAATAAAATTATTGGAAACATCATATATAGATTCTGTATTGATAAAAATAGTAATATTTTTGTTAATAATTAAATTGTTAATGATGATAGATTTATCTTCAAAAGACAACATAATTTATCGATTTACTCAGTGGCTTAAAAGGTTATGTGAAGTTTATTCTAATTTATTAGATTTATTTATTCCTTTTTAAGACACAATATTTCGTATTCGTGCTGTGGTTTATGTGTATATATTTAAAATATATTTATTTTCTATAGAGAAGGAATATTATCTTGGTTTAATTATTTTTAAATTAATAATAAATCTACTATATTGTGTATTGTATAAAAAGTAAGACAATGCGGTCATAAAGAAACCGTGGTAGAGCTACGCTACAGTTTGTTTCTAGCTGTAGAATGAATGGGTCAGCTCGACCAGGGAAGGATCACGCCTTCAAAGATTACCAGCGTAATATAGCAGCATAAAGCTATTCGCGGTGATATTCTGCTGTGTTTTGTCTTGTGAGTGATGGGATCCGAAACCTTTATTACTGGTTACATGGCGTTCAATCTCAGTCCTCATGGGTGAAAATATTGCATTACGATTCCTCGTCATTAATGAATGTAGATTTCATGGGCCACAGGAGCCACCATCAGGTGAACTGTGTGCTCGTTTGTTACTCTTAATGCAATAAAAACCTAAACATAACTGTTAATTTTACAATAAAGTGTAGAAAGACAATATGGAAAGATTTTTGTAAGTTGATAGTTTTGATATATTAGACCACCAACGTTAATGTGGTATGTAGAGATCCATTAAGGAGTATATGCCATCAACTAAAACTTTTTATTATTAATTATTTAAACCTCACCTTAAAGTGTTCGAAATTTAAAGCTTTCTAACTCGCTGTCACTTTGGGCACTCGGCGACAAGTGTAAATAATGGTAGCACTAGATACCTGTCAACCGGCAATCGCGTAGACCAATGAAGTGAACCTCTTTGAAGTTAATCGCCCTATTTTCCAATTCATATACAAACAGACTTTTACTGTCTTAAACATAATAAAATTATTGGAAACATCATATATAGATTCTGTATTGATAAAAATAGTAATATTTTTGTTAATAATTAAATTGTTAATGATGATAGATTTATCTTCAAAAGACAACATAATTTATCGATTTACTCAGTGGCTTAAAAGGTTATGTGAAGTTTATTCTAATTTATTAGATTTATTTATTCCTTTTTAAGACACAATATTTCGTATTCGTGCTGTGGTTTATGTGTATATATTTAAAATATATTTATTTTCTATAGAGAAGGAATATTATCTTGGTTTAATTATTTTTAAATTAATAATAAATCTACTATATTGTGTATTGTATAAAAAGTAAGACAATGCGGTCATAAAGAAACCGTGGTAGAGCTACGCTACAGTTTGTTTCTAGCTGTAGAATGAATGGGTCAGCTCGACCAGGGAAGGATCACGCCTTCAAAGATTACCAGCGTAATATAGCAGCATAAAGCTATTCGCGCTGATATTCTGCTGTGTTTCGTCTTGTGAGTGATGGGATCCGGAAACCTTTATTACTGGTTACATGGCGTTCAATCTCAGTCCTCATGGGTGAAAATATTGCATTACGATTCCTCGTCATTAATGAATGTAGATTTCATGGGCCACAGGAGCCACCATCAGGTGAACTGTGTGCTCGTTTGTTACTCTTAATGCAATAAAAAAAAACCTAAACATAACTGTTAATTTTACAATAGGGGTGTCATTTTTATGTCACGTAACAACGTCTACAAAATATTTTTAAAAGTTTAGAAGGTAAACAATTTAGATTATTTCACAGGCCGCGTCTTAACTGCGTTTTAAACCACAAACTCTCAGCTCGCCCGTCACGTACACAACTCGCAAAATAAAACACGTGCCGAGTGCCGACCACAAATCACATTTTTTAATCGAGCTCACGTCTGAGCACACCTACACAAGTCCTGTTACACACACAACAACCCTATACCGTTGGAAAACGGTATATTTTTCCACGAAATACCAGTACAAGAAAAATTGTCTTATTTCGGTGTGCAGTCACGTCGCACCGTGTGGAATGTTATCGACATCCGCTAAACTATCGACGCTGGCACAACACTAATTGCTCTTTTTGCCCATTATTCACGCAATGATTTACGAAACAGCCTCTCAACGATCGTAATAGTACCATTAATGATTAAAAACGACTTTTATGACCCATTCTAATGACTTAGATTGATTACAGATTCATAACACTCGTGTAATAAAATTGTTTGATTTAAATATTCGCTTGGCACTTCGTCGTAAATTTTAAAAGAAATTTATGGTGACGAAATTAAAACATTGATGAAATTTGTGGTTCTAATTTCTGATTTATCTGATCGAAATTAACTAGATAAACGTAAATTTCTAAAGATTAATATTGTTTCATATATTAAAAGGAAATAAAGTATAATAACTTGAAAGTAACACGATTTAAGAAAGAAAACAAAAAGCTAAATCATTTTATAAGTACACCAATAAAGTATATTAAATAAATAAAAATTTAAACCAAAAATATTCGGTATTCAATATGGATCGTTTTTGTTTGACTAAAATATTGTTATAAAAAAAATAACAAAAATATTATATTATTAGTTTACGCTGCATCTTATTAAGCTTGATCTTATTAGCATAAGTAAATCTATATTTATCTGCAAAATCATATATCACCGTAATTAAATTCCGTCCCTGGCTTTATCTGAAAGTTTCAGTTTGCATGCAATATATAAAGCAAATCAATAAAGATCTAGTGCTAAGAATCTATTGATACGGTGACAACAAGTTTAATAATTCTACTACTACTACTAATACTACATACTACTACATTTGTTAAATTGATATACAAATTCATAATCAGATCAAACTGGAAAAATCTGATAGTAGTTACCGAGATTAATGTGTGCAAATGGACTAATGCGGAGGATAATTCCGACATCAACAAGTAATGATATACTAAACCACTACTGTGCTTCATATAGATGTAATTATTTAGTATTTTTAAAAGTAAAAAAAAAAAATTACAACTTTTTAAAACTAAAAGTTGTAATGGAAGCGTAATTAATGCGATGGTTTGGCGTACGTGAAACTTTAAAACTTTTTATTTAAACTTTTTTTTTTTTACAAAGCTCGGATCCACTTTCGACCATTGTCGAGGACCATCCTAGCATAAGTATTTAAGCTTAGTTGTAATCGATAACGGTTATATTAGTAATGATGGTAATGATAATATAGCATTGATAGGCATTTTCTTTTTAATTAGTCTGTAAAATTTGTTACATTTATATATATAATATTACCACAAGTACCATATCACCATTACAAGTGATACTTACTTCGAATATGAAGATCTTTAACAAGAGTTTACTTTGTTAGTAATGCACCATGCACTTGTGATAGTATTCACGTTTAATTTTTTGTAAATTGAGAGAGCCACATAGTACTGCTAACAACTAATAAAATTAATATATAATTAATATACAACGAGTTCTGATAACAAAAACAAAAAATTACTAAATTACAATAACAATTTTATAATTGTCATGTCACCCGCAATAGATTTATGAAATTCCTTCATGCAATATCAGTCTCGTGTGAATGATGAAAACTGTCCATTTTATTCCTCAAATATGCATACTGCATACTGATCTGACAAAGATGTATATCAGAAAAGATAGCAGTAATCTTAAATCATTAGCTAATACCACCGTAGTCGCCGTCACCGCGGAAGACACCATTCGAATAGGTAGTGGGAGAGATGAGGGACTTCGCGGAGGAGGCCCTCGAGGGAGAGAGAGTTTGGGATACTACGTCCTATGCCAAATTGCCGTCGTTGAGAGAGGTGCCCCACCGTAAAATAGAGGGTGTGCGGTGTGGAACCGTCTATTTCAGGTTATCCAGTATGACGTAATATCAACAAAGCAAAATACGAGAGACCGAAGATCTTACATATAAAAAGATAGTGGGCTTCAACGAAGGTTTTTCATGAACTTTTCATTAAGCTTAGATCTTACAAGAGGCCATTATAAATGATGATGATGTTGAATTTGAGTCTGGTTCTGATGACAGCTCGACCGAGAATGGCGATGAGAAAAGTAAGCTATTGTAAAGTATCAACCTACTGACTGGATCTTGCTCCAATCTTGGTTACAGTGATGTAAATATAACAATACCAAGATAACATACACCTGACGACTAGGTTTTCACGAAATATTTATAAACAGACTGATACATCTTTCTTATTTTGTTGTATAACATACAACCAAAATTACCAATAGGACTTACCAATAAACGTTTTACGTGGTAGAGCAACACTGCAGTTTGTTTCTACCTGCAGGTTGAATGGGTCAGCTCGACCGGGGTAGGACCATGCCACAGAATACCCGCGTAAAACAGCAGCATAATTCGGCTGTTTCGTCTGGTGAGTGCAGGGTTCCGGAGACCTTTATTACTGGTGACGTTTATGACTGGCATTCCATATTAGTCGTCAAGAGTGACAAGGCATAATGATTCCATTGTCAGGGATGAATTAAGATGTCATGGGACGCAGGAATCACTTGCTTTAAATTCACAAGTATAATTACCATCAGGTGAGACTAACAACAAAAACTCTATATGAATCTTAAGACGTTTATACATTTAGATAAAAAAAAAATCTATATTCACAGTAGCCATTAGTGTCGATACTATGGAAATAACGTTTACGAGACGATAAAGTGAGTTATTTATTATCTAAATTACGACGGAGCTGAAATAACACGGCGAGTTTGTCAGCCAACAGAGAGATAAGCTCTCGAAGGGTTCAATAAATTTTTTGTACAAAAACTTTCGACAGACGAATTAGAAAATTTAAAATAATTAAAGATTTTTATTTTAAGAGGAGTTTGGTGGAATAACAACAATAACTTACTAAAGACAAATAAATAAATATTAAAAAAATATAAATAAATAAAAATAAAAGTCATCTAGGTGACTTCATATTATTATACTACTTACCCTTGCATGTTAGTGTCACCCTTAATAGCATATATTGTAGACTATTGTGAAATAGTCTCTATAAATTATATAAATCCAATAATGAAATGTCTACTTTTCAGTTTTTTTTTTATTTTAGGGCTGAATACGCTGTTAGCCCGAGGGCTTTTACAGTTTCGCCGCTCAGTCGAGATCTCTATTAGTGGATAACCAGCACAAGGGCTTCCAAGAGGGAGCCTCGGCTTGCACCGTTACCCTGTTCCGTGAGAGCATCTGACTCGAGAGTGCCCGAGAGAGCCGAACCTCGGCTAACTTTTATGTCTAATCCTTCTTTTCTATACTACTTTTAAGCGGAGAAGAGGTATACCGCTATCCGCCTCTCAATCGCGCTTCGATACTTCTTGAGCTTTGCGTGTTTTATTGGTACAACAATATATCACCTTACATTAAAATCTTACATCATTGAGTATATTAACAGGATGTTATGGAAAACTCAGTAACTTCATAGTATCTGATAGATAGCGTTATAACCTTCCAATTCCTGTCTAATCGTACGAGGTTTCTGTTTCTATGTATCCACATTCAAATCTAACCATATCGTTGTTAAGCATAAAGAGTATATATATATATATATATATATATATATATGTATATACTAGACACCATGTTCAATATTAGATATGGGTTGTAAATTTTATCAGAATAAATTTACCTTTAATTAATTTATTTAATGGGCAGTAAAATAATAAATTTAAATTCATCTTATAGCCCAACCCTATATGAAAGCTTGACTACGAGGCGACGCCAAATAATTAAGCTATCTCACTCACATAGATACGCCGCCGACATGTGGTTATCTCTTCGCTTGAAGGCGAGCGATTCTCATAGGTAATTAGCAGCTTGTTAGCCGATAAGGTAGTACGGCCTTTATTACCAGAAATAAAGTATATCGAGCGGTAAAAGTTGAAGGGAAGCGATAAAATAAAATCAGGTGATAATGTGTCTACTAGTCACCTTTAGGTTGAAAACGACTACTGTATTTATCGGTGAGAGGTGAATCGTCTGTTAGACATTAGTCAACAAATATCCAAGTTCTGTTAATAAGAAAGGCATTTCTTATTGATAGAACTTGGATGAACATATATGTGATGTAATATACAAGTACATCAAGTGGTTTTCTTATCGTTCTCCATTAATATATTAACACGTATGTGTTAATAATTGTATCAAAAGTTATTATATTTTACTTTTATTTATTATTCACGGAACCTTTCATATTAAATGCAAAATGCAAAGGAAAATAAAACTGTTTTAGTTAGCCTTTAACAGAGAAAGAGAGATATAAGGGACAAAAAAAAGTTGACAAAAGTCTCACGCATAAAATGTATATAAATAGCGGAAGCCACCGATTTACGTAGACACGTATTCACACCTCTTTATAATTCTCTCATAACAACAGTTAATCCGTGACAAAATGTTGTTTTGATGACTATTCACGTGTCTTTAAAATAAAAGAATGCAACTTTATTTGGAGTTTTTTGCAAAAAAAAAGAGAGAACCCTCTTCATATAATGAAGTATAAACCATATACATCTTAGAGTGTGGGTTCCTAAACACAGCAAGCGAGAGATCTAAAAACGCATTTCGTTTAATCATAATCCTGTATATTTACAAGATCGAGAAAATACATCAAAGACGCGGCCAAAGAAAACTTTCCAGTTCATAATGGTAAGCAAAAAGATTTTTTTTTATTACATTCAGAGTAACAAACAAGCACACAGTTCACCTGATGGCAAGTGATTCCTGCGGCCCATGATATCTACATTTATCCTTGACAAGGAATCATAAAGCAGATGCGTTGTCACCCTCGAGGGCTGAGGTGGAAGGCCTCGTCACCAGTAATAAATGTCTCCGTACCCCTGCACTCACCAGAGGAGTCATTTTTCACACATTTCATGCTGGTATTCTGTGATCGCGTGGTTCTACCCCAGTCGAGCTGATCCATTCATTCTGCAGCTAGAAACAAACTACAGTGTTGTTCTACCACTGTCAAGATTGTAATAAGGCTGTACTATGGATTTGTTTACAGGTTTCGATTCATAACACCTCATTGTTTTTGATGTTTCTCGAATTGCAGCGAGTTTTTGAATCATACCTAGAGCATTCTGCATAAAAACGTCCGAAGAGGCAATATCGTCAGTCTTAATACACCACACCGGATTCGGCGGCGAGTGCCACGGCCTCCTTCTAGGAGCCTCGTGGCTTATAAGAACTCACCATTTTCCTCCACTTACTCCATCCAATGACTTCCAGCAAACTTAAACATAACGTCACTTCATCTCTTGGTATCCACTAGTTTTATAAGTTTATCAATTATAGTGGTAGAGCTACACTGCAGTTTGTTTCTAGCTGCAGAATGAATGGGTCAGCTCGACCGGGAAAGGACCACGCCCTCACAGGTTACTAGCATAAAATAGCAGCATAATTTTGCTGTGTTTCGCCTGGTGAGTGAAGGGATCGGGAGACCGTTATCACTGGTGACGAGGCATTCCATCTTAACGCATCTAAATGCGTTATGATTCCTTGTCAAGAATTTTATAGATATCATGCATGAATATAGATAGCATCATGTGAACTATGAAAAAATCCGTTCTACAAGATATGTATGTGACATTCCCAACGCCCATTAAATTCTTGATGATCTTGAACGTGACGTATCCAAAATAGAACGATGACAATCGAGCAAACCGTGTTCTGTATTTAGCAGTTGATAGATTTCATTATATCAAGATAACTGTTTAATGACAGATTGCAGCAGGCAGTTGCCACTGTTGTTCGCTAGTAAAAAGTTCTAACCACTATTTGACGGTAATTTTATAGTTTAAAACTGGCCAAACTATAAGGACTAATAGAATTATTTTTAATATCTCTGTATAATAATAATTATAATAATCAAGATAAATTAAATTTTATAACTTGCATAAATAGTACGTATAAAAGTATAAAAATAATTCAAATTAAAACATATTTATCCGAATACTATCTACGAAATATCTTTCTAGAACATTAACAAGACGATAGATATCATCTAATTAGTAAAGCAAATTATGTTGATGGAAACAACTATTCTTGAAATACTTAACATATAAATGCTGAAGTTCGATAATTTATTTATCTTTGTTTCATGTTTTATAAATATATAACGTACACTTATCAATTTCAAAATGCATAAATTGAGTAAATACATTTATTATGCAAGAAGTTCTTGTTTACGTATTTGCAAAATGTATATGTATATGGAAATACCATTTTAATTATACTATTTACGTGTATAATTTACTGCCTAGTTTGCAGGAATAATTGAAATTCAAAATAATATTCAATATTAAATTACCGTATAACGCCTTATAATAAAATTGTAATAAAACGTTTTTGTAATAACTTTATTATAAATAAAATTATTAAAATCGTAATTTGTAACAATAAAAAGTATAAACATAAACTACAATTAATATAAACTCTTGAGTAAAAGTTATCTATTTACTAAAATTTATTCATAAAACGAGTTCAATATAGTTAAACGAAGTCTCTAGTGAACATTAAAATACGATTCCGAGAACGAAATTCTTATCAGCAAAAAACCGTTTTCCCAATCGCATTATACTATTTATATTATAATATGAGTGTGATGTTATACTTTATATTTAAAAATATACAAAGTTAAATTTTAATAAAAAAATCATAATATTATGTCGTAAGAAATTAACATCTATTGTATATTAAAAAAATGTCAACTTGTCATTTGTATATTATATTAGACCATTTTGTATTGATTTTCAGGATTTTATGATAATATTATTATTGGTATTTAACAGTGGGCAATTGTCACAAACGAACTGTGTCCTATTTAGTCCCGTGAAATTTAAAAAAAAATCTTTATTAAACGTAATCATAATATCATAAAATTTAAATTTGAACCACAATAATTTATATTTTTTATAGCATGTGATTTACTAGTAATATAAATATTGCACTGTTATTAAACGAACAATTTCTTCATACGTAAAACGGGGTTCAACCGGCACCAATAAAATGAATTGCCCTTAATATCGCGGAATAAGCTAATAAAGTACGTGGTGATATTAACTATATTGCCATACTATAACACGTTTGTAATGATGCTGCGTTTGAATCACGTTGGCAGCTCAAAGCACTTGTGATTTTCTACTTAGTATGGATACGTATTCTTGCTCAAACAAAACCTAGAGTATATTTTTATAAAATAAACGGTCGAATGGGCTGATTCTCACCAGCCATCATCGATAGAAGCGTCGCTGGAGTTTCTTGCGCCATTTTCTTCAGCGTCTACGTATTCCGACGGTACAGTTAATTAATAATAATAGAGATATTAATCTAGATAATCCATAGTCAGAAGCGACTGATCGAGTCGAGGTTCCGCTCTCGGGCACCTCCGAGTCATTCGCGTCAGGGTAACAACGGTGCAAGCTGAGACTCCCTCTCGGGAGCCTTTATGCTGGTTCCCCACTAGGCTGAGCGCCTTAAGCGCTTGGTTACCTCTTAACCCGGTGTAATAAAAGCCCTCGTGCTAAAAGTGGCCATCAGCCCGAAAAAAAAAAATTACGGTTGAATGTCTACCTCCTTAAGTCGATGGATGCTTTACGTCAATGGACGCTTAATGACACGTTCTGGATCTATCATAGGCTATTATAGTCGGTTGAGATTGTAACAAAGGTACAAATAAATGAACGTCGAAAGTAAATACTTTCCGTGTGGTGGCGACATCATATCATACTCTTCCTTTGTCCGAAGAGGCTTTTAGGAATCCGAAAATAACCTTCACATAACCTTCAACTAATAAGGGAATCCATCATAAAGATATCTGATCATAAACACCCAGTTCGAATGCAAAGTGTAATAAACAAAATCAGCCCTCTGCTGGTTACGTTTGATCTGATACTTAATAAGCTATAAGTTGAAGTTACGTCAAGATTGTGAAATATTTCAGTTTATTTTAGATAAGCATTTTTTATTATTTTTTATTTATTTTGTGGGTCAGAAATACTCCTACGCATGCCTTGCTTTGAAAAATATATAATTATTATAACTTATGTAGGTCAGGCTTGCTCCAATTGCTTGGTCTATTTCAGGTGTCATCTATTATGAGCTCATCGAGATCATATCTACGAAGACTCAATCTGACACGGTCCAGTTAGATTCTTATCGCAGCATAAAATGTTTGGTTTTTTGTAGTAAAAACGAGCACACATTTCACCTGATGGTAAGTGAATTCAACGTCCCATGACATCTACATTCCTCCTTGACAAGGAGTTATAATGTAGACGGGTTGTCACCATTGAGGACTGAGATGAAACACATAGTCACCAGTAATAAAGGTCTCCGGATTGCTACATTCACCAGACAAAACACTGCAGTGTTATACTGCTATTTTACATTGGTACTCTGTGAGGTCGAGGTCCTACTCCGGTCAAGCTGACCCAATCATTCTGCAGCTAATTTTAATTGAAATAATAATTTATTTCATCAGTTGTCGCCAGCGATATTTCCGAACCGCAACGACTTTGGGACCTTCAAAAAAAGAGCCTACACCTTTATTAAAGGCTGGCAGTGCATCTGACAAATGCGCAACTCCTGGGCAGCGTTAATCACTTACCATCAGTGAGCTGCTTCCTCGTTTGCCAACTATTCTATAAAAAAATCTGTATTCTTATATTAATTAAAGTATTTTTTTATTACAATTTATAATCAGCTTTTTGCTTATTTCATTCCATTTTGTAATAGACAACAGCCACTATGCTTATCACCCCTATAACATATACTAAAATACACGAGAAGATTACTTCTCTGCACTTAACTCTACAGTCTTATTTTATATTTGGTTCAGCGACCGTGATTGGCGAAGGTTTTACGAGTTTCTCGGTAAACTATACTTTAGCACATCATCAAACGTTGAATGCATTTATCTGATAACATCACTAAGTTTTTGTGTTGTAAAATTATGTTGGCACTTTGCAAAATATAACGATTATTTACTGCCTCCTTTAAAAGTGTTTACAACATTCCTGCCTCTAAGCCCTCGTTGCAAGTTTACTGTAAATGGCTGCGAGCACCGCCGCGGGACTGAGCGGTGTTTTTTATAAATGGCCGACATTATTTTAAGAGATAATTTGAGGCCTGTCAAAGTGAATGGCCCAAGACGAGTGTCGTAATACCCACCGTGTGCGAACAAGTCGACGTTGGGACGTAAATTATCATTGTGTGGTCGTTCTGTGAGCGATGAGAGGCGAGGACAGCTTTAGGTAGTTTATATGAAATATATATATTTTATTTTGTATTTATTATGTATTTTATATATATTTATTATATCATATAATAAAATACGTATATAAATGTTTAGACGTTTATTGCCGCATCGAAACAAAGAATAACTTCAAGTGTTGCTCTGTAAACAAAGAAACGACATTTAAAGTTTGTTCCTGCTTCTATTATCTTTTCCAAAATTAACTAACAAGACTTGAAATTATAGATGTGATATGATTGTATTTTTTTTATATACTTTCAAAGCAAGTGCTTGACCACGATCCCGCCTGATGTTAAGCGGAAATGCTTATATGTCCTGGATGGTAAGGCGCACTAGCTCAGTAAATACCTATTCACTCTACTCTTGAAAACACCCACATTGTAATCGGAGGGAAAGACAGACGCGGGCAAACTATTCCAGTCCTTTGCTGTACGAATAATGAAAGACGAAGCAAAGCGCTTCGTTCGGGTTTGAGGGATATTCACAACAAAAGGATGAAATCCAGCAGTGCGTCGTGAGGTCCGATAGTGGAACGGGGATGGGGGAATTGGAGTATAAATATGATATACTTTTAACACTATAAGAATTAACAATTTGAATATTCTTATATCTTTATAATATCTACTACCTGCTTACTCATCTACTTCTGTAAGGCTTCTTCAAATTATTACCGCTAGTGATTACTTAATAGTAAATGGGCATAAGCATGTGATGTACACATACAAATAAATAAATAAAAATTATCTGTATTAAGCAATATCACACTGTAACTGAGTGACAACGCATTTGCATCTTGAATCTTTGTTGAAGATGAATGTAGATGTCGTGGGCTGTGGTCATCACTTCTCCAAAATGGTTGCACCAATTTGGGTGTATAAAAATATTATTCCCGCGATTACTGTGGACTTAATTTTTAAAAACAATGACTGTGTAATCAACATCGATTATTTCATCAGCACGTATCTGAAACTAATTTGATGTGTTGTTACGCCAAGTCTTCAGTAATTATGATATTAATGGACCCCACTGACATTTTCGCCGTATGCGAAAGTTATCGAGACATTGACTCTTGATAAGAGATAATTTATACCTTCATTTAATTTTATGTAATGGCCACGTTTTCATTTTTTAACGATGCTATTAAAACATTATTGTATGTTAAAGGTGATTTTAATTGAAAATTTAACATGCAATAATAATATATAACATGATTGGTGAACACGCTTAGCTTTGTGCCATCTTTTATAATTTATTCTATATAACGTTATTATTAAATTAGATTATTTGTATACAATATGAGTGTTTTTTTTCATTTTAGTTCATGAATCATTTATCATACACAACGGGTAGTTATTAAAATACTATTTTACTATGTACATTTAAGTCTTGAAGTCAAAGAATTTTACGCACTAAATTTATATTTTACCAAACAAACAGTAATACAAACTGACACTCTCTCTTTATAATATTAGTGTACATTCAGCTTAATTTTGTACCGGCAGTATCAGTAATTCTTTTTGCTGTCATTAAGTACATGTAATGCAATTTATTGGCAGCAATAGTAATATTTCTTTCAGTTATAATAGTTACAATTCACCTTCGTATAAATATTAATCGAAATACATACATAAATGGTAGCCATCGAGTTTTCTAAGACTTGTATGGTGAGTGTATTGACTCTCAAGTTTACTGTTTTCATTTTCAGAATCGTAAAATAAAATTGAATTGGCACCTGAGCTTGAATTATTACGATATACGTCTGTCGCGATATCCGTGTGTATAACGACATAACTCAAAATAATCTATTTAACGCCAATCAATATTGATTTGATTCAATCGATCCGTGAGAGAGTTAACATGGAACAGAGCAAGACAAAGCCAGAGACAAATGAATAATTAAATAAAATCGTAGCATTTAAGTAAGACGATTTATACATTTTACTTTTAATTTGATAATTATTAATGTACCCCATTATGTATTATGAACTATAAACCTCTTTAAGATATGGAAAAAAATATATTTTGAATAGAACAAGTAATTTTAAGGAAAATATTAATAGGTTTTACGAATATTTCATAAACAAATTTAAATGTAAAAAAAGGATTCAATCTCTTTCTAAAATAATTCAATATATCTTTTCTATTCCCAAAATAATAAAAAATTACACCACTTAAATGAGAAGCTCAAAGGATTAGTATTTCGACGGTACTCGGCGGGAAATATAACCAGTAGAAGCGTTAACCGATGACAAAAAGATTTTTGAGTTTTCATTAATAATATTACTCAAAAATGAGCATAATCTTATGGTAAGTCACGACAGGGGATCAAGATAATAATCATCTATCCAACAAAGATTCAAGGCGAACATGCGTTAACACCCTTGTGAACTGAATGTCAAACTTGCTGTGGCAAACAGTGTAGCGCGGCCCATTACTAGATGAAAGGATGAGTAAAGTCGATGGTTGCAGGCGACTGACATTCACAATCTGTGCTAGTTTGTAAATCTGCTGTATTTCATTTGATGGATGTAATGTTCCGGAGACCCATTTACACATAACGAGACATTCCATCTCATTCCTAAGGGTGACAACACATTTCGAATTTTTCTCGAGGATGGATGGAGATTTCATGGCTTACAGACATCATTTACCATCAGCTGAACTGTTATCTCATTTCTCGCCACTAACATAATAAAAGACAAAACAATAAATAAAAGCTACACTTGAAAAAAGTCACGCAAAGCCGTACCAGTTTCACCTTTCAACCCGGTGAAGCTTTAAAAGCTCCCGGCTGGCTGTTAGCCATCAGCCATAAAATAATAAAAAAAAGATAATATGGTTTATGTTTTGCGAGGATGTATGGTGGAAATAAATTAAGACGTTGTTGTTCAACTACACTTATTTATGTATTGTACGAAATTGCATACTATGAAACTAAATCACCATTTTCCTTATGAAATGCCAATTTGTTGCACGGGAAAATCCCCAACACTATATTATTATACATTACCACTGTGTAGGTTTTATTATTCTCTACATGTGTTATAATTAAACAAGCATGTTAATAAAGTATTAAGTTGTCACGCCGAAATAATACCTCACAGAGACTTATGACCTTAATACACGCTAGCATTTATTCTTGAGCGTCATACATCACGTTAATGTGACATTCTATAGGATAATTAGTCTGTGTATTCTACAGGTCTTAACTGAGAACTTTATTATATTACAAGCCACGGTGGTTACGAAGCGGGCCATTATTCAAAGATTTATTGCCCCCGATTTGTGACCGAAGGTTGATAATTATACAGACGTGTGGAACGCATACATTACAGGCTTAAGTTTGCCACGGTATTTCATTCGCTTACGCGTATCACAATTGAATTGTGTGTCTCATGGTATTTATGCAAAGAATTTTTATTATTGTCGTCAACTATATTTTATTGTAATTGTTACAATTACGCTTAATCGGATTACGATGACGTAAACTGATTCTTATTTAATATTAGAAGCCATGTAGCTCATTTTCAATATATTGTATAAAAAAAAGAAAAAAAGACGCAAATTCCTTATCACCTCTCAGGACTGCAATGGTATACCTCTTTAGCCGTAGTTGCGTGGTGGGCTCATACCATAGGAAATACAGCAGCGTGATCCTGCTAATTCACGATGGTGTTCTGCGAGGAGATGGTTCTCCCCTCGTCGAGTCTACCATCCACACCACAATATGAACTATTCCAAAATATATAGTAAATAATAGGAACTAGTCAGATGTATAGACAGTATAAAAGAAGATACAATAACAAATATATCAAGAAGATTTCCCTCAAATCTTCATTTGAATAGAAAATACAGCACTTCTGCTGTATTTTCTATTAGGGTTTAGGGTTTACAAACAAAACGAGCGCGTAATTTATTTGATGGTATATATCCTATATGGTATATATGGCTATATCCCACGACACACATTCATTCTTGATAATGCAAATAACGAGTAAGATGGAATTCTTCTTTGTTTAAATGTAATGTGTCTTTCATTCACCAGATGCTCAAAGATACTATTTTATGCAAATAGTAGTATAACCTCCATATTGGTGCTACAGTTGCAACGTTAGTCTCCCACGTACATAAATTAGATTTGTTTACACTCGCATACTTAGGACGTATTTAGAAAGACCCTCAAGCGACTACTCATTTAGATAGTCCATAGTCAAAAGAAACTAATCGAGTCTTCCTTTCGGGAACCTTCAAGAGGGTCGCTCTCGCTGAACAGGGTAACGGTCCAAGCTGAGGCATTGTGGTAGTTACCCATTAATAGAGGCCTTTCCAGTTTTCAGCGCCATAAGCGCTCAGTCGCCTCTCAACCCGGTGAAACTGTAAAAGCCCTAGGGCTAACAGCGGCCATCAGCCCGAAAAAAAAACTAGAGTGAGTTTTCTCTTGTTTGACTTTTATGAAAAAGTTATTTATGAAAATTATGTGGTCTCCAATGAATGAATAATCATATTGTAAATATCCAAAATTGAGAATATATTGATGATTTCTGTATTAAGAATATTATTCAATTCGTTTTCGTAACTTATAATTTTCAGATCAGTAAATGACCAATAATTGGTAAAGTTGTTCATACCAGTTATACTCCTTATTGAATCCAATTAAATTAAAATGATATAGAATCTCTCTTCCGTTGGCGTTACAAGGTAAGAAAAAAACGACTCGTACGATCACTTCCACGTACTATGTGAGTTGCAAGCGTTAAACACTCTTTTTAATGTATGGAGAGTCATTCATTATGCCTCTGGGCATATAATTTGGCTGGCACACATATAATCTACCAGCGGACAAGTTGGAGGGGGAACAGGAGATAATCAGCGGGTCCGAGACTCATGTTTATTTATTCCTTTCCACTTTGTGGGGAAAACAATCAGTGTGTCTGTTGTGATAAAATAATGTCGATTTAATTTCTGTTTTGTGACTGGTGGCAATATGTGAACTTTACATTTATTTTAGTTTACTGTTGATGGAATGACAAGTTGATTGTGATGACTAACATATCCATCCTCAATTAACAACGAAGATGCAGATGCGTTGTCACCTCTTAGGAATAATGTTTCTTGGCTTTATACCGGTAATTTAAAACGAAATGAAGAAAGAAAACATTTATCGCCACAATATTAAGAAACATCGCCCACACAGAAAAAACTACAATAACAGATAGGTAGTTAAAAAAAGATAAAAAATACTAAAGAAAATAATTAAAATACTTAAACAGCGAATTAAACCATTGAAATTTATTTGTGAATGATAAAATGAAGTAAAAAAGACAAAAAATAAAGATTACCTACCACAAAATATTTGAGTTATACGTTTTTCATGTCACTAAATAAGCCCCCAGAACAGCTTAAGGTAACAACAGAGCCGGGCACTGATTTTCATCTTGAACCTTCGTAAGCACTACGAATGTCAATGGATATTTCCCACTAATTCGACAGCTAGCTTAAAATGAAATAAAGTCAGTAAATATTTTATGGTTTCCGGTCTCCTCATACACGAACACTTCTAAATGAAACATACAAGAATTCTACAAAGGCGACATAGGTACACAGCCAGTATGTCACGGTGGAATTAAAAATTTCATCATTATCATCTCGACGGTTGGCTCACTTTACGCGAAATTTCGAAGCTGTCGCCAGCGGTATGAACGAACGACTAATCCAGGATCTCCACCAATACCTTTTTTATAGGCCAGCAGTGCATCTCCTCGTGCGACTCCTCTGGTGTTGCGGATGTCCATGGGCGGTGGTAATTACTTGCTATCAGTTACTTGCTCCGGTTGCCACCTATTCTATAAAGAAAGAAGAGTTTTACCTTCCAGAGTGGAATATTTTCTTAAAATATGCTTTCCTCGTCTTACGTGCTATGTCGTTTCTCTACAAGTTCAAGCTCTACCGAGGGAGAAACTAGTTTGTTCAGATAATTTAAAGGCGATCACTGGCGACTTTACATTCGCTTAATCCGTTAGAAGCAAATGACCGAACCGAGGTTCGCCCTCTCGGATACCCACGAGTCGCTTTCGCCACAACGGGCGACGGGTAACGGGCCAAGCCGAGGCACCCTCTCTGGAACCCTGCTGGTGCTGGTTATCCACTAATAAAGGTCACGGCTGAGTGCTAGGTTGGCCACCTTTCAAACTGGTGAAGCTGTAACAGTGGTCGAACAGTGGTCATCAGCTATAAAAAACACTCGTAGCTACCACGACTCATTATTGAAGGCAAATCAAATAATTGTTCCTCATCCACATAGATTCCCTGCATGCAACTACAAGATATTCGATATTCTATGTCCCCAACTTTTGTTGGTTCAATTAGCTGTGTTGATGACCCATTCTTCGGTTTTGATTATTATTCCAACCACTAAATATTTATCGTGGCTCACACATCAGCTGGAATTTAGCAGCAAAACGGTATTGTGTTTCGTGTGGTGAGATATGAATCCAAACAAAGCATTTACATTTGATGAGGATTGATGTAGATGTACATCGATCCTCAATAAATATTCAACGATTTCAGGGGACGCAATCATCACTCCATTACGCGGCCGTTTGGCACCCTAAATTATAAATAAAATGTCGATTGTTAAGTCACTTTGATATTAATAAAGGTTCACAAGATTATTTGTTATGTAAATATACCATTGTTTAGTATTTTTTATTCTTATCTAACCAAGTGCACTGGTGCGGAAGAATTTAATGAATGTTTAAGCAAATTTTAATTCCATCGAACGAATAATTATTGAGCCCTTGCATTCAATACCGATGTTTTGCTTCAACATTGATTACGTCTTCGAGAACAAAGTGAATAGGCATTAACCAAGCTATTGTGGCTTGTAAAAGCAAGCAACAGCAGGTGGTAATGTAGTCAAACACTGGCTCATTTAAAGTAAATAAAAACAAACCGCCAATACGATTGGTGTTTTAATTGGAAATATAAAAAAATGAAATATTATTGGGATTTTACTGCATAGTAATGAGCTACTTGTCAAGTATGTTAAGGTTTTACGTAACTTTTTACGTATTTTTAACGTTATTGTTTAGTATTTACTATTGCTTACCTGTGGCATTAGACAAAAAATGTAGTTTAATATTAGAAAATTTGATTGAATTACTAGTTTCCTGGCATTGGATAACGATTTATTAGTTTACAGTGATATTTTATAAATTATGTAGTTGTTTACTATACAGGGTATAGGACACCGCTTCCGAAAATGAATACAGACGATAGTACTAATGACACTTTTGATGATGGGATGAATCAAAATGAAAAAAATCGATCATGATTGAAAAAAAAAACATATTTTTAAAACGTTTTATTAGCATTATTTTCGCTCCATCATGTTAGTACAGCTAAATGAAACGATAGTTTCATAAAAATACAATACTTTACAAAAAAAAAACCAGCAATGAAACACAAAATCAAAAAAAAAAGGATGCTCGAATCAACGTTGTATGTAAAATTGCTGTTGTATTTCTTTCAACATATTAACAGTTGCGTTGACTTTCTGTTTATTACTAATACACGCTCAGTGGTCCAATTTATGTAAACTATCACTCGTTTTTATTTAATAAGTGTAGTGTTAACTTTTTTTTATAAACGTAACAACATTTTTTAACTTATTTTCGTACAGCTTAAATATTGTGTTTCTATGTAGAAGTTTAAACACAAAACGTGCAAAAACATAAACAATACATACTTGAATAACACCAGATTTCAATTTAATTCAACAACATAATTATAGTCTGTGGAAATCTTTTACAAACTGAAGTATTAATAAATTTTCGCAATTTAAATAGCTCTGAACATTCCTATAGAAAATAAATTACGTAAATTTAAATGAAATTGCCAACAGCATGCCGTTTCTTTGATGTCCTTCTTATTCTAGTTAATAAATTTTTCAGAGTAACATAAAGAGAGCTTTACGCGTTATTAGACTTGGAAAGCGTTTTGTAACACACAGACGTTGCCAGCTACAAGCATAAATTTATTATTGCAGTTTTATTTTCTTACTACTATTTTAAAACCAATTTTAATTTCTTGTTATAAATTTTTATTTATAGCCATAGTAAAATGTTGGCTTTAGCTTTATTTATTTTTGGGTTGTTTGAAATTAGTGAAATATCAATAATTTCTAAACGTTTTATCTCTTTTAAGTTAAAATAAAATAACTAATGTTACAGATGTGAAATCTTTTAGTTAATCGTGCTTTGGGCATACAGCTATAATAATAATATCTTCAAATTATTATATTTTATTTTATTATGCTACATGAACTATTGACTATTCGAGTTATCCGTGTGTATCGCGCTTCACACGTCGCCTCCTCACAAATAAATCTGCCTTTATAACAGCATAAATTTGTCGATGGAGCGATTTTCGTATCCGGCCTGTCTTTATTCACAACGCATCCTGTTTGCTGTGTAACTAACGGTTTCCTAGGAAACAGCGAGATATATAACTTAACTCTCGTTTCCTTTATCGAGAAGTGAGAGATGTCAAGTTTTCATTATTTCTATAATTCAATATAATGATTAAAGTTGCTCTTTGATATTAGTTTTTGATATACGCAATAATAAATTTATTAATACCATAATATTTATATTAATATTGCATGAATACGACTAATTCACGGTAGATATACCTTGAGTATTTAAAGGGCTCTTAAAATTTGTTTGAAAATTATCACGTGTATTAAAATTAACAAGCGTATTAGTAAAACACATAAAATCTTCAGTGTAAGAGGATCAAGAGATGATCCGGACTGGCGAGAGGTTGTCATCGAGATACCGAAGCCCTCGATTTTATTACTGAGGTTTACAGTGTTAAAAAAGACATATTAGTTGTCGTTCGATGATATTTTTTCTATCAGTCCAGAAAAAATATTTTATACACTACTTATTTATTTAAAAAGAACATGTATTGCAAATAGAATAACTCAAATGTTTAATTATCGTACAACGATAAAGTGTGTTTGTATTAAAATAAATCTCCACAGCGACATCATCAATTTTATGTTTATCAGACACCAAACAAACATTTGTACCAACTCATTCTTCTAAGAAACCGCCCGCAGTTATTGTCACGGACAGAAACTCTAACAATAAGGAAGGGGAATCTAATCCCATTAGGACCTGACATTGATCTTCAATCTGTCATAAAACTGGGGTCTCACTAAGGCTTAGAAAGGGATACTAAATTAACAAACATGAATTTAATAAAGAAGATAGATATACTGTTTTTTTTTGACAAGTATTAAAATATTAGAACCATATCCTATCTCACCCTAATATTGTATTAAAAAACAGAATGCAATAGTGCTGTCGGGTCTATTTATTTGTAGGAGCAGACTGAGTATAAAGTCATGAAGTGTCTAAAAGGCGCAAAGGCGCATATGGTAAGAGTGTTGGGTAAGAGACTTTATTCCTTGTAATACAGATTATGAACGAATCGCCTATTATATACTAAAATCCTGAAGTCGTTTTATTTATTTACAGTGTTTTCAGGAAAAATAAAACATTTACTTTCTCTGGCAATTCAGTGACGTTATATCTATAGTATATAGTATTTGATAGTTTCGTCAAAATTTTAATTTCTTATAATTCGAGTTTTAAGTCCAACCGATTGTTCTTTAAAGTCCAACCGACTCCATTTCACTTTGTATATCCATGGTCGATTACCACCAGTCTTCTCGGTCTCACCTTGACGTCATAGACATTTTTTGATTAACGATCTGTCTCGCGGGTCAGGTCTCCATTGTGCCCCCTTTGAAATTCCGACACTCATTTATCAAGCTTACTGTAGCGTTCTGAAAATTAACGACGCGGTTCTTGCGATAAGCAGACGCGATCTTTGTAGTAATTAGTATTTTAGGAAACAATAAAATGATAAAACGGAAAACTGTGTGCGAAGAGGTTTTAACTACTAAGTTAATTAATATTTGATATCTTAGTCTACTCTAAAATAACGCAGTCATTTAACACGAAGCCTTCAGTACTACTACGTATTTAAGTAATTTTAATATAAAGTATAATGAGTACTATAAACTTAGTAATTAACGTCAATAATATTTAATAATGAGTTTGAAATACACTTCTTTTTAAGTACTACTAAATTTATAAGAATTTTATTTATTTCTATTTAGTTCTAAAATTTGATGGCCTTGATAAATATTAAACGATCCTAACTATATACTAATTTAGATGACACATAATTTATAATGTAATAATAGTAACGTACATCACAGTACACAACTAGTTAACTAGTAACCACTTTTTAAATTTAATACACTAATAACTTAATTAATTCACCATTGCTTCTCCACAAAAATCTAACTTTTTCGACCGTATAAGTAAAGACGCGTTTTTTTTAAACTTCAACTACACTTAATTGTTACAGGCAACATTGCAGGTAATTTCCAAGTGCAATATTATTGAGTAGGCTCGACTACGGAAACAAAACTACACTACTGGACCATACCGTCACACGGTATTGTCCAGTAGTATAGTTTTGTTTTGTATGGTGAGTGTGTTCGGGGATTCAATCACACGTAACAAGACCATCTCAACCCTTAGAGGTGACAACGCATGTGCGTTCTGAAACTTTGTCCAGAATGTACATCTTATATTTGACATCTTTTTAAAAGAATGCATATTGTAAAAAATATAAATCAAAATATTTTATGAAAATAATTTAACAAGAAGATTTATTGCGTTATTGGGGATAATCGTGTATCGTAAAATCGCTTCCATATGAAAATTATATATTTCGTAAATCTCATAGATCCGCTTTACGCTACGAACATGAGCCTTTCAACTAGAACTGAATAGTGTGCGGTGGCAGGCGAAATTTACGCGAACACTGATTTTGACGTATCGCTTTCGGGGGCGGTCGCGTGAAAAATGGTTCACCGGTTAAAGCAGAGAGGGCTGTGTTCATGATTTTCTGAAGCGGACCGGTGAACGCTTTGATAATTTTGAGAGCACAAACAAAACTTTGTTCATAAAGGAATCGGAGCTCGCAATGAATTTTAAATGACCTAATTTTATTTTTAATTACGTTTGACGTTAAATTACGAATTAATTAGAGATTTAAGTTTATGAATATTACCTCTATTATTTCTGTAAACACTGAGTTACGCGTTTTTAATATATAGGGGGAGTCAAACGCGCAACCTAATGTTGATTAATTAAATCAAAATATATTAAAAGAACCTGAAGACCGCTGCAATATGCAAAATCTTGAGAAAAGTAGTGATTAAATTTTTCTTATATATATTTTATTCACAATTAATAGACAAGCATAATTAAAAATAACCCGTAGTCAGTGTAAAGAACCTAAGGCAGTCAGTATAAGGAACCTAATGAAGGTGGAGATAAACAAAACTAAACTAAACTGAATGAAAGATGAAGTATCAAAAGGAACACGAGCTGATTAGTGACTGCCAGTACGGCATTCGTAGGAGTCACCCAGTCGGTGACCTTCTGGTCTACTTGACTCATCGATGGGCTTTATTCTGAACGCAGCGAAGGTCTACGTAGCGAAGTCGATCGGGTTTAGTACCAAGCGCTTCTTTAGAAGCTTCCATTTCTATGCTCCTGCCGAGAAATTATCACTAGTTTTCTCTCGAACCATAACATGAAGGTCGTAGTTGACGGTGCATGCTCCGACTTCAAACCTGTGAATACTAGATTTCCCCAAGGCTGTGTGCTATCTCCTACCTTTGTTTTTCTGAATTTCAATGATAAGTTGCAAGTAAATAACGTTCACTGCTATGCGGATAACAACACAGCGTATGCGTTATGCACTATTCGCGCCAATGTTTCTCAGTATTATATTTGTATATCTGTTGTATCTCCTAATTTTGAAAACACTGTTATTTTAGCTAATATCGGAATCCTTGGCGTTGACATATCGAGTGACGTTCAGTTCCGTGGTCACTTAGAAAGTAAAGCCAAATCGGACTCTAGAGAACTGGGCGTGCTTAATAGAGCATTTCTAAAAATTCAACAAACGGTATTTCATGTCGGCCCACTGTGTGCAACTTTACACAAAGTGCAAGTTCAGCCTCAAATGGAATAGTGTTCCCATATCTGGACCGGGACACCCCAGTACAAGCTCCCTCGATTTTGACCGCATTCAACGAAGAGCTACTCGAATCGTTGACGATCAAGTACTTTCCTATCGGCTTTATTACTGCCATTGCAAATTATCATGTGTAGTGTAGTGTAGTGTGGAGTGTTCTGAGGAGTTGTTCGGATTAATTTCAGCTCCTACTACATAATTCAAAATTTCATTCACATCATATCGATGGTTGGCAATCCACCACTGTGCGCTTGACGAGAAATTTTCTGCCACGCAAAACTTCTCTGCAGAATCCGCTGTCGCCAACGGTATTTCCGAACTGATAACGTTGGTCGGCAGTGCATCGGAGACTCCTCTGGTGCTGCGGATGTCCATTGGTAATGGATGGATCGCAAAGCAGCTCACCTGATGGTAAGTGATTACCATCAGGTGAGCTGCTTAGCGATCGAAATTACAATTAAAAGAAGGCAGATTTTTTAATTACCAATTCTGTTGTAATCACGTATGGTTAAGTAACTTTTATTTATTATTTGTGTGTACCACAAATTATAAATACGCACTACATTTAACTAATTACATAACTTATATACATAAGAAAAATATATAAATATATACTATGGATATTATCTTTGTCTTTCTTTTTTAATTTCTTTGTACTTGCTTTGTATAGCTTTGCGAGTGCATAGTTTCGTTAACAAAACTGATGAACAGTTTGGCCATGTATATTATGTATTGTATATATTATTTATAATTAATACTTGTTTACTTCCGTATAAATAAATAAATAAGAAAATGCACACACAAAAACATCGCAATAAAGAAATAGTAGAACATTGCGCGGTCGCGGAACGCGAGAAACTTTTGACCCAGGTCAGTTTCTGAATTAGTTGCCTCACGCCCAGTAGCATTTGACAGTCGAAGCATCGTGCGTTGATAGTTTTCTTGAATTGTTGCTAATATAAAACGCTCTGTTTCTTCTAATATAACTTACCATAAATCACTTCTCAAATAAATTTATTGCGTTTTACTTGCGTTGTCACGTTAGTAAACGGTCGGTGACGCAAGTGATGTGTGATTTATTTGAAGCGAGGGGAGATTGGGTTTTGGCATAAATTAATGTTGTGATTGTTATAGATAAACAGCCCTTTAAGGTAATTTACTTAACATAATCTAATAATATTTTCAGTTAAACACTGAATAATGAAATGCCTTAAAAACACCACAAATATGATTTTAGTGCTAAATATGAGAGGATTCCAAGTTACCTTTTAAAATATTTGTTAGATATAAATAATAATGAAATTTTAATATTTTAAAATATCCTAATACATAATTAATATTGTAAAAAGATAATCAACCAATGACAACAGTAAACTTTACTAAAGTTTTTACATTAAGCACATCCGAAATTAACTATACAATATTAATCAAACTTCCCAAAGTCAGAGCTCCCTCTGCCCGAAGCGCTGAGTACGCGATAATGATATATGCGATATTTGATGATAAACAATCGGGGTCATTTATTATCTGTCCGTTATTTGACAGGCGGTAGGCAGATGTCATTTGTCATTTTCTGTGGGTCCCTTCGTTACGCCGCCGCCTACGTTCGCCTCCGTCGGTGGTTAGCTATCAACCGACTAAGCTTTTCATAAACAAGCAAAAATAAGCTTTATTATATTCGTAGGAAAGCCTAAATTCTCTCGTGAAAAAAATCAATCTTGATTGTTTTCAGCATGAACGATTATGATAGATGAAAGAGTTAGCGCCCCTACACAGAAGGTGAGATTTTATCGGTTATTAAGCTCTAGTATAACAGCAATAAAGTTCAATTTGGTATGATAGAAACCATTGTAGAGCCTGCCTCAGCGAAACTTGTTATTGAAGATGAAACAGTAATGGATGGGGATAGGGAATGCGTGAACGATGTCGGAGATGTATTGTTATCGCGTTGTTTATCAGAAGGCCGACCATCGTTTTCTGTAAATAATTACCTTTTCAAAGGGATATTCCGTTTGTGCTACCGGTAATATATTCATTATATCTGACATCTTACAAAGCGCCATTGAAATAAATAAAAATACTTTATGGGTTCTCAACGAGCGCGATACGATCGTCTTTGTTGCGTTTTTTATTGATCGTGTGCATATTTCGGATTTCATCTTAATCATTAACTGAGGCATATCAATTTCACAATTTGTTTATATTTTATTCTCAACGCACAGTTCTGTTAAAGCATAAGTAATACAGCAAACAAAAATATCTCATTTATCAACTCAAAGACTTGTAATGCAAAATGTATGTTCGACTTTTTAAGCGGAAGATACGAGTGTATTCTACGGGGGTCCCACGGGACGTCATGTCACCGTCGACGTATGCGTGTACTAAATCAAATGTTTAATTTCACGGGCAAAACAACGAGCATTGTGCTTTTGGCGAATCCAGTGAGGATGTTTATGGCGAAATCATTAAAATTTTATTAGAATATGGTTGATGTTAAAATTGATATTTACAGCGATGACTTTAAAAGATTTCTTTTCAGTTTTTAATTTCTTATTTTAACGAGTATATATAATGATAATAATTAGGTTATAGTTGACATTAACGAATTATAATGACACATAATTATATTATAATTTATTGGGGTGTCACGCAGTTGTTTATTCTTATAATATTTAAAAAATGAGAAATTATAGATACCTGTTTTGCTAATCAAATACAACAGTCACTTTTACTTAGAGTGTGACTGGTTTGACTAGGAATTGATTATATTGCTAAAGATTAATAAAAATTTCCAGGAAAGGAGATATGTACTTGATGTCATTGAATAAGTCTCTCTTATAATTTTTTTATTGCTTTCATTGCGTCGATGTCTTAGTTAAGATCATCAAATCCAAAATCAGTTTAGTAATTCAAATACTTTTCAAATTGGTCAGTTCAGGAGCGCGTTAATCAAGTTGGTTTAAATCAATCGGTGTTCCTTGAGTAAACAGCCTCGGCGGCAATTTTTCGTGCGCACCTGACAGACGCCATCCATCGTGGAGCGGCGGTATAAAAACGTCAGCTGTGCCGTCGCTGACTATGATCAAGTATGCCCTTTTACAACTATACAGGGTTACCGACTTTACAATTTTCATTCAATAACATAAGATTACATCAAAGTTTAAGATTTTAAAATTAATACACGAAAGTGGGTTGTCTTATAGATATAAAGAAACCAAGATAGTATAGACACCAGTGAATATATGTTTTTGTTTATGGATAAGATTTAACAGTGGTAATTCTACGTTTCAGTTTGTATCTAACTGCAGAATGAATGGGTCAGCAAGACCGTGGTAGGGCCACGCCCTCACAGAATGCCACCGTAGAATAGCATCATAATGCTGATGTATTTCGTCTGGTGAGTGCAGAGATGCGGATACCTTTATTACTGGTGACGAGGCATTCCATCTCAGTCCTCAAGGGTGACAAAACATTTGCATTATGATTCCCTGTCAAGGATGAAAGTAGTTAGTAGTAGGAGAAGTTAGCTGTCATGGGCCGCAGGAATCACTTACCATCCGGTGAAGTGCGTGATTGTTTGTGCTCTCAATGTTATAAAAATAAGAATTAGCCAATTTTTCGTTGGCTAATATAGTATCACATAATTAAATAAATAGTATTAGTTATAAATTATAGTAATTGTAGAATGCACTCTAGGTTGCAATGAGCGAAAAACGTTTTAATGTCGTAAATGATTTAATAGCACACAACAACATAAAGTATTCATTAATTAGTATTTACAGGCGTCACTAACATCAGTTTTCTTAAATCGAAAGTGATAAATTATTGAAAAATTCATTCTCCCAACACCATCCTAAAACGATAAACATTGTAAACGTGTAATTAATTAACACTGTCGCTAACAAATTTTGTCTCCACTCGACAGTCGGACAAAAACGGGTATAATTTATGTTTGTAGCAGCCCTGTCTCCCCCTCGCCCCGCGCGGCAGGTTGAAAGAGTCACGCTGCGTGATTGATGGCGCCAGTTCCCCGCCCACGCCCTAGCAACCGCCTAGAACTGACAAACTATCACATTGTAGGCCCGAGGAAATCATATCACAATCTCCTTAAATTTATTACTACACTCCGTGTAAGCCATTCATAATATTGGCGCACTTTAAATTCTACACGACAGTCGAAACAAATTGTAACGACATTCATTTTAACACACAAACTTATCTCAAAACGGTGAACATATTACTATGCAAATCTGAATTGAATCGGAGTGGAATCTGTAATGTTTTATGTTATATATCGAGACCCAAATAGAAAATTGTGTGGTGACGAGCATGTTTTGTGTCAAATCATTGTACGAAGCAAGATGTGAATTAGCCGATTACACATTAATCTCGGTTCGTCCATATGAACAACATTTCTCGACATTTAAATACAAAGCTCAATATAATGATAAATTATGAATGAGATAACAGTTCCAATTGAATAGCCCCGACTCGTGTTACAACAAAAAGCGGTCCCGTGCAACAATAGAACTATAAATATGGGTTTTTGTATTGCTCTTTTTATTTCTATTGTGCATAAGACTCATTTTCCTTCCGCTTGGTTCATTTTGACGTCGGCTTCATTTCAATCTCCATTGTTATTGCGGATGAAATTAATTTTTGAAGTTCTGCGATCGTTGCTCGGAATAAAATCTCAATCAGTATTAAATTTATTCATTTGAAATGGAATTATTGAAGACCGCTTTCATGTCATGAAGGCATCTGGCGTACTATAGTTTTATAACTACAGTATGTCAGATGACCTTAGGGTTGTATTGCCTTTTGTAGTATAAATTCGTGTGTGAACGATAACATATTTGAATTAATTCCAACTTTAAAATGCTCTCAACACGCAAGTACTAATTTGAAATCACCCATATTATATTTAAAACATATTTCTTCCGTGCCTCGCAATACTTTGAATACAAAGAGTAGTATTAGTTTCTTATATTTTTTTACTAGTATTAGCGGTTATTGTTTATTTTTTGGATACGATGATAAAATTTAATGATAAAGGTTAATCTTCTTATATTGTTCGACACTCCAAGATTTGAGTTGGCCGACGCTGCGTGCAAGCCATAGATTATGTCGATATCTGTTGCCAATGTTTCAATAAGCCGGTTCGCATTTTTACTGCCCCTATATCCGTTTCGCTGCGTAAATACACTTAATGACCGACATTTCGTGAGCGCTTTTATTGTGAAGTTTTTATTATCGAGAGAATCATTTGTTTAGTCTACGTACGGTTATTGCGAGTCGAGTCGGTGCGTTTCGGGGTTTATTAGGGGTACTTTATTGCCCCTTTATATGCCGACTTTAATGCAGAAACATTGCCTGCGAGCTTTAAACCGTCTGAGCGGCCGGAAGGTGATAATTAAATTTGATTTTAATCTGCGAATATGATTTCTCGTTCCGTTACTACGTTGCGAGTTAAAAGGTTTTTTATCCATTTAATTTAACGAAATCTCAGATGTTGATCTCTATTATTATTTCCTCAATAGAACAGGTGTATTTATTTTAATAAATTGCATTTTGTACAGGTGCGTGGGTATTGTTTTAGATATATGATATATTCAATATTCTAGCTCGATTCTTATACGCAATTATTTTAATTAACTACAATAAACACAGTTGCAAAGTTAATGTATATTCTTTCCATAAAGTCTTCTCATTGCTTTTCTTGAAAGAAATATTACTGTAAATGTACCTACCTTCCAACGGATTAAAAGCGTGAGTATATATTAGGAAGGTAGTCTTTACCGAGCATAAAACAGCGTCAAACCACCATAATAATTTCGAAACAGTCTATTAAGTGAATCTTTATGATAATAGCGAAACAGAAGTCGCGGCCGCGTTCGAACTGCCTGTTATTTTGATACATTATCATATTTAAACAATTCAGATGATAATAGACACGTCGAGCGAAACCCTTTGGTAATATAAATGGTTGCATTATTATTTATTTATGGCTTCCCTTCCTGCGGCCCGGGGGCGATGTGGTATATTTCATTGGGCGAAAAAACGCACCGAAGTCGTGAGCTTATACCGAGCGGGATCCGGTTCGAGTACCTGAAACGACTTGCTATAAGCTTGTTGCAGCAATAATAAAGATTTATGCGACATTCGGCGGTAGCGTGTTTTGTTCTCTGTTACGAGCCGATTCGCTTTCTGCGAGATCAATAGCTCTCTTTATTGTGCACGGTAAGTTATCGTCGTCGCTTGTACTTTTGGCTTCGTCTATAAATTCAAAGTACATACACACCGTTCAATTTCTTATTATCACCTTTTATATCTACAATATCATACAAAAGCATTCAATACAAAATAAAATGGAATCAAATTCTTGGATTACGATAATTTTTTGTACATTAAGGTCTTGTTAACAATTTGTCTGTCGTGTCGTTGGATTCACTTATGGTTGTTATGGCTCTTCTTTGTATATTTATATATCAACTCACGATCAATCAACAACTTCACTTCGACAAGATATTTCAACCTCCAAGTCGTCATGCTTTCGCTTTTATATTGCGGTAACGAGTGTGTGTCCAGTCCACACGTCCATTAATGACTTTGGAAGAATCTAAACGAACGAATCCAATACTTCTAAAAATCTCTGGATATTTAATAGCCATCGTCTTTGTTCTGGCGTTGCTGGAGTTTCTTGCGCCACTTCTTCTCCAGCGCTCACGCATTCTGAAGTGTTGGTACAGGTAGTTAATAATAATAGTGATATTAATTAAGATAATCCTCTGTCAGAAGCAACTGACCGAGCCGAGGCTCCCTCTCGGGAGCCCTTGCGTTGGTTACCCATATATAGAGGTCTCGACTGAGAGCCATAAGCGCTCGGTCACCTCTCAACCCGGTGAAACTGTAAAAGCCCTAAGGCTAACAGCGGCCATCAGCCCGAAAAAAAAAATCGTCTTTGTTCCCATCGCTGCACGTTACACGAGAACGCCATTGTGTGTAATTCTTTCAAATAATCTCATTCGCGCGTCTCGCCTTGTAGCATGGTGATTAAGTGCTTGATTTATGGCATGTGCAATTTGCATCACTGCCGACTCTATAGCTTTTTGCGCGTAGTTAATGATTACCGTCCGTATCGTGTCGGATTTAATGATAGTGATTTCATGTTTCGCCGAGCTTGCCTTCGGAGACGTTTCATTAAACTTCTTTACATACATTACTTCGGCGAATGTGTCTGATTATGTTAATACCATACAAGTGGTCCATGACCGTATCCGCCACTTCTACGGCCGTTAATGGATTGTACCCAAACAAACATGTAGTTTTATCTTACTAAACTTTTATTTCACTCTTTTTATGCATATCGTAACTATTGACTAATAAGCAAGTATTGTTTGTTGAACATGTTTCGCAAAAACGAGTATGTCTTTGCGTACGTTGTATGCACCCTATGACACTGTTACAAAATATGTTTCGTGATGTGTTTAGTCAGTACTGTCGTAGTGTGAGTTCAAATAGATAATATCGTACATAAAACTAAATGGCGCGCCGCGAAATTTATGAATCGGTCCGAGAGCCGCCTTCCACACAAAAGTTGTTTATTACAGCCGAGAGTAGGGTTGCTAATGTATTATTATTTTATTACTCGTCTACGAACATCATAATTTTGTATCTTTATGCCACAGGCGAGAGCCTTAACAGCCCTATTTATCATATTGAAAAAAGTCCCCCGCCGCGAGTGCGGTTAATTTAATCGATATCCATATTGTTTATCGATATCGAGACGACGGGTTCACAAAGCACCATTTATGTTGAGATTGAATCATCGCCGGTGTAAAGTATCGTTATCTTAAAGTAATTTATGAGTATATGTGATCTTTTAAGATTGATTAATTAAAGGGATTTTTTTTTACTTATCGTCCCCATGTGCGCGTACAGTAATTTCTAATACACCCCATAGAATGCGGTTTCGATTAACGATTAAACCAAATGATTTACGAGTTGAATTATCCAAAAAGTTTGATCGATCATTTATAAATAAAATTAATGACAACTGTCTTACGTTAAGTTGGAAATCAATCATCGGCTGCCATAACTGTGCTTCGGCTTCTCTGAACGATCAAATCATAACGTGTTTGATTAATTACTTCACGAGTATAGTAATAACTGCTTATATATTATTATGCTCTTAAATTAGTGAAATGTAGAATCTAAATACAAACGAGCTTAGCTAAAATTTATTTATAAATATCATTAAATAATCAAACCTCTTCGAAGTAAGTTCAAGAAAGATAAAAAATTAAGCAAAATCCCATTAATATACCACTACTGTTTGAGAACATCGATGACAGACCGAATGTCAATGTCTTAGTTAATATGAAATGCACAGAACTTGCTACGATAGTGGCAAAGGTGATTATGAATAAATTAGTTCTACTATCGCCTGATCTTCTTAAACTAATGTCTAGATAAAATAATTTGATGTGTATAAATTCGAAGCGTTTAGTCAATATTATGCGAATTTAAAAATTCAACCATATTAAATTTAAATCGGCTGATTATGGAAATGAAACGAATTGGTGATGATCAGATAAATACTAAGAGTAATGTTTAGACAATTTTCATTTACTAATTAAATATTAAAGTTTCGTAAAGACAAGAGATTTATCATTTCCTGACGTTGATGGATTGGCCGCGCCTGCTCTTAATTACTCCTCACAAACACGGACCAACAATCATATGATAAAGTCGGAAATCCATTACTTAACGTTCACAAAAACCAGTCGACCAAGAGACGTCGTTATCGTTTATATCTCTAAATATTTGGTTGTTAGATATCTTATTGCTAATTTAATGCAAACGCGACAGAATCAGATAAACTGGACGCTGGTAGCCCCAAAATTACTCGCATTTGCATAATAACACTGAATCTTAAAGTTCCATTAATGTCGTCTCCATCTAATTGGACGACGTTTGGGTTTTATATATTAAGCAGTAATGACCAAAGAAACTAAAATCAAACTTCTATAGGAATGTTGTATTTGAATGGAATAATGAATAAATATTACCGTTGTCATTTATTACATTCCGTCAGTGTTTAAAATTTTTATGATATTTATCTATTAGAATAAATCTAAATGCTATAAATAAAGATTTGGAGGATAATTATATGCTTCAAATTCGCAAGGGACTTTTTTAAATACCAATGAAGAAAACTTGTCAGATTATAACTAACAATGACACAAATTTACCAAACCATTATAAGCAGATGAGAGTTGGTTTTGTTATATGAATTAATGTCTAATGCTTCCTAAGCAAATAATTCAACACCGCATCCCCGCCGAGTCAACCCTACAACTGGCGGGGCATTAATATAACTTGAAATATGACCCACTAAAGACTGTATAACGTAAAATTTACAATTCATAAAACAGAATGATATACGGGGCGGTAGATTGCCACGGCGCAATGTTTACGGTGAACTATTGTTTATAACAATACAAATGTTCGATCATTGACGTTAGGCGTAGGTGGTGTTATGTTATTTTTACCGTATTCATTGAACCGCTAATACGTTTCAAATTATAATTTTTTACTAACAAATTATTGCCTTATACGAATATACATATCATATCTATGTTTATCGAATATCTTAGTGGTTTACGGTACAGTCAGCGAAAATTAAGGTCGTAGGTACGAATCCACTATATGACTATTGCCATGAACCTCCAACTAGCAAGCATTGCAGTTCAGTTGGAGCGGTTAGACCGGAATATTATATATATATATATATATATATATATATAGATAGTACCAAAAAAGTAGATATGTACCAAAAATACATTTTTATTGTATAGCATAAGTAATTAACTGTAACACAGGTCTAGGATCTAGCGGCTGGTAAAGGAAAAATAAAATTTACTTTCAACTTAATTTAAAGGTCTTTTAATGTCGAGTATGTTAGATTGGTTTGTTTTTGTAGTGTAAAATGTAATTGGTTGCTAACTTATTGGATTCATATGAACTAATATTTCTGTTCATTTAAAGATAAAAAAATATATTAGCTTATTATTTATATTATTAAAAGGTAATCTTTTGAGTAGTGAAATTATTAAATTACAAAGTATTCATTATTAAAATATTCAAAGAGGTCGTGGGCATCAAGGCGTACATGATCTTGTGTTTAATAATAAGTTATTTACTAAAGTGAACTTATCTACTTGGCTTACTTCATTGAAAATAACTATTCATTTTTTGGTACATCGTTGTCTATAAAATAAAAGTACTTATGTTGAAGCTAAACTATTTTTATTTATTTTGAAAAGAAAACTAGTCCGTTCTTTTTTGTATCAGGCTGACAAACGAGCACACAGTTTTGATGATAAATTATTCCTGCGCCCCAGGACACCCACGTTCATTTTGAATCATAATGCAGATGCGTTGTCACCCCAGAGGCATGTCTTGTCACCGAATCCCCTACACTCGCCGGACGAAACACAGCAGCGTAATGCTGTCACATTATCCTGATATTCTATGAGAAAGTGGATCCCGATCAAGCCGTCCCATTCATGCCAATGTAAGAAACAAACTGTATCGCGGCCCTACCACTTTGACTGTCTTTTTCATTATTGCACTTTCATTTAATAAACATACCTGTCTGCTATTTATCAAATCATGCATACACGCGAGGCGAATGTTCTGAGCATTGTACGTTTATTAGAATTGCACATAAATAGTAACGAACGACGCAGAACGCGACTGTTAACACATTGTACCGAACACCTGAGCTGTCGCGGAACATAGCGTCAGCAACATAAACTTACATTTATTATTAATTGGCATTGCTCAAAAACTATTAAATAATTCCCCATGATGTCGATAGTTTTACAATTGATATGCGTCAAATACAATATGTATACCTTCACGAATTAAACACAATGACACCAAAATGAAATCATTTCCCTTTATATACACCTGTACTGCGTTTGATAAAACCTTTTTAAAAAGTCATATGATAGCCAGTTGTGTCTTGTTGCAATATATGAATATATAGTAGTCTTCACGCGAGTCTTATTATATATTTTTATTTATTTCTTAGACATGTAAATTTGCACAAAGATCTGCACAACATAACAATTTCATAATGAGAATCGAACTTTATTTCCCCGAGAGATTAAACGCGATCGCCCGCATACGGGCTACTTACGGGATACTTAATGAACTATAACGGCTCGTATAAGCTAAGACGACTTCAAATTCCTAAATTCAGAGACTTTTTATAACAAGTGATAGAAGGTCGGTATTGAATGGCTTCAATAATAAGCCAATTATCCAAGTGAACCATTCTTAATAAAATAAAAAAATAGATATAGGTATAAATTCATAATAAGTGTTCTTGTTTACTTCTTTTTTTTTCGTTCTTCGTTTAGGGTTGATACGTTTTGCGTCAAACACCGAGTGGCAAATGGAGAACTTTACCAAAGATTACCTTGTAACGTTTGATTATTTCACATTAAGTTTATTACAATTACCGACTTTTACGTTCGTTCCTAAGGTCAAAGTTCAACAAACACGCAATAAAAGTATCCAATCGTATCCGAACAACAATCACGCAAAACGAAATGAATTAAAAGCGTTTAGGTGTAATTAAGTAAATGGCATTGCTGTCCGTACACACATGGGAACAATGTTGGTGGTGGGTAGGCAGGGGGTCGGGGGGAGCGGGGGGGTGTAGCTCGGAAGTAATAAATCAGGTGCTAACGTCGACGCGGCACGCCATCACTCATGTGGGCTGACATCGCACTCGGTCACGTCATGCAACGGTACCTCGCGGCTCGTGCAGTCCAACCTAGCAGCAGAGTCACTCCACTGGTAATCCATGACAGCTGTTGGCAGCTTCTTCCTTTCGTCCGCGTAATATATTATTTGTTTCTGCTTAAAGCGCTGTTCGGAATTGTAAATAGTTAACTTTCTTAGAAAAATTGCTTTGTTCTTTCACAATTGTTTCCATTTAGGTTCCACTGTTTATATTGATAACATTCCGATTGAAGTTATTTGTCGACTAGCCTTGCCGGAGAAAAAAATCTTTTTAAACTCTATTCAATAAATATTGTATATTATTTTATATAAAAATACATTTGTGAGAAAATGTCTAAAAAACTTTGACTAAAAAATGGGTGCAATTTGACTTAGGAACTACCAAGATTTCACATAATGACGAATATTTCTTCAATGGATCGTATGATCGCAAATGTAAATCGGAAATCTGTTATCCACTAACGAAGAATTTTATCTTGGTGGAGAGTAAATGCACGAGTATCTGTGATGTATGTATGTGTATTAAAGAGTATCTGTGATCTGTACAAATAAGCGTTAGGTGAATTATGTGTTCTGCCGTTAGCCTCATTACAAACACAAACACATCATACAGTGGAAATTAATCTAGGAATTGAAAAAGGATATAATGAAATTGGTTCTATACGAGTATAAGGTTGGTTATAGTACTACTATACTATATACACTTAATATACACTTTGTGATGTGTTTTGTATTATTAGCACACTCATAATAAAGTCTTTTTTTTTTAAATAGAACTACTCAGAGGATATTTGCGAGAAGTCGATACCTAGATACCGATGTACGAGTATCAACGAGATTACACGCGTCTTAATCGTAACATTTCACGGAGAATCTTATATTTGGCGGTGACCTATTACTGTGGACTATACTATATATCTTTTACTATTAATATATCGAATTTGTTAACCGTAAAGATTCACAATGGTTACTTTATCCAAACGAGCTCTGAGTGGGGTATTAATTAGTTCTCCTCACGACAGGAATTCTTAGATTCATGTCTGATCCATAATGTAATCGATTTCCAGCTAAAAACTTCTTGGATACATTATCAAGCGCTTTACTTAATGGTCGGTGTTCTGAATGTGTCGTATTTTAATATATTTGATCTATGTTCTATTACAATTTGTATGTAGATGAAAAATTCAGTATTTGTCAATTCATTTCAGGGCCCAAGTCCCTTTTATAGGACGCAGTAGATAATATTATATCAGATACTCTGTAAAATATTCACGGAGTTCGGAAAAATAAATAAAAACATAAAATGAACCAGTTGTTTCTCTTCTCTTAGGTCAAGGTCAATACTGTTAGACACTAAACCGACGGATGGATTTAAGTACCATATTAACTAAACATATACTGACAGTTTAAGACTGAAATCCCAATAGAATGTTCTCAATATAATTAGATATATGTGAATGACTCTGGAAGCAATGTACTCTAGAATTCATAGCAACTAGTCATGGAATAAGAATAAAGTAGACGTGCCTTTGAAGTGTAACACCGATGCTAATCTCAGTGTTTTATAACCGACCCCAATAAAAACGACTTATTTATTTCATTGTTAAGAAATTTCATTTTGATAAAGTAATAAAAGGCAAAGAACACGCTTTTACGGCCAACAGTTAGCACGACAGAAATTAATTCCGTTAAACCTCAAAATATTCTTTTATAATCTACGTAATTACCTTGTCGGTGCTAAATTTTAATTGGGTTAAGGACGTTTTTGTTATCGCCGTATTAAATTCAAGACTGAGTAAACAATTAAAGCTTGCTAGAAAGTTTACTTTAAAAAAGTATTGTAAATCACTGCGATCTGCTTTTTAAATTGTGTTATCTTTAAAAAGGTATTTAAAAACAATACTTTATACTTATTAATATGAACTATTTTGTAATATATCTTTGGACTTTTAATTCATTTTGTAATTAAACAAAAACAAACTTTATTTATTAATTATTTACATAAATTTTCTCTCAAATAATCTCATCCCTCTAAAACATTTTGAATGTGTAACTATTATTCACATATAAAAATTATTAAAAGTATTACGATGACAAATTCTCACAATAAGAAATGACATGTACTAACATGTCATCTCCCATCTTTAAATATTTAAAAAGGAAATTTTTTAATTCCTATATTTCTATTACATATATTATTATGTAGTTATAGTTCCTTATCTAAATATAGATCTAAAAATAGCTATAATGAAGTATTTACCCAGTTATAAACAGTAAATACAAAAATTTGTGCAACTTGTCAAACATTTATTTGGTATGTACTCCTCACACAAATTGCGTGTTCCTTGCGGTACTCTTAAACTAAAATTTACAATGAGGTAATTAGTCCGCATAACCCTTATATTTATGATACCAATTAACTGCGTGTGCACGCATGGCGACATAAATTATTTACATCGGCCGTTTTAGCTGATTGAACTACCAGTGTCCCGCCCGGTCTGGCCTGGTGTCGGGTAAGTCGTGTAGTCATGAGTTATGAGCCTACGCTTGATCATGATTTAGGTCTAATCATGATTATCACCTCACATGTAATATGATTTATAAGATTAAATGTTTTGTTTTAATACATATTAAATTTTATAATACACATTTAAACACACTAAAAGTAAAAACAGTAGTCTATATGTAGGTATATAGATCCCGCCTGTGGGCATAGGTCTCTAGAGAAGGTTTTGGAGCATAATCCGCCACATGGTTCTTACGGACTGGCGGACATCACGTGTCTATAAAATATATATTTTAAAAATTTTTTTGCAGATTTTGCTAACGATGTTTCCTTCAGCGCCAAATGTAATTAACCACTTTACAACCATTTAGGTATAGTATCACAGATCTTTATAGACAGAGTGGGGTGCTTAATGTTCGGCATTTGGATATCTTGAAAACAGGAATACGATGAAATGATCAAGAAAAGAGTTTACCATCTTCCCACTGCTCGCGTTAATACTGCTCTTTCTCAACGCTCCGGACAATATAATACACCTCACGTGTACAACATAGTTATTGAAACTGTGACATTAAATCAAAAACAGTTGAGGAGGCGCAAACTATAGTCAGTCATTGGCTGGCAAAATGTACTGGACATCAGAGGTAAAAACTACTAGGTGAATTGTATTTAGATATGTATTTATAATATGAGTATATAAAGTAACAGTTATATATTTATATAATTATACTAGTATATGGCTACTCATAGTTGTATATTGAATTGAGTATAAACTGAAATATACCAAAAAATGTATAGTTATAAGATTATTTTACTGCTTGTAATCTTAACGATATAATAGACGTGCGGTTGTTAAACGTTTAAAAAAAAAGGTAACTTATGTTTCTTTTCTTTGTGTATCTCTCTACCACTGTTATAAATATTTTTTACTTTACTATAATTTACTTTACAATTTCATTGATACCAGCACTTGGGATCGAACACGGTGTGATTGCGTATAGTAAAATTAAGAGCGTGCGCTTGGACACTGAACTACCACACATTAAAGTAAAATAGTAAATGAAATATTCGTTATAATCTTGATTAATTTATTTCTAGGGTAGTAATGTACAACATGTATTTAATTCTTACAAATATCTTTGTTCTGTTTTTTATTGGTTATTCGAGTTCATTTGACAGCATTCAAAAACAAATATGATTATTCGATGCATGATTATTGCACAGAATTACACATACGTGTATCCAAAACGTAAAGGAAAAAAAAGGTGGAAGAATTACACTGCGGTATGTTTATAACTGCGATATGAATGAGAAATGAGATGATTATCAGCGTTAAATAGCATAGAGCTGCTCTGTTTTAACTGGTGAGAGAGGGATCCGGAGACCCTTATTAGTGGTGAAGAGGCATTCCATTTTATTTCTTAGAGGTGATACCGCATCTGTATTATGATTACTTATCGAGGATGAATACTTAACTTATCATCAACTGTGTTCTTGCTTGTTACTCTTATTACAATAAATTTACGTTTTACGATCGGCCTTATAATTTGTAGTCATAACAAATCGATTTCTTTTACACGTATGTATGTCAAACGACAGTTAATTCTTTATTAAAAATGCCGTCACACATGAATTATTAAACAAAAAAAAAATACATTATAAGTAAAATTGATTCAATCGCAACAACCGAACTGTCAATAGAACAAAATTAATGTGTATTTAAACGTCCATTACAAAAACGAAAACTTAGCAATAAATCGTTTGATACACAGACTCATGTGTTAGCTGTCAGTGTTGCAATCTCAACATAAATCGAGTGACTCGGTTCTGCAATAAAAATAACAGAATAGACAATCAGGTATTTTAAAAATAAAGCCATTATGCCCGTCTTGAAATAGTCCTTGTCGCATACTCTGCCTAATTGTAAATCTAAATAATTCATGGCCATTGTATTCGATCGTTACATTCCTCGCGCCGTAAGACAAAAAGTCGTGGCTACTGCACTGTAAACGCGTTACCGCATAACAAACAAATTAATTCAATTAATAAAAACAACACTATTTATGAACCATATTATACTCTTGTATAAAGGTTATTGAGGGTATAAAAGCAACGTTTATGGACAACGCAGTTGCAATATTATTGGAAATAATAAAACCTTTTTCTTCTGAATTGTTATTTTATTATTATAAGTACAATTTAACGAGTAATTTGCTCTTATATTTTATTACACAGCCAGTATTTGTAAATTTATCGTTAAAAACGTTTTATGTTTGATCATTAAAAGTCTCATTTGGGGAATGGATAATTTTGAGCTGGTAACACTTAATTAATATTTTTAAATTATAATATTTCCAAGTAATGTACTACTTTTTTAATAATCATTATATATATTTTGGATAAGTGTATAGTTTCTCCAATGTTAAATTACCACGGCGGCCTACACAGAGAGATGACGATGAATACTATCATAAAATGCCCATAGTGTTGGGATGCCCTGGTATTCCGTGAGATATTGATGTTCCCCCCATTAGTTTATCAGTAGCTGATCATGGTAATCAAAGATATTATGTTTTATTATCAGGTTAAAATACTTGTACACAAAATACAATAATAAAAATTTTATTGTAGTTAAAGCGTTTTTAACATTAATAATGCAATATCTCTTACATACACAAAATATTCGGGAAATTGCAGTCAATTACTAAGTAGTCGCGCTAAAAGAGCGGGCGTAATAATGGCAGCTGTCACGCTGACAGTTGACAGCTCGCGAGACAGTACACTTGACAGATTGCGGCCGCGTTCGGATTATGTCACATTACATCTCACAACGAAGGCAATAAGCGAGATAATAACGGGCTAATCTATCTTCCCGTGTATCGACACAGAAAAGTCATAGGAACACAGTTTTTTCTGTGAATTTACGGGTGACAAATGAGCACTCAGTTCACCATAAAGTTAGTAATGATTGTGGATCATAAATACCAACTAATATAGATCTCAGATGTACATCTCAATAAAGATTCAAGATTCATATGTATTGTCACCCCTGAGGACAGAGGTGGACTGCCTCCTTACCAATTGGCTCTTCGGTTTCTTACACTCACCAGATGAAACAAAACAGCGCTTACCTGCTCTTGTTTTTCTATGGGAGCGTGGTCTTTTCTCGATGGAGCCTACCCATTCATCCAGTCTACCTTTTTTTTCTGTTAGTCTAGAGACCTTTACAGCTTTATCTAATTAGACTCGCGAGTGGGAGGCCCGCTGAGTAGGGAGACAACTACGAAGCTGCGAAGCTGGCGCGGAGACTGCACCTGCACCACTGCTGCACTCGGACCCCTATGGACGAAGAACGTCGAAGACAACACAGAGGGGCGATAATACGATCCGACGGATAAGGAAGTACGAAACCTCGACTCGGATCGCTATCTACAGGCAAACTCTACCACTGTTTAAAAAATCTATTGTATATTATCCATGTTGTCAATGTTTTGAGTTTAGTTATATATTACATGTCAATAAAAACGTAAAGTTTGACACCGTCATCGTTTGCATGTTGGCGCAAATAAAAAAAAACACTCTTTTTGTGCAATATTAATATATACATATAAACTCGTATTTTGCGGAGTTAGTAAGCTAAATGAGTGTATATATCGTTAATATATATTATCGCTTATTTATATTTGAGTGTACACTTTTATCAAAATTTACAATAGATTTTTTAAACAGTGGTAGAGTTTGCCTTTCAGATAGCGATCCGAGTCGAGGTTTTGTACCTCCTTATCCGTCGGATCGTATTATCGCTCCCTCTGTTGTCTTCGACGTTCTTCGTCTACAAGGGTCGGAGTGCAGCGGTGGTGCGGCAGCAGACTTCGCGCCAGCTTTGCAGCATCGTCGTTGTCACCCTACTCACCGGGCCTCCCGCTCGCGAGTCTAATTAGATAAAGCTGTAGAGGTCTCTGGACCAAAAGCATTACTCACACACAAAAAAAAATTGAGTTTTATTTAAATTCATAAATAAAATATTCCCATAATATCACGGTCATGACCACACACGTTCAGAGTTTTTCTAAAAAGCATTTGATAATAATTACCATCAACGAGTTTCCAGTTACACGGGCAGTATCATGGTGTCAGTGGAAGGGGTGTATAAAAATTATAAAAATGAAAAAAGTTCATGTAAAGCTGCCGGCGTCGTGGTGGGCGCAGTCATGCGTCATAATTTTGACAGCCCGCCTGACAGGTAGGTTGACAAGCGGCTTGACAGCACGGGCGCTGACGCCCGGTCGGATTATATGCCTTGATGGATTAATTTGTATACGCCAAGAGTATCAAATAGAATTCTCTTTAATAGAGCGTACATGGATTTTAATTGATATTATTTTAGAGCGTGATACGTCTGAAATGTTCAATGTATTGTACAACTATGCACGATAAAAATATTGCTTAATTTTTTAGTTTCTTTAAGGCTTCAATTAATCAAGTGTTCAATTAATAAAATTCTAAATAAATGGCAAGGTGTGTAAAACCTTGTCTAGTTTTTGAAAGGAACGCTAAAAATAAAATAATGTCGAAACATTTGTTTGACTAACCGATACAGCCGGCTTATGAAACTTGTTAATTACCGATTACAAATGATGCTATTAGTAACAGCTTGATTATCGACTGATTAATTGCGAATGGCTTACAACGTTCAATTACCAGTCGGCAATAAACTGATTTATGTAAATATGCGCTTTTTATTTAGAACAAGCCTTATCCTCCAATCCACCAATTAAAAAATAAATTTAAAATAAACATGATTCTTCTTTAACTCTTGAAATCATGTTTAGTTTTTTTATGTGACTGTCGTCATTTATTATGTACTTTATTAATATTTCATTAGAAATATAAAACCACTTAATAATAATTTAAAGAAACGTTGTAAAAAAGCCATCAAGATTGATTAACACGGTGCGTGACTAAGCAGCATTCATTATGTCTAATGCAAAAACATTCCAACCAACATCAGTATTGAGTAACGACATTTGAGCAAAGATAGAAACAAAGTGTAATGTCAAAATTAATTTAAGTTGGATTTAAAACATGGCAAATCAAACACAAATTGAAATTAAAAATTAAAGAAAACGTTTTGTGCAAGGTGTTTTTGTGAGATTTAATTATTCTGTCATGATATTAACGTCATGACTACAATTAACTTTATGTTCTAGTTAATTTTCACAAAAATGGCGTCACAAACGTATCTACCTGAAGCACCTCCCACGTATTTAATAAATGATGACATGCTTGAGGCTCGAAATCAACTGTATATATAGAACACGATCGCTGTAGCCAGGCAAGATTTCATATAATTACAGTGTATAAAATAAGATTATTAGAATATACTGTAGAAACTCTATAACTATAATGTAATTCGTTGCGTGTCTCTATTTAGAAATCAGAGTGTTTATATGCACTAAGTAGTCAGACTGTATAGTACAAGACAAGTCTAATTGCACAAGTATACACAGACAACAAATTGGACGGTAGTGGCGGCTTTACTGTCCGTATCTAGTAAAAATCGATACAGATCATATGATGCCGGAGAGAATGGAGTCGAAGCAAGAAAACGGTATCGATGAATAATGGATGCACCGCTTCGTCCACGGCGGAATTCGAATTGCGGTTTTTAAACAATTCTATTTCAAAATGAATATTAATAGAGAATTTGGAATCGGATTGCGTACCTCTCTAAGAAATTTAACGATTTGAATTTAGATTTGCTATTATCTGTGTAACTATGTAGATACTTTTCAAAGAAAATCAAATGTACAAATCAAGACATGTGCTTCATGTGAAATGCAACGAGTTGACCTACACGCGAGGCTGTAAAACTTAGCAAGTATAACAAATTTAACTGTTCCCACGTTGCTAATCTCTTTGAATTAATTTCAAATTAACGTAATACTCTTATATAAAGTGATTTTCATTTCATACTTACTTTGTTACATCTACATGTAAAAGATGATAGATGAAATTCCCTACTCTTCACTAAAACTACGCTCTCTACTGAGATAATTATCATAATTTGTTTAATTATATATAAATGCGATGATTACTCTCGGCGAGGAAGTCTCTACATATCAGCGAAATCGATGAAACGTGTTAATTTCATAAGTTCCGTGTCAAAATTTATCACTTCACGTATACGAGAGAATGAATCGACCATAAATTTAACACCATAAAAGTGGTTATAAAATATACAGAGTTCTTTTGATTACCTGAACAGTTTTATATCTCGATTCATTTTCATGTCGATTCGGTGTTATAAATTTTACAACGTCCGACACTTAAGCATGTGCAATGCCAATGCAAGGGCAATTTTGTCGGATAAAAATTAAAACACACGCATCAGAGAATTAATGTTCAATGTGCGTGAAATGACTGACGGACATAAAAATTTCTCCAAGGGAAATACGACCAATGTGTCAATTACCACCTTGTGGAACTTAAGTTTGTACTTGACTAAAGTGTAGAGTATCGTGTTTTTAAACTATCTATAACATCTGTGATCGTTTTATCTAAGATCCATTGGTCTATACTTAAGATAATAAACTTAGAAATGCAAATGATAAAGTTTAAATTGATTACAGAGCCGTTTACGCTGACAGCCATTACGACGTCACCGTAAGGGTACCGCTTGGCTGAACATTTAATTCTTTGATTGGCATTTGGCTGCGCGAAAAGCAACACCTTTATGGCCCTGACATGTCGTCTGATTGATTGTATAATTAATTTTGTTTTAAAATTCAAAACGGCCGACACACATGTCTGATGTGTGAGCTGTCAATTAATCGGACAGTTTTCGATGCGGACACGTAACGGGCTGTTTTGTAGAGGATATTTTTTGTGCTGTTAATCATTAAAACTAGTTATGTCTTGCGTCGCTTAAAAGACAAGCTGACAGCTGCGTGTTATAAATACTTATTAATGGCCGCATATTTATTTAATTACTGTTGATTAGAACTTAAGATTACCTTACAGATTCCTTCGAAAGGCACTGAGCTCTAAAAATTATAAAATATGTTAAATTTTAAATACTTTAAAATTTTAATTGTACTTAGTATATGTTATAACTAATTATACTAATAATTAAAATATCTTAATAAGTCTTCTGAGCTTATTACTTAGTACTTTTTCCAATTGATCTGAACTTTAATTATATACAGCTACTTAAACAAAAGGGTACAATGGGGCGGGTGCAATGCCTTATATTCCAGCATTATCTCCCAGTCAACCTTTATAGAAAAACATTGAATTTTAGCTGTCAACAATAAAAGCTTACTAATATATATTTTAAACAATAATAATATAAAAAATAATACATACTGAATAATAAATTCATAAATACAAGAAATCCTTCACAGAAAACTTGCGAAATAGCTGAGTTTAGGGATCCGGAGACCATTCTTATTGGTGACGAGGCATTCCATCTTAATCCTCAGGGTGACAACGCATCTGCATTATGTTTCCTTATCCAGGATGAAATTAGTTGTCATGGGCCGCAGGAATAACTACGCTAACCTGCGGTAAGGTTAAGTTTACTTCTTGTTAAGCATAAGGATTACATCCAATTCTCCTATCTTCGGAAACACCACCCCTAATAGCGAACCACTACAATTAATTGACAATAGATAAACATATCTACATCGTCAATAAATTTTAGTGGTTATCCTGTGGCTATCCTATCCTAGTATACTAATACTATGTTCATATATATATATATATATATCTACTATTGGGTAAACAAGGGTTAAAATAGTAAAGTACTTGTGATAAGCTGGTATTGTGCTGATGATTTAAAATACAGTGTATAACGTAGTATAATACAATTCATCTACTCCGTGTAACATAACAACAAAAGTAATTAGTTTTAAAACATAATTAAAAATTGTAATTCTTTGAACAGAATTTAGACGTATATTATTATAAATATCGGAGCTATACAAATTGGAATGACGTAAACAGTTGCGGATCGCTATGCATCATTCATCTGACCCCGATAGTCGTTAATGATGAATAATTAGCAACACTAGTTCCCAATACCTCTGTATTTGTTCAACAGTTACCTGTCAAATGTGACGTTTATTTTAATTTTATGTTTCAATATTATATTCCTCGTATATCATTTGCAAATATCTAATTCATAGAGAAATAACGGAACAGTAACTATGATAGGTAATATAACTATGATAATTTAACTTTACAGGTATATTTATAACGTAACTAAATATATTCGTGTTTTTTCTCTTATCTATTTTTATAACTATGTTTTAAAAGTTTATAATTCAATATGATTTTGACAAATTTGTATTCTGTCTCTAAGAATTTTGATAGTTATTCTAGAGCGATATTTTTAATTATATATAAGTTGTATTTGCTTGGGAAATTTTACAATGAGAAGATATTTATGACCCGTCAAGACGACGAATCCTTTGCTCTCTCAAGTCTAATTGCTGCATGTTTATCTCCGTGATGTCTCAACTAATTTATCTCCTCCGCTTGTTAATATTCCTCATTGTCTTTAAGTAATTTCGTTATTAAAACCCACCAGTCAAAACCTTGGAGCGAGCGTTACTCAATTTTTTTTGTTTACTTAATTTTTCTCAAGGTCATAATCACTGAGAATAATAAATTTAACGTAAGATTATTATATTATAAGCGTTTATTGTGACAGAATTTATGATGCAAAATTACATCATGTACAAACAAATCTGGCATTGTTATAGAAAAATAAAACTTACACTGTCCAAACTCATGCTACGCGTATATCTATTTAATTGCTTCCTACAGTCGCTCAAATACATCTAAAGCCCAATTAATGATGAGTAAAAACATATTAAATAACTTATGATCTCCATCATGTCTTTAGAACTTGTCTCGCCTCATAAGAATTAAGATTATGATTAAACAGAATAGGAAGGCAGTAATGAATAAGTGGATGATATTCGAGATCGGGCCATGTCGACCGGCGCCGCGGCGAATGCCGACAACTCGGTTAGGGTTTACGGTTATGATATACGAAAACGAACTTTATAACAATACGCTATACGACTACAGTATGTGTATAATGTAAGTTTGTAGTCCGTGAGCGGAGCCGACAGCCGTCAATCAGAAGCTAAAAACCGGTAGCCGCCGGGTCAGACATTAAGGAATACAAAAGTTATGGAGTGGAATAAACTGAAAGGTTCAGTATTAACTAAGGATAATTTTGATTTAATGTGTTCACCAATAAACTTTTCGTGAATTCACATGAAATAATAAATGATGAACATAAAATACTAAAACTAAAGTAGACATGAAATAAAATTTTGTGTTTTTGACATTGTTACGATTAAATAATTTGCATATTTACCAGGAAGTGTAAAAATTGCTTTTATTCTTATTAAGTTATAACTTTCGTTTAAAATAATCATATTCAATGTGGTTAGTCGAAATGGTTACTCGTTTAATAGAATTTGTTGTTATATAATATTACGTTAGAGTACCTTTTAATATTGTCGTGTGTTTAGTGATAAATTATACAAATAAAAACATCTAACGTTGTATCTAAATAGGTCGATCGGTAAACGAGCATATTTTTCATGAAGTTTATTAAACCTAGTCCTAAACATGGACGACGTCGAACTTAGCGCCGTAGACCGAACACCGAGTAAAAATGATGAATATCTTAACCACGATAGAGTAATTTTATTGATTTATTTATTACTAAATTTCTTAAATTCATCGTACGTTATTATTTGTATCTACAATTGTAAATTGTTCGACGTAAGCAATTTTTATAATAAAAGCATCTTTTCTCCAAAGTTTCCAGTAGCCAAGCTCCTCAATTTTATTCATCGCAGGCGGCACAACTTGACAGCCAGAGAGGATTATACGCAACGTGGAGCAAAACAAGAAAGTTCCAAATAAATTACGGTGGAGAGCAAACAAAAAACCCCTGCCACACCTCAAAGATAGAATAACAATAACACGGATTCCAAGCTTTCTGAACATAATGAAAATAATACAAGAGAGCGGCTCAAAGAGGCCGCTACAGATGAAATTTGACCGCTTCGTAAACACGAGACAAAAGATAAATAGAAGACCCGTCTTTAAATATGTGTATTTTTAAAAGCGACTGTGTTATCGGTTTTTATTCTGATGTTTTCAATTCTCACTAATTTGAACGCGAAATGTTTGAATTATTCTATTTGCATTGATATTTTTACGAGACAAAATTATTTAGTATCTAGTGATATTTTATAAATGCTTTATTTTTGGATTGTTAGTAAGATTAATAGAATTTCATGTGACTCTTCTTTCGTTATTAAACATTTAAATGTAAAAATGAGGCCCATTAAACTTAAGCATTGACCTAATGTAGGGTTGAAAACAATGATTACGATCCGTGAACTTTTAGGGTTAAAGGAAAGGAATAAAAAAATTAGCATGGTAGATGCTATTCTATGTCCCTCGTACTAGAAAAGGGCTCTTACGAGTACTACTAGGTAATGAAATAATGGACGGGCCGTGAATGGAGTGCTTAGTCGTAAATCTGTGTCAGATTTGACACACCACATCTAATCTTGTATCAACACACAATTCATACGCTTGGCTTTGACATCGGATTATTGACTACCGCGTCTATTGTGACTTGTACAATGGAAAATAAATATCGTGCGATTATGTTCACAGTTACTCTTTGTTGTTGCGAAACGACGGAATGAAACACGTTTTGCACGGGCATTAGTCACGAGAATAATTTTCGTACTGTTGCCGTTGAATTCTCTTGAGCGTGATGGTATAATGCTATTTTAAGAAAAATCACTTAGTATTATTGTTGCTTAAAGTAGGTCTCTATTTGTAGCTAAAAATTAACAAAAAGAAGTCCATCTAATAGAGCGTAATGATTACTTTTTTTTATAGTATAGGCGGCAAACGAATATGCAGCCCAACTAATGGTAAGCGATCCCCGGCGCCCATGAACATCCGCAACACCAGAGGAGACGCAAATGCGTTGCCAGCATTTAAATAAGGTGTATGCTCTTTTTTTGAAGGTACCTAAGTCGTATCCGTGCGGAAATACCCCTGGCGACAGCTGATTCCACAGAGTAGTTGTGTGTGGCAGGAAATTTTGCCTGAAGCGCATAGTGGTGGATTGCCAACCATGGAAATGATTAGGATGAAATTTTGAACTTATGAACGTAACAGGTGTCGCTATATATAAATATATTAGAAAGCGACAATTAGGTTGGTTAAGGGTACAGTCTGCAAAACTTAAGGTCGTCGTATACAATTATTGCCGTGAACCATCTCCTAGCACAAGCATTTTTCAGCTTAGTTAGAATATTTAAATGTTATTTGAGTGTTAGTTATTAGAACAACAAGCATTTCCTTTTTTTAAAATAAGTTACAGATTGTGAAGACCTAAGAATAGATTTTATTATTAACGCCGCAAAATACTCTCTACCCGTACACAGTTGTATAAAAACTTTGCCACATTTTACTGGCATTCTACTCTATTCAAAAAATAATGTAATTTCACGGACATGAGGACTATTTCCTAAATAAAAAGACAAATTATGAACTACGGATCTCTCTTTGTAAAGGCGAATCGCAACTTTCCAAGCAGAAATGAGTTTAGGTTAAATCTTGTTTACAGATCCATAATTCAATCTAAAATTTTAAATCATTCTCGTCGTGGTAAAAAACCGCTACAATAGTGCACAAATCTTTATCTTTAATAACCCCTAATTTCTATATTTACTAGGCTATATAGCATCGACGAATGATCCAATCGACATTGGAAAAACCATATTGTACTCAATTTATATCAGCAAGAGGAATCGACTCCGCCAGGGGAGGTTCACGTCCCCATAGAATATCAGTGTGAAATAGTATCACTTCGTGTTTCGGATATGTGAATGTAGAGATCCGTGGACCTAATTACAGGTAACGAGGCTTCATCTCAATCCTCGGTCATAACGCAATGCGCATCTTTTTTTTTTTTTTTTTTTATAGCATTAAGAGTAACAAACGAGCACACAGTTCACCTGATGGTAAGTGATTCCTGCGGCCCACGACATCTACATTCATACCCGACAAGAAATCACAATGCAGATGCGCTGCCACCCCTGAGGACTGAGATGGAATGCCTCGTCTCCAGTAATAAAGGTCTCCGGATCCCTGCACTCACCAGACGAAACACAGCAGCGTTAGGCTGCTATTTTACGCTGGTATTCTGTGAGCGCGTGGTCCTACCCCGGTCGAGCTGACCCATTCATTCTGCAGCTAGAAACAAACTGCAGTGTAGCTCTACCACTGTAACTCTTAAATCTTTGGTAAGAATGATTGTAGATTATGGGTTATCGCAATCATCATTTACCATCAGGTCTACTATGTGCTCGTTAATCACCAGAATATAGAAAGCAACACCCTATGTAAGAACGCTATTACCTTTGTCGATCTCATTAAATTTATAATAAAAGACCACTTTCATCTCTAAGTCTAACTAATCAGGAATAAGTGTAAATTAGTTTTAGTAAGTTTAGCTCTGCTGTGTTTGGTCTGATGAAAAAATAAACCGGAAATATTACTGGTTATAAGGTATTCCACCTTAGTCCTTAGGGGTGACAATATATCTGCATTATGATTCCTCATCCACTTCTCCAAATCACTTACCATCAAGTGAACCGTGTACATATTTAACTGAAATATTTCTGTCAAGTTTTGCCCATACAGCATCATCGCTATTATCACAGCCTATCAATAGTTCAATATTGATCATAGGCCTCCTCAATAGATTGCCACAAAGCACGTGCCAAAGCCACCTGCATCCACCGACGTGCATTAGTCCTCGGACAGTCTAATGGGGGTGGGCTTACACTGCCACTGCCAGTCCGAGATTGCCACTCAAAAATTTTTCATTACCATATGACAGCTCACTTCGGCTTGCTGATGTTATTCATATTATTACACAAACAGGACGGAGGAATGAGGAGGAGGAAAGTTGTACTTTTATCTGTATAATGAACAAAAAATGTAATCTTAATGTGTATTTAAAACGTATATTGTTAGTCTTACGAATTTGGCTAGCGACGACCCGTTTGATATTATCTGTCGTCAAATGCCTTTGTTTCGCGAAGGCGTTAACAGACGGTTTGACTGATTGGTCTGCCCTTTTTTTATGTGGGTGACACACATTTCATGTTAACCAAAAAACTTACTAGAAAATACGTAATATTCGAATATACATAATACAAAATAAAACCTATTTTGAATAAGCAAACAAAGTATGACGCTTGTCAATGAGTGTCATGACATTATCTTCATTTAATTTTTTAAATAGTCAATCGATAATAAATTATAACTTAATACAGGATCTATATTCAATTTTACTATTTTAAATTCCCTAGCTCTTTTATTTATTTGAAGAACAAACATTAACATTATAACGCCACTTGAAACAATATTAGCACTGACTAAATAATAATTTTTTAAGGGCGTTGATATGAATAGGTAGAGTGCACACCATATAATAATAAGCTTACAGGATTAATTCTTTTTGACGGTTTACTTCAATAGGCTTCAGAGAAAGTATTTTTTTTTCATTTATTTGCAACATTCATAATTGTTTTTTTTTACAGTATTACAGTATTTTCGTACCACTAAACACGTATGTTTATATTGGCACTGCATAATTCATTCTCACAATGATACATTGATATACGATGGTCAATTGCGATCCTTAGTTTATGTTTGTGTACATGCCTTAGGTAATTTTTTCTACTAACCAGACTTATAAGGATTCTGATGACCAATTAGACTAGAGATAAGTCTCGATTTTAAGGTGCTATTACACCGAGTTACGTTTTAAGGTTGCCGTTTTCTTCAGAGTCATGTCCTATTCCTATTAATGATTGTTCAAAAGCATCGTCTTTATATATTTATTGAATAGGTTAATAATATTGTTTTTAGTTGTAAGTATATTGTATTGTGTTGTAGTAAAAATGATATTTTTTTTTTATTAATATAGATTTCTCGTTGGTGTTTTAAAATTATCAATCAACGTTTATTGTTTATCGCTTTTATGTCAGTAAGGGAAGATAGCATATTATAAAATGAAATAAGGGGTTGACTACAAAATAAATTAGGCCCGTGATTGCATTTTAAATCAATATTTATTAATAATATTTTTAAGTATTCTCATATTTACTTTAAATGTCAGATATATATGTAATGGTAATAGGTCATAATAATTATAGTATGAGAATTAAAAAACTGATTATATGAAGTTGATATTCGTATAAGTATATACATATGCAGTTGAAAAGTCCCCATGATTTATGTCGGTTTTTCTCTTTAGATACCTGATCGTAAATTTAACGTCCACAAGATTTTAAAGTAAGCCCTGACATGATTTTTTTTTTATTATTATTCGAAAAATGATTAGTAAAAATTAAAGAATTATACAAATTTCGTTTCATTACGAATAAGACCCCGATTAACCAAAAACTAAAAATCTTCAAACGTTGGACTTTGGACGATCTCGTTTCTGACGTGACGGATCATTTGAATTCTCGACTGCAGTCGGATCCGCTATTGATATCTGTCAATCGTGTCTCGCTGATGCAAATCCGACATTTAAATCCTTTTGATGCATCTCCCTTTCCAACCGATTCTAGTCTTTAATATAAATACGTAGATCACTCAATATCGCTTGGGTTATGTAGAGCTTGTTAAATTCAAATATGGTAAAGAGACATTTGGATTTATAACAGAGTATAATTATCTCTGTCTGTCCCCGATTGAAATGCAGCTTCGCGATGAAGTCTGATTATTTTATGTTCCCTGGATGTATTGACAGAGGGTTGACATTCGTTATCCGAGGAATCAAAGTCAGTATGCTTCTGGAAATAGAAATTCAAAAGCTCTTTGTGTTTAATATTTAAAATTCATCTCGTTTTAACCGTTATTGCTTTGATTTGAACAAGATATAAAATAAGACTACTTTCGGGTTTCCGGTTGATATGGAAGCTTTTGGTGGTCCTGTATATTTTAAGGGGTTTGTTAAAAAAACTTATAAACTCTATTAAGAAAATGAATAAATATCATTAAACACAGCAACTCTTTAATTTTGCTTTAGAGTAAATTTTTACACATAAATAACAACATTAAAAAGAAATTTCCGGTACCGGGAATCGAACCCGAGCCTCCTGGGTGAGAGCCAGGTATCCTAGCCACTAGACCATACCGGAGTATGCAAGTAAAGCTCAAATTACGGTACTAAACTTGATTTTTTTTTAAAATATTAAATGTATATACTAATTCTTAGATTTTGATATCTAAATTCTGTTGATGTTGACGCTGTTAGCCTATGCGGCTCTTACAGCTTCATCTGACACAGGGCTCACGGAACAGAGGGGTCCAAAGATTTTGGTAGTTACTTAATTTACTATAATAAACAATGTTAATTTATCAAAGTAAATGAATATTTGATATTTATGCCGTTGTATTACACTGCATATGCCCTTTCCTTTTTTGTTCCTCGATCCCCGATCTGTCAATTAGATGTCGTCAAACGAATCTATTTCTGACGCAGCAGCATTCCTCGAATGTGAATTTCAAATAGTCCCTTCTCATAATATGCGACTCATTATATGGTAAGCAGCGTCATTAGCATGTCTAGCTGCACCGCGTCCGCCGCTGTCGGCTGTCCGTCAACGTCACTCGCTGATGGACTGGGAAGATATCAACGAGCGTTTAATAACCGGTGCGTTTGTTTACCGCTCTTTCAATACCGATATTTTTTATAGAATACTACACAATTTTGCACTAGGGAAATATGTGTTAATGTTGAGTAAGAATAATTTATTTATATATTATACTTTATTCCATTTAATAATAAAATAATATAACACAATTTCATCTCATAAATACAAACTAAATCATTTATAGTTCCTTTTTATGAAAACGATGAAATAATAATTATTATTTATAAGTGCAGTTTAAAGAGATTTTTAGTATTTACGACATTAAAAGTATAGTTGTTTCTTATTTTTGACAACCAAATTTTAATATTGAAACCATTTAAATCGCCTAACTGCCATCTAATCTCGTTTCTAAAATCTTCCTTTTCTACGTGCAGTAGGAAACAATTGAAATATTAATTAAGATATGAAAAATACAATTAGCTATAGGCGTTTTATAAACCGCTAGTTTGAATAAAATCCTTCCGACATTCTCCGACGTTTGACGATCGTATCCCAGTGTTTATCCCCAGATCGGACCTTTGTCTGCCCTTAAACGGCGGCTGGAATGAATAGCCTTTGTTGATGGGAGACAATAAGTCTTTTTTCTTCCGGAGCTCTGTGTGCTTCAAAAGGTATTAATTATCATAACGCAAGTGAGTAATGGGGTTAGCTTTCAATGTAAGAGGCGGCTCCTTATATATAATAAAAATATGTTTTCATGTGAATGTAGCAGGTTGCAATATATACTTATATTTATATGTAAAACTTGTATCCGGATATGGTCTTTAGATTTCCTTTGGATATAATTCTCATTATAGTTTAAAAGATGAAATTTATATATCTACCTTATTTGTAATTGACCGTTTACCTCTATAAAGTTATTAATGAAAGACGATTTCAAACAAGGCGACATTTTTTTAAGAGTATCAAGCGGTGTCAATTACTCGAGATATACTATAGTGCCGGGAGTGTTTATGAAAGAACAGTATCATTCATTTATTATCCCCTTATTTGATCCGATGCAACTCATATGCGATACGATCGGAGACATGTGTACCGATGGGAAGTCTGTTCCACGAGTAATTATATAATTACACGCATAATCATGATGTTAATTACGAATCGTATCTTCATTATTTCGATATTTTATCGGCGTTATATATTATGACAGTGAAAAAATATCATTGCTAAAGTTACTATAAACTCATAAATAATAGGGGCACGGAACATTCCAATTTTGTAGTGAGCAGCGGAATACACGACGATACAAATACGATACAGGAGCAATGAATATAAAAGCTATGATATTATTTTATATAACTTTAGGGGTACGAGCGGGCACTCAGTTTTAATATCCTCTAAACGTTAGATTACGAGTCCACTGAAAGGCTTTAGGAACGAGTTGAATAGAGACTTTGTTACACACACACCATACACACATATATATATACCACACACAAACGCACACATTGTAGTTTATAGCAATAGTTTACTATTTTGTTTTTCATCTTTATTTTATTTAGTTTTTCCTCTTTTCCTCTTTTTTTTAAAATTAATTATGTTACTAAAAGATATATACTTTGTAACTGGTAACATTAATTGGGAAGACACTGAAGCTTGTAACACAGTTTACACTAGCACAAGCTTCAGAGTTACCACAAATTTGTGCTCATGTCATGTTACAAATAAAGATTATTATTATTATTATTATTTCAAATGATGATACTGGTAAGTAACGAGTGCGGCTCCATGACATCTACATCCATCTTCAGCATGGTTTCAGAATGGATCTTGAGGACCAACGCCTCACTCTCAACCTCACTACCCTCACCACACGAAACTATACGTTAGGCCGATACTTCACGCTCGTATTTTATGAAGGCGTGGTCCTATCCAGGTCAAGCCTACCCATTCATGAAAGACTCGGCTAGATCTACCACAGTTTTATTTCTTTATATCAATTTCTATCTAATGTTTCAAGGATTTATGTAAACAATAACGATATAATTTATAAAGTACCCGCATTCTTTTTTTTTTATTTTATATCATCATAATACTTAATTAGTAGTTTAGTTGGCGTTCTACTTTAGTCTCCACAGATTTCCACGTATCTGCATCTTGCTTTCTTGAAGAGAATATATGTAGTTGCCAATTGACCGCAGGTAACATTATTATCAGATGATTAAGATCAGGTCAACTACGTGCAAATTTTTCATCCTGGTGTAATAAAAACTACGCAATTTATAATTTTCCGTAAAGGCAGAACTTAGCAAGCAGGTACCGTATTGTTACATCTCTGACTGATATCCTGAAACTCCTTTTTATTTCTTATTTTATCTTTTTCATATTCCACTACTGTCCAGGACTCTTGATGTACAATAGAGCTTCAACCTCTGCAAATCTTTTGTATATGTCCCTCCTGTACGTAATGAATGCCAATGTTGATCACTTGTGGCGATGCATCCTAATGGTAAAGGCTGTGAAAGCCTGTCACCATAAAACTTTTCGTAGCAATTTGTTACAATCCATAGTATGTATATCATGGTTTTCACGTCCTGTTTGCCGTCCACATTGTGTACCTTACTATATTTTCACCTTTTTTTATTGTTCCAACCTATTTCCATACCTTTGATAAATTTGTCTGAATGTCCTCCTGATTTAGAATACAAAGAAAATAAAGATAATATAGTGTCACATTATACATTACTTTTAGTCCAAATATGTTATTCTATTTTCACTCATTGCATTAGAAAAACCTATACTACATATATAATACAACCTTATCCACCTGGCTAGTTCTGTTACTTAAACTAACTATAAACGACTTTTAAAAAGTCTACTTGATAAATTAAGATCAACGATTACGGATCCCTTTCTAGAATACACGATAAATAACGTCGAGTTAGAAGGGAAGAACCATACAAGGCGTGCAACCGGTCGTTGAAACCAGTGGCGGCAGCACGTAAAACTTGCCAGGTTTTTGCGCTAACGTCCATCAGTTTAATTCATTGGGCATGTCACACAGCAGAACCGAATTGGTATGCGAGCGAGCGTCTCAGTAGACGTGCGCGAGCGAATCTAAATTCAGCTTCGCTTTTGTTTCTTCGAAGCGACAGGTCGCACTAAGCTCCCTGGGTGGGCAACGTTCTGCTTTCGGATTGATTTCATTGTCACCGCCGGCGTGATTCCGAGCACTGATGTCATGAATGATAAAACCTGTGTTCGTGATAACAATTACGAATTACTTCTCAATGTATTTTTTAATAACAATTTGACTGTATTAGTACTATTTGTTACATTTAATGTTGATAATTAGTGTTTACACGCGGCTCAGTATTTAAAATTTCTAGCTGTTAAGTTGCGGTGTTGGAATGTGATTACGGATTGAGACCAAGATTGAGGAAAAAATAGCTCTTAGTGCCTAGGTGTATTTACGATCATCCCCTTAGTATCAGCTTATAGTCAGGAGAGGACGACTGGTTCGCAGGAGCGGAGGACGGGAGCCTTGGTCCTCCACTGGAGCATACCCGGGATAGACACAATGTGGTCCCTTGTTGCCGTAGCACAGCGAGGGTCCTAGAAGACGTGGTAGCACCGCCCTATCTTATGTTCAGGGATACTTACACTTAGTGAAGAATGATACTGATGTGCTCCTTAACAGGGGACCCCGCAGGACTAAGTCCTTTTTTTATATTTTATATGATAAAAAATCATATAAAATAGGGAAGATAAACATAAAAGTAGAACCACAAAATAAACAATGCTACGAAATAAGTAGAAGAACTTAGAGCGTATTAGCACAGAAGATGTAGAATAAATGCTTTATCCGTTGTGGGTTTTAAACATTCACTTTCTCAGAAACTTGTTAGGATAGACGATTTAACGTTTTCTATTATCAGACCAGTCAGTCCTCAAACACATTTAACCACTGATCTGTGTGAGGTTTCCAAAGGATAATTTGGAATTAAGTTTAGCGTGAACCGCACATTGTACTACCGACAATAATCATTTCCCTTATTCAATTACTCATTTCAGGAATTATAAGCCCCCGGAATATCGAAGGGGCTTCTAAACTCTCTTGCTAATCTCTCTGCCAACACAATAGATCGATTTATGTTAAATCCCATTGTCAAAACCAACAAAGATCTTGTCAATTATAATCTGCGAGAAATCTTTCATCTTGAAATCGTCAAACGGTAGCAACGAGAGCTAACTGCAGTGGAGCAAAAAACTTTTTAATAATTATTTGCGAGACTTGTTTAGAACCCTTCTCAAAGGGCGGTGGGTATGCGAAACCGATTGCTTGTGACGTGACTGGCTTTGTGTCCATCTAGTATTATGTTGTCAAAATACACGGAGATTTTGTTATTATTTTTGTGTTTGCGAGCACACTTAACGCCCTTTTGTGTTCGGGCTTTCTTAGAAGGGGGGATGTGTGGGGCCGTAAAGCCCGTACGACTCGTTACTTCAATCATTCCATGAAAAGAGACATGTGAATGGAATAGTAATCACGAGCAGTAGCTTGGAAAACAAAAAAAAAAGAATCGTAATCCCGAGTTCTTATCTCGGAATTATCTCATCTCATCTGTTCAAGGAGTGTTAATACCCAGGGGGGTAAAAATGTTCAGCCTAAAGGAAAAAGTAAGAATGTCACATGTCTGTTGTCTTACGGCGCGTTATTTAAAAACTTAATAATATTTTTGCGTACGCAGAGATGTCGGATCGCATTACGCCCTCCCAGCCAACTGTTACTGGCAAATTACGCCATCACAACGCATAAGCGCGCGTGGCTGAACCCGCTTTTTGTCACATGACTCGTACAAGACTGCTTGATATTTATTCAAATTATTATTCCGCGTCGCCCTCTTGTTTCGTGCCGAATGAATTTTTCATGCAGACAGCGCTCCGAGATCCGGTAATTTCACTTTGAGTTTCCTTGACACCAACGAAAATGTGTTTATTTATGTTGATGCATTTGTTACTTTTATGTAGTTTCTTGATACTTTATAAAAACACCTTATGTATCGTATAGAATAAACTTTACACATGTCATTCTAATGATAAGAAAAGACTAATTGGAGTAGGAGATAAAGAAAAATTACACGCAAAGTCTACCAGCAGTCAGGTTAGTATTTAGCGACGATAGACAGCTTTAGTCAGACTTAAATTATGACAAGCTATTCAACTGCTGGTCATAAGTTCGATTTCTACCTTAGAATGCTTGATCATCCTGATCAATCACTCCCACCATGATACAACCTATATAATACGTTCTTACCTTACTCGCTGGACATACCAGGTGCGAATCAAGATGACTTCATATAAATATTTCTTATAATATTAAAATTGAAATTATAAAATTAGTAATACAAAATTATATGCAGTAATATGAATCATTTATTATATATTTAAAGTAATCTTATCATATTTTTTTTATAATTTCTTTAAATACTTTGATAGGACCGCGTCCTAAAGAGAAATCTTCTTATCATGTATGATAAATCACCGCAATAAAATGTGTGCTATCATCACCAACGTTAATGGCGGCCGTTATAATACTATTTGCCGGGCCTTGATGATATGTTGATCCATCGTAAATCATTCTGCCAAAACAACTCTTCCACATCCCATCGCGCAATGTCTGCTCCCCGTGCCTTTTTAATTCTTCATCAAACACTATTCATTTCTTCGACATTAACAATCTATTCCACAACCACTGCTTTTTCTCTTTTAACGCTACCATTAGTCACTGCTATACACGCACCAATGTAAGACGTTTAATGAATTGTATTCCCTGAAGCATTTCGAGAACGGCCTTGTCTTCAGTAATGGATTCACACAGCTATAAATTTCGAGTTGTTGACATGTAACAGACAATATTTGTATATTATTTCTTGGCAAACGGACCTGTCACTGAATAAATTTGGTTTATTTTATTTAGATAAAAATATTTAATTAGTGTAATTAACATATTTGTTTAGCTCCAGCTGTGTAAAAGTGTTTGAGGAGCGAAGTTAATAATGTTACGTTTGTTTGTAATGATAAGGATGTTTTTGCGAGAGACAAATAAGGAACCTGTTTTATACTAGACACGGTAATTATCTTCTTCCGCAATCGAAATCCAAGTGCTGTCCTTTATCATTACAAAAGGTAATAAAAGCATAGCAATGTCACGCCTCAGGGTTGTTTTCTTTGAATTCCTTATCTTTGTCAATTGTTAAATAACAAGTCATACAGAACAAAAGGATTACAGAATACATGCTAATCTCTATTTTAAACAATTATTTTTTAAATTAAAAAATATGTTAAGCTCCTTCGTACAAAACGAACCCTAAATAGGCGTCTTACTCTAAAATGATCAATACTCAAGTAATCTCTTCTATTTATGTTATTAAAATAATCTAAGCGAGTTGCTGATTCCAAGAATCTTATTATATTATAGAAGCGTCAATGGCCTAATGGTTCAGGGTACGGTCTGCGAAACTTAATGCCGTAGGTACGATTCCACAATTAGACTCTTGTCGTGAACAATCTCCTAGCACAAGCATTTTCAGCTTAGTTGGAGTAGTTAACCGGAATATTAGTTATGTTAATAGCATTGCTAATATTCTTTTTTAAGGAAAAAAAACATTACAATTTCCTACATTTAAAGATTATCTCGAAAATATTTAGGTCTTGGACAAATTCTTGTATGAAAAAGTAATGGAACTTTATCTCAATGGAAATGTATTTAATATTAGACCAATTTGTTTGTACAAGATGGGCCAAACACTAAAACACAACGCAAGTCGACATTCATTACGATTAGTGACAGTCATAATGTCTGACGTTTCATTGCGAGCTCTCAGACCTCCCATAAACCAACCCTCAATGTAAATATCGCCCTTTTATCTGTCCTTAACAATTTCGTAAACTCGCACTAACGCATCGTTGGAATATAAATTACGTAGATGCTGTTTTGTTTTGCAATCGCTACATGCTTAGCCAACAGATTGTGAATCTTATCACGTTTAGATAAAGGTCAAGTATTTAATACCTTTGATTTATTAACAGGGATATTGTTATTGTAGAACGGGCAGAAAACATTCTTTGAAATTGCCCCCTGCCAATAAAAAAGGGGAAGGTTTAGATACGAACATTGTTTATCGTTATCTTTATGGTGGGCCACCATTTATTTTAACTGTTTGCATGCGTGTGTGTTTCGTAATATAATACGGTCTGTTAAAATAATGTTTTGGTTTAAGGCCAAGTGCTATAATTAAAGAAAAAAGAAATATTAAGTAACGAGGGCGTGATGAATTATGAAATTGTGTTAGGTGGCTGTGAAAAGTAACCCATCATCCAAACTTTTTCTCATGGTTAACCTTATAGTCGTATAGTAGAAATGTAAAATTTATCTCGGTTTTCGTAGGAATAATAATTTCTATTCTACACTAAAACATTCAGGTGATGAGAAACGACATCTCACGCGTACGATAGGTACTTCTAGTATAATAAAAAGGCGATAATATGTAGGAAGTCATAATAAGTCATGTCAAGGCAATCAGACATGGCTATTTGGAGCAGTTGTCAATAATATGACTGTAGTAATAAAATACCAATGACTGTTATAAAACATACTTGCTGTAATTAATATGTATCTCATTATTTTATATAAATATTATTTATTAGGTTATACTCAATAAATTTTGTAAATTAAATATAATAATTAGTTGTACCCATATGTTTTATCACCCATATATATTAGATACGCGTACAAAACGGCATTTTAAAATTGTCATAGTTTTTTATATTATTTTTATTTTTAATGAAATAGACATTAGCTCAATACATTACTGAAAATCACATCCAAATCGGTTCAGCTATTATGGAGGTCAGAGTATATAAACAAAGACAAAATAGGTATTTTTTGTGTGGTAACCGATTTTATTACATCTGTAGATTTAAGCGATATTAAAAATATACTATATCTGCACGACGACTTTTTTTATCAATCATCATTGTCATAGCAAAAATGCATCCGTAAACCAAACTGGTACCTAGAAATAGCTTTCCCTTAACAAAAATGTCAATTGTTAGTTCGGTTTTGATGGGTTACTAGAATTAAGATAAAATTACTACTTTTTGCTTTAAATTAACTGACAAATGTGCATCCAGTATTCGAAGAAGTGTGTTATGAATATCGTGAACTCTACCATCGTGGTTTTTAAAATTTAATAGTTATGTTTATGGCACATATGTTTTTGGAAGCAACCATTTACGGTGTCAAGGAAAATTAAAAAAATTCTGACATTTCATGTCTATATTTTATTAGAATATACACTGGGCATCAAAACAGTCCACCCACGATTTTACGAGGGAATAACCAAAAAATTAAAGATAAAGAAATCACATAAAATTACTTAATTTAATTAATAACTATAATTTAGGGGCAAATACATACAGTAGAAAAATACAACATGGTGAAATAGTAAAGAAAGTTATTTAAAAACAGCTCTTTTGTGTGGTTTTGAATTATTTTTATGGTTTTAGCAATATTTTGATTTTAATATTATTTCCTCCTCTTACCTTAAATAATGCCTAGCTGTCTGTTGAGCGATATGGTCAGCTTTTTCTTATCTTTTTGTCGAATATATATCCAGGTATTTACACGCTCTATTTCATTTTATCTGGTCCCCGAGGTGTTCTAATAAAGACACAAGCCACGGTTATTAGATAGCCACCGGACAACTTGATTCCCATTCTTATGATAGACCCCTGTGGCTATTCTAGCCATGTGAGATTTTAGCTGGATTACTGCATAGTTCGGAATTCTTATCTAATACGTTACCTCATATGCTGGGTGCATGAAATTAGGTTCAATACATCTGTTATGTAATTTTTGGCAAAGAAATACCACTTAAAAACACTTTACAGCCCCTTCCAACTCGAACTGTTTCTCTGATACGACATTAAGCGTAACGTTCCCCAGGTCTTCGCATAACATTTTGACCACGCCCATCAAGGCCATTCGTCATTCTTCGCTGGACAATATTGTCTCTCACTGCGCCAAAGTCAATTTAAGATTTCGCCTAATGGGTAATGACCCAACCCTGCATTCCGATGAGCTACAGTGAGTTCAGGTACTCAAACTGATCTGTGTGGCTCTAATCTTCTCACATCACTCACATCTCTTCTTAGTGTGCTAGTAATAGATATTGCACAACCTTCCCTGCCTATCAAGTAGAACAACTTCAGAAAGATGTACGAAGCGGCCAACTGTTGGATTTGTGTCACCTTTATAAGCCCTTGGTAATGCTAATCAACTTACGTTGGCAGCTTCACCTTCGGTAGTATGGATATTTTTAAACTAAACTTATTTCATATAATGATCGCAAGAACCAATAATAATTATATTTATTAAATCAAAAAGTCATTAAACACAGTTTATTCGTTATGAAATTTCAGAAAGAACAAAAGTAAACTTAATTCATAAAAAAGGAATTCGATAGGCATATTTAAAATATTATTGATTCCACACTCAAATGTGTCTAAAACAACATCAAATGTTCACTAAGACCCACGTTCATAACAAATAGACAACAACGTAGAATTATGTCATCGCTTATGTAAGGTAACAATTTTGCTAACGAAAATAATGGGGTGGGTCAATTTTTATGGCGGCTAGTGTATTAAAAGGAATGACAGGAACGATATGATTGCTTCATTTACTATCGCTACTAACATATGAAATAGTGCAAACAAGTACTGCCCATCAATATATTTATACGCTCGAGCTGAATAACAAAAAAATCATATTAGTTGTGAGTTTCAGAGCATTATTTTATTTATTTATTTATTTACTCTTTATTGCATTAACCTTAAAAAAAATTGAAGGTTCACAGTAGGCGGATTTAAAGCCAAAGATATTCTCTAGCAGTCAACCCAAGGTTTATTATCCATTATCAGCCTTATCAGTTTGATTGCCAGACCAAAAATAAAAGCAGTATTTATCTTAGAAGTTTAAACATCAAAGTCTAAGAGACATCCATAAACAGTTATAAAACCGTACACACGAGAGTTTTATTTAACTCATTGGCTTTATAATAATTTGACTGATGCGTTGCAGGTCCTTGATTCAAACATTTGTATATCGCAAATGATTGGATTTCGAATCTTCTCCCGTGTAATTAACATTGTATCTGTACCTTCCCCCGATCTCATTACACATACATTACATTGGTCTAGGTGAGTGAACCACGAGTGAGTGCTTCTGTGCTTATTCATATTCTTACGGAATTTTTCATCTTATAATAATCAGACGATGTCGCCAATAGACGAGTTCAAAATGAGGTTTGGCTTCATTTATCAGGATAAAAATCTCGTTTTAGTATTCTAGTGCCACTGCCTTGCAATGTAGGCCAGGCATTTAAAAAACTATAATTATATACCAACCGTGGGAATGCTTACCTGATCTCGAAATAGTACGGTTGTCCTATTAATAATTAACTTTTTATTTTTAAACATAACTTAGTCCATTATTTATAAAAACGCGTACGCACAAAACAATTCTTGAATTCAAAATACCATCCTTCAAAACATTTCTTGAAAGATGTTATTCTAATCACTAGGCCAGTAGGTCCGTTAGACATACATACATTACATGATTCGTAGTTTATATTCAGATATCTGTTCAATTCGTTATGTAGAGCGGTATTTGTTTTTATGGTTACTTGAATAACTTTCATACTCAACGAACAGTAGTATTGCATTCTATTAGCATTATTATATTTTGCTCCGATTTTATACGATAAGTATTTGCATAGAACATCGATTTAGGTTTTTACATCTACTTCAATCATGCAAAGCAATCGATTATGAATTGCGAATAAAAACAAAAGTAACAGTGGTAGACACACCCTGAAGCTGGTTTAAGCACGCAACAATTATTTGTCAGACAGTTATGTACTGACGATCAACAAATATGTACCGAATTAATATGTCGCTAAATATATATTTATTTCTTTATTTTAATGATATGAAATAAATAACTTATTTCAAATAAAATATCTGTCTATGTATAATGTTTCTTAACTTACTCTAATAATTCTTTTTGTGTTATACCTAACATTGAATTTTTAAAGCTGTTAAAGATATAGATAGAGACTAGACTAGACTATAATAAGTTTAGATTAACTAATTATTTCTTTGTACAAGGAATTCTGGTAAGGAAATAAAAAAAAGATACTCCATATATTAAGAAATAACTTTTACTTTAGTGCATCAATTTCCTTACAAAAGTTATTTTCTCAGTTAACCTGTAAGTTTTAGTTAAAATCGATCAAATAAACTAAGTTTGCAAAACAATACAGTTCACTACTCAGAATTATACAAAAATTCCCCAAAACAACATTAAGCAAAATGTTTTCTGATATTTATGAAATAAAACCTTACACAAACTAATACAACAAGACGGCACCTTCAAAGCAGAAGGCAACAATGTACACTAGGCAAAACAAACGATGTTTCTCGTCATCGTAAACAATACCCTCGCCGGTGGCCTAAGAAGCGCCACCCTTTCAAAGACATCGTTACAGCCTGACAGACAAGCATATAATACTTACTCATTATAACCGTCATTAGGTATTGTCTCGTTACCTTAAGAGTTTCACCGGCTTGTCAATGAGGCTACGAAGTTTTGTGGGTATTTCGATATATTTTGAACGTTGTCTAATCTATATGTACATGGAATGTGTGATTTAACATCTAAATAAAATTGGTGTTGAGACCTTAGTCGTCAGTGGTGACAACGTATCTGCATCATGACTCATTATCGAAAATGAATGGGGTTGTCATGGGCCGCTCAGGAATCACTTACATCAGGTAAACAGTGTGCTCGATTGTCACACTCAATGCAATAGAAAAATAGTAACAGCTGTCCAAAAACACACGGTAGGTGACAACGCTTCTTTGTGTGGGATAGATATTTATGGGCAACAGTTTGCACTTAAAATCAGATGAAGGGTGTGCTTATTTTTCACCTTTAGCTTCATAATCATTTGAGTTATATATACTTTTAACTGTATGGTTTAAGTTAGACACAATTTATGAGAGAACAGTAAACTCTTGAAAAATATATGTGCACTCATTCAGATGCTTAAATTTGCTTATTCATTAAATTTATGAAACAAAGACAGGGAAAAATTTTCGGGGGCTTATACAATAAGTGTTACAAGGCGAGTGGTTCACAGAGAAATTATTTACAACGCGCGGCGTTTCACAAAAGCTTGCCTCGTGTTTATTGCGTCCATAAATACTAATACAACTCGAGGGAAATTTATTTTACCTCACCTGTTATTTATTGCTGTAATGCTTCGCCCTGGTTTTTACTCCTTACAGATTTTTTTTTTACATTTAGTTATGCTACTAACTGTGTACTGCTGTCAAGCAATATATTATATATCAGCTCATTGTCTAAGCTCTCACTTTTAATAGACGGTATGTGATCAAACCTAGTGTAGGACGCCCTGTAGCAAGTTGGGGCGATGATATTCGTAGAACAGCGGGCGGAGGCTGGAGAAAATGAGCTGAAGACCGAGCGTAATGACAATGAACATGGAAGTGGCCTATGTTCAGCAGTGGACTGATACAGGCTGATGACGTAACATACAAATATATGATCAAACTGAGATCGACCCCATGTGCCGGCAAGTATTCGGCGGTGAGAGAAAACGTTCTAAGGAACCCTTAGTGTAGAAATATATAAAAAAAATCAAAGACTTCGCCGACTACGCCAATCCGCAGTGGGATTTATAACATAATTAAGGTATTTACTTAACTTTTTCTCTAAGTACACTTATGACAACACAAATCTAATTTCATGAAATAAAAATCTGTATGTTAACTTTCTCTCAAACATTTATACTAATTTTATTTAACAAAGTATTAATAACAATTTGAAATCTATTGATACTAAACTACTTCTATATCGTGATCTCTCAATCAACACTAAATAGTTTTTTTGCAGAAACCTAAAACATGAAAGAACTTAAAACACGTCAGAAGTAACCTAACAAATCTAGACGTTGAAATTAAATATATGAGTATTGTAATTCTGAATATGTTGGTTGAAAACTAATTTCACGGATTTATAGCGTTTAACTTTTACTTTGTATAATTTAATATTTTTACCTTTTGATCTCTATGCACGATAAATTTCATAAAATTGGTTTTTATTCAATGTGCAGTATTCCCTTAAATATAAAAATTATGGCAGTAGCTTGAGAATTATAAAATAGCACTATGCTTGTGACATTTTATGAGTGACGAAAACACTTTCTAAGTCTAGGGCGCCTAAGTTGACCACCGAATCATATCTGAATTTTGTGTGTTAATATTAGGTCCTTACATACGAAATTGGCGTTTTGTAAAACTGGCCACTTGGATCTCAAATAATGGCGTTTGGTTGGGAATTCTAAATTCAAATGTATTTAAATACAAATTTAGGCTTGTGTATTTGTATGTATTATAACATACACTTATACATTAACTGCAAGGATTATTTAATCATTAGAATATCTGTTGATTCAAATTATTGTTCACATAATTATTATTAATAACTATAAAACACATAGCAAAGCACGGAAACGACTACAGAAAATGAAGGTGAAATGCATTACGTTGTAAATGTCATTTGAGTGAACAAATATTGTCTTGATATTATCGCCGTTGGAACATTTAAAAACTCGGTGAACGGTCCGGAAGAATGCAATTGCGTTATCTGATATATAAGCAGAGATAAAGTCTGAATAATTCCTTGGACAATGTAAGTAAAAGGAACGCTTCGGGTAAAATTTTACTGCGCCGATAAGGTTGGCGACGCAGAGCAGATTCTGTTTTATTTGGCCCTTTTATCTTTCACTCTACGCGAAGCTTAAGCGTCTAATAGATAAGCTTTTACAGCGCCAATAAATATGACAATTAGGGGGTGAATGGGGAACAAATTTTATGGTCGATGTAGTTTTAAAGCATTAGGGAATTAGCTTCGAAGACAAGTCAAGTCAATTAAAGTTAATAACTTATGCAAATTGAGGATTTCCTCCTTTTTACTAACTTGATAATTTATTTTATGTTGCCAGTCTTCATTATCATCATCGGAGCTTCGGCTTTACGCTGGATTCTTGGACTAACTGGGTATCCGGACTAATAAACACAGCAAAAGACGATTTTTTTTATGCCAACCATGTGCAACAAATTAACATCCAATTCACCTGATGGTAAGTGTTGTCCTTAGAAATTTTAAACCATCAATACATCACATGAAATATTTTACTCTCATATACGAGGGCGTTGTCGTTCCGCTGTCAAGCAAACCCATTCATGCTGCAGTTAGAAAAAAAATTGCATAGTGAGTCTACTACACTCAAATAGTAACATTACTCTTCTTTGTTTTTCATGGTGAGTATGGAGGATAGGAAAACGAGACATTCCATGTTAGTTCTTAGAGATGTCAACAGGGGTGTGTATTTTGTATGTTGAGGAAGGATGGAAATGTGAAAAGTTTATTTATCTTATGGTGTTACAATGCAAATGCACCTTGATTCTTGATAAATACTGCTGTCTACAAGTCTGAGGGTTCCCTAACCATCGATTGCATCGTTTGTAATTTCATAAAAAATGTACCCTATACACAAATTTATCTTCTTAGACAGTTTCTTAGACCAATAGCTAGTATCTAGTGACTATGTGATGTTCGATTTCTTCAATGTTGATATATTCTGGTTGTAACCACATGTCATGTACAGGAGTGCAGTAAGAAAACGGAAAAAAACAGGGACACTCTCGTCATGCCAATCCCTAGTTCCATGTATTTCATGTATAATAAGATAGGTGGAAAGTTTCGAGGCAGAGTCAACCGCAAATAATATGACCGAAATCCTACAAGTTAAGAGTATACAAACATACTTCATCAGCTGAGAATCGAACGCACAACCGGTGAGATAACATCCAATTTTCTTTTTCTTTTTTGGGCTGATGGCCGCTGGTAGCCCGAGGGCTTTTACAGTTTCATCAGGTAGAGTGGTGACCGAGCGCTTATGGCGCTCAGTCAAGATCTCTATTAATGGGTAACCAGCACAAGCGCTCGCGAGAGGGAAACAGCATCCAGATACAATGATACGCCTGCGGTGTTTTGAATGCTAAAATGAAATTCCGGTTTACTATAACTTAGATCTGTAAATTCTCATATGGACGATGCTAATCACAGAAGCAGCGTCGATACGACCATTCTGGTCTTATTGATGACAACATTACAAGTAATATCTGCTTAGAATCGTACTTCGTGACAATGTGTGGGGAATATACTTACTTTCTTTCAATGGTATATATTGAAGTATGATCTAATTACAGACTGAGATAACGATAATGTGCTGATTTGAGAGTGACACAGACAGTATCTAATAAATGCATTATTCAACAAGGAATAAAATTACTCACCAATAATTTGAACAAAAAGTTTATGTTCGTTATCAAATAATTATTTAATATCAGCCAACCATTCCACTATTAACGTGAACCATCTCCGATCTCGAGCATTTAGTTTAGTTTGAGTGGTCAACGCGAATGATAATATAGTTATAAAAGTTACTAACATTAATTTAGTTATAATTAGAACTATTAGGATATGTTATCGTACCTTTTAAATATTTTAATACTTATATCTTATTGTTTCTAAGCTTGAACCACCGACTACTAACATGCTACACAATAGAAATTTTTATCAAATAAATTTATTCATAGATGGCAATTTTTAAGCTTCGTTGACCTCTTCATTAATAATTAAATTAATAACTCTGTAGGATTTTTAACAGTTCATATATAGATCAAGACAGGTTTAAAACGGTAAAATTAAACGATCCAAGATTGTTAATACCAAAATAAATTAGAGACGCACGTCACTTTGTGAAACAAACGATACCACACAGTGTGGGACCTGTCACGTTTTTTACTCGTCTGTAAACAGTAATTTGGTATCGGTACCAGGTTTTCGGTTCACTTTGATCTCGCCGCATCCGCCCCGCACAAAGGCGGCTCTATCAAGCCCCCCTCGGCACAGCTTTGGCGTTTTTCTCAACCACTCTTGGTTAGTTAATGTGGTTGTTTACACGCGAATAAATTTCTTTATTGACGTGTAATTGGTTTCGGAAATTGTATTTCGTAAACCTATTAGAGTCGGTCGAGCGTTCTGGCTTACTGGTTACATTGCCAAAAACATACTTTTGTTACAATACTGAATAGATTTATCCGTAGTTTCTTTTTCATGTATTTAAATTCAAATTCGAAGATAAGAATTTAAGTACTTACTATAATTATTTTTTGCAATTACGATTATTAAAATAAGTTATACAAACGTCAGTTACTTTACGCACAAATAATCATTATATATCTTTAACTTTCTTTACAATTTTTATTTAACGGACATAAAAAAATAGAGATGTTTCTTATACTGTGTTGTTTATTATTTTATGATATGTCCGTAATTAAGTCATGCAAACTTTATAATACGGATTAGTAGGTAAATACCCACGAATTTATAGTACTATCATTATTAGTCTTATCGCAGTCTTTTCCCCTTATTATATCCGATGTAATTTATTTTAACAAGCGAGCAATATAATTTTTATCATGTCAAAACTTTCGTTTATTTTATGCAATAACTACGTTAAATTAATTCAACATTATGATACGTGTATAATAAGTCATAGTCCAAAAAACGAAGGAAAGAAAAAAGAATATAAACCAGAGAGAATCAATAGCTGTGAGATAATTTATCTGCTTATTATGATAAATTTCATTTTGGATATTTAGATCAAAACATATCGAGATATTAAGGTTACATTAATGAGTTTTATGTAATTACAGGTAATTATCGTGCTAGCATGTATGTATACGTGATATTATAAAAAAATTGCGTTTACTTTTGGTCTTGGCCCTCCACTAGATGACCTTGTTTAGACCACCAAGAAGTACTGATTTCTTTTTACTTGTTTAACATGCAAGTCTGTTTACGATTTCTCAACTTCAAAAGCAGTTAGTCACCAATTATTAATGCAATCAACAATATTATCCTAACACAAAACACATCACAACAAAATATGAATGTAGATTGATGAACAAAAGTATATTTCATACAATCGGCCTATTTATTTCAGTCACTCACCACAATATAACGATTTCCGTCGCATTTGAACTAATCCCGGTGGATTGCTACATAAATACAACCCATAAATCCATTAAGATAAGAACATTATCAACAGGAAAATCAATACGGATAAAACCCGGCCCCGTTCTTAAGGAAACCGCTGTGTAAAGGTGTTTTATTAAAATAACAAACAAAGCGTTTTTGACACGTATTCTTGGGTTATGGGAACATTTATCCTGATTAATACAATACATGATGACAGTATTTTAATATTATAAACACCCTCCGGGCTTTCAGTTCCAAATCTAGCGTTAGGTCCCAAACTGGGATGGGATATTGTTGGATTTTGTGTCGGAGTATCTTTATAAAATTTTATATATAGCTTATAATGTCTGCAATCCGTAACTTTATCCAAATTCTTATCATTTATGACTTAAATCGAGAGGAGGACGAGTAATACTTGTGATTGTCCAAATACTAAATAAAATATCATGCGTAATTAACATAATATGTAATTAACTAAAAGATATCAGGATATCATCACCATAAGAAACCCAGATGGCGAAACGTATATTGTATATCTCTTTTTTTACAGTGTTAGAGCTACACCGCAGTTCGCTTCTAGCTGCAGAATGAATGGGTCAGCTCGACCGGGATAGGACCATGCCCCCACAGAATACCAGCGTATAATAGCTAATCCTGCTGTATTTCGTTTGGTGAGTGTTGTGTTCCGGAGACCTTTATTATTGGTGAAGAGGCATTCCATCTCAATCCTCAATGGTGACAACGCATCTGCATTATGATTCCTTGTCAAGGATGAATGTAGATGTCATGGGCCGCAGGAATCATTTGCCGGAAGGTAAACTGTGTGCTCGTTTGTTGCTAAAATAAAAAAAAACGCATAAGTAAACCCATCATTTATCACTTTGTTGAATTTGATGATATGGTTGATATTTCGAATATGTTAGTATCCAAATACACAAAACAGATAGGCAATCAGCAGCGTCTTGTATCTAAGACACCTCTCAACATCACCACAACCATCACTAATCTGCCTGATAAACGGGGCCCCCATTGAACATAGTCAATCATCATAATTACTCAAGCTTAATTCAGTCTCAGTTTTTCATAAAAAACAACAATATTAGTAATTCAATAACTAGTGCAAATGAGTATCTACATATATGCGAAACGGAAAGAAGCACCAATTTCGAAAGTGGAAACAAGATATTACGGACATTTCAATTTGTTAGTTTTATAAAATAGAATAGTTATTAATTCATTTCAATATTGATTTTAACTTAAAGCGGTTTACATTAGTAGAATTTTAAGCTGTTACTTTGGTTTAGTATTGCTCTAGTTTTAATATTATTAAACTGAATATATCATTACATATAAAAATTTCGATATCAAAATATTATTATAGAACTGTCATTATAATATTTCAAGCATAGGGCACATCGCAAACCAGTAATTTAGACACAAACTAGACTAACAAATAAACACAGAGGCGCCTATTCACTCCTAAACAAACACTAAAACTACCGCGCTCCTAATTTATAGAAGTGCGCGGGGCCTGCGAGACCCCGGGCTCGCAATAAACATGTTTTTTGTTTCGCGTGTCCGCGCACTGTCAAATATATTACAACCCGGCGGGTTATTTACGACCTCTGTCGTCCGCCCATACGTTATACTTAGTATCTTTGTTTGGACACAATAAGCAATATTTCTAAAGGGTCCCGACGTCGCTCGCAGCTGTTGATATGGGTTCCCAAATTGACATATTTAATTTGATCGCTACGGAGGGTCCGTTTGAACGGGATCGTGTTTGACAGGTTTTAGTGTCGGATTAACATTAACGTTATAGACTTAGCGATGTCAATGGAGAGATATATCGCTCCGGATTTACGGATACGGCCCAAAACTAAACTCGTAAACCGTCGAGCGTCGATACTTCAAACGGTTTCGCGGGAACGCTCCGCTCTCGTGTAACGGATCAATTTTCCCCTTTGAACCGACGTCGGATCGGTGAACAAAGGCGACTTTAAAAGAGTAAGTAGTTGCGAATGTGTCAGCTTTAAAGTGCGCCCGACGAGAGAAGCGTCGTCGAAAGCGTAATAAAAGTGGCGCGGAACAAAAAGCTGTAGAGTGTAGCGAAGCGGGCAGGTAGGCGCTGGCTCGCGGCTGCTCAAAGCGCCCGTCATGGGTGGCTCGCCACCAACGCCATCGCACGTCTCAATCCGCACCCGGCTGCCGGCCATGCCGCCTTTCCCTTTTCCCCTACCGCAATGCAGCTATGTGTCGTTTCCGCTTTATTTTTTATGGCCGAACGCTGCAGCGGAGAGATATAGCTTTGCCACTCTAACAAAGATTTGAGATAGTGCCGTCTCCGTCTCTCGGGGAGCGGGGCAAGGAGGCAGCGGCAACGAGGAGCACTGGAGGGGTACAGTCTCTCATAGTCGTCTCGATCGCCGTCGTGAACACACGTGTACTTTGTGCTGTATACCGCGATACAGAGTAGTTGTGTTCTGTTCCTCAGTGTACGCTGTGAAGTTTGCGTGATCGTAAAAGTTTTCTCCAAATGGTCGTGTTGGAAGACGGAGGAATGATGACTACCAATCCTAATCAATATTTGCAACCTGATTATTTAACGCCACTTCCATCCTCTGTAAGTATTAATCAAATTAATTAAATTAAAAAAAAACACAATTTGTAAACTTTTGAATTATATTTTTATATTAATATATTTTTTTTCATTGTTACAGTTGGATTCGAAGAAAAGCCCATTAGCGCTTTTGGCGCAAACTTGCAGCCAAATCGGTGCTGATACTGCGCCCGCTAAGCCGCTTTTGCCGCCGCTTGATAAAAAGAAACCAGTGACTAGTGTAAACAGTGATGCAGTTAGTCGTTCTTCACCGAATGCTAACAAACCGGATAAACCCCGTTCCACACCAGAAAACAAACACTTGGCTTTTAAACCCTATGAAACTAATGTTGTTTCAAAAAAGCCTGAAGAAGCCCGGCCGTCGTCCAAGGCAAGCACGGACAGTTCAGATGAGAAAAAATCTGGAAAAAGTACGCCCGGACGCAAATCAACGCCGCCTTCGACAGAAAATGGAAAAAATACTCCGTCTCATGATCAGAAATCTTCGCCGGCGAGATCGTCGGGTACAAGTCCTATTATCCGGTCCGGATTAGAGGTTTTAGGCCACGGAAAAGATCACCTGGGTGCATTCAAAAACTTACCCGGATTGCCTGGATTTAACCCTCTCGCGGCACTATGCTGCCCCCCTGGAATGGAACAACACTCTAATCCTGCATTCAGACCGCCATATGCTGGCGCACCATTCAGTGCGCATCATGCCGCTATGCTAGCAGCTGCTGCCGCTTTTCCCGGATCATCACCAAATCCTTACCTTGGGTATGCTCGTGTCAAGACACCCGATGGAGGTGAAACATTAGTTCCTGTATGCAAGGATCCGTACTGTACAGGCTGCCAGTTCTCAGTGAATAACCACCACCTACTAATGAGCAACGGTTCATGCCCCGCCGGTTGCACTCAATGTGAACATCAAAAGTATAATTTGGCGATGGCGATGGCACTCTCCCAGCAAGGCGCCGCCGCTGGTGGTATCCCCTACGCACAGTTGAGCCGTCCGTACGTTTGCAATTGGATCGTCGGCGAGTCTTATTGCGGGAAAAGATTTGGCAACTCTGAAGAGCTTCTCCAACACCTGAGAAGTCACACCACGGATGGTTCTACGCCCGTTTCGACGCAACCGTCACTTTTAAATCCATTGAATCCTTTATTTACAACGGCCGGACTTCGAGGTGCTTACCCTACAGCGCCGCTTAGCCCTCTATCTGCGAGTCGGTACCACCCATATTCAAAAGCTGGCCTTCCAGCCAGTTTGGGTGGATCTCCTTATGGTGCTTTCAACCCTGCACTTGGACCATTCTACTCGCCATACACGATGTACGGCCAAAGGCTTGGAGCCGCTGTGGTGCATCAATAGACTGTGTGTAGTGTCTCATAAATAGGACTGATGTTATTAATGTCGTGTTGTCCAATTTTCTTCTGTGATATCAATAGACTCTAATTCATGTTCTATGGCGCATCGCGTCTCGACAAACTTAGTGATTAGTGCGCAATCTAAATTAGTTATTTATGTAAGTGAACTTGCCGTCGGGTCCGTTTCTACGCGGGTGAAGTCTGATCTATTTGAAAAATATGTACAGCAAATAATGTTCTGTGTAAAAAAAATCTATGTTTAATATTAAATAAAATATTTCAAATATAATATCTACATACCAATCATAGCACATTTATTATTTTATTTAATCTTTATAATCACCTGAAGCACAAAATTCCTATTAGTCGGCTCTAGAAAAAGAAAATATCTTTATATATTCATATATTTGACATGTAAATTTAAGAATTATATTTATTGATTGATATAATCAAGTTAATACAAAAATAAATTATATATTCTTTATTATTCAAATCAATTTAACAATAAATTGGACATAGCATTCAATACTTGAAATATTAATTTGAAAGAAAAACCTATAAAAATGAGTTATGAGCGAGTCATCACAAAAGGTCTGCTTTCTATGGTTATAGTCAGGCAATAAACCGGAGAGAATGATTGATTAATATACCTCTAACACACACATTAAGGCCGTCAATCATCACAGAATCGTAGCGTGATAAAACAAGTCCGCAATCACGCGAACAACGTCAGACTACCGCCCACCTAACGCGAACAGAAAAACGACTAACAAAACAATTTAATACATTGAAAAGCAAAACGTAAAAAAGGTAGGTATGTACATGCGAGAGCGACGTTGAGAGTCATTAATAACGAAACCGTGAGCTGTCAGTTCTGTTAATACGGAGTTTTTTTTTAATAAATGCTATTTTGATTAGGCCCATGTCATGTCGAAAATTCAACTGTCAAAAGCATAATTGGTCACACGAAAAGGCTGAAAGACAGGTGGTAGAGTAATCGAAAACAGAGACTATATTGAACATTCGAAACAGAATAACGTTTTTTTTACATTGTATGCGGTAACTTTTTAATAAATTAACTCGTTTTCTTATTTAGTACCATACTTTACATGATTAAATTTAAAATGCACAAAAACTATATTTATTACTACCAGTTCTAAGAATAATAAATCTTATTTTGAATGTTGAAATTACTAATGTCCTTGTTTTAAAGTGTCTAATTAATGCTGTTTTATTCGCCTATCCAATTAATATACAAAAATAAAATTCTATTAGATTACTATAGTCTTTTGAACTAGTTTGAAATAAATAGCGGAAATTGCATATGTATTATATTACTGATTAACAAACAAGTCGATTTACGATCGTCTCTGTTTTTATTGTTGGGCCCGTATTATTGCAATAAATCATAAAACCTATAAAATTAACTACGATAACGTGACACGACTTTGACATAGTTATGGTACACTAGTGTATTCTTGACCAGTACCGCCATCTAGATGCAACGGGCGGAACTACAATGACGTGGGACAGGTGTTCTCGTAGATACGATGATTAGTTGCTTTATAATTTAACGAATTGTTAATTTTACGAATTATTCGACTTTTGTGGTAGGATTTAATTTAATTATAAACTGAATTTAAATCACGCGCAATGTATTAAATTGCAATGTCCCATTGAATTCCACCTAGAATCATCGAATTTCATAAAAATGTGTTACTATGGAATGAGATAAATTTATTAAGAACACAAATTAGTGGATAGAATAAGTATAGGGTAATAATTGTTATGATAATTAATACGTTAATTTACACTCCACCACGGAAATATTCCAATCCCAGAATCTTTCACGTTATCACCTTCAGTCATATTATCTTTGACAGATGCATCCCATAGATTGATGGGGTTGAACTATATAATCCCTGCAGCGAAATAACCAATTACGATTAGCATAAACATAAGGTGAGGTAAATTAACATATCAGAGGATGAATTATGCATGCAATATATTATAGACCCGCAGGTTGAATTAGAGGGTTAGGTTCCCGTATTGTCGATTGGACGGATTGTGTTACTTGTCATGTTAATGCATTATGTTTTCTACCTGAAGTTTGAATGATATAATTTTATTTGTGTCGGCTTACTCCCCTTCGCGATACATCTTTTATTAGCGCATTAGTGACGTTTAATGGGACTTCACTGTCGGTTTCAAATGATGCGTAAAACCTTTTGTTGGCAATGGACACATGCGTTTTTCGCCTCTGATATAGATCTATACTGGCATTGCACCTTGGAATATTAAAGTCCTCCATTGTGAAATAACAATCAGCATGTAAGCAGTCTCGTAGTAACAATGTGTCAGTAAGTGTCATGAATTTTTACGTTCCTTCTCTACATAATATTAACATATAATAGAATATATAAATTATTATTTACATAAGCTTCCAACTCTGCTTATTATTGTTAAAATTGAAATCCAATATTTATTTCTAGTAGGCGGTAAATGAGGCTAAATTTGAATCACATTGAATTTATTAATTTAACTAAAGTTAAACAAATATTTTATTAAAGTAATTATTATCATATATATCTTAGTAATTAAAATCAGGTTTTATTTTGCGGAAATTTTTGTGCAATAAATAAAATAATCTATGTAAATTGAAGTAATATATTTTGATAATTATTTTAAGCCTTAAGACAACTTATTTTATTGGTACTTAAAAATAGAACGTTAATTTTAAATGACTACGTTAAAGCTTGGTTCGAGATCTTAAAGTCTGTAGGTTTATAAATATTACTTTAATTATATTTTTAAACTCTAACAATTGACTACTATTTTTAACCTTAAAAGCACTATTTTTTGTATAAGCCAGACATAAACAGCTAAATTACAATGTAATTTATAATATTGTTAAAAGAGTGTTACTGAAATATTATCAACTATAAGTAGTATTAGTTGAGTTTAAAAATCAAACTAAAAATACAGATTTTTTTAATTACATTGAGAGTAACAAACGAGCACATAGTTCACCTGATGGCAAGTAATTCCTAGAGTCCATGGCATCTACATTCATCCTTGACAAGGAATCATAAATCAGATGCGTTATCACCCTTGAGGACTAAAATGGAATGGCACGTCACCAGTAATAAAGGTCTCCGGATCCCTACACTTACGAAACACAACAGCATGCTGCTATTTCAAGCTGGTATTCTGTGAAGGCGTGGTTCTTTCCCGCTCGTACTGACCCATCCATTCTGCACCTATAAACAAACTGCAGCGTAGCTCTACCTCTGTTAAACAGTGTTGAAAACAGTGGTGTTAACCAACTCGAACCAAGCCTTAACGTACTCAATTAAATTTAACATTCTTTTTTTCAATGTTAAAATATAATGAACCAAGTTTGGCCACGTATATTTTCGGCTCCATTTCCGATATATTTAATCATGACAATTGACAGTCACCGTTAATAACTTGTAGATTATTATCTGCGATATAAAAGGTGAAACATAATGACATGCGACAGAATTGATAGGGGTACAAATTACAAGGCTACATAGGCGCTTGGTCTAAGTGATGAAATAACGACCGTCGATTTTATAAAATTCTTTAGGAGTGTTGGTTTAGGAGACACTGCTGCTGGTTTCTACCTGTTATATGAAGGGGTCGGACCAGGGGAGTATTTTTTTTGGCCTGATGGAAATAGTAAAAGCTATATAACAGCTATATAGCTTTTACTATTTCACTGGGTTGAAAGGTGCCGAGCGCTTATGGCGCTCAGCCTAGACCGTTATTAGTGGGTAAATAAGGGCGAGAGGGATAGACTTGAGGGTGCCCGAGAGGGCCAGACCTCGGCTCGGTCAGTTGCTTCTGAGAACGGATTGTCTAATAGAACCATAACACTACAGTTTCGTGTGATTATTGTACGGCTCCATGAACCCTATTACTGGTATTCTCAGGGGATGTACATCTTATATCTTTGTTGAGATTAGAAGTGGATGTCACGGGCCGCAGATATCCCTTTCCATAAGGTGCTTTGTGTGTTCTTTTGTTACGCCTAAATATTAAAAAATATAATACCTTTTTTCAAACCAATTTTATTTATCTTTTTGGGTTGTTATTCTCTATAGAAAGTTTTTAAAGCACAAAAGAGCAAACAATGTATCTTAAAATATTTAAGCCAGTTTAGCATATCTCTTAATTCCAGTTAGTAGGTGAAAGCTTAAAGTTTAAAAATAAAAACTTTAAGAATGCTTTATTACCATTAAAAATGGGTATTGTTTCTGATATCACATTGTTACTTTATCATGTTGTATTTCTTACTCTTACTTTTTTTATTTTTACTTACTTTATCAAGTTGTTATTTCGTCACTGAAATTATTCAACATATTACATAAAGAAAGTCTTTCATCTATATTTACTTTTTAAGCCTTTTTTAAACTTCTTACTATATTTCATTTGCGTACATTAAAGATATCACATAATTTGATATGACCGGTAAATAAGTAGTGAAATCCGTAGAAATTAAATCAGATTACAATATATTTTAGTAACAGTTCAGCGTAGCTCTACCTCTGTTAAACAGTGTTGAAAACAGTGGTGTTAACCAACTCGAACCAAGCCTTAACGTACTCAATTAAATTTAACATTCTTTTTTTCAATGTTAAAATATAATGAACCAAGTTTGGCCACGTATATTTTCGGCTCCATTTCCGATATATTTAATCATGACCATTGACAGTCACCGTTAATAACTTGTAGATTATTATCTGCGATATAAAAGGTGAAACATAATGACATGCGACAGAATTGATAGGGGTACAAATTACAAGGCTACATAGGCGTTTGGTCTAAGTGATGAAATAACGACCGTCGATTTTATAAAATTCTTTAGGAGTGTTGGTTTAGGAGACACTGCTGCTGGTTTCTACCTGTTATATGAAGGGGTCGGACCAGAAGAGTATTTTTTTTGGCCTGATGGAAATAGTAAAAGCTATATAACAGCTATATAGCTTTTACTATTTCACTGGGTTGAAAGGTGCCGAGCGCTTATGGCGCTCAGCCTAGACCGTTATTAGTGGGTAAATAAGGGCGAGAGGGATAGACTTGAGGGTGTCCGAGAGGGCCAGACCTCGGCTCGGTCAGTTGCTTCTGAGAACGGATTGTCTAATAGAACCATAACACTACAGTTTCGTGTGATAATTGTACGGCTCCATGAACTCAATTACTGGTATTCTCAGGGGATGTACATCTTATATCTTTGTTGAGATTAGAAGTGGATGTCACGGGCCGCAGATATCCCTTTCCATAAGGTGCTTTGTGTGTTCTTTTGTTACGCCTAAATATTAAAAAATATAATACCTTTTTTCAAACCAATTTTTTTTCTCTTTTTGGGTTGTTATTCTCTATAGAAAGTTTTTAAAGCACAAAAGAGCAAACAATGTATCTTAAAATATTTAAGCCAGTTTAGCATATCTCTTAATTCCAGTTAGTAGGTGAAAGCTTAAAGTTTAAAAATAAAAACTTTAAGAATGCTTTATTACCATTAAAAATGGGTATTGTTTCTGATATCACATTGTTACTTTATCATGTTGTATTTCTTACTCTTACTTTTTTTTACTTTTACTTACTTTATCAAGTTGTTATTTCGTCACTGAAATTATTCAACATATTACATAAAGAAAGTCTTTCATCTATATTTACTTTTTAAGCCTTTTTTAAACTTCTTACTATATTTCATTTGCGTACATTAAAGATATCACATAATTTGATATGACCGGTAAATAAGTAGTGAAATCCGTAGAAATTAAATCAGATTACAATATATTTTAGTAACAGTTCAGCGTAGCTCTACCACAGTTTGCATTGGTAGAGCTACGTTGCAGTTTGTTTCTAGCTGCAGAATGAATGGGTCGGCTCGACCGAGGTTAGACCACGCCCTCACAGAATACCATCGTAAAATAGCAGCATGGTGCTGCTGTGTGATTCGTAGACCTTTATTTACTGGTAATAAGGCATTCAAACTCAGTACTCAAGGATGACAACGCATCCGGAATCATAATGATTCCTTGCCAAAGATGAATGTGTGGCCATTGTATACCGCAGGAATCACTTACCATCAGGTGAACTGTGTTCTCGTTTGTTACTCTCAGTGTAATAATAATAATAATTATTATCCGAGTTCTAATGCAGAAGGTGGTGCTCCTCAACACCGATCGTATAGTCCGCAGATTTCTCTCCCTTTTGCACTAACCGTCGACCGTTTGGACTCCCCTGTCGAGGGATTCCCGTCTGGTTGGTCTTTATATATGTATTATATTCTATTTTATTTGTTATTTTTTAATTTTAACCAACCAGGATACGGAGATAGAAAAAAAATATCCCCAATAATAATAATAACAATCTGACAATAAACACGCTAATTACAATTTGGAACCAATAGAAATAAAATATTATCCATCCCGTCCATGACTTATTTATTATATTTAATCGCTCAAATAAGTATAAACAATGATACGTTAATTATCCGCGGCCTCTGACACATGCACGTATGAAGGTCCCACAACAAATGTAATTACAGCACGCTAAATTGTTCACATTTACTTAATTATTTACTATGGACATGTAACATTTGTCAGTTGATATACGAACTATTTGTTCAAGAATTTATTGTTGTGATGAGAAAAATAAATCATCTGTCGCTCGATACTTTATTACCATATTCAAAATGGAGAGTATAATTACGGGGAATTATAGCTTTGGTAATAAATAATGATATGTCTGTAGTGCTAAAAACATATAAAATTTAAAAATAATGAAGTAATAAATTGTATTTTTTTATAATAACATAACATGTATTATTTTTATATTAAGTTATCAGACATTAGTAAATTTGTATGTACATGTATGTCTGTATGTATGTACTGAACTTTAAATAATATGTACATAGTAATTCTATTAATATATTATTAATTACATTTATATACTTTTAAAATAAAAATAATTATTTTTGCACTCATAATAATGCTCAGCCCAAAGGTAGGCTGCGAGAGAATGCGTCTTGGCATTCAATTCGACTTTTCGTTCAATGTTCTTATTACTTATGCAAATAATTTATAAATTTACAAATAAAGGAAGTATTTAAAATAAAAAAAACTTGCGTATATGTAGCGCTGCTATGATTTTGTACGGTAAGTGTAATAAACCCAAGATCAGTAGAGTATCACCAAGGCCATTTTAGTTATACCTTGATCTTCTGGACAACGAGCAGCGTGATATGAATTTACTGAACTAAACTGATGAACTATGCTCACGTTTATGGCGTTTGGATCCGAAAACAAACTCATATTACTCGTAGATGATGAGAATCGTAGAAGTTCAAAGTTATTTCATTCTAAACTGTTAAAAACTCGATAAAGGATAGCGTTAGCCTTGCTAGATTACTGTGTGATTGATAAATATTAATCTGTTTTTAATATATAATCTATGAGAGCAAATCGCCCATAACCCAAAGAAGAAATCACAGAAAATTCCTCGACACATCTAATTTCTTTTTTTCTTCTAATTCTTCTCTAATAAATGAAAAATGTTTAAAATTTGCATGTTAAATACATGCATTTCTAAAGAAATTCAAACCAAAATTGGGTAAGCAATGAGAAGATTGATAACAATTTTAAAAGCTAAATTTAGTTACAATCGTGATTAAGCACTTGAATGTAGAAATGATGTAAAATGGCTTCAGATTACAAAATAAATTGGGTAAATTATCTCCTGCTCTTTGTGTATTATTATAAAGATACAAAAGCTATCTACATACATCCTGAGGCGACTGTTCCATTTATAAAAATAATTAAAACTTAGTCACTGGCTTGTTAAGTATCAATCTATTTTAATAGTGCAAATCGCTCATAACTCAAAGAATACTTTCTATGACTTAATACTTGTAAAATGAGTGTTTCCCAAGGATGATGTCTAGAGAATATCAATATCGACAACAAAAACAAAATTTATTTACCATCTTGACATTAATTAACAATTGAATGCAGAAATAATGGCGTAAAACGGGCACAGATTACAAAGTAATTCTAGCAAATTACTTTACTTACTACTCTTTGTTTATTATTATCCTATACAGATACAAAAGTAATCTACATACAATCTGTGGTGATTGTTCTATTTAAAAAATAATTAAATGCTATTGTCAGTTCAAAAAAAAGACAAGATCTGTCGCGACATTTGCAATGCGACGCTATAGTAATTAAATATAATTGCTATATTGTTGCCGTTAATTACATTTGCTTATTTTTATTTTATTGTGTCTTACAAGTACGAGTCTTTTTGTTTCGTGATACTATTAAATGCACGGTTAATTGTTAAAAACATATTGTATGTAAAGTTCGAAAAATGAAGACAAAAGTCAATTTTTTGATCGTCCTTGCATGGCAATATTTGAAAGGTAATTATAATTAGCTACAAAAATTATAGTTTGTTGTAGTTAATTTAATAAATTTTATTTATATGATATAAATAAAATTGAAATGTCTTGAAATGATTGAGTAAGGCGATATGTACTATTTAATTACATTCCCTATCATTAAAATTTGATCAAAAGTTTTACAAAAAATGTATGTCAATTTGTGCTTATAAAATTGCTGGTTTCTAACTTTATAAAGCTCTTTTATTATTGTTTATTGTAATATGATTGTTTTAAAATGGAATTGTATTTGAATGAGCATAAAATATAATACCACGTTGTATTAAATAATAATTGAGATATTAAAAGTTATTTATTAGTATTACATTAAATAAGGCTTAATAGTTCTCAAGTACAATATGCATTCACAACAATCCCGTGACAGGCACTGTCAGGAGCCAGGCCGGCCGTTTGTTCCAGGATTAACTTCCAAAGACTAATGTTTTCGTCGGGGCTTACGCGAGAGATATGGGACACTCAGTGGCAATGCTGATTAAAACTTGTCGTCATCTTAGTTTGTCTTACTTAAAGTATTTACTTAAGGTTTTGTGGACATAGTTAAGTTTGTTCAGTGAGTTACTTAACTCAAGAAAGCCAAAGTTACTATGTTTACTCTGTGCGATATAGTTAATCAAACCGCAGTAGATCTTAACATTATATATTGTTTTTAAATCCACGTAATGTATTTACTATTTGTTGAACGTTAAATTATATATATGTTTTAAATTAACAAGACATATTTATCATTTGTTGATTTACTAACTGAATTATATTTATGCATTATTAAATTTTTTCTTTACGTCTGTACACTTTTATATATAATACACTTACGTTAGTTGCTCCACTGTTGATCCAAAACTATTTAATATTTCTGTAACACCTTAAATATGTAAAAGCCATAGTCGATAGGAATCGTAAAATAAATTTATTTTGTAATGATATAAAATACTTGTTAAAATGTAGATGTTGAACAGTAACATATTTCGTTTATTTATCGTGTATATGTAGATAAAACAAAAAGTAACAAAACACATACATTGTTTGTATTACTCTGTAATTGCAAAGCTTATGGTATGACGTATATAAGTAGCCAGGGAGGTATTGCAATTTCCTCATCTCCAATTTCACACGGAGCGACAAAGATTAATGTGGCAATAGAGGCAGCACAATTTGAACCGCGGCTCCCAACCTCGCAGGATACAATATTTTATGTTGACAGACATAACAGCGCTTACGAGCGTTTATTCTTTGTGTCTCGTATTTTATTCGCTTTATGACGGTCGACGACAACGTTACAGTTGCTCACTCTAAATAGCCGTTCGTGCGATTTTAAACTCTAAAGTGTAGACATTAAAGTTGGGAGATAATATTTCAGTTGTAATCTATAGTTTGTCATAATGTAATAGTCGTGGATGCCGGTTGTGTGTTTGTTAGTATTTTATTTCGGAGCGTTGTCGCGTCATAAAATAATGGCGTAATGCAGTGTCGTAAATCAATTTTCCTTTTCAACGATGACGTTTATAATGAAGGTCGGTAGTGTTGAATTAGTATGTTTTTCTATCGTGTGATTATTGTCGCAACTTGTGACATAAATTGCTTAATAAATTCTATCCGATTCCATTTAATAAAAAAATTAATATGAACGTTTTACATGGAATCGTAATTTACTACCACCGGGTATTGTGATCAATCAATAATAATATTTTAGATGTTGTAACGTTGTAATCTTGTTTTGTCTAACATAGTCAGCCTGTAATATACTGGACTTGAGGCAAACAAGTCCTATAACATTTTTTTTTTAATAAAAATATTACATGATACAAATCGACGTATGAACAGTCTTTTATTGTAAAAACAATTTTATTTAGCCGTTTTTCTTTATTGATTTTCATACAATTGAGAAGTTGTTGACCTGTGTGCGTACTTCCCAATTCATTCTGTAGCTAGCAGCGTAGCTCTACCACAGTTAATACTTATTGCACGTTGTGAGTATTTCGACGCAACTCGAATACGCACATCGAATATCTATGTAAGAGCTTTAGGTTGGCATGGTACTAAAAGGAAGTAGAACAAACAGATTAAAATAGAATAAGGTCAAGGCAGTAAAACGAGAGTGACCGACAAAGCTCATACGAGCAGTAAGTATTAACTGTGGTAGAGCTACGCTGCAATTTGTTTCTAGCTGCAAAATTAATGGATCAATTCGACCGTTAAGTGCCTGCCAGCTTTATGATTTTTAAAATTATACCTCGTTCTACTGCTTATATCTAAATTCTGTCAATTATGTTAACTTATCATAAACATATATAATTACATGCACATAAAGTGCACAATGGTTTTAATACTTATAATCAGCGCTAAGACTATTATAAAGCCTTCGCAACGAATGTACGAAATAAGATTCACCTATCGTCATGAAAAACAAGAATGTACCTTTCTATATATCTTCATCAGGACTGCATCATGATAAAATTAGTTAAGCCCTAGCCTAGGCAAATCCTATAACTTATTTATAAAATCATTAAGCTTAACTTACATACACATATATATAGAAAGTTTTTATTCCCCAAACATGTGAACAGACTACATGATCGCTACTGCCTCTACTAAATCACAATTATACAATTATTATCATAGAGACAAGTCCCCACATAAGATGGATCACGACGTATTGGCTTAAGAATATCAGAGAGTGCACGAGAGAAACTTCCGTAGCACTTTTCTGGTTATATTTACATACAGAGCACGTCTCAGTTGTCTTATTCAATTTTACCTGTGAATGCAGCATGGATACATCATAAAGCTACATAATTTTAGTATATAACTTCAGTATTAATAATGATGTTACGTTTCGTGTTACCTCACAATTGGTTCAACAACTCTTAGCCCCCCTTTATTCTAGCGTAAACGTACATTCTAGGGTGAAATAATTACAACCGTATATCGCAGTAACAAATAGAATAAAGTATGGATGCTTAGCCGAAGGCAAGTTGCTAAATAAAATGTTTATGGGAGATGTGTACCGCAGGAGCGAAAAGGGATGGGGTGCTATAATGGAGATTTTACACTGACGATAGTAAAATTAATTATACTATAATTATCTTTATCAAGATTTTAAGTAACCCCTAAAGGCTTTTCTTAACTGACATTTTACTTATATAAGACGCAGATAAGAAAAAGAAAAGATAGGAAGATAGGGCAATACGACCTCGTTGAGAGTGAGACCTGGGACCAGTACGATAGCGTCACTGCCGCCAATAACGTCACGACAACGCCAAAAGGAGAGCCTGCGAGAAAGACTGCGGTCGCAGCTGTAGGCACGGACATGGAGGTCGCTAAGGAGGATTACGGCGTCTGGGACCCGTTGACTCCATCCGTTTAAACCTCCTAGCGGTGGACAAGGTTGCATAAAGGTTTGTCTATAGCCTGCGGGTGGCAACCAGAATGGTTGAGGCAGCCACCTCGGAGCTCAGCGCAAGCGCCAATGACGTCGTCTCTGGTTGTACCTCCAGAACACGACTTACACGGTGAGATATGGCAAGGTGAAGCGCGTCCAACGCCACTCGCGTCCCCCGCGGATCGAAAGGATCTATTTTAATATTTTATTTAGTAAAATGTGGAAAGGACAAACAGATCGTGTGATCAAAAAAATATCGAAGGCATGTCTAATAATTTTAATGTTATTGATAATCGTCGCATGTGTATTACACTTACTAATGGGTGTTTTCAATGCTTTCGGGTCGTACGGCATGACGGGCTTATCCCGCCCGCCGGCATAAATACGTAACGAGACACTCTGACAGCCTGCTTCCATTATCGTTTGTAACTTCTATGCTTCATTATAAAAATATTCAATATAATTTGAAAAAAAAATGTGAACAATTTTCTCTCTTATCTAAATATCTAACAAATAAGGCCTTCAAATACAATATTATTAATAATATAATAAATGATGTACCCCTTTATTTGCTTTCATTGTTATAAGGAGAATGTGCATTTATCTGTATATCCGAATTACTTCCCTAAAAGTCAACTGTCAAAGGTCTCCTGCATGTAAGGCATTATAGTTGGAGGAAAGACTCTAGGGACTGACTGGTGAATATCTATCTTAGTATGCCAATCCTAAATCTCTTTGGTTACTGATGGGCCGCTGTCACGGTATCGAGCTCATCAACACGAACGTAGGCCTGTGTGGTTACAGGAAAATTTTGTAGTACAGTGTCAGTTTTGTTTTTAAAAAAGACAATATCCTGCAGTGTACCTTAACTAAAAAATAAAAAAAAACGAATGAGATGATAAAGTTCCGTGTAATGTACTCCTACAAAAATGCAATACAAGTTGATAGACCCCACTAACTTGTGTCAACATTTATCTCTAGTACTGCATTTTTTTTCAATTTAAATATGGAACACCAACTACACAAAATGTTTCTTTCTCATTTGAACAATATTTTTAAATGATAAACGTAAGAGCTTGAATCTAATAAGTGTATTAAGTGTGTAAATAATAAGTGATGGGCTCACACGTGAACACCTTATTCCCCAAAGTATCATCATAAAAACCATCATATTTAGGAATACGTGTGGTTTTTTTGTAGTTCCCGCTCTTTTAGTGCTTTCGTTCAACTAAATAGTCTTAGGTGATATAGTTAAATTAATTTACAATAAGCGTAAACAGTCTAATGTTATAGGCTACGGTCTGCGAAACTTAAGGCACAAGCATTTAAGTTTAGTTGTTGTTGCTGAGTGCTTAACCGAAAAATAATGCTAAAAGCATTTTTTTAAAAAAAAAAATCCGTAGCAAATTAAACGTTTTAATCTCTTGGTTCCGATTCTTTTTACAAGTACATATGTACTATAGAAAATAACCTAAAATTTGTGTCTGAAGTTGAGATCGTCTTTTGACCAATGACCTCCCCAATAATATGAAGTTATAAGATGGTGCACTTATTCATGTTTTTTTCTGTTAAGTGTCATTGATGTACAAAATATTTTGAAGATGACAAAGACATCGCGCACATAAAAACAATCTAGTACGTATCGTTAAAATAAAGTAAGTACCACAATCGTTTACACTAGCCCATTGTAGCTGAAAGAGAAAGAAAAAATAGTATGTGCGGGCAATTATAAAAGTCAGACAAGAGATGCAATTAGTTGACGTAGCACTTTGAGTTAACATAGTTCATCTCTTGATCCAGTTATATAATTAATAAAGTCAAGTGGGTTTCTGTGTGGTACAGCTCTACCTTACATACAAATTTAAAAATGTCACTTCATAGCAGTCACGTATTTAATTAAAAAAAAACATTGCAGTAAAAGCATCTGCTTGGCTTATTGCCATAAAGTCTAGCTGATGTGCAACCCATAAGTAAATTCACAACGCCTCGCATAAATTCCATGTACTATCACAACAAGAACGCAAATTAAAGAGAAGTCCGTTTGTATCTGCTATTAATCGCACTATTAATGGGTTTTATGACAACCCGTAACTGAATATTCATGCGAACAAAATTATCAACAGAAGTGCGAGCGTATGTGACTCCCACCGAACCGGGGTACAGGTCTGTTCATAAATCTTCATTGCGTTCCGATGACACGCCGCGACACGTCTCGCTACCGCGCTACTAATGCCTTACACTGCTTTTAGGTCCCAAATCACAAAAGTTTTAGCAATCTATAATAATATCTAATACGAGGGCATAAAACATAAATTTGTTGAATCGTCCTCCATTTGAAACTTTGTCACTTGTACCCACTCGAATAACTCTTCACATAACTTCATCGTCATTGAAATCTGTATCAAATGCAGCAGTGGTAAGGTTAGCTTTATTTTGTAAGCTTGGAAATGGAACTTGTTCTTTTCACTTGATTTATAGCGTTGGGATTCGAGAACGTCGTTAAATCGCTGCCATACGACTAGGTGAAATCGACCTTGGTGTAGAGTGATAACGTTCAAAATGAAACGTGTGGGTGGCTTGAGTGTGGCAACAACATTATCCCTCTGTGACAAGCAACGTCAGGCTGTCGATCATTATAATATATGTGCCGCACTGTCAGCTGTCTTAACGCATGAATGATTCACTCTATGATAAATTTTAGCTTATGATTACCTTTCAGACATACGTCAATATGTCTGTTTACGTAATTACAACCACTATATTTAAAGCCTTTCAGGCTGCTCTATTATGAAACCTTGCACAGAAGCTCGCCTGTTTATTTTGACGTGTATGCGTCTGAGTTTGGTATTCATGAATGAGCATGATTTATTGCTATAACAATTCGAGGGAATGATAAATTAAACTCGCGCAAGTATTCTTGATAGGAATTGGCAATCTTTAATTTAATATTTGATTAATCATATTCCTTAAAAAAATTACAGATAATCGTTATAGAAAATAACATTAATTCTTTATTTATGTTATTAAGTTAATATGTTACTAAGAATTAAAATATTTGAGCCCCGACTATTGGATGCCCCAATCCTTGAATTTTCGAAATACGGTCCCATCTTCAGATTTCCCATATTTTTCAGGGACTCCGTTCGGATTGGCCTATATTATTAATATCATACAAACACACGATCATTTACGTAGCAAGAAATATCAAAAATATCTCGTTCACCACACTATCATAAGGAGAGAAAGTTATTGGAAAACCATTTATACAATATATATTATAGAACAATAGTGAAGAAGTACTATAGTTTAATTACGAAGTCAGTTACAGGAAGAGATTACGATTCTAAAATTCTACCTATAACGATATAATACAATAAACAGACAGAACAGACGGAAGCCATTGTATAATGTTTTTATTACTTCCTTTTTTTTATGAACAGGCTTCACATTTACGTGAAAGTTAACAACTTAGATTATTTTGTGTCGATATCGATAAAAACAATCCCGCATCCCTAAAAGTTAAATCCGATTTAATACCAGGCGACGTGACAGATCACGCTCCGTGCGGCAACGTGCCGACAAACACGAGGTACAAGATTCTATGAAGCACATCACATCGTATTAAGCGGTACGACTATCTTTAATTATCCTCCTATCTATTCTTTCGTGTATATATTCGGAAAATACAGTCCATATGTAAAAATATGTTCCGTGCTTTGTAGATTATACTTTTAAAATTAGATTTGTGGCAATTGTTATGTTTATAAAAATAACTACGTATATATATATATATATATATATATATATATATATATATATATATATATATATATATATATATACGTGGTAATCCAACTAAGGTTAAAGGCTTATGTTAGGTTTGCTGCACTATAGCTCCTAGCTATTTTCGCTTTTGTGATCAACAGTATCGCTGATGACGAAAGAGTGCCAAGTGATGCACTATTGAAACTTTCTAGAAGGTAATAAACGAAAATGAAATTGTTGATAGCTTTTTTTTATTTAGCAGGATTATATTAAAGTGCAATTAGTATCTGTGTAAAGCTCAGAGGAGGAGTATGGAGATATGAGATAAGTTCTTGTTGTTAACTTCCCACGACTCATTGACCGTTGGACCGTTGGCCCAAGCAGCCGTCTAATAAAGTATTAGAGCCAAATTACAACTATTCGGATGGTGTGATGGATGAACGGAGGAATGGAATGAATCGGAAAAAAATATTTTGCAGTTTCTTCGCGAAAAAAAAATACACTAATGTACAATAGTTTACGAGGAAGTCATTGAAGGATGAGTCTTTATTAACGGCTAGTTTAGATATCTTTTGTCGTTGATTAGAAAAACAGTTTCAAATATCAATGACAGGAATATTTAAATACCAAGGTATCTAGAACGGCTATAGTAAAACTGCCTAGCAAACATCGTTATTTTGTAAAACTTTCTTCTACCTGGAAAAGTCTTGAGCTCATCTGGATTTTAATGGGCGGCTGTAATCAATTGTCATGAGGTTCTATAAAAAAAAACTCAACAGCTTGTTTATACTGATTTGAATTGATTCATACTTAATTTAACATATATTCATCGCAACTACTGAGAGTATAAATCGTCTGCATTTAATTTGATCCTAAAAGAAAATTAAATTTCGAATGTAAAGTATTGAAATCAATATTCCGCATGCATGGTGCAAACAGGAATCGTAGTAGGATCGAAGCGGACGCGCCGACAGACAGCGTACGGCATTTGCTTATTGGAACGGGTGCAAACGTCGATCAAGATCGGAGGCGAGCATACATCAAAGTCAGACGCGTCTTATCGGGACGCATGTCGGGCCTCATTTACACCGATCGGTTGCACCGACTGTTGCAGTAATAAACTTGTTAAGGTTCAAAATTTCTTATGATTTTCATTACCAATATGAGAAAGGATAAGTTAAATCAGATGTAACTCGATATCTTTAATTTCCTAAATATAAACAGAACCAAAGAGATAACAATTATAAACCAAAGAAATTCGAATTGACACAATACATTTTTATAACCAAGTATTGAGAACTTGCATTGAGGCAAGCTGACTTAATTATTAACATGGCCGTTTTTTTTATCGTGTTTTAAGAGGCACTTGACGAAAATTAAATTATTTTTAACATTAGGGTCCGTAATAAGACAGTTTTAAAAGGTACTTGTTAATGAGAAATACTTTCCAATTTAAAACAAAATGACCGTGACACAAATAGAATATTTAAATTATTGCAAATATTTGATGTATCCGTTTATGCATTACGGTTAAACATTAACATATGTTTAAATACAATTTAAATTTCAAATATATTTTCTGGGTTTTAAATCGAATTAAAAGGTGAAAAAAAATATGGAGAGAAGAATATACCATGGTGAAGATTTTAATCACCCTACTAATTTTATCATACATTAATTATCACCTTGTAAATCGTTCACTACTGGAAGTAACAAACACCTTTGTTTAGTAGGGTGCCTGTACTTAAGATCTCACCATGTAAAGATTTTGAAGTATGGTAGGATAGTCGCACTTTAGATTCCAATTGTTCCAAAAAAGTTCGGAAAATATATTAATTCAAGTTGAACTCGTAGATTTACTTAAAAATATTCTAAATGTTTAATAATGACGACTGCATTTTACCAAAAATCCTTTTTATATAATTAATAATTACGACATATTGGACAAGTACAAATATAAATTCGCTACCGTGTTAAAAGAGGTCGAGTTCACAAGAAAAGATGAGGAACGTGTTGTAAGTGATGAGAGCATTGTCTGTACTCATGACTACTGAACGCAGATGGTACTCGATGTGAATCGAACCACACAAAAAGACCGACCATAAGCATCCTGCGTGGCCATTAAGTCGGGTAAAGACAGATCTAAAGATTGCCACAAATAATATTGAATTGTACTTACTACGCGCTTTTAGTTCTTAGAGTGGTAGTAATAAAACCGATATTCGCAGAGTTTGTCGATTTTATCGCTCACTAGCAAGATAAACATGTACATAAAATTATTGGTAAACCATTCATTACTTATTCAATTTTATTTCATTACTGATTATCGGTATTTATATTATTCTGTATTGGAAATTACTTTACCTGCTGTAAATTTGTAATAGATTCAATCTACTTAAATTTATTAAACAATTTGGCGTGAGTGCCGACATCGTAACAAAATGACCCATTTGCGATAACAAGTAGCTCTTAATCAGTATAAATTATTGACTAGAACTATTCATTTTAAATGGAACTAGTAAAGTTTAAACCACTATCAACACGTTATCTCTCGCAGGTGGAGTACAATTTAAGACTCGTTAATCTCATTAGGAAGATAAATTTCCTAGAGTGGCTGTTAAGACATCGCACAAATCAACGCCATGAAACAAATGCACCGATCAGGGAACAAATGATGTCAATATAAAATACTATCCCAATTATTTGGGACAATTCATTAGAGAGACCCTCGACGCTTTCCGATTGCCGTGATCAGTCACGCGGCTCGCGACAGATGGGGATCTATCCCGCATGGAGTGCCAGGAAGAAATGGGAGCAGTAAATCAAGTGACGGTCGACAATCCCGCGCAGTCGCCGTCGATACATCAAATGTAATGCCTCGGATACCGCAGCCAGATAATCGAATGTGAGCATCGACTCGTTACGTTGGAAATAAGATGAGGTTTGCAACTACGCGCATTCTAGAACGACGCAAATTATAATGCGTTTAATTCTATTTTGATCAGTATGGAATACTGAATGAGGTTTGAGGTGAAGGAATTTGATTGGTATTATTTTGTCAATTTGAACTTACTCTTGGCTAATACTTATTATTTTGAGACAGAGTGTAAGGTCGAAAATGCTGCACAAGCTAAGATATGTTGTCGTCGACTAGTGAGCAGTGAGCGCTGATAGATCTGTAAAGTTTGCCGCGGACGGGAATATATCGACTGGTTGCCTCCGTTCGGCTTTATTTATACATAACATCTGTTTGAAGTTGAATCTACCGGCGTGGACGGGGAGCGCATTACCGGAGATTTATTCCGCGTCTTAATTGTGAATCGATGGGTTAATGAAGATAAAACCCGCGGCCGTGTTGTAAATTAGCTCGCGTGTCGACTCGTGGCTCCGATAAAGGCCTTCTTTATTGCTCTGTTTGTTTTCTCGGGCCGTACTTCAAAGGGAACGAAGATAAACTTTAGTTTTATGCGAATGTATTTATTGGCGCGCTTTAAAATGTAAGTTTAACTTTTAAGTGACTTTAAAACAGGATCATTCGAGTACGTCAGGAAGGACGGGGAACGTATTTAAGTGTCGGTACATAGATAAAAGAGAGACGGAGACAAATTGGCGATGCGCCGACATTGGTTGTAATTAAGCATGCTACTTATAAATCAGCTGCAACATCGTCCGTGCCTATAGACGCAAAGTAAGATAAATCGTTGGGACAGCTCAACTCATATAAGTCACTATTGGCAAGTGTGGTGTCTCCTGAATGCTCGTTCGGATTAAGTGACAATTCAACATAGAATATAAAATCTGTAAATATAAATCAACGTTTCTTTGTTGTAACTGGTCTTTCCATAGCTTTTGAGTATTGGACTCCACTAGTCTGTGTCACTATAGAGATATGAGGCGTCTAAGTAGGAACAGCGAACCCCACGCGGTCACACACTCGGATCTAATGGCCGTGATTCGACAAGTACAAATGGCCTGTGTGACAAATGGCCTGTGGACGACCCCATGTCAGACGATCCGACGTAAGTTCAAACTGCAGACAAGGCAATATCGGACTTAAAGCATACGCTCTTGAATATTTCATTTCTATTGAAATGGGAATGAGTATGCTAATATTAACACTTAAGGGAGCGTTACGTAATGGTTTTGTTTGAAAGCATATTAAAATGTAATTTATAAGTCTTGAGACGATAAGGTCGAATGTCGATTGGCGACAGCGAAATGAAAGCACCGAATGATAAGTGGATGTATTATGTGTTGATCGCTTTCGTAGTTCCCAACGCGATTCCTATCATAGCTTTTATCCAGCGTTTCGTAAAAAAGGCTCTGATAATATAACAAGCAGAAACGGGAATCTGTCTCAAAATGCTATTTCCTTTTCACGAGTTCATGGTGTGTCAGATCCGGTCGCTGCGGGGACCCTTGGCTTATGAAACTACAGTGATTTATGTGTTTTCTAGAATATTGCTGAGTGTTGACCTCGAGATAATACAATATTGCTTTACCGCTTTTGAGAGATGTCGGTTTAGGCAGCTACAGATGGTTTTGTGATGTTCTCACTGATTTTTTTTTGTATAACATTGGTGGAATCTAAAGACCATTAGGAGCGTTGAGGATATAAATCTCTTAGAAACGTAGATGCAGGCGATCCGTCTTCTAATGAAGAAAAGTGCGCCCCCAGGATGGTTTATCGTCGATCTGTGTAATTAAAACGTTACCCGGAGGAAATGTGCGGTAATAACAATAAATCTAAAGCGCTCGTAACTCCGGAGCCGTGTCGAGACGCGACGTTAGTAATTGCGCTATTCGAGAGTTGGACGAGAATGCGGTGTGTTGGTGAATATTTGATGACGGCTAGTGAATCAAAGGTCCTTCCCCTCCCCTCACGTTAAATGAATCCTCGGACCATCCATCCCTAGCTAACCGAGGGTTGAAATTTTGAACAACATAGTGACAACCGGAGAGATTAAATGTCGACTAAGAGGTTTAATTTTATTGTCGTGAATGTTAAAGTTGTATTGGATTTATGAATATAAGGCTTTATAATATAGATATATTTTATATACGATTTCTTATTTATTAATTGGATTATTTTTATTATTAGTATTATATACCACTTGAAATTTAAAACTCCAAGAATGTGTAAAATGCTCTTTATCTTATGTTGTATACCAATATGTTGCACTATAAGGTTTGACTATCTTTTTGATAATATAAATCGTAATTTTTTTTTATAATTATATAATTGTTTCAAAATAAATATTCTACTAATATTACCAACATTTTATTATAGAAGAAGGATTACGTTAAATAAACACTTGTGGAAAATGCAGATTTGATTTACGTGACATTTGATCTAGTGCATAAAGGACCCAAACGTGATTATTGTTACACCTAACACAAATGTAAACGATTGAGTTTTGAATGTAATAATCGGAATAGCGCATACTCATTCGTTCATCGTGTTATAGTAATGTTTTTTTTACAAAGAGCGTAATCTTATATCGGTTAACCACACCAGTAATGTAGGGCCAGTTGAAAGGTGTGTATAACATGAATAAATTAAAGTGTATATCAGCGACAGTATAGAAAATTATCAATGTATTTTTTAAAAGCAATTTTAACAAATAAATTTAATTAACAGTCCACGTTAAATTATGTTTGAAGCATTACTAGCCTAATGGTTTAACGAATCCGCATTGTCGTGAACCACCTCCTAGCACAAGCATTTAAGCTTAGTTGGAGTGGTTAACGGAAATGTTAGTAATTATAGCACTGCTAGGAATCTTTAAAAAGATTTTTATTAGCCTGCGATCGTTTCTCACTGCTAGGCTACCATCCTAGCCTCATCCTCATCCTAGGGGTCTACAATGCTTTTGGAGTTTATATTTGACCAATATAGTTTAACACAAAGCCTCGGTGGAATGGCGGTCGTTGGACCGGGGAAAGACAATGCTCTTAAAGAACAACATAATGCTGCTCTGGTTAGTGTGGGAATTCGGAGACTCACACTCAGGAATTCCATCTCAGCCCTCAGGGTTGACATTTTAAATATTTTTGGGGATGGATGTTGATGTCATGTATAACAGTATCACTTACCATCATATGAAATATACATTCATTTGCTTTTCCTAATTACAAAAGAAAGGTTTACGTTCTTATTTAATTTAAGTGCTATATGTTTCTGGAACAGGAGTCGTTCAACTATTTTATCCAACATGACTTAGGTATTTTATTGCAAAACTCTCAATCGACATTATAATATAATTGTATTTTACTTCAAAAACTAACTAAACAGCAAACATCAATTAATTAATTTAGACGGATTTTTTTTTATCATGACTTTTATATATTAGTGCCTTAATTGATTTAAATAGGAACCACATCCAGCGAACTGTTCTCGTTTTCACTCCTACTATGATAATAAAAATGTGTTCTAAATATATATATATATAAGAATTAGCACATCTATCGAGGGAAGAAAAATGATTCCTAAACAGTTCATTAAACTGGAAACTCATAGGTACCACATAAATTTAATTTACAACTATTCCTATTATAGCAATATCTTATGAGAAGTGTTGTGAAATGTCTAAAAGCCTTGCTGCTCTGTGGTCTAATGTTTATTACTGGATGCCTACTGTTATCGTCAAGATTGTAAGTATTGCTGTAGTTCATTAATTCTACAATGATGCAATGAAGTTCGCTGTTCAGTTACCTCGAGCCCTTGCTAATTTACAGAGCAAGATAAGCAACATTATCATTCCCTTTATGGCTTAAAGGGCGTAAGTGGGAAGAGAGGCGATTATTTCAATTAAGTGTTGCAAGTGTTGATAATAGTTTGTAGTTGAATTAACGTAAGCGTAATGAACACGTCAACGAATATTTTAATAAATTATCATAACACTCAGGCGAATTAATTTATGCGATAATAAAATTTATATTAAAAGTAATAGTAATATTATCATATTTTGTTACATTGAGAAATTGCAAATTCTATGAACTTAGAAAGATTCTCAATTAATGAACCAGATAAAATATTTTTTACAACATTGTGAATGGTCACAAGATTTTTTGCGAACAGTACAGTAGTTTTACAGTAGTTATTTTTAGATAGGCAATCGGAATAAGGTGTTGGCATGGAAACAATTGAAGGCTCCATATATTGAATTTGATGTACCTTTTAAATGAACTGTCGCACTACCTGATGATCACGACATGACACTAAACATGTATTTCTAAAAGTACTGTAACAGTTGTTTTAATTAGCTACTATAGAGTTTTTAGTTCATGGTACCAAAAGCAAAGTAATTCAGAACAATATAACTTTAAAACATGTTTAACTTACGAGCCGTAAGCAGCAGACGAAGTCGTGCAAACCTTCAACTGCAAGGAGCTTAAAACAGATATAAAACAAACCAGCTCGCCACACGGGCCATTAGTAAGAACATTTGTTCCCGGACTGCAGTCGCGATAGCATCTACGGCTCCGTCCAACTAATGAGGCTGTCGTCTTCCACGGTTTATACGCTTTCAACGGGTAGCGGGCTCGGACTCTAGTGGTGGAGAAGTGTTAAAATGGTCGTGATATTTTTACCGATTGCGAGCGTTTTTTTTTATTGTGCTGAGTGAGATGATGGCGTGACTGAGCATAAATTACGTTAGGGGGCTTCGATCCTCGAAATTTGTGCGTAAATAAATTATTGCTTTTTAAACGCCCACTTCACCAATTTAGAGATTTATAAAAACTGTAAGGAAAAATGGATAAAAAAATTACATAACGCTAATAAAAAATTAGAATCTCCACTAGAGTGTATTTAGTGATGGGATAACTTGTTACACAAACTACTAATCTAAAAAGACAGTTTCTTTATACAGGAGGATACCATGAGTCTGCCTCTTCATGGAAGACTATTATCACAGTATCCATTTAGCATTACCAAAAATAATTTTACTCCGACTATCAATCAGATTTCGCCTCTATATTTAGACGGTTTTTTCATCATTAGTCTATAGCCGTAGTTTTGTTTGCTAGCTAACGAGGAGAAAGGTGATGTTAATGATTACTACGAGCAATTTTAGAGCACGCTAAATGTAGAAGTACCTAAAAAGTCAATCTCAAATATCTATAATTTACAACCATCTCCGACCAATCATTCTTAAGTTACATCGCAACATAGGCGTAAGAAAGATGTCGCTCACCTCAGAACAGCCATTTATTCGCCAAAGTACCCAGTAAACTAGGTCCATAAATTATTTTGTCTGCTTCGCCAAGTGTAAGGAACTCTTCGGGAATTTATTACCACTGTACTATTTAAAGTACAAGCATTAGCGGGGAAATAATAAAAATGTAAATTCTTTGATAATGATATTTTTTATAGCTACGATATAATTCTTCTGGATGGATTAAGATGATTGTGATGAAATTATTTAATTCAAATCAATACAAAGTGACTCTACCTACTCTAACCTAATTTGGTTTCGATTCCTCATTCATGATCATTTATCCGTCTGGATAATACAATAAGAAGTCATAGAAGAAGTGCCTTTTTTAAAGTCTTGCAATAGACGTAAAAGTCTGATTGAGATAACTAACGCATTTTTATACAATTTGTACCAAACATCAGAGGAAAAAATAGTACCGAGTGCCGACAGCCATTTTGTATAAGGTAAGGGGATGGTTTAAAATATTACACATCGCTGGGAAATGTATTTTTTGCTGAAGGTGCCCAAGTTTATTTATGAAGGATGACAGATCTAATTTTTCTTAGCTTCATATAAGCATAGGGTTTTGGGAGAGGGTCAAAGGGAACACAATAGCTCTCTGTCATATATAAGTTCCTCGCGGAAATGATTTATTATGCGGAATTTCCTCTTGGTGTGTTGAATGTCAGTTAGGTTTATTTACATTTATGTTTTTGTTTGGGGATTTCGTAATTGCATATTTGCTTAATTTGACTTGAGAGACATAACTTTAGTGATCTTTTGTAACATTGTGGTATGACGGTCAGTAAAGTAATTTAATAAATATTTTTTATGTTTTGGCTTCTTGGAAAAATACATTATAGACTTTACTATTACTTTACCCACATAATAACAAAGTAACAAACTTAACTTTAGTTCACAAGTCTAATGTCTGGTGAATATATTGGAGAAAGTATAATAGAATATAGGCCAGAAATTCGATATTTGATTCTGTTTTTTCTTTCATCATGATAAGTTATTACAGTGGATTCCATAGAAATATTTTATAAAAAATCGCTTAATTACTTTGCTTCCTATTTATATGAAGTTACTCTAATGGTACAGCAATGTAACGTGACTCAAACTTCTGGTACTGATGGCCGCTAAATTGAGGTACTATTGAGTTTGAGATTGACCACAGTTAAATTATATTTAAGTCATAGCTATATTGCGTGACATTCAATAAATGATAATTATTAATTCATCTTAATGGTATTAAATATATTTATATTGTTTGAATTGTTTGGGGTTACCATTCGACGTAGAAAGAGTACATAATCTATTATAGAATTACATACATAAAATTTTAGTAGAAAAATTGAATGTAGATTTAAAAGTGGCGAAATATATAAATGAAGAGTTAATTCTAATCTGTATATCGTCATTATTTTTGAAGAGAACTTAAGTAGACAAAGAAGATTACATTTATTCTAATTTAACACGCGCATGTAGTCGGAGGAAGATCTCTTACGATATAAGATATAGCGCCTAGGTGGTCGAAATGATAAAGCTGAAGAGTTTGTTTGGTTGAACGCACTAATCTCTGGAACTACGGTTTCGTATTGAAAAAATATTTTTGTGTTGGATAGTCCTTTCATCGAGGAAGGCTATATATAACATCACGCTACGATCAAGAGGTGCGGAGCATCAATGAAAAATGTTGCAAAAACGGGAAAAATGATTCCTTTTGAGTGCTTCTGTTGCGTGTGCTGCGTAAACGGTTAAAGTTACGCAAAAATCATGTATGACGTAATGGCTCCGCTTTAATAGTTCTAAAAAAACATTGCTTTACATGAGACACTCAAAGCAGCCTGTACGAACGAAGTCGCGGGCATAGCTAGTGAAATTATAAAGATAACACAACTTACTGATAAAAATATCACTTGCTGAATTATATAGTGTTGAATGTGTATGACGACGTAAACATACAAGTTAGACCTCGACGATAACTGAAGCGAGAACTGTGGCCATATAATTTACTCCAAGAGCAAGTTTTTAGTAGGACGCGTCGCTAGGTTCCGGTGGGGCCATAAATTCTTGCACATCGCATAAATATCGCGGTGCGCCGGCGGCCGGAATCACTTTGGATAGATAAGGTGAAGCCAGTCCGCGAGCGGCTTTGCTTTGATGCAACGTGGTACACGAAAGTGGAATTTCCGTTACACTTGAAAAAATTATATAAAATATCGTAATTTAATTTGCTCTGTGTATGTAAGGATGTTTGTATTATTCAAAATGATAAGATGTATAACGTACTTACGTCATTTAAGATACACATTTTTCTACTTATTTTATTTTAAACATCCTTACACTACTAATTATCTTAACTTTTATTTATTAAGTTGCTTAATTGGGGGGAAGTTTTGTTGTGTAGATTGTACCAAGTTGTATGTTAGAAAACCTGGGGAGGTTTTTGACTTCATTTGAATATACCACTCGCCTACATTGTTTACAAAGTTAATTTATAGTATGGCACATTTACACGCTCCTTTTGTCACCAGTTTCAATACTTTTGGTTTTGCATAATCGAAATGGTTATATTACCACCTGTTGGTGATACTGAGATACATTGGGTATTTCATTAGTTGATACTTAAATAATCCACTGGGATGGATATATAATTTGTGTGTAAGGAAGAAACCAAAGGTCTCATTACAGGTAACGAGGCGTTCTTAGGAGTAACAATGCATCCGCAGTATATCTCTTTTTAAAAGTCAAAGTTTGGTGTCACGGGCCGGAGTTCACTTACCATCGGGAGAACTGTGCACTTTTTATTACGAATTATAGTACGTTTTGTATTACTCATAGCATTGCTTTATTTTATAGCTAGTTACGTAGCGTTATCATTTAGTTATACCAATACGTGTACCGCGTAGCCCATATCTCTGAGTTATTTCGCTGGGATGAAATATGTGGCAATTTCTTTGAATAATACATGCGCCATATTTCAGCTCGCTACGCGGCTACGGCCTACACGCGTAGCCGCTCACTTTGCTGGGGAATTTTGGATATGGAAACTACTATTGATATATTTATTATGAAAATAACACTTATTTTTTAATTACTTAGATTTCAAATGATTTATGTATTTTGTTGTTAAGATATTACCATTTGAAGAATATCGTAAATTAACATTATTGTTTTTAATATTTTACTACATTAATGTTAAGTAAGATTTGGTAGTACAAAATAGTTAATAATGTGAAATAACAATATGGTTATAGGAAAACATAATCTTATAAGCACCAAATGTACTATTATTAAGCTCCTCCGACAGGGTACAGGCTAACTTTATTATTAACATGACCACTTAAAACTTATTTAAAAGTTTGCAAAATATTTTTTTATTATTTATAATATACTTAAGTTCCACTAGCATATCTTGCTGCATGCCCAAACATTTGTTAAATTAAAATTTATTAATTAGTCATGCAAATAAAGCTAAAAAAAGTAAAATTGCTGTCAAAACCGCGGTCGATGTGATCATAAACATAAGTTTAATGTACTATTAAATTAATTGGTACAAAAAAAAAATTCTTTATACAGGGCAGGTCAACAGGAGAAAAGCTGAGCTCAAGTTTAAGATACCGTGATTACGAGACTACCTGCCAACCGTGGCAGCTAGATGAATAGCCTTAATTATTTATATAAATTATCTTTTCTTATGAAATTAGTGGAACAGAAACGATAATAGCACCTTATGTATACCTTATTACTCTTGCAGTTGAAGTTATAATATACATGATTGTCATCTCTTAGAACAAAGATGCAACGCCTCTTTACCTGTAATAAGGTAGATAATTATCTATTTAATATTTATGAATTTGTTACGAGATCTATGTTTACCAATGAAATATATCCTACAAGAAGATCACTTATCTTACAAAAAAATATCTAAGGAAAGCCCCATACAATGTATACTTCAAGAATTTTAAAACCATCTTTTGAAGAAACAAGACTACGCTGTTTCATTGTTTGCTACTGGTCTTTCAATTCTCTGTTCACAAATAGTTTTTATTTTTGAAGTCTTTCTAGTTTAAGTAAACATTGTTTTAATGAATTAATGTAAAGAAAATCCATTTAATAATTCGGGACATGAAGAAAAGCTTTGACTTCTAGAGGTAAATGATTCTATTTATTATAAATATACAGTCTTTTTAGGAACTATTACTTTTTAAAATACTATTGTACTAAAACTGTATAAATCGAATTAGTTTAATTTACAATCTTTACATATAGATCCCTCTGTAAGGCATAGATCCTCTCTCTAGAAAAACTTTGGAGTATAGTGCCACGAGTCTATCTATGTATGTCTATGAATTCACTCGTGCTCGTTTCTTACTCTCACTGTAATTATAACAAACCCATTAAAAATTGACAAGAGGAAGTGCTACTCGTAAAATTCCCGATCTTCTCAGCAATAGGTAACTTGTTACGATTTGAAATGTCAAAAGAGCTTTACAACTATTAGAAACAGATGAATTATTTATTAAGTATAATTTACTTTTATATACATATCTCTAATTAATAATTTCTAATTTGGTATACAGTGTTCTAAAGTGAAATTAAAACAGTATTGGGATATTTATAGTATAATTATCTTAAAGTACCAAATCGCAAGATGTTAAAGCACAAAAAAAACTAAAATTTGAAAAATATAACCATAAAATCTGTAAAAATTGTTTATTTGTGACTATAGATATATCAAAGTTGCTAACATCAAAAATTAAACACGATTAAGTGGATAAAACTACCGCGTCAAATGACAATTATAAATTTGCTAGCGTTTAAAGAGAAAAAAAACCGTCACCTGGCCGTTTTTGTGCCATTCAACATGTGCCATTCGACAAAAAGATACCAATGGCGTGCCAATTTATCACGCAGGTCTTGGCCTTTTAAGACAGATAATATATTGGGACATTAGAGTATAATAGACGATCCATTGGGCCATTTATCATGTTTTTTGCGACTAAATTACCTTTTCCGCTTTGTATACAGTATTCCAAAGTAACAAGGTTTAATTTTGATTAAGTCTTAACTAGTATTAACATTGCCTAACTTTCACCCAACACATAGAGTTTAGAAGCGCGTGTGTCTCGATAAATTCTATTAAATCACTTTCAGGTATTGTTTGCAGCTTGTAGATGTTAGGTTGAAAGGACGCGGAAGATTGCAATGTAATTTCATTAATATTAGTTTGTACCTATTCATTGTTGTGTTCCATGAACTTGACTCTTGAAATAGCATCATATCGCTGCTTTGTTTAGTATGGTGAGTGTAGATATCTTAAATCTTTGTTGATAATGGATCTAGATGTCCTCGTGTGCTCGTATTATTAACTAAAAAAACAGAAGTAGCAATAAATTAAGTTTGACATAAACTCCAATCATTCTATCCAAGTGTTTCGAAACCTGAAAGAAATAACGAAATCATAAATACATATCAAGCCCACTAAACTGTAAATTAAAAAATAATCTATAAGGAAAATTTATTATAAATGGCGTTTTCATTCCATGATATTATTCCTGTCTTTATCAATTAAGTAATTCGATTTAGCTAGAAATAACTACGGCAGTGACTTTAATTGTAATTTGCCTACGTGATTTTTTAATAACAAAGAGATTTGATATTTGTTATTTTTAGATTTTTTCTTTTTATTAATCTAGTTTATTGCTACACCTATCATACAGATATCCCATCACACCTTGGGATGTCTGGTAGATAATGCCATTGGCATTAAAGCCGCCTTTGGTGAACTTTTAACTTTGTTAAGGTTAATGCAATAAAGAGTAAATAAATAAATAAATATGCTTAATATATAGCCACACATAGTATATTTAATACGATAATTCAAATGATTTATTTTAAGTTTATAACTATACCCACTGAAGAACACAGAGCATAACTGAAAACAAAATACAATTAAGAACTTTTTCTCGAACTAACGTTAATTTGAGGTACATTACATAATAATAAGTAGTCATGTAATGATCCATTTGTTGTATACTTCAACTGCCAATCCAAGGTTGTCATTAAAGAACCCTTCAACCTTATCGGTTATCGGTACTTTGTCCAATATGGCCAGCCCATTTCAACTGATCTTTCTGAGTCGTCAGTCACCCTCGTTCTACTGCTGATGTCTATGTGACGTTACACTACTTCAATCTCTTAGTTCTTCTTATTTTTAGTAACGTAGATTTAAAACTATAACCTAAACGCAGTTTTGGCAGTCTTTTTATTGAGAAATATATAGACAGATGTAGTGTATAAACAAACTTATTCATATTTTATTTAATTACACAATTACACATCCGTGTTGTTATGGAAATATTAAACCAGTAACGTGAAATGATATATTCAGTTTCTATATTCCAAGAAATAAATAAGTAATAGTAAATCATTCTTTATTTTTTCTACAAGTAATTTAGATAAAAATTAATGATCAGAACACAGTTAAAGTCGTTCTTATCATCCAGGAAAATTTTAAATTTTTAACGTATATTTTTAGAAACACCAAATTTATGCACTCATTAAATGTAGATGACCACAAAACACTGTCAAAAGTATTATCCAGTTATCAAGCGAAACGCTATATGGACCTTCTTTTTTTTTATAGAAAAAGAGAGCAAACGAGCAGCGGGAACACCGAGGTGCTCATCGACGCCCATAGACAACCGCAACACCAGAGGAACTACAGATGCGCTGCCAGCCTTTAAGAAAGGAATAGGCTCGCTTCTTGAAGGACCCTAAATCGTACTGGTTTGGAAAAACCGCCGAGGACAGACCGTTCCACAAGGCAGAAAATTCCGCGAGAAGCTCACAGTAGAATAATGCCAACCATCCACGTGGTGAGGATGGAATCTGGTGGTCTGTCGTGTCGTCCGATGACGGAAACCGGCGGCAGGAATCGTTCAAAACAGCTCTTCGGAGCACTCCCCGTGGTACATACGATAAAAAATGTAGAGGGAACTGACGTCCCTCCGCAGGGCCAGACAATCCAGCCGATCGGTGAGAGCTCGGTCGTCGACGATTCGAGTCGCTCGCCGTTGTATGCGGTCAAATGGAAGAAGCTGGTATAGGCGTGCTTCCGCCCAGAGGTGCGAGCAGTATTCATTGTGTGGCCGCACTTCCGCCTTATAAAGTTGTAGGCGGTGGCTCGGCTGGAAATACTGCTTCGCTCTACTGAGCAGGCTTACCTTTTTTGAGGCCAGCTTGGCCTTGTCTTCCAGGTGATCGCGAAACTGAACGACATATGTCGACGCCGAGGATACCGATACTGGCTGAGGCAACCAGGGGAGTGTTTTCAAAGTGAAATCGACAAGGTTTTGTTGACCCTTATCCTTGACCCAAAAGGGTCTCCAGTTCAGACTCAAGTTTGGTCCGGTTCTCATCGGCAGTAGCCCGAGAAACATTAGCGCGGGCCATATACAATCATCGCATCACCGGTGCTATCGTCTGCATAACAATGAATGTTGCTTCTTTGCAGCATATCATTGATATGCAGAAGAAACAGGGTGGGCAACAGTACACAGCTCTGTGGGACACCAGCATTAATTGATTTCAGGTCAGAGCATGCACCGTCGACAACGAAATTGATGCTCCGACCCTCCAAAAAGCTGGTTATCCAGGCGCATAGTTTCTCGGGCATCCCATAGGAAGGCAACTTCGAAGGAAGTGCTTTTTGCCACACCCGATCGAAGGCCTTGGCTACGTCCAAACTACGATGAATAAGGGGGTAATGGCAATCGGCCTGTAGTTGGACGTATCCGAGCTATCGCCTTTCTTTGGGATCGGGTGGATTATGGCAGTCTTCCAAGATTTCGGGACAGTGTCTAGAGAGTACAAGAACCAGAACAGTCGCTTTAAAACCGGTGCCAACTCAGGAGCACATGTCCTAAGCACAATGGGAGGAATTCCGTCGGGTCCACTCGACTTGTTAACGTCTAGAGATTGCAATGCTTTACGCACTGATCTCTGACGAAACTGGATATCCGGCATAAAGGTGTCACCGCACGGAATTTTCGGCGGCGAGCTACCTTTGTCCTCCAAAGTCAAGTAAGAGGCGAAGAGAGAGCCAAGAAGATCGGCTTATTATTTTGCGGTGTGAGCCAACGAGTCATCCCCCCTGCGCAAAGATGGTAGAGACGGCTTACAGAAGTTCCCCTGGACAGCCTTGGCGATAGCCCAAAACGCACGTGTCCCAAAGGGAAGGCGCACTAGTCTCTCACCAATGCTGGCCACGTGTTCCGACTTTGCCTGGGCAATAACTCTTTTGAAGGACCTGGAGGCAGAGTTGTACTTCTTTTTGATAAGGCTGGTATTTACATCCCTAGCCGCTGACGCCTCAGCCCAGGCATGGTAACTACCCTACTCGTAGCGCGCAGCTAATTTGCAGAGTCGACCAAACCAGGGCTGAGAACTGCCCCCGATGGGCACAACAGATGACGGAAGCAAAGCACAGAAAAAAAAATCGTGGAAGCAAACTTGCCCCCACGGGTAGGATGCAAAGAAGGACCGCATCCTATCTCAGTCCGATGATCTGTAGTGCCATACTCGGCGGTGGCCATTTGGTTTGAGCCGTGGGCGACGCGAGAAAGGCACTATTGTCCGGACTACTGCCTAATTGTGGATGCTAACTGCGATTGTAGATGCGTTCTCACCCTTGAGGAATGATATGGAATGCCTCATGTCCTGTAATAAAGGTCTCCGCATCCCTGCACTCACCAGACGAAACACAGCAACATTAAGCTGCTATTTTACGCTGGTATTCTGTGAGGGTGTGGCCCTACTCCGGTCGAGCTGACCTATTCATTCTGCAGCTAAAAACTAACTGCAGTGTAGCTCAGCCACTGTGAAAGGAGTTTGACTGATATTACAAGGACTAACCATTCTGTAAGAAGTTGTTTGAACAACACCGTCGGCAACTAAGTAAACAGTAAAATACTGAAAGATATTCATTACGTTCCTCAAATTATATTTGTATGTTTACGACAACACGTCGTCAAAATTGCTGTGTACGTGTTTCAACGCGTTCAAAACGTGTCTCATAAACAGGCGCACATTAGAGCTCGTCTCTGTTGAGTGCAGCTCTTAAAACTCGTAAAAGGCGCCATAAGGTTGAGTTATGGTCTCCACGCGACCCGTTGTAATGAATATGGTCGTCGGTATATTTCAATTTAGCTTTGAGGTGGAAATGTTACTGTGTAAATACTACCAGTAGCTACGCACATGACAAATTCAACTTTATAACGAACCATATAGCGTTTATTATTGTTCAAATAACTATGAATAACAAACTGGAAGCGCGTAGTTCAGCAGCTGAAATTATTCTTTATGTGACTGACACTGCGGATAACGGTGAACGTAATTTTGACATAATCACAATAAACGTGATCGTTATAGTTGAAATACTTAAAGAAGATCTTGCCAGCCTTTACCGGTATAGTCTATTTACTATTTCCAGTTTCCATTTACGTTTTTAGCGGCTTATTTATATTCGTTATAGATCTTGTGGTGTATTATTGTATTCTTATTTTGATCTAGATCTTTAAGGGATTACCACCAGCTTGTTATCAGAAGAATTTTTGGGACAGCTAAAAGGTCTCACTCTGTATTAAGATAGCAGATGTAAGTCGTAAGTTGTTGGCACTGACAGCTTTACGTGCCTATGAAAGTTGCAAATGCTCACTTTTATATGCCGAACGAAACGTTGCTCTACCTAAATCTTTTAAAAACTTAAGAACTTAGTCAAGTTCCACAACGATAAGCTCCATATTAAGAAAAATACTTATTAAAAATCAATTTATTCTGGACAATTGTATTCTGGACGATTTTATTTATAAAATACCGTCTGAGTTGGATTTATCCATATACTTTTTTCATCTAGGTATATATGTGGGTCTGATAGACCTATATAAAGGTAGCCTGTCCTTCTCATCGACTCTTTTTTAATTTACGGTCTAAATGGTTTTTTTTATGGCCGATGGCCGCTGTGGGCTATTACATCTTCACCGGGTTGAAAGGTAGCACAGCTTAGAGCGCTCAGCCGAGAATTTTATTAATGGGTAACCATTACAAGGGTGAGGGGTTACCCTGGGCGCGAAAGCAATTTACTCGAGGGTGCCAGAGAGGGCTGAACGTCAACTAGGTCAGTTACTTCTAACAAGTCTCGTGTGATTAGTATAAGATGAACTGGCACACTAAGCTCATATAGTTTCTATATGAGTCTGTTGTGCGAGACTTCGTCAAACGCTTTGGCCACATCGAAGAAAAGCGCCATGGTTTGGTAATCCTGTATGAATTTGTTACGGATGTGCTTGGTGATGCGGTGCACTTGATGAGAGCACGAGTGCTGGGTGTGACAGAATGTAAGGGGATGGGTAGCCCTTGGGATTGCATAAAGTCCCTTCAGGGGGTGAGAAAAATGCGTTCATATATTTTTCCCAGTGTCTTTAGGAGACTGAGAGGCCGATAAGAGATTGGGTCGGACGAGTGTTTCGACGACTGCCTGTGTCTTCATCACGATCTTTTCATGTGTTTGGATAAATTTTCTGATTGATTTCTGTTGTAGATGAGGACTTAGATGTTTATGATGCTGTCTGGTAGGAGTTTAACTACTCGTGCCTTATTTGTGAGTCCATCAGATTCTGGGGATTTGCGTGGTCGCAATTTTTTGATCATGGACTTAACTTCGGTGTGCGTGACCGTTGTGATAGACTCACGAAGCGGTTGTGTGGCCCACTGATCAACCTGCATGTCGATCATACGAACGTGTTCCGTGTCGACTGGCAGGTTGCTCAAGGAGCATGGAAGCTCGAGACTGTCAGCTAGATATTCTACTTTTTCTTCATCCAGAAAAGGTGGCGGATGGTGGTCTAAATGGAGTGAAGGATTATACTCAATGATTTGAGTACAAAGTTAGAAATTAAATTATCGTCGTCGATTCAAGCTGCAACTAAAACTGGTTGTATGTAATATGTAGCATTAATGAGAGCTCAACTAGGGATGATGTACACTCTTGGGAAATAAGATTGATGTAAAAGCAAAATGCATTATATGATACTTATCTGATTTTGTCTCGTTACATATAATGATGATTGTAATAGTAACAGATACGTGTGAGGGCGTATTACTCTTCTTAATGCAATAACAATAATATTTTAAATTTCAAGTTCTAAGATATATATTTTTTCTCATATTTACAATGTAGGCACTACATCTGTTGACTGGTAGAGAATACCTTACGGAATTAAGTCCGCCCTTTGTATCCCCTTTTTTAAGGTGTGACCAATAAAGTTAAAATAAATAAATAAATAAAATTGGAAATAAGTTTATCTTGAATAAACAAGGAGGATGGATGGAAATGTTTATCAGTTTTAGTCCTATTTTACCATCAGGTGAACTATGGACTCATTTGTCACCCTTTATTTCATAAAAAAATTCAGTGAAAGTGATTACTAAGATCTGCAAAACAATTATTTTTGCTGGGTTGTCACCAGCTTATAATCGTCAGGTACCACCCGCCTATGCGGTTATGTGGCTATCAAACGATAATATGAAGATTGATATCACTAAAAATCTATTTCGTAGCCAAGACACGTTTTCATATTACCTCATTTATCAAGCTTATGATTACCAAAGTATTTGTAAATCATAATCTTAACAAATGAGGCAATTTGATAGAATCACTAAAATGATAATTTCTTTATTAAACTTAATGCAGTATAATCTGACACGTAAAAACCGGGTTACCATAATGATTACTACCAAGAAAAATTGTTCTTTATTACTTTATTATAGTGTAATTTGTTTAATAAACTTAGATAAATTACCAGATAAAGTTTTTTCATTATTCGATTTATATTTGTTTAAACCTCAAGTTTTAAAATGTCATTACTCATATACATTTTTAAGGTTTTTGTATTTTCATATGATATTCTATACAGATAGAAGCACAGCGATGAAATAAACTGAGTATTGAAATATACATTTTTAAACATAAGCTAATAAATCCTAAAAGAATGATTGTTAGGCTACCCTAACTTCTTGCCCTGTCTGGTATCTGTTGTCGGCCAAACTAGGTTAAATCTACCACAACTGTATTCTGTTATACCTTCGCACAGCGCAAATAACTATGTGATATATTTATATGTATGTTTCAAATTAGTCTCTGTTACTGCTCATATAGACAGCAGTTATAGACACAGATTCTTTATTCTCTGTATACTAATTTTTTCTCCTTATTCAGAAGAATTTGATTTTCATCGAATTACTCGGCATCTGTCACAATAGAGGCTGTTACATTATCAGTCTGTGTATTTTAGGTATACCGAATATAAATACATTAATTAGAGCCCAAAGGAACTGTTTTATTATTTTCATTAGCTCCTTCTAGAACACCCACAAAGCGCTACCACACCATCAATTTGTTGATTGTTATGACATGACGTTATGTCTTCGAATATTTTTTATTTTATTTTTAATAGTCCAAGCCAAGTTGCGTAGCGAAGGCCTATCTATTCTTCTCTTGAAGACAATCACATTGTACTGAAAAGGCAACACTGCCGCAGATTTTTTTCTAGTCCTTTGCTGTATGTCTTAAAGGATGATGAAAACCGTTCGTACAAGGGATTATTACAACAAAAGAATAGAAATCTGCTGCACCTTTAAATGTATCATGATGTAAAGAAATTATGAAAATGATATTTTTCGCACGCTCTCTAAAGATAAGAAAAGATAAAGAAATATTAATGATTTATAAAGGTGAATAACTCCATAATGATTTATTTCATATGATTTAATAAACAATCCATTATATTAATAGCTTTTACCAGGCTTAAGGTTACCTTGACCTTGCTGACAAAGCTAAACATACTGGTTTTAATGACGTTTGATTCCCCAAGTAGGTTCTAGCCGCGCCGTTCCAATGAGTTAAAACAATCCTGCTATTTAACATTTTGCATACATGACCTGATTTTCGCTTTGTACAATGTAAGATGCTACCTTAGTGTTAAGTACCGTTGCAAATTTGCGAGGATTGTCAGTTTCTTCGCACATGTCTTCGCCTAGGACACAATAGATAATCCAAATTTCAGACTTAACAACATTTCGGCTTCTAGTAATGATGTCTTTATTCAAGTCAATATGGAAAAAAGGAGCCAAGGTAAATTGCTTGTTTGGATATTAGTGGCGTTGAATTTCAAGATGTAATGTAATTAACTCTTTATTCTTAGCCCTTATTTCAGATTGTAATTTATAAAAAAAATTAAATATCCTGAGTAATTTACTGATAACTTTACAACCTGTCCTATCATCTGCACATACAAATAAAGTTGCAACATTAAGAGAGATGTGGAGACAACTGAACTCCGAGGGACATTTAGAGATAAGGTCTTAGACGTTTGGCCATTAAAACTTACATGTTGATTGTGTTCCATCGGGAAGTCATCTATTCAGTCCAGAAGTAATGCGCGTACGCTGGAAGTTTGCTGATGGTTAGGTACATATACATTCATCCTTGACAAGGAATCATAATGCAGATTGCCTCCTAACCATTAATAAAGGTCTCTGGATACCTATATTCATCAGACGAAACACTGACTTAAAATCTGTTAGTTCGTGAGTATGGTGCTTATATACTAATAATATTTCTAAGTATCGTGTAAAGTCTGTTAGTCCGCACTAGGGTTGCGTTGCACACTGTGCCTCAGATAACCTACGTATCTTGAGAGTAGGGCTGCGTCCAACTGTGCGTCGCATATGGTCAATTTTGTCTATTTTTGTTATTTCTCGTAAGCCATTATAGAGAGTTATTATACTATTATTATTTATAACAAATGTCGGCCCACTGACTGTATGTTTGTGTAATAAAAATGAAACATAGGAGCTAATTTATCGGCACCATTTAGCATTAGGGCGCGGTCGGAATTGTGATATACAGGCTGTTTCATTACGTCCGTACGCGTCGTAACTGTGCGATAATTCAAAATTATTGCCCGCTTTACGAGGCGACCCGGTGCGCCACGGGGGTGGGATGCGACAGCCATTACAGCTTACGCGTTTTTTTTTTAATTTTTCGCTAGGGCTACGTTTTTGTGACTATGTAATGTCTGAAGGTTAAGAGAAATTCGACACTAGACATTGCCAAATTAAACAAAACAAAGTTCCACAGATGCTAAGTAAATTGCGAGATTGTGGATTTGATAAATAGCTAGCGAGAACTAGATTCAATATTGAACAATTATACTTAATGTAGAAGGTTATCCTTACGACTACCTGACGTTACGTGTTCAAAGAGAACTTTAGATAATTGCATCGATTCTAAATGTAAAAAGATAAGCATAGACGTAATCGAAGGCTTCAGTTATCATTACCCTCTATATGAAACACTAGAGTTACAATTATACACTGATATACTTTTTTTTTTATTACATTGAGAGTAACAAACGAGCACATAATTCACTGATGGCAAGTGATTCACTGTGTTCAGTGACACTGACCAGACGAAATATGGCAGCATTATGCTGCTATTTTACGCTGATATTCTGTGAGGGCGTGCTCCTTGACCGAGCTGACCCATTCAACCACTCATCTCAACCACTGCTTAAAATACTGTGAGAGTACACTATTTTTTGCTGAGGTGTAAACCTAAAGTTATCAGTGTCAATGATTTCCAATAAATTCTTTATAGATAAAAAAGATATGTCTTAAATTTTTATTTACTAAGACATATCTTTTTATCTATTATATCTATTTTATATCTATCAAAATCTTAGTCATATATTATGAACGCTTACAATTCCATTAAAATTAATAACTCTGCCATGACGTTCAATTATTTCTATCGTTACACACGTCACGCAGAAAATATATTTATACGCTTTCATCGTCGGACGAGACCAATTTTTCTACCAACAATATTTATTTTAAGTCATAAATTTCCCTTCAGCCTACCGCACCGGATCCCCCAGAATCGCAACAAAAGAAGCGCGTTTATCATCACCGCAGAAAAAAGCGAACACACCACGACACCGCTTATTTATTTATGAGCTCAATTCATACTCGAAACCCTCTTCACTACAGGCATAATATTGAGCGATCGATATCAGCTCATTTCGCTGTACACCACACTGCGTGAACACAAAGGGAACTGTCAAAAAAACTGGTCGAAGTGTCAGCTCAACTGTGACAGACGACAGCTGTGGGGTGCCTGACAATACGAGTAACGTCAATTCATCAAATCGTCGACAATGACGCCTTCTGGGGCGTTTACCCTACAACCTGATGCCACAGCGTAATTTTATTACACAATTATTTCTTACTGACTGAACGTTTTTAATATATTTTTGTACGGGACTTTCATACTCTGCTTTTAGTAGGGTGACAATCAGTTATGGTGTGAGCGGAATAGACAGCCGTGGTAAATTGACAATAGTGGTGATTTAGAAGGGAAATAAATAGGGTAAGAACCGTAAAAGCTCTAATGACAAACACAAATTTCACGGTACGGAATGAGATGAGGTGATTGTGGTATATTTGATAAAGGTTTCCTGTGACAATAAAGATACGGATTAAATCGTGATTTTTCTTTGAATCAAAATCTGTGCAGTTTTAGGTTTCACGTTATTTATTGGGGCAAATTAAAGTTTATACTTGCAAAGTATATTAATGATTTATTGTTTTGCCTTTATAGGTAATATTAAGAAAAACACAATAATGCATTGATTTAATTTGTGGCAATTTATATATATTTACTATTTATTAGATCGTAGGACAATCGTGTGTCAAGATAATGAAGGTTAAGTTAACTTAGGAGCGCTTGGGTATAGTCCAGAGCACTAAGTTATGTGATTTTGTTTCGATTTCTATTAGTGTCTAATAATTCGTTGATATTATACACTTTTGATCATTAATTCGAAGAGATATCCTTGAATCCTATTTAAAAATTTTAGTTTTATTTTTTCTATAGAAATCATGATCCTACAAGAAATACTGTTTGAGATTACTTCAACAGTAGCACAGCTACGCTTAAATAATGAACTTGTATTCATTTGAAGGACCTATCTCACTGCTATGTTAGGATCATATAATTTTTCATTAAAAAAAGATTCAATAAAATAAGGATTCTCTTTTTCTCTTATATAGCGCAATATGCGTCAACACAGTACTATTGTCGGCTTCAATAGTAACAAGCAGACTGTGAGGTCCGCTTCCTGCTCTTTCAAAATATCGGAATTGTGTAAACATCATTCGTAGCTCAATAAAGTGTCACATGTTACAATAACGTCAATACGACAAGTAATTTTATGGAGACATGTTAAGGTTGAAAATAAATTGAAGCATCAAAAATGGACAATCGACACAGAGTCAATTTAGTTGAAGTGTAAGCAAGTAATGGATTGGCCGATTGTTGCCCGCACAGTGGCGGTGGGTGGTCAGTTGATGTCAATGTAAGTTATAACAGAATGCAAAGAATTAATAAAATAACTTTCGTATATTCTTTGAAAGTCGCTATTTATTTAGGCTTACAAAATATATAAATCGCAGAATTTCCAACATCTGTTTGTTCCGAAGATTTCATCAATGATAGGTGTAATTTGTGTTTATGATTATGTAAAGATTCTTTTTATCTTCTTCTTTCTTCTCGGTAGTCTAAAAATAAAAGTTAAGTCAGACAAATGATTAAGGTTTAGTATTTTGCATAATTCTGAGATCAACCACCTCTTCTAGATTCGTTTCTGAATATGTGCTCCTTTACAGGTACCTTCTACTAAGTTTGTATATAGTACCACCAATGTTTGATATACTCGTGCGGTCGTCTAGGGGTAGAGCCACGTTGGCATGCTGTTATTTACTGAATCTTGAATTGACGGTAGAAAGCTCCACTCCCATACAGAATACCAGCATGATATAACTACATAAAGTTGCTTTGTTGCATATGGTGAGTGTAGGATCTATGCACCAAATTATTAAGCGAGGGATGTCATATTAATCCTCAGAGATTATATATTACGCATCCAATATATGTTGATTATTTATTTCAAAAAAGGGTACAATGGGAGGACTTAATGCCTTTTGGCATTCTCTACCAGTCAACCCTTGAGATGGAAACATAGATTGAAGGTGCCCATAACAAAATAATAGATGGTTATAGTTAATTTTATAAAATAAGGTGACCTATACCGACACCGATATTTTCTTTTCTTCACAATTTCTTCATTCTTTACTTAAGTATTCTTTTCTTAACCGTAGTTGTAAACATTTCTAAATACTACAATAATATATGTCCAATATTTTGTGTGGTAAAGTGGACTATTAAAATTATTTTATCATAAGTATATCAAAGTAGAACATGCTGATGGTAAAACCATTCCATCAGAAAATAAAATACTGGTAATAAAACATAAAAAAAATAAAACGTTCGAATATCAAAATTAAAGGCATACACCACGAACTCAGAATTTATTTTATTATCATATTTACGTATACCATTTATTAGAACACTTAAGGGGAAATACCACCACAAAAGTCATTACGGCGTTGCCACCGAGTGCCTACGGACAATAAAAATAAAATATGCTTATCGCAAGGCCATAACGACGCCTTAAGTCACTTGTGTTTGAACAGAAATGTGTGACAAATAAAAGCGTTGATAGCGGTTGGATATTATATTTGTATACTAGCTAGGCCCCACGTGTTTAACTGTCCTAATATTTTAAATTATAAATGATATTACTCATATTACACCTTATTCCGCGTATATTGTCTTTATCAAAGTTATTAAAATGGATTATGACAGTTTAAATGTTTTTCCGTTTTTACTATTGGTATTTTTTTTTTAAATAAAATTATGGCAACGGCTAACAGGATTTGTTCCGTTACAATGTGGCTACTGCTTGTTTTTATGAATACTGCAGTTTCACAGCAAGCACTGAAACACGTTTATAAATGTTTATGCAAGCAAAACATAATCATTTTATTATAAATTACCGTAAAACTAAAAAAATGTCCGCACATTACAGGTGTAATTCCAAAAGCTTTATATAGATATCAAAACGGCCGCCTCGGTCTGTCCGGCTGTCAGTCCATTATCTCGGATCGTATTTCAACGTTGTCTCGTTTTATTTCTCACTATGTATTTTAACAAGAAGCGCCGACTTTATCTGTTATGACTAGTAAATTGAGGTGTAAACGGCTGCCCTGGCGATGCTTACTTTGGAAATTTGTAGGCACAAGTTTTTTTTTTGTTCATCCCTATTTTTAAGATCCGTCGTTACAGAGAATATTAGGACGCAAAAGCTAAGCCTAAGTTAGTCAAGATACACGATCATACAAGATCGTCTTACAAAATTAAATTTTACAAATGATGTAGTTTCATATTTATTATTATTTTTTTTGTAAATAAGAGTTCATAAACGAGCACACACCTGATGGTAAGTGATAACTGAGGCCTATGAAATCACCCGTCCTGCCCTGTTTTCTTTACTCACCATACGAAACACAGTGGCGTTTTACTGTCCAAATAGCATTAAAACGAAACTGTGTTTGTATTCTATTATATAACGTATGTCTGTAATAACGTTGGTATTCTATTGTGGCATGGCATGAATGCTTTTCGAGCAAAAATAATTCAGAGAACTGCTGCTTACTGGGCGATGTAACTATCTAAGCAAAAGCTTTCTGGGGGATAGGTCCCCCATAGGTGTAGACAAATGATATGCTGTGATGATGACTATATAAATTTAACTAACGAATCCTATTAAAAACGCAGATGATGTTGATGAGATGAGAGAATATGTAGAGTCCATAGTTCTCTGAAAGAAAAAACATCTTATTGATATGAGTTCAAGTCAACTCTCCAGATTCTGTTGATGTTGACGCTGTTAGCCTATGCGGCTCTTACGGCTTCATCGGACACTAGGCTCACGGAACTGAGGGGTCCGTGAGATAATTAAGTATTTTTTGGTTCTCTTACACAAAGCGTTCATAAACTGAGCGTGTCGATCTGCTCTGATCTGATGGTGCCACCCAAGTTGCCAGTTTGCCACCCTAGCTATCGAAAGATTCTCCAGAGTGGAGAATGGATGGTGATGACTACTGATGACCGACAGGTTTTGGTATGCGGACCTAGCCTCTGACGGACGCCACCTGTTGTCTGGTCAATCGGAAGCTGTGGGCGGTGAGAACCGCCCTAACACGCGGGTGTATCTAGTGTACGCTGATATCGATGTACCGGTGCCGAAGGTATTTATGGGCGATTGCGATGCGAACTAGTGGTTACCCTATAGAAGCTAAAGCTTTATTTTTCAATTCAGTACATAACTTTTTACCAAAAGTTTTGAAATATAAATTTCATGAAAATCATTTTACTATAAAGGCAATAATTAAGTTTTCTGAAAAGTTTATATTTTATATACATCCGGTTAGCCAGTTTTGGTGGTGGGTGAGTGGATTTATTTAATTGCAAGTACATATAATTAAATGTCCGGTAGTAATGTATTACGACTACCATTGTGAGGATTGGATTGTTGTAGATTGATGATGTTGTAGGCAAACGTTAAGAAAGTGCTGTTGGTTTATTGTATGAAGAAAACGAACACAAAAAAGAAAAAAATGATATAAAGTTGAAGCCATTGTGAAATATTATGACTATAAAAAGCGCTCGGCACGTAAAGGCGTTGGTATAAAGTTAATTTATTTTAATTATTAACAGTATAAAATTTTAGCGTCTGATTTCTTATATGATAAGTAATTTTAAACACGATTAGGTTATAAAAATAACTACACCCTTAATAAAGTAATTGGTTCCGTTCCATACGACTGCAAATCACGAAAGAGTGGGTGTATACCGTGTGTACGTTCTCCCTAATAATTTAGTCAACGAGGGACTAATTTGTACATTCTCTTAATAATGAAATAATTAAGTTTAATATTTCTAATACAGCATATTAAACGTTTAGAATCAAAATATAGAAGAATAAAAATATTAGAGATATTAAAAAAAACATATTATTTACCAGTTTTTATTTTTATTTCCCCTCGTAATAAAATCTCTGCGATAAAAATCTACATTTATTTGTCCGTTGACCTACAAATATCATTAAAAGTTAATAAAATCAGATAAGAGACTTGTTTGTTTAATTTATCTAATCACGATAGTTCCTCCGATTTCTAACGGAATTACGTTTGAGGTACAAATGAGATAATCTAAAATCACCTAAACCTAAATGTTTACTAATATTTTTATGGCAACAGACAAAGCACTTACTCACATGCACGTATGCACGTATGCAAGTACGGGCGCAAGCATGTACCGTCCATTTTTAGTTAGGTAATAAGAAGTTAATTTATTTAATACAAACATATATACATAAATAAATATATATATTGACTTAGTCTACTCTAAAATTGCAAATATAGATGTAAATTTAATTGTATACATAAAAGTGAAGTGTTTTGTTTTGTTCGTCTAATATAATTAAGTTATGGAAGAGATGAGTCTACTAATACAGACTTTATATTAAGCGTATAACACCTGTAAAGTAGGGTCTATCCAATAAATATGGATTTATTATCAGGAATAGTAAGCATACATAACTCCTAGAATTACATAATAAGTTTCCTCTATATGTATGGTATGTTATCTTTATATTTATTAGTAGTATTATTTTTAATTCATTGTTATGATATATATTTGTATGTATGTGTGTATGTATGTATATATATATATATATATATATATACATATTTCTTATTTACAATGTACGTACTACACCTACCACAATGTCTCTCCACGCCACGGGTTGATTGGTAGAGAATGCCTTAAGGCATTAAGTCCGTCCTTTGTATCCCTTTTTGTGAGGTGTGACCAATAAAGTTTAAATAAATAAATAAATAAGAAGAGAGAAGAGAGAGAGGTAGCAGATTCGTTGCAACATGCACTGACCTGGGCTTGTAGAAGAGCATAAATAGTTAAGTATCCGGTTTCTTTCCATAACCATAAGAAATAATGTTAATATGGTTTACTTGCAGCGTATATTTACTTGGAAAAAATATGGTATTTCTTCTAAACTTTCCAATTAAGTATTTGCAATATGTATGGGAAAATGTAGGTAAAACAGCATAGGTTGAAAAGAATTTAGAAAAATGAGGGCAGCTTATAGGCATCAATACCATGCCAACATAATATCTTATCAATAGTAATGCCGCATCAATAAATTATTGCTAAGTGAAACATAAACGATAATGTCAATCGAGTAAACAGGAGCCCCTTTCACAATTGTACAAACACTGACCCACCGGTTATTAGGGACAACTTTCTGTTACGAACCCTAATTCATAACAACATGATGTTATTTAAAATAAAACCCTAATTCAATCGTATTAGGTCGACATTTACGGTAAGGTCGTTGGAAAATATGATCTTTTCGGGTTTTCGATGTGTAGGAAACGAGTCGATCCATCATCGGTAAATGATCGATGAGGTCTGCCCAAATATTTGAATTATTTGATATTTGAGCGAGACGGGAATGGCTGTAGACACTTGCCACTGTAAGGGGAAATAAAATTACGTATTGATTTTCTTATCGAGCTTTAATGGTATGACGGTTTATAAATAAAAGTAGGTAGATGTAATTATAAGTAAAATAAGTAGTTATGTGCGAAGGGTAATGATTTAGTCAATTTTATTTGGTGTGATTAACATTTTGATTAAAATTTTCAACTTAACTACTCTATCAAAGTTAAAGTGCTAGTGGTGCTAGGAGATAGTTCACAAAAATAGCCGAACGGTGGATTGGCGCTACCGACGCTTGTTGAATTTTAATCTATTAATAATTTAACTTGTAAATTAATTAAATAAAACATATAAAATTAATCTACAATGTATAAATTAAAAAAAAAATCGACGTTTTTTTTTAAAATTTGTATTTGAGACACAATTTTTGTGTTACAAATTATCCGTTTTCTAGTCGGGGTGTTTGAAACGTATGCTCCGTGTCTATGATACTACTTGAACATTCCTCAATATGTGCATCTATGTACTTGCCGGAATTGTAGGAGGACATTAATATTTAATTTATTATACATATATAAGAATTGTTCCATTGATACATTATAATATCTAGGTAAATTATATGTATAACAATAGATTTATTAATTATTTTACAATATAAATGAAACTTAAAACAGAATCGAATTATTTTTGACAGGAGTGTAGAAGTCACTGTTGCAATGATTTTATCCATAAGCATTATCTTGGTTTATTTAAATTTTAGTTTTATTGCTATATAGTCTTGAATGTTATGAGCATATTAACCTGTTAGTTTTATCACTAAGAGATCTTTGAAATAGGAGCCTTATGTACATCACATGTGAGTAATGCCTCGCTCAATCTGCGTTGTGTAAGATTTCATCATGAAATTTCTAATAGACCATAAGAATCATATGATATGGTTTTCAGGTAATAGAGAATAATAAAATTTGTAAACTGTTTATTTGGAAAAAAAATTACTGTCGTGAAAAATGAACTGTAGCGAAAAAATCCTTAAAAACTCATTGATTTTTGTTAATATTGTTTTAACGGTCATGAAATTGTTTACAATTCATCAACAGGGCTCAGTCAAAGGATAAACAAGAATATAAACAGAAAATTTGGATTGGATTGATCCATCAAGTGTGACGAAATTTTAAATAATTTTAGAATCCATTTTTCTAATATATAAATATTAATAATGAAAATAAAAAAATCTAAATAGTTATTATATTAGTATAGTTGTTAAAACCTACCTTCTAATATAAATTTACCACATAGATAATAGGAACGATTTTATATTGGAAAATTTGTGACAAAAAGCCGCGTAGAACACCCTGGCGGGTTCGGAGATCTAATATGGGAGAACGTAGCTTTAACAAAAGGCAATGCAAAAGATTTATTAGTATACATTACCGATAACTATTTTTTATATTCTTTCACGTGTAGAAATCGTGCACAGCCGAGAATTAGCATCAAAATGCTAGCTCAGATGAGGTAGCATCAGCTAAGTTGTATCAGAAGATTGTCTTAAACTTTTGTTTTCCATCATGACTTGGATAAACCTGCGACATAATTAATAGTTAAAAGACGTTTCATCTTATTCTTTACGGCAACGACCATAATCAACAGATATCGTGGATATACCTATTTCTTTTTGAGCTGAGGTAAACTTTACATTCGTTTTTCACCCCTTACTTCCGTAAAAAATATATAAAAAAAATTATAAAAAAGTATACAATCATATTTCTGCGTCAGTTAAATCAAATACTATGAAGTCTAATCGCACACCCGAGTCTCCGATTAAATAGAGGTGCGCTGGTAAATATGCATCCGTCACCGTACCAATATTTGAACTGAGTTTAGTTTTATCAACGAATTGCTGTGTTAATTTCACTCAAAGTATGACAGCTCACACCTTTATAGTTACACAAGTGTCGGAACGGTTTTGGCTAGGCTGTAACCATAAAACTATTTTAAAATTCGGGACAATGTTCCCGCTAGTATGTTATAATAAATTTTTTTACTGTCGTATTTTTAACAAAGTTGGTAAAATAATATTTATAATATAAAAGCATATAAGAAGAAAAACGTCCACTCTATCCCAATCAAAATCACTTGGTGCTTTTAAGTTTAAAAACAATCAACTTTCTTGTACCTAATTCTTCTTCTTTTTTATATTTTTATATTAATAACAGTTCAGCACTGTTCGTTCAACCATAGAGGTAATACCTCTATCTACCATAGAGGTAATACCTCTATGGTAGAACGAACAGTGCTGAACAGTGCCTTATGTGGACGTGAAGACGTGGTCGGTAATTTCAGCTGCACGAATGTGTCAGTTGGATCTCGATTAAGTAAAGTTAAAGCAAAATACCTTTTTAGCGTTATAAATATATCGTATGGTAGTAGTAGTAGCCAAACAAACAGTATCGAGTTATTCTGCTTCACTCATTCGTTGGAAACGTCTGGAATATTTACGGTGAATATATACTATAATTCAGCTCTTCATCAAAACTTTAATTATAAAATGTAGTGTAAAATGAAAACTAAAAATAAATTACAAGTTAAAAGTGTTAGCTAGTTTATTGCCAAAATAACTAAAATGCAGTTTACTAGATAAAAAATAATACATTTCTTATTTATTGTTCTTACATAATTCCTAATTTGCACATATATACGTTACATCTTTTTCTCCCTTTCCTCTTATTCCTCGTATTTGTTATAAACTCAAGAAATTTGTGCAGAAAAACAGAAGCGATATGTGTTGACGATTTGAGATTGTAAACACCCTGAACAACTGAAACATGATAAGCGTTTAATTCGATAACGAAATTTAGTTAACAAAGCATTACGTCAAGATGTAGGTCTATCGAAATTGAAAACTCGGTGATACCACCCTGCGGTACACACCCCTCTCCCTGACGGTGAATGATGACCTGACGCAGCAGTGATTAACGACCCGCCCATTCATCATACCGGGCCCTGGCGTCACTGACGACTACGCGCCGTGCCGCGCGATTTCGACACGACGTATTAATTTGATTGACATCTTTAATAAAACTGTTTTGGTCGCGGGTGTTGATTATTAGATAAGTTGCGGTTGACGCTTTGTTGACAGCTTGATAATGTTATAAAAATATGTGTTTTTTTTATATCATCACAATTAAGTCATTCAAAATTTTAGCCACAATATTTTGAACTAAGCCTAGACTTTGTGACTGTGCTTCAACTACAAAAGAAATGAAAAATTCCTAGCCAATATTGCAGTGACTGAATTAATATATGCTAGAAATTATGAAATATATGCTTATGTATATATATAATTATAATTATGTGTATATATAATTATGTATGCCTTTTATTATATATGTTGTAATATATCTTTTAATAGTCTAATAATCGAAGACAGAGTCCTCTTCCAAGTATGCAAGATTCAGTAGACAATGGATCTTCTTGCTGAAGTCAGTTAAGCGTAAAGTTAGTGTACTTTCTTTTGAGTTCTTGTTTTTAAAATTTTAGCAAAATCATTAACGAACTCACAAAATATCTTAAGAAATGACGATAATAAAAGTGAATTTCTACAGAAAAATCTCTAAATTTCTTTATCTTTTAATTATGTGCATGAGTTTAATAATGCAGACTGCAAGTATTCATCTCTATACTTGATCCTATTGTAATCATGTTAAGTACTATTTTGAATGAACCTTTAAATAAATCACTTGTAAGTGAAACCTTATACATCTTTGTGTAAAATGACATTACTCTGTGTTACCCTCGCAATGAGTGATGGGTCTCAGGCTCAGTGATTAACGGGCCTCAACCCCATCCATCATCCTTCACCGTGACGGACAGACAGATGCGGAGACTGCTCCCGATTTTATTGCCTTGGAAACTTGGGTAAGCCTGAATTGTATTTGTGTGTAAGCGCTTTATTAAAACAAGTTTAATCCGTCAAACATTATGTTGTGGGATCAATTACGAGTATGTAATTTTACTATTAGTTAATAATTAAAATAAAATAAAGCTCCCACTTCTATTCTCTCCATTCGGAATGGAAGAAATATGATATACTGACAGTGATAAAGCTATCAGTTCGTTTTTAGTTGAAATATATGTGGTTCAGTTCAATTTGGGTAAGATCATACCGTTTCAGGATATCAGCATAAGGCAGCTGTGTTTCATTTGATAAGTGTTGAGATCCGAAGACCCTTATTACTGCTGTTGAGGCATTTGATCTAAGTCTTCGTATCTGCGTAATGATTCCTTATCAAGGATGTGAGTGTCGTGGGCCGCAAGAATCATTTACATCAGGTAGAATGTGTGTGCTTGTTTGTCACCCTTAATATAATAAAAGAAATCAAGAAGAGTGGTATCTTTGGTTTCCTGTATTGTATTGGTTTTATATTAAGAATTCGGAAACTCCACGGTGTAAGCCAGCTATAAATCGATACCGCAACCCCTAAATCAAAAGTAAATAAGACCTTCCAGAGTATCGAATTAAATAAAGCGGTGAAAAGGCCTTCCATCTTATAAGCAGAGCCAGGCAGCAGATAGTGGATGACCACAACATGGATGTGTCTGCCGGACTTGGGCTCTTGCATTCAATGGTCTTCCATGACTTTACAAAATACCAGCATTGTGTTGCTGTGTTTTGCATTATGACAGTAGGAATCGAGGAAGTGACAACGCATGGGCATCTTGAAACTTTATTGAGGATGGATGTAGATATCATGTAGGCCATAGTCTTTACTATGAGATGAACTGTGTGCTCGTTTGTCACCTCTATTATTTAAAAAAAAAAAATCTTCAGAATCTACACATTAACATTATATTTTTTTTATTGAACATGAATGCTTATGTGATAACATCGGAGAAATAATGAGTGTCAAAAATGTGGAAAAGTAATGTATATGTACAATATCATCGTTAAACAAAATAACCAAACATACATACAACAAATATACATACATAGATATATTCAAATAACAAATATGAACTATCATAAATCTAAATACAAATTTCTAGTAATTTCTTCACCAACTCTAATTACTGCGTTGTATCCGGTTCATTAATATCTAATCGTATTAATTGGAAACGGAGCAAGCCGATCATTAGGATTTTTATCGACCATAACTCGAAATCTTCGCCTTGTAATCTTTTGATTTATGCCCCTGTTTCATATCTAAACGGCATCTAATGCAACCAATTTTTCAACAAACTTTATGGGGGCATCTAATATATTGATTAAAATATTACACATCGTAATTAGAGTATCCGTTGTAAATATGAATGTTTTGCATTTTAATGGACCATATATTTATGGAGCAATTATAATCCTTGAGGAACTTTAAAATTATTTTTATATGTATACAAAATATTCATATTTATACGATATATTATAAAATACATCTCTAAAATTAAAGATTTATGTTTTACATGGCGACATTAATTTCTGATTAAATAAGCCGAAATATAAAATGTATAAAAATCACATTGACTTGTGGCAATCACGTGAAATCATTTGCATATTGATAACTTAATAAATAATAATCGAGATTAGGACATGTTAATTCAGTATAATAAATATCTTATGCAGATAGACAGCGGTAATACACCGTTATAAATAGTCTTTCGGTTACGGCATGAATGGATAATGGTCCTTTCCATAATACAAAATCATGGATCACACCCTCATAATACAAAATACTAGCGTAAAATACACGCATAACGTTAATCTATTTCGGATGTTGCGTATAGGTATCTGGGACCAGTGTTTTTTTTTTTTTTTTTTTTCGGGCTGATGGCCGCTGTTAGCCCCAGGGCTTTTACAGTTTCACCGGGTTGAGAGGTGACCGAGCGCTTATGGCTCTCAGTCGAGACCTCTATATATGGGTAACCAGCGCAAGGGCTCCCGAGAGGGAGCCTCGGCTTGGACCGTTACCCTGTTTCGCGAGAGCGTCTGACTCGAGGGTGCCCAAGAGGGCCAAGGACCAGTGTAAAAGGCACAGAGGTAACGAGCTTTTTCACCGTAATCCTCAAGGATGACAACGTATGATCTTGTATTTTTGTCGATGATTGATGCAGGTGTTTATGGGCTACATTGATAACTTAGTATAAGGCAAATTGTGTGCTTTGTTATGTTACTTAACACATTATGTACGCTTATAGTGGAAGAGCTACACCGCAGTTTGTTTCTAGCTGCAGAATGAATGGGTTAGCTCGACCGGGTCAGCTTCTACTAGTGCTGTATCCATTTATTTCTCGTTTACATGCAATGGTCATCACTTCATCTAACGTCATACACTGAGCTTTTTATGCCAATATCATCCAGATGGCAAACTAGCTTATAGTTCATCTAATTATAAGTGATTTCTATGGCCCATAATACGTTAATTTTTATATACCTTCTTAAGGAATCCAAATGCAGATATGTGAGGCAAAGGTGAAGTGCCTTGTCATCAAAATAAGGGTCTCCAGATCCCTGCGCTCATTAGACAGTTTTTACACTGGCAGAGCTTCACTGCAGTTTTTTTCTAGCTACTAAATGAATGGGTAAGCACAACCGGGGTAGGACCACGCCTTCACAAAATACCAGCCTGAAATATCAGCATAATGCTGCTGTGATTCATCTAGTTAGTGAATGGCTCCGAAGACCTTTATTACTGGTGACGAGGCATTCCATCTAAGTCCTCAGAGGTAACAACGCTTCTGCATTATGATTCCTTGTCAAGGATGAACATAGTTGTCATGGGCCGCAGGAATCACTTTCCATCAGGTAGGTATACTTATATAACGGATAAGCTTTTAGAGCTGATATTTTTCGCAGGTTAAGAGCTGTAGAACCATGTTGAAGCTTTTTTTAGCTGAAACATGAATGGCGTGGGTCGACTAAAGAAGGGACAAGGTTTAATAGCATAACGCTGCTGTGTTTCGTATGGTAAGCGCAGGTTTAGAGGGTCCTATTTCAGGTAACTAAGCGTTTCATCTCAGTCCTCAGGGGTGACTACGCATATTTATCTTGAATCTTCGTTGAGGATGCATGAGGGTGTAATGGACCAGTCATCACTTATCACCAGGTGAACTGCGTGCTCGTTTGTCAATTTGTACGCTTATACTATGCATCATATTGATAACAAAATAAGATATGATTTCACAACACAAAATAAAACACAAGCAAACAAGTAAACATTGGGTATCATAATATGGTGCCAAGCTTACACATTCATTAAAGCTAGGAAGTACCGAGCAGGTCGCGTTGTAGTCGTGTCAACGTCTCGCCACAATCGCAGTCACGCGAAGACTTGACAGTGCACCATTACTTCCGTCTTCGGTTTCCGCTGTCACCTGGTGACAGCTCCTAGTGTTGCTGCCTTCTTTCTATCGACAATCGTAGGTTATTAATTTTAATTATGACTTGAAATTGAAATGAATACCATTGTAATTGTTATATAGGCTTCCGTCATTGATAGCCATGATTCTGATCACCTCCATACTGAGTAACAGAACCATCATCTGTATCTCAATCCATCACTAGTCCAGTACTGAACAGGTTTATCTACTACTAACAAAGCCACTTACAGAAAAACTATTTAACTTTTCTTTTGGTACTCGTAACAATGTCGAATTTTTACAAATGACAGGGAATAAATAGCCTTTAAATTTTCATTCAGTGGTAGAACCACACTAAACGTAGCAACTTCAATGGGTCAGGTCAACCGGGGATTGTGACCACACCCTCACAGAATACCGGCCAAAATAGCAGCATAAAGCTGCTGTGTTCGTATGGTAAGTGTAGGGATCTGGGAATCTTTACGCAGGTAACGAAGCATTCCATCTAAGTCCTCAGAAGTGACAACGCATTTGTATTTGAATCTTTCTTGATGATGGGTGTAAATGTTATAGGCCGCAGTTTATCACTTACCATAATGCTTGTTTGTCACCATTATTTTAAAAATAAAGTATGGTGAAGCGTTGTGATTAATTTTAACTTAACATATTACTTCAAATAAAAATGTTATAGTTTATAGCATCGATAAACGATGGAACGTTACTAGAGTTTCGTCGCCGACAGACGCGTCAATTAGGAGACGTGTGGCGGACTGCAGCACACCGTATCTCCTCCTGTGCTGCGCTTTGAATTGTGTGTCGTCATTATAACGTATCTCTTGCTGTCTGCAGTTCATTTCACTGTTTTTACGTAGCACTAAGACTACCTCATTATTACCCAGAAAATAATATTTTGTATTATTTTTATAGAATAGGTGGAAAACGAGGCAAGCAACTCACCTGATGGTAAGCGATCACTGCCAATCAAAGCCAATGAACATTCGGTGCGTTGGTTGCCTTCAAGAAAGATGTAGGATCTTATCTTGAAGGTTCCTAAGTCGCATCGGTCGGGAAATACCGTTGACGACAGCAGAATCCTTAGAGTGGGTGGCAGAAAAAATCATGTAAATCGCATTGTCAATCATTGAGTTGATGAGGATGAAATGTTGAATTCTATCACGATGTTTAATATTTTAACACAACGGCTGGTAAAAACATTACTGTTCAGTTGTCTAAACAAGATTAGTAAATTAGATTCTAGTAATTGTGATATATTTTTACAACTTATTATATATATATATTTTTTAATTTGATAGTTATATTTATAATTTAATATAATAGTCATATATTTTTACTCATTATATACTCATCATCTCGTTTTTTTTTATAGAACAGTTGGCATACGAGCAAGCAGTTCACTGATGGTGAGTGAATACCGATGTCCATGGACATCCTCAACATCAGGGGTGTCGAAGATGCACTGCCGACCTTTAAGGTAGGTGTAGGCTCTTTTCTTGATGATCCCTAATTTGAAGCGGTTAGGAAATAACATTAGCGTATAGCTGATTCCACAGAGTAGTTGTGCGTGGCGGAAAGTTTCCAGGATTAGTGGATTGCCAACCATATTAATATATTAGGTACAAACAAGCGCACAGTTCACCTGGTGATGAGCGATGATTGCCCATGACATCAACATCCAGTCGCAACGAAGTTACAATATGTGCACGCGTTGCCGACACTGAGGATTGAGATTGAATGTGCAAATTGTGTTCCCGGATCATTAAACTCACCACGAGCACTGTTATACTGCTGTTTTAAGTTGGTATCCAGTGTGATAGTCGTAGTCATGACATCAACCTCGATAAGAAATCATAACGCAGATACTCTATAACCCCTGAGGACTAAGATAGAATGCTTCCTCATAAGTCTTCAGTGTCTGCGAATCCTTACATTCACCAGACAAAATTCAGCAGCGTTATGATGTTATTTTACGATGGTTTAAGGGCGTGGTCCTTCTCTTGTCGGGCCGACCCATTCATGCAGTAGCTAGAAACATACTGTTGCGTGGCTCTACCGTGTTTAGTAGCTGACGTCATTTACTGTAAGAGGGAAATTATTTTTCGAAAGTCAGGCAGGAATTAATAAAATCCGATACATTACATTCTAATGACTCTTTACAATAGTTGAGCATTGTTCTGTAATAAAATGGTAAGAGTGAGCATGCAACGGATTTATAAATCACTATCTCGCCAGCCGTGCTCGCTGTCACGTTGCACGCTCGATCTGTCACGGGCGTGTCACCTTCCCCGCCCGCGAGACGTGAACTTTTCCACTATATTAAGTTTATAACTCGGTATAATCTAAGTCGTACCGCATATAAAGTTAAGTATTCCCTTAATATGCGTTCCTTTGTTAAACTGATGTTGGTATGGTAAAACAACTTCTCTTAAAAAATAATTCATGCTCTATATCATGATACGTTTTTTTTTATAAAAAATGCTGTAAAATTATTTTGAATTAAACAATTGCATTGAAGTAAAAACGATGTATAGAAAAGCGTCGATGTTTGCTAAAAGCCATACAGGTGTTTCGATTACGGAACTTGTGCACATAAAACACGCTTGGGAATGGAATCGCCATAGTCGCAATCAATCTATAAAAGTTGCCTAATTACATAGCATAACACATACATAAACATATTTACAAAAAATATGTTTTTATGTACGGTTATATATTAAATAAAACTACTGAAAAACTTATAGAAAACGATCAAAACTACTAAATTGAACGGAACTTTTTAATTCAACAAAACAATGTTGCCACCTGCTTTCTTTATCTTTGCATTCGAGATAAAAAAAATAATCACCATACGTTTAGGGTGTTAGCGATACAATCTGATCGCAAATAATTCAGAAGATTAGAAATAAAATTTGCCTAGTAAATTTATTAGATAACAGTAAATATTACAGATGATTATCGAGTAGAAAGAAACTATTGATTTATAATTACGATAATTACTATTGATTTACGATAATTTAATAAAACATGAAATCTTATTTGATAACAGTAGCTACAGTAGCTTTCGACAGTGGCAACACGTAAAGTATTTAGCAGACAGATTTTTATTTTAGCAAACGTATCTGAATGTGTGACGTGTCGAATGAAGTGTTTTGTTCACTTCCTGGAGTTATTTTCATGTATGAACATCGCCTAGTTCTTGCAGTTTTGTAACCTGATTAATATATATATATATATATATATACAGTGGTAGTTATAAAATTACAGACACTTCTTATGTATAAGGAAAGTATAACTTCAACGTACAAATGTTCGTAAAAAATATACACATTCAATAATTAATAATCATGCAATAATATAGCCACTCAAATAAAAAACTCATTAAATGCATAAATTATAAAACATATATTGCTTTTAATTACAAAATGAGTCTTACACATGTAGGAGTTTATTTTCTGTTACTAAACGATTATTATTTGATAAAAATACTTAATAGTGTGTTTAAAACTATCCTGTTAGAAAAGAGGTTAATAGAGAGAAACGGCCAACATGTTGAAATCACAATAAAACCACACCTATATTTAAGAAACTCAAAACAAATAATCGTTAAATTTAACGATGTCTCATTTAAATTTTTAACACATCCACGGACAATATTGGCGACAGTTAAATTAATTCACGGACACATTTCCAAAAATTACACTTTCACCGATTAATTTCATACGATACACGATAGAACATAATAATAGACGTATAAATCCGTCGTCACAATACAATAAATGTTAACACATCAGTAATGACTTGATGTTCGCATTTCATGCCTGATTTACTCATACCCTGCGAACGATTCACCTAAATTATCTAAATGCAAATTATTTCAAGCACCACATTCACATATGTTTACGCGATTGTGATTCTTATTACCTTTGTGAAAAGAAAATAGTTACAACAGCAGAACGATACTGTTGTGAACGCTGACAAAGATCAATTAATTTAAATTTATTGCCAGCGAATGTATTGTCGACTGTCAGCAACAACTCTTTCTGTGAGAGTTTCAGACCAACCATCATACAAACAAGACCTGGCTGTATGGACTAAAGTCCTTTGCCTTTCCCATTAGGGATAAATTAAAATCATCATCATCATCATCTTTCTGTGATTTTATTGATGTTTTTTTCATTTAGTATATTCAATAGTAAAGTATCCGGTATATGATGGAGCAACAGTAATTTTCAGTCACTAACAGTTAGAATAATTTGGCCCACCGGTTTATTTTAGTGGGCACTGCAATATTGCAACAGACGGAGTTATTGTAAAACGTCTGTACTTGGACAACCTAATAATATTACATATAAATTTTTAATGGCTTTATTGATTAAAATTAAAAATATATTTTTAATATTTTTTGGCATATTTAATTTGAACAAAAATTTGCTGTACACGTAACAGATGTGATACTTTTTTGTCGATCTACACTCGATTTGTATCTCTTGCACACTAGGATCGATACAGGCACACAAATTGAAAACAATAGACGGTGAGTAATACCGAGAATTCTAAATGTCTTGGGATGCGCACAGAATTGAAGTAAGTTATTTAAACAAATTATTATATAAAGTATGTTATGAAGTAAAGCCAAAACTTCTTGTAAAAAGAACTGCACATTTTATTTTATTATAATAATTAAGTTATCCTTATAATAATAACAAATAATTTATACTAATTTATAATATACAATAAAATATATTAATTTATTTATTTATTCTCACAATAAAAAATATTATGAGAATAAATAAATAAATTAATAACATACGGGAGTAGAGACCTAATGAAGGACAGTTGGGAATGTCCGTGGGTTTCAAGAACATTTGTTATGGATATAAGTTAATACAAAAGTTTCAAGAATCCGGTCTAGCACTGGTTCATCTATTTCCGTTTTGGCACGACGGAAAGAGATAGCTCTTTGGTCAAGTTTTAGTTCGTCTGTAATTAAGTATTTTATATAAAAAATCAGTTCCGAAACTACGTCAACATGTTGATGAAATACAAATATTCTGATAGTAGGATCTGTTAAAGATTCGGTTATAGATTAGGCATTTTTAAATCGTTTAAGCAGTTAAAGAGAATATAAATAATTTCAAACGAATTCGTTAGAAATATTTTTTAAAGGACTGACTTTTCCTCCAATTAAGTACACATAAATATGTAAACGAATTTAAACTTTTTTTGCGTCTCTAAGGATAAGCTTTAGAATAAATAAGTATACTAAAAAGATTTTTCTATTACATTAGGGGTGACCAACAAGTACAAAGTTCACACGCTCATAAGTGATTCCGCTATTTTGGTTTATTACATTGAGAGTTACTAACGACCACATAGTTCACCTGATGTTATGTGATTCCTGCGACCTTCGACATCTACATTCATTCTTGACAAGGAATCATAATGCAGAGACGTTGTCACACTTGAGGACTGAGATGGAATGCCTCGTCACCGGTAATAAAGTTCTCCGGATCCCTTCACTCACAAGACAGCAGCAGCAGCGTTATGCTGCTATTTCAAGCCAGTATTCTGTGAGGGCGTGGTCCTACCTCGGTCAAGCTGACCCATTCATTATGCAGTTAGAAACAAACTGCAGTGTAGCTCTACCACTGTTGCCAGCCACTTTAAGCCTCAATAAGGAATATATCTAATAATGAAAATGAGTTGTCACCCTTGAAGACTGCGATGAAATGCCTCGCCACCAATAATAAGGTTCTCCGTGTTGCTATACATACCAGTTGAAACATAGTAGCGTTCTGGTGCTATTTTATGCGGGTATTCTGGGAGGACATGTTTCTTTCACGATTGAGCCGACCCATTTATACCGTAGTTAGATGCAACCTGTTGTTGGGCTTAGGAACCGTGGCTTGGTCACCCATGGTGAAGCAAAGAGGAACAGGTGGGGTCGCGTATGTGTGCGAAAGCGTTCCCGTGACCGCACCATACGCGACGATGGTGGAACTCCATGGGGTTTTAGTCGGTGCGAGTCCGACATAACCCAAGCTTGCCCCCGCAGGGGTGGGAATACGTAGGCATTTCCCCATGTAAAAGGCGACTAGGTGAGGTAAAACTAGGTGAGTTCACAGACGAACCTGTGCGTTGGTCTGCCTTCCTGCGTTTAATTATTACCTTATTTCAAGATCGCTCAGTATCAAGGTATCGAACAGATTTATTACATTAATTATAAATATTATATTTATATAGAGAAACCTTTCTAAGCTTGGAGAACTTTCATTGCATTGATGACAATAAAAATTGAAGTTAAAGCAACCGTTGCCGTCTTTGTTTAGATCTGTCACGATATAAGCTCAAGCGTAGTTTAAATCCCAATAGAATGGTATACTACTTCTAGAGACTCTTCTTTATCAGCACAGATCTCTACCTGTGGCGAATTATGGAAAGTATACTAAACGTAACGGTTGCTATGTGTACTACGATATAAATCAATAATAACTGTCTTATATATCTAAGGATATTATTCTCCAGTCGAGTTAGAAATTTTAGGTTTCTTATTAAATTAAATATTTGTGAATACAACTCTCCTTTCGGATTGATGTTATGTAGAACAACAAAAGTTAATCAAATCATGTTAATTTTGAAAAATTGATCTTAAATCATATTTACCAATTCATTATTCTCAGAGTTTCGACGAAAATAAAGAAAAACAGGCAATAAAATGGCTCATTAATCCATAGGATCGCGTGTGCTAATGTCAGTCAAGCGCACGTCAGATTAGAACGTGAATGGATTTATGATATATGCGCGTGTTGTGGCCGCCAACACTGCTTCGCCACGTCAAAATTCCGAGTGACGAATCGAAGAGTGAAAATTGACAAGTAAAAATTAATAATGTTTACGTGTCCTTCAGGTTCAATTTGTCTCTTTTTAGAATTTACCACTTTTAATATACTGGTAAATATTTGCGTCATATTTTAAAAATAGAAAAAAAAATCTTGTAATTGTTTTGGCATTCAATATAGCAAAGACATGATCTGCTAAAAAAAGTCGTAAGATTGTGGTCGCCAACACGGTTCTGCATGTCAAAATTCCCAGTTACGAATCTACGAGTGAAAATTGACAAGAAAAAATTAGTAATGTTTTTACGTAGCACTGTTCTGCGTGTCATAATTCCGAGTGACAAATCGCGAAAGCATTATAATAAATATGTTACCTACATTACAGAAGTTGTACAATTTGGTATTATTTATTTTCCGTCCGTGGTAGTTCAGTGTCTTAGCGCTAGATTTTAATTCACGATACGGGTGTAACCCTAGTTTAATCCCAGGTGCTATTTTAAGCGCTGACTTGCCACGTGCTACACAGGGAAAGAAAATATCATGAGGAAACCTGCATATCTATGAAATATATTTCGATATATATGTGAAGTCCGCAAACTGGCAGTCGAGCCGCATGGTGGACTATGCTATAACCCTCTAGGATGCCTATGCCCAGCCGTGGGATTAATAAATATAATTTGTTTTTTTTTTTTTTTCGGGCTGAAGGCCACTGTTAGCCCGAGGGCTTTTATAGTTTCACCGGGTTGAGAGGTGACCGAGCGCTAATGGCACTCAGTCGAAACCTCTATATATAGGTAACCAGCACAAGGGCTCCCGAGAGGGAGCCTCGGCTTGGACCGTTACCTTGTTTCGCGAGAGCGTCTGACTCGAGGGTGCCCGAGAGGGCCGAACCTCGGCTCGGTTGAGAGGGATATAATTTGTTATATTACTTTTTAATTACCATTTTTAGCTTTTATTAACTATTCCTCTATATATAACATCGCCAGGATCTTTTAAGAAGACAAGAAGCTTGAGGCCCGAAATATTAAGATATATAGTATATTAAATATATTATATACCGACGGTTAATGGCCTTTTACTGGTTGCGCCTGCGATTTCATACGCGCAAAAATGTATCATCTCATCTACGCGTGCGAGTGGAACATTAAAATTTAAAAAAAAAGCCCAAGTTTATATCGATACATCACTGAACACATACAGATTTGTTTAATTTAGCCATTGCGGAGAATAGCGTGCACAAACGCAAAGACATAAAGTCGGTTCACGATTTTGTTTTTCGTATAGAAAATATAATATAGGTATACATATATATTTTTTGGTAATAGCAGAGCCACGTTGTATCAAGTTTCGATCTATGGCGTGAATGGGTCGGATCGATGGGTGAAGGATCACGCTTTATTTCACGCATAAAATACCAAAGTTGGTCAGTGTAGGGATCCAAAGACCCAATTAAAGGTACCAGACATTATTTGGAGAGCGTATGTGCATTTTGAATCCTGGTCGACGAAGGGTTTAGGGCCGCAGTCATCATTTACACTACATCAGGTAAACTTAGTTTGTCATCCTTAGTCACATACACATTATTTGGAGAGCGTATGTGCATTTTGAATCCTGGTTGTCAATGGGGTATAGAGCCGCAGTCATCATTTACACTACATCAGGTAAACTTAGTTTGACGCCCTTAGTCACATACACATTATTTGGAGAGCGTATATGTGCATTTTGAATTCTGATTGACGATGGGGTATAGAGCCGCAGTCATCATTTACACTACATCAGGTAAACTTAGTTTGTCGCCCTAAGTTACATACACATTATTCATAATCAACTCAAAACAATGGCGTGTGGAACAGCGCTAATCCAGAAACGCAAAATTTCAACGCCCGTGGAAAGTAGAATGAGGCTAAACTACATAAAGCTAATTTGTATGTTACAGGATAAAATTGATCTTTATACCATTGTTATACAGTTCATAATGGCGGTGAAAGAGTTGATCGCGGCGGCAACAATTAGCTAATTACCGGACCAGAGTGACACGATGTCAGTGTCACGCGGCGTGACAGGTCGTGGACGTTGGAGCGACAACTTTTCGACGCTGTCTGTTGTCGGATCGTGAATTGCAAACTGAAGTAGGGTTGGCAATGTTACGATTACGTATTTATTTTTAGGAAAACAATACGATTAATATTCGTTTAAGCAACTTGCTATACGTTGTTCTACATTCATTGTTTTTGACTATATGACTAAAATATTAAAGTTGTTGAGCAACTATTTACATGCACACTTAAGTCTGAGTAATTGATATAATTAATTCGACTGCATCCAGACCTATCTAGCTGTCAACGCGGCACTGCGATGCCTGTACTTACGACCACATTGAGGCATGTCCACGTCGTGTTGCATTTATTTACAAGTGTGCGTTTTGTTCGCGCCAAGCTCGGTGATTTACAACTGCACTCGACTCTCTAAGTATATGCTTTATATTTTTGTATGCTGTAATTATAAATTTTTGTTACCATTTCAAAATAGGCGAGATCACCAAGTAATGTTTCATCTAGTGAGAACATCAATAATGACTATACTATATATAATCAATGATCAATTAAAATCTGGCAATTTGCCATAATAGGAAAATCCTTATCACCACTATGTAACAAATTTTTGATTTTAATTTTTATTTAATTGTATTTTACCGGAAGTCATATAGTGGAGATGTTTTCTACACAACTAACGAATATTAACACCATCACAATTCATTCCATGAACGTCCGAAGAGATAACTATGGAGATTACAAGAGTTACAGGATGGTCAATCATCGCTTTATAGTTGGTAATACCTCTCCAAAGCGTGGTAACTGTAGCAATTATCCATATTAAATATAATAAACCAATATAAATAACATAATATAATAATACAATAAAAAAAAAAATTATGATACTATATTATATATACACATATAACGTATGATACATACACATATAACAAAATTTTATATAATCAATTAAAAAAAAAAAATTAAAAAGATAAAATTAGGTTAAATTTGTCTTTTTTTATCTTCCTGGATAAAAATCAGTTTCCTTCCCTTAAATACTTCAGTATAAACATAATTATATAATCTAGTTCAAGATTTTAACTTTTTCCCTTTGTCTTTTATAAAGTAGTCACTATTTTTTTAAAAAAAAGAGTACTAGCAATGCTATTAACATTACTTATATTACGGTTAACCACTCCAACTAAGCTGAAAACGCTTGTGCTGTGAGATGGTTCACGAAAATATTCTAATGGTGGATTTGAACATACGGCCTTAAGTTTCACTTAACCATACCCTAAACCATTAGGCTATTGGCGCTTCGAAAGTATTACTAGCAGTATCCCGTTTCGTTTCTGGGGTGTATTTCAACAGTCTTATTTTCAATAGTGTATTAAATCACTTCCTGGTATGACGACTAATTCTGATAAGTCCAAAAAACATTAATTTGATCATGTTACCAAACAAAATAGTTAATAAAATTACATATCTTTAACTGCCCTTAGATTTTCTTTATCAGCGTTGACATTTAGTAAAGCAGACTACAGAAGTGAAAAATGCATTAGTTGGCATCGCCGATTTATTTCTGCTAATCTATACTTGACTTGTCTAGACTTATGTAAATAAGTGCACGCAAAATGTTATCCAGATCCATTAATCCGGTGGTTGAAATTAAATAAACAAATTGATTTATACATAAAATTAGATTAAAATGTTATGTTGAAGGAGAATAAGACTTTACTTTTTAAAAAAGAAAAGAAAAGCTTAAAATAGTTAAGTTGTTTTTTCTCATTCGACGCTCAGCAGTCGCCGAGAACGGTCGCCCGGCTCCCCGCCACGATCGTCCCGAGCTACCTGCCCCCGAGCAAGCCACCTGCGCATCCATTGTTCCGAGAACAATACACCGAGCAATTTTTATTGCTGTTGCTATTGTGATCGGAATTTAGTTTCCAAGAAAGCTATTGTAAAGCCACCTGGGTGGTTATACTAGTGGATACCTTGCGGTGTTAACTAAGCTAGTGTAGGGCAAGCCCGTACGCCCGCGGTTCCCCTTCTGGGAAACGCAAGATAGCGGAAGGAGTCAACGTAAACTTGGCCTTGGGTAGTGCCCTAGCCAAGGTTGACCAACCCGCTAGACTTATAATTGTCTCACGCGTATTTTTAGTTAGCTCTAAGCACACACCCAAGTGCACAAATAAGATTGGCGCTTGGACGCACTAGGCTACAATAACTAGCACACATCCACCCTGCCTATACCGCAGGAAGTAGGCTACTCGCCCCGGCACCCCACCGGAGGCCACACATCCCGCGTAATAGTAGTTATATTAATAAAAATTGTGTACAATGGAGAATCCAACAATGGATTTCCTTGTACACTTGGTCAGCTGCCTGAAGAGTAAATACCCCGATGTCTTCGAAGACATTATAAAGAGCAACCCTACCGGAGGGGCAAAATCACCCTCAAGGTCCTCCTCAAGGGCCTCTGCCTCATCGTCCTCCTCGGTCTCCGAAATGGAGCTAGATAGCCCTTCGTCCCCGAGGACCTCCGCAAGACACCAGCAACTTCACGCTGGTGGAAAGAAGCAAAAAGCGAGCTTCACCCGCCCCGACGCCGCCACCCAAGGCGAAAAACGGGAAAGCGATGTCCCTCTCCCCGGCTATCGACATCTGTGGCCCAACCCCATGGCACCCCTCTGCAGCCTCACAGCAAGCCCCCGCCGCTCCTCAGCGCTCCACTACTGGCTCCCCAAACTTCGGCTGTCTCACAGCCATCGAACGCCTCGCCGCCTGTCTTCATACAGGCACAAGATAAATGGCCGATTGTCGTATCGGCCCTTTCCAATCGCTACAAATATCAAGCGATCCCCACCGCTGTAGGCATTAAACTGCAGCTAGAAACCACGGATGACCATAGAGCGGTCACCCGCTACTTACAAGACAAAGGTGTATTCTTTCACACCTACACCCTGGCAGAAGAGCGCCAACTTAGAGTGGTTATTAAAACCTTCCGCGGGAAATCCCCGCAGACCTCATCAAAGAGGACCTCCAGGCTCAGAATTTACCCGTCCTATCCGTGCATAGGATGTACAGTGGGCATAACAAAAGCCATTCAACATGGTAATTGTGGCCCCGAAAGGTCCGTCCGGAGGAAGCAGGTATTTAACCTGAAAACGTGCTGCCACCTTTCTAGGCTCACAATAGAGCGCCCTCATAAAATGGCCCTCCGGGCCAGTGCCACATGCCAGTTATATGGCCACTCTGCTCGCAACTGCTTCGGGAAACCCAGATGCGTAAAGTGCCTGGGTGACCATGGCACCACCGACTGTCCGAGACCCAAGGACAAGGCCCTTTTGGCTGCTTTCGGGCCCCGCATGTCCCAGTAACCTAGAGGGACACACAGCCAATTACCCATGCCCAACGGCTCCTGCCGAAACGCCCGGCACTTAAAGTCGCACCTAAGGTAGCTACACCGATCGCCGCTCCGCGCCTATTCTCGCTCCTGTTCGTCCTCTGAAGAGATAACTATGGAGATTACAAGAGTTACAGGATGGTCAATCATCGCTTTATAGTTGGTAATACCTCTCCAAAGCGTGGTAACTGTAGCAATTATCCATATTAAATATAATAAACCAATATAAATAACATAATATAATAATACAATAAATAATAAAAATTATGATACTATATTATATATACACATATAACGTATGATACATACACATATAACAAAATTTTATATAATCAATTAAAAAAAAAAAAAAAAAAAAAAAAAAAAAAAAAAAAAAAAAAAAAAAAAAAAAAAAAAAAAAAAAAAAAAAAAAAAAAAAAAAAAAAAAAAAAAAAAAAAAAAAAAAAAAAAAAAAAAAAAAAAAAAAAAAAAAAAAAAAAAAAAAAAAAAAAAAAAAAAAAAAAAAAAAAAAAAAAAAAAAAAAAAAAAAAAAAAAAAAAAAAAAAAAAAAAAAAAAAAAAAAAAAAAAAAAAAAAAAAAAAAAAAAAAAAAAAAAAAAAAAAAAAAAAAAAAAAAAAAAAAAAAAAAAAAAAAAAAAAAAAAAAAAAAAAAAAAAAAAAAAAAAAAAAAAAAAAAAAAAAAAAAAAAAAAAAAAAAAAAAAAAAAAAAAAAAAAAAAAAAAAAAAAAAAAAAAAAAAAAAAAAAAAAAAAAAAAAAAAAAAAAAAAAAAAAAAAAAAAAAAAAAAAAAAAAAAAAAAAAAAAAAAAAAAAAAAAAAAAAAAAAAAAAAAAAAAAAAAAAAAAAAAAAAAAAAAAAAAAAAAAAAAAAAAAAAAAAAAAAAAAAAAAAAAAAAAAAAAAAAAAAAAAAAAAAAAAAAAAAAAAAAAAAAAAAAAAAAAAAAAAAAAAAAAAAAAAAAAAAAAAAAAAAAAAAAAAAAAAAAAAAAAAAAAAAAAAAAAAAAAAAAAAAAAAAAAAAAAAAAAAAAAAAAAAAAAAAAAAAAAAAAAAAAAAAAAAAAAAAAAAAAAAAAAAAAAAAAAAAAAAAAAAAAAAAAAAAAAAAAAAAAAAAAAAAAAAAAAAAAAAAAAAAAAAAAAAAAAAAAAAAAAAAAAAAAAAAAAAAAAAAAAAAAAAAAAAAAAAAAAAAAAAAAAAAAAAAAAAAAAAAAAAAAAAAAAAAAAAAAAAAAAAAAAAAAAAAAAAAAAAAAAAAAAAAAAAAAAAAAAAAAAAAAAAAAAAAAAAAAAAAAAAAAAAAAAAAAAAAAAAAAAAAAAAAAAAAAAAAAAAAAAAAAAAAAAAAAAAAAAAAAAAAAAAAAAAAAAAAAAAAAAAAAAAAAAAAAAAAAAAAAAAAAAAAAAAAAAAAAAAAAAAAAAAAAAAAAAAAAAAAAAAAAAAAAAAAAAAAAAAAAAAAAAAAAAAAAAAAAAAAAAAAAAAAAAAAAAAAAAAAAAAAAAAAAAAAAAAAAAAAAAAAAAAAAAAAAAAAAAAAAAAAAAAAAAAAAAAAAAAAAAAAAAAAAAAAAAAAAAAAAAAAAAAAAAAAAAAAAAAAAAAAAAAAAAAAAAAAAAAAAAAAAAAAAAAAAAAAAAAAAAAAAAAAAAAAAAAAAAAAAAAAAAAAAAAAAAAAAAAAAAAAAAAAAAAAAAAAAAAAAAAAAAAAAAAAAAAAAAAAAAAAAAAAAAAAAAAAAAAAAAAAAAAAAAAAAAAAAAAAAAAAAAAAAAAAAAAAAAAAAAAAAAAAAAAAAAAAAAAAAAAAAAAAAAAAAAAAAAAAAAAAAAAAAAAAAAAAAAAAAAAAAAAAAAAAAAAAAAAAAAAAAAAAAAAAAAAAAAAAAAAAAAAAAAAAAAAAAAAAAAAAAAAAAAAAAAAAAAAAAAAAAAAAAAAAAAAAAAAAAAAAAAAAAAAAAAAAAAAAAAAAAAAAAAAAAAAAAAAAAAAAAAAAAAAAAAAAAAAAAAAAAAAAAAAAAAAAAAAAAAAAAAAAAAAAAAAAAAAAAAAAAAAAAAAAAAAAAAAAAAAAAAAAAAAAAAAAAAAAAAAAAAAAAAAAAAAAAAAAAAAAAAAAAAAAAAAAAAAAAAAAAAAAAAAAAAAAAATGTTTTTTCTCATTCGACGCTCAGCAGTCGCCGAGAACGGTCGCCCGGCTCCCCGCCACGATCGTCCTGAGCTACCTGCCCCCGAGCAAGCCACCTGCGCATCCATTGTTCCGAGAACAATACACCGAGCAATTTTTATTGCTGTTGCTATTGTGATCGGAATTTAGTTTCCAAGAAAGCTATTGTAAAGCCACCCGGGTGGTTATACTAGTGGATACCTTGCGGTGTTAACTAAGCTAGTGTAGGGCAAGCCCTGTACGCCCGCGGTTCCCCTTCTGGGAAACGCAAGATAGCGGAAGGAGTCAACGTAAACTTGGCCTTGGGTAGTGCCTAGCCAAGGTTGACCAACCCGCTAGACTTATAATTGTCTCACGCGTATTTTAGTTAGCTCTAAGCACACACCCAAGTGCACAAATAAGATTGGCACTTGGACGCACTAGGGCTACACAACTAGGCACACATCCACCCTGCCTATACCCGGCAGGGAGGGAAGTAGGCTACTCGCCCCGGCACCCCACCGGAGGCCACACATCCCGCGTAATAGTAGTTATATTAATAAAAAATTGTGTACAATGGAGAATCCAACAATGGATTTCCTTGTACACTTGGTCAGCTGCCTGAAGAGTAAATACCCCGATGTCTTCGAAGACATTATAAAAGAGCAACCCCTACCGGAGGGGCAAAAATCACCCTCAAGGTCCTCCTCAAGGGCCTCTGCCTCATCGTCCTCCTCGGTCTCCGAAATGGAGCTAGATAGCCCTTCGTCCCCCGAGGACCTCCCGCAAGACACCAGCAACTTCACGCTGGTGGAAAAGAAGCGAAAAAAGCGAGCTTCACCCGCCCCGACGCCGCCACCCAAGGCGAAAAAACGGGAAAGCGATGTCCCCTCTCCCCGGCTATCGACATCTGTGGCCCAACCCCATGGCACCCCCTCTGCAGCCTCACAGCAAGCCCCCGCCGCTCCTCAGCGCTCCACTACTGGCTCCCCCCAAACTTCGGCTGTCTCACAGCCATCGAACGCCCGCCGCCTGTCTTCATACAGGCAATAAGATAAATGGCCGATTGTCGTATCGGCCCTTTCCAATCGCTACAAATATCAAGCGATCCCCACCGCTGTAGGCATTAAACTGCAGCTAGAAACCACGGATGACTATAGAGCGGTCACCCGCTACTTACAAGACAAAGGTGTATTCTTTCACACCTACACCCTGGCAGAAGAGCGCCAACTTAGAGTGGTTATTAAAACCTTCCGCGGGAAATCCCCGCAGACCTCATCAAAGAGGACCTCCAGGCTCAGAATTTACCCGTCCCATCCGTGCATAGGATGTACAGTGGGCATAACAAAAGCCATTCAACATGGTAATTGTGGCCCTCGAAAGGTCCGAGGCAGGAAGCAGGTATTTAACCTGAAAACGTGCTGCCACCTTCTAGGCTCACAATAGAGCGCCCTCATAAAAATGGCCCTCCGGGCCAGTGCCACACATGCCAGTTATATGGCCACTCTGCTCGCAACTGCTTCGGGAAACCCAGATGCGTAAAGTGCCTGGGTGACCATGGCACCACCGACTGTCCGAGACCCAAGGACAAGGCCCTTTTGGCTGCTTTCGGGCCCCCCGCATGTGTCCTGTGCAACTCAGAGGGACACACAGCCAATTACCTTGGCTGCCCAACGGCTCCCAAGCCGAAACGCCCGGCACTTAAAGTCGCACCTAAGGTAGCTACACCGATCGCCGCTCCCGCGCCTATTCTCGCTCCTGTTCGTCCTCTACGTCCCGCATGGAAACCTCCTACTGGCGTAGTGACCGTCGCTCAACCGGTTGAGCAGCCCCCTCCATCAGCCGGACGGCCGGTTAACGAAAGCGACCTCGACCTTGTGTGTCGCTTCGCCGCCGTTTTCAACGGCGCCGACGTCTCAGCCCTTGCAAAAGCCCTAAGGGACTCCAATGGCAAGCCCGAAATCAGGATTGCTGCCACAATGCGCTACCAACATGTAGTCAGCCATCGTCAATTTTCAAGCATAGAGGGCCTTTATAACGGCAGAGTAAAACCGCGTTCCCTTAACGTCGCATTTTTAACGCGAACGGTATTAATAATCAACGCGACGAAATCTTCAATTTTGTTCGCGATCACCAAGTCGACGTGCTCCTAGTGCAAGAGACATTCCTCAAACCGCACACTCGCAATCCCAACATCGCGAATTATAACATCATTAGGAATGATAGAACTTCCGCCGCTAATGGCGGAACTCTCATCTACTATAAAGTCCTTGCACTGCGTGCCCGTCGATACGCCAACCCTAACCTTCCTAGAAGCCTCGGTCTGTCAGCTAGCCATGACCGGCCACGCCCCCATCACAATCGCGTCCGTCTACCTGCCTTGCAGACGTGACGCACAAGTATTACGAAGCGACTTCGTGGCGCTCCTTTCCTTGGAAACTCAGTCATTTTGGCAGGAGATTTCAATAGCAAGCACACTCGGTGGAATGCAACTAAAATCAACCCCCGGGGTTGGCTTTAGACTCGCTAAGCGACGCACTTCGACTTCGACGTCGTAGCGCCTACTACGCCTACCCATTTTCCATACATATTGGTCACGCACCGGACGTGCTTGATATTGCCATCTGTAAGAACATCAATCTCGCCTTCCAAGGCATAGAGGTAATCCATGAGCTCGCTTCCGATCATCGCCCTGTTCTTCTTCGGTTAGGGCCCTCCGTCCCAACCTCACCTTCCACCAAAACCATTGTAGACTGGCACCGACTCAGGAACGCCCTGAGGGAAGCCACATCACCGCACCTAGATGCTATTCCTAGGAACATATCTTCAGTCAACGACACGAACCTCGCAGTTCATGCCCTCACTAGGCACATCCAGACCGTAATCGTGGATTAGCTCGAGGTTCCCCGGTGGAAGACCACCGATGGACCCTGCCAAACGACATAAAGGACCTAATGAGGCGCAAGAATGCGGCGACTCGTGCCCACGACTTATATCCCACTGAAAGTAACCGGCTGGTGCTACGTACCCTTCAGCGTGAAGTCCGATCACGCATAGCCCAGTATAGGAACAATCGGTGGGATAATCACCTCTCCAACATCGAACCTTCCCATCTCGCCTACTGGCGACTTCCCAAATCCCTAAAAGGGCACCGCCCAAACAATGCCTCCCCTTAGCGCGTCCTAATAAACCACCCGCCTTCTTAGACGAAGAGAAAGCCGAATGTCTGGCTGACAATCTCGAGCTCCAATGCTCACTGAGCACCCTACCGATCGACGCCGCTCACCTTGAAATGGTTAACAGCGAGGTCGACCGGAGGAGTAAGGAACCACCTCGCGATTCCGTCACTCAAGTTACATGCACCGAAGTTGAGTCCATAATTAAAACCTGCGACCACGCAAGGCTCCTGGCCCCGACGGTATCACCAACAAGGTGATGAAACTCTACCATGTCCATTTTACACCTACTGGTGTTAATCTACAACGCGGCCATATCCAAAGGCACCTTCCCGAACACCTGGAAGGAAGCCGATGTCATAGGGATTCTCAAGCCCCTCAAACATCCAACCGATCCATCAGCCTATCGACCCATAAGCCTACTCAAAGTCTTGGGTAAGGTATATGAAAGGCTCATGCTCACCCGCCTCAAGGACTTCATGTTGTCCCGAGGGCTGCCAATCAATGAGCAGTTCGGGTTTCGCACCCAACACTCATGCACACATCAAGTGCACCGCATCACGGAGCACATCCTCAGTAAATTTCTTCAGGGCTACCAAACTGGGGCACTTTTTCTCGACGTGGCGAAAGCTTTTCGATTGCTGTCTGGTGACAACGGGCTCATATACAAACTATATGAGCTCGGTGTGCCAGATCGACTCGTACTTATCATACGAGATTTTCTCCGAAATCGAACCTTTCGTTACCGCGTCGAGGGAACGCGCTCCAAGGTTCACCCCATTTGTGCCGGAGTACCACAAGGCTCTGTCCTAGGTCCTACTTTATACACACTCTACACCAACGACATACCGCGCACTCGCGGTGTAGAGCTAGCCCTTTTCGCCGATGACACCGGCCTCTACGTGTCTGGATTTAAACCAGACGCTATTTGTAAACGCCTCCAATCTGCAGCCAACACCTTAGGGAAATGGTTTCGAAATGGAGGATCGAGGTTAACCCCACCAAAAGTGCAGCCATTTACTTCTCTCGGCGCAACAAAACGCCGCATCTCCAAACTATAGAGTTATTTGATCGTCCAACTCTGGGAAAAGACAGTCAAATACTTAGGCGTCACATTAGATGAAAGACTCACCTTCGGTCCGCATGTCAACCGCGTACGGAATCGAGCAGCGTTCGTCCTAGGTCGTTTGCACCCGTTACTTAATAAAATAGCAAAATGTCCCTGCGTAATAAAATTACACTTTACAAAGCGTGCATCCGACCCATAATGACATACGCAAGCCCCGTCTTTGCGCATGCCTCCCCGCGTCACATTCACCGACTTCAGGTAATACAAAATCGTTTCATGCGCAAGGCCACCGGTGCGCCGTGGTTCTTGCGTAACGAAAATCTACATAGATCTTGAGCTGCCGACCATAGCTCAGTACCTGAAGCAGGCTTCGCCGATATTTCGACTCTGCCGTCACACACCGAGTCCCTTGATTGTAAGTGCCGCCACTTACAATCCCATCGCGAATCACAGATTTACCCGCGTCCGTAGGAGACCGAGGCACGCCCTCGACGACCCTGACGACGCAACCACCAGGGCCCAAGCCCTTCATAAAACACAACACACAAACATTGCACCCTCATATCGCCCCGCCGACGGCGAGGGCGTCGCAAACAAAGTTATTCGCGATACCGCCATGTCACTGGCCGGTTCTCTCCAGTCCATACAGATAGAAGCGTCGCTGGTTCAGTTCCAGCGCTCACGCCCCAATAGTGATATTAATGTAGACAATTCTTAGTCAGAAGCAATTGACTGAGCCGAGGTTCGGTCCTCTCGGGCATCCTCGAGTCAGACGCTCTCACGGAACAGGGTAATGGCCCAAGCCGAGCTCCCTTTCGGGAGCCCTTGTGCTGGATACCTACCAATAGAGGTCTCGAATGAGCGCCATTAGCACTCAACTTCTCTCAACACGGTGAAACTGTAAAAGCCCTCGGGCTAATAGCGGCCATCAGCACAAAAGACCAGCTAATTTTCCGGTTACAGCTTACAGATTTTCTTTCTATAGAAAACCTAAGCCGAACTATAACGTTTATTAAAAAACGGCTTATCAACGAACGGCATTTAATTTATATTTATATAGATTACGTTAATACGGTCTAAATTATTTCTTACATACGTATTTGACGTTCCACCTCCACAGTTTACTGAATTCTCAGTGGTGTACGTGGAAGGAACCCTCACTCGCGGATCGCAGGTAATAAATTGTGTTAAACAAGTAGGTTGAGCCGTTTTATCAAAGTCAATCGGTATTGCGCCGACGCTGTTGAGTAATTACTAGTGCCGACGGTTGTTTGGCATTACATGGGTGTACGTGACGCATTATGTATCATACGTTGTCGATGCCATTGTCCTCGCTATGATTAATACGAACTTGGGAAAACGATAATCGAACATGATTAGTGTACTGGCCATATTATTGCGATATATGTAGATCATTATGTCGTCCTGACCGTTCGCATTTCATATTTTGCTGCTTATTACCAGATGATTACAACTACGCAGTATATATTATAGTGCCGTACGCGTTCGTGAAGATATAAGCACTCACTTACACACCCCTTTCCTGTCATGTTTAATAAGTCAAGGTCAGGGAAAAATTCCGAGTCCCATTCCACACCCGCAACAACCATCAAATTGTGACACACAATTTACCTCATCGCTGTGAAATCGAAACCAGAGCTTATGATGCAAAAATCAAGTAAACCAACTGTTACGCCACGCGGGCGTGATTTACAATACAATATCAAAATTAAATAATATCAACTTCTTTAGCAAATTATTATATTACAATATTTGTTAAGTATACAAACATTTATATTTTTTTTAGAAAACTATATCTGTAATCGTGTTCTCGGAAGTGTAGGGAACACTTACCATATGAAACCAAGAAGCGTTATGCTACTCTTTCATATAAGTTATTCTGGAAGGTCTGGACCACGCCCGGTCGATCTAACTAACTATAGTATAGCTTCGTCACTATTTTCTTATTCGATAGACAGTAATAGTGGAAACTTGTGCCAAATCTGTTCCGAGGTTCGGCCCTCTTGGGCACCCTCGAGTCAGACGCTCTCGCGAAACAGGGTAACGGTCAAGCCGAGGCTCCTCTCGGGAGCCCTTGCGCTGGTTACCCATATATAGAGGTCTCGACTGAGAGCCATAAGCGCTTGGTCACCTCAACCCGGTGAAACTGTAAAGCCCTGGGGCTAACAGCGGCCATCAGCCCGAAAAAAAAAAAAAAAAAAAAAAAAAAAAAAAAAAAAAAAAAAAAAAAAAAAAAAAAAAAAAAAAAAAAAAAAAAAAAAAAAAAAAAAAAAAAAAAAAAAAAAAAAAAAAAAAAAAAAAAAAAAAAAAAAAAAAAAAAAAAAAAAAAAAAAAAAAAAAAAAAAAAAAAAAAAAAAAAAAAAAAAAAAAAAAAAAAAAAAAAAAAAAAAAAAAAAAAAAAAAAAAAAAAAAAAAAAAAAAAAAAAAAAAAAAAAAAAAAAAAAAAAAAAAAAAAAAAAAAAAAAAAAAAAAAAAAAAAAAAAAAAAAAAAAAAAAAAAAAAAAAAAAAAAAAAAAAAAAAAAAAAAAAAAAAAAAAAAAAAAAAAAAAAAAAAAAAAAAAAAAAAAAAAAAAAAAAAAAAAAAAAAAAAAAAAAAAAAAAAAAAAAAAAAAAAAAAAAAAAAAAAAAAAAAAAAAAAAAAAAAAAAAAAAAAAAAAAAAAAAAAAAAAAAAAAAAAAAAAAAAAAAAAAAAAAAAAAAAAAAAAAAAAAAAAAAAAAAAAAAAAAAAAAAAAAAAAAAAAAAAAAAAAAAAAAAAAAAAAAAAAAAAAAAAAAAAAAAAAAAAAAAAAAAAAAAAAAAAAAAAAAAAAAAAAAAAAAAAAAAAAAAAAAAAAAAAAAAAAAAAAAAAAAAAAAAAAAAAAAAAAAAAAAAAAAAAAAAAAAAAAAAAAAAAAAAAAAAAAAAAAAAAAAAAAAAAAAAAAAAAAAAAAAAAAAAAAAAAAAAAAAAAAAAAAAAAAAAAAAAAAAAAAAAAAAAAAAAAAAAAAAAAAAAAAAAAAAAAAAAAAAAAAAAAAAAAAAAAAAAAAAAAAAAAAAAAAAAAAAAAAAAAAAAAAAAAAAAAAAAAAAAAAAAAAAAAAAAAAAAAAAAAAAAAAAAAAAAAAAAAAAAAAAAAAAAAAAAAAAAAAAAAAAAAAAAAAAAAAAAAAAAAAAAAAAAAAAAAAAAAAAAAAAAAAAAAAAAAAAAAAAAAAAAAAAAAAAAAAAAAAAAAAAAAAAAAAAAAAAAAAAAAAAAAAAAAAAAAAAAAAAAAAAAAAAAAAAAAAAAAAAAAAAAAAAAAAAAAAAAAAAAAAAAAAAAAAAAAAAAAAAAAAAAAAAAAAAAAAAAAAAAAAAAAAAAAAAAAAAAAAAAAAAAAAAAAAAAAAAAAAAAAAAAAAAAAAAAAAAAAAAAAAAAAAAAAAAAAAAAAAAAAAAAAAAAAAAAAAAAAAAAAAAAAAAAAAAAAAAAAAAAAAAAAAAAAAAAAAAAAAAAAAAAAAAAAAAAAAAAAAAAAAAAAAAAAAAAAAAAAAAAAAAAAAAAAAAAAAAAAAAAAAAAAAAAAAAAAAAAAAAAAAAAAAAAAAAAAAAAAAAAAAAAAAAAAAAAAAAAAAAAAAAAAAAAAAAAAAAAAAAAAAAAAAAAAAAAAAAAAAAAAAAAAAAAAAAAAAAAAAAAAAAAAAAAAAAAAAAAAAAAAAAAAAAAAAAAAAAAAAAAAAAAAAAAAAAAAAAAAAAAAAAAAAAAAAAAAAAAAAAAAAAAAAAAAAAAAAAAAAAAAAAAAAAAAAAAAAAAAAAAAAAAAAAAAAAAAAAAAAAAAAAAAAAAAAAAAAAAAAAAAAAAAAAAAAAAAAAAAAAAAAAAAAAAAAAAAAAAAAAAAAAAAAAAAAAAAAAAAAAAAAAAAAAAAAAAAAAAAAAAAAAAAAAAAAAAAAAAAAAAAAAAAAAAAAAAAAAAAAAAAAAAAAAAAAAAAAAAAAAAAAAAAAAAAAAAAAAAAAAAAAAAATGATGATTCGTTTATTACTATGTGCAATAATATGATAAAGACCAAGGCGTTGCAATACACTGAAGTATGGAGCTAATTTCAAGAGTTCATGATCTTCGATACTGAGTTTTCTCCAAAAACTAAACAAACTAAGTTTTCTATGAGAGTAACAAACGAGCACACAAAGTGTAAGTAAGTGATTCCTGTGGCCCATGACATCTTAATTCATCCTTGACAAGGAATTGAAAAACAAAAAAAGCATATCACCCTTAGGGACTAAGATGGAATGCCTCGTCACCAGCATTAAAGGTCTTCCGGATTCCTACACTCAGAAGAAACACAGCAGCATTATCTGTTGCTATTTCACACTGGTATTCTGTGAGGGCGTGGCTCTACCTCGATCGAGCTGACCCGTGCAAGCTCTATCACTGTTGATCTACTCTTGTTGTACTCTTGATGTAAAATATATCGTTAAAAAAATCATAAAATGTCTGGAGGGAGTTATTTCCTTAACAGCTATTTATTTATCTGCATTTTATAATAGTTTCACATTTCTAACCATCCAATTTTGAGGATTTATTTTATGCCTTTGGCTTTAGACTATTGATTAGATTGATTAGAACTAACGTTTATTGCTTGATTAATTTGTATTACATAAAAATAAAGTCTTGCTCCTTGCGAGATGAGAATGTTTTCAAATCTTCTTTATGATATGTGTATTTATTTGTTACAGTTTTATAATAAGCAGACATATGCAAATATTTGAATTATTCAGTTCCTATAAAAACATAAAATTGCATGTCATAAATAAAATATTACACCATTACTCTTGTTCATTCGTGCTGTTTAAACTTACAGTTATAAATTCAATACTTCAAACAAATGATGATTTACGGTCACTATTTTGATGAAAAATTGCCACTTCGACTTGCATAAAACACTTTTGGATATTATAGATCACTTAGCAGAGTGCATTTCGATTGACTATTTGCGATTATACAGATAATAAATCATATTTTTCTTAATCATTTATCAAATGGTAATCAAGTAACAATTTTCTAAATAAAAAAACAACAAATAAACATCCGTATACGTTAGGCAATGCACTGCCCGTCATTCTAACCTGATTGATGACTGCTCCAATCATGAAGAATAACTGGCCAGTCTATAAAAACCGTATTCATTCAAATAAATGCTACTTTCTCGCCTGCAGATGAAAGGAAATCGGGGGACGAGGAGTGTCATCTAAAACTAGACCGCAGCGCCGATGATAAATGACCGGGAAGATAAACATGGCTACTTTATTACAGGGAAGGTTTATGATTTATTCATTCTCTTGCTGATCCGAGAAGTTGCACTTGGTAAAGAACGTGCTTGACATTAAAAGTTTTAATACTATTTCCTGTGCAAAATGCATTTCGGATAAAAATAAGGCTGGTTATATAAAACACAGTACTATAAATAGATACATCTCGGTAACATTTGTCCTAAGTGACGGAGTGTGAGCCATTTTCTGTCACGATTTTTTTATAGCTAATGGCTACTGTTAGCCCGAGGGCATTTACAGCATCGCCGGGTCGCTTAGGGCATTCAGCCGAAACCTTCATTAGTGGGGAGGCAGCCTCGGCTTGAACCGTTACCCTGAGCACGAAAACAACTGACTTGAGCGTGCCCGAGAGGGCCGAACGTCGGTTCGCCAGTTACTTTTGACGCATTAATTTGTCACGATTGGGGTCTAATATGTTCCGGATGAGTTGTGTTTTTGCCTCTCCTTTGTAACTAGCTGCTGTCTGTAAAACAAGTTTTCGTAAAGTTCAAGTTCAAGGCACACAAGCTCACAGTTCACCTGATGGTTAGTGAAGACTATGCCCATGACTTTTTTGGCAAACGACCTAGCGAGCTAGCCCACCGGATGGTAAGTCACCACCGCCCATGAATATCAGAAACACCAGAGGAGTCGCAAATGCGCTGTTTAAAACTGACCTATGGCTTCTACATTTCTACCCCCGAGTACAAAGATGACTTGCTTCGTCACCTGTCATAGCATCTCCGGATCCGATACAAAAGACAGCAGCGTTATGTTGCTCTTTCACACTGGTATTCTGTGAAAATATGCTCTTTCCACGTCAATCCGACCCATAAGTATTGCAGCTAGCATTAAACTGTAATGTGGCTTCATCACCTAAAATATTGATAATCTGCCTTTGGGGAAAATCAAAACCCGATTTGTCCTTCATGCGTCCTATCTTGTGTTATTGCTTGAACATTTTTATTCGCTGTATAGTATTACTTTATGTTACTTCAAGTATTCTAAGTAAAGTGAGCTTTGAAAAATATAAGCACTAAACCATATTTAAATAAGGAAAATGTTCATACACGAGTTAGTAATAAAATTCTTATTTTTTTTTACAAATTATTTCTCCATGCGGCAAACGGCTTCTGAATAAAAATAACGGACATTAATAAACTTAAGCACTATCGAACAAAAACAGTTTTAATACGCTTTGTGCAAACAGACAAGGAAGTAATTATTACTACATTCAATAGATAACATCGGTAAAGCTTGAGTATACATTTGTATGTGCCGACTCTATATGAATTATATAATTACGTTGTTACATTTAGCGATATTATATTGAGAGATACTTTTTCTTAGAAGTTCGACAGTGGTGATGATAAACGAGCACACAGTCCACCTGATGTTAAATGATTCATTATGGGCGACACACACCTACGTTCATACGTGATGAGGAATCATATTTCGTATGCGTTGTAACCCTGAAGACTAACATGGAATTCCTCATGGAATCAGTAAAGCTTAGGAAAAAGCTAAAGTAAAGCTAACCTTAATACTGGTGGCGTGGGTTTTTTCGAAATTCTACACACTACATACATAAATATATATACCTAGTACGGCCATAAGTTCTGTTACAAATGAAAATGCATTTTTTTTAATGAAGTAATTTTTTAAGAGACTCAATGTCCCCGTGTCATTTAGAGCAGGCCATGTCCTCTAAAACTGACCATAATTTGAAGCCTAAAGGATTGAGATCTGGGCTAGGTGAGGGCCAGTCTTCAGCTCTTATAAAGCCCGGACGTTGGTTTCAAGCCAAGCTTGGGTAGTTCGTGCCTTGTGACCAGCTGCAGAGACATGCTGGAAAGTCCACAGTATATTTTTAAAAAGTGTATTGCTGACAGGCTTCACAACATGATCCAAGCCTGTATCTTGATACACTTTGGCAGAAGTTTTCACTCCTTTTTCACAAAAATGTAATTTTGTGACTCCTTTATAAGACACGCCCCACCAAACCATCTCTGACGCAGGATGATGACCACGTTGTACCTTTCCGACCACTTGAGCAGCTTTTCTAGAACTTTGAGTGTACACTTTATCATTTTACTTATTGTAGTGTTATTCAATCGTGAAATTTTTTTCATCGGTAAACAGGATATTTCTGTGCCTTTCACCTGCATATCGTGATAGAAGGCGTTTTTATCGATCCACTCTCTTTCATTATAAAAAATTATTAAAGGTATGTCCTGTATATCGATATGATAAGCACCGAGCTTCAGGTCTTGTTTTATAATACACGACAGAGTCCTAGCGGCAATCTTCATTTCTCGCGATAGGATTTTTTACTTCCTAATGGGGTTTCGACGAATTCTAGCTATAACAGCAGTAACAGACTTTGTAGTTCTAACAGCACGCGGCCGCCCCGATATTTTCTGGTCTTCGACAGAGGAAGTGTTGTTGTGTCTGTTGATAGTGCAATATACGAACATACGGCTGATACCAAGCTTTTTATTTATAGAATAGGTGGTAAACTAATAAGCAGCTTGCCTGGTGGAAAGTGATTACCGGCGCCCATGGAGCTACGCAACACAAGAGAATATGGTATATAGGTACGGACGTGTGCTTTGTAGATTTTATTTTAAATATTCGGGGTGACAAGCGTGCTAGTAGTTCACGTGATGACTCTACCACGTGCGCCTTATCTTTTTTTTAATTTAGAATAGGTGGTAAGCCCATGGCCATCCATAACACCAAAACATCTTCCATATTTAATAGTATTTTGGTACGGAAGTTTGGTTTGTAATTTTTTTTATATTATTAGGTGTGACAAATGAGCCCATAAATCACCTGATGGCACCACCACTTACGTCTTCTCTTTAGTATTACTAGTACACGAAACTATCGTGTATCATTTCTCTCAACTACATATAATCACATAACTCTTTTTAGTAAGTTTGGTGGTACCTTTGAAAAACGAACTAAAATATTTTTATTATTACGGATGCAGTTAGTTTAAAACCGTATTTTGAAGCATTGCCATGACGCGTATGTACAGTTGAAGAAATATACGAATGTATTTAGAATGAAATTATTTAAAGTTTTTAAATTGTTAAAATATGAAGTTACCTGCAAGAGTATCAATTTCTAATATATAAAAGATATATAAAGAAATTATGATATCGAAAATATTTATATAGTCTGAGCAAATCGACGATGACATATTCGTTGATTTAGTACAATTTCATAATTAAAAATATTAACGTGTGTTTAGGTAGGTAAATATATATATATAGGTAGGAGGGCATCAATCGTCTTGTGAGATAGAGCACATCAAAACTAATTAATCTTTTTTGAATCACACAATCGATCAAAAATTAATCTGTTTCAATTAACACATTTTAGTTATCACCAGCGATCATCACAACCGTGTTAGCTCATTTATTATCGGCTAATCAATATAAATCAAAATTTAATGCCAAATAATCAGCTTAAAGCGATTACGTGATAGTTATTGATAGAATGGTATTAAATTGATATTCAAAGATAAGATATATCCAACCATTTGCACTGTAATTATTTAGACAATGGTACAGTTTGCATTACGCTCAATTTAATTTTGGTTGATTTGACTATAGAATCATGAATTACACACATATAATCCAACTAAATAATAAAATTCTTTAGATACATTGTTATTTCGATTTAGATGCCAGTGTTTAAAAAAAAATTGGCAAGTAAAACATAAAAAAATGTATCTGATCTAAACTGATCGTTACGGCACGTTGCAATCCACAGGCAAAATAAAATCACGAATTATTTTTTTCATATTATATATAGGTATAAAAGTTTTGATTTGTGAAAGTCAAATTGTTAACACAACTTAGACAACTTAATGTTCATACATTTGTTCTACCCGAGTGCACTAGACATCGGGAAAACCAATAATAGAAAGCGGTACTGTAAGATTCATAAGGCATGTCCGTGTATGTCATAAATTATGGATATTAGACCTACCATTAAGTTTCACGCCGGCAATAGCCAACAGCATGGTGTCTCATTATGATCTCACTACTGAGTCGCTAATATTCCAGACTGATATATTGACTACAGCATTGATGGATAGTTCGGGTTGTAATGTAAAGAGTTGCTTGTCTGAGAACTTGTTCCTAAGTTTCTAATGGTCAACGGACTTCAAGACCGTTCTGACGTTTCTGAAATGATTGATGAATTATGATGATCTGAATGCTGATGACGAATCTGAGATGATAAAGCTCGTTCAATAATAATTATTTTACTTAATAAATTTTAAATATGTCGATGAGTTACTCACACGGGTAGGTTTTAATGTTTGTTGAAATATAATCTACCCTATTTATACCATAAAGGGAAATATATAGGAAACATAAACATCAAAGTTTTAATAGTGTTGTTAGTTTTCGAAATAATAATAATTTTTCAGATTCATATACAAATGAGCCGTAATAATTATTTATTATATTTTGTCTGTTAGTCGTACTTTGTTGCCGCAGGATTAAAGTTACCTTGAATCAAATGATCGAAATCAGTTTGCAGTCAAGGAATTTTATAATCTGTAAGATTAGATTGTAGACAAATTATATAGACCGATGACTCTTATTATCTTTATCCCTTTGAATTTTATGTTTTATTTATTTATTTGCGTCGTCGAAATGACGTCTATACCAGAAATAAATAATCTGTCGATAGTACTTGGGTACTTCGTTACTTAAAATTATTAGAACGAACAAACCGCATATTTTAATAGACAAACCCAACAATAAAAACAAATACATATTTTCGTATTATTAAACCGTAAAAGAACCAACTCAACAAAACAACACGTAGAACAAATGGTCCTTTTGACAATAAAAAGTCGCGATACAGACATTGTAAATCGAACTAGACGCCTACCAGATGCTGTAATGTCATAAATTGTTCAAGCCACCTGTATACATATATACCATTAAGTATTGTAACGAAACAAATTCCCTATAATTTACTATCATTAAGCACTGCCCTACTGACACGGTTACCTTGTAATCAACATTCATTATCCACACAAAACACCATGTAGTAAAGGCTCTTACAATAATTTGACAGCGCCCTACACCTCAAGAAATAATACGTTGTATAAGCTTACAATGTGACAATAATGTATTCGTTTTGTAGAGATCGAAACTGTGTTAGAGTAGATAGGTGGCTTTGAATTGTCGGTATGTGGTTAACATAACATTATGCGTTTTTAACGTCATATCACCTGAATGTTATTGCTTTTTTGTTGGCAATTTGAAAATTATCATCTTGATACTTTGTTTATTTGTTATGTTTATACAAGATATTGATATAAACGTAAACATCGCCGCGGTTATATTACTTGGTTGCTGAGTGAATTCATGAATTGTTCGATTACAACAAGAGTAATATTAACGCTACATATATTTTTGATTCTTACATGTGTGTTAGTGTGTGATATATTAATGATTCTGAATACCTTTATGTCTGTCTAGCTATGCCTTAAATTATCAGTTAGAAGATATTGATATTAAATAAACATTAAATCAGAATAATAACAATTTAGTGCAAAAATTTCTAAATATTAAAATAACTAAAAACGTTATAAAAATCGATGTTACCATTCCTTGTGTATTTTATTTACGTTTAATAAAGGATTGTGATAAATTTTCTCTACTCTAATTTCAAGTACAGATATTGTAATAAAGTTCTGAAATGGTACATTTAAGGACATAAAAAAATAAAGTGTCGGCCGCGTAGTAGTTAGTGTAATATCTTTGTATCACAAATTGTCGGTTTCGGGTCTCGGTCAATTTTTCTCGGGTCTTATTGCACATGAGTTGCCGTTGTCGAAAGCGATGACGTCCAAAATTAGCTTGGCAAGGAATAATAATAATGAATATTTTATCCCGAATTGAGAAGGGAAGACCCATATTCTGCCTTATGGACAAGTTCGGATTCCTACACTTTCCAGCAGTGTTATGCCGCTAAATTTCACTGGTATTCTGTTAGTTACAAAGTTAACGTGTTATGAGGAGTTGTTTGGGCTAAATCCACGCACTGAGTTTAAGCATAGTACATCAAAACAGAATTTAAAATGACGTCCTTATCATCTCAATGGTTAACAATCCACCACTGTGCGCTTTACGCGAAATTTTCTGCTACGCACAACTAATCTGTGGAATCAGCTGTCGATACGACTAAGGGACCTTCAAGAAAAGAGACTACGCCTTTCTTAAAGGCCGGTAGCGCGTCTGTGACTCTGGTGTTGCGAATGTTTATGGGCAGTGGAAAACACTCACAATCAGATGAGCTTTCTTGTTTGCCACCTACTCTAAAAAAAGAAGTTCTCCCCCTCAACCAGCCAACCCATTCGCACTGCAGCTAACCGCCGATATTTATTATATTTACTGTCATAATTGACGTATAGTAAGGGGCATTAGGAGTATTGCTAATGACTGTAAAAATGAAGTAGCTGTCAAAAGTGACACCATGTCATCAGTGATTCTGAAAACGGTCGTTACGCTGTTCAGTGAGACTATCTCAATTCACGTCCACTGCGCAGTGCGAGTTTAAATTACATACAATTTAAATAGCTCGTTTGTCGGAGGTAGGCCGTTGAATTATACAGGACGGTTTGCGTTAATGTTGGGGCAACGACTCTTTAATACCGCCATGTCAGTTATGCTGCTGCGTCGGGGATACGACGTGTATCGCTAGTGACGTATACAATTTAAAAAGTTATTCGTCACTGTTGTCACTTCCTTGTTTTTTTTATCGATAAAACTTTCATGTTAACAGTTGAATGTCACTGTGGAATAATAAGAGATGTTGTAGCTTAGGTGCTTATAAAAGTTTTTGTTGGTAAATTAATTAATAAGCGTCTACATACACACTATTATATTTTATATAACATTGTAATTTCCTTAGACGATCAACCAGGGATACATCGAAAAAAGAACTATAAAATTTTTGTATGTATGTACTAGTGTTAGCATAATGATTCTTTTTTTTTTAATAGAGACAAAATAGAGCGCATGCAATCCAGTATACGTGATAGAAGAGAAAAATCTTTGACGAACTTAACTTCATCTGGTAATAAAGAACTAAAGCGGCAGAGAGAATACAGAATATATAATAGAATAAGAGACACGAACCTACCAATTCTCCATCATTTTCATGTGAGAAATGTTTAATTTATAAACTTAAATCGATGTTGAAACTTATATTTTATGTTAATAAAAGAGTCGCATTTGTTATATTAACACGCAGTTATTATAGTTAATTAACTTAATATCCCGCAGATTTAATCTGACATAAGATATACGTTATTACTGTCATATAATTATAAGCGTTAGTAAATAAATTATAATTTCTTCTAATTAATGAAATCGACAAATCATCACTGCAGACGACCCACAAAACCTTAGAGAAATAAAAAAAAAAAAATAAAATAATTTTACTGATATAATAAAAAAAACATTAATTTATAGTATTATATATCATACTAATACAAAAGCCGAAATTTTTATAATACTTTGCAGTTATTATAATCACCTCTTTATTATACTCAAATAATTACATCGCAACGACTAAATTCATTATTAAAAGATTATTTCAGAATAATTAACTTAACGTCCCTCATATTTAATCTGACATAAGATATACGTTATCATTGCGGCCATGTAATTACCATGCCTTAGTAAATAAATAATCATTTCATTATAATTAATGGAACCGACATATCATTACTGCAGGCTGAAGATAAGACTATCTTCCTAACCTTAACATTTTATTACCGAGAGCAGTATTTCATGTAGAAAGTTTTGGTAAAGGTCACGTGTGTTGTTCAATCGCAAACGGGATGGCGCAGTCATAATGATTCGTTTTCGTGCAGACAGCCGCTTCCGGTGAGGTTTGTCATCGCGGTGGAAATCAACCAAAAGTTTTCAGCGGCCTCTCCATATTTCAATCAACGAGGTTATAAAATTTAAAGAAAAAGGGAGACCTACTGGCATTAAGGGTTTAATCACAGTACTCAGGCTACCTACCTATGTTAAAATTAGATTTTTCGTTGATAATAGACGTAATTAAGGAGCACAGCGATCATTTATGATCTGTACATTATGATGATGACGAAAGGTTTGTAGTAGTGGTAGAGCTACACCGCAGTTTGTTTCTAGCTGCGGTATGAATGGGTCAGCTCGACCGGGGTAGGGTCACGCCCTCACAAAATACCAGCATAAGCTGCTTTGTATCCCCTGGTGAGTGTAGGGACCTTTATAACTGGTGACGAGGCAGTCCACCTCAGTCCTCAAAGGTGACAACGCATCTGCATTATGATTCCTCGTTAAGGATGAATATAGACGTGCCGTATAGGTGCTCTGTACAAATTACTTACCATTACATGAACTGTGTGCTCGTTTGTTATTTTCATTGTTATAAAAAAAAGTTAAATTTATATCAGATTAAGATTTGTCCACTGCTAAAAGTATCTCATACAGGTTATCGTGAACATCGATACAGTCGTATGTATACGTCTTCTTCCCTAGAACTTGCTTGTCACCTTTATTTGTATTAACGGTTGCATAACTGTTTATGGTTTCACCCTAAACTATTGATATTACTTTTGTTGTACGAAGTCTTCACCTTATACGAGTCTAACGCTTTTGCTCGTCGGCAACTAATTTATTTGCGTTGTTAAACGTCGAGCTGTCGATTATTCATATTTATGCCCTCGCTTTGAGCGGTGATGTATCGACCGGAGGAAATTGCTTCGCGCGCTCGCGGCGTTTCAAAGAAGCGATGTTACCCACGGCGATTGTTTTGTAATGTTTGTGGCTGGACTCGTTGAGAAATTAATGCTGATGCGTTTTAATAAGCTATCGTTTGTTACTGTGAGTTTCAATGAATGAGAAATTAATATATAAAATAAAATATGATACTACTCATCTTGTGATAGAACGGGCTATGATGAGTGTTGTGGATATCTGCAGATGAACTCAGTTAGTTCTCGGGCCGGCCATATAGCACGTACAATCGATAACCGATGGGAAGGTTCTCTAGTGGCAACCTTATATTGTACATCGCAGTGTAGAAAAACTAAAAATGCATGTCTGCGAAAAGTCGATGGATGCAGATTGCACTCTAAGGCACTCTGTGTTAAATGTTTTTTTCCTTTATTTTTTTACCGTGTATGTGTAATACAATGTAATATTATACAAAGTTAATATCTATGTCTGTCAACGCAAAGGTCTATTGGTAAGGAATTAAATTTAAATCCTCTCCCTGGTTAGTCGTTTCTGAGTATAATTCTTTACCGCCGGTCTTTACGAATAGTGTTCTTGAAGGTCCCTAAGGTTTAGGTCCCTAGGTAAGGTTGAAAATATCGCTGTTGACAGCTGATTCCATAATTTCACGTAAAGCGCACAGTGGCGGATTGCCATCTATTGAGATCAAATAATATTGAAGTCATTTAATTTGTTTCATCCGTATAAGAATAATGTGAAATTTTGACATGTTTTGTAAAATATAAAAATGATTGATAATACGTAAAAAATAAAATTTGTGACTGAATATAAATTTAAAAATAAATAAAATTGTACGAAACTCTTGTTTGTAATTGATCGTATATCAAACAAAAGCATTTCTATTATTCGTCTTAATGTAATTACTTTACAGTTATTCGAGTGTCGAACTAAGCATTCAAAAGTTGTTAACCTCATTCCATTCCATAGATAATAACATAGTCAATAAAATGATAAAATATCAGTCACCCGCAGCGATAATATCGTTGTCTCCGACCACACAGGACGCCTGTTCATTTTCAAAGCATCGCATTAATCTATCGCTTTGTACCGCCCATCTATTACTGTCCGATACATCGTTGATGTTAGGTAAATGGTATCAGGTTTGATGCGTAGGCGATCACATCTTTCTGTTCAATGTTTATTTAGCTCTATAGATTTGCAACAATGTGCATAATCTATGTTTACATATATAAGTCTAGTGGGGTTGTTTCTATGCGATGATACAGCACGTAGCAAATAACAATTATTGAACTATGTTCAGTGTTATATTTAGGTTCATCGTGAGAAGGATGATGACGTTTATCATTGATCGTAAAATGACAACGATACTTTAATGATAATGATTTTCTTAATGACATATGTCGTGATGATTCCAATATATAGATGTCATAATAATCATATCAGTTATTATTAATATTGAGTTGATAAATTACCAATATTAGGATTCATATGGTTGAGTTATTTTTGTTTAATATTTTATTTATCTAGTTAAGCGAAGAAATAAGCAAAGGTAACTTTTTGTTTTGACTTTTCCAAAAATCCATTTCTTTCGTTTTCTGGTTTGTGTATTTAATTATATAAGGTATAAGAAGATTTAAGAGGTGACATAGTTCACAGTTAGACGTAATGACATTCATCTTCTATAAGGATGCAATTGCATTGTGTTCCCTAAAAACTATGATGACATGCTTCGTCATCAGTAAAAAGCTTATTATGTTCTCAATAAAGAATGATGTCGGTCCCATTCGACCTCTATGCCCCGCGTGGCAAATGCTGGTCATCGTCGCGATCGTCGCACAACCTGTGGAGCAGCCCCCGACACCAGCCTGTCGGCTAGTTAACGAAAGCAATCTCGACCTAGCGTGTCGCTTCGCCGCCGGCTTCAACGGTGCATACGTTTTAGCACTCGCGTAGGTTCTAAGGGACTCGAACGGAAAACCGATAGTTAGGATTGCCACCACAATGTGTTAACAATATGTAGTGTCCGCGATCGTCAATTTTAAAGCTTAGCAGGCCTCTACAATGGCAGAGCAAAACCATCGCGGTTAACCCGCGTCGCATTTTTTAACGCAGGTTTCAGAAAAAATCAATGCAATGAAATCATCAATTTCGTTTGCGAACACCAGGTTGACTTAGTGCAAGAGACATTCCTAAAACAAAATACTAGCAATCCAAACATTGCTAGTTATAACATCATCAGAACTTCCGCCGCTAACGGTGGAACTCTCGTCTGCTACAAAGTCCTTGCACTGCGTGCCCATCGACACGCCATCCCTCACCTTCCTAGAAGCTCCAGTCTGTCAGCTAGCCATGACCGGCCACGCCCCATCACAATTGCGTCCGTCTATCTGCCTTGCAGACGTGACGCACAAGTATTACGAGACTTCATGGCGTTCTGCTCCGTTGGCAACTCAGTCATTTTGGCAGGATATTTCAATTTTAAGCACACTCGGTGGAATGCAGTTAAAATCAACCCCCCGGGGGTTGGCTATAGACTCGGTACGCGACAGCTTCGACATCGTAGTGCCTCCTTTTTCTACCAATTTTCCATACACATTGGGTCAAGCACCGGATGTGCTTGATATTGCCTCTATACGAACATCAACCTCGCCTTCCATGGGATAGAGGTAATCCACGATCTCGCTTCCGATCATCGCCCCGTTCTTCTTCGGTAAGGGCCTTACGTCCCAACCTCGCCCTCCATCAAAACCATACTACACTGGCACCGACTTAGGAACGATCACACGACACACGAGGGAAGCCACATTACCGCACCTTGGTGCTATTCCAAGGAATATATCTTCAGTCAACGACACGAACCTTGCAGTTCATGCCCTCACTAGGCACATCTAGACGTTCTTCGAGGATTGCTCGAGGTTGGTTCCCTCGGTGGATGACCACCGATTAACCCTACATCGGTTCGACTCGTCACACACCCCGACCCGCTGATTATAAGTGCCCATCACACAATCCCATCGCGAATGACAGATTTACCCGCGCCCGAAGGAGACTGAAGCACGGCCTCGATGACCCCGACGACTCGACCACCAGGGCCCAAATCCTTGTCCCAATCCAAATGTCAGGCCGGGTTTTACAGATCGAAGCGTCGCTGGACTCCGCTATGCCATTCTATTTTACATTTTTACTATTTTATTCGAATATTATTTCCTTGGGGTTTTGTCCTGCACGTATTGTGGCGAAGGTACATACAATTTTAGATAATAGTTTTAAGGTGATTGTCTGTCGGGTTGGAATCACATTCATTCATAATATTCAATCTATATATCAGGTATGTACGTCATTAGTTTTATAGTCTGTGGCAGAATTGCTAAATTGTCGATGGTCGAGTCTATCTGCATTAAAATTGTTTTTGTAAATTTGTCACTTCTTGCACTCGATGTAAGTCATTTGTTGCATACAAATGGACCGCGCTAACGATAAGATTCTCTTTCTCTTATATGTTAACACTTGATTCGAGAATCGAACATTTTTGCGGGTTTTTATATTTTACTATTAGTGTTGTTGGTAAGCAGCCTATAACACTTCTCTGAGAGTTTGCAGTTCAGAACAATATTACAATAACAGTTTATGTAGATACATTTTAGGGTGCCAATTTTTAAACCAAATTTTAAACAAGTGACCAACTAATTAATACTATAACATCAAAGAATAACGTACAGAAAACAAAGATAAATATATAATACATAAAACGCAATTAAGGTAACAACGTAATCACCAACATTACAAGGCTCAAGTTTAGCCGCCCATCAGTGACGTTCTCCCCTCCGGACAGAAGAACGACCAACTATTGCAACTTGACCGCAAACAACCCAAAGCGTCTCGACTGATAGGTGATTTTGGGATTTCACTTAGGCTGAATTAACTGTAATTACTTAGGGATGTTGCTTCACTGTGCATCTTTTATAGATTTACAAAATGGGAAGTGCTCTGACTAGGTATTAAAAAAAATACCTGGTATTTCACCCGCTACGACGACGACGCACGACCCGCTTTAAAATAAAACTCAATTACAACACTATCTCGATTGTTTGCTGGACCCCTGTGTATTATAAACGTCACATTTACATCGCGAGTAGTGAATCAACTGAACTTACGCCTTCCTTTAAGCCCGGCAAGGCATTGTAGGAAGGTAACGCCTCTGGCGGTGCAAATATTTATGGACAGAGGTTACTACTTGGGTGACCCTCTCGTTCGTTTGCGCCCATATAGTATATATTATCAGCTCATACACACACCAATAACGAGTTCGATCACCGGTGCCGGTACCAATCAAATTATTAACCGTAATTTTAATTATTGATTTAAGAAGATTTCCGCTGTGAAGAGAGAGAAAACCTGCATGTCTAAGAAATAAAATTAAAAAATATATTTCGAAGACATCAGAAGTCAGCTAATCTGCAGTGAAGACAACTACTCGGGAACACCCTCTCTTGAAAGCAGGCGCTTACATCCAACAGTGAGATTTATCCCACACAACGACACTGAATCAAGATGCAATATTTGAGTCACTACTGTGTCTTTTTACTAGTAATTAGATTCCTGTTTGTTTCAATTACCTTATGAAATACAAAGTTTTTACCACACACCAGAGGCGACCCATCCATAGTGCTAGTTTCTTTCTTTAGTAGGTCTCAGATATAAGTCTTGTGATATTAAAGATATTTTTTATGATTATGATTTTGTTATGGAATACAAAGCAATCAATAAGAATTTATAGAGATCAATGTTCTGGTTAACACAGACATAATATGCGAGGTGACTTACAGAGTTTAACACCGTTGTTTATCGATAATCTCGACCATTTGACATAAGATCAGCTCGCCCTGTCGTCGCTTTCAGTCACGAATAGACCATAACAAAACCCCTACCACAGAGTACGTAAGGAAAGATACATTAAACCGCACTATTTTTAAAGATAGTCCCGATAAAGTTATTTTTAATAATTTGTTTAGTACTAAATTTGATCTACGTTCATTTCCGAAGACGTTCTGATTTTGTCCTTATTCGTAAAAACGTTGACTGGTGTAGTGAAATGTAGATTGTCTGGGTTCACATATAACCGAAATAATTGTTTTGTTTCTAAGTGCTTTAATTTCAACAGATTTACAGTTAACATTATTATACAGTTATCTTATTATTATTTAATTTTGTAGGAATAGTTGTGTATAGTTTTGTTTATATTTATTTGTTTTTAATATAATTCAATGAATCTATTGTAACTTTGTGAAAATACATCTAAAGAAAGGTAGATCTGTATATTTTTTTAAATACTGTTTTATAATCTTTACTGTCTTTATTAGTAATATACTGTATTGAAAAAGGTTGGGCGGTTTTGTCGCAGCATAAGCTGTTGCCCGTTTGGGGGCTTCTTTGATTTCTTTTGTGCAATATATGTGATATACGCGACAGGTTTTTCTCTCGTTATTTCTTGTGATTAATAAATACCAAATAGACTCAAGTAATAAGAATACCACAGGTGCTATTGGTTATTAATACGCATGTATGTTTCTAGTTAAGGACCCTTTTAATACATAATATTTTATTGTACGCAATTTTTATTGTTTACCAACAAGGAGTTCTATCGATAAATTTAAAATATTCAAATTTCCCATATTAAAAATTTTTAATGAATACCTTAGTATTTTTGTAATTTATAACATGTATTTATTTTCCGTTTTACTATTATTATTTTATATATATGGACGCCATTAAATTGAAATTGTGAAGCTTTTAACACTTACGTGATGATTTGTTTTAATCGTTTTAAGAACAATATAAAGTAATCGTTTGAATTCTTGACTTTCCCTAGTACAGATGTAAAACGAATGTAATCATTGTGTCTATAAGCGATGAGTGGCACAGCCATGTATTGCTTATGCTATGCACACACTGGAGCGGACGCGGCGTCGCGCGACATAAATCGGCGCCGTAATCGCGCGCGATCTGACAGCGCGCCTGTTGAAATGAATATTCGTGATAAATCACTGTTTAGCGGCCACCGTGCGCGGGCGCGACAGCGACATCCGTGGAGTAGTTAGTTTCATACATTTCTGTGAACTCTTAACTGTTTATAACAATTATGTATGCTTCATAAGTATTTTATAAAAGCTATATATATATAGTTTATGACCTTACGAAGAATTTTATTATTCTGAAGCCGTATTATATATATGTAAGCCGTATAATATATAGCCGTATATATATATATATATATAATACATTTATATAAAGCATATAAATGTTATAGTAACAAATAAAAAAAACAAATATATTATAAACTAAACTCCAATCCTGTCACTATTCCAGCGTACAGGATTTAATAACGTTTTCCTCGGCGTTTCACGTCGGTTATTATGTCTCGTCCATTACGATTTTATTATGCTAATACTGGCTGTCTCGGTACCAGTGTTGTGCTAGATTGTCTGATTTATCACCGGCTGTTACTTATTAAGGTGCATTTAGATGCCCAACTTAATTGGACAGGCCGCATTTATTTCGACGACATCGGCTGTTAGATCGAATAATTGAGTTCTTAAAGTTACGATCGCGACCTTGTCTATATTGACGTTCGATTCATGCGCTTAAGCTGCTTTGAATAGTGCCCATTGACGGTGGAATTATTTGAAATGACTATTTGATAATAATGATCTCACAGCAAAATTTGAACATGATGTATGTATAGGTATAAGTTGATTCTGTACTCATCGTTTTTATGACTCTAATAGTCACGCAAAGAAAAAGACAAGTGAATGCCTCTTCTTTAATATAAGTGCTGACAAATAAGCATATAGTTTATCCGACGGTAAGTGAATAAAGTGAAGTGACTACAACCCGTGACATCTATATCTGTCCTTATCAAAATTTCTAGATACACATTCATTGTCAAACTTGAGGGTTATGAAGGAATGTCTTAATTAATACAAACTGTAATTAGATCTCCAGTTTCCTACACTAATCATATCCAACACAACAGCGTTTTGCTGCCATATGAGGCTGTTATTCTGAAGCCTCTGTGTTGAGGCAAATAAGACACCAAAATATATCCGACTGAATATGCCTTGGTTGAATTTGACTACATCGATATCTTCTGGTACTTTATCAGATAGTATCAATTGCACAGGATACCTTACAATACAGTTAGCATTTGTACAAACGCTAACTCTTCGTCCTTCCCTATTCCGATGTAGCCTAGATAATAATAAGCTTGGAGGAAGGTTCAGGTATTGTGAGAATAGTGTGGATATACAATACACCCGAACCCGAAATGTATCAGTTTTTAATTCACATGTATGATAATGAAAATATTTACTGTGCAGCGGAGAATAGAACTAGGCTCGCGATGCCTCGGCGAAGTATTATAACTACGTCAATATATGCCACAACGCTTAATATAAGAAGATTTTGCAAATGTGGCAAATCTATAAATATGACATAATTGATGTCCAAACGATGGGGGTTATGTGGGTTTGATTCTGTGTTACCCTAAATACTCTCATATTATATATTTTACAATTGATAAGATATCAGCAGAAGACCAGTCAAGAAATCTGAAGATATTGTCACGAAAACATGCAGGCTAAACATTTCTACAATAATTCATTGTGTAATGTAATCGATATAGTTGAAAAAAGATAGAAGGTATTCCTTTATGGTGACTCTCAACAGTTTAACTTTACTAGTTAAGTTATTCATTTACCCCGATAGTTTTTACAAGACAAACGCACCGTAAAAATGATAATGAGCGTAAACCTGGATCAGAATAAAAGAAAATAAGTACATCTTACTATCAATTTAAATGTGAGTTAAGCTTACGTTTAACTTGACACTAATCGTATTAATAAGCAATAAATATATATTTATATTAGATTTCGTTCCTTATAAGCATTTTAATTTTAATACTATGTATTTTATGTGAATTTCGATATTTATTTCTTTTTATTTAAATGTGTTTATAATTTTTCATGATGAATTGTACAATTTCCAATATCCAACAGTTTCTCTATCTCTTATGTAATGATTTTTTTTTCTCTTTATTTGGATAAACAAACAATGACACAATACAATTAAAGTTATAGTTGTAAAATTATGTCACTAACTGTGCCGTCAGCACCGTTTACTATATATTACACTTTTAATGTTATAATAGTTTAAAACTAGACAACGAGTATTGAATTCGTTCATTATTAGTGATTCTACTATGTTTCTTCGGAATTTATTGGACTTCGTAGCTTTGATGTCAATACTATTAAAGTTGCAGTTGTAGCAGTGCAATATTCGATACATTGGCGAACGTTTACTAGCGTTGGTTCGACATTTAGATAATGCAAACAAACAATTTTCATTCCGGAAATACGCTCGGTTGGGAACCTTTATGGTAATCTTATTAACTGAGGTAGTACAGTCATATCGGTTATGGCATAGATCATGGAGTAACATTGCTTCTAGCCACTCAGTTATAGTCTTAGTAGGTTGTATTTTTTAAGTAATTGTTCGTAAGATATGTAAGTGTTAAAGCATTTATAATTCATACATCACACGATTTTTTTTGGACAGACTCAATAGCATTGGTATACTTGTCATATTAGGGATTCCATATGGGCACAGCATATTCAAGCTATGATCAAATTAATGCTTTATAAACGTGCATATATGTTTAAGGTCGCTTAAACTACGTACTAGAACGGATAACGAAACCGAACATTTTGAAGGCCTTATTCACTATGTTATCTATGTGAGTGTTTAAATGGAATTTACTGTCAAGTGTAATTCCAAGATATCTGATTACTTCTACAGAATTCAAATTTACTCCTCCCAAATTATAAGTAAACTGACTCTTATTTTTCTTCTTTGTAAAAGAAATTGCTTTACATTTGTTGTTATTAAGGTATAACTTATTTTCTGTACAGTATAAGGAGAATTGGTCAAGATCTTGTTGAAAATTATTAAAAATCATGCTAACTTCAAAAGAAGAGAAGATGGCTAAGTGCTACATTCGGCTTGGGATTCTGTGATGAATCACATCATCATCATTTCATCCCATCACTAGTACACTGCTGAACATAGGCTTCCAGTGATAAAATTATATACCAAACCAAACAAACAAACTCCCTGAATAACAGCGTGAAATAGCAGCTTAATGCTGCTGTGTTTCGTGTGGCGAGTGTAGAGATCCGGAGACCTTTATTACTGGAGACGAGGCATTCCATCTCAGTCCTCAAGGGTAACAACGCATCTGCATTATCGCTTCTTATCAAGGATGTCATGGGCTGCAAGAATCACTTACCATCAGGTGAACTGTGTGCTCGCTTGTTACTCCTAATGCTATATATTAAAAATAAAAACACAACTGTACGACTTCAAGATACTGTGAGTTTCTTCTATGAAGATCAGACCAAAAATAAATAATTAAAAAGCTTACGGTGGTTCGCGTTATTACATTGGGATCTCCCCCTGACCATGAGTGCTGTAAAGAAGTAAGAACGCCGGGATTAAGTTAAAAATAAACGTGTTTCCATTTTATTCAAATTCTGACGTATCAGTAATAATATACAATATGTCATGAGCGCTAACTATTACACGCATAATATTTTAATATTTTTTCAATGAAACGTGTCACGCTTCACCACAAAGTCATGAACAATACAACAGATGGTAAGTGATTGCTGCGGCTAGTAACACCTCATATAGTAAGTGCGTCACTATTAGGATCTTCCGTTCTATCTCTAGCTTGTTCATATTGGGTATGATATGGCATCGGTCTAGCTGCACATTTAACTGATTTCTAGCTACAACCAAGCTACAAAGACAGTCTCACCCTTAGTGTAAAAAATAGCGTACCAAAATTTCTTTTGCCTCACTATCTTTGCGTCACCCGTGGGCGACGTTTGATTACTCTGCCTATACGATACGTAAGGTATAAAAGGATACTCCACCAACAGTCTTGTTAATCCATCCTCTCAACACCACACCAGCAGCCGACTCCCTCCTAAGAAAGAAATTGGTGGTGACTTAATTCAGAAAAAATCATCATTATTATCATCGTCTCAGCTTCATTTCATTACTAGTCCACCGCTGAGGATACACCTCACACACAGAAAACAATCCTAAACCACCAGCATTCGCTTACATCCCGCAAAATTGCATATGTCGTGACTCCAACGGGGCTCGTCCTACAGTGCGTGGTTGCCACGCAAGAACCTCTCTACCCCATCGATTATCAGCTTTACGAACTACATAGCCATAAGTTAAAATGCTATAATCTATTTTGTGTTTTATAATTCTTAAGAATAATAAACTTTGAAAAGAAAATAGAAACGTTAGCATCTATTCTTATCGATGGCATGACCTCATTTATAATCCAGTTCCTCAAAGAAACATTAATAATCTTATCGTGAACTAATAAATAAATCAATTTGCTTTCCTCGAACTGAATTACCTCGTGAATTGCATTTTTATACCGTATGAAACCGTGTTAGAGATCATTTTAACATAAGTCAATCATCGGAACGGAAAACGTAGGCGATATAGAAAAGAACTAAAAATAGATCAAGTGATTATTACTTTTATGAAGCGATTATAGTATTACTGAGATATGGCTACACCCTACTTGGTTATAAAGATTACAACTTAAAAAGCTTGTCCGCAGTTTCAAAGGTAAATATCACATGATATAAATAACTAAATAATTACATAGTCATCTATGTTTATAGCATAATAGGTAAATACTGAAGATAATTTATTTCACTTCAATTTGTTACTAAAAATACTCGATTAAATTGACATCAATGTTTGAATATTACATCAAATTTATATTATATGAAACATATTTACACTTCATAAAATAGTGAATAGTGATATTGCTTCTTCCTATCTTTTAAATAAATTTCGCTTTAGGTATCAATGCTAGATATATGAATACATCTAATATACATATACATTTGATATACCTGAGACAAGAACACAACTCGCCTCGTACTTATTTCTACACCGATATTCTGTGACTTATAACAAAGCGTTTCTCATGCCGATATATTTCACCTTCTATTTTCATTTTATGAGTTTCTGAATCATATTTGCGAAAACTCTCCTATAAAAAATATGCTATATATATATTAGCAACTGATCATGGTTTATATATAATTACTGCAAATAAGCTCTTTGATTCCGTAAATAAAAAAATAATAATAAGCATCTGCAAACCAACCATTATCTATATATCTATAACAACATAAATAACATTGCATTATTTGATTTAAGGGTGAAAATATAAGCTTTCGTTCCTTATGCCTGTCTTATTAATATTGATCTTGTTTTATATATCGATAATGAACTGGCTATTGAAAAATCCATTACATCTGCTGAACTTTCTCTCGCTTACTATTCTTTGATAGTAAACGCGTGGATATTTCATAATTTTATAAAAATTTATTGTTCATTTAGCTTATTACTATTGATTTCCGATCTGATACGACTTAGAAACCTTCAAGGAAAGAGCCTACACCTTCCTTAAATGCCGGCATTTGTGACTCCTCTGGTGTTGCGGAAGTACATGGGCGGCGGTGATCACTTACCATCAGATGGGCTGCATGCTCGTTTGCCGGGTCGACAATGCAACTCTCATGCTACTACTGAGATCATTCACAGCCTTAGAGGCTGCATGTAACGGGCCTAGTAGCTGTTTACCTGCTTTACCTGCTTCACTCGGAAGGTAAAAACTCCCCCGGTCCTTTGTCTACCCTGGCGGTTATAGTAAAGGTTACTTGTTTGACTTACATATTTAACTCCCATGGTGTTGCGGATGTTCGTGGGCGGCGGTGATCACTTACCACCCGGTGATCTGTGAATTCGTTTGCCCATTCTTATATAAGAAAGCTTCTTGGTACCAGAATGATGAAACGAAAAATTTTATTCAACAAAACTAGAATATTAATAATATTGATAACCTTGTATAAATGAAGCTCTTATAGAATATAAACATCAGCTACCAAAGTAAAAGCATTCATATTATTTAACGTTACTACATAAATCGACTGAACATAAAACCATTATTCAAATGAGCAGTCAGAATGCTGAAGTTATGGCGCTGGTTATTTTTTTATTTAATGCCAATGCGACCGTGTGAGACATGTTGTTAATTTCTATAGTATCGACATTTTTATAGTCACTTGGGATATTTTACTATTTATTGCGATGTTCATTATGTATTACATAATATGTTGAATTCATATTTATTGATATGTTGATGATAACGAAGAAACAACATTAAAGTGTCTACTTCGTTTATAAAATAGAAAATGATTACATTTATAGAAATAGGGGAACATATATCAGCAAGCATATTAACAAATGACAGCATTTCTAAGCGAATAGTTATCATGTTTGGTATTGTGATCGCCAAAATCAAATGTCACAAGTATAAAAATAATAATAAATGAATATGACTTACTTTTGATCCACACCAAAGAAATTTAATTTTATACTATTTCGTCCGCTACTGTCTATTTTACAGTATAGTGAAGATGTAGAAAAATCCGGAGACATTTATTACTTTAGTACGAGGCGTTGCATCTCAGCCCTCGAGGATGACAACGCATCTGCATTATGTATCTGCATAATGTAGATGTCATGGGCCGCAAGAATAACTTACCATCAGGTGAACTGTGTGCTCGTCTGTTACTCTTAATGTAATAAAAATAAAAAAAAACTTTTTATCCACACCAAGGAAATTGAATTCTATACTATTTCTTGCGCTACTGTATATTTTACAGTATAGGAAAGATGTAGAAAAATACGACATGACCTAAGTTTATGATACGCTTGTGTACTGACTGCGATAACGTGTGGTGGTGGTATTGCTACTTTAAATTTCAAAATTTGTTTCTGGTAACCTTAATTACTAATCTAATATACGCAAAGACTACCTTCGTTTGAAGTTCTTTACAGCAATTTTATTGGGCGCGATAGAATATATGTATATATATATAATCTTTGTTTCAGAAAACACGAGGGACCTGTAACATGCAACACTTGGCAACCGAGCTACAGCGTGTCGTCAGGATAAAAATGATAAAGCTTCGGGTCTTTCTTCTAGGCCTTTCTCACGATGAAGCTGGCCACAGTCAAGCACGATTAGCACTTTATTCAATTTTTAATAAACATAACATAAAAATTATAGTCGTTTAAAATATTCGTGAAACATCATGACCCTACCACTATTTTGCCTCGAGCGCAGATCACAAATTAAGTCGTAACTAGATCTCATTTAAGTGCTCCTTTGATTTATTTTACGATCGTTCTATTGCTGTGCAATCGATAGCGGACCAATTGTTTGAAACCTTACAGCTATCAACACAGGCACGACCACTATATTAAAAAGAGGATAATCATTTTAGACTTTACGTGGTTGATTAAAAGATGATTTTTTCTTGACACAGTATATTATACAGGGCTGCCTTTATCGTTTGTTGTACTTAATATGCTGATAACTTCTTTATGATTTGAAAATTGGTAGTAAATTCAGCTTGCTATGATCGCTACTCCGTGACCGCACGACATACCTTTCGACGACAAAATGATGCATCTATTGTTGCAAAATTACGTTGCATTGTAACGATAAGAAGACAAGAAAATTTTCAGTTTTAACTTATAAAACTTTATAGCGTAAGCCTATTGATTATTTAATTTAAATTTGTAAGCTCTTTTATTATTTTCTTAACATAAATACGAATATATCAACTACATTGTTTAATTTATGTACACTGTTTGTAACGATCCTTAGGAGCTGTATATGCCCGTCTTGTATAACATTTTTATGGAAAATTCTAAATAAGTGTTGTTAAATCTGTCACTGAAGACATGAATAATTTTCATTGCATTAGGATTGTAAAAAGTAATGTTCAGAGCAAATGGAGAAACAATACTGATGATATGAATCTTACCTTTTCATGTTATAGTCGATTCTAAACTTAATATTTAGAGCGTTATAGTTAAATTCTGAATGTACGATAAGGTTGCAATAAAATAGTCCAGAGGCAATCATGCCCACGCAGTATAAAAATTTATATTTACACTTAAAAAGGAATCCATTCAAAAGTAACTATTAGAATTTCTTTATGTATATTTGAGACTTGTATTATATATATCCTCTATAAACCAGTTTACCAAAATTAGCTTTGATGGAATTATGGAAATTAAAATTACAATATAAATAATAAATACTAAAGGTTATATTTTATGGTCCGTCTATGACATAGCTAGTGACAATAACGGTTGTTCTGTCAGGTGACTTGGGGCATATATATTGTTTATTTTATTACGAATGAAGAGGATACGAGTTAACGTTATCGTTTTGGCTAAATGACCACAATTAAAAAAATTCCCGGATAGTAGTTATTATAGTATTATTTTAATTTTTTTACTGGAAACATCAATACATAGAACATTGATATCTTTATTATACAGCACTGTGTTACAACGCAACTCAACAACATACGTTCGGATACATTATGTTGTAACTCTGTTGAAAATAAAAAAAAAAGTTTTTATTTCAGATATATATTAAAATGTAACTTACATCACAATACTATTATCTCTTCTCACTCATTCTCTCTTTAAGTGTGAATTGGTTTAAACTATTATATATATTGGTTACTAAAATCAATCATTATTACGACCATCTGCATTGCATGTTATTTGTGTTTTCTATATGAATATCTAGTTATTTCAATGTTATAATGTTGAAAATAATTAACAAAAGCAAATTAGCGGCCTTACGTCAACTTTAGATGCACTTATTTTTATGAGCTTCTCGGGTTGTTACAATTGAAGACCAAAGACGAAAGTAGAATAAAATAGTCATCCTTTTATTTTTAAATAATAGAGCAGTCCTGCCTGGCTTCAGATAGCTGGTCTCTATTTGATGACGATAGCTTCGATACTGTATTCGATGTTGAGGAATTTATTTTATACTCTTAATATATTTACACCTTCACTACGCAAATTAATACTCATCCCAGAAATCATTATCCACACCTATAAAATTATGAACATAAATTATATGGAAGTTTAATCAAAAAGGCAATTATTATGTTTATATGCAGAGGCGTCAATAAATTGGTTATAGCATCCATCCAAGGATATGAACTACTATCAGATAATTATCACAAGATAGTAGGCGTGCCATCATAAACATTGCGTGAGCTTCAATACGTTATTCGAAATCGTGACGTGAGGCAGTTTATTTATCATAGGAAGTGCTCTGAGTTCTTCAATGACCATGATGCTATCAAGTTAACGAACACGACACAAATGCATTAAAGTTACAGTTATGTACCAGCGTAAAATTATCTAAAACATTTTATGGCCATTAAGATGAATAGTTCGCTTTATGCTCGACAGTGTTGGTCAGTGAAACTAATCATAAATAAAATTTATAAGAATAAGCCAAACGATGGGACGTCAAGTATTTATCGAGATAATTGTTAAAGGTATAATAGTTGCAATAACTATCGTAAATAATAATGGGGATTACGCTAAGGTCTTAAGTCCCGTATTTTAAGGTCATGGTATCTAATAAATTCTATCCAGAAAAAACACTCATATTAAGCAGTAGATAGTTGAGCACGCTGGTGACTATTAAGATGGTGATTTGAGATCCAATTTAAAATGGCAAAGTTACTTTTGATTGTATGATTGCCCATTGAGTAGGCTCTACCTACACCGCAGTTATTATCTAGTTCCAGAATGTATGGTACAGCTCCACCGGGTTGGGACCACGCCCTAACAGAATACCAGCATAGCATATTCTTTTTAAAATTTAGCATAATGCTGCTGTGTTTCGTCTGGTGAGTGTTGGGTTCCGGAAACCTTTATTACTGGTGACGAGGCATTCCATCTCAGACCTCAAGGGTCACAACGCATCTGCATTATGATTATATATATATATATATATATATATATATATATATATATATATATATATATATAACTCTAACCAAGCTTACAATGCTTGTACTAGGAGTCCTTCTCTAGGATGAATATACATATATATCATGGGCTGGCTGTCAGGAATCACTTGCCATCAGATGAAAAAAAGCCAGAGGGACACCATTTATATAGATTTTGACTAAAATGCGAAAAAAAATAAAACTAAACATTGATCTGGATACACTGGTAAGCGTATTCTTGACACTTTTAACATTTTTCATGAAAGATACGGAGGCAAGGTTGTAAACAGTTCATCTCACTATAGGTGAAGTCTACGCCTCATAGGAGAATATATTTTTTTAATTAATTGTTGTATATAATCCGATGACGCCGTAAAGTGAAATAAAAGCAGTCTTTGAAATAAAAGTGTAAAATTCACCGCAGTATATAAATGTAGTTAATAACATTGTAATAATAATTGAATAAGTAAAAATAATGGCAAACACAGACCGTTTACCTAAAGTTATATATATACATATTAAAATCACGTAAAAAACAATGACAAATAACTTAGATGTTTCGATAAGCAATGAAAATACAATATTGTACAAAACTTTTATAATAATTAACATTTCAGATAATCTGATATCTCAATTAATTCAAAATTATTCAGTCTGCTTTATTAACATTAATGATCACGTTCGTAGCTCGAAGGCTCCAATTATCACCTGGCAGAAGAAAATAGCTGGTAATAATTAATTGGTTGCTTATGCGGGATTATAATGGGTTGTGACAACGGCCTGTAATAAATATGACAAAGCGTTGCTTTAAAAAGACAAAAGTTTTTAACAATTGTGTATTTCGCAGCTTATCTATTTATTTATTTAAACTTTATTTGCAAATAAAAATATTGCAATAATAGGCGGCCTTAATGGCTAATGCCATTCTCTTCTTTTCTATATATATATATATATATATATATATATATATATATATATATAAATATATATATATATATATTACTAATAGAAACTATGAAATTGTCGTTTTGTATGAAATAAGTTAAAGTATTTTATTTCAAACTTTTTTATTTCTGTTATTCAAAGTAATCACCCATGTAATCGATGCATCTTTGCCAACGTACTGGTAGTTTATTTATGCCCTTCTTGTAAAAATCAGCTGAACGGGGGATAACAAACTTTTAAGGCATTTTGTACTGCCTGAATTTTTTTCCCGTTACAAAAGTTGTCCAGATTTTGGAAAAGGTTATAAGTCGGTGGGTGCAACGTCTGGTGAGTACGGTGGATGAGGGTGAGCTTCCAACCCTAACTCTTGCAGCTTGGAGACTGTCTGTTGTGCAGTATGAGGTCACGCGTTGTCGTGTAGGAGCAGCGGGGACGACCGATTGACCAAAGCTGGTAGCAGATGTGTGAGCTTCTCCATCATTGTCTTCAGTTCTTCACAGTACACATCTGCAGTAATTCTCATGCCGTTTGGTAAAACACACCCGCACTAGACCACCAAACGTGACCATCAACTTTCTAGAGGTCATTTTTCGTTTAGGGCACTGCTTTGGTGCTGAACCAGGATTTAACCAACTTGCTAAGTGCTTTCGATTGTCGAACAGAATCCACTTTTCGTCGCATATATATGATCGGTATATTATTTTATTTTTACTTTTTTCCGTAGGCTTACAGCTTATACCTAAATAGACCAATAACATAATTAATACAGAAGGCCAATTCTACCAAGTCCAACGAGTCTACACAAATGGTAAAAAGCAAAAGGGAGTAAATAAACAAAGAAGTACAAAATACTAAAAATAGTCTGTTAACAATAGACAGATGAGGTTCAGCATTTAAAAGTTCTTATTAAAAATTTAGCTTTATTTTAATTTGAGTTCTATTTGTATTAAATAAATGGATGTCCATTATCGACGGAATAGAATTAAAATAGTTACCAGTTCCGATAAAGTAACCATTTTGAAGAATTACTTATTCAGAATATACAACCCGTTTCTATACCTAAGGGTTGTAGAAGATGTGCGCAATCCTATGTGCCCTAGTAGCTCCAAATAGTCAACATTATTTTTTGCTACATAGTGAAGGTATGCCCAGTCAGCAATACGTCTACGCTTTTTTTTTCTTGTGCCTTGTGGTACTCCGGCACAAATGGGGCGAACCTCGGAACGCGTTCCCTCGACGCGGGAACGAAAGGTTCGAATTCCGGAGAAAGTCTCGTATGATAAGTACGAGTCGATCTGGCACACCGAGCTCATATAGTTTGTATATGAGCCCGTTGTGCCAGACCTTGTTGAAAGCTTTCACCACGCCGAGGAAAAGTGCCCCAGTTTGGTAGCCCTGAAGAATTATACTAAAAATTCTATGCGTTTGATGTTTGCCTCATATATAGGATGCCAGATATTGGAACAATACTCTAAATTATTCCGTTCAAATGCGCAATAAAGATGAAGAAAAATGTTTTTATGTTATTAAATTCTGAGTACATTCGCAGGACAAATCCTAATGACTTTGAGGCCTTGTTACAAATACTGTTAATATGTTCTGCGAAAGTAGCTTAGCAACGAATACGACTCCCAGGTCACCAATATTAGCTACTCTACATATATTAATGTTTTACAGTATATAATCAAATTTGACAATGTTAGATTTGCGAGAGTAGAAACAAATGCAGCATTTGGATACATTTAGATCGTGTTTGTTAACAAAACAGTAGTTCTGAAATGAATCAAGTTAATTTTGTAGCCGTAATATATATATATTTGATTAAACAATATATTTATGATGCGGGTCCTCAGATACCAAGGGATTGGAACAACATACAACATCAATGCTGTCATTTGAAAATATGAGGTCTAGTATCTTACGGTTCAAGTTAAAGTCTCTATTATATTGTAATAGGTTGAAATTGTTTAACCATCAATGAATTGAAGCTGATAAGGGCCTTTCAAATCATAAGGTTGAAAACTACTACCGTCGTCTGAAAGATGCCAAGTAATATTAGGTAAGTTAAAATCACCGCATATAATAAATTTGTCAAGTGGATGATTTAAACTAATATCAGTTAACTTTTTTGCAAAGTTAGAAATTTGTAAGACAGGAAAATTACCCATTCAGTGCTCACATATATAAACCACACAAATATGCAAAAAGTATTTTGATTTAGACGTAGTTATAGCTAATGGATTAGTCGCTTATGTAAAGTTAATGTTACCCATTATATATATACATACATATATATATATTGATGCAGGTTGCTCAGGATTGTACTCTTTGGAGGACGTATGTTTATCAGAGTACTATTGATGGGCTACACTTATGATGAATGACTTTTTTTAATTACTACCGCTACCTACCGCTAAAGTTGACAAATGAGTGAAGTGTATTCACTTTACAGTAAGTTGTAACTGCATCCCAAAAACTCCTATTTAAACAGGAATCAAGATGGACATGCGCTGTCTCCTCGAGAACTGGGATGAATTGCTTCGCTACCATTAACTAGATTTCCGAATCCCTATATTGTCAAACGAAATATGAATTACTATTTCCTACTCCTGAGAGGGCGTGGACCTGGATACTGGAGATTGATGCATGATTTATGTATGTTTGCTCATAAATATGTTATATTAGTATGTATATATATATATATATATAGTTTCTCAGACATGCAGGTTCCCATCACGGTGTTTTCTTTCACTGTCGAGCACGTTGTAAAGATTTGAAATATTAATTAGTTAAAGTTAAAATATTAAACATTTAAGTTTTATTAAAACAATAAGTACAAATGTCATAACTAAGTAATTTTTTTCAAGCCGTGTATATTAAATATGCTGTTTAATTAATATCCTGGTAACATTTAAAGAAAGTCATATTATAATAAAAAAAATACCTATTAATCAAATCTAAGGCGATTCGTAATAGTTTGTTAACACGTCTCTATAACATGTTCAATTAAATTTGAAAGCTGCCGAGGGCTACACTACGAGTGCCTTCATTAATTATGAAGAAGAGACAACCCGCATTGCTTCTATTAGAACTTCAAGATATTAATTTATAAACTTACTTAGATTAAGTTTCGGGTATCAAGCGGATTTATATAAGCATTCGCGCTAACACAGAGTACTAAGTCGTTGCCCCCTTCCCTAGTTTAATTCTAGATCACCTAAGATTTAGAATGCAGTGTCAGGGATACGGGGCATAAGAGGGCATATCATGAATATATAAAAACTGTTTGTTTTACACAGATATTATTAATTGGCTAGGAATCTAATCCAGAACTGCAATACATAATCCAGGTAGTGTGAACATTACGTGATGATCGTGAAGTGGGTTGAAAATTCAAATCAATCTTGTGTAAGAAAAAATTGCTAGATACCCTGGAGTATCAGGAACATCTAAAGTCTTGATCAGCCAAGCGTGGCGGTTACGTTTAGGTCCTTATTGTATTAGATACTTTCAATTTCAGTGAGGCTCAAGTCCTGCGATGTAATATTTACAGACCTATGGTAACCTCTTTCTCCTGCGGCCAAAAAAATGTATATTCTTTTTAGACCTTTCGTTTTCATTTAGCGGTATGGTATGCCATACAACTTCGGTGGAAGGGAAGAGTGCCGTTTCTGTAATTGAATGTAATTTATCTGAATCATAAATAGTTTCTGTTTTGTTTTCCTAGCATCAACTATACAAATTCTTTTAGTTATATTCTAAGAGATGGAAGGGCATCTTTCTAGAATCTGTCAAACAGAAAATAAGTAGAAAGTTAAGTCTTGCAGTAGATAATTGATAAAGTACATTGTTTATAACGAACATCAAGTAATGCAAAAAACATATTTAGCGAGGAAGCAAGCCATGTATAAAAGCGATTCGAGTCGCTGGAGTGTAAGAAGTAACTGAAAAGTAAACAGCAAAAACAAAAAAAATCAAATCATCTGTACCATTCGAACTAAAACACAAAAGGCATTCCGCAATGGTATCTATTTTTATATGTAAAATTGCGGGGCACATAAAATATCTTATAAGTGATTTTTGTAACTTGCCTGACTCAGCACTGGAGACATATATCATATCGACCACCTATTCTATAAAAAAATTTAGATATCTTACTCCGGCTGGCACCTCTTACCTCTCCTTCCTGGGGTATAAATTTGAACATACGTATCAGGAGTGACTGTATACGTCAGATATGATCTATTCTCGACGCCTCGGCATCCTTGAAGGTATGTCCATCCATTGGCTTCGCGTAGACAGTGACGACCATCCCCACGTAAATGCGTGACTTAAGATCCCATAGCGATAATACCGACACTGACCGACGATGCGGTCTTTTTTGGCATCCACCCACGACACTGCATATGCTTGTCACTGGATGACAGCTGGATGCCTAAGAAAGGTGATCGCGAAGACCTGTTTAACTACAGATATATTGGAAAGTCTCATCAAGTTCAAGTTCTCAAAACTAGTAGAATTCATTGTAAACTGTCAGCTAACTAGACCACTATCTGAATAACAGTTAAGACTTGGTGCAAATGAATAAAATTTATTACTATGCGGACGACAGCACAGGGGATGCGCTATACACTGGCAGCACTAATATTTACCTGGAACACGTTAATGAGTTGCGAAACATACTTGTGTCTGAGGTCGAGATTTTATTAAACAAAATCTCAGATTGGGGCCGACAAAATCTAATCCAATTGAACTCTATTGACGCGTGATGATTTATCGAACGACGTTCAGTACCGTGGTCACTTACAGGTTATGGCCAAGTTGGCCTCCAAAATACTTGGCGACCACTTTGTGGGATCAGCTGTCGCGAGCGGTATTTTCGAATCAATATGACTTAAGAACTTTCAAAAAAAGAGCTTTCTTAAAGGCTGGCAGCGCATCTGCGACTACTCTCGTGTTGCGAATGTTCATGGCCAGCGGCGGTCACTTACCACCAGATGAGCTGCTCTTTGCCCACCTATTCTATATAAAAAAAAATAGTAAAGTGGTCTGTAAGCCTAGGCGTCGAATAGCAAGCCAAAATCCATCTCCTTCCCTATAGATTCTGGTAAGTGAACCGTAAAGGGTTGGTCATAATGTTTAGAGACTTAAGTTATACACTATATAGCCTATACTTGTAATAAAAGGTCTCTAGTGTCTCGCCTACAATGAACCTTCAACTAGATATACTTAATTTGTGTAGTGTATAGGTATTTAAAACTTTAAAGATCTATCTAGTATCTTGTAATACATGTCAAGATGAGTCATAATTACATAAATATATTTTAAACAAAAAAAACAAAGAAGTTCAAATTAAAATTTAACTACGCTCTTAACTTTGTTCGTGTTGACGAAGTCCTTTGTTTCCATTTATGTTAATATTAACGAGAGGATTTCATATTTTACGTTGGATCTTGCGAAATAAATCGCGACTCAAAATGGTCAAGAGTCATTAAAAAGCAGAATAAGGATTCGTACTCCCTCTGATCGAGCAATTATTTCAATTTATACCTGTGTCGCATTTTGGTGCTGATATTTAAATCGTTGGCAATAATTCTTCGGAGTTCGCTATCAGTACACCCATATTGAGATCTATTGGGCGTTACCGCGTGCAATTTACGTTGCAACTTGGCATAAATAACGGCTGGGGCATTAAATATGATAATCTCGAACCCGCATCGGCGGATGAATGGTCTTTGTTTAAGGATGTGCTTGGTTGTGGGCCTGAGATAGTATTGTGATATTATAGGCTTCACAGATGTTCTTTAATATTACCATTAAAAATTAAAGTTAATGTGTATTAAGTTGTATAATTCATAAAATTTTATCTTAATATTCTGGTATTCCATATTAAAACGATATGATTTTTATTAAAATAAATATTGAATTGGCCTTTTCCTAAATAATACGTAGAATAAGATAGATTCTTTTAATCACTTTGGGAATCACAATCTAGTATTGACAAACGTATTTTTAAGTGGTAAAACAAAGGTAAGGCTAACTGCATCAAGAATAAGTATGCTCGAGTGGTGAAGAATCACCTTCATAGAAAACAAGAGTAATTATTGGAGACTCTATCGTGGGTAGGACCCTGCCCTCATAGAATACCAGTGAAATATCAGCATAATAAGGCTGTGTATTGCCTTTTTTTATTTATTTTTAACTTTTTTATTACATTGAGGGTAACAGACGAGCACACAGTTCAGTAATAAAGGTTTCCGGATCCCTATAATAACCAGACGAAACACATCAGCATTATGTTGCTATTTTACGCTGGTTGGTATTCTGTGAGGGCGTGATCCTACCCCGGTTGTGCTTACCCATTCATTCGTAGCTAGAAAAAAACTGCAGTGTAGCTCTACCATTGTAAAACCTGTCTGGTGAGTGCAGGGATCTGGAGACCCTTATTTTGGTGACTAGGCACTTCACCTTTGCCCCACATATCTGCATTTGGATTCCTTGAGAAGATATATATAAATTAACGTATTATGGGCCACAGAAATCTCTTATAATTAGATGAACAATAAGCTAGTTTGTCATATGGTATGATATTGGCATAAAAAGCTCAGTGTATGACGTTAGATGGAGTGATGACCATTGCATGTAATCGAGAAGTAAATGGATACAGTACTAGTAGTAGCTGACCAAGTCGGCGGCTTCGGGGAAATCTGTGCTGGTGGCGCATATTCCGTAATGGTCTTATGATAATGGAATAATGATGATGTAATAATATGAATAAAAAAATATATTTCAATGTGTCACAATTTTCTTTCCATCGACTTGTACCCTTTGTACATATATTCTTAATAGATATTTTTGGTGATAAGCGAGCACGCAGTGCACACCGGATGTTAATTGAGTTCAGGGCAGTCAACGACACATTCGTTCATTGTCGATTGGAATTCAAAATTCGGATGCGTTGTGAATTCTAAGAATGAGATGATACGTCTTGTCATTAGAAAAACTCTTGCTTCTTTTGGAAAGAGTAACCCTGTGCCAGTTAAATCGAACTACTCGTGTTAAAGCTAGTTTATTATTGCGACGTTACTCCACCATTTAAATCCATCATATCGGTTATAACATTTTTCACACCTGTTCTTAAGAAATAAATAACCGAATCTATCTTCGTTTTGTATAAATTTATGAAAACCCAAGTAAGAGAAAATTACATTTGAATAGATTTATGTTCAAATGTTCCTAGAATTTGTTTTATACTAGCAAATTCAGTTTTGCTTGATTTGCTAAATTTTATTATTTTGCTAAAGTGTAAATGTAACTTATATGTTAATGAAATAATTTTTTTTTTATTGTGTTGAAAAATACTTCTTATTGTTTTTACCATTCGGTGTTTTAATGCCTTTTGTTCGATGTAAGTAATGACAAAACTTACGATTGCCTATAATATAACCTTTTTATCAATTAAATTATTAACATTTTCATCACTGAATATTTTTAGGAGCTAAATTTACAAGATTGGCCTGACCCGATAGAATAAAACTGAATACGTTCGATATGCTATAATGTTGTCAAATCGGACAGTGCGGAGTACCTAGAAGATTTCACTTCGATTTCCCACTCACATTTCGTACAGACGAAAAGTGATCGAGTTAATATAGTACTTGCGCAGTCGGCGCGCTATCAGAGCGACATAATTTATCGTCGAAGGAAGGCATAAATCAAAGCGCCAGCGCACGCCCTCGTAAATCCAATAATATTATCCTGTGCCGTTCGTAGCTAGGCGATAATTTTCGTGTTACCGACGGCTTTGATGGTGTAGTTTAACATGGGGTGGTTAAGATTATAATGCTCGATTTACACAGTAAAGTTTTGTGGTTTGGAAAAGAATATTATATTAGCTATTGTCCATAGATAGTTCAAATAACAAATATTTGCAGAGATTCGTAATCATTCACTTTAACAGTAGACTTATAGATTAAGTAAAATTCTTAATGAGCTATCTATATTAGGATATTAAATACATAATACACACATAAATACAGTATACATAAAAATATATATAAGTTCTGTTACAAATGAAAATGCATTTTCTTTAATGAAGTAATGTAATATTATTAAAATTTATACCTACATATTTATTAGTCTCAGCAAACAATAAAAAAATATTCTATTCTATTTGAAAGGTGGCCCCTTTGGGTTTTATACAGGCCTGTTTGGCCATGAATCTATAGATTTACGCAGTTTCCATACGCACTTTGTGCAAGGCGATCACTGCAATCCTATTTTATTAAACACTCCATTCCATTTTGTTATTTGATAATGAACATAAAAAAATATGTAAAATGGCGCAATATCGAAAGAAGTTTTTAAAATAATATACGTGTTCCGAATTCAAAATAATAAATAGTTGAAAAACAGAAAAGTTTTTATGTAACAGTATTTATGGCCAGACTAGTTACATGTTTAATAGAATACAATAGAACAGCGGTAGCTACCAATAAATTGCATATGTGGATGATAAACTTATCTGACTTAAGAAGATCAAGGGAGAGGTCTGGGTAACACACATCTACATAATCAATGATAGGCAATATTAATGCTTGGACAAGCATGACCTTTGCTTTCATGGGAATAAAATGCTTAAGACGATAAAAAGACTGTAATGTAGCAGTGAATTTGCGGCTAATTTCTGTGACTTGTATTCGCTATATAAAAGTGTAGTCAATATGTAGACCAAGATTTTTCACAGAACTATTAAATGGTATTAAAATATTATTATAATAGACTGGCCGTAAATTTGAAATATTAATCTTAGCTAGCATCTTTGGGCTGCTTGACATTTCAAAGGATTAACGGTGACTCCAAAACGTGATGACCAATCCTGAATAGAATTTAAGTTTCAATTTACTTTGTTAATCCCATTATGGAGGATATCATTATCCACTGTAATTAATGCATTCAAAAAATCAATCAACACCACTACTGTAATCTTTTTTCATCCATACCCTGTCTAATGTCATCAGTGACCTTGATAAAAGCAGTGGTAGTGCTGTGACCGTAGCGAAATCCTGACTGATAGGGCAGTTTATGTTTAGATATGAATAAGGAAACTTGCTTGTGCACACAGGATTCCAGAATTTTGGACAGAAAAGTCAGAATAGATATCGGTCGAAAATAGGATTTGGTACTTTAGGTAGAGGGTGAACAAAAACTTTCTTCCAAACTGAGGGATATTGAACAGAATCAAGAGAAAAATTAATAGCCATATGCCAAGAGAATGTGATCTAAAATAGTAACAACCATAAACCTACTTATGTCGTCACAACCCACTGCCTTGGAATTTATGGTTAAAACTGCTTTTTTAATTTCATCCTGACTAACAGGAGAAAAGTTAAAAACAGGAAACGGTAAGAAACAGGGCATTGAATAGAATTGTAGGGTTCAATGTAGAAGTAGAGGTAAAATGTCGGTTGATATCATCTAAAGATAGGGAAGGCCACAATCTATAGTGATAGGTTTTCTAATGCCCGTAGATATAAGAAATTTCCATACTTCTGCAGGAGAAGATTTATTAATACTATCAAAGAAATATCGGCGTTTAGCGGCACGTACCATCTGATTACATCCATTTCTAGCCCTCTTAATTAATGTCCAATGCTCATCCGTGCGCTCCCTCTTAAAACGAAGAAAAGCCCTATTCCGCCTAGCCATAGCCAACCTTACACCCCCAGTCATCCAGGGAGCAGGAGAATGCTTTAATCTAACATTATGAATTGGGAAATGAGAGTCATATAAGCTAAGAACTTTTGTGTTGAGAATGGAAACTTTGTCGTCAATACTAGAAGCAGTTACTAATAATTAGAAATTGCGTAACCGCCAAATGTTTGGCCAGTGCTTGGGAGGATTAAGCTTATAAGAAGCGTATATAAGATCTTGCGTAGAAAACCCGAAGCGGGTACGTGTCCATGATTGACAACATTGTCAGGTGATGCGGTTATAATAAGATCAATCAAAGGGTCATCAGGGTTAGTGGCTAATGGTAGAATGTGTAGGTTAGCCGACACAGATACAAGAACGATGCTTTGAAGCTTTTTCGAGTGCGAAGAACTTTTCAAAAGATCTGTATTGAAATTCTCTATGATTAAGCAATGTGTATACTCAAAGGAAATGTTATCGAGAGCCGTTTCAGAAGAGGCGAAATAGTCAATAGAAGGAGGGCAATACATTACTACTAGAATCATCCTTGCACCCTTGAAATTAAGTTCCAGGAACAAATACTCAGACAAAGCAGAATGAGCAGGAGGAAAAGCTAATAAAATTTTAGAAGAAATTGCGGATATATCGCTATACCTCCTCCTCTTTTATCGACACGATTATTTCGAATAAGAATATATCCAGGTAATGGATATAGGTTAGACTGCAAAGACGGGTTTAACCAGCCCGAAAGCTTGTTAAAACCGTCTTTGCAGTCTAGCTTAGATTAATAGCGCGTGGATATAATCAAGGCAAAGTGATGATTCAACCTCAGAAAAGTGTTGGGGTAAACTTTACGCATTAATGTGACAAATGTTCAAGAACTTATCACATACAAAGACTTTGTTAAGTGGTTCGTTTACAGAAGGAAAACTACCGTTAATGGAATCGTCACAAAAATTAAATGATATGTCAGAATCAAGTACTATATAATAATATGTAAATGAATATACAATAATTAAATACTTATAAGCATATAATAAGCTAATTAACAATAAATTAATCAAAATAATATAATTTCAATTATCAACATCCCTTTAGTTAACTGTTTACAAGAAACAAAACCAGAAATCAATAGGATAAAATAACAATGGAAAAAACGAATAAAAAAGAAAAAAATACAACAAAATTGATGAAAAATATCGTCAACTAATTATAAGAGTTAACATACAACGAGAAAAGAAAAAAATAAAATAAAAAGAGAACAAAAAAAAAACAACTTCGCTATCCCGCTAAAATAACAATTTGCTTGGCTGTATGACATTAAGACTAAGGTTAGAAAAGTTAGAATATCAATGTGAACTTATTTTATGTGAAGGAAGAGATCAAATTACAAACAAGAGGAAGAAGTAAGCAAAATGCAAGCAGATTCCTTATGAACATTAGAAAAAAAAATCTAAGATATGAACCAATAATAATTTGTATATGGATGACAGTACAGACTATTTCTTGGTAGGCAAGCGCCTAGGTCTCTTATGCTCATCATTCTGGATCACACTAATAACTTGCTTGCGCCGAAAAGCCTCAATAAGTCGATTCGTTCCACGTATCTTTCTCACATAATGCCCCACGATTACAAAGCTGATAAGATACACCTCTTTGTAAGTTGCTACTGTACTCGTACTACACTGATTGTTTGAATAAAGAATGATGAAAGATGAATGATTTCTGATCACGGCGATGTGTATATTAGAACTTTCTAGTAGTTGCACGTATTGCAGTAGATAATGAAAATAAAATATTGTAACAAACAACAATTACTTTCTTGTGAATCTCTTTTAAATTTAAATTCGAACTTTTCACTCCTGCAGAAAAGTTTACCATGAATTGAATCTAAATAACTATAATTGTATTATCATCAAATTATAGTTATTTAAAACATACCAATTCCCCTAAAACATTTCGAAAAATTTATCCCTTACATCAAATTTTGATTTATATAACTTATTATGTTCTTTCCTCGTCTATAATTTTTCAAACTATTAAACGGACCATTACTACTCACTCACCAAGTAATTTATCACGTTAAATAATGGCTTAATCGATTGGATCATAACAGCTGACTTGTTTCACAACGACGGCAATTATACGTGTATAATCACAAATCTATTTATTATGTACATTCTAAATGGATAGCAATTTATAGTAAATAATAATACTTTTATTACTCCTACTTAAACTGAATAGAATTATTAATCCCGATTAGATCTACTGGTTATAAATAGCCCTTTATATATAAAACTTAAATGACAAAGCCAAAGAATGCACAGAACTGTGCCTTGAAGACTGCCGCGGCGTCGAAAACAAACGTGTACTCTAATTTTTACCCTAGGTAGTATCATCGTCCAAGTAAGAAAAAGAAAGGCTTGAGGTTGTTATGGACCACTTTCAGGCCTAATTGCTCCGTTTGCCCTGATCAAGATGGCTGTTCAATTTGAATTATTTTAAATAAAAATTGAGGAAAAATAATTTTGAAATTAGCAGACTTCTAAGAACATGAAGGTTATAGCAATAGGCATGTAGTTGGATGGATGTGAGTGATTATTTAGCTGTATTCCAGGATCTTGAGACGTATAAGAACCGATGCCAACTCCAAAGTACACGTCCTCAGCTTAATAGGGAATTCCATGAGGCCGACTCGATTTACAGATTATTCTTTTAGTTCGATGCAAAAAGAAAGCCTGCTTCTAATCAACTTACTTCTTTACGACATGGACCTTTGGCGTTGGCTATGCCATTACTTTGCCATAACTCATTAGAAAGGAAGAGTTATCTCATTTTTAAAAATCATAACTTTGGCTTAAACTTTTGTGTTGTTATAGACGTAGATTTGTTAGCAACAGCATCAGAATGAATACTACAAATATAAAGCATAAAGCTTATCAATTTTATTATATTTAAGATATTTGATTTTCAAAACATTAAGTAGTAAAGAAATATAAATATGTTTTTACTTTATAACTCTTGTGTACCTTATACAATATAATAAATTATTAAATTAATTTTTTACCTTTAATTAAAATTTTAATTAAATAATTTATTATAGAGAGCGTAAACTTATCAATTATGGCTTCGTTCAAGACATTTACTGCTTTTAAATTTAATTTTTTTCTTTCAATTGGTGCAAATTGGACAGACACTTGATTGATTGGGTGTATTAATGATGAATATGTTTGATGTGATTTTGTAGCCTTCAAACTATTTAGTGTGACATAATTTTTTTAATTTATAATATTTTAAGTTGAAGTTTAAGCATTATACGTTAAGAATTCGCCATTTAGTGATAACATTTTTACAATTTCTAATTAACTTTAGCAGAGCACAAATATATCCAGGTTAAGACGCTACATGTAAAATCATTTTATCTTTGATAAAAGTTGCTCTATACTAACTTAGGAAAATATTTCTATATCCAGTATATATTCCGTTACGATATAATGTAACGTAAGTATTTTAATTACTTATTTAATTTGAAAATTTCCTAGAAAGTACATTTATCTATAATGAATACATAGAAGTACGTGATTGATATTTTACATACTAATATTTCAGTTGATCAGTGAGGGAAGTTCGAGATTCGATTACTGGTTTTTAAATCCATTCAAGTTACAATGCTATGCACAACACAGTTTGATAAAAATATAGATTATATTGGAATATTTAGATATTTAAGACAGTTTAATACGAATATGCTTGGTAATTTCCATTATATACATACGTACTATTTTGGTACCATTCACCGAGTCACCGTGATTATTTTAAAATGAACAAGGACAATGTATTATTAATAAGATATGGCTAACAATATCTAACTAATATAGATCTTTTACTCCGCTAAAAAGGTTCTTATGCCTATGACATACATTTACCCCTTGGCAGATATAAAACCTTATTGGAAAAGGCCTAAGAATCTACACGCGTTATCTACCACAGCCATTCAGCTCTCAATATGGAAATGGCCCGGCATCAGTGTACGTGTAGTGTCGGTAATATGCTATTCACTATCTCTAACGACCCCCTTAAGAGCGGGCCGTGAAGATAGTATCGATATTGGAAACTACATTGTCGTAATGCCTGAAACTCGAGGGATCTGTTTAGATTCGCGGCGAGGTGTTAAACGTTGAATAATTTAGTTTAAACGCTGAAATACTTTCACCACTTCCTAACGACTTAATTCTATTATTCTAAATTGATTCCACACCAAATAATCAATAGTATTACGGAGCCAAGCACTAGGCTTAACAGTAAAAGTGGTTGCAATTTCATTTCAATGTCAATCTGTTTGTAAAAATCTAAAATTTCAGGAGCAAAAACTTTCTTCCGATAGAATTATTTATTTATTATTATATTTATTGTTTATTATTTTTTTTGTTTATTATTATTATATGTTTTATTATTAATTCATTAAAAAGAAGTGAAGAATTTGCATTATTCATCATCATTAGGATCATCATTATCAGTCTACAAATGAAATTGTAGTTAGCGTATTGCTCAATGTGTTTTTAGATGAAACCATAAGAATCTCCTACTCTTACGAAGACTTTGCTGTAATCGTTTCGCTTGGCAAATGGATTTACGACTACAGTAACAATATCGTGTCGCCATTATCTTAATATATCATAGCGATGCCTGAATAAACTTAGTATGGGCTGATTTATTTTATTTATTTATCAATAAGAAAACCAACAGCTTTTTTTTACATACTGAAAACAAATAATATAAATAAAAGTAAAATTTTTGTAATAATAATTTTCGAATTACAGGATTTATTTAATTATCTAAGTGTAAACGTGGCTGTTGAAATAAATGTGTCCTAAGTTATTACACTTGAAGAGCCAGTGGATGGCCAGCTATATAATTTAGATTCTAGATACACAAATAGATTCATACACAGGAAGTGTTATTTACCAACTGTTGCGTTTATGATTTCCTTTCTGAATTTGGATATACTACCTGTAAAGAATACAATACATGTTAGGACAGAATTCCTTGCGAAATTAGTGTGGTGATAAGGTTTGTGCAATAAAGGTGATATGATGTGTTCGGTACTCTGAAATCTATATTTTGTAATAAATTGGAACAGTCTATGTTGCTATGCTCAATGTCATCTATGTTGTAGGGTTAATAGGTCATGTTCGAAGCAACTATTTTCGTAGGAGTCTGGATTTTTCCGAGAACGATAATTTAAATGGTTGATAAAGATCTTTTGTAAACGTCGCAGGCGATTTTTTAGGTTATGTATTGTGGAGACCATATTGGGCTTGCGTACTCTAAAATACTACGCACATATGCGAAAAACACAGATTCAAGAGTAGCCACATCTGCGAATGGTTTGCAAGCGCGTAAAACAAAACCAAGATTTGTATAAGCTTTGTTTCTAACGTAATCTGCTTGAACTTACTGCAACATTTTGTAATCAAAATATACCTATTTATTGCAAAGATTTTTCCGATAAATGCGTAATTATAAATCAAAGTTTTTTCTTTTATGTAAAAGTAATGCATACGTATTTATTAATGTGGAGTGATAACTCGTTATTTTCATAATATTGAAATAAATTATCTAGATCTTTAAACATTAATGCATAATCAACTTCATTGTTACATTTTCCAAAATATTATTTATAGTCATTACTATACATAATGTGATGTAAGCATTTAAAACAAGATTGAATATATATAAATATTCTTCTTTATGAATATGCCGCTTTGTGAACTAATGCTGTTTCGGGTATTAATGAGAAATACTTTTAGAAAACGGGTGTTATCTCGTATAGTGTCAAAACCACGACGTTTGGATTTCTTGTTTATTGAGTAGATTTCTTTTAGATTTTGATTCCACAATCACACGACCCGTATGACTAAATTTGCAAGTATTTGTTGCTTTTATGATATATTCACTTTAAATATAATAAATTAGGTATGTTTGTATAGTTTAGCATGTCGAATGTCTTTAAATAGAATCAAACTCTTTGATATAAAACGCGTTTCAATCTATAAATGTCTTGAAATTATGTGCGTAAGTATTACAGACATAAGTAACAAAGTTTATATGGAACTGAGGTAACATTATATACGGTTCTAAAACGAAATTAAAAATTAAAACCTGTGATGAATTTGACAGTCAATATTTTAAAATAGCGATGACGTTAATGTATTCCTGGTCTATTTTGACCACGGTTATATCTTTTGATTGTTACCAGACGACATTAACGATGAGATGCCAGTGATAACTTGGTATTAAGACATGGTCTATAACTGCTGGCTTTACGAGAAAACCTCAGAGTAAGTAAGTAAGTTTCGAGCTGGCTATGCTCTGTATTTTTCTGCGTGACGTGACGTAGACATCTGTAGGTGGTGGGGTTGACATAGCTTAAAAGATCAGCAAGCTGTGAAGGTAAGGAAGTTCTTAAGTGCCAAGGTCAGACTGGCAATCGCATTGTAAATATATATATATATATATATATATATATATATATATATATATATATATATATATATATCTATATATATATATATACATATATATATATATCTATACACTACATTTATTTTTATTACAATGAGAGTAAGCACGCAGTTCACCTGATAGTAACTGGTTTCTATGGCCCATGACATCTACATTCATCCTTGACTAGGAATGATAATGCAGATGCGTTGTCTCCCTTGAGGATTGAGATGGAATGCTTCGTCACCAGTAATAAAGGTCTCCGGATCCCTACAATCACCAGACGAAACACAACAGATTTATGCTTCTTTTTCACGCTGGTATTCTGTGAGGGCGTGGTGACACATTCATTCTGCAACACTGTACTGTAGAAATAAACTGCAGTGTAGCTGTACCACTGCAAAAAAAATTTGCAAGAAGTCGATTGGGGCTGGTGGCTCAAGATAGTGCTTTGTGATATTTAAATGGAAGAGGCCGATGTTCAGCAATGGAATATTGATAGCAGTGGAATGTTGATACCATCGCATGACATCGAAGGCGCAGGATATAATATACTCGTAGTACCGTAAGAATTTGCTAAAACACAGTATTGAACGAAGCGTTTTCTTTTTAACCATTAGGTTGGTAATATTTGTACCACCCTATCGAGTATACAGTTCAATCGATAAATGATAACTGCGGCCCATAACATTTACGTACATCATCAACATAGATTCAAGACCCCTGACGACTGTGATGCAATGTCATGTTACCTTTAATTGGGTCTCCGGATCTCCATACATACCATTCGGAAAACAGTATCGTTATGCTGTCTGTGAGGGTGTGATCCTTCACCGATTGAGTCGACCAATGTTGTTACAAATATAATCTAGCAGTAACGTGGGTCTATCACTGTAATTAATTATACGCTGGGATAAATAAATTAATAAAAAAACTATGACTTGCCATCTAATAGTTGTAAATTTTTTTAGACATACCTAAAAGTTTAACAATAGGCAGTAATGTTTAAAGGTATCTGTATCTGGTATCTGTGAGGTATCTGGCAATATAAAATCTCTCGCTTTCGGATGAAACGACCTGTGTCTTGATAGAAACTGCATGTATACAAGCCAATCTATTTATCTTAATTTAAACAATAATTTATGAAAGTACACAGCAAATAGTAGTGTTAGCAACCAATAGTTTAAATGTAAACTTCGCAAAATATCGATGAACTTACCTAACAAATTGGTTATATATTATTTTCCAAGTGGGGTTTTAAAAGTAATTACATTGTTTCGCGATTATAAGCAGTAAAATAATATGCCATGTTTACAACGCATTAATAAACTTCAAGGCTTGTAATAATTCATTGTGAAATATGCTAGAGAACGTAATGTGCCTGCTAAATAATTTTACGAACTACTTTACCTAGTTAACGCTCTACCATATTTATTATGCGCTAAACATTTTGTGTTTATGGTTAACTGGATGCTAAACTTAATTTTTAACGCCAAAACTTGTTTTGCTGAGTTTCTGATCAAAAACAGTGTGGACTATAATTCTCAGTAGTGAGATAATAATGGTTAACAAAATAGTTACATCAAGAAGTAAATTACAATTTTTAAAAAAGAATATATACATTTGTCTTGTCTAAGAAAACAAAAACTTTAATGTATGAAAACTGTGTCATCTATACAATACCATAACAATGAATTGAAATTTTATACACATTGAAACTGCCTTCACAAAACTGTGTCAGTAAAGTGGGAAACAGATATTAAAATCTAGCCGGTAACAAAGGATTGTACATAGAAATGACAGGACAATAAAAAAGATACACGAGGCACAAACAAAAAGCAACAGAACTTGCCGCATAAAGGGGAGAATTATTACGCTTTCAGCGGCACATTTAAGAGAAACATATTTCAAAAGTTTCAGCATATTAAGCAACATTAATTTTGGCAGTGACTTGGCCATTACGCCGTTAGGTCGCAGTGGGGCAGAAACTTATGAAAAACATTGAGACTACTATGTGTATCATATGTGCGTTTATAAATGTTTGTACTACGGTATTGTTTGGCTCATAAATTACACAATAAGAATGCAAATTTAACTAACTACCAAAAATTTTTAGGCTTTGGGTATGCCCCACAAATTCCAACTAAGTAATAAAATCTAAAATGTTTAAAGATAATATTATCTTGAAAAAGAGTAATTGTATAAATTGCTGTTCTGCTCTTAGTGACACATAATATTAACTGTTAGATATAATATTTATACAAAAAATATTAATTATTAAATATTCAAAACAAAATGTTTATTACATGCGATTGTCCATTAATATTATTTTAGCCATTTTGTAGAAGATAAAGATATCCATATTGAGTGCTCTACGCGCTGTTTTGATTGGTATTAATAATTTTAGCAATGGATAGAATATGAAGCTTGTATAATTAGTATATATTATTTATAAACGTAGTCTATAACATGCAAACCGTAAATTCCGAGCCGATCCTGATCCGATCCGACCATGATGTAATTTTTTCCAAAATATATTTATTATTGCGTAGCATCAAATTAAATGTGACTTTTCATTAAAAGTATTTATTTTGTATTTCATTTAGTTTAATATTTAAAAAATTGGCCTTGCCGAATAAATTGGCTTCACCACCGTGCGCTTCACGCGGTAAACTTCCTTCCACGAACAACTACTCTGTGGAATCAGCTGTCATCAGCGGTGTTTCCGAACCGATACGACTTAGGGACCTTCAAGAAGAGATAGTAGAGCCTACACATTCCTTAAAGACTGGAGACGCATTTGCGACTCTTCTAGTGTTACCATCGGGTGGGCTGCTTGCTTGTTTGTTATCTATTCTAAATAAAAAGCTTATTCGAGAACAACTGGTGGCACTACAAGCGTTTATGGCTAAGTCGTAGTGACTACTACTACGCTAGTATTTTATTATATTCTTATGCTGTCCTGGTACAGTGCCAGCTTTTTATTATTTTTAAACCAGTCACTTTATTCAGTTGGACCGTTTCAACCGAATTATGCATGCTATGCGTCTTCATATGTAACATTGAAATAATTGAGCTTTGGCAACTCTTTTGCAATTTCCATGAATACACTACAGTTATTATTTTGTCAATGTAATTTCGTTTGAATTATTATGTGTATAAAAGTCTATTGAGTCTTAAGATGGTGTTTTATTTCTTTCGCAAATAGGAGTCAGAGTGTGGCACATTTTCAAGAACCAATATGTTTGTTAGCCATGAATTTTATATTTACTAATGTTACTGTCACTGGGGTTTTTTTTAATTGCTGTACACATTTGTTCATACATCATTACAAAGTATTTAAAAAAAAGAAAACGTATAGTGACATGTTACTATTGGTGGCTTTATTACAATCCTGAGATATGGTAGTTTCAATTAAAGTAGTTGCATTTAAAATTAATTTAATACAAACAATAACTTATAAGTAGTAAACTCATACAACATTGTGTGGTTAAGTAAGTACAGCTTAATTTCCTCTGTAATAATAAATAAATAAAATTCAAATGAGCACCCCAACAAATATAAATAAAACAAGGAATTCAATCAAAACTGTATTTAGGTGCTTCAGAATTTTTAAAATTAAACAAAAGCTACAATAAGGGCGTCAGTTGACAATACATTTAAGTTTGGTCCTTAGTGCCGGATGGGCGGAGCGACACGCCTCTGCCGGCTCTCCAGGAGATCTCGTTAAGGGAAAGTCTGACATTTACAATACTTATTTGATATAATTCTTTTTTACTTTACAATATGTCAAAAGCATGTTATTTATAGCACGGTATATAGCAAGTTTTCATAATTCTCGGCGTTGTCATTTGAAATTTTGAAGGTCCGAGTTTGGAATATTGTCTTAAAATTTCTTTTATTTTGATATAATGGCTTTCTTAAAAATTTCTAAAGAAATACTTGAATAAAATAGAACAAAAAAGCAAAATACGAAAATATTAATAAAATTAAAATATTCAAAAGGGTTTTTGTAACAGCATGTAGGTACTAGATCCAGACTAGGCATAGGCGTGCTGTCTGGAGCACAGTCAGTTTCATGGCCCTACTGTGGATTTTTTATCATATTAGGGATAAAAATTGAGCACAGCTGAGCTAGCCCGTTTATGTTTCTAACACAAACGAGTAGTAGTTTGGCTCTACCACTCTGATTGATGGACTCCATGTTTTTTTTTTAATAGAATTTTTTTTATTTACATCCGAAACATGCAAGTTTCCTTACGATATTATCCTAAAACCAGATATGGGCAAAATATCTGCTCTTTAAAAACTTCCCGTGGATCCAACCGTTGAAGCTACTACGCCCATCCCTAATGAGACTCTCGAATCAATGATCCTCGAACAATATGAAGATTTCCCTTAACGAATTCGTTCTAGTGCGAGAGTTCATTATGCACAGTTCACTGCAATAACAGTCTCCCCGTGACAGTTCACGCCCACTTTTCCGCTATTATAAGAGGCTAAAACATTCAAGAATGTTACAAGAAGTGGCAACAGCGTCACCGAAGTAACTTTCATTTAATGCATTCAATTTTGAATTTTTCTTCTTTAGGAATTAAGACTAAAACGACAACTGTATCAGTTTTGTAAAATTCTCACGTTTCCATTTAAGACTTCCTGTAATTACGGAAAGTGGCTTCGTTTAGTTTGCAATGGCTGGTTTCTGCAGCTTAGATTAATACTTAAGCGTGTCGAGCACGTAAAACGCATTTGTACTTGACGTTACTGTTACAAACATTATTTACGCCTCGTTACGTAATTGCTTAGAAACGTGTTGAGGAGGATATTCCTAAGAATTATACAAATATTTATAAATAACTATTTCCATCTTAAATGCATAAAGTCTTTAACAGCTCCTTTTTGGTGACCACAGCAATGTTTTCAGTATACGCATATGATATCGTAAAATACTTTTTATTTTCTTATATAGTCAAGATTTATTACTTAAAATCATAAAAAAACTACATAAAACGCCCAACATTGGTAATTTAGGTAACACTTACTCTGATTTAGTTTCATTTGGGGCAATTAAAGGCACGAATTGTTAGTACATAAACGGTTATGAGTATGTTTATAAGTTGGTTTATTTAAATGTATAATTATTATTAATATAATATATATATATATGAACATATGTATTTTAATTGTTCAAAAATAAGAGAGATTAAATAATTAGACAATAGTATTAGAATAGATCATCGTAAGACTTCGTGATGTTGATAGGAAACATTAATTATTTCACTAACAATCGTTGTAGAATCGTTTGAAAAGTCGTTATTTAAGATATATATTTAAAGCACACGCCTGTTATGCTCGTTAGCCCGTGGGCGTTCACTGGGTGGAGATTTTAAGTGCCCTTGATTTCAAGATAATTTGGTTGCCTATTCGTCGTTGAAGTGCAATCATTTGTCAAACTTTAATGCGTTCCTTTTGAACCATTGTTGTTTTTAATTTGGTCTGTTTTTAATTCTATCAAATATGGTAGTATATTTTAATATTGAGTAGACGAATCTAACGGAGGCGATTTAGTTTTAACCAATAAGGTAGCACTATGTAGCTAGAAAGTGACTATTGAACAAATAGACCAGCTTTACTAAAGATGCCCAGGCATCCAGGGTCCTTATACATTTATAATAACCAGCTAAAATAAGCAATGTGTTGCTACTGTATTCTGAAAAGTAAGTACGTGAATTTGGATAGCAGACTATTTGTAATGTTATGTTCTGTCTAAATCCTTAGGGTGCAACGAACTCATTTTGATACATCATCAAGTATTTATTTATTTAATATTATTTGGATGAGTCACATAAAACAAAGGCAAATAAAAGTTGGAGTTAATACTGAGAAGCATTCTCTAACAGACAACTCCGGGAGTAATGGCGGTAGTAGCAGCATTCTTTTTAATTTTCTAAATTTGTCCTCGATTTTGAGTTTGATTTTCACTTGATGTAATTTAATTTTTAAATTTTATGTTTTTCTTTATTTATTTTACTATGATTTATTTTATTACTATGTTATTTAATTTATTTCATATTGTTAATTTAATTATATAATCTGTAAAATGTAATAATATAAAAGGGTTATCGAGTTACATAAAAATGTTATTGTTAATATGTAACAAATTATGTGTTCATCTATAATTAAAACAAAATCCTATTTTATATATCTGCATAAAATAGGAATCACTTAGTGTCATATGAACTGAGTATTCGATTATCGGTGCATCTGATAAACGCGCTTGAGGGTCAGTTTTACTTATTGATTACTTCATCCTATGCCAATTCCAGACTTAGTTAATATTTATCGCCCCACAGTACGTATTCATATCCTCTACAAGATGATTTGATTCGTAAGAATGTAAGAGTAATAAATGAGAACCCAGTTAAAATCATGGTAATAAGAAATAAAGCTGAATTAGATAAAGTGTTACTCCTAATACACATCTAAGCAAAATTATCTCCATTTTTGAATGAACTTGTTACGCCAGTGAAGGCGTAGACTTTTTCAACAAAGTTTTATCTGTTCAAACCACCTTTGAAAATAAATATTCTAAGGCCCAATCTCAAATATTTTACTCCTTCTTGTTGGTACTCCTTGAGGACTTAGCAAAATGGAATGATATAAAAGCAAGAGCAACCAAATATTGTAATAAGTTATATTGGTTGAATAAAAGTTCAGTAGATATATCCAAAAAATTATAATAAAAAATGGATTGTCACTTGTATGGAAAAAGTTTTCTCTTAATTGACCATTCCTTGTATCATTACTTTCTGTCTTAATTTTTCAAAATTAAGATAGAAAGTAAAGCGAAACTGTAAAATCCCTGGCTAACAGCGGCCATCAGCCCGAAAAAACAAAAATACTGCATTTTACTGCATGATTTTTTTGTAATTTATCAATTGATTTGTGCAGCAACAATACGAAGTTAAAGTTATCTTATTACAATTTCATTACATTGTACACATTTTCTTGCGTTTGTAGATATCGTTACAGCCCTATTTCATTGGGGTATAGCTGCCGGCGGGCGCATGCGGTGGACAGATAATCTTTTCCTCGGTAAATCACCCGCGACGCCGTGACCCGGCTATCGCCCATCGCGCCTACCGGTCTGAGGGCTGACAGAGACAACGATAGTGCAAAATTGATACTTTTCTTGCTAACAATAGATATTTATTGATAGCGTTGATTTATTGTTGGTTTATTATTATTAAATCACCCATACATAATGCCTGTAATAACCGATCGTCATAGTTTACAAACATAAAATATTATAGGTACTTGAAATTACTCGTATATTAATACTTTAATACCATACAACGTAAAACAAGGGCACACAATCTGCTTGCTACCTGCTAATTATGATCCATAGACATTGACATCCTTAATCTTAAGCATTTTTTGCTTAAGTAACGGTGACAAATGAGCACACTTCACATGTTGTTAAATATTTCCTATGGCCCCTAATACCTGATGCTGATTCACAATCTGCCATGAAGTTTAAAAAGGAATTCCTCGTTGTAAGCCCTCGTTTTGTGCATTCCGATTTTCTTTTCAATAGAGCAAAACTCTTACTTTACAAGGGTGTTAAAATACTAAAATCAGGACGACTCTTTCATCTTTGAAAGAATGGTTCATCAGTTCATTTATTTCTTTCTTAAGGTCAAAATACAATACCTTATCGTCATTAAGATTATATGGCTTTAACTTTGAATATATAAATTCCGTAATATATGGGGGTGGCCTATTATCAGTAGTGGATTAATCACGCGAGAAACTGCTGATAATGACGAATAGTATTCAGGTTCTGTTAATACTTCAACGAGGCCGTTTTCTGATCGAGCCAATTTGTCAGGGTGATGCGTCTATTTGTAAAGCGTACAAGGCCATTGACTACGCAAGCTTAAAGCTCTTGTTGTTTGTGCTTTGCTGGTTATAAAGAAATGTTTTTACTATTCAAAATTACAACCTATTGCTTAACTTCATGTATTCAACATCTAGTGTATTATAACATCACAAATAAATACAATTCATCAATCACCATATATTATTATTGTAATATGTACTTTCACTTAATGAGTAGATCATGGGCTGGTACATTTGAAACATACAGGGGAACGATTGCTTATGAATTTAATTTTATTTATGTATTATGTTGCAATGTATTTTATTTAATTAATAAGATATATTTTTAAAACATAAAATTAATGCCAAGTGCAAATTTCATATGAAAATTTCTTTTTACCTTCAGAGTAAACTGTTATTGAAATGGTGATAGAATGAAAACGTTCTCATCTTTTGGCATAGATATTTTAATATCTTACCACAAAACTATAAAGATATGCTTACTCCAATTCTTCAGGAAACCCGAATGGGATGTAAGTCTTCAAATATAGAAGTCAATATCAATAACGATAATGAGCGATGGTTTTGCTCTTATGAATTTCTCTTTCTAAATTAAAGAAAAATACTGATTTATTATGTTATATAGTATAATTTTCCTATATTCATCTTAATAATGTACTGAAAGTGATTTTCCTTCGATATGTAATAAAATTTAGCACACTTGTGTCAACCCTGACCGCGTCGGGGTCGTGCGAGCATTATTGAATTCTGCATATTTCCTCATATCGAGACATCGGCCGCTCCCGCACATTCGCATTGTTCCAACGCCGCTGTATTTTATACAACAGCTGCCACCGCTCTAGCGGAATGATTTAGTGTATTACACAAACATTTTTATAAGAGACGGATGTTTCTATTTATTTAAAAAAGTATAAGTCCACATATTTCTTTAAAAAAAATCATATTCCGCGTTGTTATATTTTTTCTATTTATATATTTAAAATGTATTTTGAATGTCCTGCTGAGATAAATGCGTAATCTTATATTATTTAGATTAATATTATAGAAATTACTCATTCAGATAAAATTACAATTATCTCACTGCCATAGAAAATATCATTTCATTTTGAACAATTTTCTATACACTTACAAATAAAATTGAGATTATTGAAGATATTCAGCAAGTAGCAAAAACATCGAGCTGTTTAAAACAAAACAAAACAAACTTACAAATATAAAAATTAATTGTATTTATTTTACCTCAGTGAAATGAACTTAAGAAACACTTTTTTATATTATCAGATTGTATAAAACTTATTATGGATCATTTTATTAAATTGTTTGAACTAAAAGAAAATAATTTGGCCCAAGATACGAATATAATTTTTTATACCCATATTATACTGACAAGTGCAAACTCTTAAACAAATTCCCTAGAAACATACAGTGTCACAATTACACAACGTTATCTAAACTTAATCAAAAATCTAACGACATCGTTTCATAAATATTCCATGTTTCGAAAATAATAAATAACACAATCATAAATAACGGCCGATATCTGCGGAACCCTGTCGTAAATATTGCGGTCGTGAGAGCCACTGTACTACTAGCCAGGGTTGAACTCTTTGTGGTATTCATAATCTAAGTTCTGTTAATGGTACACGCTATATAATATTTTAATGCATAGTAGGATTACGTATGCTTTGTTCATAATAGTCTTCCACATTTCAAATTTAAGACATAATTATTAATATTTATTTAAAAATAATTGGCACTTTATACTTACCTTTTTCGTTGTAGATTGAATTGGTTTATGAAGTGTTTAGGACAATAGGTGCCAACTTCAGATACCCATGGACAATTGTACTAGCGATGTCTTTTCACTTTATAACCTTGTTTTATATACAAGTAAAATGTTGTGTATGTTTGCACGCTTTTCTCAAAAGAGAGTATTCTAGGAGAATCGATAAATAAATCCATTGTGCATTGGTCAATTTCACATTTCTCATTCATTATTTTTTTTATTCGTTCCTTGAACTCATCTGAACTTAATATAAAGAAGTTAACTTCTGAATAGTATCTAAGCTTACTGAACGAATTAAATGCTTTATTATTATTTAATATTCAAGAAGGTGGTACGTAGAATTTGATAACTTCAATGAACTATTTACATAGGATGGGCGTTTATTGTCTTATATTGTTAGCCACTAGTTATCACCAACATATTGTAAAAGCTAGTTCATATGCAAGTTTTCAAATTCTCTTTCCTCTTTCACACACACACATATTCAAAATTCATCACAATCATGAGACATCAATCCAGTACTTACTTCTAAGTGCAGTTCTGCCATCTTGCAACTGAACGTCAAATTGTGATTTATGACGTTGTGTCAGGGTATAACGACTGTTGCCTTGAGGCAATTTAGCCTAGACAATAGATCACTATTGATGCAAAACATTAGGTGCCTTGCAAAGTCGAATAAATTGTGCTAATATGTGCCGATTCCTTTTAGTTCCGCTAAATATACGCTTTCAATGGTTATTTTAATTTCATCTCAAAATCTCCTTATAAAAAAATTCCATATACCTTGAACTGTTTGTGATACAGTTTTATAAAATAAAAATCTCTATATCATATAAATATATATATAATAATATATAAAGAATATTCTAGGCCCTTTTGGCACTAATATTTATTACAAACAATATATGCATATTTAAAATATCGTGCTCCTGTATCTTGAATGATTGAAAAAAAAAAAATTAAAACACTTTTAAAACTAAATACTTAACCAAATTTCGAGATTATAAATTCAATAAGGATATGCATCTCAGTGTTATTCAAAACCTACAAAGACTCTTGTAAAGTTTATTTCTCTTTCACTCGTACGACAATGATAGAGATGGACGATTATCTCGAAGCTAATGTTGTCGTTTTTTACGAGCCGCCTGCCGCTATCTGCGCTAATATATTCTTTAGCACGTCAGGCAAGCACTTAAAGGGGTGCGTCCGACTTCATGCGAACCGTCCACATGTGCGTTCTTGATTCATTTATGTAATGTCACACTGGTGGCACACTGAGATCAGTATATCATGCAGTTTCTTAACGCTTTTGCAATATATTATAATTTCTTTAACATCTTGGATGTGGCTAGGCCGTAGAAATCACGATTTAGTGGTAGTGAATTCAAATCCAACATTGAATAAACATTTTGTTTGTTTTTGGCAATACATATATCAAAAAAAAAATGTGAATTGTTATGCCCACTGTATCATGTGGAAGTGAGATAATTGTGTTGTGTTGCACGTGAAGCTTTAATAGGATATGATATCTCTTTCTGCCTTGATTGGGTTTAAAGACCATTTTTATTTAAAAAAATATATACAGTTAGAATTACAAAACATGAATTGAAATAATATTTGAAAAGGAATATTTTAAGCTTACAATAATTTTGTCTATTTACTTTTAAAGAACTAAGGGTGGTAAACACTGAACATAGATAATTGCAAGTGATATTTTTTAGACTAGGGCGTAAGATTCCTTAAAACGAAAACATTTTTAAAAGCCAGTTGAACTCAAACTTAACTTGACGTCCAGACATGACCGCACTTTCAATTTCCACCTTCTACATATAAACCCAATCCGTACAACTTCTACTTGAACCTTGACTTTTTTTTTTTTGAGACACACAATTAATAGGCAGTAGAACCCACAGATTAAAAACACGCTGCAATTAATAGGTAGTAGAACCCACAGATTAAAAACACACGCTGTAAGAGAATACCAGCGCAAATTTAAAGTATAATCGTGTGTTTACGAAGATGATTTATGAGATTATTGATCTCAAGACATTTCATTTTAATCTTCGTAGCGTATCTTATATCAGTGACTGTGGGTAGACCACATGCTAAATAAAATAAAAATAATTGGCTATCATAAAACTTATAACGCTTGAGATCACTTTACTTTTAGTAATGAAACAATTCATCTTCATCAAATTTAAAATAAAAAAACAAAATAAAAACCATTATAAATTGCAATGACTTTCTGATTTAAGCTAAAGCTCCTGCCGAGAACCCTTTTGGTAACGTTAAAACTATTTTAACAAAGACTCGGCAACAAGTAAACATGTCGACTCATTGAATATATCATTAGTTTACTTCTGTCACGTCTTTCATGTTATAATATTTTATATAAGTAACAAAACTGATCCTGACTGAGTTTGTCCTAAATTTTTAATCATTATTATTTAACATAAATATAGTATAAAGCTCAAAAAAACTTTAATGGATCATTTTTGTTTCTGGGATTATTTTTGTTTATAATTAACAAAATATTAGTTCAAGGGCATAATATATTGTTAGAGTTGACAATCGTAAAGTATTTGTTTGTATCCAAATTTCTTGATATGTTGTCTTAGACGTCTTTTAAATCTCTAATCTCTTTTAAGTCTCTTTGTGGGCTACTCCAATAAGTACAGGAGGCGACGTTATATAAATTAGGGATTGAATAGAGATATGCATTTGATGTCTGTCTTCTTTGTGTAGAATATACAGATGTTTGATATATATGTATATATATATAAGAATTAAAATTATTATTTTATATTAATTATATGCAATAAGGATTTTTAATTTTATATATTTTTACCAGTGGTAGGGCTACACTACAGTTTGTTTCTAGTTGCAGAATGAATGGTTCAGCTCCACCGGGGAAGGACCACGCACTCACAGAATGCTGTTTTCGACTGTTGAGACCTTCATTACTGGTGACGAGACATTCCATCTCAGTCCTCGAGAGTAACAATGCATTTGCATTATGATTCCTTGTCAAAGATGAAAAGATGTAAAAGAAAGCACTTGGCATCAGGTGAACTGTGTGCTCGTATGTTACTCTCATTGTAAAAAAAAATATATACTATACAATATTTCATTCAAGTATAGTTTAAGCAATCATGTTAAACCTATACATCCTCACAAACGTCTAAGGTAACTCCTGGTGTGTCCAATACTTAACCCGCTCACCGACGGCCTGCAACGCCTCTTCCATGTTCCGAATCAGATACGCACCGATTTATAGCCCCCCGCCTTAATTGCTCCGCGATCATACTTTACCGCAGTCGCAGGATTTCAATTTGTTATTATGTATACCCGGTCCCTCTGATGGGACGAGTAAAAAGTATCAAATTATAGCGTGCAACCGTCGATTAGATATACAGGTGCCAATTTCTTGTAATCTCACCTTCTCTGTTTAGTTACCAAGTGCTTTGATCCAGTTACTTAGTAGTATGGGAACTTGGCTGCTGAATTCTTACATGAAATGTACAATTTATTCGTTTTTTGAAGCGTCAATGGCCTAATAGTTTAGGGTACGGTCTGCCAAACTTATTGTCGTGAACCATCTCCTAGCAGAAGAATTTAAACTTAGAGTGGTTAAGGGAATTGTTAGTAACTGACCTGATTAATGTGATGATTGTTGGAAATGGAAATTAAGTAATTGTTTATTTAATATCCATTTCCAACAATTGAACTGGGTGGTCGTTTAATATGTAAATCAATAGATACTTCTACGTGTGTTAAAAACATTGCAATTGCTTCTTAAAATGATAGAGTATACATAAGTAGTTTTGTAAGCATAAAATCTATATTTATGATATGATGTACCCGATAGTATTATATCCTCTTATTATCAGGGACTATATTTCTAGCATGAGATGCATATTGTTGGACTATTTAGATTTGAAATATATAAAAATTGTGATTTTATTTAACACATATTTCAATTGGGTGCTGTATGAAAAAAAAACAGAATTGAATCATGTTCTGCGGATATACAAATCCTTACTCTAATATTTCTAAACATTCAAATCACAAGTGTCATAAAAAACCTCATCACAACTCGCAGTATATTCTGAAATGTGATATGATAAAAAGAAAATAAATTATTAAAATCGCTTAAGCCCCCTGACTTTATTTTTGGAGGTTCCGTAGTTCGATGTATTAATGAATTTTCTTCACATATTATTTAGAAATATCATATTTATATATAGTCAATTCTGTCACCAAATATGTAATTATAAAAATGTATTTATAAATACGAAGGCGTAATAATATAAAGAAATTGTGATTTTCTAGATATATCTATTAAGTTGACCCAATAACAAATTGACCCTCATACACTGCCCTTATAAATTTATGATGACACAATTTATTTCTATAGTGTGTTTAGAAAAACATCTGTTGTCACGGAGCTGATGATAACTTTTTATATATATATTTTTTATATTATATTCTATACAAGTATAAAGTTTTAGTATTCACCTCTGTTAGATATTATAAATAGCATTATATGGATACATAAGAAAACAGCATATTGGCCGCCTAAAGGTACCAGGTCTTACGTACTATTAGAACGTTGAAAACCGGAAGGGCTAGTTGCGGGGTTTTTTTTTTGAATATCTAAATCTATAACGGAACCCGAATGTCGGCAGTTCCGTGCGGCAGTTGAATCCGGCTGCGGCAACATTCCTCTTCTTTATGACACCGATTCACCCCGCGGCCGCCATTTTTACGCGCGGGTCATCCCTTAAATTCTTTTTATTGCCGCCCTTGTAAATCATTGCGTAATGCTCCAGTGCATTATCCGACGGGGAAACTTCATTATGGTCGGTTTAATGGTTCGAAGGAGCGATAAAATCTTGTTGGTGGCCGGACGAACGGCTATAGTAAAAGCACAACGGTGAGTATGGTTTTTAACAGTTTTAGGATATGGGTAATGAGTGATAATTGTAGAGGAATACTTAGAATAAAACACGTATATGTCCTGTTGTTATATTGTTTGGTATTTCTTTCACAACGTCTTTAAGCATATTTGGTATGCTGATAGCACTAAGCAGTCAGATGTATCAATAAGCTGTAATAACTGACGCGAAAATCTAGGATTCACCTTAGGCTGCTTTAATATTTATTTGCAGATTTTTATTCGTGTCATAGTTTTTAAAGTAAGAATCAGCAACCAAAGCTTTATCTTAAAATTTGGCCGAAAAACAAAAAAAAAGTCCCGACAAGTAGACAATAAAATGGACATAAAATATTTTTTAAGAAAATCCTAATGTTTTGCTAGGAAACATGGTCCACGTGGTAATGGTCAGGAGATACATCACGTGCAATTTGTTGCGATAGCGTAGCGATAGGTGGTTGCGAGCCAGCGAATTGTTCTTTATTGCCCTATAAAATGAGGATCTGTTGCTGTCTGCATTCTTTTAGAGCGTTCTATGGTTTCGTTAGATTAGATATATTTTCGAGGACTTAACTATGGATAGTTTACGATTATTGATAATTTTATTTCCCTATAACATAATATATCGACCATACTATATCCAAACTATTTTGATGATGTCTTTCTAGTTTTGTATACGAAAGACTTTCCTTAAGTTTTGTATGGCGACTGTTTGAAGGAGGTAGCCGTCTAACTCCTTAATGAGCATAGATCACTTATCATCAAGTGGACTGTGTGCTCATTTGTCACTTAAATATTAGTATTTGTGTACAGAAATCGTGATTTAGTAATCAAATAATCTGACTGCCTGGGTCAATCATTTCTCTTACTCAGAATTTGATTTATAATGTAGATATCCTTGTAAAAATTGACTTTTACAGGATTTGTTATTTGATTTTATTGGTTGATTTACGAAAGTTTCACGATATTGTTTTCAATCTCTACCTATTGCTATATTATATAAGGTACTTTATATTGTACCACGTCTGGCGGCTTTTTTATTATAAATGAATTATCACAATCTTTTCTTGTGAATCACATTATAATAACAAAGCCGCTAAAAATTAATTCTGGTTTTGGTCGAGGGAAGTTTTGTATCAATTTCACGACACAGTAGGATTATTTTGACCCCCCATTGAGGTTAAGAGCTCTTTGTACTGTATACTGAAGCTTTTCTCATAGAATAAATACTAAATTAAAATAGACAGGGTATAACGCGAAATGTTTAAATATTAATTTGTATAAAACAAATTAACTTTTGTCAGGATTTGAACAAATAATATATTTGATCAACGCTAATCGCGAACATGTAAACGAGCAGTCAAAAAAAAAATCTATCGAGGACAATTACAAGTTAATAATTTAAGGATTAACTACTCATCCATGGAACTTAGCGCTGAAGACATTTTTTAATATTGGGTGTGACATGTGACACATGATACAGTTCACCTGATAGCGATTCTTGTGGCTCATGAAATACACATTTTCCCCTATAAAAGTATCACATACATTGTCACCGAGAACAAAGATGCCTTATAAAAGTAACTCTTAGATCTACGTATTCTCGTTACTAAATAGCTCTAAAATATTATTTTATTATAAAAGCGTGAATCTACCATTTCATATTTTAACTAGTTATAGGAAATACGTTAATTTACTATTTGTTTTCTGTTAGTTAAACATATTGGCTCATCTATTTAAAGTAATCCTTAATCTTTGAAATCAGTATTAGAACCCCCGGAAAGTTCAACCCCGCGGGATTCAAAGAACACTCAGGATATTATTATCAAATGTAAAACTCTATAATGGCGTAATGATAAAGCAAGTTTCAATATGAGCGATTACGAAGCGAGTGGAAGTTGTATTACGATGTTATAATAATGAATGATCACGGTGAATTTCACTCAAGTGATCGATGAGATTCATCTCACTATAACCTCTTAAGAAATATTTAAATAAAAATTACTTTCATATCTTATTTCTATTATTTAGCTCTCACAGCTACAATGTGGCCATTGTGCTGATCATGGTTTCTAAGTTGTGGCTCTGGGTTCAATTACGAACTAATTCTAAAATATCCTGTGGTACATATGCCTTTAAATTTAAAGGCATATGTTTTTAATGCCACAGGATATTTGTTTGTATTTGTTGTTATTATTCAAGCGTTGACGAGTGAGAGTTTCTAACAAAGAAGATAGAAATATACTAAAACTTACTATTAAATATCCACATCAGTTGATTTTTGTTGTTTTTAGAGTTGTATGTATATTGCTGTTGTCCCTAATAGCCTCTACAGCTACACCTAAAGGATTCAGATTCGCCAACAGGATTTTTATAACGTATCTTTCGTAATATGTGACATTTGTTAACAACCAGAAGCAGAGAAGAGGCTGTTATATCAGAATAAGGATGACAAATGAGCACACAGTTCAACTGATAGTAAATGATGAATGTGGCCCATAAACACCTACATACATCTACGCTCAAGTAAGGTTCTAGATGCATATGCAGTGTCACCGTTGAGGATTGAGATGCAATGCGGCACTTTCAGTAACTGTAACTCCGAATTCCTTCACTCATCAAATGCAAATAGCAGCTTAAATCTAGATTTAGCACGAATCTGGTATCTTGCTGGAGCATGCCCTATCCAACTAATAATAAGATAAAATAATCAGAATTAAATAGCTGCATCTATCCTTCCCCCGGGTATAAGATGCAATGTGATTTTACCTGTCTTCACTGTTACGTGTGTGTTATAATATATCTTCTCAATCATTGCATATATTCTTATGATCTAAATAGACTATAAAATTATTAATTAGCAATAAAGTTTCTAATATCATACATAATAAAAAAATAAAGATAATCTTATTTATCGAATGGAATTTCATATGGAAATTAAATTTGAAAATAAAAAAATAAGCGAGAACAATCAACGAGTATAAATTAGTATTTATTACTAGATAGATTTATTAATGCCATATCAATTTACTCTATACCTGAAATAAACTAAATTCGCGTGATGCGCGTACATTAATCAGTTGCCAAATCAATGAACCATTGTACACCGGGTTGCATTAAAATTGTTACCGCGATAACTCATGTGGGGGACGCTCGAACCATAATTTCCAGCACAAAAGACCACCAAGAGAGTGCGTGATTAATACGAAGCCACCTAGCGGGCTACTATATCGAAACGGGTGTCGATCGCGCCGGAACCGAAGAGTCGCTGAACAGACATTAATGATACGGCCGGATGGCGATTCGAAATCAATTTAAATAAGATCAAACTATCACTACGACTGTACTTTACATTGGATCTCTGTGTAAATAATACACGTAGTAATGGTTTAAGTACCTGAGTATTGAATCGGTTGGAACGTTATAATTTGCAGCAACTTGCATCTGTGTATGTGAAAGAAATTGGGGACTCCAATAATCTACTCAATTGTAATGAGGCATTCTGTTTTAGCGTTGAAGGTAAACAACGCCATTAATCCTTTGTCATAGATTGATATAGATGTTTTGGACTATAAGGATCCCTTAGCATTAGGTGAACTACGTATTCGCATTTCACCCTGATCTGATAAGGATGTTGTCGGGACCAAATTGTTCAAGTGTTGGTAAGTAATGACCGCGGTCGTAAACGCCTACATCTATCCTCAAACATCATCTACGCTGTCACCCTTAGGGGTGGGATTGAATGTCTCTTATAGCCATCATGTAAAATAGGAGTATTACATTTTATTCTGAGAGTACGAGATTCTTACTCGTTTATGCTATAATAGGAGTTAACGTTTGATTTTATTTAAATATTGGTTTCGGTGTCATTTATCGGACTATAACTTTCCTATGAAGACATCGACAAGGGCTTAAATGGATTTCATTGTAACAATGGTAGAGCTACACTGCCGTTCCTTTTTAGCTGCAGAATCAGTGGGTCAGCTCGATCAGGGTAGGACCGCGCCCTCACAGGATACCAGCGTAAAATAGCAGCATAATGCTGATGTGTTTCGTCTATTAAGTGCTACTGGTGACGAGGTATTCCGTCTCTATCCTCAAGGGTGACAACGTATCTGCATTATGATTCCTTGACAAGGGTGAATGCAGATGTCATGGGCAGCAGAAATCACTTACAATCAGGTGAACTGTGTGCTCGTTTGTTATTCTAAAATTTCCTAATGTAATAAAAAAATAAAAATAATTCTACTCGTAAATGGGAGTGTTACTAAATAATTAGGAACTAGCGGTAGACTCAATAGGTCGGCTCGATCGGAGCAAGAGCACGCTTTTAAGTATACCGACGTAAAATAGAAGCGTGGTGCTATTGGTTTATGCCTGGTAGAAGAAAAATACTGAGGACCTTATAACTAGTGACAAGGCATTCCAACTTAATCCTCAGGAGCAATTAAGCATCTGAATTATGATTTCTTATTATAAAAGAATGTGGGTGTCATAGACCATAGGTATTACTTTTAGGTAAATTGTGCGCTAATATGTTACCGTACTTAAAACAATTATATACCTTGCACATTTGCAGTGCATTTGCAACCAGACAGTGTCTGTAGGTCAGCTCGGAGGAAATGAATAATCTTCGAACTTATATACAAATATAAACTAAACAAGTATTTATATGTTTGAAATATATAAAATAGAAAAATATCAACATAATTAAATTATATCCGTGATTTTATGTGTCATATATCAGTTATGAGTAGGCAATAACTTAACTGACGTTGACTTTACAAATGGTCCTTTAAAAATGGCACATAAAACGATCTTTTTAGACAATTCTTACTGTTATATCTTCTAAAAACGTCTAGCAAGGAGTTTTAGCCAAAATGTCATGATATTCTCACCAAGACTACATTTTGTCTCCTTGTTACTCAAATTATAGCCGGTGTAGTGTGAGGGAATGAAAATGTATCCGTATAATGTCTTGAACTACATCTAGATCGGATTGATGTTAGTTCGATGTGGGGATATATGAATCTAACACAGTACTATAATATTGTACACAGTACGCTAATACTAAATTAATTGACTAGAACTGTTTATACAAGGGTGGAAAATGTGATTTGATATAAATTACTCGAACTAAATTTTTTAAATAAAGTAACTTCCGCTACAAAATATACTTACATATCAAATTTTGATTTAAAATAAATATATGAAAATAATGTAGTCCAATAAAATCAACTCTGCGTTTGACGAAGGGAGAATTTTGCGGTCTAATAGAAAAGCAATCAGTAATACAAGGGGCGTTACGTCAACGTGCATTCGACTATTCATTCTTAATAGGGATGTATCATTGTTTCGATAAACTTCTATAACATATTATAACACTAACAAAATACCGTGGATTTTTAATAAATATCCTTAAATAATGTGTCAATAATTTACTGTTAAGTTATTAACATAACTCTACATGGCAGTAAAATACATTCCATCATATACATTCATACCATGTGATAGGTTAATGGCGCTGTGAGATAGAACGAATATTTGAGAAAAACTTAATATTTTAGCCCCTCGAGTATGGTTTTATTAGAAAAGTCTAGTGAAACTAGCACTACATCCATGCCTTCACAGAATCTTATAACATTGGTCATGGTGACTTTAAGAGATATTTTTTTTTAATTATAAGCTTTAATTGTTTGTTTATACAGGAATAGACTGTGCAGCAGAGTCACATAAGCACAATGCTTACTTGCTTGCTTAATGTGGTGATTACAAACAGAATTTCCCTCGTAGAATAAAAATGATCAAGTTTAGTTGCTTTCTCTAGGGGAGGCCTGTCTTATAATGGACAATTAATTAGTTTTATCTCCTAACATTTTTATAATTAATTTTGTTTATCGATAACGTGTCCCAGCACTTGTGATCGCTGAAAACGCCAGCGGGTGTTACGATGCAAGTATGGGATTACTAATCGCATTTCGGGCCACCCTAGTGTTACCCTATGTGATGTATACGATGCCACTCGTAGATTGAAAAGATAAATAGACATGACGTGATGTTACAAAATATTACGATTGTCGGAGCAATGATGTTCCAATTGTATATTAACTTTAGAAAAGGTTTTGAATGAACTGTTTTTGTTCACATTATATGATTTAAAAATATATTGTTTGAGAATCGCGTAGTATATTCGAATATCTTACTCCTCAGACGCGGTTGCTGGCTTGATTTTTTATTGGCAGACTTTTGTCGTTGTGTATTTGTAATGATGAAACGTGGCTTAAAACAGGTTATTTAATTAAATTGTAAATAACTTTTAAATCAGTGCGTTCTATGAAAAATATTTGATTATTAAAATGTATTGCTGATCAATAATATCAATAACATTTGTATATTTTCTTATAACAAATTATTTATACTATAAATATACTTAAATAAATAAAAAGGATTGAAGAAAAATTCTTGACACTATGTAAGATTCATCTTTATTTCTTTTTTTTTTTGGATTAGTTTTTAATAGTTGAAGATATTGAAGATAGTGACATCTATGAGGAATTTTACGAACGACTCGTAGTAGTAAGCTAATTTAACGACCACAACTGTTTCGTTTAAAGCTGCTATGATTAGGGAATAGGTATTTTACTATATTGTCTCACAGATGTCAGCTTTAAATTTTATATAAAATACGTAATTTAACTTACAAATTTATGCTGCCATCTACATATTATTATAGTAACAGGTAAGTGCTATAACGATAGTTGTTTCCATGCTTGTTTGTAGTTTATATAAATGTCCATAGATGGCACTGCAATAAAAGCAAACAATCAAAATACTAGTAAAACATTCATGATAATCTCATTCTCGGAACAAATTATTTATATGCATGTATCTGAAGTTTTTATTAAAAGTAATATAACTTTGAGAAAAGCATAAGAATATAAATTTTAACAAGAAAGCATTTTAATAATTTAAATTAATTAAACATTTGAAAACAAATTTAGAAAAGGATAGGTATATCTCAATGGTAAAGCAAAAATAATCGTATAAGTAGTGATGTGAGTTAAAATCCAACCGGATTGTTTACTTATGCGGCAGTTTTTCGCATTCTCACATACCAAATATATTCTGATACGTCGAATCAAGTGTTCGGTAAAGCGCAATAACTTCATTCCCTTCAACGATTGGAACTTAAAAACCTACAGATGAAAGGCAGATAACTCTATCTCTTTATAACTACATACCCTGCCAGCCAAAAGTTTAAGACCGCACATAACCAACATAATTTTCCATCAATTGTGATAAAATCCCATAGGATAACTAAAAGAAATGCACATCTACATATTCTATTGTTAGTATCGAATATTTAAAGAATTCGTTCTTTTATTTACTTTCAAGTTATTGGATAATAAACATCTATTGTTTTCAAACACCGACCAACGCTGCACTCCTGTAAACACGTGTTTCTGACTTATTATAACCCGAGTTTACTTGGATTTGTTCACAAACAATCTCAATTAGTCTAAACTTGTGCTTTCTACAGGGAAGACGTCATAAAATGGGAAAAGCTCGAGAAAGTAGTAATGAAGTGCGTTCTGCCATTGTTATTTTACATAATGAAGGCAAATCCGAACGTGAGATTGCTTCACAACTGAAGTTATCGAAGACTTGTGTTCATGGTACAATAACACAGATACAGGGAGACAGGCTGTTTTCAAGATCGTCCGCGCTAGGGAAGGCCAAGAGCTACCACGTCTAGTGAAGATAATTTCATAGTTCTTACCAGCAAGCGAAATAGATGCTTAACAGCACCAGAAATCCGCGCTGAAGTAATAAAACCCGAGTTAAACCTTTATCATTGACTACAGTAAAACGGCGACTGAGAGATGCGAAGTTCTATGGTCGTGTTGCCGTTAGAAAACCTCTGTTAAGGCCGAAAAACAAGAAAAAACGGATGCAGTGGGCTCTTGCCCATCGATATTGGACTGAAGAAGATATTAAAAAAGTGCTTTTAGTGCATAGCTCGAAATTATGTAGAGGACATTTAGACGAGAAAGAAGCACAAGGGGTGTTAAAATACATGGTTTGGCCTCCTCTGAGTCCGGTTCTCAATCCCATTGAACTTTTGTGGGGAGAGCTTGATAGGAACGTCCGTAATCGTGGCCCATCGTCGAGAGAAGAAATGTGGAATGCTTTATGCAAAATTTAGAACAATATATCACAAGACACTATTAACAAATTGATTGCCCGTATGGCGATACTTGTGAAAAAAGACGTAAAAGGTAAAGGAGGATTTTTTGATAAAAAATCAGTTTAGCTAACTATAGCCTTATTTTGCATGTTAATATTTATATACCTTTTAAAGTATATTGTTTGTCAATCAATGTACTATAAGATGATTAAACAGGTCAATTAAACATTTAATATTTTATTGGAGTTATAGTTTATTTTCCTACTTTAATTATAGTCGACTTAAACTTTTGGCCGGCAGTGTAAAACGTGAGAACTTTTGTATACAAATGTTTAGTACACGTTTAAATTTTCACCAAATAGCTCTATAATATTATTTTATGATAAGTGAGTTTTACAATCCCTTATAAATGTTGGTATGACACATTCTGATACGTTGAATTTGCTCCAGTGCAAATGTAGTACATAAATAATCTTAAATGCGTAATTAACAGTCGTCGTTTTAATAGTGGCAGAGTTACACTGTAGTTTGTTTCTAGCTACTGAATGAGTGGGTTGGCTCGACTGGGGTAGTACCACGCCCTCACAGAATACCAGCGTAAAATAGCAGCATAAAGCTGCTGTTTCGTCTGGTGAGGGCAGGAATCTGGAGATCTTTATTACTGGTGTCGAGATGGAATATCTCAGTTCTCAAGGATAACAAAGCATCTGCGTTATGATTCCTTGTCAGGGATGAATGTATATGTCATGGGCTGCAGAAATCACTAACCATCAGGTGAACTGTGTGCTCGTTTGTTAGTCTCAGTGAAATAAAAAAAATCCAGAAAAAAGGTACATATGTTTGGATTGAGAGAAATTAGGTCTTGGCTGAGTGCCCTAAGCGCTCGGCCACCTTCCAACCCTATAAAGCTGTAAAACCGATCTAGGATTTCTCTATACTGCAATTTGAAGCTTACTGAAAGAGACAGTGGAGACGCATGAATTGAATAGGCTATAAGCTTTATTTAATATTAATAAGACAGATTAGCCCCATCCATTGTTTTATTCTACATATCTAGAAACGAACTTTAATTATAAAAAAAATGTTATGGCAGAACTACTAACTACTAGTAAGTTGTTGCGATTAATGATAGGTTTTTTGTTATTTCTATATGAATAGTAGAATCATTACCGATTATAAAATTCGGTATGGACATCAGAAATGTATTTTTGTGAAATACTTATATATTTAAGGATACTTTCATTAACCACAATGTTTGGCAGTTAATCCAATTTATAAGAAGACGTATCTTTTACCATGAAATTGATATATAATGTTACATTTGTATTTCCAACCGAGATTGATTGAAATAAATGAATCCTGCTTTATTCTGTTATAAATGTGTATACTTTATACTACATTTAAAACGGCTAAATCTTTATTTTAAAAAAAGTAGTGGTTTTACCAGTAATAAATAAATTGTTGGCAAGACGACAAAGTTTAGTCGATGCCTTACTCTTCTCTTTAACACATCCAGATATCAGATAAGAGTGATAACACTGATGCAAGCTAATAATTTCTCGTTGTGTTATTTAATTCTGATTTAGAGCAATGTCAAAACATTCAAAATGGCAAAACTTTCAATACCGTTTTATATATAAAGACAATGTACCTTGGTCTTCAATATGATAATTATTCTTTGCATAATACATTTGTTTTCACTTATGTAGTAACACAAAGTAAAGTTAGATTCTATTCGTCTCCATTTGTAATCATTACAACATCCAATTTAACCAATTCCTCATCGATAATTATCCATCCGTCAACTCTCTTTACACAATCATTGGTAGTCCAAACCCAATAATTTATATTATTCGGCACTTTAATATAACTTCTGCTATTGACGCCATCTGGTAAAAACTAGTGAATTTCACCATGATCGATATCAACTAGAAATATTTATCACGTATTAACAATTTAATCAGTTCCAGTATCAGGCATTGCATTAAAAAAAGAATACTAATATATTATTAAGCAGCTTTTAAGGATTTAAACTAGCTAGGTATGTTAGAAGTCATGGAAAAACATAATTACTGACCTCCTAATTTCAGCATCAAAACAATTTGACTATGAGTATAAATAGGACTCATTTCCTAATCAAATAAGCCCAAATTGGTTGATTCTGTTAGTTAACCTATACCTATGTCGAATTTGTCAATAAGTTATGATGATTAGCTACAAGATACAATCTTTCCTTAAGTAAACAGAACAATTGGAGTCTGCTTGCTAGCATAAAATAAGCTAATTTACTCTTTCTCTGAACTTACTCGTATCGAAATAGTCATAACAATCCGACACCGACAAAAAGTTCAATTCTCTGGTCTGAAACTTTGCAGTTGTTATTCGCAAAAGAAAATATTGCTTTTTATTGAGTATCAATAATCAAAAACAAAAGTAAATTTGTTTATCAAATTAGATTGACGGTGACATCTTATTGTAGGGTGATCAGAAATGCGAATTTGCGAAGTATTTACCTATATGTAAGTAGATATTAAAAGTTAACGTCATAGAAGCATCTTGAATAACGTTAGACTGTTGGTTATCATACGACATTGGGCTTAAAATATAAATTTGTGTGATAACGTAACAAACATTAGATATTTGTTAACTTAAAAATAATGCATCATTACATCTCATCATACAGATCGTATGACTTATTACACTTATTATAAGAAAATATTGAATAACTTGATGAGAATTTTAGAACTTTAAAATTAAATGCTTCACATCACTTACTAAGGAACTACTTCTTTATTATCCCACTGCCCCATGAGGAGAGCAATTTTTTTTACATTATTTTAGTATATGACATAGAAGATAAGTTTTTAATTATTTTTCCTTTCGTTTTTGCAACCATATGATAAGACATAATCTCAATAAATTGTGATCGTAAGTAAATATGTTATCAATACAATTAACAATTCGTAAGATTCGCGACGAAAGTCATTCATTTGCGAATGATAAATAGTATTTAAAAGACGTGGTGTCCAACTAACAGCCAGGTTTCTTGTCATTGGTCATTCAGAAAGTAAGGACAGAAGGGCAGTTTTTTTTATAAGGTAAGATGGTGACCATTAAATTTTTAATGAACAAAACCGATACCCAAACAAGTTTAAACTACTAAAAAAAAACACCACAGAAAAATATGTTCGAGTTTACTTTATCTTCTCTAAAATGATTATTATGTCAAATGTTATCTTTGTTTTACATAAATATATTTACTTGATTATATTGTTAGTATTACAATACATGTAATAATTTGTACTATTAAAATGCTGAGATTTTATTTTAGTGGATTAATATCTGTTAGTGGTTATTTCTCTCCTTGAGAGTAAATTTTTACATAGTAAACGTTTTCTTCAAGATGACTGAGGGCGTCAGTCACAGGCCCGCTAATGGCACAACAGAAGGAAAATATAATAAACAGACTACAGAAGTTGATGATAAACCAAATTATTGGGATCCACTTACTGAAGGTGTGAAATGGATCGAAAAATATGCGGCACCTCTGGAGGAGTTTTTTAAAAGACTACCTGAATTTATAAGTACTTTTATTGCAACATTAGCTGTATTCACATTTGGAGCAACATTGCGAGGTTGGTATAATATCATCTTATCTTACAATTCATCATTGAAACGTATCTATACACGTTGAATGTACTAAACTACTTCTTAATTATTAAAATGTTTAATAACTAATAATTTGTTATATAGATTTACGTCTGCTTTGTAAGTCCAACATCAGTAGTATAACTGTCTTATTTTAATTTCCATTGTCGAACGTACGAAAGCATTTTGTTTTAATTATAGCTTTATTCATTTTGAATTTATTTTCTTGCCATTTTGGCAATCGACTCCAACGTACCTACATATTTATATATGCTGTATATACATGTATATTATCATCATTAATCTTACATTTTCACATTTAATATTATTATAACTTCTTCGGGTTATTGAAGATACTTCAAGTCAATTGTGTACAATATAATTTTTAAAATAACTGTAGTGAAACATAATCTACAATGATATTTGATCTTAATAGCAACTGCTGCAATAAGATTCAAAATTAACAAAACATCTCGTTGATCTGTTCGGTGTGTTCGGATGATTTTATTGCATCAGATGGTTATCAAAATCTTATCAATTAGTTATCGAGGCGTAACTTATACCTATATACAGATAAGGTTGATATTTAGGGAACAAATTGGTGTAGTCTTCTTTAAACTCGAATTTGCCCACCAGATTATTTTGGAATAAAATAAAGTTTCTGTAACATTATAAAATATAATAATTTAAATAGGATAACTAACAAGTAAATGTTCTATAGATCATAAACGGATTTATTAAACATAAAAACAAAGATTGCTAATAATGCTGTTAGCATTCCTTATATTCGTGTTAAGTTTAAGTAAGCTGAGAAGACTTTAACGACTCAATAGGCAGTAATTTATTTTTTTGTAATGTTAGGTTCGACAAACGAGTTCACAGTTCTAACGGTTATAACAAACGATATCAACTGTATCAATATATATACATATATATATATATATATATATATATATATATATATATATATATATATATATATATATATATATAATGTTACCATTTCAGACATTCCTTCATGTTACCTGATATTATGTATAGATAGTATGTTAAAATAATGTTAGGATATATGTCTTTACATTAGGAAGGATACGAATGCAGTATTAGGTAAATTATTGTATTGAATGCCAACTAGAATCAAAAATAAAAGGACGCGCAAATCAGTATTCTGATCAGAAAATAAAATCGATACGAACTTAACTGTAGTAGAGTAATTTATACAGATTGAATAAGCGTACTGCTTTGAGAATAGAGAACTTAGAAAAATATTTGTATGGTGCTATGAATATTTTCTGAGAAATCTTTAGTAAACTAAAACAAAACATTTAAGAGATATTTATAATACGCAATTTCCTGATTGTTTTGTTGCAAAATTTTAACATACGTTATTTGATTTTGTCTATTGTATTTTTATTGTTAACATTGAGGACTAGTAACACTAGTTGGATATTTTTTGCTAATATTAATTATAAGGATTAATGTATTATAGATACTATATCTAATCTATTTACATAATTGAGGTATTAAAATACGTAAAATCGTCACTTACAGTTACGAGCATGATAGACATAGTTATACTTCAAATTCTAAATACATTTTATGCAATAAGGCCTTTGGTATATATGGCCTTTGATACCGCCATGTCACAGGACTGGTTCTCACCAGACAATAATGATAGAAGCGTCGCTGGAGTTTCTTGCGCCACTTAATCTCCAGCGCCCACGCATTCGGAAGTGGTGGTACAGGCAGCTAATAATAATAGCGATATTAATTTAGATTATCCTTACTCAGAAGCAACTGGCCGAAGTGCCCTCTCGGGTACGCTCGAGTTAGACGCTCCCGCGAAACAGGGTTACGGTCCATGCCGAGGCTCCCTCTTGGGAGCCCTTGTACTGGTTACCCACTAATAGAGGTCTCGACTGAGCACTATGAGTACTCGGTCACTTCTCAACCCGGCGAAACTGTAAAAGCCCTCGGGCTAACAGCGGCCATCAGCCCGAAACATAAAGACCTTTGGCGCATATGAACGCAAAGCCCTCATAGCTTAGGGTACGGTCTATGAAACTTAAGATCGTAGGAAGTAGAATCCGCCATTCATGAATAATTTCCTAGCCCTATCATTTAAGTTTAGTTGAAGTGGTTAACAAGAAGAATTTAATATTACAACTACTACTAGGATTCTTTGATAATTTTTTTTTTAAAAGAAGCTCCTGGAAATGTCCATGGTGTGGGAGCAAAATTTTATAGACCTATATCAAAAATAGAACTCTATAATCCCGAACACACTTTAAATCTCATCGAAACAAGACGTTTCAGTCAGGCAGCTGAACAGGCGAGCGAATGAGACGTGAATTACATGACATCAATGCAGCTTGTATTAAGGAAGCGATAGAGCGAATCCTTTGTCAGAGGTCTCTCATTCGGAAAAAGCCAACTGGCGAAGACTGAGAATGGAACCATCATCTCCCCTAGAGTAGAGATTTTGAGTGAGATTGTTACATGGACACGATCGTTAGGGCCATCGACCTAAGAGCAATCTTGCTCTCTTGACCAACTATAGACCGATTTCCCTTCTGAGTCGCGTCTATGTACTGTTTTTGTGGGCCATCACAAATCGTTTTGGCTTCCAGCTCAATGAGTTCCAGCCGCTCGAACAGGCTTACAGGATCACATACATACCTTCGGCGGATTATGCTGAAGACCCAAAAAAAAAATTATCTACCTCGTTGTCTGGCATATCTGGAGGACTATAAGAATGCCTTTTGATTTTGTCAAAATTTGGGCGGTACTTGAGTCTATTCAGTGGGGCTAAATTGACTGTCAGTATATGGAAGTGCTGAGATGATTGCACAGCAAGGCTACAATGTCTATCCGAGTATAGCCCAGCTGAATGTAACCTATCCAATAGCAGAACGGTGTTATGTCTAAAAACCTTTACTAACCTTAAAACCGGGTGACGTCATATCCCCGAAACTCTTAATGCAGCAGGCATTGAAAGATGATTTTCAAGCTGCTGGACTGGAAAGGATATGGTATAAACATGGCAAGAACGTCACATGCTTTCGATTTGCCGAAGATATAGTATAGTTATCACGGCAGGATCGCTGAGGGACCTTAGCACTATGCTCAATGGCAATAGTGTCTCGGGTAAGTTTTAAGACGAACATGGACGAGACGCATATCATGTCTAATGTCCATGTCAGACCATAGCCACAACATAACGATTGTTGTCGGTAGCACAACGCTGACGAGTATGTTTACCCAAGGCAAATACGGATTATTTGGCTAGCTCCAACTTCGATTCAGAGGTCAATCGAAGTTCAACTCGGATGGACAAAAGTCTTTAATTAGTGCCTCTTGCCAGTGATGCCCTGATCTGAGACGTGGTCCTTAATTACTGGCCGTATGAAGAAACTCAAAACTGAAGGCACTAGGTGAGCTATGGAGAGGCCCATGTTTCTCTGTGTGATCGAATAATAAACGTGGACATCCGCGTAAGAACTTAAGTAACCGACGCAACTCAAACTATCAGAAAGCTGAAGTGGTTCGGTTCTAGGTTCAACGAGATATACGGCTGGCCATGTGTGAGAAAGGTTCTCGAGGGTGAGATTGCCTATCGCAGTATAGGACGATCCCCCATTAGATGGAGTGAAGACCTATGCAAGTCTGCAGGTGGCTCAAGACCGTACTCTGTGGCAGTCTAGAGCAAGCTTATCTTCTGCAGTGGACTAGTGACGGGATGAAATGATATGGCCTTTGACGGTACTTTCGGATAGTCGTATCAGAGATATGTCGAAATATGTACCCTATATATTTGAGAAGAACCAGGCAAAATAATAACCTCAAATTTGTATAATATCATAACGGCGAATCTAGAATGACTGAAAGAATCTAGATATGGCGATGAACTCTTTCTAATGATTTCACACTGTCACTTCTGGAAAGAGGTCCCTTACTATGCTTTCATTCCACACTGTGCTATTCTATCGGTGTTTACTTTTAATTGCATGCCTGCTTCATGGACTACTCAAACGTAGTCAAAGTGTAGTTTATAAGCACGCTACGCATATTATATCTCTTCTATGTGAGTGTCTATAAGCACTAAATTATGACTATCCTCTGCGTGAATCTGATCTGACCTGTTATTGAAAATGGTAGAGCTACTCTGCAGTGCGCATAATGGGGCTGTGTTTCGTCTGGTGACTGTAGGGATCCGAAGACCTTTGTTACTAGTAACTGGGCATTCTATAACAGTTCTCATGGGTGACAAAGCATCTGCATTATGATTTCTTGTCAAGGATGAATGTAGATGTCATGGGCCGCAGGTGTCACTAACCGTCAGGTGAACTGTGTGCTCGTATGTTATTCTCAATGTTTTAAAAAAACTAATCATTGACTGGATTAATTTTCAAAACCAAGTCGTGCAAATAACCTCTTCTACACTAAGTATACTATACTTATTAATGACATCCATACGAACGCGTAGGCAACGATCGCGTAAATACTCTTGTAATTTTTTAATAGATTTCTAAAGTGGCACAATATATATTTTTCTATCTCATTGTATTAGAATTTTTAACATGATATCCACTTTTATGAGCCGAGGTAGCTCAGTGTCTATGCTTTTGCTATAAATTCACGGTACGCTGGTAAACCGACATTGATTCCTGGTGCCGGCGTCAATAAAATTATTTATAGCAGTTTGAAGTGCTGATTTACCACCTGCTTGGCGGTGAAGGAAAACAACGCAAGGAAGCCTGCATTTCAAATAAAAAAAAAAAGAAATGTGAAGTCAGCCAATCCACAGTAGAGCCACATTGTGGATATTGCTCTAACCCCCTCTATAGAGAAGAAGACTGTGCTCTTTTTTTGTGTATATGTGATGGTGTGGTTCCCCGTGAACATTTACGCTTTGCAGCTTTATCTAAGCAGTTTCACAAGCGGGAGGCCCACTGAGTAGGAAAGCCTGTGCCTGTAGTGCAATCTATATATATATAGGCTGTTACTTTACTTTTTACTTAACTTTAATTTTTATAATGTGGCTTGCCTTCGTATGTTAAAAAATTAATTGCTGGTATACCCTGTAGGTATAGCGGAATCTACCTTTCCATGTATTTACATGTGTATCGTAACAGAATGTGACTGTTCACATTTATGTAAGGGTATCCTGGGCAAGGTAATACCACTGAAATTATAACCACTGTTCAATGTTCAGTTTTTTTTTTTTGCAAAAACAAGCTGTCCGTATAATCTCGGAGCCAAAGCCTATAGTGGCATGTATATATGTGACAAGTGTGTGAAGACTGTGTTCATTAATAAAATATCATTCATCTAATATCATATCGTTTCGGGTTACTAGGTTGCAAAACATAAAAAGTAACATTACTTAATTCCACCAAAACATTTATTTGTACAATGTTAACACAGATACTTGCAATGCCTAATCTTTGTTTAAATTAAGTGTAAACAACAGTGTTAGAGCCACGTTGTACTTTGCTTCTAGCTGCGGCGTGAATGGGACGGCTTCAGAAGAGAAAGAAACACACAGAATACCAGCGTAAAATACTAATATAAGCCTACTAATCCAGAGACCATTATTACTGGTGACGAGATATTCCATCACAGACATCAATTGCGACAAAACATCTGTATTATGATTTCTTGTCAAGGATGAATGTAGATGTCATGGGCCGCAGGTGTCACTAACCGTCAGGTGAACTGTGTGCTCGTATGTTATTCTCAATGTTTTAAAAAAACTAATCATTGACTGGATTAATTTTCAAAACCAAGTCGTGCAAATAACCTCTTCTACACTAAGTATACTATACTTATTAACGACATCCATACGAACGCGTAGGCAACGATCGCGTAAATACTCTTGTAATTTTTTAATAGATTTCTAAAGTGGCACAATATATATTTTTCTATCTCATTGTATTAGAATTTTTAACATGATATCCACTTTTATGAGCCGAGGTAGCTCAGTGTCTATGCGTTTGCTATAAATTCACGGTACGCTGGTAAACCGAGTTCGATTCCTGGTGCCGGCGTCAATAAAATTATTTATAGCAGTTATAAGTGCTGATTTACCACCTGCTTGGTGGTGAAGGAAAACAACGCAAGGAATCCTGCATTTCAAATAAAAAAAAAAGAAATGTGAAGTCAGCCAATCCACAGTAGAGCCACATTGTGGATATTGCTCTAACCCCCTCTATAGAGAAGAAGACTGTGCTCTTTTTTTGTGTATATGTGATGGTGTGGTTCCCCGTGGACATTTACGCTTTGCAACTTTATCTAAGCAGTTTCACAAGCGGGAGGCCCACTGAGTAGGAAAGCCTGTGCCTGTAGTGCAATCTATATATATATAGGCTGTTACTTTACTTTTTACTTAACTTTAATTTTTATAATGTGGCTTGCCTTCGTATGTTAAAAAATTAATTGCTGGTATACCCTGTAGGTATAGCGGAATCTACCTTTCCATGTATTTACATGTGTATCGTAACAGAATGTGACTGTTCACATTTATATAAGGGTATCCTGGGCAAGGTAATACAATAAACCAATTATAACCACTGTTCAATGTTCAGTTTTTTTTTTTTGCAAAAACTAGCTGTCCGTATAATCTCGGAGCCAAAGCCTATAGTGGCATGTATGTATGTGACAAGTGTGTGAAGACTGTGTTCATTAATATAATATCATTCATCTAATATCATATCGTTTCGGGTTACTAGGTTGCAAAACATAAAAAGTAACATTACTTAATTCCACCAAAACATTTATTTGTACAATGTTGACACAGGTACTTGCAATGCCTAATCTTTGTTTAAATTAAGTGTAAACAACAGTGTTAGAGCCACGTTGCACTTTGCTTCAAGCTGCGGCGTGAATGGGACGGCTTCAGAAGAGAAAGAAACACACAGAATACCAGCGTAAAATACTAATATAAGCCTACTAATCCAGAGACCATTATTACTGGTGACGAGATATTCCATCACAGACATCAATTGCGACAAAACATCTGTATTATAATTCTATATCGAAGATGAATGGTCGTGTCATAAGCCGCAGAAATCACTTACCACGAGGTGAACTGTGTGCTCGGTTGTCACCCTTAATGCAATAAAAAGAATCAATTCCTGCGTGGGGGAAAAATGTACGCGGGTTACATAACAAATTTTCAATTTCCCTTTACTAAACTTAAAAGCTTTTTTAAAGCTTCAATCAAGCAATTTTAAAAGCTAAAATCATCGACGCAGTATGCGGACGATAGGACTTAAGTGTTAGTATTTGTTGATTTTCATGGGTGGTATTATTTTGTTATGCAAAATAATTTTAAGAATCATTTATAACATACTAAAAGAATATTTCTGAGATTATTGTCGGTTCTTTTCAGCATAATTCTTCTAAGTAATGAGTTGGTAAATTGTAAAAATAAAAATATGATTTTTTTTTTCCTTTGAATTTTTAGTTGTTTGATATTTTTCTGTTATTGAAGTTTGAGTCTTAGAAGAGCTCATTCACTATTTACTTACCAAACTTGTCATTGTACATTCTAAATTAAGTTTAAATTAGATAAAATATAAGTTAATATAATTAAAGCAATTAGTTTGCATTTACGTGAATTCCGTCACACAAATGAGCACCTCCTTATAGAAGTGAATATCGTCATAAGTTGACTCCGAGATAATTTTTAATTGCGGATGTTAGTTGTAATTATTTAAATATAGAATGTTTTTTCTATGTTTAATATGAAGAATGCGCGATGTCTCATATTGTAAAATTTCATAAATTTGGATTAAGTTTTTGAATTAATTTTACTAGACAAATTGTAGATGTTGTGCGGAATTAAGAATTATATTTATTTCTGAAAATGGGTAAACCTGAGAATCGAATCAATAGTCATTAAGTGTACTGGTACCCCTCTAGAGAGGGTTGAATGATTTAAACATCTAGGTCATAAAGTTTACATCGTTACGTCAGATCTAATAGATATACTCGTAGATATTAAGAGAGAACGGAGGGCTTTGTCCGTCCGTGCTACATGATTACGTGTAGATTTGCTCAATGCTTTATGGTTGTTAAGATAACCCTATTTAGAGCTTACCACACCTCTCGGTGATTATACATGCAGTTCATAAGGGATTATACGCAGCGGGCGTATAAGACTTTTCGGGTCCAATTTAAAGTATTAAGTTGCCAGTAGGCAGTGTTCGTAATTACGTCATGTTAAGTTCTCGAAATAAGCAACATAAATTGAGTCATTTTTCAGCTAGGTTCTACAAGGACTCCATGTGTAATTAAATTTTATTAGTTTCGTAAAAATATACTTTATTACTAAAAAATAAAAATATGATTTTTTTTTTCCTTTGAATTTTTAGTTGTTTGATATTTTCTATTATTGAAGTTTGAGTCTTAGAAGAGCTCATTCACTATTTACTTACCAAACTTGTCATTGTATATTCTAAATTAAGTTTAAATTAGATAAAATATAAGTTAATATAATTAAAGCAATTAGTTTGCATTTACGTGAATTCCGTCACACAAATGAGCACCTCCTTATAGAAGTGAATATCGTCATAAGTTGACTCCGAGATAATTTTTAATTGCGGATGTTAGTTGTAATTATTTAAATATAGAATGTTTTTTCTATGTTTAATATGAAGAATGCGCGATGTCTCATATTGTAAAATTTCATAAATTTGGATTAAGTTTTTGAATTAATTTTACTAGACAAATTGTAGATGTTGTGCGGAATTAAGAATTATATTTATTTCTGAAAATGGGTAAACCTGAGAATCGAATCAATAGTCATTAAGTGTACTGGTACCCCTCTAGAGAGGGTTGAATGATTTAAACATCTAGGTCATAAAGTTTACATCGTTACGTCAGATCTAATAGATATACTCGTAGATATTAAGAGAGAACGGAGGGCTTTGTCCGTCCGTGCTACATGATTACGTGTAGATTTGCTCAATGCTTTATGGTTGTTAAGATAACCCTATTTAGAGCTTACCACACCTCTCGGTGATTATACTCGCACATGCAGTTCATAAGGGATTATACGCAGCGGGCGTATAAGACTTTTCGGGTCCAATTTAAAGTATTAAGTTGCCAGTAGGCAGTGTTCATAATTACGTCATGTTAAGTTCTCGAAATAAGCAACATAAATTGAGTCATTTTTCAGCTAGGTTCTACAAGGATGTGTAATTAAATTTTATTAGTTTCGTAAAAATATACTTTATTACTAAAAAATAAAACAGAACCGGACGTTGATCTAGGTAATATCTCAGTGATTCTCTCTTTTCTTCTTCTTCTCGATCTCTACGATGACACGAATCAATTAACGTATATATAAGGAATTGTGTCAAAATGTTTTGACGTAAGTCGAGGACTGCCTGTAGCGTGTTCTGGGACCTGGCGGGGCTGCCTTGTTCTATAGTACTTCGGGGATTTTGGTGGATGTGCGTTTTGGTTTCTATGCGTAAGTGTTGTGTGTGTAAGAAAACTAAGGAACCACTAAACAAACTAAAATTTGAAATAAGTAAATTGAGGTTATTGACCTGTTTTACACCGCCCCTATAATTAATTTCACGTTTTATCTTCAATATGCAATATGTTTCGATATAGCAAGTATACAGATTTATTATATGTAGATAATTGATTTATTATCTTAATATTTTTATCATATCCTTAATATATTATTTAACCATTGCAATAACATAAGAAAGGGCGGCTAGTACGAACGAAAGTCAATACAACGACCTATAAACAGTTCATTGCTTTAAAGACTTCTCTGAACACCTGGTGATGGTGAAAACTAGGATCAAAGATGATGAGGCGGATAGTATCAGCCGCTCAGGATGTTTGATCTTATTTGCAATATTTGGTTGGCTGGCCTTGGGTTCGCTTCCGAGCCGAGGAACAATATTTGTGAAGGCTATTTATGTTGAATTTGGTTTTGTTGTACTCGTATACGTATCCCGTGTTCATGACATATTATTACCTATGAATTGCATTGGGCTAGGAGACGACCAACACCCCAACATATTTCCAAGTTGTCGCGGAGGTGGGGCTGTGATTAACTCACGCAATGTGAAGCAAAAAAGTACAGATACGGCAGGCCTGGAGTGGCCTTGAATGTGCTCTAGTGAACTGTGTATCTCTGTAACCTCCGCGACTCAGGTGAAGTCGAGGTGAAAGGAAAGTGACCTTATTACGATGCACCGCTACCCCTAACCTTTCTGCTACCAAAATATCTCTTATAATTAAATAAAATATTTTTTAACATTTCCAGGAGAGTGGGTAATAATTCTAGTGACAGCCTTGAAACAGATTACGGGACACACGCAGAGTGGTCGCAACATGTCAACGGAAGAGATTTTCGATATGTTTACTTCACAAAATCTGAAGATGGAATATTTCGGCGTGATATTTATTTGGGCTCACTTAGTGTCACTGGGAATATATTTTTTGGTAGGAGGCTTTCTACACGTAAGTAAGTTTTATTTTGTAAATAAAGTAATGATGTAATTTTAAGGACATAAGACATGACAAATTTGATGACCGGTCGTTTTGTGCTAAGTGATTTGTCGGTTCAAATAAAACGATAATTCTGTGTAATACTAAGGACAGAATTAACCACAATTTAGGTGTCCATCACTCACCATGCGTGAAAACAGTAAAAAGTTAAGCTTAAACATTCTTGTGACATCTAGTTTTTGCGAATAACCATTGCAATACTATTACCACAAATATTACCCGTAAGTAAGTTTTGTAACCCATGCCCTAAGTTTAAGTTTTTACTGGTAAATAGTGCTAATAGGAATTCATTAATATGAAGTAAATAAATATTATCTGTTAAAATAATTATTATTACTATTAGTTTTATTCAGCGTTATTACGATCTGGGGTGTTATAATTTAAATTTTAGCAGAAATTATTAAAAGAAATTATGGAACAGTTATATGTTTATTTCTTATCTATTAGTAGATCTAAAATGCTAAGGAGAATACAAATTGTAATGGAAGATTGTTTTGGAAAAAACAATAACTTAATTTTTTAACAATATTAATTTTAAATTAATAGATAAATACAAAATTGTTTAGGTTGTTTATATTTATATTTTATATTTTTAACATGAAACCTTTAAAAAATCTGATATCTGGACGCTATCGAATAGCATCCGTGTCCTGTCAGTAATTGTGTCAGATAGAAGTTAACCTCCCCATGTCTTCGGTTATGTGTGTATCTGTTTGTGTCTATGTGTACTTGTGAAAATCGAAGACCCTGTTTTATAAATTAGTTTGCATTCATTAACGGGATGTATATATAATAGGTTGACACTTTAAATTTTATAATTTGTAAGTTAAGAAAAAAAATTGGCTCATAGTAACACTGATTCTATATTTTTGCGTCATTATTTATATCTTACATTATTTATCATAGAAGATAATGTTCCCTTTATCTTCATAGGAATGTCTACTTTAATAAATCTACTTGCGTGCAGTCACCATGATATCAGATATTATCACGTATTAAAGTAAACGTGCACCTGTGCCAATATATTAGTGACTCAAAGTTTCTTTGTTTTTATATCCAAAAAAAGATATCAATTCTAATAACGTTGATGACGATAGTACATTAAATAACTTTGAGTTGCCACCGTGAAAGTATCAGTAAATGTAATTAGTTAAGCTTGTAGATTAGGCAATGTACGCCCAACGTATGTGTCATAATATGTACATAGAAAAGTTTTGAGCCCGACCTTAAAAACGATTTTTTTCTAAATGATTATTTTATTTCTCTACATAGTCCCCAGAATGATCTATACACTTTTGCCATCTTGTCTCTAGCCTAAGTATTCCTTCTAAAAAAAGAATCTTCAATTTCATCAAAATATTCAGTCACAGCTTCTTGTACCTCGATATTCGTCGAAAATTTTCGTCCTGCCATGTGTTTTTTTAAATTGGGGAAGAGATGGTAATCAGACGGGGCCAAGTACCGCGAATAGGGTGGATGCGGCAAGAATTCAAAGCTATAATTGTGTATTTGTGCGATTTATTTCACCGCAATATAGACAGGAGCGTTATCTTGGTGGAACCAAGCTTTCTTAGACAACATACCAGGCCTTTTTATTTTTATTTCTTCACGCAAACGTTGTAAGAGTGTGCAATAATTATTAATAAATTTATGGTTTTACCTTTTTTAAGGTAGTCAACCATAATGAGCCCTCTACAGTCCCAAAAAACTGAAGCCATTACCTTCTTGGTTGACAAAACGGTGACCCTGCTCTTTTCCATTGCTTGGATTGTACTTTGGACTCTGGTGTATTGTGGTGAACCCAAGTTTCGTCCATAGTTACGAAACGGCTAAGAAAATCTTGAGGATCACTTGAACAGATCCAAACAATCCTGTGATACTGTTTGGCTGTACTTACCCATCTGGCAGAGACCTTACAAAATCCAAGATCGTTTGAAATTATGTTCTGTGCTCGTTCGTAGGAAATGCCTATTCCTTCTGCTATCTCTGCAATCGTCAATCTCCTGTCATTCAAAATCAGGTCTAATATCTCGTCTCGTACATATCTTCATAAATTTGTTTTGGCGTTAATCCTTTCTTTTGTTAATATTTTATGACGGAACCCAATGGAGTGCTCAATTTTATCCATTTCTACGGAAACTGCGAACTTCGTTTGTTAAATCGATCACAAATTTTGCAATTTTGACAGAAGAAAAACAAAAGACAGCAGATTATAGTTAAAAAAGAAATGGCTATTACGTGCCAGTATTATTTTTTCTTTTGAATTTAAATGTCAATCTTAGGCTCAAAACTTTTCAAGGTGCCCTTGTATGTAGTAGTAAGAATGGCGTGCGAAGTTTATTATGGCACTATAAAAATATTCTACGTATTTGATGTTATCTGTAAATAGCCAGAAGTATTGCCGTGTTCGAAGTCAACAAAGAGGACATCGTTGAAACTAGGTTCACCACGATTATGTTAATTTACTCGGGAAACGACTATGCCATCGAACTAAACTGGCATCAAATAGCTTGTTTGTACAATGAGAGTTTGTAGAATGTATGGAAGCGGTGATTCAACTACTGCTACTGAGACATCAATCTCAGGGTTCACAACGCAACTACATCGTGATTTATTTGAGAGCTTATGAAGTTTACTAACATTTCCTGTAACTACTTAATTAAGCTTTTAAATTACTTGTGCTACGACGATACAATGTAAGAATTCAAACTTACGACGATAAGTTTCGCAAACCATAACTTAAGCCTATTTATTATTTGAGTCCTCAGGGTTCACAACGAACTATATATAGATTTCTTTGTGAGCTATTAATGTTACTAATATATCCATTAACCACTTTAACGAAGCTATAATGCTTGTGTTAGGACGATACAATAAAACAGCGAACACATGCACATGGCACATGCGAACATACGATTATAAGGTTCCCTTAAACCTTTACAATTTATGAACTGTTAGTTTGTTTACCATCATGTGCAATGTGTATTTTATTACTCAAATTTTATGTAAATATACACCGCAGGATGATTTTTCTACGAGCATTGTTTATTTTCAAACATGAATGGAACAGTAACAATGTATGCTGATAATCGTATGATACGCATTCTTTCAATATTATTAATATTTAGATGGAATGGTTAAATGGTAAAATATGTTGTGCATTAATTTATTAAAATGTGTGAGCAACATTAAATAAAAAATAATAAAAAGTTATATATATATATACTTGCATGACATGAGTTGATGATGATACCCATAAATATAATAGACGGGTTAGTATACACTTTCTCAGGTCATCGCTTGTTCTAAGTGTGAACTTCTGTTAGGCCCTAAAGATTAGTCTACTACCAAACAATAGTTTTAAATTATCATACAGCCAGAAAGCTTGTGGTCAAGGGCGGATTTTTTCTCTAAGCCAGCTACTAAAATTTCTAATAAACGTCAGTTAAATAAAAACTATATTAAAGCTCTATTTAGAACTTGACTTCTATTAATTTTCTTCCAGTGGTACTTTTACATGCGAAGAAAACACTTAGCTCACGAGTGGAAAATCCAACCGAACAAATGGTTATCCCCAGAACTTGAGAGACATGAAATAATGGTGGGAACCATATCTCTACTGATTGTGGGGAGCTTCTCTGCGTTCCTTGCTTGCTACATCTTTAACGGAAATCCTTCCACTGTTTACTACCAGTTTGATGAGTACGGTTGGGCTTGGTTCTTCTTACAGTTTCCCGCAATATTCATCTATATGGTTAGTATAATATTTTTATCTATAACGTTATTACGATACTATTGCGCTATATTGTTGATACTTGACCCAAATTTACTTTTTGAGGTGAGATAAAAAAAATCTTAAAATAGACCTTACACTACTATTATTATTATTATTGAAGAACGGAAGTATATTATATATAACTAGTATATTATATATATTGTACAATATAATAAACATTAAAACATTATAGTCTCTTCACTCCCGTCACGTCTGTTGGTCAATAATATACTTTAAAATAAAACTAAACATAATCAATTAAAGAAAATATGAACGGAACCATAACTAAACAAAGCAACAACAAAATAAAATAAATAAATGAGAGTGGTAGAACAAAGCATAAGCTTTTGTTGTTGCACAAATGGGTCGGCTCAAACGGGGAAGTACCAACGCCTTACAGAACACCGGCGTATAGTAGATATGTCATACACTTCTGCGTTTCGTCCGGTGTGTGACGTAGCCGGAGGCCCTTCCCCTTCCTCCTCCCTAAGAAAAGTGTTACCGGAAGATGTCACGGGATGTCATTTGGTATACACCCGATCCCTAAAAAAGGGAATCCCCACATCCGTCCAACTACCTATTGCTTTTACGCCCTTGTTCTCGGAACTAATGGAATCTATTGTTAACATGCCAGCTTATGAGTTACTAGAACTAGAACAACACGACCTGATTACCGTTCTTCTGGTCTACTTGACTCATCGATGAGCACAGACGGTCGAGTCCAAGGGCAGTCTTGGCAGTTAGTTTGGATGTAACGAAGGTCTTCGATCGGGTTTGGCACAAAGCGCCTCCTTAGAAGCTTCCTGCCTAGGGGCTTCCAGGGAATTAATCCAAGAGGGTCATCAGTTTTTTTTTCAAACCGTAGCATCAAGGTCGTAGTTGAAGGTGCATACTCTGAATCCAAATCTGTGAATGCTGGTATTCCACAAGGATGTGTGCTGTCTTCTAACCTGTTTCTTCTGCATATCAATGTCATGTTGCAAATTAATAACATTCATTCCTATGCGGATGACATCAGAGGGTATGCATCACACACTGGCCGTACCAATATTTCTCGAGAAAACGTCAATGAGTGCCGGAACAAACTTGTGTCTCAAGTTGAGACTTTTTTAAGTTAAGTTTCAGATTGGGGCCGACAAAATTTAGACCAATTTAACTCCAAGAAGACACAAGTTTGCGCGTTTACCGCTAAAAATATTCCCTTTGTCGCATTTCTTTTTTTTGAAAACACTCCCCTAGTTACCTCGGCTAGTATCGAAATCCTTGGCGTTAACATATCCAGAGACATTCAGCTCCGCGGTCAGTTTGAGGGTAAGGCCATATTGACCTCTAAAAGTCTGGGCGTGCTTAATAGAGCGAGACAGTATTTCATGTCAGCCCACTATTTGCCAACTTTACGAAGCACAATTCTTATTACATGAAATACTGCTCTTAGATTTGAGCCGGGGCGCCCCAGTACCAGCTTCTTCCGTTTAACCGCATTCAATGAAGAGCGGTTCGAATCATTGATGACCAGGTTCTTTCGGATATTACTTTGTTCGCATTAATTCCGGCCGCTGACTTTAAACATCGTACATCAATACAGAATTCAAAATTTCATTCTCATCTCGATGGTTGGCAATCCACCACTCTGTGCTTCACACAAAATTTCCTGTCACACGCAGTTGCGTTCCACAGTAGTTACTTAGTGGAATCAATTGTCACCCATGGTGTTTCCAAACTGATAACACATAGGGACCTTCTAGAAAAGAGTCTACACCTTCCTTAAAGGCCGACTCCTCTGGTGTTGCGGATGTTAATGGGCGGCGGTGATCACTTGTAATGAGGTAGGCTGCATGCTCGTTTGTCGCTTAAATTGCAACATAATAAAAAATAAATAGACAAAGACCAAGCCGACGGAAATTTTTATCTTTTTGTTTGATTTTCACGAGAATCTATGTGAAATGCTATATCTATATCTATATGAGAAGATAATGTTGACCATAAATAGCCTAGAATGTACGATGTCCGCCAGCAACATATAATGTGTATTGACTAGCACGATCACATACATATCATAAGGAAACCGCTCATTCACAAGACTGCAGCCACCGATATTGCGGAAAATCCAGACTTCTTTGTTACTGTTATTGTTACTTAGAGAGTTAAAAATGCTAGAAATAACACTGCTAAGGGACTCGCCTGGGCGGAAAATGCTCGACAAAGCACGAAGCTCTTAGGATGTATAGTTTATGCAGTAGTTCTCGACAACCTAATAAAGGTTATCAAGAACTGTCGCACCTATATGACCACCAGTTCCCCTGTAAAGATCACTGAAACGTAGTCTTTTGAGGAAAAAAAAACGGTGCTGTATTTCGTGTATTGAATGTTGGTATCTGGATACAACCCTCAGGTGTGACAATCTTGAATTTGTTGTGAAAAAGAGTAGTTAATTACCGAGAAATTATATATAGATGAAAAGAAAGAGTAAAAAATGTTCACCGATCTCAGAATAATACATACGGGGGGCGGGGCCTCTCGAGACAATAAAGTGTTGATTATTTTCAGGATTACACCACCTATATTCTACATCGTTTGTACCACACGCCTTGGCTTTACAAGCACTTTCACAAGCTTCATCATAAGTACAAGCAGCCTACAGCCTTTTCCGTGACCGCCATACATCCTGTAGAAATCATGCACGTCCAGCTTACGTCTTGTTTGCCTCTGTTTACTGTTCCTGTACACTGGTGTAAGTTTATAAAAAAAATAGTTTTAAAAACATAAGCGGTACGAATTTTGGCATTAAAAGCTTAGTTACTTTATTTTTTATTTTTACATGAAAAATTATATAATAGATAATAAATAAACAATTAGATAATTATACTCTGAAAAGTTTTTAAAAATGCTATAAATATTGTAAAAAAAATAAAGAAAACAATTCAAAACACTGTGCTAGGCAGGATGCCTAGCACAGTGTTTTGCATTGTTTTCTTTTCTTTCCATATGATATTTTTAATAACTTTTTTTGTTAATAATCTTTAATCAGTAATTAAATTTTTACTTCTAAAAAAACCAAAAATAATGGTCAGGTATTACATAGCTCTCGTAAATGTCAAATAACATTAATTTAAAGAATTATTTTATAATTTATATACTATGGCGTGTTTTTAAACTTTTTCAGTGCCTTTCTACTTCATTGCTCTCTACAACTACTATCATGGAATTATAGACCATTCTGGAATTAATTTCAAATCTCAATGGTGGCAGCCATGGCAACCAGATGCGGAATTCCATGATCAGCACCATCAATTCTTCCATTGCAACTTCGGTTTTAATATGTCTTTCTGGGACAAGGTAATAATAATCGTATTAATGTGTAAAAATGAAAAGAAAATTTATAAAATACAAACAGATTTTCAGTTATTTTATAATTTAATTGTTGTATATGTTACGAGTAGAAGCCAAAAATGCTTGTAATCTAATCAAAAGTTGGTATCCAATACCAGAAAAAAATTCGAGACCTCAGGGCCGTACCGACCTTTACTTTGATTTTGTCCTTGACAGTTAACTTAGCTGTCCTAACGTAAAGATTTGTCTTTTATCTTGTGCATAGGAGTCACATGGACTGGCGTTCTTTTTAGTAACCCTTCGTTTAATTAAAAAAAATGAGTAAAGTATAACATTCTTAGATTTTTCTACTTCGTTAGTTTAAGTACTTACGATAATTTTGTAACCCAGTATCTTATTTACCTTCATTTATAATCACGTTTAATAAAAAAATACTTATTGAATTTTGGGAAAGAACGGATTAATGGTTGAGCATTATTTTTTTTATTAAAAATTTCCACTTAATATTTTAGTTTCCATATCTTAGTAAATCATGTACTAATGTTTTATTACAGCTACATGGTACAATGAGGAAGACAAATCGTGTATATACAGAAGAAACATACCATGGAAAGGCACCTCTTATTGACTCCCCTGAAGCAAAGGTAATTGCTGGTACTGATCCTGATGTGATAAGCCAGCTAAAACAAAGTAAAACAAGTCTTTCTGCAAAGTAAAAGATATAATTACTTTTAATTAAATTAAATTATAAATTTTCTGTGATGGATTAACCTATTCAATTCTGATCATGTCATCTATTAATTATATTTTATTATAATAATAAAGATTTATGTAAGAACTGATGAACGTAAATCAATGTTAAATCTGTATTTGTATTATTTTTTCTTTTATTCTTCCGTTGATATGTAAACTATTTTTAAATTACATAATGATAGCAATTACTTACAATCAATTGTACATATTATTTATTTTGAAAAGTAAATGACTAAAAATAATTTATTGAACTCTAATAAAACGAAAGCTCTAAGATTTGCTCTAACAAATGTTAGGAGTACTGACAGTTTTTTAGGATAACGGATGATAATACTATTAGCGATTAGGACTCGAGAGTATTTTTAGGTATATATTTTAACAGAACGCTTGAATAGTTACGAAAGTAGGACAGCATACTGGTATGGACATCGCCAGACATAGACCCCTTTTAATTGTTATCAAGCTACATCTGGGAATATTCTGTATATTGCTGTGGGACAGGTATAATTGAAACCATCTTCGGTCTATAACAACGCGCTGTACGCGCTATATATATATGTATATATATATATATATATATATATATATTTATGTTGCCAAATATTTTTAGGTGTATATTGAAAAAATATGTGTGTAGTCTAAAGAAGACAGTGATTACAGAACTGTATGTATTATAAATAAACATTAATTAATTGGCATTAGCATACTATCAATTGTACAAAATCCATAATTCTACTGTAGAACTGGACCAAGTACTGGTTATATAACAACCTGCCGATTTCTTGAATAGTATTTTAAATTAATCTTTCCAAGCAGTCAAGGATGTTTTAAAACGTATTTTATTATTAATTTTAATAATATAAGTTTTATGCGTATGTATTGATGATGACTAACACTAAGAAAATTGTTATTAAAATTTAAAATTCACAATTGTAAAAATAAAAAGAAGAAGGCACCAGAATACAAAATTGAATTTACCTTTTAGTAGGTATAGAAATGTATATATGAATATGTATGGAGGGATATAAAACAAATTCAGGTACAAATAACAATCTCTGGAAGGTAATGAATAAAATCATAAACAAAAATAAATATAAAGAAGGCCCCATCCAATTGTTATCACTGTTTTCTACACTAAATATATATGAAGAAAACCAGTATTTTGCTAATATTGGTAAACAGCTAGCCGATAAAATTTTCACAACTCCTGATTTGGAATTATAACCTTCTGAACATAGTCTAGTCCACTTCATGGATCATGCAACTGGCATCGTTTCCATTGTGTTAAAATATCACTCATACCTTCAGGCTACAAAAATGGAGACAGAAACCGTGTTTTTTTTTTAGTCCGAGGGCTTTTACAGTTTCACCGGGTTGACAGAAACCGTGTTGCAAACTATAAACCTATGCCTATATTTTATCTTCGTTATCTAAAATTTTAGAACGTTTGATAATTAATTTTAGAAAATTTACACCTTATCATCAAACCAATTTGGCTTTCACTCCAGTAAATTGACAGCTGAATCAGATACATTCAGTACACGAATTCATTGTGAGGCTAAAAAGAAAACATAAGGTATATTTCTTGATTTGGCGCAGGCTTCTGACGCGATCTCTGTTCCCAGTTTGTTGCGTAATAAAAAGTTATAAAGGAAACCTTTAAATTACCCTATAAGGGTAATTAGGCAGTACCAATAGATTACAGTGCACACAAGTTTATAAGCATGTTAGTGATGTGCTCCCCGTTTGCTATGGTGTTTCCCAAGGAAGTATCATCGGCCCGACTTTATTTTAAATTTATATTTATTATCTCTGTAAACTATGATTGGAAAAATAGTGATGTTGATGACATAGCATTTCTGCACCCGTACTGGATTAAACAAAACATCCAAATGACTCCATGACAATATCTCGGACAAGACTCAGTACTTGATGTTTTTAAAACAATACAATGAGTATTCAAACTGCTATGAACATGTTATTACAAATCATTCATGCAAATTTCGTTGTAATCTGGCATGATCATGTATAAAATTGCAAAAAGTGAAAACCATTAAATAACTTGGTATTCTTTTAGACGCCAACTTAACTTTTCGTGACCACCTACCGATGAGAACCAGACCAAACTTGTGTCTGAACTGGAGACCCTTTTGGGTGAAGTCTCGGATTGGGGTCGACTAAACCTTGTCGATTTCAATCCCAAAAAGACAAGTGTGTGCCTTTACTGCTAGAAAAGATCCCTTCGTGGTAAATCTCCACTTTGAGAATTGTATATACCACTGGAAGTGCTCCGATGAGCTGTTTGGAACGATTCCTGCAGCCGAGCTCCGTCATCTGACGACACGACAGACCATCAGATTCCATCCTCACCACGTGGATGGCAGGCATTCCTTTACTGTGCGCTTCTCGCGTAATTTTCTTTCCCGCACAGCTGCCTTGTGGGCAGTTTTTCCAAACCAGAACGACTTAAGGGTCCTTCAGTAAACGAGCCTTCCTATCTTAAAGGCCGGCAACGCATCTGCAGTTCCTCTGGTGCTGCGGTTATCCATGGGCGTCGATGTGCACCTCGTTGTTCACGCCGCTATGTTGATATATATATATATATATATATAGATATATATATTATTATAAATCAAGTTATGATTTTAAGTCTTCAAAGCGTAACAGGTTCAAAAATTATTAAATTGCTATACTTTGCTCTTTTATAATATATTATTATTAATATATTGCATTACCAGGGCGTGACTCAGTCAGAACTGTTGGCATTAGAAAGATTTCATAGATTATTTAGTGAGCTGCTTTCTTTTACAATTTGTTGTTATTTTATTATTGTTATAGGTTTTATTTCTGTTGGTGGTATGGGCTCCTCTTTCTTAACAGCGGGCTTGTTTCTTATGACGGTGACCTCATCGTTCGCTGATGATGGTAGTCTAGAAAGGCTAGAGCAGCATAGCAACTCTGTCTTCAGCTTGTAGTTTTCTTTTTTGATTCCTTCTCCCCTACCTTTTCTCGCACGCGTTCCCCGCTTGATGGGTTTACTTACTGGAGGTGCTAATATGACCTTCAACTGCAGGTCACCAGGCAGTAGGATCAGAGAGAAATTCCGTCTCTGGACTGCAAATATTTCGCCCCATCATAGGAGGTCCACTACCTAGGTTACTATCTATCCTTGGCCGTCGGTCGTTGCCCTTTTTGTATTCGCAGGTTTCCAGTTGTTACGTTCTTTTACCAGCCCTCACTCTTGCTTGGAAGCCACGGAGCGCAATACGCGAAGAGTAGTGTAGTCAAGATGACTACGCTACTGTATGCAGAACTTTATGAACGCCCTAGAGCCTCAACGTCTGCCGGAATTAATACTTCGTAAGCAGACAGAGTTTTCGTCGTTGGTTTTGTTAGTCAACTGCTCTCCACTTATATACTTACTCGTTGACAATCATACCATATGAGATCTTTAGCCTTTCAATGGTAGAATGCAAAACGATCAGGATAAGCTTCGATCTTACTTTAAGAGAAGCCTTTGTGAAGGAATTATAATAGCAATACCCGAAAATTAATTTATTTTATTTTATCATTTATCAGTAACTTATCATAGCACTAATGACTACTGAAATCGCCAGTGGGTATAACAATACTAGTAAAAGATTACTAATCAACATTATGGTGACACAGTCTGTTACATTAAATCATCGCGGCAGTGCGTATGTACGGGCTCATTAATCGTAGTGTAAGTGCGTAATATACAAGGAAGGTATGTTTTAATAAATAAATAATATTTATACCTAATATAATAAGATTACTTATCGTATGCATTCCTGAGTCATGGCGTCAAAATGACATAATACAATAAACAATTCATAAGATTCGTGAATGAATGACATTATCATTCATTTCCAAATTTAAATAGTTTCAAGCTCGTGACACTTGTAAACTGAAACAAGGGTTTGCTTGTACCTTTGTTGTGGTCATTAATAAAATAAGGTTAACCAGACAATTACCTTTATTATGGTAAGGTAATAAATTAAATTTTTGACAGACAATACTACAAGACTATTCTCAAATTTACTAAAATGTCACAGAGAAAAACTCAAACAAAAGTCACAGAAATTATATTTCTAAATTTAGTTGGTGTAACATCATCTTTCCTGCTGGGGGGTATATTTAGTTTAACTTAATATTTTTACATAATCAAATCATTAATGTAATAACAAACAATATTTATAAATATGAAAACAGTGCGATTTTTCATTCATTTGATATTTGTTTTTACGTTTTGCCTGAGGTTAAATTTCTACATAGATATTTTTTTTTCAAGATGACGAAGGGTGTGAGACAAAGATCAGCAAAGGGAAAAATAGAACGCAAATATGATAAACACACGACATCAGTCAACGGCAAACCAAAATATTGGGATCCACTTACTGAAGGTGTGCAATGGATCGAAAAATACGCTGAGCATCTAGAGGACTTCTTTAAAAGACTACCTGAATTTATAAGTACTTTTATTGCCGCATTAGCTGTATTCACATTTGGCTCAACTTTGCGAGGTTAGTAAAATATCTAAGTTCAAAATTTAACACTGGAACATAAGTATATATTTATATCGACCGGAGTAATCTTCTACTTAATTATTAGAAGAATTAAAAAATAATTATTTGTAATATTGATTTACATTCGGATTGTTCGTGAACCTGGCTTTTCACTCAATAATATATATTGAGTAATATCCTATAAATATATTACTAGTATAACTCTGTTTTAATTTTTAAAGTGAAATTTCTCAAATGGACATAATTTTTCCACATCTATATTCTACTTTCGTTGATGACTTCCTGCCGTCTGAACAAGTTGGTTTCCGATAATGTTATACCATAGATAAGTGTACCATAGACCATATACAATATTTTGCAGTTTATACTAAATACAATTTGCCTCTACGCTTCAGTAGAGGAGAAAGCAGAATCACTCAGAAGGGACTACGCGTTTCTCTGCGTGATAGAATACGCAACATACAAGCTTATCACTTAATCAGGGAGGCGTAACGCACACAAATAAGGTTGTAATTTAGGGATCAAGTTGGCTAATGCCTCGTTATATCCCGATCAGCGTAAGGTGGTGGTAATGGTCGAAAATATTCAAAAGTTTCAAGACTTATTCATTTTAATATGTTCTTAGAGTAGATTTTTTTAAAATGATTAATATTTTTGATCGATGTAAGATGATTGATTGATTTTATTTATAACAATTGTTGATTCTCGAATATTCTCGTATTTTGATATATATCTTACAGATCATTGTTTTAAATTTAGTATAATTCCATTATAAAGGTTTCTTTCTCAAGGGCTGTCTGGTGGATAATAATTAATTAATAATAAAAATAATATTTAAATATTTATGACATTTACGTCGGTGACCGGGAGTTATTTTTATATTATAGTAGTATTTTTTTTGTTTATGTATATATAGTATATACCGTAATTTTCTTATGGCGGGTTCTATTTACTGACATTTTGTACCTTATATAAGGTATCAGAAAATTCATTAGTTTAATTCTAACTGTTACCTTAAGTTCTTTAGTTAAAATGTACATTTGGTCACTAAAATGAACACGGATATCTATTCGTATACTCAAAAATAAATTTATGGAGTAATTAAAATATGTTTTATGCTTGCGGCATTGAGGCTACAGCAGACGATCCGTTAATGAATAATGAAAAAAAAATATCGGAATAAAGGGTACCCAAAAAATAAAGGTAAACCTGTACCTCCAACGCGTGGCAAGGATTAATGTGGTCCGTAAAAAAATTATACGTGTAGATATTTATTCATGATAGATATTTATTATAAAATATGAAACCTTGTTGTATAACAAAATCTTAATACGTATAGATGTAATTGTAATATAGGTGTGGTAAATTGATATACTAAATATGACTTCGTACTTGTACATATGTAAGTTACGATATAAATTAAATCAAATGTCATTATTCAATTTAAACCATAACACTTGGTTGTTGATTCTCAAAATGCGAAAGGCAGATCTGAGAAGAACGGGAAAAAGAAACTGAACGGGACAATTTTATAATAATAATGTTTATTTATACTACGGAGCGGTCTATGCACGGGGTTTCCCTGAGTTTCACTACTGCCAGACGCAGTATAGGATGACCCCCCACTATATGGAGCGACGAACTTTATTTTTTTTATTACATCGAGAGGAAAAAACGAACACACAGTTCACCTGATGGTAAGTGATTCCTGCGGCCCATGACATCTACGTACATCCTTGACAAGGAATCATAATGCAGATGCATTGTCACCCTTGAGGACTGAGATGGAATGCCTTGTCATCAGTAATAAATTTCTCCGGGTCGCTACACTCACCAGATGAAGCACAGCAGCATAATGCTGCCATTTCACGCTGGTATTCTGTGAGAGCGTGGTACACCCCGGTCGAGCTGACCCGTTCCTTCTGCAGCTAGGAACATACTTTTGTGTAGCTCTGCCACTGTTAACTATACACAGGATCGTGTTTTGTGGCTTTCTATGGGGGAGGCTTATGTTTAGAAGTATACTATAGACACGTTGTGATGACGATAATGATATTTACAATATATTCTTAGTTTATTGGAATGAGTTTGGATCGATCACTACATTTCTAACGTGTGATATTCAAAACTTTAATCAATTTTTGATAAGCGCATTTTCCGATAATTACTAATATTATCGGAAATGTGGCGAGCGTTTAACGAAAAAAGAAAATAAAATATTATAAAAGAAATAATTTACCTAAAAGACCTCTCTAGCTATATCTATACCCTATGTGTTAAAGAGTTTGTTACTCGGCTCCAATGTGGAATCCATGTCTGTATTTTATTTTCTTTATCCCTAATGCAGGGTTTCTGCAGGAAGCTTTTCTTCGAATTTGAAAAAAAAATTGCAATTAATAAATTCACTCCCATCTTATCTCCACGTGCGACACGTTTTTTCTTCACATGGAGATGGGAGACAATGTAAGAAGTCACGCTCCATATTCCAGTGTACAATTGCACCTTGCACAGTGCACCTTTCCTGGATGGGAATAGTTTTATAAGGTATTTCCTCAAAATTTGAAAACTTATACATTAATAATATATTTTTTATCATTCCCAGGAGAGTGGGTAATAATTCTAGTCACAGCCTTCAAGCAGATCACGGGACACACACAGAGTGGTCGCAATATGTCAACAGAAGAGATTTTTAACATGTTTACTGCACGTAACCTAAAGTTGGAACATTTCGGTGTGATATTTATTTGGACTCATATAGTGTCACTGGGAATTTATTTTTTGGCAGGAGGCTTTCTACACGTAAGTTTTTTTTTGCACGGAATTCATGTTTTAAATTTTATTCATCATATTTGTTTGCAATATTGTTCTTGCGAGTACTTCACAGCACTCAAGGTCATAGGAAGGACTAACGTGGTCAACGTCCTGATATCAAAGTTAATCCAGGTCAGCGTATAAATTCTATGTAAGATGTACTACATTTCTAAAGAAACTAGTATATTCTTGTGTCTTGTATATTGCGTCTGTCAGACTGTAAAATTTCTAATCTTCCTCGGCGGCTACTAATTTTTTTTAAGAAGCAGGTTTCGAGATATAAACAATCTTGTCTGTTACACCCCTGACGCGTGGAATAGATATCAGGAGGCAGGTATTCGATTACTGTGACGTAGCTGTGGGACCTGAAGTTTGCTGAAGTCTTACGGCCAGATATTGTTTATCACAGATTCCTCGTGCTTTTTGAAACAAAGATTTTCCTACGGTAGTTAACTGTGAAGGATGGTGGAGAAATTCTTTTAATGTTATTAAGAAGTGCAATACAATGGCATTATAACGTACGCCACCGAACATATTCTCATCTAATACAGATATACCTATGTCCATAAATCCGATAGTTAAGTAAACATACGCAAGCGCAAACAGCCGGGCAGCAGTGGGGCATTTGCAATGTTAGAAGAAATGTTTGTTCAGCATATGATAGGATGGAATGAAAGGATTACACAATGTATCACAGCTGCAGTGAACTCCGCATAGGCTGATGAGCTGTCAAAATATCATAAGTTCTTGCGAATATAAATATACAAAAGCTTAATAAAGATAACATGAATATCAAAAAATCGCTGTCGGAAACTAATACGTGACTTACTGATATGGAGAAATTACTATCTTTCTTTTTTCTTCTTCCAAGACATTTTCGAAAATCGTTTGAAGATTATCAAGGACAATATATCTCCTGCTTTAGAAAGTCAGTTACACGTCCTTGAGAATAAAAGTTATTGCCATGGAACAGCAAGCTAGACAGTGCAACATTGAAATATCAAAACTACCTGAGAGGCGCGGCGAGAATCTTTTAAAATTTTACGAATATATTGGAAATGAAATCAAGCACCCAATACGAGCCAATAACATAGTGTCAGTGCATCGAGTACCCCATGTCGTCCAAAAGAATTTGCGACCAAAGAATGTAATTGTAAAACTTAGCACTCCATGATAATATTATCTCTGCCTCCCGTGCCGTAAAGGACTTCGATTCCTCTACGTTATCCATAGCAGGTAGCCCGCACATTATTTATCTAATATTTGACACTCTATAATAATCAGTTATTTCAGCAGTGTCGCGGATCTGCTAAAAAACAATTATAAATACGTATATGTCAAGCAAGTTTCTTGCCCGATAAACAGATTCCTCGGCTAGGGTGGCAATTCGTTCATTGCAGTATATTACAAAAATCAATTAATTTAAATATTTTCTTCAAACATTTATTACTTCAAAGAATATTTCTTGTTTGTGAATAAGTTCTATTATCGTGATTGTATTATTATATATGTTATGTACACCTATTTTAGAAAGGCTTTTGACACGGTGCATCTTAAAATACTTCTTCAGATATTTCAGTTATCCGGGGTAACTTATGGCACTGGCTTAAATCGTACATTTCCAATCGTACATAGTAGATAGTACGTAGAAGTTAGATTTCGTGCCCAATACTTTCGGCGTGCCTCAAGGCTCAATCTTAGGGCCCCTTTTATTTATAATATTTATTAAATATAAAAAATACACACATGCTCTTCAATCTTGCACAGATAACAATTTCTACGACGTATAAATTATAAATGTTTTCATAATCGTATGTCATACAATGACCTGTTAGACAAATTTAACTAACTCGCACTTAAATATAGACAACCCGAAGAAATGTTTCTTTATGATTTGTGTCATAACAGGTATGATTATATTCCAGTTAACAACAAATTATGTTACAAAGTTCCTATAAGAACACACTCTCGTAGTACATCGTTTCTTTGCTACTACACAATGTCGTACCAATGCTGGTAATCGCTCACCGCTCTATTCACTGGTTGACACTTACAATAGACACATTCTTACTATTGATATTATTGATTCGAGTCATCACGTATTCGAAAAGCTGCTGTTAAATTTATTGACAATCTAAGTCATAATCATTTTTTTTTCATGTTTCTAATTACTTTAGAAATGTATTATCATTTTATACTCTTTGTTGCTTGATTCGCTGTATATAACCACTTCTCAATTGTATTTTTTTACCTTATGTTAGTAATATGTGGTTAATGGTGCTGGTGGCGTGTATACTGTTGACCCAAATAAAGAGAAAAAAAAATACGTTAGCAAACACTATGGTTCATGGACATATAAACACACTCTGTAGGATGTAGCAAAACCAACAATTTGTAATTCACAAATATTGTTCGAACTCAGGACCGGCAATGTAATAGCCAGATACTCTGGCCCCTACACCATACAATTGTCTTACTATTAGTTTTACTCGGTGTTATTAATAACGTTCTGAGGAATTAAAATAATAATGTTTTCTCAGATATTATTAAAAAAAAAGATGTTTATTTACCTCGTTATCTATTAGTTGAAAGTTTCAACGAGATGTAAAGTACTAATTACGTTAGTATTTTTCAATAAACTGTGTTGGAAGGTTATATTTTGCATTTCAATGATAAAGTTTAAAATCAATTTATAGGAACTAATTTAGGTTTCATATTTTAAATACAAACATCATATGATAACTAAGACCAGATATTATATTTGTGACACATTTATTGTTTTTCGAAGTATATATACCTTCACTATATATACATTTTTACATTCCTTTGAACCACTGTGAGAAAAAGTCTATCGAGTCTTAGGGAAATGAGCGTTATTGTGATGAATGACATTGTAGCGAGGACGCTTTGTGCAAACTTTTTCTAACACTCTGGGCAAGCAACTGACATTTCTTAACTTTAGTCGCTAAGTCTTCCAAAGTAAAGACCCATTCTGCCGACTGGCTCTTTCTTTCCGGTTCAAAAAAGGCTTCATTACCTGTCACAATATTATAGACAGCCAATGATTGTCCTATATTAAATTTTATTATCAATTTACAGCATCACTCAACACGCAGTCGTTTCTGGTCTTCCGGTAAATCATGCGGTATGCATCGAATGCAAAGCATCCGAACCTTCAGATGCACTTGCAAAATCTTTTCTCCTTGGCTCACTCCAATGCTTAATACAGTTCAAATTTGAATGCAAGTATTTTTTTTGTCAGTATCAATCAGTTGTCAATCAATATTGTATGGCGTATCATCGGATTCTGCAACCACAGTCGGCGGCCAACCTTCGAACACATGATCATAGAGATAATTAAGATTACGCCTAAATTCTCCGAACTACGCATATATAAAGCGGCGACATGAGGCTTTATCACTAAATGCCCATTGAAGTCTCTCGCAACTCTCATGTTGACTTAAGCCACAGTGAAAATCGTACCAAATTCACGAGTTAAATTCATTATAGTAGGGACACGCAATTTTCTAAAGGATGCCACAATGAAAAAACAAATGACAAATCGCAAATTAAAAAGTAACATGTTCCCAGAGAGTTCCATTTTCGTAATTGCTTTTTTATTTTATTATAGTAAGTGGACAGTTTCAGTATGCCTCACGTAATTAAACATTTAATGTACACAAATATTCTTTTTAAAATAATGCATGTGCAACCAGGGAAGTATTTTAACTTAAAATTATGAACTATCTGTAGTATGTCTATGAGATCGACGCGGCCACTTTTTACGGTATACCGATACACGATTTATGCATTAAAAAATAAGAGCTTATTTATCTTATTTTAGCAAATATAATGCAAATATAATAAATAAATAAAAAAAAAATAATCTTATCTTTCTAACTAAACATTTTAAAGCAATAAATAAATAAACTGTATTGCGATTTTAATTCAAAGACCTTTTTCAGCTGATAATTATGTTTTTATTATTTTATTTATGTTGTTATATTTTGCATAATAAATGGCATATAATAACACTTATCCACAATATCATTTATTGCATCATGTAAATTTAATTTGATTGACATTCTCCATTATTTGTTATACGAGATAATATTCTTTTACAGGCATGTCATCTACTTTAATAGACCTATCGGTGACGTCTCCATTATAACAGACATTATTACACATTAAAGTAAATGTTCAGCCGTGCCAGTAATTTTGAGACTCATCATATATATATATATATGAATACATATTATAAAAATTAACCCGTCAGTATAAATGTTCTTCGTGAATAGTTTCACAAGTAGGAACAACAACAATATATACATCTTTATAGTCCCTTGAGTGTATGATATGCAATCTCTTATTATAATTTAATCCAATAATAATATTTTTTTCAATTAAGACTAAAACTTGTTTTTCTTCCAGTGGTATTTCTACATGAAAAGAAGACACTTAGCTCACGAGTGGAAGATTCAGCCAAACAAATGGCTATCACCAGAACTTGAGAGACATGAAATAATGATGGGAACAACATCTCTTCTAATCGTTGGGAGCTTCTCTGCGTTCCTTGCTTGCTACATTCTGAACGGAAATCCTTCAACCCTTTACTACCAATTTGATGAGTACGGTTGGGCTTGGTTTTTCTTACAGTATCCTGCCATATTTATCTATACGGTTAGCACAATGTTTTATTTATAACATTATTATTAAAGGTTTCAGACCAACCATCATACGAACAAGACCTGGCTGTATGGACTAAAGTCCTTTGCCTTTCCCATTAGGGATAAATTAATATCATCATCATCATGATAATTATTATAATACTTCACAACGTTCTTTTGTTCGTTTTTCATTAGGAAATACACAGGCTTATTAAGTCGAAATATACCAATATTTGACGTTAAACTTAGCGAGTTGCTTCTAAAATCGAGAGTACAAGAAATAAAAGAACCGAATTATATAATAATATAACTATTATTATTACTTTAGGGCATTGCACTTCTAATCTGGTCGGCAAATAAAATAATTAAAATGAAATTAACCTTAATATAATAAGAGATAAAAGAAAATGTATTCAATACGTAAATATCATTTAGCATGTGTCAAGATTTAATAAAATGTTAATTGTTCTCAGGATTATACAACCTATATTCTGCACCGTTTGTACCATACTCCTTGGCTCTACAAGAAGTTTCACAAGCTCCATCATAAGTATAAGCAGCCAACTGCCTTCTCAGTGACTGCCATTCATCCTGTCGAAATGTTGCACATCTATCTTACATTTAGTTTTCCTCTATTCACTGTTCCCGTACACTGGTGTTAGTACATAAATTATTCTGTTTTTTAAAAAATTAAGCGGTGTGTATTTTGGACTTATATATTTATTTGCTGTCATTTTCCTCGTAAAATATTTTGCAAATTTCAAGACGGCTTAATTGTAATGTCATTATTTTTTTTGATTTTTATTATCATGGTATAATATTTATATATATTGGTATAAATTTTTAAAATTATTCTTTATATTATTTTTAATAAGAGAAATATAAATTGAAATCTCAAATAAAATCCATTAGCTTTCCTGCATTTAATTAGTGATTTTTCAGTTTAATTTACTAAATGAATGCTGTCTCTAGATTTAAAAATGTTATGGGTTGAATTTGTTCTTTAGTAAAAGTAATTCTCTATCATATCTCTAGCTGTATTCTGTATTATCTTTTAACAGAATTTAATTGCTTCACTAATAAAAAAATAAAATCTGTGTGTAATTATTACATGTGAATTAACCTCAAATATAACGTTAACCCACGTGAATTCATATGAATTATTTACACAGAATATATTTTACTTCAAATAATCTTTTAAATAATAATTTAAAGAGAAAATATTTAAATTATTTTTATAACTTAATATGTTATTAAAAATTATTTTCAGTGCCTTTCTACTCAGTTACTCTATACAACTACTATCATGGAATTATAGACCATTCTGGCATAATTTTCAAAGCGCAGTGGTGGCAGCCATGGCAACCAGACTCGGAGTTCCATGATCAGCATCATGAATTCTTCCACTGCAACTTTGGCTTCAATATGTCCTTGTGGGATAAGGTAATACATTTGTGTACAAAAAAGATATAAAACGCTCTAATTATAGATTGGTACCTGGTTTCCGTTTGGCAGTAATACTAATTTTAAGTAAGTTTAATTTAAAAAACTTAAAATTCTATTCTCGTATACGCAGCGAAAGCGCAGCGCAACATTTCCGTCCCGGAAATTGAAAAATGAGTCCCGTGGTTGCTATGGTCGACAACGGCGAATTAAACTCGATTGTGCAAGAAGATTATTCTCGACCTACTACTGAGTTAGCAGTAACTTTCAACGTTACCAGCAGCTTTCGACGTTAGCATAAAACGATATTGGTTTATTTGTTATGGAATATGAGTTTCGTCATGGCATCAACGCGGCGATTGTGGAAGCTGATGATATTCAATCTACAGCCGAGCTAGCACTAGCTTTTGATGTTAACATCAAAAAAATATTGGTCCATTTGCGAAAAATCCTCATATTTATTATCTTTTCTCGATTGTACAAGTACTGACGCTAAACCGCCACATTGTTGAGTACCAAATAATAATACATTTTCTATTTTGTAAACAACTGTTGGTAGTTCTACTAATTTTTCTGTATCTTCTATTCAGCAATCATGTGAAGAACGTTTATGATTCATATTTGGGTCTTCGTTAGGTTTCATCGGAATTTCAATATCCAAGACAGATTTGTAAAAGTCTTTGTTTGGTGTTTGAAGTAATCCATGAGGTTTTTGGACTTTTATTTTTTAGCACTAATTGACGAAGATATCATCAGTAATTTTTTAGTATTTGATGTTCATCTCGTTACTGTTTCCTCAAGTTCCTTTTTTTCAAAAAGAAGTTTTTCGATTTCTTCGTGCGCATTTTCCAATTGAAGTTTTAAATGAGTGTTAATTTGTTTTAGTTCGATTGATGGTTTTTTCGGTCATAATAATATAGGTAGACTTTTCATTGTTTTTGAGTGTTCATGATAAGAAAAAGATGTTAAGAAGTATCGGGATCTGAGTATGTTTCTACTTGTACCTGTTTTTTTTCTAACGTTATGGGGTTTACTTTTTATCAAAGCTTGTTGATGCATTAACTATAAAATTCTCAGTAAAATTAGCTCTTCGACATAGCTCTTCCCATGGCGAAATATGACATTGTGAGTTAATTGTAGAAGGTTCAGGTTGGGTGGATGACATAACTATCTTAGTTATTTTCTTTTGCATGCATTGATCAATCTTCATCTTTACTTTTTGTCGATATTCATGGCATTATATCTTCTACTCGTCATTTTAGTGCAAATAAAATCGTATGTTTCATTACATAACAAATATTCCAAAAATACTTTGGATGTGAGACTTTTCTTGCATTGAGCACAGATATGACGCTATTGGCCTTATATGAGGAAATCGATATATTTATAGATATATATATATATATATATATATATATATATCTATAAATATTTATATAAAATGTTATGTGCTGCTTAAAACTATATTTTATGTTTTAATTAGACGAGTGGGTATATATATACCCTCGTCTAAATTAGATGCATTTCAATGTAACTTGTAAGTTGTCTTATATTCATAAATCACACCTTTTTTACTGTTCGCAACTATAGTGTTCATTTGCGGATTAAAGTATTTTCTTCTATTTTTAAATCAATTTTAACAAATTTAATGATACACATGCTATTTAATATACAACGTAGTGTCGACGACTCGTGACGAACGGTATGTACGTTGACGCTGAACTTTGCTGTTTTACCTTATTTGACCTATAAAGGCTAGAAGTGAGCACAGTCATCGCTCGCAAGTAAGTATTCGATTAATAAATAAAAAAGTTTGAAGGCTGTAATTACTGTAAGAAAGTTTTAGATAGTGGTACAGCTAAACTGCAGTTTGTTTCTAGCTGCAGAATGAATGGGTCAGCTCGAACGGGGTAGGACCACGCCCTCACAGAATACCAGCAATAGCAGCATGCTGCAATGCTGCTATGTTTCGTCTGGTTAGTGTAAGGATCCGGAGATCTTTATTACTGGTGACGAGGCATTCCATCTCAGTCCTCAAGGGTAGCAACGCATCTGCATTATGATTCCTTGGGGGATGATTGTAGATGTCATGGGTCGCAGGAATCACTTACCATCAGTTGAACTGTGTTCGTTTGTTACTCTCAATGTAATAATGATAACATTATTCTTGTCTTCCTAATCACTTCATCCTAACACATGAATAAATATTTCATTTTTCCTATTCATTTCAGCTACACGGTACAATGAGGAAGACAAATCGTGTATACACAGAAGAAACATTCCATGGAAAGGCACCTCTTATTGGATCACATGAAGCTGAATTGCTGGTACCTGATGCGACAAATCAACCTTAACAAAGTACATAAAATCTTGCTGCGAAGTAAAAATATAATTACAATAAATAAATTTAATAGTAATAATCTTGTACAAAAGCCTGAAACTTTTCAGTGATGTATTATGGAAATTAATAGTTGAACTATGAAATATGATAAATTTTAAATTTATATCTATATATTTTATTTTTGTTTATTTAATTATACTAGTGATCATGATATGTATAAAAACTATTTACAAATTACATGATTATAGATGTAACTTACGATGACTTAGAGTGGTGAAAAGTTAACAAATTGAAAGAAAGAAGAAGAAAAAAAGAAAGCAAGTAATTTATTATGAGGTTTACTAACGATAGAAAATACTACAAAAATAAAACTTTACTTTACAAACTTTACATAAAACATTCTTGGTCTGAAAAGGTCGCCGCCCAGCTCAGCTATAATGCTGCGGTGACACCACAGCATTAGTTTTTATCTTAAAACAATAGAATGTATTAATAAAAAAAGGAAATTAAACATGACCTGCATACATCCCTTATATAATATATATGAGATATATCGTTTTAATTATATTACTAAGTATTAAAGTTAATATAATTCAATTGAATACTTGAGAATTATTTTTTTATTTGTATCTTGAAACTCTGTATTGTATCAATATGGCACAAAAGTGGCGGAATATTATTCCATAGCTTTGAAGCAGCGTAGTAGGTCAGTTTTAAACTAAATAAAAGCCGCAGTGCTCTGTTGTGGAACTACAAACCTATGTGATGATGCGCGAACTCGAGAAGGCGAAGAGCGTTTCTAATCTAAATCTTGAAAGTTGCAAGTTCAAAGAAAGGACACACAAAATGAACGTAGCCTCTCGATGTCATATATACTTGAGCTTCGTTTGGGAACGGTTAATCATGAGTTCTGGGAGGGATATTGAAGCAAGTTCTTGGTGCAAGCGTATTGGGCATGTTATAATCATTTTTGAATCTTAGCCAGTAAACGTAGGCCAAACACTACATCACAGTAATTCAGTCTTAATAATATCAATTAAATTAATACGCAACTATACACTAATAAAATTACGTAATTACGGTAAAAGTATTTCTTCCCGATATCCTTGATATACGTTTCATAGCGCAACCCAAAATCTACAAAATAACCAACATTTTTTGCCTAATTCACTCGCTACCAAAATTTGGAGACAATTTTGGCAATTTCAACTACTTATTTTGGACCCAAAAAGCAAAATTGCATTTTTATAGATTCAAAACAAGTATATTGGAATTTGAGCACTTTGCTATTCTTTCAAATAGTAGATAAAAAAAAATTAACCGACAGCCAGAAGTCAATATTTGTATGTTTTAAAACTTTATTCTAAATATTATTATAACAGGGTTAACTGTTAATTAATTGTTGCTTTAGCATAGAACAATTAAGTTATTGACGGGTTGAATCTGAAATACGCTACGCCTAAATTTGAAAAATTTGTCCCTTTGTTAAAAAATAAAGCGTTAGTAAGGGTAGACTCCATCCATATTTGTAGTTACGAATGAACTAAATTAAATTTATATTTAGGCTTACCTTGGACTCGTTTATACTGCTGATTTTATATTTGAAGTTCAGATAATATTCACTTTGTAGCATTAGTATTTAAGAAAGCCTAAATATAAATTTCAATATATTGCATTTGTCGAAATATTTTCACGCACGTACTTCTCATATGTCTCAAATATATCAAGTGATTTTGATTAATATCATATCTAGTTTTACATAATACACATGAGTTTATACACTTTGCACTTAAAATTACTTAAAAACCACATCAATCGCAATCCAGTAGCTTTTAATATATTTTTACGTTTAAGAAAACAAAATGCGAGTCTGAAACAAAAATGTACACTTACCCACCGGTAAAAGGAACTTTTAACAGGAAAACTTTAGCAATAAACTATTGGCTGCTCGAATTTTGTGTTGCTCAAAGGCAACAAAACTCAGAATTTATATTCACATAGTGCTATACATTTTTGTCCTACCTTACTGTTAAAATATGAAACATATTGAAATATTTTCTAAAAAATAACATCTTTTGTTTGAATTCTAAAAGTTTTTGTTGTTTGAAATTTGTAGAAAATATTATAGAAATAAAAAAAACATATTCTTGAAAATGACGACTAGATGTTTTTGAAAGTTCAAAATTGGTAAAAACTAGGACTATGACTGTGTGTTTACTATATATAAAGTTAAATGACAGACATGCACCCAAACAAAGCTCGCAAGTGTTGAACCCATTTTACTCGATCAAACCATTTCAGCGTCTATGGTGTGGCGACGGCGTTGGTGTGTTCCATTCGCTGCGAATGGAGGACAGTATCCCGGTTGGCATGAGGCCTCTTAGGAAGCGACTTTAGCAATACCTTGCGTAATACCGCGAGTGGTAGTGAATGGAAGATGAATAATCCAGAAGAGAGTGGATACAATTTAATGAGTTAATGAGAAAACGCCTAAGAAATTATTTTATAGGAAATATAAATATATTATAAAACTTTATTCTAAATATTATTATAACAGGGTTAACTGTTAATTAATTGTTGCTTTAGCATAGAACAATTAAGTTATTGACGGGTTGAATCTGAAATACGCTACGCCTACATTTGAAAAAATTGTCCCTTTGTTAAAAAATAAAGCGTTAGTAAGGGTAGACTCCATCCATATTTGTAGTTACGAATGAACTAAATTAAATTTATATTTAGGCTTACCTTGGACTCGTTTATACTGCTGATTTTATATTTGAAGTTCAGATAATATTCGCTTTGTAGCATTAGTATTTAAGAAAGCCTAAATATAAATTTCAATATATTGCATTTGTCGAAATATTTTCACGCACGTACTTCTCATATGTCTCAAATATATCAAGTGATTTTGATTAATATCATATCTAGTTTTACATAATACACATGAGTTTATACACTTTGCACTTAAAATTACTTAAAAACCACATCAATCGCAATCCAGTAGCTTTTAATATATTTTTACGTTTAAGAAAACAAAATGCGAGTCTGAAACAAAAATGTACACTTACCCACCGGTAAAAGGAACTTTTAACAGGAAAACTTTAGCAATAAACTATTGGCTGCTCGAATTTTGTGTTGCTCAAAGGCAACAAAACTCAGAATTTATATTCACATAGTGCTATACATTTTTGTCCTACCTTACTGTTAAAATATGAAACATATTGAAATATTTTCTAAAAAATAACATCTTTTGTTTGAATTCTAAAAGTTTTTGTTGTTTGAAATTTGTAGAAAATATTATAGAAATAAAAAAAACATATTCTTGAAAATGACGACAAGATGTTTTTGAAAGTTCAAAATTGGTAAAAACTAGGACTATGACTGTGTGTTTACTATATATAAAGTTAAATGACAGACATGCACCCAAACAAAGCTCGCAAGTGTTGAACCCATTTTACTCGATCAAACCATTTCAGCGTCTATGGTGTAGCGACGGCGTTGGTGTGTTCCATTCGCTGCGAATGAAGGACAGTATCCCGGTTGGCATGAGGCCTCTTAGGAAGCGACTTTAGCAATACCTTGCGTAATACCGCGAGTGGTAGTGAATGGAAGATGAATAATCAAATACAATTCAATGAGTTAATGAGAAAACGCCTAAGAAATTATTTTATAGGAAATATAAATATATTATAAAAAACTTTATTATCTGCTGATATTAATGTGCCTTTATTTATCAACAATGTTGATTGTAGCATATATTATACAGGAATTTTTCGTGAGAGTATGATACGATGATGCATACAAAGCATTTCATCCGCGTCACACGTTCCTTAAATTCATGGATGTTGGACTAGGGGACGGATGATACGGAAATTGATCAATGTAACTATGATCAGCTAGAATCGAACACGAAACTTGCAAATTAGTGGAAGATTCTTTTGTCACTGAGTCTCGAAGAGCGATACAAATAGAAAGAGGTTGATAAAAATAACAGTCACAGCGTCAACGTTTTTTGTTTTAATGAACCCTAACTAAACAACGTTAAAAGTTAAATAAAACGGGTTTTATTTGTTTAGCATTATCATTTAAAAGTTTCATTACAGCTCCGGCCCTTTTTTTCAAAAAGTACTGATAAAAATAATGGTACTGATGAAGAACGGTAATGTTCGAAACTGTATTCACAATCCTACAATGAACCGTTATTTCTAAGGTTTCTAGGTTCAAGACTAATAAAAAGGTCTAAATCTTTTTAAAAAATTATTATGCCTATTTGCTTTGTATCTGTCAATAGTAAAAAACTTCTTGGGCCCAAAGTGGTTGCTGTAATACTATTTTTACTTAACTGCCAACAGACAAACACATGGTCGTTGGATAATTCACAGACTTACAAATTATAAAGGGTCAGATTTAAATGGGTACCTAATTTTCACGCCTATGATAGAAATGCAAGCAGAGTCTATCTATAAACTCTAGTTGCTTTTTCTGAAGGATTCCTAAGTCTGTTACTTGAATATAAACTAACTAGATTTACCCTAGTTACTAGAGAAAACATTGACAGAAGTCGAGAAATTTAGCACTAATACCAACTATTTTAAATATTGTTTTAGTATTAAAGTTTGTAGAGAGAGCTTAAATTAGTCTGGTATCGATAGCATCAGATTGTGCAGCTTCTATATTTATTTTACTAGTCACACAACAGCAAAGATAACCTCACACAATTGAAACAAAGATAATTTCATTAGATAGCGATTGCTGCGGTCCATGACAAATATAATAATTATTGATAAAGAAGCATAATGCAGATGAGTTTATACCCCGAGGACTTAAATGGAATGCTTTGTTACCATATATATATATATAATCCTTACATATGAAATAAGCGTATTATATAGAAAAAGTAAAAAACATTTTTTTTATACATATATTCAATCAATCGAAGTATGTACCATTATTATCTATGCAATTTCATGATTATATAGTTCATTGATTTCATTGCTGAAACAATTTTGGGAGCATAGGACTGGTGGGTCTGAGTATGTTCGAGTAATGAATGGATGAAATAAAATAATGCTGGCGATATACTTTGCACGTTTGTGTTTGTTAATAGAAATTATTTGCATTGATAAACAGTATAAAGAACTGCAATTTAATTTTATTATCATGGTAGTAATTATATTTATAAATTAAACAGTGATATAGTTTACACGGACAACTGCACAAACATAGGATCGGATCTTGAGTGACGAAGCCGACGGCTGTTAGCTATGCGTAGAAATGTCGAAGTTTATAAAATGAATACAATTTACAAATGTATATATTTTAATACCAAACATTGCCCGTCAGTGCCCTTCAAGTATTGTAACGAGTTTCGTAGATAAATAAAACAAAATCATGCTACAATATCTGCATCTATCCTCTACAAAGATTCGAGATTTACTATATGTGTTCTCAGCTGAGGACTGAAACAAACTGACGGTCGAGCCGACCCGTTCATGGTGCAGCTAGTTTCTAGTGGTTTTACCACTGTTATAGTCGACGCATTTTAAACTAAGTCGTTGGGCAATAAATGTCACTGACAGTCGGAATGTGCACGCAATGCAACCCGTTATCGATACTTAACTACCTGCGCACTGCGTCATCGTGACCTTCATTAGCACCCTGACTCCTGTTTGTTTGTTACGAGTAAGGGTTGTTGTTTTTCTATAAATATAAGATTTTTGTTATGATACTCATTACATTACTTACACTTCTTTACGCAATACGCACAATGGAGAATTTATTTTCTAACGTGGTTTTGAAGAAATTAAATGGTGACATCAACGATTGAAATTCTTTTCCACAACGCTATTGATAATGTTACTCAAGAACACTTGGCCAAATGTGTATGGCATGCCGATGAGCTCCAGGATAAGGACTTAAGGAAAACCATTTTAAGAGATCAAGCACCACCTCTGTTAATTAACCTACAGGAAGATGACACAGATGGGGAAAATACGGATGAGGATTTTTGAAGAACTAAGAAATATCCCTAGAAAAGCGGCCCTTTTCAGGGCCACATTACGATCTATACAGTTTCTCTATTACTTTATTATATAGAAACAAACATTTTATCTTACAAATTAAAACTTTTATTTTCAGATAGCGAAAAATTACTCCTGTTAATACTTAACATAATTTAGCATATCGATCGTACCTATCCCGTTATCAATATGCACCTCTACAATTCTTACGCACATCACTACACCTCTCCATAAGACCAGTAAGTGCGAGCGAGATAGACAGATAAATATGATTTATGACCCGAAGCCTCAGTTCATAATGCGTCGACTATAGTAAACGATGAAGCATCCTATATTAGCATGCCTCAGTAAAATTAAAAATTTGTTGAATATCTGACATATTGCCAGTTACCTCTTATGGCCCATTGAAAACATTTAGCTGGGATTGAAAAAATTAAAATATTTAGGATTACTACTCTTTATAAGTCTGTAGAATATTATTAAATTCTTTTCGGAGTATGAGTTTGAGAATATAAGCTTCTTATTTATTCACTATTTCTATAATCCATTTACTAAAATCCCTTCATAGACGAATAAACGAATATTATTCGCTGGGAATTTGCTGGAGCAGTTTACACAAATGAAGGTGCTCACTTATAAAGGTGTGTTCAACGTCAGCATAGTTACTTACGTCTTGAATATGATCCTTATTCAGCTCAATAAAAGGACCCGTGTTTATTCTTTGGATAAATAACGTTCATTTATTTAAATTCTTATTCAGGTAAAAGGTATATTTAAACAACGGGATATCGAGTATTATGGTTTAAAAAATCAAGAAGGTCCGACACGTTTTTACAATGTTAACGAGTGAAATTTATATCTAAGACACGGTTTAGTGATTTGTATACCTAGTCCGGCAATAAGTTCTGTTAAAAATAATGAAGTAATGCAATATTATTAAAATTTATACTTACATATTTATTAGTCATTCAGTAAAAAATAAAAAAATATTCTATTCGAAATGGCCTCCTTTGGATTTTATACAGGCCTTTAATCTGTTTATCTTTATTGAATCTATGGATTTACGCACTGTTTCCAAGGGAAATTTCGCCACTGCTTGCTCCAAAGATTTTTTAAGAGACTCAATGTCGCTCAGTGTCGTTTAGAGCAGGCCATGTCCTCTAAAACTGACCTTAATTTGAAGTCTAAGGGTTGAGGTCTGGGCTAGATGAGGGCCAGTCTTCAGATCTTATAAAGTCCTTTGGCTGAAGTTTTCACTCCTTTTTCACAAAAACGTAATTTTGTGACTCCTTGATAAGACACGCCCCACCAAACCATCACTGATGCAGGATGATGACCACGTTGTACCTTTCCGACCACTTGAGCAGCTTCTTTAGAACTGTGAGCGTACCCTTTATCATTGTGGTGTTCTTCAATCGTGAATTTTTTTCATCGGTAATCGGATATTTCTGTGCCTTTCACCTGCGTATCGAGACAGAAGGCGTTTTTGATCGATCCACTCTCTTTAATGGTAAACATTGATTTAGAGCATGCCCTGTATATCGACGATAAGCACCGAGCTTCAGGTCTTGTTTTATAATACGCGACAGAGTCCTAACGGGAATCTTCATTTCTCGCTATAAGATTTTTTGCTTCCTAAAGGGGTTACGACGAATTCTGGCTTTAACAGCATTAACAGTCTTTGTAGTTCTAAAAACACGCGGCCGCTCAGGAAGTGTTGTGGTATCTGTTGGTAGTACGATATACGAACATCCATATTGTAATTTGATAATGAACACGAAAAAATATGTGAAATGGCGCAAATACGAAAGAAGTTTTTAAAATAATATACGTGTTCCAAATTCAAAATAATTAAAGTTGAAAAAAAGAAAAGTGTTTTATGTAACAGTATTTATGACCAGACTAATTATATTAATACTGGGTATAAGCTCCTTTTTTCGAAACTACAAATTTATATTTAGGTCCCTTTTTTAGTCCTAGTTTTCAAGTCAAGGAAATAAATTTGCTTTGAATTAACGATATTTTATCATTAGTGACATTTTCTTGCTTTTCCCATTTAGAGCAAAGAAGACACAGGTGTACAGTAGGATAAGAAAAATATTTTAAAAGTAGCAGAGAGTAATTTAAAAGTAGATTAAAAAGCGCTTGTTATTAAGTATATAAAAGTAGCGTAATTACTACGCCGGTTGGTAATAACGCTGCAATAGTAGAAGATAAAACGAAACGGTTTCAAGTGTTGTTTCAAACAGTGAACGTTAATGATCTTTGTTACAAGTATAAGGGTTAAATTTATTAAAGTATTATCATAACAATTTGACATATATATTACATGACTTGGCTACATCATTCTAAGTCCAAAATTACTTAGAATAATGACGAATCATCGTTATGATTTCGACTTGATCTTGATTATACTTTTCGACACTTTTTCGAACATTACGTGTTTTCCTTTTGTAATATATACATTAAACTTAAATTTGTTACATTTGAATAACAAGTTAATAAAACTAGAAAATTATATAAAAGGAGTATATTGTTATTAGCTAAGTAACACACAAATTAACATTTTTTAGGGACCGTTTACCCTAAAAAATGTTAATTTGTAATCGTCGTGAAATATTACAAAATATATATTTATATGACCGTTGTTAGCAATATTAACAATGGCCCTTAATACTTCATGTCCAAGTTAAGGTACGTAAAAAAAGGCATAATGCGGCACGCGAATTTCGAACAAATAAAGTTAAACGGATAAAATGAATATTTATATAATGACGCTTAGTGTCCAGTTCTTATTGAATTCGATTCTCAAATATGCTTACATTTATTTTAATTCTTGTACGTAACTCTCGAAGGCAAGGCTCCACTCAATATGATGCTAAAAGTGTGGTGACAGTCAAAACGTTTATTACCACGTCATAGCTACGTATAATTGACTTTGGTTACATTTTCCGCATAAGGGAATCCGCAATAATTAGAACCAGTCTACGGCAGTCTACAGTAGACCACGTGCAAAACGTATTTATTTCCTCTCAGCTGGTATTTCATAACGATTGCTTATGCGACATAATACTTCTCGCTCGGGAAATGACCTTGCCGTTCTATGTGCAGAACATCAGACAGTTAGGCACAGACTGTTCTGTGATAACGATGACAAAATTGTGAAATATACAATATAAACTCTCAGAAAGAGGATAAGTTAGATTAAATTTCATGTTACATCTAGATTTCTTACATTATATTCATATCATTGTAAATAATTTTGTAAATATTGTTAAAAAATTAAGTCGAATCAGTTTTAAATCACTGGTTCTAGTGAAAACTCATTTGATTTTTCCCATATTATTGGAAGTTTTATGTTTATTTATATACGACATGGTTGGCTATACAATTATAAAAACAATATTTTTATTCTGGATCTGAGCCTAGTTCAAAAGAGCTCTAGATCATGGCGACAGATATATTTAGCATTTGATAAAAAAAAAGTTTGTTAAATTACCATTTACGGTAACTAATATTTTTTGACCTTTTAAACATTTAAGCTATCAATATAACGGAAAGTAATTTTTCACACAAAAGATGAGACAGACATGACAATATTAAATTATGTCATGGTACACTGAGGTCGTCTCTGTAAGCGGTATAATAGCAAATAGCCCGTAGCGTATTTGCAACTCCTCTGGTGTTGCGGATGTCCATGGGCGGTGATTTTCACTTACCATAAGATGAGCTGCTTGCTCGTTAGCCATTTATTCTATTAAAAAATATCTAAGAGAGATATTTATAATATTTGCACTGCTACAAAGTCTTAATAAAAATAAATAAGCTTTGTTTTTTGAAGTCACTTTAATAATTCTAACTCCAAGAAAAGCAATGAAATTTACTACTGACAGGTAACGTCATAAAACAACATATAACTGTTTATTTCACACTTTATTAAGTACTTTAAGTCTTCTGTTATGATTATATTTATTTCCAAATGATGTAAACGTTTCCTTTCACGTACATTCCATCGACTATAAAGCTGCTTACGATAATTGAGTATATTGATATTGGAGCGGCTCAATATCGAAGCTTAATTATTATTAAACGCTTTTTCGAATATTTTTCGTTTAATTAATATAGATAAGTATTATAATAAACATGAATTTAATGGACATAACCATTCCGTATAGTTATATATATTGCTTAGACTTAAACTAAATCATTTAATGATTGTAGTTCTTGGAATGAGTTGATAGAAATTTATGAAGAATATAAATTATATATTGTGCAGCTACGTCCGATTGCAAGAAAGCTAAATATATATGCTATAAGTACGAACAGGTCGGATCAGTCTAATTCCACAGACGTATTGAATACAAGTGTAATATAATGACATATTGGTACTGTGTTTCACCTGAATGGGAGAATCCGGAGACCCTTACTGGAAGAAGAGAAATATTTAATAGCTTAAAAATATTCAAACAGCACAACGTGATGTGATAAGGAAACGGGTCTCATATAATATTATTTGCATGCAGAGAGAGAAATTATTATGTGCCGTTCGCTTTTATTACATAAACGTAGCATCAGATTTTAAATAGCTGAATGTAGATTTAACAGTCTTACTTACTTTGCCGTTTAGAGCTTAATCCATCCAACATAATTTGGGAATCCAAACAATACGAAATATTGTCGATTCAAGTTATTGTTTGATGATATTTTGTTTCAGGTAGGTCACAAAAACCAGCATTACCTTACCTGATATTAAAATTAACCAATTCTTTAAAATGGAGCTCTACGCCTACAAACAATTTAATAAGGTAAATAAGGGGAAATATAGGTAGAAATCACTGAATGAGATCTGTTTATAAATATGTGAAAAGAATTTTCACTTAACACGTTTCTATATTATACAGTAAAACAATACTACTTTCCTTAACAAACAGGCTTCGTCGAATTGAATAACACATTCGGTGAAGCGTAAACAAATGTTACCCATTTGTTAACGTTTAACGTTAACGAACTAATGAAAGATATATAAATATACCCTATCTTTTTGTAAGAATGACCAAACCAAGGCTGGGATCTACCTCTGATGGGCATACAAATTAACCAACCCATTGTTACAATAATTTATTATATATGTAGCTTAAACGTTCGATTTTAATTCACGGTAGGTAAGCAAATGTTTTTTTTAAATATATATTAATAAATCAAAGTTCAAGTCTCCAACGAAGTTAAACTTCTGTCCCGTGTAATAATTTGCATCCGCTCTTTTTATCCGGATGCGGTTGATTCTTAGGAAAGGAATCGGATTGAGAAGGACGATGCACATTATCATAACATTATTTTCATGTATTTTCAATTAAAAAGGTCACAGAGAAATGTAATTACTTTCATTAATGATATTATCCACGTTGAATTAGTAAGCATTTTTATATAGAATAGTTGGCAGACGATGACAATAAGAAACTGGAGCAAAAGGTGCGCTAGAGAACGGTGGTCTGAAATTAAACGCTGCAGATACTGAGTACATGACGTGTACAGGCACACGTGTACGTGCACAGGCTCCGAATCCATAAAAGTAGGTAACGAATGCGTCGCAAGGACCAGCAATTTTAAATACCTAGGATCTGTGCTACATGAGTCCGGGTCAATAGATCACGACGGCCAGGCGCGGCATGGGCAAAATGGCGAAAAGTAACCGTGGCCTCTAAGATCGCAGAATATCGGTGAAGCTAAAGGGTCACATGTACAAATGCATCATTCGTCTTACGACTAGTCTTAATGTACGGCAGCGAAGCGTAGCCGGTCCTTGGAAGATATGTCCAGCAGCTACACGTTGCGGAGATGAAGATGCTGTGATAGATGTGTGGCGTTGCGTGATTAGATCGTATAAGAAACGAACACATCCGTGGCAGCCTTGGAGTCTGTGACATAGCAGACAAGCTGCAGGAAAGTCGTCTCCAATGGTATGGCCACATAAGCCGCAGACCTTCAGACTACGTGGGAAATAGACGCCTAGACCTCGTTGTACAAGGCCCAAGATTCCGCAGTAGGCCCAAGATTCTGGCTGGACGTCGTGAAAGCGGACATGGTGGAGAACAATCTAACGAAATGCCGAAGACCGGGCAAAGTGGAGAAGACTCAGTCGGAAAGCGGACCCTGGTAGTAGGCCGGAAAATCACTAGGCAAGAAGAAGAAGTTGGCAGACAATCAAGCAGCTGATGGTATGTGGATATTCCGCCGCCTATGGATATTCACAACACCAGTGGAGACCCAGATGCGCTAACGGCCTTTAAGAAAGGTAAAAGTAGAGTCTGTTCTTGAAGGACCCTAAGTCGTATCGGTTCGGAAATACCGGCACTGGTACTGATACGACAGCTGGTTCCACAGAGTAGTTATTCGTGGCAACCTTTACGTAAAGCGCACTATGGGATTTCACGCCAACTATCGAGAAGATGAGGATTATTTATATTTAGTTTAATTTATAATAAGGAAATTTTAAATACTGTCGTGAAGGCCGATGTTTCACTCCGGTTGGACAAAACACTCCCCATGGTAAATTCGGTAAAAAATGCAAAGCAACGTGCAACATCTCTTTGTTATATTTTTAATGTTATAATGTTATTATCTATATATTATGTATATTTCTTTTCTAATGATATTAGTATTAAGAAAACCTTCACTTAAACTTATTTAAATAAAATTAAATTATTTTAAAATTAAACACCCGAACTTCTAAGTGACATTAAGACAAGCTGTCGAAGTCAAGTTCCTGGTGGACCCTATATATATTACATTACATATTTGTACACATATATGTATGAATATTCTTTTCCCTAACACGTAAACTTTATCAAGATGCTTCAAATTCACACGTAAACTGTTAATAAGAAATTCAATTATCTGTTAGTAGCACAACAGCAGGTCGACTCGACTGGGGAAGGCATAATTTCACGAAGACGTCAGTTCATGTATGTAGACGTACCAATTACCACTAAGTAAGGGGTTTTATTAAATTTAATGGAAATTTTGAATATGCGTAAACTTAACGTGCTAAGTAATTTGGTTCCAAGCAAACTTTCTATTGACTATAGAATAAAGATGAAAAATTAAGTCAACAATCTTTTTTGAAATGAATATTTTAACATTATTTATCTCTGGTGTAAACAACGCCGTTTACGAATTTAACATTATCTAAACTAACAAGAGTAGGTTACCTTGTGTTAATTATTTTTAATATGGAATATATTCTCGAATATGTGGCATATTTGAGTACCAATTGAAGTTTTCTTTTTCAATATTTTTTAATATAATAATTTCAATATTTTGTTATTTTGTACATTAATTGTGTGATTGTAATAAAATCTATGAAATATACAATTCAAAGATACTATATTGATGGAACGAGGGAAATTGTATAGCAGTTGTTTATAATACTTAAAACGTTTTGTGATCTTAAGGTGATCGACAGACATTTAAATACTATATAATCATGATCGAGCGAAAGCAAATTTTTAATTTAATTTCTAAATCCAAAGGAATAAAGTTACGTAGGTATTAAGATTAACAGAGCTAAGCCAGTCTCAATTTTTTTATTCAAGGAAAATAAGAAGAAAGGTCTATCTTACCAAAGTTAAATTGCCATAATAAATTTGACTTAAGAGATCTTCGAAGGTTCTACAGAATAAGGGAGATTTAAGTAATAAATTAGCAAAATCTGTCGAAATATGTGATAATTCTTTTAGAAAATATTTAACAAGATTCTTTCAATTTACTATTTAATGAAAACATATTTTTTGAAAAAAAATAAACGTTTTTTTAAGTCCCCAATTTATAATGTAATTTAACAAGCACAGTAAATTTAAATGGGATCGATCAAATTACAATAAACACATTCCAAATTTAAATTCAAAATAAAATTTAAATAATAACTTTTTAAATTGTAACATTTTTTATGACCAGATTTGTACCGGGGACCCTATTTCATCTTTATAATTAAATTAAGTCGGGGCTGATCTGAACGTACGGACGGACGGAGCGTATTGTGTTCGTTTATACTCATCAATATAGATCGCGACTTGGATCTAAAGGTTGTACGATAGCTGTGTATATCAAACGTAGACGTAATGATTTTGTACTCTGTTTTAAAGTTAAGGCAACTTAGCAGTTCTATGATTTATAATACGCATGACGGAATGAACAACGTGTCATAACAACATTAAAAATATCGGAAGGTTCCAGTAATTAAACATTGTGTATTTTCATAAACTGCAACGTCGTAGGTTGGAGGACGGTCATTTACGAGTGTCTTTTTTTCACTTCATAAATTCCATTTTGTACGTACTTAACCATATTATAAAATATACACAATATCTAGAAATTCAAGTATTTTATATTTGTCCGCATTGTAATTGTCCTCTATATTTAAACTTATTATTTTTTTATGATAGGAAAATATATAATAATAATTAACATTTTCATACGTTTCCCAAAAAATCGTAGGAACAACTTAAAATATACAGAAACAACACTCAAACCGGTATAATTAAAGCAGGTACTAAGTCCTTTTCAAGTTTCCGCATCGTACTTCAAAGCTTTCATGTAAAGAAATTATTGCGTAGCTTAATTAAAGTGTAATATAATAAGCAGTGTAATACATAAGTATAACTTATGCGGTATATTAAAAATAATTACATTTCCGTTATGTTTTTTTTTATTTTACTGTATATATAGTAGGTAAAAGAAAATATATAGTATAACTTCGTTCTTCGTTCTGTTATATTGCAACATAATTAACAGGTATATGTCAAATCGCTTGAAACGTCTGACCAAAATATGTCACTGTATTACGGATTAGAAAAACTTACCACTAACGCAATCTTTTCAATTTTGGATTGAAATTTGAAGTAACAGTATATTCACTGCCCTTCATAAAACACAACACACGTACATTGCACCCTCATATCACCGGAAACAAGGATATTCGCGATACCGCCATGTCATTGGTCGGTTTTCTCCAGTCCATATAGATAGAGTTTCTTGCACCAATTCTTCTCCAGCGCCCTCGCATTCCGAAGTGGTGGTACAGATAGCTAATAATAATAGCGAATTTAAAGAATCCTCTGTCAGAAGCAACTGACCGAGCCGAGGTTCGGCCCTCTCGGGCACCTTCGAGTCAGACGCTCTCGCGAAACATGGTAACGGTCCAAGCCAAGGCTCCCTTTCGGGAGCCCTTGTGCTGGTTACCTATATATAGAGGTCTCGACTGAGTGCCATAAGCGCTCGGTCACCTCTCAACCCGGTGAAACTGTAAAAGCCCTCGGGCTAACAGCGGCCTTCAGCCCGAAAAAAAAGAAGTATATTTAAATTTCCAACTTTTCGCTGGTGCTGGATGCTCGTTTAACTGAAGTAAGGGAGTTTATGTATTAGAAAAAGTCAATGACGATTGAGTGATTGAGAACGCAATAAAGTATTTAAGCATTAAATAAGAAATTTACGTTAACGACAAATCTCCTTATTAGTTGCTCTTTTTTCCTGTTAGTCCCTAATTCGATAACTTATTAAATGTAAATACAGGAAATGGATAATTTGATTTTTATTTTACTAGTTATTTACTATCCTGGAATGGACATCTTTGACTATAAAAAAAAGTTTAACTTTCGTTAGAACGCCAGAGTGGTTGAAGTGAGTCTATCTTAAGCACCTCTACATGTGTTTCGGATTTGGTGGGGCCTAGTATTTGGTATTTACCATTACTGACGAATCTTCTATATTGGACAGAAAAATCTATTATTGAATCTTTGAACCTAAAACTGTGTTGTCTATTAGATGCAACTGTATACTTAATTTTTAGATTGAGTTTTAGTTATTTTATAATAGGCAGCATATATAAGCATATGGATTTTATTTTATTAAGAAGTACATTATTATTATTTTTGGGATATATTTTTATTATTATTATTAAATTAATTATATTAAACCAGAGATTGGTTCACACCTAAATAGTAGCAGATTAGCTCAGTATCAGTTAAACGGTACCAATTTTCAGTAATAGATACAAACTTATCTTACGATGAAAAAATGAATTTTTATGATGGTATCATGTATGATAAAGTTTATGTTAGTTAGTTCCATCCGATAGTATAGCTATGTCTAGTAAAACTAATTTGCAAAAGTGACATTCTTTTTTATTAACTTCTTAATCCCAGATAACATCTACACTTAAAAATATATAAGACGTTCAACAAACTTTTCACTCCTAGTTATAGAAGGAGGATGCTTCATTACTTGTAACGTAACGTTGCATGCTCGCTCGGTGCATTAACGTGATTGAAATCAACACTCGCAGTCCATGTACTCTATTACGGGAGACTTCGCTGCGTTTTATTGTTGGCTTACTTAAATTAAAAATTGTATTTGTATATGTATTTCCGGCAATTATATAATTTCAACTATACTATGGTACCGAGATTATTTTTATAAACCCGATAAAAATAAATCGCTACCATTAAATTTAAGGTCTATATATTATCTTCTAATGAATATATAAAAGGCACGGACATTCAATACAAGTTTTTTTAGTTTCTAAATTTAAATCTTGTGTTGTAAGCTAATTTGTATCCAGCATGTATGTTAGCAACATATGGATAGCTGGCCAAAAATAAAAATAGTGCTGAGTCCTCATCAACTTAGTGATGCAATCTTATCTTTTTCCCATCCCACTCTACGGGTTACTGTAAGTACAATGTGCGTACAAATAAGAATGTAATGTCTATGTTATATTTGCTGAATCGATAAACAAATCTTAACAAACTTGAGCGTCTTGTAAATAACTGCATTCGATTCATCTATAACCTCCGAAAGTATGACCACGTGTCTATTTATCGTTCTCAATTAAAGTGGCCACCCACTCGTCTGCGGCGAGGTCTGCGTGCTCTCACTACCCCTTATTCTATCCTGACGTCTCCGACTCCTCCTTCCTACATAGCTTTCTATTTTCAATACCTTGGGTCTAACCACGATAAAAACTTTTGCTCGACCAACAACCTTTTACTTCTTTGTCTTTGTAATAACCCTGACTTTATCTACTCCTCCTTCTATGTTCATTCCGTTCTTCTCTGAATGTTCTCCCTCCCGGAGTCAGGGCGGCTACAAATCGTATTTCTCAACAGATTGGCAGAATCATCTCAATATTAAATAATTATGTATTTATATGAATTTGTATATATATCATATATAAGTATGTATATTTGTATTTGTTATATATGTATTTTATAATTACGGATATGTTGTTTATTTATACAATATAATTAATATATTAGTATTTTCATTCCTCTCTGCAAGGTTGACTGGTAGAGAATGCCTAAGTCATTAAGTCCGCATACATACTGTATATAAAGCTTAATAAATAAATAAACGGATATTATTATAACTATGGGATATTCATTTCTATTCTCGTTTAATTGCCCAATAAAATAAATAAAATACTATAAAATTAAACACGTAATATGATAAAATTAGTAAAATAAATATATACAATACAATAAAACTTTTTCACGAAAGCGCTTTCGCACTCCAACCCGCTAGTGGTAAACGCCGCAACCTACGAGCCGGTACCTAGAACCGAATAGGCTAACAGCATCAACATCAATAGAATCTTGATAGGGGGTAAGATAGTGAAACTGACAAGCAGGCGGATACGGACGGCATCGTGAAGGACCGGGTTCTGAATTTCAGTCACTGAACCCCAATCGAGGGAGATGATTCAAGAGGCTGATTGGCATTAATCCGCTGGCACATGTTTTCAGGGATAATTTTATTATTTTCACTATATATGTTTATATAATGACATAAAACTTTTTATGTAGTTAGCTTAATAATTCTTAAATATTTTACGTGTTTACCAGTTTTTGTTAGCGATTTTAAAATAATATTTTTGTAGGAAAAATAGATTTTAATGAACAATTGCCTCGAAATCTACAGGACGAAGAAGTTGAAAACCTTAGATTATTCAATCACGAATGGGTAATGTAAATAAGGCAAATCTGCTTTTGGAGCCAAATTTCTTTTTTATCAAGTGCATCGAGTATGTTTGTCATGGTATGTTTAATAAAAGCTCGTTGTAAGTTATATAGATTTTTTTTTTAAATTTCATGTACAAAGTTTGAAAGATATTAAATAAAATATACGAAAATTAAACATTGCTTACCTTTATCTCCGAAACTACTGAACCTTAAATTTAAAAAAATGTAACATAGCATAGCATTTAGGAAAACCTAAAGGAAAGTCTCAAGTTTAATGCGGAAAACGGTAATGTTTCTATTTAAGTGACTAGCTCATTACTTGGGCGGTTGGCGAACGGTGTGCAATGCCTCGAAATTCGTTATTCTATTTGAATAGTCTCCTAATGTGGCTATAGCAGTATGCGTTAGTTTGTACAGTAAGCAGTAATGCAATTGTTCTTAATAATCTTCCTTAATGTCGTTATTAAACATCGTACCGGATCGTATCGTACATGTGGCTTAGCCATTTCGCAGCATGGTTTTTTTTTAATTTCATTAACAATCGAGCACACAGTTCACGTAATGGTAAGTGATTCCTGCGGCCCATGACATATTCATTCATCCTTATCAAGAAATCATAATGCAGATGCGTTGTCACCCTTTAGGACTGAGATTGAATGCCTCGTCACCAGAAATAAAGGTATAATATAAGGGTATTGCATCGGTTAAAACCTACAGTACATCAGTAGGTCACCTGTTTATGGTGGAACTGAGAATCTCATAAGAATGGATGCGGGTGATCCAGTCTTCACATCAGTATAAGCAATAGGTGAATGCAAATGTAACATACTGTTAAAAATATTTGTATCTTTCAGAAAGAACTTGCAACCAAAAAAATATATATTTTTTACAATTACTATATTTAATATTTTTATTTAAATTTCCAATTTTTATTTCACGTAAATCCCTGTTCCAAATAGAAATCGGAAGTCAATTATTTGCTTTGATTATCATAAATTTATCAAAAATTGGATGGAGTGGATATATGAGAAAGCTCTGAATCACTCAGAGAACTGTGGAGAGGGTTATGCCTGGTGTTTTCCTGCGTGATTTAATATATAATGTAGACATCTGCAGTAGATTGAGGGAGATAGCTCTAAATATCAGTTTTTTGATAAGTTTTCTTTCAGTGAATTTTGAGAAAAACATGTTTATGTTAAATGATGGCAAATTGATATTAAAATTTTGATATAATTTAAAATTCAAAAAATAACTTTTTAAATTACAACCTTACATATGCCCAGGCCAGACTAGTTTTAATAGTTATGAAAATAAATTATTGTTATCAAATTGTATTACAGATTATAAGCAATTCTCTCGCGCTATACAAACAAGCAAGTTAATTGCCTCTCATTCAACCTAATGGGTTTTGGCAGAATTTGACATGGCTGCCGCCAGCAATTTAGAGTTATAATAATTTCGTTTGTTATTAAATGAAATTTAATTTGTATGCTTGTTTTTATGGTAATGCTAATTTTCAACTACTAATTGTCTGTACTACGTTGAATTAATGCAATGTATCAAAAGAAACATAGTATTAGCAAAGTCATAACATTTTATTGTCAGCCACTGCAATTTGTCAATTTATTGCTCTATCTATAAAAATATGAAAAGTGAAGAAACTTTTATATAAACACTGTATAGTCTATCTGCACTAATACGTAGAATGCTGCCGTGCTGGGCCGCACCCTGCGCACTTGAGAAGCGACACGTTCTCGAAAGTACGAAAGTATTCTATACACGATAGAGTAAATATACCTCTAAGCCTCGGCGACATTCTAAACGATTTCTTGTAATGCCTTAGAGAGCAACAAAGTTGTAAGATCTTAAGGAATGTGTTTTCCATAGGCTGCTCCTTTTTTACCTTTCATAATTTTTTAAAAAAAATAATAATTGTTCTAAAAGTATACGCCAAATACAATGATGAACTTTCATCCAATTAAAATCAAAAAATAATAGAATGGAATGGAATGAATGTATTTTAAAGGTAAAATTGCAGGTTATGGTATACCTATTAGGGAGATTATTTAAATTTGAAGTTCATTATCATATCTTTAAATAATATTCTAACCTACAAAGAGCAATAAAAAGAGTTAAAATGAAATAGAATTGTGCTAAACTAATTTAAAAATGCTGGAAATATAAGACAGCGTATACAAAAAATACACTCGGATTACCCGTTTCTGTATTTTTAATTAGGATGAATCGTGCTATGGTTAAGTCATGAGGAGATAAGGCAATTTTAAATAAAGGGAAAGATCTATAGAGAGGTCTAAAGATATACATATAGAGAGAGGAGAAATATAAGAGTGGAGGAGTAAAAGGGGGACTCATCCAAAAATTTATAAATAGTTCAGATTGTGTGAAGGATTAACAAGAACCTTCTAAAAACTATAATCGTTCTTTCTCTTTTTTTTCTTCTTTTATTGCCAATTATAATCAGTAAAATTCTGATTTATAGCAATGTCGAATTTTGAAGGATGCTGCTCCGTTAAGAGAATTGAGATCATGGATTCAGTCAGTTTAATAACACCAGGCGTAAGTTTCCACATAGTTTATGTATTTTGTAACAAAAAACTATTCTCTGATTATAAAGATAATTTCTCGTATACATAAAAAAAAGTTCCAAAGACCTACACAGCAAAAATCATACTATATAATATTTACTAATTAATACCAGTAACGTATTATATTAGTAATCATTATATGTCATAAGAAAGTTTTAAAATTTACTAATCGTGAATATAAAGATAATAATAGTCATGAATATAAGAAAGAAGAGGCTTTAATTTGAAGGATAAATATCGATCCGCGCTTTTACTTTTTAGATTTGAAAGAATTATTGATTACCTTTCACACGCACACCTAAAACAATGTAAGTTATTCAACAGCCGTTAGTTATTCCATTTAAATTTATCCCAGATGTAAGAAGCGTACCTCGATGCAATATTGAAGATAACGTGAATATATTGCGCCATTAGTCAGACCTCTCTCGCTGCAATTGCTTTCGAGGAGTTTTGTGATATTTATTTTAAAATTACTAACACGTAGTGAGTAACGTTTAATCATTTATATTTGGAATATATTATTTCAATATATAAGAATTTTGAATTGCAGTCTTCGAAATTTTAAACCCATTCTACGTAAGTTATTGATCTTAGCTCAGAATTAAAGAAATAAAATATAATTTATTTATAATCATTCGAAGGGGACTGTGTTCAATTGTCGGTAACTACTTTTTTTGAATTTCATATCGGTTCAAAACTATTACAACTTTATCGTTATTAACATCATCATCACGCATCGCAAAATAAACAGTTATCTAGAAATTTTAAAAATAAACTATCACAACCATATACAGTCTCTTTTTAAATTCAAACCTGTTAGTGGATTTGGTCTTCCATGGTTGCGTCCCAAGGTCACGGGATGTGGTGGAAGTGGCGCTGCACGGGTACGGTTTCACTGGCACGTCTCGCAGCTCTATTTTTTTTTGGCATTACAAATCTCTTAAGGATCTAGGTAATGAGGGACTTCTGTCTAATAAAACCCTCTAGGTAGACACCTCAGAATATTGGAAGGGGCTGTGGGATCTCCTACGGAACGCAACCGTACCCCTTTTCTAATCATAAGTACTAGCCTCGATGCTTCGTCTCCCTTAGCACACTCGCTGCGTTGTGGCCATCGGGGTTAAAACGAACCCAGTCCCCTTTCGATTAGTCACGTTCTACGAAAGGCTACATGTCTGACATCAAGCAGCTACAACGAGCGCAATGTCCGCTGCCATATCTAGCCACCACATATTACGACGCGGGCGCGTGACTGTAATTTTTTAACCCCCATTTTCCTTCAAGTATTCTCCACAGTATTTTCAAATACTGTGGTGCAACTTAATCATTTGTAAATTAGACAAATGAATTATATGAAACTCATCATTATTACTCAACAAAGGTTTTTCATCAAAAGCCAAACTGGTCAATTTTATAATATTCATCAAGTGCCGATTTGGCTGAATCTTTCCGTGTTCTACCTGCTTACTTACGTGAATACAATGTGTTTCGACGTGTTAGTATGTCGCGTTTTCGTGAATTATAACCTCCTTGCTTAAATCATCATGACACTCTTGTGTAGCGGCTCTCAATAAGGAGTCCGTTTTAAAGAGAAGTTTTCCTAGTTTATATTGAATAATTTTTTTTCATAGAACAGGTGGCAATAGAACAGCTCACCCGATGGTAAGTGAATACCGCCGTCATTGTATAGTGTTGCAATTTTAATAGCAAACGCGGAAGTCGAGGAGGAGTCTCTTAAGATTTTTTCTTGTTTTGTTTAAATATACGCACATGAACATTCGTAATACCCGATGAGCCTCAGATGCGCTGACGGCCTTTATGAAAATTGTAGGTTATTTTATTGAAGGTTTCTAAGTCGTTGTCGTTGAAGTTATCTTATTTAAAATATCATATAACGTTTTGGAGATTGTGATAAACACATGAATAAAATCTGAGAAAAGGTTATTTTATTTCTGGCATTCGATTACTTACCCGATTAAGTTGATATCTGAAACCCACATGATGCCACAGAGATAATAAACAATTAAAAAAAAGATGGAAATTAGACTGCCACGCAATATTTATTACTGGCCGATGACTTCTGTTTCTCTTCACTTAAGTTCCAAGGTACTGAAAATAGTTGTCTTGTTGAAGTGTCAGTTAAGGCATGAGAAAAAAAGTTTCGAAGAATGAATTTGGCATGTACGGTGGTGGCCCACACTAAGCAGTTAATCTTCGTTCTTAATTCGACTCTCGGACTCTGAGTAGGGCTACCTTAATCTGATCTTAATCAAGCTTGACTCTGAACTCACGAACGAGATATTTTTTGCTCTCGACAATTTTGCGACCTTACTCGGAGTTTATCTCTTAGTAACGTCTCTCTATCCGCTTTAAAAAAAAACCGTTCAGATTGTCAGCGTTCGTTATGTGTGTGTTTTTGTTTTGCTGTATTTTTCATACACGTGACAAATACCGGTAATGTATATTGATACCAGTAACCATAAAGTTTATATACTGTGTTTAAACATACTAGTATTTTGTTTAAATGAAAATAAGATTAAATCCATCCGCGTAACTTGTACCAAAGATTATTTGATATGTGTTCGATAAGTCTCCTCTCGGTTTCATTGCACACATGGGAGTATACCGTTATATTTTCAGTCAGCGTTACAGGAACATGCAACATATGTAGCGTTTCAAATTATACGCATAAAAATATTATCGATAAGTCGTAAGTTTTGCATTGTTATAATAAGATAGATGTAGGGTCTAAAATATTATATAAAAAACTTTTAATTTAATGAATTAATTTGAAAGTAAAATTAAGAAGAATATTAAGTATGATATTTCCTACAATTTATTGTCAATTTAAAGAATTAGATCCACTCGGTTTGCAAGAAATACAAACGATACGTAAATCCGATTGTCTTGAAGTGGTTCTTGGGGCCGAGAATCGCCTTTACATTAAATCGGTAATATCATCATGTCATACATATATATATATACACATATATATATATATATATATATATATATATATATATATATATATAAATATATATATATATATATATATATATATATATATATATATATATATTCGTAATTGAAAACTTTTATATAAATATCAATCAAAATACCCATCAATACCAAGAGTATTTAATAATTTTTATTTCTTTATATCTTACATTAAATAATGTAAGATCAATATATCCTCAAAATTTTTATTATAGGCTTAACTTTGTATTTGCTATAGTACTTGAAACTAGTTTACGAGTATCTGTCATCTGTTCTCTCGCCTACATTTACAACATCCGGTGTGGCTATTATTTTTTAATCACCATGGAAACTGTCAGAAATATTTATTTTATTTGAAAACATGTCCACATGGACACTACATACTTTAAAATTTTATGTTTATAGCATATGAACTATATTTAACACAGAAATATAACAAAAAAAAAATATCACAACAAGTAAAATAGAATGGATGGATTGAGAACTTCGAAATAATAGTTTAATATTCTTGTTTTAGTTTTTTTGCCTTATCATATCTGTGCAGTATTGCAATTAGAATATGAAAATTAAATTAACTTGAAAATTAGTTCATTAAGTCTAAACATATCGTGAGGCGATCTTGGAATAAAATCATATTTTTTTTATTAATATTTATAATTAATATTTGATTGCACACGATAAATAAAACAATATAAAAACAAAATGATAAACAAAACTTGGTGCGCTCTTTTCACTAAAAGTGATCTCTATCGTACAACATTTTGATAGACTGGGTTTAGATCGCGTTCCATTCGTTCTCAAGGGTAAATACGTTACGTTAAAAAATTAGAATAAAATTAAATAAGTTGGTAGTTAATATATTTTATATTATATTTTATATAATTTACTTACGATAAAGGTCGGAAGAATGCTCTCATGCGGTTATCCAGAACCTAATACCAAAAGTTTGTATGACACTCATATTGATATTACGAAATCAGGACTCGCTACTCTGAGTTTATGTCGATACCGGCGCTCATGAAATAATTATTTATTTTAAGAGAATCCTCCCTACAAAGGATATTTAGAGGAAGTCGTGAGAAAACCCAAGGGTAAGAAAATTTTTCGCAGACTGAAGTCCGCAACGCTACACAAAAATAGTGTACCGGTGAGTACACAAATGTAGGGAGAAGGATGGAGTGTAAGAACTGCCAAGTAGGAAGAATGCATGTAGATACTCGTAATTCATTTTGTAAATATAACGTACTTCAATACATTAAACTAATCTGATATAGTCAGAACCACGATAGCGATGGTCCACGAGCACAGAAAATATGTCAAGACACGTGAAGTCCTCCAATCCGCTGTAGGGCGGATTATGCCACAAGACTGTTATAATTTTGATTGAATTGAAATTTATTTTTAAACTGTAAAATTAATTTAAAATGGCACAAGTATAAATGAATGCTTGGCTATTATATTGATAGGAATTGCTTTTGAACCATGTTCTGCTTACATTTATGAATTAAAGTTTAAGTAACCTTAACCTAAATCTGTTCCAATATATTGTATAACTATATTATTAATATTCTCATTTATGTGTCTAATTGTCTTAAATGAAAATAAAGTTTAGCGATTTTATTTATCAATTCTTTAATGACTTTGTTATGATTGATTTTGATATACGTATAAAGAAGTACGTATATATTGTGAATCATAAATATCTTTAAATTTTTTCAGCTCATCAAAAAAAATATTCCAAAAGTTCCAAGAAAAGGGGATAATTAGAGTGTCCGGCGTTTGCTGTAATTTATCTTACACAAGGCTTATTACGTTTAACAAGACTTTAATTATAATATCTTCGTTAATAACGAAGAAGAGAACAAGATTATACTGTTACTAACCTAGATAAATACACATCGAAAAACATACACGTGCCTTTGTGATTTCGTAATTTAATTTGCCTAAAATTACATTTTACTTTTTTGATCAAGAAAATTCATGCTGATCTTTAACATATTTCCCTCTCCTATGGGTATTGTAAGAGTGCCTTATTTTTATAGTGAGCCGTAGGACGCGGCAACTGTAGTCTCTTTTAAATTTAGCACCAGATGATACGACTAGGAATTTACCACAATATCTCTTATACTTCATTTCATACATTCATTATATAACTATGACTATAACCGAGAGGAGGCGTTGGCTTGGACCGCTACCCTGGTGCGCGAGTGCAACTGACTCGAGGGCCGAACCGATGCTTCTGACCATGGATTATCTAAATTAATATCACTATCATTATTTACTTACTGTACCACCACTTCGGAATGCGTAGGCGCTGGGGAAGAAGTGGCGTAAGAAACTCCAGCAACACTTCTATCGATGTTGACTTGTTTGCGACGCCCTCGCCGTAAAACCATGATGTATTTGTTTTGCTTTATAGCACTTATATTTATTTTTGAGTTTAAACTATTACCTAACTAGAACAATGAATAATATAATGCTAGTTTTTCAGTATACTTCTTACCTTTTAAACGGTGTTTCGTCTTGTTAGCTGCAAGTTATGAATAATTCAAGCGGAAATTATGAAAAAAAATAAAAATGTATTCTTAGTTTTTGCTTTATATAAACAAGAGAAAAGACGAGATTATATCTAAGATTGTACGTTGCCTATTTTCAGTTCTGAAAATATCAGAAAAGACCTGATCAGAATCTGAGTCAACTCATGCATAAAAATAGATCAAATTTTACTTCGACTGGAATTCATATACACAACTCATATTATACACAAAATATCTGACCTCAAACCTATGAGGTTTCATCATAAATAACTTAATCTACTAGTGAACAAAGGCATTGTTTTAATTTCCTTATGACGATTGTACGAACATGCGAGATCAAAAATATTCTTACTTGTGAGGAACAGAGTAGTTAACGCCGAGCAGTAATCGCCAAGTAAAGTGCCACCTTTCGTATTTCTTAAGTCTTTCTAAAAAAAAAATAATAAAAGTTAAGCATTTCACTTTAGTAACTAATCTAACGAAGACATTTTATCTGATAATAAATGGAAGTAGAAAAGCTTTTTCCTTATTCGAGCTTCTGTATACATCCGTTGATTGTAACAATATAATTAAATTTTTCCTTCCGCTATCTATCTTCAAATGCGAGATTATTTCTGAAAGATAATGTAAACGTATTTGAGAAACAAAATATGGTAAACATTAAGGTATTATGTTCACATAAACGCAAAGCTTCTATTTAGATGGACTGATAAACAGTACAAGATCCTGCTAAGATGGAAGATTCTACTATGGTTGATATATATATGGAGGAATATGTTTGGTAACGAACAATGAAGTATTGAAATATGTCAATTTAAATCGACTAGAAGAGGTCGAGAAATTGTTTTAGTATATGACAAAAAACATGTGAAACTTCTGCATAAAATTATTATTTATAAAATCGCAAACAACAATAGGAAAGTATAAATATAAATGAGTGGAAAAAAGTTAACAAGTAAGGTTCAAAGTAAATTGGCTTTTCCCATCCTGATCTTATCCCATTCTGTTCTTCGTCTTTATAAGGATCGGCTTCTTGTTTTAAGTATGTCCAAACAAAAAATGTAGTACTCTGACCGCTCTCAGAGTATATAAAATTATTATAATAAAACTTTATTACATCACTTTTTATTTAAATTTACGAGTACCGTAACTTACGAGTATATTACATTATCATGTGTGATCTTGTTAATAATATATAGATAGTATACTAACACGATTAAATGTATATATATTCTATATGAAATTGAAATTCTTATAATCACAACCTATCACTGCTGAGTATTGATCTAATTAAAATTGACTTAAAATTAACAATAATAAAATATAACAGAACGGATTGCGTAAAACTCGATGATTCATGTATATAACTCATCACCAAACAAGTAGTTCAACACCTTGGTTATTTTTTTAGTATACAAAATACTTATTATCATAGCACGCAGATACTATACAATAAAAATGTAATGATTAAAATTTTATGAGAATATACATACATACACTGACACAGAAGCCGAAGTGGAAATTGGCCGGCTATATCGACATCATCAATAACAGATGGAGAAGAAAGTTTCTCTAGAGTTAGCCTCGGATTGGCCAGCACAGCGTAACACGACTCCCCCTGTATGGAGTGGTGACCTTTGCAAGTCTGCAGGAAGTCGATGTATGCAGATGGCTCAGGATGCAATGGCAGTCTGTGGAGGATATTCAGGTGTAGACTAGACATGGGCTGAAATTATGATCATGATGATGAGACACAAAAATATCAGCAGCTAACGTCATCAAAAAATGTTATACAAAATAACAATGCAGTAAATGTTGTTAAAAATCCGGTATCGAAAACTGAAAACATAATTTCTGATGCGATATTGCCAGCTATAACGTGTGTATGGCGGCAATTGCTTGTTGGCTCGCGAACACATGCCAGTCAATATCGAATCGAAATTTTCAATTTTCTAATGGTATTTTTTTATTGACTGTGGTACAATCACGATTCAGCTAGTAAAGCATGATTCATCTGCTCGATCGGGAAACGAACTACTCATTAAGAATAGATTTTTAATTTATTGAATAATATATTACTTTTACAGATTAAATTTTACCTCTGTTTCATGTGAAGTTTATCCCTAATTATTAAGTGTTTGTAGGTGAATCGTATTATACTTATCGAAGTTTGGCAATCCACCACTGTGAACTTTACGCGAAATTTTAGGCCACGCACAACTACTCTGTGGAATCAACTATCGCTAGCAGCATTTCCGTACCGATACGACTTAGGGACCTTCAAGAAAAGAGCCTTTCTTAAAGGCCAGGAGTCCATCTGTAACTCCTCTAATAGTGCGGATATCCATTGGCAGCGGTAATCACTTACTTATGAGGTGACACTGCCTTCTTGTTTGCCACCTATTCCTTAAGAAAAACAGATAACCGCGATAGTGTGAGTGACTAAAATTTGTATATTAGCCGTTCGTATGATAGTGTGTTAGTATCAATAGTAAAAGAACATAGCTGTAGTTTGTTTTTAACTGTAGCATCTGTATCTTGATTCTTTATTGATGATATATGTGAATGTAATATAATGTGAATGTCATGGGTTAGCAGTAATCATATATATATCATATGTGTTCGTTTGTCACACCTCCATACAATAAAAAAAAGGTTCGATGGTAAAAGTCGCGTTATTTCCTATATTCCCTGTACCTATGAACCGAGTCAAATTTCTACATTATGACAATTTTATTATTATTTGTATCAATTTAAGTAAATTGAAGTATTTATACAATTACCTCGGCTCATAGATATTACACCTATCGCAAACGAATAATCGAAATTATCGCTCGTGTCAAAACAGCAACGAATATTTAATGATAATATCATTTTTCAGTGGTAGAGCCAAGTGGCAGATTTTTGTCTGCAAAATGAATGGATCGGATTATGTGGAAAAGGACCACACTCTTACAAAATACCAAAGTGAAATATCTAATAATAATAAAATAAATAATATAACGGTGCTGTATTTTTCATAGTGATTGTAGGATTCCTACATCCAGAGATCCATTTACAATTAACGAATCCATCTAAGTCGTCAGGTGCCAATGCATGTGTGTATACAGGTCCTTGATATTTTGAATACTAAGATGCTGTACATATGTTGTATAAAAGTGCTGTCATATTTTTATTTTTTTTATATTTTACTCTAATGATAAATTATTTCACTAGATCTGTTGTTTATTTTGTTGTTTTGTTTATTTTACAATACTACCAATAAATCGTATCGCGTTAATTATAAGCTCATTACGTTTTTATATTAAATTTAAAAAGAGACGCAGATAGAATGCATGCTTTTTTTTGTGTTTACCAGGGTTCTTCCTGGTAAACACAGCTTCCATTTAAAAATGATTTTTTACGCTTTTAGCCTCGTGCAACCTTTTCACAAGGAAAGCGCTTTATACTCATTATTTATAAATGTGGTAAGGTAACATTAAAGCGTAATGAAGGGTGAGAGTATAGCTTTCTCTTGAAATACTGTTGGGCTTAAAACCGTCTAGACTTTAACTTGATTTGAATAGAGATTTCTCATTCGTAATTATTCATTTAAGGTTTACACGTAATTATCGTTTGTCTTTGTTGACGAGGATAGTTTAAAGCATTAAGGGTATTTTTGTTACCGTTATACATAATAACTTTATTATATATTATAGGTGGCAAACACGCAAGCAACTCACCTGATGGTAAGTGGTCACCGCTACCCATAAACATTCGCAACACCACGGATTACCGAGAATACCGAAAAGAATGTAAAGAAGTTATTATAAATAAAATTAATGTATCACATAGGTACAGATCAGATGTGCTATAAAGAGGGAGAATTTGAGTTGATACTAGAAAATGGAAAAGTAAAAAGTAGACTATCAAATGAAATACGAATAGTCAACAAATCTATTGTTGGAGTCTTTCTTTTTTATTGTTGGCTTATAATAGAATCATTTATAATGGTGAGTCTCAAATAGGTAGGTGAACCATGAGTTCCGACTGATGTTCATATGCCATTTTAATTTTGAAAAGACCCAATGGTCTATGGTCATTTTTATAAAAAATTCTATAAAAGTGATTTTATTGAATACAGAAATGTACACTTAAACAATAAGTAGTAAAGTAACACATTAAGTTAGGTAGACATACAAAACTTTACAAATACATTCATTTTAAAAAATGTTGTTTGCAACCTCTGACTCCCTTTTTTAAGTTTGGAGTAAAATTTACTTTCGGATCCACAATGCACTTAATTACTTGCGTTCTCATTGAATGTCCTCGATGATAGGATTGAAGAAAGTTTGTTGAAGTTAAGTTTATTGAAAGTAATCAGTATCAATACAAATAATAAAATTAGGGTATTTGTGCTGTGCGTTTTGTTATTTGTACGTTTATATGCTAATATAAAAAAATCGGACGCCGGCATGTTACAACATAGCTCGTAGTAGAATTCTCGTACAACACAGCTAATTGACTATTTGGATGATGACGATGTTGTTATATAAGATAACATATTATAGATAAATATAGATATTAGATAACATAAACTACGTAGGAAGTAATATGTATCCGTAAACAGAGGGGCATTCACTCGTCATTGTTTTTAATACAAATCAATAAAGGTTTATGTTGAGTTGCCCTAAGTGCTCGGCACCCTTCAATCCGGTGAAAAGGTGCAAAAGTCGTCGGGCCAATCAAAATAAGTGGCCATCCACCAAAAAAATCTTCATTATTCTGCATCATGCATTCGCAGTTCGATCGGGAAAACGATTGAATGTAGTGTCAAGGACATGGAAGCTACAACACGCTAGGACTTGAAATTTGAAAATTTATCTCTGCTGGGGATTGAATCAAGAAGCTACTATTAAATAGTAATAAGGATTAAGTGTTTGGAAATAATTTCTATTTTTTATCAAGTCGACTGATGTTCGTCCCGCAACCGTTTGATTATTAGTGCAACGTCGTAGCTTAAGTTAGTGTCAGACAGGGGCTATCATCGCTATCATAAAAAGTGCAGACTATTTAAAAAAAAAAAGAATTATTATTATTTATAAACAAACCGGACTATTATTAATTGTTTAATAACGAAACAGTTACCAAGACCAATCGAACGATGTCTGTCTTAAAACTTATTAAGGAACGTTATTACGGATGAAAAGGATCGTCTTTGGCAAATGTCTTATACAAGTCAACAGCTAGTATTTTTGCCCCAATAATTTAATATGCTTGATTACGCTACATTACTATATATGCCGTTATAAATTTTTATCAACCATTTTTTCTCCCAAAGAAAGGAAAAGCGGAAGGAAAAGGACTCAGACGTTATTTAGAGGTTATGGGTTTAAATCATACTGGCTTACCGCGAATCGTCCGAAGATTGAACATACGTTTATATCTAAACTCACGGTTCACCTACCATCACTTTTGGTACGAAAGCTCCTGATTTGCGCTTGCTTTATCTTGATACTCCGTATTCTATTTTGTGAGAGTGTATTTAAATTTTATTTTTAAAGTGCATAGTCTATTAAGTAACTTCAATACATATCGTAAGTATCCCTAAATTTTATAACAAATCGATTTGAGGCGGATACAATATTAAATATAGCGTATTCTATTTAATTTTATATCACGTTATGTACAAAACTATAGCGATGTTGTTGAGACTGACAAATTAAATTCTGTCTCACTACCAAAATTAATTATCGCAGCTTTGCCCCTAAGGCTTCAGACATCAATTAACTTCCATACAAATTTTTGGTTTCATTTCTTAAACAAGACAGAAATTACTTTATAGTATTTAAAAGTTTTGTATATAAAAAAAAAAATATTTAATAAGATAAAAACGCCTAGATAAAAACTTATATAGAGCTTTGTAATATCTTATATCCTTGTCGTTTATGATAATGAGCAGGACTACGAATCCTTATTAAGAAATAAAAGTATTTATATTATAATCATCACTAGTAGATAATCCACTATGAGATATATGACATCCAAGCAATAGGAAAAGGACGAACTTAGACTGTTAAAATGAAATTAATTTCATTATTTTCTGTATCGAGTTTCCAACTTATTAGTATATTGGTAAAGTGTAAAATAATTTTCGCATTGTAATAAGGAAAAAACATTTGATCTAGAAAAGATTTGTCTTTGTTCATTCTCCAAAAGTACTAACAAACCATAATATACCGAATATTCTTGGGTTATTGACAGGTAAATGAACGTGTCGTGATACTATGTCGTCAAGGGTACTGCTTAATTAATTGCTGCTCTGGGCTGAGCTTTCTTATGTTACTAACACTAAATCGATCAAGAGGAAGGAGCGAGCCAAATTGAATAATTTAGTCAATGTGCATATAATTATGCATGGCCTAACATCCATTAAATTTGATTAGCTACTTAGTTCCATATTAGCATTATTAGAATCGCTTTTTGTTGTAGGTTTACTAATTCACGCGCACATTTCAACAAAAAGTGATTTATGAGTACGTCGTAATATTGTGTGACAATTTAAGCATACTATAAAGTGAAATACATTTTAAGTTTATTAACTTATTATAATATTTAGGAATATTTCTTTTTTGCATAATTAAAACCAATAATATAAATAAAATGTAATGCCAAATACAGATTTTCCTTAAATATCTAGGTGTAAGAGTAGTTGTTAAAATGTTGATTTAGAATAGTGTGTTAAATACGGTGTAAGGTTCAGATACAGTACCAAAGACGAAAGTTAAGGTACATTCATGCAACGCACTCAACCAACAGTTTGTTGCATACCAATATTATTCCGCGACTGGAAGCCGAACCATGAACCCGCAATGCAGCAGCTAGATACTCTAACTGTTATACCACACGGCTACCAAATATGTATTTTATTCATTAACATTGAGTGATTGAATGATTGATAATGCGACAGGACAAGATCATCGAAGATAACGATGTCTCAGCTCATTGGTTCCTAATTAATCATTGGAGCAACTCCTTTGACTGATGCCAAGTTTTCGCACCCGTCAAGATCTATGCGTCAAAGTATTTATTTGTGCAAAATATGCAAACTTTTATTTCTTCTTGAGTTGGACAGAATATTTTCTCCTCAAGCTTTTTATTTCTAAAGCGTCAATGTCGGTAAATACAATGCTGCAAATAAATTAAATATATTTTAGACATGATAATCGTCCTCTTACCTGCCGTTAACCGGATGAATACAAGTTGTTGTTGTTACTTTTATGTGTGCATTGGAAATAAACACTAGTATTAAATAATTTAGTTTACTTATTATGTATAAATCGCTTATGTTTCTACAATTGTAAATAGATGCTGTTACTGGTAGATTATATGATGGTAGCGTTGAGCATGAGTTGTTAAAGCAATTATACATCTCGAGTTATACTTTTTTTATACTATTCAAAAGTTCTAAAACATAGTTGTTTTATTTCATTCCTCATTGTACATATATATATATATATATATATATATATATATATATATATAAGTGATACGTTTTATTATATTTTATATATTACTTAATATAAAATATTATATTTAATAATATTTTTTTTGATGTACGCGAGGAAATCGAATTCAATCCTCGATGTCGATAACTGTGAAATAGTTAATGCCAATTTTAAGTGCAGATCGTGAGGAACCCTGTATTTCTAAAAATTAAAAATTAAAAAAATTCAAAGCCACGTCAGAGGCCAATAGCCAGCAGCCCGATATAATAAATGTAATGGCCTAGTTTCTATCAAATCCTCGAGTAAAATTACTGCCATACCGTTTATTAGAAGGGAAGAAGTTGGATCTGAACATTTATTTATTTCCTCTCTAAGTCTAGCATGAAAATAACCAATATCGTTTTCTTTCACCCGTTTTATATCACGACGTTTACGGTGAAAACCAGCACGCCTTTATGGCTTTGACCTGTCCGTGTCCTGATGAAGATAACCGTTTAAAAAAGAATGAAGATGAAACAAATTACAAATTACGTTAAATTAATAATTATGAAAATAATAGAATACTCTTTATTACACAACAAGTAAATAAAAATTAATTAATTATAAAATTAATTTAAACTAGAAGGCCTCAATGGGCGGTTTAATTGCTAAAAGCAATTTTCTTCCAGACAACCCTTGTAGTTAAGTTTAAGCTAAATTATTTATTTATTTCTTACTAATTTAATAGAGTTTGGTAGCAATTACCGTAAAGCAACACATATTTTGGGTAAAAATTTTTGAGACACTATTTGTAAACGACTCCAATCTGCAGTCAACGCCTTAGGGAAATAGTTTCGGAAATGGAGGATCGAGGTTAACCCCACCAAAAGGGCAGCCATGTACTTCTCTCGGCGCAACAAAACGCCTCATATCCCAACTATAGAGTTATTTGATCGTCCAATCCTCTGGTAAAAGACAGTCAAATACTTAGACGTCACATTAGATGAAAGACTCATCTTAGGTCCGCATATCAACCACGTATAGAATCGAGCAGCATTCGCCCAAGTCGTTTCACCCTCTATAAAAATAGCAAAACTTCCCTGCGTAATAAAATTACACTCGACGACCCCGACACAGGCCGGTTCCCTCCAGTCAATATAGTTAGAAGCGTCGCTGGAGTTTCTTGCGCCACTTCTTTTCCAGCACCCACGCATTCCAAAGTGGTGGTCCGAAGACATATAGCCAATAATAATAATAGAGATATTAATGTAGATAATTCTTAGTCAGAAGCAACTGACCGAGCCGAGGTTCGGCCCTCTCAGGTACCCTCGCGTCAGACGCTCTCGCGGAACAGGGTAACGGTCAAAGCCGAGGCTTCCTCTTGGGAGCTCTTGTGCTGGTGACCCACTAATAGAGGTCTCGACTGAGCACTATAAGCGCTCGGTCACCTCTCAACCCGGCGAAACTGTAGAAGCCCTCGGTCTAACAGCGGCCATCAGCCCGAAAAAAAAGTTACGCACTTTATATTTTTCCACCAATATTAAACTTACAAGCGAGTTTTATTATGTTCATTAAATCATGATTTCTCTACAAGGCATGTAAAGTCGAAGTAAATTTTAAATATGAACAAATAATAGGCTTCTTTTCTTTTAAGAGGGAGTATTCCTCCATAATCCGTTACACGTTTGGCATACTTCACACATATTATATATTTCTAATTAAGTATTAGATGTACAGATTTCCTTACGGTGATTTCCTATCGTGGGGTAAGTTTGCACTTTAAGTGCAATTAACAATTTGGTGATCGAATCCAATTTGTTCGTTGACCGTGATATTAAAACCGAGCGCCCAGACTACACGAACAAAAGAGGAGTTTCTGTGAAATTTCTGCTCATCTAACGCTTTATTTAGTTTAGACGGTCATTTGTTTTCTCATTGTGGCCTCCGTTAGAAAGTTGCGTTTCACTATTTTAATGAATATAACACATGAAAGTGTACTTTCATTAATTTTTCACGATTTTCAATGTGACTTAAATCAACAAGACAGTTGGCAGAGACTTCAATTGGCATTCGATGATGTAGCTCCATGTAGCAGCTCTGTGTATTCGTGGCCCGGAGAACTTTGACATGGAAGTAAACAATTCTATGTCGAACTTCTTAAAGGTCGGCTGACGACTGTGATTACAGAATCCAATATAGATACTGTAAGACAATTGTTTGAAACTGACGAAAAAAGGACTTGTCTAGAAATTCGTACTATTCGTATATTAGGCATTGGAATGAGCTAAGTACAATACATTTTGTATGAACATCTGAAAGTTCGAAAGTTTTGCGCTCGATGGATACCGCATGATTTAACGGAAGATCAGAAACGAATGCATCTCTTAATAAGTAATTCCGTAAAATGACAAAAAAATTTAATGGAGGACAGTCATTAGCTGTTTATAATATAGTGATGGGTAATGAAACCTGGGTGTACTGCTTTGTACCGGGAAGAAAGAGCCAGGTAGCAGAATGGATCTTTCTTTTTGTCGAGAGTTGCCGACGAAAGGTAAGAAAAGCCGGAGAATTGCCAAGAAAATGGTTGCTTCTTTTGTCAGCAAATCAGGACATTGTATTACAGCGTTGGTTGAAAACCAAAGGTCAAGCAAATATGTGTGTAATTTTATTTCCCATTTTATGACGTCTTCACTGTAGAAACCATAAGTTTAGACTAATTGAGATTGTTTGTGAACAAACCCAAGTAAACTCGGGTAATAATAAGTCAGAAACACGTGCTTTCAGGAGCTAAATAATCCTAATTATTGACCAATACGTAACAAAAAAAAAGTAATTAGTAATGAGGACATTATAAAAATATTTTTACGACTCTACCATCTGGCTCTAGCGCAGCGTTTGTCGGTTTTGAAAACAATATATGTAAACAAAAGAATGACTTCTTTAAATATTCGATAGTAACAATAGAACATGCAGATGTGCATTTCTTTTGTTTATCCTATTGGATTTTATTACAATTGATGGATAATTATCTTGTTTATGTGCGCTCTTAAACTATTGGCCGGCAGCCGGAGGAATACCCCTCAAACTTTGGCTTCTTTTGTTTCAAATGAACTAAAATTTTGTAACATAAATAATAAATAATCTTGTAAAACATAAGAGTATTTCCTTGTTTTACAAAACAGATTTTTTTAGAGATACAGAGAAAAAAATACATTTTTTTTTGTAAAGTAGGCTATTCCAAAATGATGACAAGTTAGGTTTAAACATTAATTTTATTCTTTAAAAATGTAAGTTGTAGTCGTATCCAAATATAAAGCTGCTGTCTTTGTAGCGTTATGTTTATATTGCAGTTATGAACAGTGTTAGAACTATACAAGCTAACAAGCTAAAGTGTTTCTATATTCAATAACAATCAAGCAAGTCCAATAACGGGCTTTGGGGGAGATCTATATTCAGCTATATTTGCTTAGTGATGATGAAAATTATATCGTCTATTAGTTAATTTTATTAGACTATAAATATCATAAATTAAATTTGTATAGCTCCTAGTAAGATTACCAGAAGCTTAAGTAATTAAAGTACTTTATCAAACTTTGGTCAAAATTTGAAAATGAACAGAGAGAAAGCCATTTCAACTTTTTGACATAATTTACTTTAAGTTTCTCTAAACTGCGACAAATAATTACAGTTTTATTACTTAATCAGAAGTATAATAAACAATAAATTCAGAAGCCTTTATTCGCTAACCTCTAACCGATGGCCCATGGAAGGATTAGATGCAGTGTAAATATCTGAGTAAAATACATCATACGTGTAAATTAATAATTTATGAAGTTTCCATATTGGCCTCATTCAGAACTGCCTTGAAGGACTAAGTTTCCAGTTCTTTACCCATTGAGTCATATATCCAAAAGTTATTTTTTTAATTTACCGAAATCACGAATGGTTACCGCATACCTCATTTATTTTTTGAGCGAAGTGCCAATGAGAGACACTGATTATCTTTAAGAATTCTCTCGTCATAATAACGTAGACAAGATTTAAATTACAAGTCTACTATTACTACTATATGTCGTATAGACATATGTTATACGTCCAAAGGTTTTAAAGGGGTAACTCTTAATATAACCATTATTCCTTTGAAATAAAAATTAATTATCAGAGTTATAATATTAAAAAAAATTGTATATGAATATATACATACACACTACATATTAATATATATACACGAACATATTTTAAAACTTGTTTAATTTTTATTATGTAGTAAAATTGACTTTAGTAGAAACAGTGGTTTTAAACAATTGCTATCTCCATTGACCGTATGACTTTTTAACAAGTTATTCTTCATTAATGTTCATTCCCTTTGTTTCATAATATAAGTAAAGACAATAAAGACTAATGGTAGGTCCGAGATCTAATGAATTTTTTGGCTAATTTGTAACTGTGGCGACTAATTAAAATGTAATTAAATAGTAAAATATTATAATTTTAAGATTATTTGTGAACATAAACAGATTTGCCAATTAGGTTTATTAAGATAAAATATTTACTATTATAATTATTACCGAAGGAGGAAATATCCCCTCTGATATACATTTTAACGTCGTATGATGGGTAAATAAAATACTAAAAAATGAAACACTATTAGTTAAACAAATATGTACAATACAACAAAATAAACATATATATAGAGTAACCACACAGTGTCTTTCGTTCGGGAAACGAGGATTAGGGGGAGACGGAGAAAAAAGGGACGACACGGGTTGTATCGAGATGTGGCTTCTGCATTTGTGCTTAGAGTGGTCTGTCACGGAGTCCCAACCGTGTCAAGATACACTACAACCAAGTCAAATGACTGGAAAGGCTGAGAAACGACCATGGATATAATTTTGGTTGACATACGTCCCAACGTGTCGGCCACCTCATATGCCAGATATTTAATTTATCTGTTTCAGCTTTCACGAGGTTTTCGACATATAGGATAGTGATGTCGACCAAAAAAATCCTTGACTGTGCCCAGTTCATCGGCACGATATCAGCCTTTTTCGCAAGATTAAGCCTGATATTACCGGTCTTTTTCGAGGATTAATACCGTTACATTATAGGGTAACCTCCGATTCACAGTGGAAAGAGTTGTGGAATCCTATATACTAGGTTTTGTCTGTACAGGTACTTAGAGAATGAAAACGCCGAATATTCGGAGATGGCATAGACTTAGGAACTCACCAGGGCGGCGGCAAGCTCAATAGATGACGACACTGACATCCCTCAGGATGTTGTTGCTTAATAACCTGATCTTGTATTAAACAGACTTCTCCAAAGAGATCACCCAAGTGAAACCTAATTGAGACCTTTCACTTCCTACATTTTAATAAATAGTTGAATAAGTTAATTACACTTACGAGAGTTGGCGTCTGGACGTATTCATATTTAATACAAACAGTTTGCCGTTGTTTATTGACCCTAGAAGAAATTATCTTTTTTTAATTTACTTTCTCCACGATTTGGGCGATAAAAGTTTAAAAAGAAATAAAGCCACGTCTTGACATTGCTGCAAGGGCTGGTTCTCTTCGTCTGTCGTTCTGCTGACTCGTAGTCGTTCATCTGCTCTATAAAAAATCTTGTTTATTTATTATTAAAAATTAGTAATTGAACGCCACTTCCACTGCAGACTTAGTCTAATGTATGTATTAGTGGTGTTTAAAATATCTAAAAGATAATAAATTCACTCCTACATGTATCACATATTTAACTTTATTTTCAGTTAACCTTTTGATACCATGTGATGATTAATTTAAGGAAGGAATTTTTCAAGGATTACTTACTTTTTTTTTATTTGTACTTCCGAACGTTCGCTATCTTCTCAAGTATCAGTATTATTATAGTGATAAATGTGATACTTGTATTTATAAGAGAAGTTTTTAAGCATATAACCAAAGTTAAGTAAAAAAGATTTAAAATAAATAAATAAATAAGCCTTTTATTTCACACTTAGTAAATTTAAACATATAACATATTCAGAATTTTAGAGTATTTTTAGGATATAATATTTTAATTTATCAATACTTATACTTGAATGTAGAAAATGAACATTATCATGAATTGAATTGAATTTTTTTTAAGATATTAAATTTATATTATTAATGAATTATTAGAATTTAATTGATTTTAAATTAGCGTGAACCCTCTATTTGAGGGTAAAGGCCTCCTCCAAAGATACCCAGTAGTCTCTATTAATTGTTCGACATTATTTAATGTTGATTTAGGTATTATATTTATGTAGTTTATGAATTCAAAATATTTCAATAATTAACACGAATATCGAGGTATAACTGAATTCTTGATTAAACAATCGTTTTATGTGCAATAAATATCTTATCTTAATAATGTTATTAGTATCCATTACGAAAGGAAGGAGTGCTGTTCTCTTGAAAGGTTCTACTTTTTTTTGTGAAGGTTTTAACGAGTCAGAAATTTGAATTGTTAGGCTGCGTTGTTCACAAAAGCTCATCTTACATCTGTGTTGACATCACAGCTGCAAACTTGGGTAAAGGTGAGATTACCACTCTTTTGAAGCAAATTATATTAACAATAATATAAAATAATATATTTTTATTAAAAGAAACATATAATATCAGTTCCTTTTGTGTAGATCGGACCAAACCTTTTTTTATTCAAAGCGGTAGCCGGCGTAGTTTCTTTTTTATCACGCTACAAATAAACCATACAAAATACCCTTGTAGTTTACAACTGTGTTACAATCAAACAATGTATCTCAATTTAATATTCCGGTTTATATGCACTCTTATTAATAGTATATGCTATAGTATACTATTTATTCTAAGGCCTGTGTCCTATTCTGAGACAAAACAAATTACTTCAGAAAATTTTGAGTGTTTTATGAAATTTTAGCATAGAATTTTTGGCATATCTCAAAGAGATAGATCCGTATTTTTAATTGAAATATGGTTAAAAAGTGAGCACACAATGCGAGCTTATTTTGTTACAGGTAGAAGAAGAACAAACTTTATCTTGATTTTGTTTACATGTATATAATACACACATACGACATATATATGCATATTGCAAAGAAATACTGATGCTTGCGTTTATTTTGGGATACGTAAAGCACTAAAACCTAAAAGATTTAATGCCGCTGTTAACAAAGTTTAGAGGGTCAGGAAATTACCTGAATTAGTAATTTGTAATAGGTCGTTTGCCATCGCCAACTATACACTAAAACCCTTTTGTCTAATTTAATGATATGCCCGGAAATCAAGGACATTGTGGTTCTAGCTTTTTTTTCACTGTAAGCATGTGGCGAAACTCAGAGACAATCATGCGTTATGATCCAGGGTAGGTTGATGCAGTGTCGAGGATACGGAACATATGAGCACATACAAAACACCCAGATACGAAAATTAACAATTAGTGATTTATCGTGATAATCTATATTTTTTTATATTTACCTAGATCTAACTAGACTCGACATATGCATGTTATTTGTATTATTTTGAATATATTTGATAGAGTAAATTATTTATAATATTTATAGAAGATTTCATTAAAAAACGTGATATATACATACAACAATTTCAGTATAGCTAGCACATAAAATTACGTTGGATGGATCTCCATTTATATTATGCATAGGGAACTACATAGTTTCATAAGAGCAGATGATTTTTCTTCTGTCAAAAGCAACCGAGTATGAAGGAAAATATATCCATAATCATGTCACATACCTATTTACTTAAGTAAATCTTGGGGTAAACTTTCATTATTTTTATTATGGTAGCCATTTATATATCCGCTGGGAAATAAAAGCTGACGATAACTACGATACGTCTGGCTTGATCATAAATTATCGTGAGCATGATCATTTTGACAGCAGTTGTAGTTGCCAAACACATAGGTATGTCAAAATGTAAGTGGTATAAGTATTAATTATAATTATTGTTTTTTAAAATGGGGGAAAATTACTTTATCTACTTTTATCGTTTTATTATTGATATAACTGAATGCTTGTTATTGAAAAAAGATCTAGTTAATGAACTAACTTAAACTTAACTAAGTTATGTACAAGAATACATTTATATGTATTCTTGTGCATAACTTACCAATTATATAACGTAATATAATTGGTCAGTTATTATTTTTCACTTTGTTTAAATGTTAATTACAAAATATTCTTCACGCAATATGTAAATGTTACAACAACAAGAAAGATACCGTCAGTAACAGGGAATTTTCTATTCGCAGATTCACGTAAAATAAGTGAAAAGTGTATGTATTGTAATACTAAATAACTACAGCTTTCAAAAATATTTATATTTTAATTTGTATAAAACAATTGAAGTAATAGGATATATATATATATATATATATATATATATATATATATGTATATATATATTGTAAAATTTGTTTTGTTGGTATTTTTTTCACCGTCAAGTACATAGTAAATCAGCACTTAAAATTACTATTAAAATTTCATTGATGCGGCCTTCAACGCCATGAATCGACCTCGATTTGCACGCATACGTCGAATAACATGAGACTGGTTAAATGAATATGTAATACACTATTCTCTTTTTTATTGTTGTTTTACAACTGGTTTTTTTACCGAAAATATTGGCAGGTTTACTGCCAATATTTTCGCGTTAAAGCTTGCAAATTTCATATATTTATATAGTGGTATAATTTTTAAAATATCTAATCTATTGTTTTTTGTTCTCTCCTATAGACTATCGACATGAAGGTTATGAAGTGAAATATTTCCCGTAAAAACTAATTATACCAAACACAGTAGAGAAACACTTCTATCTAACGCAAGTATCTAGGAAGATTCATTTTCAGTTTATTATACACAATCATGTTACAAGAATTTTAAACCTTCCCCTTCCTGCTTCGTGCATAAATTTTAAGGTTGTTGTTTTAAATTAAACATGGAATTTTCCGCACTTTAGTTTCAATGAGCACCTAAAATAGCATAGAACAGTTTTTGGTGACCTGAAACGGGGCTTAAAAAAGTTGGTCTAGTATGATGACGTAAGGAGAGTGCGGGTATTTGTTTAGGATCAGCCACGAGGTCTATAGCAGTTGTCTTCTGTCACAGAAGATTCATAGCTGTTTCAGACGTAGAACGTCTTCCTTTGAAAATCATTAACTAGATTAAATAAAAGATTCTACTACAGTAAAATTTGTAATTACTATAACAACATGGCTTTCATTTTAAGCAAATAATCATTACAGATTTGCTATTAAAACTAATTGCACGTTTATTTAAGAACGTTCTATGTTAAATATAAATCCTATACTGTAAAAGGTTATTTAAATATAACAGACGCAAAGTGTACTCATTTCTTTGTTGGTAAATAAGATGGAATAACGAAGTGCCTGCCGAGAGCTCGGCAAGCGACCAGCTTTAGGCTTATCCACATTTCTGTTTGAATTAACTTTCTATATATTTACACTGTCAGGGATGAATCTACAATGAATGTTTAAAAAACATTGTGATTAAATATATATTTTTTTTATACGTTCATAGTCAAAAGAAGCCGTTGTCAAATTTAAAAAGATTGACTAAAAAGCTTCTTAAATACGTATCATCTAAATAGAAACAAAAGCGAAAATGCTTCTTACATATATCTGAATACAAATCGATCGTTAATATTTTACTTACCTGAAACTGTAAATACCGTTTAATGAAGTAGTGTGATAGTGCTGATATTGCAATGCGAAGTAAGCGCAGAGGCGTGCGTGATTTGAGTATTGTCCTTACCGGACAGGAAAATGTCTCTAAGCTGGAAGAATGTCATTTCTGAGATAAGTTTCTTAGATTTATTTAGGATATAGATATTTTTTGGACGTAACATTATTTAGCAATAATTAGTAGCACTTTTTTTATAAACATCGGTATATTAGTCTTTGCATTTGTGTCGTGTTTTTAAAGATTATTTTTATTGATACGATTTTTAGAAAAATAGTAGAAGAGTAAGTGTGTTAAGGACCAATATTATTATGGTTCACTACAAAAATGTTGTTTTAAACTTTCATTTGTAATGTACATTATATTCTAATTGATGGTGCTGCGTGCCTTTTTTAAACTGCCGCAATTATAAAAAAAATTAAGTACATGGCTCGATATATTTATAATACGAAAAAAAACTATATTAAAAATCTCCTCATCTTGCCTTTACTGTTAAAATATATTTTGTTTTTAATTAGAATATGTGACTAAAAACGACGCAGGTCTCACGCCTGATAAACAGCACCGTACTACGTCATACTTCCTTCTGTGTAGTGCAAGAAATTTGTGAATTGGTTAATCTCTTCGTCATAATATTTTGACATTATGCAGATATTTTGTATTTTGATATTACTGAAGGATAGATTGACAAGTTTGAATGACTTCAACATTTATACTTGCGATTTGTGATGTGATGATGATTGTGATGTGATTTCTCGATTTCGTAAGCTCTTCGAACTTTTTATTCTTGACTTATCTTTTACTGTTTCAGATGTATATTTCTATCTCTCTATTTGTTTGAAACTATCATTCAGTGTTTTATTTGTTTATTATTTCAGTCCATCTGAACGAAATTCAACAACCCATTATGGTTGAATTTGGTTCAGCAAAACAGAAAACGGTCTTTTGACGACATTTTTAAACGTATTATGTGGCATTTGTTAAATTGTCTGTAGATGCATGATATAAATAATTTAAACTAATATTTAAAGACGTGTTAATTATAATGTAAAATTTCATTTAACACCTTCTATTTGAAGACAAAGTACTGAAATTTGGTGCGTTTTTAATATTTTTCAATTTCCCTCAAAAACGGTTAAGCGCGCATTTTAATCTAGCAATAAATTTTTAAGAATTTTTTTTTGTTTTTATTGATATTTGTGAAAATATTTTTACCTTTCATAGCCTGTTATTAGTAACATTGTACTGTAAAACATATTACATCAATATTGTTTTGCCGAGTTCATGATACGAAAAACTTTTATTCTCAATGCTCTTTTTGAATTCTTAGCATATTTTATTGTTGTCTAAAAGTTATGGCCTATTCTCCGGTACATTACAATACTTCCGTAGACGTTTATTGCAAACAAAAGCTTCCAGCGATATAAATAAAAGGATTTGTATTATTCTGGTTCTGCGGTTATTCTGCGCTACTGACCTATTTCATATATTTTTTAATTTGGATTTTTTTCTTCTTTTAGTATTATCGTAGATTCACTTCTTGTATACGCTTTTAAACATGTAAAACTAAAATCATGATATGTATAGGTCATTAGTCTACTGTTTCAACCCCGACTCCTTAAAAAAATATATGTGTGTAAAATCCATTACAATAGAAGTTTTTCAAACAATCCAAATTTCAGGATTTTTCAATTTCCATTCGCTGAAGTAGGTTATAATTTATTTATGCTACCGTCAATATTTTAATTGAAATCATCTGAAAATGAATGTTGAATTTTCTTACGCGACCAACTTTAGTTAACTAGGCTTTGTGTGGCTAGGGTTTTGTATCACAAATTTTATTTTATTTTTAAGTAAAATTTAAATAAAACATAAAAAATAAAACAAGAATTAGCCTACTACTTCGTTGGGATGCACTACTTTTTTTATTGTTTGAAAGGTAACTAAAGTAAACCATTTATTTTTTATTATTATTTTGGGTCTATTTTAATTGTAATAAAACATTGTTACAACCTAATTGGCAGACCCGGACACCAAGACCTAAGTACCAAATACAGTATATTATATTTAAAATATCTTACAAACTCTCATATTAAGTACATATACACTGAGTAAATACAAAATAAGTTCTTAAAAAGAGGAAACAATACCTGCGATTCACACCTACGGTTAGGATGTATTTCATATTTTATGGCGTAGAAACCCCTGTGATATACCACAACAGTATATCTTTGCACATGTTCGGTTATATAAGTTTACTCTACGTAAAAATATTATATATATATATATATATATATATATATATATATATATATATATCATTATATAATAAGGAGAAATGGCTAGAATTCAAGAAAGTTATGTCGTTTAATTGTGACTTTAACTGTTTAATAATGGACAAAACTTTAAGTTATAAATAAAATAAATAACTCTTGCGTCGTTTTTATACTATTTGTAAAAGTAATATAATGTGGAGTAGGATATTACTTTATAATTCGCGCGGACGACGGTATAATATCCCTAACATATTTTTTAGTTACCGGGGTGGCGGCTGATAAGCAACTGCAAGAATTTAATTTTAAAAAAGCCTGTCAGTGCCATCGGATTACACAAACAATGGTCGTAGTTAATTAAAGCAAAGCCTCGCTACAGGGAACCCCTTATATATTTTGCTATCGCAAAAGGGCTTTACATTAACAAGATTGGATGTTTAGTTTGTGGTGCTAAAATAAATAAATCGATGGAACCACTGACACGAAACAGCGCCCGTTGAAAAACAGTTTTATGCTTGGGTATACCCAAGACGAATTAAAGTATCGTATCTAATAATGAGAATATATGGAAACGAATGGTTTATATTAAAGGGCAATGCGGTGGAATATTGTACATAATACATGCGAATCTAATACCTTACGATTACACCTTTATCTTGCTACAGAAAATGAACGTAGATGTTTATTAATGGCGTCTATCAGAAAACGGTAAATTAAAATGTGCAGCTAATTCTCAATATTTAGTCAGAATGTAATACAGATATAGTAGTTTTTAAAACTAAATTTGAGAACAATTACTTTGTTGCCTCAGCTAGTTTGTGTTACTAGCGTTCACATATCGAGTGACGTTGAGTTCGACGGTCACCTGGAATTCAGGCGCTCAGGGGAAGTTCGGACAGTATTTCATGCCGGGTCACCGCTTGCAACTTTGCAAGGTGCAAGCATGACCGCACATGGAATAGTGTTGTCATCTTTGGGCAGGTGTACCCCAGTACCAGTTTATTTTATTCCACCGCATCCAAGAAATAGCGATCCGAGTTGTCAATTAGCTTGATAAATTGACCTTGCGACAATATGGTGCAACTCTATGCGTCTTCTATCGCATTTATCACTGGGAGATTTCGGACAAATTGTTTGGCATAATTACAACCTACGAATATAATCATCATAATGTGATAGAATTCAAATTTTTATCCTCACTATTTTGATAGTTTGCCATTCACTACGGTGTGTTTGTCCGTTTGCGCTTTTAAGTAGGCACTACTACCTTGTAGAATCGATGCAGAAGCGGTATTTCCGTACCTATTTGACTTACAAGAATAGAGCCAACTCCTTTCTCAATCGCCGGTAGCGTACTTGCTCTGGTGTTCCATATGTGTGTGGACGGCTCAATAACGATCTGTGAGTTTTCGTAATATATATAATAAATCTAATTAATAATACAAAATCAAAATATAACTAGTCTGGCCAGAAATACTGTTACATAAAAACTTTTCTTTTTTTCAACTTTTTAATTACTTTGAATTTGGAATCTTGGTCTTGGATCATATTGTGAAACCTCTCAGCAATACAAAACACTTTTTAAAAATATACCGTGGCAGTAGCAGGACTCTGCACCTACACAAGGCACGAACTACTCAAGCCTGGCTTGAAACCAACGTTCCGGACTTTATAAGAGCTAAGACTGGCCCTCACCTAGCCCAAACCTCAACCCTTTAGACTTCAAATTATGGTCAGTCTTAGAGGAAATGGCCTGCTCTAAAGGACACAGCGACATTTAGTCTCTTAAAAAATCTTTGGAGCAAGCAGTGGCGATATTTCCTTGGAAACAGTGCGTAAATCCATAGATTCGTGGCCAAACAGATTAAAGGCCTGTATTAAAGCGAAAGGTGGCCATTTCGAATAGAATATATATTTTTTGCTGAGACTAATAAATATTTAGGTATAAATTTTAATAATACTACATTACTTATTATATTAAAAAAATGCATTTTCATTTGTAACAGAACTTATGGCCGGACTAGGTATAATAATAAATATTTAGATTTTATCCTTATAAACCTAATAGGTTTAGTGGAAATGCCAGGATAAAAGATTATCCGATTAAATTGAATACAACACAGAAATACAAAAACGTGATAGTAATTAAAATTTAAACGCTACAGCAAGTGACCAAGCGTAATTTGGTTGTACCACAAACTGTTCGTAATTTGACTTTTTAAAATGATTAAATTTAAAACGATTAAAGTCGTTGACTACTTGTACCAATAAATCGTTCTATTAACAGTCCTAAAACAATAAAGGAGATAAAAATCTCAGCTTTTGTATTTCTAGTGTCCCAAAGCAATAATTGGCAAAAAGCCACTACACTAAAAGCTGTTCAAATGTTCAATGCAACATTTACATCACTTGTACTGGGTAAGATTTACCTCCGTGGCATCTTCACCAAATGTGTATATTATAAGAATTGTTAAGGTTTTTTTTTTAATTTGCATTTTAACAATATTTTGGCAATTAAGTGATGAAGGAGAAAAATAAAAAGCCTGTAATAAAAAAATATTTTGGGATTGTCAGTCAAAATAGTGTAGGCGTGTTTGAAGGGCTTTGTTTATACAATTATATCATTTTTTATAAATTGATATTTATGATCAAGGCTAAGCAATAAGTAGTCTTAAGGAGGATAAGAGTATTAAATCCAGCACAGTTAATATATTCTGTTACGTCATATCATACCACCTTATTAGAAACCTTACAAGACTACTTTGGAATATTTATTAGGTTTTGATGATTTCATACACTGTTAAAAATATTGTAAATATCTTAATGTTGAGTTGCAAGTGAATATTTTTTACCAAATATTTATATTTAGTTTTCAGGACTCCAGACATCGACTGTAATAAACCCCTACCAATGTGTTAACGGTTAACTGCTAGGAGATGATTCATGACAATACTCGAATGGCGGATTCGGCTTTAAGTTTAGCAGACCGCACCCTAAACCATTAGGCTAGTGACGTTTCAAGTTCAATAATAATCATCATTGTTGTGATTTTATTGTAAACATTAGCCGGATGGTTAGGATGATAACATCCTAGCCGATCTCGACAACTGATTCTTACCAGATGACATCAACTGCTCATTATTTATTATATTTGACGCAATAATTTGCGTAAATACAGTACTCGCTCGTCGTTTCTTTCCCTAATTCGATGCAGTGTCAAGGATAAAGAATATATAACTAGTACGCAAGGACTAGTTTTCCAATAATTTATGATACACAATTATTGTTCCCCGTCTGGGAATCGAAAGCAATACCTTCTATGCAGCAGCCGGGTAGTCCGACCGTTCACGGGCTTACAGAATATTCTATTTAATACTCTAGAAGATCTAAAGGAAAGATCTGTTTATACTTAAAGTTTTACTTTATTATTCACACCTTATATATAAGGGTTACCAAAAGGCGGACTTAATGCCTTAAGGCATTCTCCGCCAGTTAAGCCATGGCGTGAAGCGAAATAACAAAAAAGATAATATTTACCTATCAAAAGAGAAAAAGATCAATAAGAAATGAAAGTTCATTATCTTGTTTTCATATATTTTATATTTTTACTTTGATAATATAACATATCCAATTATGTACTATAATATACACCGCCGAGCTGGTGAATTACTCCAAATAGACATCCGAGTATATAAAGATATGTAACGTGATACTACGAGACTACACTTATTCAAAATGCAGATAAGGAATAATTTTTATAAGTACAGTTCAAAATGGACGATTTAATTTTGTGTCAAATATAAGAAAGTAAAGTTAATAAAGGACTTGACGCGATTTCAATGAATATCATACAATACATATCTTAGCTGATAATAAGTAATACAGTTGCCTTAAAATAAAGAAAAAAAAATGGTACCGTATGGGTGATCCTTTGAGAGTTGTGTTCGAAATTAAAAAGTGTAAATGGTTTATTACACGAATAGGGTTGTTATGTATTGACAATAGCGTATTTATTGTCATATCAATTACTGTGTTTTCAGGGTTATTGTATAAATAGTATAATAGTAAAAATTGTATCAGGTTATTGTTGCAAAACAATTTGCTTATTAAAAAGCTGCAGGGGGATACATTGTATTTTTTAAAATTAAAACTATGACCCTTATTAAAAAAAACTTATTAACAATAATGCGCTCATTTATAAAAGTTAATAACGGATATTAAATTGTATTATCGGGCAACTTTTTGCAGATTACATAGGCAAGTTAATTGCCTCTTCATTCAGTCAAATGAGTTTTGGCAAAAATTGACATGGCCACCGCTGGCGATTTTCAGCTATCATGGTTTTATTATAAAACAATTTATTTCTCATCAAGGCAATTTTTTTTATTAAATTCATATTAAACCTTTTAAATACATATTATATTTTCATAAAAAGTATTTTATTAAAGACGGAAGAATATAGTATAGGTTGCCTGAAGCACTGAGTAAGTAGCAGCTTGTATCTAAAAAAATGAATGAGTTAGATCGAACGGGGAAAGATATAAGACTCGTAGAATACCAACGTGTATTAGCATTACTAATTCATGGTAGGAGTTCGGGGACCCAACTACAGGACGACAATGCCAATGTATGTTAAATACCTGTTGAGGATAGACGTAGACGTCATGAGCTGCTGTTATCGCTTACCGCCACGAAAACTGTAAGTTCACCAAATAATTAAGTTTATAATTTATTATATTATTATTTAACTGTTACAATTTGGTTCAGTTAATCAGGAAGTTTCCTTATATTTTTCTCGCTTTGCAATACGTTTCCCAAATATTAATCAATTGTAAAGTCACCCGCCTATCGAATAAGCAATACTGTGTATTAATTTATTGGATCGTCAAACAGTCAATAAATTATCAATATTTCTTATTATAATCACATTTCTATGATTAATGCTTAAATCACAACGAGCATAAAACATGTTGTATCGTGAATATCACTTCAGTTGTTGTTTGATCGCTAATAGAAGAACAAATTGTGGGAGAAGTCTCTGCTATTATTATATATTTTTTTTACTCCAAGCGTAGACTGGGAGTAAATAAAAATCGTTACGTAATAAAGAAAAAAAAATGAAAATGAATGATTTTACATTAAAATCTTTAAACAGAATCTCATTTGTTAGCAGTAGGATTTAAACCCAGGAACTAAAGTCACGAATCCTACTACGAGACTATCACTACGACTATATTGGCTCTAATTATCATGCTAAGTACATAATTACGGTAAACTGGGTTGTTGCTAGGCAGTATTTTCCCATAAATGGCTTAATTAATATCCAATTACATGACCGGAAATTTGTATAACAGCCTCTTGGAAAATTTATTACTAAAATATACAAGCTTTTGTATATTCGTTTCAAAAGAATGTGATGCTGTTATTATCATTTATTATGTATATTACATATTTTTGTACCACCCACAGATTAAATGAAAAATTAAAGGCTTGAAACAATTTTAAGCTTCTTTTCTTTCATTATATAGGCTAGCTATAACTACTTCCAAACTAGTTGAGCCATGGTATACTGTACGTAGCCTGCCAACATACACCATAATTACCTTAACAAATAATAAATATGTAATATGTAAATAATGAGTTTTGATTTAGTAAACTAATTAAAGATAAGTAATAAATAAATTTATCAGGCAGTGATTTGCTAGTCGACTATTACTGTTGTGTTTCCTCATGGTAAATCAAAAGTAAAATAGACAATGAATGTTCTTCAATAAGGTCAGTCATCAAATTAAATATAATCTAATAACATGTTTATGATTTAAACACATATTGTAGAGACAAACGAACACACAGTTCATCTGAGCCACCTAGCCGAGACCACCCATTCATGTTGCAGCCAGAAATTATTTGTAGCGTTGTTCTACCACTGAGTCTAGTCACCATATGAATCGCAACGTACGTCGAAGTGTAAAGAAGCATTAATACCTTTACGTAGGTATTCCGTGAAAGTAAGGTCCTTCGATCTGTCCGATCGTTTCTGTCTAAAAAGAGTTTCTACCTGCGGCGTGCCTTCCCCAAGAAAGGCGTTTTATTCAAACATATGAATATACTTGATAAATAATCAGGAATCATTTTAAACATCACTTTTAGTTGTTAAATTATTTAAGAAAAAAGACGAATGTCATAAAGTATTCCAGTTCAAACATTTCATGAAATTGCTCTTAATTATGAAATGAATTAGGGAAAGACAGTATCTACTAAGTAGCTAATTACGAATTCATTATGAAGTAACTTATTCAATCTGCTATGAATATTTTTTTCTTAAACGAAGTTGCTCTTAAAAAATATATTTCTGTTCAAAAATTGCAAGCTAGCTAAAAATATAGCAATAATTAATGAGTAAATAATGTTGATCTTTTTTATGGATAACAAGAGAGTATAGTTTAACTTATGGTTCACGATAACATCTAGGTATGGTCTGATATTCTATGAAGCCATGGTCCAGCCAAACAAATGTCAGAACTCTCTTTAAAATTTAGGATTATTCAGCATTCAACGTTTTAAATGTATAATATCAAACCTGAATAAATTAATTAGTGTCAGTTACGTATGAGAAACTGCCACCCATCAACGAGCATCTTTCCATCATGTCTCTTATGATACTCAAGGGTAAATATGATATGGTCATTATACAACCAGACAAGTGCGGCTATCACATTTCATAATCCCAATTTGAATAAAGTCTACCAGCTTTAATCTACTTATGATAAATACATATATATATATATATATATATATATATATATATATTTATATATATATATACATATATATTTATATATATATATATATATATATATACATATATATTTATATATATATATATATATATATATATTTATATATATATATATATATATATATATATATATATATATATATATATATATACATGTCTTTTTGCTACTGTCTTTCGTCTGGTGAGTGCAGGAATCCAGTGATCTTTATTACTGGTGACGAGGCATCTGTATTATGATTCCTTTTCAAGGATGAATTAAGATGTCATGGGCCGCAGGAATCACTTACCATTAGGTGAACCGTGTGATCGTTTGTTACTCTCAATGTAATAAAAAAATATAAAAATAAGATATTTCTAACACTGCATGCAAATTCTTTAATCTTACTGTTAACGGATTACGTGAGATTAGGGCTAGCAAGGTAAGTGATTTTGTGTTTTCACACATACTTAAGATATAAATAGCCCTTTAATTTCGTTTACATTACTTTGGGCCTGGTTTTCAGTAGTATGGGATAAGTGGAGCTTGAGTTTTATTTTAAACTAAAACTACCTATCCTATGCAACCTTTTATGTATTAGGTGCTCTTAGTTATTTAGATTCACTTTCATAGTGCGCACAAAGCGGAAGACTTGTAAACAGTTTGTTGGATAGTGAGCGCTGCTGAATACATATTTACTTTTTACTTAGAAGTAAATAAATACATATATTCTATAATTGTGACAAAAGTACTCCGAGCAGAACTATAAGAAACTCTACATGATATATGTACAAGTAGAGTCGTCTGCGTCCGTATGTAAAATTTGAAAGTCAATTCCCTAAAAGTGTACCCTAGGTAATGCTTCGGCTGCTGGGTATCATTTACCGCTCATCAGATAAAATCAAGCTGTCAAGTGATACAGAACTTGTTCCGGCAATGATTGGTGCTTTACTTTGCTAAAAGGAGTAGATGTTTTGTGAAGCTATGTAGCGTGAATCTGAACGCTTAAACTGAGTACGACGTGTAAATACTAGTGTGTTTTTTTATTGTTTTTCGGGCTGATGGCCGCTGTTAGCCCCAGGGCTTTTACAGTTTCACCGGGTTGAGAGGTGACCGAGCGCTTATGGCTCTCAGTCGAGACCTCTGTATATGGGTAACCAGGGCAAGGGCCGAGAGGGAGTCTCGGCTTGGACCGTTACCCTGTTTCGCGAGAGCGTCTGACTTAAGGGTGCCCGAGAGGGCCAAACCTCGGCTCGGTCAGTTGCTTGTAACAGAGGATAATCTTAATTAATATCACTATTATTATTAACTACGTGTACCACCACTTCAGAATGCGTGGGCGCTGGAGAAGAAGTTGCGCAAGAAACTCCAGCAACGCTTCTATCTGTATGGACTGGAGAAAACCGGCCACATGGCGGTATCGCGAATAACTTTGTTTGCGACGCCCTCGCCGTCGGTGGGGGCGATATGAGGGTGCAATGTATGTGTGTTTTGTTTTATGAAGGGCTTGGGCCCTGGTGGTTGCATCGTCAGGGTCGTCGAGGGCGTGCCTACGGACGCGGGTAAATCTGTGATTCGCGATGGGATTGTAAGTGGCGACACTTACAATCAAAGGGTTTCGGTGTGTGACGGCAGAGTCGAAATATCGGCGAGAAGCCTGCTTCAGGTACTGAGCTATGGCAGCTCAAGATCTATGTGTAGATTTTCGTTACGCAAGAACCACGGCGCACCGGTGGCCTTGCGCATGAAACGATTTTGTATTTCGGTGAATGTGACGCGGGGAGGCATGCGTATAGACTGGGCTTGCGTATGTTATTATGGGATGCACGCTTTGTATAGTGTAATTTTATTACGCAGGGACATTTTGCTATTTTTATTAAGTAACGGGTGCAAACGACCTAGGACGAACGCTGCTTGATTCCGTAGGCGGTTGATATGCGGACCGAAGGTGAGTCTTTCATCTAATGTCACGCCTACGTATTTGACTGTCTTTTCCCAGGGCATTGGACGATCAAATAACTCTATAGTTTGGAGATGCGGCGTTTTGATGCGCCGAGAGAAGTACATGGCTGCACTTTTGGTGGGGTTAACCTCGATCCTCCATTTCCGAAACCATGTTGGCTGCAGATTGGAGGCGTTTACAAATAGCGTCTGGTTTAAATCCAGACACGTAGAGGCCGGTGTCATCGGCGAAAAGGGCTAGCTTTACACCGCGAGTGCGCGGTATGTCGTTGGTGTAGAGTGTGTATAAAGTAGGACCTAGGACGGAGCCTTGTGGTACTCCGGCACAAATGGGGTGATCCTCGGAACGCGTTCCCTCGACGCGGTAACGAAAGGTTCGATTTCGGAGAAAATCTCGTATGATAAGTACGAGTCGATCTGACACACCGAACTCATATAGTTTGTATATGAGCCCGTTGTGCCAGACCTTGTCGAAAGCTTTCGCCACGTCGAGAAAAAGTGCCCCAGTTTGGTAGCCCTGAAGAAATTTACTGAGGATGTGCTCCGTGATGCGGTGCACTTGATGTGTGCATGAGTGTTGGGTGCGAAACCCGAACCGCTCATTGACTGGCAGCCCTCGGGACAGCATGAAGTCCTTGAGGCGGGTGAGGATGAGCCTTTCATATACCTTACCCAAGACTTTGAGTAGGCTTATGGGTCGATAGGCTGATGGATCGGTTGGATGTTTTGATGGCTTGAGAATCCCTATGACATCGGCTTCCTTCCAGGTGTTCGGGAAGGTGCCTTTGGATATGGCTGCGTTGTAGATTATCACCAGTAGGTGTAAAATGGATATGGGCAGGAGTTTCATCACCTTGTTGGTGATGCCGTCGGGGCCGGGATCCTTGCGTGGTCGCAGGTTTTGAATTATGGACTCAACTTCGGTGCATGTAACTTGAGTGACGGAATCGCGAGGTGGTTCCTTGAAGATTGTTTTACGTTAATTTTATCGTATATTAGAAGAGAGAATCAGATTAATGATTACACGATCTCTTTGACATCTGATTCTCTCTTTTCGAAAGGTTATGATTTGATTCAATTATTGATTATAGTTCTCAGAACAATAAGATCGAAAACAAAAATCAGGTATAATTTCTCATTTATTATAGTATCTAATAATTATTATAAGACCTATTAAAGTATTTTTCGAACTCTTATCGTAAAAGTCAGCCTTGTGATTATATTTTATTATCTTCAAGATATTTTTCGACTATGGAAATGAAAAATAAGATAACAATTTATTTGATATGTTTATAATATTATTTTATTTACTTTACATTACAACAGATCGTTAATATATTTAATTTATGATAATTTAATCCACCTGATATTCTTTATATCAAATATAAGCGTTTATAATACTTTTCTTCAATAATAAATACAATTAATCATAGTTATTCGGTTTTTATATTCGTCATAAAACCATACTTTAAAGCTACGTTAGAGTGTGTTGTGACATGGTGGTTAATATTCAGTCAATAATACTCATTCATTTTTTAATCCAGATACTAGGTAGTTAGCTTGAATGCTATATATTTCTTAATAGTACATTGATTTCGTTATAATTATTATGTGCATAAAATTACATACTTGCCAAACATTGTGTTCGGCCATTATACTATATTACAAAAAAAGAAAAAATTCTATTTTATGTAATAATTTGTGTGTGTGTGTGTTTATATATTTTATGTCATGTTCGTGTTATAATATTTTTTTTTTTTTGTATAAACCTACTAAGTTTATTTTTCCTAATATGAATATATACTGAATATACTAAGTCAACAATTACCGCCCTGCTGTTTGCTATTTTTTTTTCTTCTTATACATTCTTATACATATAACATACCTTTACATAAACTGTTAATTTAGGGATAAGCTGAAAATCAGTATTGAGAACTTTTCTCAAAGTTAGCTGAGCTTATTACCTTTTTGCCGTTATTTGCTTACATTTGTTGTTTTTACTTTCAGTTTTTTTTTTAATTTAATTATTGTTTATTATCGAACATGTTTTTCTTCTGTTTTGATGTTATGTATATTTAAGGCAAATAAAGTTATTATTATTATTATATATTCAGGTTATCTCATATGGATTAGATGAATAAAAGGCTGCTTAAACGATGATAACCCTGCATCACAATTGAATTATTTTGCCAGTGGGTCCTTGATGTAGATCGTAATTGGGCCCCCTCCCCGGTACCATTAAAATAAACCAGATATTACGTGCTGAATACTTTATAAAACGTTTTGGGCATAATTAAATTTATTGTATAATTTCAATAAAACCATTTTGTAATTAATGTAATTATCTATTACCTTAAGTTTTTTGTAATAATCCATTATCAATTTTACTAATCATCATCGGCCTTCATCAGTTCACTGCTGGATATTGGCCTCTTCGGTGAGCTCGGTCTTCAGCTCTTCTTGTGCAGTCTCTGCCCACTGCCCTACGAATATCATCGCCACGTTTGCCCATACGCGCTCTCGACTCAAGAACCTGTCTGCCGCAGGGGCCATCGGTTCAGCGGAATATAAGACCCGACCACTGCCACTTTTTACTAATATTCAATTTAAAATTTAAACTAATTATCAGTCTTAAGCACAGCAGTGGCAAGCCTCTCGATATTATAAACGGTCAATTTTGGAATCTGTGTTGGAATCACACTATTTAAATTAGATTCGATGGATCTGACTGTATTGTCAGTCCTTGCATACGTCCAAATAAATTTCGTACCTTACATCTCGCCTCGTACTTACCAGTTTGCGTACAGTGTTGCAACAAAAGTTTTTTTTTGCAAAATTGTATGTATAAAAAATAGTTTGCTTGTGTCGAGTAATCCGAGTATAACTTGGGTGTCTTCTAGGCAAGTCTGAATAGGTTTTTGGTGCTCTAGAGCGTTTACCATCTAGGGCTACATCATTACCTATCATGAGATGTGACAGTAGTTAAGCACTGACCTCTGTGATAAAAAAATGTTCATTAATAAAATCTTGCATTACGTATTGAAAGAAGAATAATATATGCGATTAATAACAATCAGGTTCGGGATTCCCGATTGTTATTAATTCAGTTGACAAGTTTACAGAACTAATTATAATAATAATATCTGTCATCATACTATTTCATATATTAATCACCTCTTTTGCAGATATATCCGGTCCATGTTAGAACTATTCACTGGATTAGTGTTCGTGACCATTCGATGGTTTAATACTAATTTCTAATTATATTATTAACCTTAAATTTAAGTTTCTTTATTACGTATCCTTTAATAGACACTTAGAATAATGGTTAGCGCTTGTAATTTATCTTTGGATGCAGTAACGGTTTCAAATCGAAAGTCAAAATTACATTTGCTGACGTGATCGTACCTAGGATAATAGACTAGGATAATATTTTTAATATATGAAGTATATATGAAGTAAGTTTTGTTGTGTAAAACAAATTAGTAGTATTAAGACAATGTAGTTTTCCAAGTATTTTAGATTAAATATCACTTAACCAAGTATCCTAAGAAAAGTTATATTTAATTGAAAAGGTTGGAGTTAATTTTGTAAATTTCTCAGTACTCAAAGCAAAATAATTTCCTTGCAACACTTCAACGCAATTTGAAAATTAAAGTTGAAGTGATTATTTACTTTTGGTGACCGGCAATAGTACTAATTTTATATAATACATAAATATTATATAAAAATATATTTTTTTATAAATTTATAAAAATAATTATTTATGCATTGTCCTCGGCTATGAATTAAAATGTCCTGCAGAAACATGTACATATGTCCGAAAAATAAATATTTTAAATAATTGGGGTCGATATGTAATATATATTATATATTTGAACCTTATTTATTCTTTATGTTCCCTATACAACAGGTTTACAAGAGCGGACTTAATGCCCAGTGGCACTCTCTACCAGTTACAGTAACCTTGATCATTTCCTAAGCAATTACGACTACTCGAACTTCAAAATGAAGAAAACTGACCTTACGAATATAAATCACGCCCAAGAGCTAATTCATCTTTGAAAGCAAAAAGTTAATTCTTAGAAAGGTTTTTAGGGACCTTTTGAAAGAAAGTTGGTAAATTTTGAATTTTCGTTTCCGGTCATTGTAAACTCTAAAATAAGAAAACATTAATTTTGATTTAAAAATATATATAATAATTATATAATAATAATAATAATAATTGAGATTAAATTTGAAAGAAAATGCAGACAAAAAGACAAAACAATCATAAATCAATATTTAGTGTTACCCACCCCGGCTCTAATTACAGCTCCTAATCGGTTTTTTTCACTATTTCTTGAGAAACACCATTCTAGTCTTCAGCGAATGCGGCTTCAAGCTTCGATCTCGTAGCTGGCACAGGATTTCAGGACCAAACTTTTATTTTAAGCTCATCCCTTAAAACGTCAATAGGATTTAAGTTCGGAATACGTGCTGGCCACTCCATGGACTCAATTTCCATGCAGGTATATCCGAACAGAAATTGCAGTATGTGGACGGGTATTCCCCTGTATTAGCAAAAAATTTTCACCAATAAAGCCTGTGTGTGATGACATGATCCCCTAATATCTCTTCAATATATCGATTAACCGTCAAACCTCCAAATCTGCCACTAGTTTTAATGAAAACCAACTCAGTCATGGTGTTAGCAATAAAAACATGTTTTTGGGTCTTACTCGTGGTAAAGATAACATTTGTTTACCTTAAGCTAAAATATATAACAAACAAAATAGTAACGTTAGATTCCTTTGCCCAGCAAAAGGAGAATGATAATGAGTAAAAGAAAATAAATATTGTGATACAGAACTGATGTCTAGTCGATAGTGGTTCATAGCACTCACGATTAAGATGGAACTGAGATAACAAGCCAACTAGGGTATCAAGTGAATTGTTCACACACTTGTTAACGTCATACATTCAAAACAATTAATTAATTCTTACATGGATGACGTGGTTGGTTCGTAGAAAAAGCCTTTATGGTTTCACTCTTATCGCGCACAGCTAAAGAAATCAAAGCGTATCTAAGGCATATAGTAAATATCCTAAAACATCCATATATGAAGTTTTCTGTCTAAAATAAATAAGTAACGGTAGCCTACAACAGTAATTATTATCTTATATTTCATCACGCAACATTAATTGGGACCGAGGTCACAAGATGACTTTTTACCGTAAAAAAAATTAAGTTCCTCCTAATATTCTATTCCATTCATTAACTCGTATACCCGTGATTCACTACTTTACTGTCATTTAAATAGATTTGGGCTTATTCTAGATTTATTATTTCACGTCTTCTTAAGTCCAATTTATGAAGGCAATTACACAGAAAGAAAGACAGACCTTTTGGTTGATTCTTATAAGAAAATACTGGACTTATTTGGATTAAATTTAGCTTATCTCATATTTTATATGCCCGCACATACAAAGCGCATATTTCTACACAATAAGAGTTTTCAGAATGTCAAAAACGGTAGTAAGAATACGAATAAGTGTAGAGATTATTGGTGTCGAGGCATTCCATCTCAGTCCTCGAGTGTAACAACGCATCTGCATTATGATTCCTTGGCACGGATGAATGTAGATATCATGGACCACAGGAATCACTGCCATTACGTCAACTGTGTGCTCGTTTGATACTCTCAATGTTTTGTTCTTTAATTAATTAAAAAGTGGAAATAAAATTACGGTTGTTACCGTAAGTTAAATTTTATAAAACTAAACAGCTTTTATACTCCTTGGAGAAAATCTTATTAAGCAAAAGTAAACAACGGACATAAGAAACGAATTATACATTTCACTCGTAGTCGTTGGATTATCAGCATTAAATATAATTCCTTTTTTTAATAAAATTTAACAATGATCCCAAGCACATTATAGGAATATTTTGAAATAGACTTATTTTCGAACTTGAAAGAGACCGTTTTCTTGAGCGCACTAGAAACGTAATTAAAAACTTATTTAAAAATATATTATTGTGAATAGAGGATAAAATTTTACGGGGATTTTATATGATATCAAATAGATTTGGGCTTATTCTAGATTTATTATTTCACGTCTTCTTAAGTCCAATTTATGAAGGCAATTACACAGAAAGAAAGACAGACCTTTTGGTTGATTCTTATAAGAAAATACTGGACTTATTTGGATTAAATTTAGCTTATCTCATATTTTATATGCCCGCACATACAAAGCGCATATTTCTACACAATAAGAGTTTTCAGAATGTCAAAAACGGTAGTAAGAATACGAATAAGTGTAGAGATTATTGGTGTCGAGGCATTCCATCTCAGTCCTCGAGTGTAACAACGCATCTGCATTATGATTCCTTGGCACGGATGAATGTAGATATCATGGACCACAGGAATCACTGCCATTACGTCAACTGTGTGCTCGTTTGATACTCTCAATGTTTTGTTCTTTAATTAATTAAAAAGTGGAAATAAAATTACGGTTGTTACCGTAAGTTAAATTTTATAAAACTAAACAGCTTTTATACTCCTTGGAGAAAATCTTATTAAGCAAAAGTAAACAACGGACATAAGAAACGAATTATACATTTCACTCGTAGTCGTTGGATTATCAGCATTAAATATAATTCCTTTTTTTAATAAAATTTAACAATGATCCCAAGCACATTATAGGAATATTTTGAAATAGACTTATTTTCGAACTTGAAAGAGACCGTTTTCTTGAGCGCACTAGAAACGTAATTAAAAAACTTATTTAAAAATATATTATTGTGAATAGAGGATAAAATTTTACGGGGATTTTATATGATATCAAATAGATTTGAAAAAAATTTAGATTTGTATTAGCGATTGCTAATATGACCGTGTGCAGGCATTCGAAGCATATCTTAATTCCTTAAAATTTTACTAATATCCCGTAAAATGAATTAAACATATTATTTTCATTATTACGTTTTATTTTTGTTATATTGAGTATCAAAAATTAGCACACATTTCACTTGATGGTAAGTGACCATAGGCCACTATGAAACCCTCAATCATCCTCGATATGAAATGATAATGTATATGCTCTTGAGGACTAAGAAGGAATAACTCATCAAGTCACTCGAACACACAACTGCTAAAATTCTATCAAGTTAATATAAGCACCTTTCAGATGTTTGCTGGGATGGATTTCTAGTTTAATTTTTTTATTATTAATATATTATCAATTGTATAATACAGCTCTAAAAAACTGGAGATTAATAGGTCTTTACTTATGAAATTGCCATTCTTCAGTATTGGGCATTTCAAACCAAAAAAAGTTTTGATTGCCTGTGAATTCTAAATTCAAATTAATTTTGTTTTCAAAACATGACATTCTTTTTGCAAAGTCAGTCTTTTGTTTATTGATAAGCTTTGTATTTTCATTACGTTTGAACATTTATCGTCATTATGGATCTTTTAAAAATTCGTGTAATTATGGAATATGAGTTCCGTCGTGGCATCAACGCGGCACAAATGGCACGTAACATCAACAACGTTTACGGAGAGAATTTTACAAACGAACGCACAACCCGTTATTAGTTTGCCCGGTTCCGTTGTGGAAATTTTGATTTTAAAAAAGAACCTCGTGGTCATCCGGACACTTTGGTCAACCGAATTGTAAACCAAATCAAGTTCAACATCGAGTAACGTGCTGTTATGTATGAATTTAATGTGTCTATATATCACAAAGTGGTTAAGTTAATTTATATATGTCAGAATTTGAAGTGGACCCATCTTTCATATAAAAAGAAATAATCTCCTTTGGCATTATTACGACTTTAAAAATGTTTTTAACTCTTATTTTATTTATATAACTATGATTATATCAATCCATAAAAAAACAAGGGCATCAAATCGAAGGCAAGATACAAGATTATTTTAAATTATATATAAATAAGAGGTGCATTTAATATCTATGATCCTTTCTACTATCAGTCATCTTCTTTTACTGAAGAAATTTTCTCTTTGCTTATCGTTTTTCATTTCATCGCAAAAGTTCTATTCAATTTATTTTAACGTAGCTACGTTTGTATAAGACTTAATCTTACAGAACTTATTTATTTTATATAAAACAGCCCTATATTGAACACTTGCAGTTTTAATTTCTGACTGGCTTATCAATTTCCAAGAGTTCAATTATCTTTCAGAAATTAAAAAAATATATATAAAGTAAAATCGACAATAATAACGTAGACGGTGCCTGTTAATGTCAGTGTCGACAAACTCCTTTCTTGTTTGTGCTCATCTGTTGGACAAATATTCGCGGTTTATTCAACAAGAAGCTTTGTAGAAGCGGTTTGTTTAAGTAATTAAGATAACTGACTAGATAATCTTCAACTTTGATATCAAACTTCAAAATGTAATTATATCAAACAATCTAGATTTGCAGACTTTATTCTATGCCCTTCATTATTGATTTCACTTGTAACAAAAACAGTTAAACTATATCCAGAATAATATCGAGGGGTCGGCTCTTTTCGAAATCAACGGTCAGAACCCCGACCTCTTCCTATCATTCCCAAAGTATTCAATAAAGTTATATACGTTCGTTCCTTGATTTTTTTTAAAAAAGTGAAGAACGTTCGACGATTCTCTATAATGGTTTCGGTTTGTTATTTGATACGGAAGTAAAACGTATTAAATTATATAAAAGAAATAGTACTTACGTACTTTTATAATAGTAAAGCAAGTAAATTTTAGTTTATACAACCGAACTTGGATTTTAATTAGTATAGTACTTTTCTTTATAAATAATCGTAATTGGTATATAAAATAGTTCATCTTTACTAATTTTATAAGCGAACTTGAAATTTCGAGATAATTTATGTTAGGTTATACAGACAGAGCATCAGATTCATTGCCTTTCTGTTTATGCGGTTTCCATACGAAGACGATTTACATTTTTGATGTTTTTGTGTATGTTACACAGCATATATTATTTAGTTAAAACTTTCTTCTTCCTGCTTGTGGCAATATTTTATATCTAATTACATATTATTCATATCGTTATAGTCCTTTATTTACGACAAACATTTCATAGTTATCTGATAGTAAATATATTTTTAATATTATGTTTTCAACCGTCGTTGTCTTAATGTAGACAAAATCTCCACCATTATTTAATTCTACCGTAGCAGCAATTACGCCAAGTCAACTATACTGTACATAGTTCACTTTATCCAATAACATGTTCATGCGCAGCGGTGTTCACTTATCATGAGGTGACCTGCTTGTTCATTTGCCACTTATTCTATAAAAAAAAAATCAATTAAAACTAATTACCATGATCCATATTGATCGAAAAGACATCATTACCATTCTTTCATCATTTTATTAGTGGTAGAGCCCAGCTGTAAATTGTTTATAGCTACAGCATGAATGGATTATGATGTGGCACGACCAGGTATAAAACAAGTCCTCAAAGAATATCATTGAATTCTCAAGGACTCCCTTACCTCTAACTTAGTCCAAACCCCCTAAGGAATAAGTTAGAATGTCTATGGTCTCAATGATCTTCGGATCCCTTCCACACGTCAATCGAAACAAAGCAATTCTATGTTGCTATTTGACATTGGTGTTCTTTAAGAGCCCTTCCTCAGTTTCTTACGTGTATATTTTTTTAACATTGTGTTAAGAATTCGACATTTCAACACGTACGACTAAATTAAATAAGCGTGTCACGTGAAAGTTTTTCCAACACGTCAACAGACTCGGGGAAAACTGTGCGAAGGATATAAAAGATTAAAGACGTAATACGGGAAGGAGATTCTTATGACTTTTCCAACATCTACGAAGCTAGATATTAAGAAAAATAGTTTCTTCGCATCCCTTCTTAGATTGAAGGTTTTGGAATTAATTCAAATCAATATTTACGTCTTATTTCTATTCCCCTTGGTCGTATCTCCTAAATTGAAAACACTCCCCTTGCTACTTCAGCTAGTATCGGAATCCTTGACGTTGACATATCGAACCACGTTCAGTTCCGCAGTATAGTTGCCTCATCGGTAATAACGCATGTGCGCCTTGATTCTCTGTTTAAGATGGGTGTAGGTGGTAACCTATTTAAAAGATTTAATCTAATATTTAATATGTCAGACAAATTGAATTATCGACAACAAAAAGTCCCTATGTTATTCAAAATTGGATAAAAACTAAATAAGACTAGGACGTTGGCCTTAAAAACTACCAACTATAGTCGTGAGCAAACAATCGACTCTCGCAGTACGATGGCGGTCAAAATATTCTCGTAATTTGTTCCTCAGATTACTTTTTGACTATATTAGATTAAAGGTGAAGGTTTTATCTTTAAAATGAGATGACACTCGTATTAATAAATTCTTTTTTATTCATAAAAAAAATATTTATACAAAATTCGTTAAAAACACTCTCAAACTCACTCTAAATTAAATACAGATAAAAACAAAACAATCATAAATGAAATAATAAAAAATAATTCAATAATTAGTGTTACTCCTGGTTCTGGCTTTTTGAGAAAGCGAGTTTTCAGAATTCTACAGCGAGTGCGGCTTGAAGCTTGCGCAAAATTTTAAATCGAACTTTTCTTTTAAGTTCGTCCCATAAATTCTGAATAGAATTTAAGCCTGGACTACTTGCTGGCCATTCCATTCACTTTGCCTTCATTGAAATGCCTGCCCAGTCCATCCAGGAAACTCCTCCAGCCACATTTTCTCCTATTCAGCGAAGTCGAATTGCTCCTCAGGTCTACAGAAGACTTGTCATCATCTATCGCTACCATATATGTCCTCCACTCTGCTTTCATCTGAGAAAAGAACAGAGTACAGAAACGTAGTTGGGCTGCTCGTTGAGCTGGGATCAACTTAGGGCCAGTAGCCGGCCTTTTTGAGTCAGATTACCTGCCCTTATTTTCTGACTGCCCAGCCACTAACAGCCACTCCTCACGTTTCTCTGAGCTCCAGTTGGACCGATTTCAGAGCGAAGTACTGACGATGAATCAATCATCGCTCTCTGATATGCACATTCTTCTGCCGGATCCACTTCTTCAGTTAAAGGTAGCAGTCTCTTGCCGGTAAACTCTGGACCCAGCAGACTGGCTCATGCTTAACGCACGAGCCACTTCTTCAATAGATGTATCCACTTTTAGGCAATATTTGTTAATAATAAGGGACAAGTGTACCGCTTGATATGTGACGACAAACTGATCAGGTAATTATTCAAATTAAAAAATAACAGGTCAGGTGAAGGACCTTTTATAGGGAATGAAAACCCCTAATTAAAGCAATAGCTTTAATTCAACAGGTGCAAAAATGGTGATTAGCAATAATATGTTTTTGGGTCGTATTCTTGTTATAATATTTGTTTATATAATTTAGAGGCTAAAACATACAGCTTTAATAATTCGATTTGAAAATTATAATTCAGGGCTCATTTATTTTTCTAAAGACATTCAACTTCGTGCAAGACGCTTAAGTCGATTTTTTTGGGTAGAGTAAAAAAAGCATAATAATAATAAAAAGACAAATGAATTAATAAAAAACATGAGAAATATGCAACTATTGAACTAAGGGCTTCCATAGATTTCCACTTATAAAATAGAAAATTATTTATGAATGTAAGTACAATAATAGTATAATACACCTAGTAACTTTAGTAACGATACAAATTCCTTTCATAATCTAAAATATTTTCTTACGTGTAAAGATCTTAAATAATTAATTATAGCAGTCACTTGTATTACCTGTAGTGAAGGAAGTCCATAAAGTGAATGCCAAAGATGGAGGTTAATTAAAACCTTAAGATCTGTGTTCAAAGTTTTATTTTATTTTATTTTTTTACGTGCTTTGTACCGACTACAACACGATAGCCTAATATATCTGTGATGTGATATATGATGTGACTTAATTTCCATACACCCTAATATATTTGTCTACAACCAAACTAAACATATATTGTATACTATTATAAATCAATCTATAATCAATATAAAGTTCCTTCAATTATGTTTTATTTTTCCCTTCATTTGTAAAACCTATTTTTGAACTAAGGATTATGTCGACAGTTTGGTAACTTAAATAAATTGCAAGCTAAGTTACTTGGTAACTGAACCAAGTAAACCGCTGATTTGAATATGCATTGCATCTGAGTCAAATATTAAACTTGAAGGAGACCTTTGTCTGGCAGTGAAACAGAATAAGTAATTTAGTAATAGTTATTCGAAATTAATAAAAATCCCATATTACAATCAGGAGTCCAGTTTGTACTACTATTTAAAAGTTATAAGATCATACGGACACTTACAATGGACGTGTAATTTTTTTATTTTGTAGGAATATACTGCAGATTTCACGCTGAAACCTGTGTCAGTAATATCCGACAACAGTCGGGGTACGCTAAGTTTATCATGTTCTGAATGGTAAAACCTATGAAAAATATATGAACTTTAATGGTGCCACTTTCCATTACAATAGAAAATAAATATCAATTTATACATTTGACGGTAAGTGATTCATGCGGTCTATGATACCCACATTCATCTTATATGAGAAATCATAATGCAGATGCGTTATCATCCCAGAGCAAAGATGGAATGCTTCGTCACCAGTAACAAGGGTCCCTGGATCCCTACACACACCAGAGGAAACACGGTAGCTTTAATCGGCTATTTTACGTTATTCTAAAATGGTAATTTAGCAGGGCGTGGTCCTTCCCCAGTCCCATGCATGTCGCAGCTAGAAACAAATCACAGTGTGGCTCTACCTCTAGAAAAAGAGTAAAACGTTAAACGTTTGATGTCGAACATCTCTGCTGTTAAATATTATAAGAAAATTTATGTCAGCATTAAGCTGACATTAAGCATTAAGCATTAAGAGTCACTTGGGTCGTATTTTTCTTTTAAAAATTTTTAGACGCACATCTTAACATTTATAATAATTACTAATTAAATTCTCCCAGAAATATGACCTACAGATATCGACCAAGAATTTTTTGCTACTGAGTTATATAATGCTTAAACTGATTTATGACCAGTAATAACATAAGTGTTTCACGTCAGTGGAAGAGGGCAAGAAAACATATCTACATTATTAAGCATATTTGAAGGATTTGTGAAGGGCACACATCCTAGAAAGGGGTGCGCGTTGACCACTGTTAGTTCTGGATGTTAATAAATGAAATAAATTTTTCGAACGTGTTGTTTTTGATGGTATTCGGAAGTTCATCTGAAGCAATAATGTAACCGGTACATAGGTATGTTCCTAAGCTAAGTGGCGTCCATCAGAGAACGTCGGTGTTTTAGAAATAAAATGTTGTATGTTCTTAATAATTTTATATAGGAATCCCGAGGATTGCGCATGCTATAGTTCAAAATTCGCACGAACTTCTTTTGTACATTTTCAACTTTAGTGTCATAGATTGATTAGAAAGGGCTCCAAATTGGTGATGCATATTTTAAATGGGATCTAACCAGAGATTGGTATAGACAAATAAACGTATCTTTGCGCTTGAATAGCTTTATTATGCGTGTGATGAACCCCAGCATGCAATACGATGTAGTTATCATCTGCTCAATATGCTTATCCATCGTAAGTTTCACATCTAAAACTACTCCTAAGTCAAGCATACATGATTCCGAAATAGATTTATGACGACCTAAATATAAATCGGAAATATTTAATATTTTATTATATTGCATTTATTATGAGCTAGAAATAGTTTATTGGTTAAACAATATAGCACTAATCTATCTAGGTCATCCTGTATTAAGTCTATCCTTAGTATCACTGACTGTGGAGTACAACTTTAAATCATCGGCATATAATAAATACTTGCAGTGCTCAAACATGATGGAATGTCGATATAAGGTATTAAATGTTTTATTTTATAATTTATCCTAAATAATAGAAATATGAGCCGTGGTAGCTCATTTTTTTTCGGGCTGATGGCCGCTGTTAGCCCCAGGGCTTTTACAGTTTCAGCGGGTTGAGAGGTGACCGAGCGCTTATGGCACTCAGTCGAGACCTCTATGTGGTAGCTCAGTGTCCAAGTGATTGCTTTTAATTCACGTTCGCAAACCACCACCGGTACCAGCACCGATGAAATTGTTAATTGAAATTTTAAGTGCTGATTTAACACGTGCTTGTAGTGCACTATGTTCTAACACCCAGGAGGCCTATGCCCAGCAGTGGGATTTATATATATATAGGATGTCACTTTTTACTTTTTAATGGAAATGTAATTTATAAAATAATAAATTACATTTCCATTAAATTTGATATTGATTGTAGTGGTTGACATTCGAAAAAGAACAGGAGAATTTTCAATAAGGGCAACTTTGCCTTATCAATGTCAACCTTTTATAGCTGTCAATTACTCTTCTTTTTATAGAAATTAATGTTAATTAAAAAGTATAAGCTACACAAACACGACGTCGTCACTCATGTTGACTTTTTTAATTTGCTTAGAGTGCGGCTATTCTTCATTCGTGACGTCCTAGTTTCAAACTTTAAGAATTATTTGCTGTCAATTTCCAGAAAAATATGAGTAAATACAGTTTATTCTAACGAAAAATTTTAATCTGAAAAATTTTCAATGTTATTTTTCTTATAATATGAATATTTTTATTCGGTGACGAACAAAAAAGAACAGCATAACAATAATTAACATTTATTATCATCTTGTTCAGTTGGTACCCATTTATGATATTACGCTCAACAAAAGAAACAAATATCTGTTTTATATATATATTATATATATGTTAATAATTGTACAACTTGCCTTGCCTAGTATATGGTCAGTTGTAAATAAGGTACATATAAATTTTGTGATATTTTTGCTTTACTTTTGGATCCAAGAAGGAAAGGAACACATCTTTCTTTGTTTATATATGTAACCAAACGGTGACAAATCAGCACACTTGACTGACTTGTGCCGATTTGTCACCGTCATATGGTGTATGTATATATATATTTTTTGGTTTTACAGCCAATGCATATAGACAAAAGTTACAGTTCTAAAGTTCTAAGTATCGTGTAATGAAATATAATAGAATATCATTATTTTTCATCGTCTCTAATTATCGTAAAATCTAGTAGTCGCTCTATGAATACTTTATTACAAAAGTGCCTTCAGACTCATTAATTAAATAGTAATTATACAAACTTTTTTCACATTTATATTAACTAAACAGTAGTTCTAGGAATGTACATAGAAAAACGAAATGTTATGAAAACTTTGTAATAAGTAAGTATTTGTAATAAGCAACAACTGGTGCACGTGTCCTTATCTATCTATAAATATCCTCTCATGGTCCACTTTAAAGGATGATTGGAACCCTCAATTTGATATCCCATGTAGCCTGGTATGTTTTGAAGACTTCCCCACATCAAAGAAAACAAGGAGCCCTGTACCTTAGTACTATTTACTAAGACCTTTAGGAAACGCTTCATATTATGTATATAAAAGGATGCCTATCGGAGCCCTCTAAATACGTCGTAATATGCCGTGTAATAATAATAATAATAAAGTTTTATTGCAGCCATTTTAGAACCATTATCTTGCAAAACTCAATACGGAAACATAAAAATATAGAAAGTCAATATCAAAAGTAAAGGTCGATACAGTTATTCAGCACACCCATGTACAATACAAATGATATTCATTTTATTCGAGTATCATTAAAGGTAACTGTTAGTATATGTATTGTCATATATTTATAAATTACTGAGTCACTATACAAATAATTTTATATATTACACGCGTTGAACTGGTTGCAGAGCGAACGTCTGGATTACAGATCATATTTCTCCTATACAAATACCTCTTCCAGTTGAGGAAACTTTTTTTCGGGTAGTTTTTTTTTTGTAATTAAACTATAAACAAGTTTTAGAAAATCCTACAGTATCCTAAGTTATCTATAAAAATATATACTATTCACTACAACGTTGTGTCGTTGAGCACACATAATGTTTAAATTATCAAAAAATTTTAATATAGCTCCACTGGACGAAAAACGTAAGCGCTATGTTTGATTTCACTGCGTATTCACTGGCTTCGAAGAATCAACCTTTTTTCGAAAAGAATATTTCAAGCTTTCACTAGATATATAAAATATACTTTTGGTTAAGTAATTTTTATTTACACTAAAATTTTAAAATGGAACTGAATACTTATGTCTAAAATTGATTTTGTTTTTTAAATGGATGGGAATTGGGTGTTAACTTTGATTGGCTTGGATAGATGATTCTATTGGAGCACTTTTATTTAGATCTCTTTACTTTTACATTACTCATTTCATTACGCGATGAACAATGAAAAACATTTGAACAGTGTTCACACAAATGTTGTTAATAATTAAAATAATGAACTTTCAAATATTATTTATGAGCCTTTAAAACGTATAATTACGTAAGTAACATGATTAACAAAGATAAGAAGGTCGCAGACATTTTCTTACAAAGAAAGTAAAAAAGGTCTGCCTTTTCTCGCTGTGAAGTTTAATTTCCTTAATAAATTTACCTTAAGAGGTCGTCAGACGACTGTACAAAAAATGGGATTTACGTAATAAATCAGACCCAATCTTTGTTGCAATAAGATTTTGCGGTCCATGTGTAAGCCCATTAAGATGTTTAGCTTCGATTAAAAGTTATTTTTTAATTAAACATTTCAATTTCACGGGGATGGAATTTAAATATAAAATTTATAACTCAAAAATCAACAAATTTATTGTTAAATCCATGTATTAAAAATAAGCCATAGGTTTTAAGGACTTACAAGGTGACAAACGATAATTTCAGTGTCTCAGCGATCATTTTTTACAGAATATGATTACAAAGTTATTTTAGAAGTGTAGTTATTCATTACTTCGTTATGTTATGTTACGGAAATGTGGAACTTTAAATGAAACGGGTGTGAAAGCTCTTAGATTTTGACAATGTATAACTGAAAACTTTGTTCGTGAAATGACACCTAAAACTGATTTCACCAGCTTCTTCGCTATTGTTTCAAAACGATACGCTTTTGCGATACACAAAACTACATTTTTTTGTAACCAAATGTACAATATATTTTTTGTTGGATATGATAAATTTTCTAATATTTATTAACTTATCCCTCTGCAAATTTTATCTGTAACTTCTCCTTATTGTTATCAGAAGCATTCCATTGGCAACAACATTTTATTGCTATGTAGGCGGTGTTAACACAGATATATATGTACCAAAAAATAAATCACAAATGAGTTACACAAATATGCTATTCAGCCTATAAGGACGAGTATGTTATGAATCATTAAAAGCAAAGTATTATTCCGTGTTCCTAGATACTTAGAATCGACAAATAGTACATATAATGGGTCGAGGAAAAAGTTATTTCGTATTTTATATACAAAATTCAAAATATTTTTTATCATAGTTTATTTACATTTTAGTGAGTAATCCCATTGCTGTCTAAATTTTGGGACCTCTGATAAAATATATGCGACAAGTATATAGTATATAGTATTTTGACAGTCCTCTCTGGACGTTAACCAAACTACGTAAAGAATTCTGAAGAGACCGAAACAGGTGAAAATCTGAGGGTGCAGGGTTAGAGCTGTATGATGGATTCATCGGAACTGTTAATACTTTTGAAACAAGCTCTCTCAATGTGCTGAGCGGCCAAAGATTATATTTTACGGTTTTTTCTCTATTTCTTGTTATCAGCTGTTGGCAGTAGAGATCCGAAGCGATGGTTTCGCCCAGAGGTTATTTTATGTATTTGTAATATATATATATATATATAAATATATATGTGTATCAATACGTTTGCGTGCGATTGGTTACTTATTGCATATAGTTTTTAAATAGGATAAGTGCCTAGTATATAAAAATAAAATTGAATTTTATGAAACATATTTTCCTAAAATTCAATTTTATAATGAGTGAAGTATATTATAGCGGTGAATGTAAACATCGACATAAATGTGCTTTAGGTGCCATTTTTTTGACTTTTACTTATACAGTATTTATTTTGATAAGATTTAATTAAATAAGTTGAAGATATACCGATAAGGTACATAAAGAAGTTAAACGTAATTTCATTTAAGACTTGCTATTTTTAAACTCATTTCTCCATCACGTCATCCCTGGAATGTTTCCAGCAGTCTGACTTGCAATAATTATATAGCTGATGATTGATATCAGTTTCAAAACTGCAGACTCATTTTTGCTTTATTTCCTGTCACTGTACTAAAAATTTGCCTTATTTTTAGAACTTTGCTTTTATACGAATTTCTAGAAAATCGCTTCACGACAATTTTCAATGAATCACAATGATTAAACCAGCATATAATAAAATCTTTCAATCAAGTCGATAGAACTGTTTGTTTTATAACTCTGTCTCGTCTAATCGGAGATTCCTTATGATTCATTAATAAACGAAAATATGAAATAGCAGCAATATACTAAGTTTAATTCTATATTTATAAAAGAATTTCATGAGAAATCAAGTTTTGTAAGACAATTCCGATAGCTTAGCTATGGAAAGAAAAAAGTTTAATAAAAAAAAAGTGAAACATATATTTCTGAACTGAAAAGACGTGGAATATAAGTAATTTGAATTCAAATATAACGTTGTATTTATTATACTGTATTATATATTTTATAAGAGAGGTTTTGATATTCAAAAAGGATTTGTTTTGTATTTGAAAAGTACATAGTATATAATAGATAAAGAGTATATAATAGATCATATGAAAATATCTTTATTTAAATTATTCTACCCAATACACTAGAATATTTGAAAATGGTATTTAGGTTTTTCAGTTCAATTTTGATACTGAATTTAGTTTTAGTAGACAATTTATAAATAATATGTGGAAAAATATATTACTTTGCAATATGATATTCTATACTTTATTAAGTTTTATCATTATTGTAAATAAATCTATCTAGTAATATAAGTAATATATAAATCACATAATAATTGAGAATGAAAAACAGTTGGCACAATTCAGATATCATAATTTTGTCGGGTTCTATGTATTTTTTTTAAATTGTTTATTTATTATTGTGCATTTGGATGTGAATATTAATGCGTAGTTTTTATAACATTACTCCTACATTGTTTATTACTCTACTAATGTAACTCAAAATTGAAATTACAGTTCTACTTATTATTATAATCTAAATATAACATAATATAAATACTATTATAATATGAATATTAATATCATCTGAATATAATATAATTAATATAATTAATAATTATTAATATTATTTAATATAATTATAAGAAATCGTGAATAAATAAATTTAACTATTGACTCCTTAAGTCTCAAGCGTTTAATTTTTTTTTACGTGGTAGGCCCTCGTTGGGACTTGCAAACCATTCGCTTTAACATGATGGGTCGACTCGACCATGGTAGCACTGCGAACTCATAGAATACTAACTACACTGGGGTACTTCGTATGGTAAATGTAGAGATCCGACGACCTGATTACAACTGGTACAAATGGTTACGCAGGTAAGGCATTTCATCTGAGTCCTCAAAAGTGACAATGATGTGCACTATGAATCTTTGTTGAAGAAATATGTAGATAATGTCATCTACATATTTCTTCCATACTATTTTCCGTAAAAAAAAAACTGATGACTTCAAGTCCTAATGAGCCCTTAAAATCTCATTTATTTAACAGAAAATAGAATTTTAAATAGACATCTACAACTTTTGAGAATAGGGAACCGTCGAAAGATTTCTAAAGCTCTTTCTAGGCTTATTAGTATCCATAATATTCTTTTAGTTTAGCTAAGCACTAGAAAAGAAGTTCAGTCGTAAAACTTACAGTAATAACATATATCAACGCATGTTAGTAATGCTATGGGAATCACAACTTTCATACTTACCAATAAAATATGGCAGAAGTTATAACCAGTAAATATCGTATGTATGTATCTGGTGAAAGTTTTATAAATTTGCATAAAATATACTGGCTAAAGTGGTAAAAATTAAATTAATGTTCATATAATATAATTTAATTCATAAGAGTTGACAAACAAGCGTACGTAAAGACCGTCTGTTTTGTGTATGGCATTTCCTACTATAGTAGCTTGAATTAATACTCTTCAAAGTTATATGTATTGTCTTTTTAATTTAAAATTCTTCTATATTATTGCTACAAGCCGTAGCAGCTCAATATCTATGCGATTGTTTTTAATTTCACGGTACGCGAGCAAAGCGAGTTCTATTCCCACCATTATTAATGAAATTGTTAATTGCGGTTTTATGTGCTGACTTACCGCGTGTTCAGCTGTGAACGAAAATATCGTGACGAACTCGTATGTCTAAGAAATAAATACAATATATGTATATATATATATATTACTAACGCACAACTTAAAAAAAATTATAAACAAAATTTAATTACTGATATGTATCTTACTTCTCAGGTGCGATAAAGAACTTGATTCGTTATCGAGGATGTAAGTGCATTTCAGCAGTGAATTTTTGTGGCAAGGTTCAGGTTATAACGAAAAGCTGGCGATAACGCAATTGATTACTTAACGCTATCATACAATACCAAAATGTAATAACAATATAATTATGATGTGCTTCGTATGGTAACCAGAACCGCGGACTCGATTACTGGAAATGAGCCATTTCACACAAATTGACTTTCTTAGTCATCACGGGTGAGAACACATCGACATCTTCATTATCGAGTATGAATGCAGGGTTTGTAGACCGCAGTGATCAATAATCAGATGTATTACGATGTAATGTGATCGATTGACATTTTTGATACTATCAATCATTTACTATCACGTAATCTCTGTGTTCATTTGTCAGAAGGAGAACTAAAATATTTAACAAAGAATTTCAGTTAAACTTTTAAAACTTCTCATTCACATTCCAAGGCTTAAAGTAAAAACTTTTCGTTTTACCATGCAGTTCATATCTTGCATTGTTATCATTCTAGCTCTCCGCAGTTTAAAACTTTAAAAGCTTTTGATGTTCTTTGACTTATTTCCTTGCTCAAAGCACTGTTTGAAATATATAATGAATAGTTAAAATGCATGACGTTGATTTGTTTAGAATTCATAATTAATATGAGTTTAAATATTTCTCGGATATCAATTATGAATTTAAGTGCTTATTTTTAAATATTTAAACTAAATAAGATCATGAAGAAGGACAAATAATTATGTTAATATATCACAGCAGCCATCGAAGCACTGACAAAATAAAATGTTATTTCAATAAACTTAATGTCTAAAAAAACTTATTATCTACTATGAGATTTAAAGGTTTATAAACTGATCCAAGTCATGATTTAAAAAAAATCATGACCTGAAATATATTATACATAAAACTTACTTTCCTTGCGGTCAGTTAGCGATATACCTCGTTCAAGCCTATAAAAATAGAAATCCTATCCTCCGTCTCCGTCTGAAGCTGGTAATGGGATTATAACCAATACCATGAGGAACGAAATAATATTCAAAAAAACTTACCTGTAGTCGCGATTACTGGTAAGTTTTTTTTTTAAATAGAGACCAAAATTTTGTTTTCGGTTTAGAGTAAAGGCCTGTGAAGTGTTATGTGGAGTGTTTGGGATTTTCTGTCGCTGTTTAATCCGTCCAATACTACTTTTCATTCTCACTACGCGCTACGCCAGCCGTTGACATGGTTACCAAGCACGTGCTCGGCCAAATTTAGGGTCAGCAGAGCATCAAGTGCCACTGAATGTATTACCGGTTAGATTACATTCTTCATTCATACAGTAGACTGGAAAGAAAAACACCTGAAATATTTAATATTTATTAAGTTTGTTTTACTGCGTTGTGTTATATTATAAGAAGTCGCTTTGTGTAAAGATTATTGAATGATGTCACTAAGAAAAAAGTCAGTTCTTAAACGAAAGGTAAACAAAAAGTTGCCATGACCTGGTAACTCTTTAATACGACCTCGAAAATCAAAATAAAATAACTGTGTTACTTCAATTCTCGGTCAAGTGGTCTGTACTTCGTTGTTTTCACCAAATTTATGGTCAGCTTTAACTTTTTTTGAGAGACTTGTCTTTGCCTTATCTTCAAAACTTCCCCTTTCACTTTTAAATTCAGCAGAAAACCAATTAAACTTTAATATTTGTGAACAAGAAAACTCACCAATAGTAAAAAAATTGTAGATTTAAAAGCTTTTGCATTCACAATCAATAATATATTCATCATCGTGTGAGTTCATTATTGCAAGCAAATTCCTGAGAGATTATCCCGGAAATAATAGATCTACAAAAAGATATTCGATGTATTAAATGTTCCATTTACAAATATACCTGCAAATAACCAGCACTTACGATTGTGTATAATGTGTGATTATCAAACAAAAGAGTTTTTTTTGGCTTAACCCTCATATTGTCCTTCAATATCGTTTTTATATTTAAGTCTTATATTGCTGAAGTGGCAAGTTTTAAAGAGGCCTTGAATTATTTTTAATATCACAAATTGCGTTATCTTAATATTATAACATAGTGCTAATATTATAACGTACTCTATTTTTATAACAAAGTAGAATAGAGCAAACCTATATTTGAGCTTAGGAAAGTATTAGATCCACAATAAACTTCTCACTTCTCATTTACATTAGTTATAATATGTTTTACGTGTAAGGTAAAACAAGAAAAATCATCAAATATTCCCCATTTTTTCACGCTGTATCCTGAAGCACATAAATAATCTTTTATTGTTACTGTAGTGTAAACAGATATAGCAATTGTGTGTATAGTTAATAACTATTGTCGTTGCCTCGGTTATAACCGTCGTTTGGTATAAATATCGGTCCTAACTGTGAGAACAGCCAGACTCGCGAGACTGTTTCGCTTAACCTCTACGTTAAAAGACCAACAGCTTCACACAATACACAAATGAAAAACAACAGTCAGTCATAGTTAGACCGTCAGTCTGTTTGCAAGTCAACTGTGTACATTATTATTCAGTATAGTGTCAATTGGAATCGTACAGCGTATTCTACAGTTACGTATACGGGATTCAAGGGTGGATGATGCGCGATACAAGACTTGGGTTAAGAATAGTCACTTACCCTCTCTCCACCAATTCCACTCCCAGCCTACTCGCGTTGAACCCTGTTACATCACGTAACCTACCATCAAGACTTAGGTAACAAATCCCTTTGAGGATATGGGTAGACAAGCAGACAGGGAGTCAGGGGATCCGGACCAAATACGAGTAGATCACTCACTCCGGATATAAGGCGCTGGCAGCAGCATTCCTACAAAAGCTAAACGCCTACACCTCCGTAAGAAGACAAGGATTGGGACATGGAATGTCAGAGGTATACATGAACCAGGAAAATTGGACATCATAGGAGCATCACAATTCCAACTAGAAATTGTCGGAATTACTGAAATGCACAAGAGAGGGTCGGGTTTTTACACCTTTAAATCAGGTCCCTATTTTTAAGGACCAGAAGACGTAATCAGGAACGGACTAGGTATTTGCGTATCTCCACACCAATAGGTCAGTGTTAGGATACCACTCAGTGAGCGATTGTACAAAAACCATGAAATTGAATACGATACCATGTCGTTGAACCTTGTTGTGTATGCATCTAGCTCAACAGAAGTGGAGGTCCAGGACTTTTGCAGATTGAATTGCTAGAAGACATTCTTAGGAGCCTGCCAAGAAGATATAACACTTTTAATGGGAGATCTTAATGCAAAGGTTTGATCTACGAGATATGATAACCACCTAAGGGAAGTAATAGGGAAATACGGCATCGGAGACAGAAATGAAAGAGGTGAGATGTGGCTGCAATTTTGTACAGAAAACTCCCTTCACGCATGTTTCCAGAACCATTCATGACAACTTTTTACATGAGTTATGCCCGGTGATCGGGCAAGAAACCAGATTGATTACATCACAGTGGCAAAGAGCTAGAGATATAGGTATATATAATACCAATATAAGTAACACAAAACCGTATCCTGGAGCTGACTGCGTGAGTGAAAAACGCTTGGTTGCAGAAATGAGAATAAAGCTTAAAAAGTGTTGGCAAGTGCCAGTCAAACATAATATTCAACCTTCTCTGCTCGTAAAGGGTTTAACAACAATGCCACAGATTTCAAGTTGGATAGTATTGTCGACATAAATACAAATTGGGCAAGAGTAAAAGATGTAATACTCAAAACGCGTATATAAGTCCATCATTGAGACTCAGACAATCCAAAAATGGTAGATATGGATATCAGAAGAAACGTAGAAGGCGATTGAAGAAAGAAAAGGTCTACTGACCAGAGAGAAGCACAAACGTACTCAGAATTGGAATCAATCCGCGAAGGTGCAACGCTTATGTCACAGATATTATAACTAATACTTAAACTAAACCTAAACTTGATCTGTCAAGAAATTGAGGATCATGCCCAAACTCTACATAACTGAGATCTGTTTATAAAAGTAAAAAGCATCACATGTTATAATAAATTATCATGGTATGTTGCTGACAGGGATAGACTAGGTCACAGAAGGTTGGCGACTATATTGCGAGAAATCTGTAGAAGGATGACTGGAGACCAACAAATCTAAGAAAAAACCTCGAGCCCGACATTTTGGAATCTGAAGTTAGGGAAGCTCTGAGAAAATAAAGACAAATAAATCAGCCCAGACAAGTAGATACAGTATATTTGCCGAAAAACTAAAAAATATCGGAGACATTGGTGCTCAAATCGTAAAAGACCTGTTTGATCAGTTTTGGAGATCTTTCTTGATACCCATGCACAAAAAAGATTAGACTATGATATGCGAGAACTAATGGACGGTGGCTCTCATATCTCATGGTAGTAACGTCATGCTGCATTTAATCAATGGACGTTTACGGGCCTACTTACAACGGCAAATACCTAACGAACAAGCTGTTGTTGTCAAAGGCCGTGATACTAGGGAAGAAATTGTTAACGGCAAACAGCTCATAGAGAAGAGCCGGGAGTTTAATGTTCCAATTGTAATATGTTTTATTGATTATTCTAAAGCGTTTGACTGCTTACGGTGGGAATGTCTATGAAGAATTCTCCGGGAGATGGGTGTTCCTGGACTATTCTGTCCACTCTACTTTTCAACATCTATGGTGTATACATCATAAGGACAGCACTAGAAGAGTGAAACGGAGGTATTTCAGTAGAGGAAAACAAAATCAACAACTTCCGATACGCGGAACTATTTACTAGAGTTGAGCGTTCGAGCGAATCTCTCTCCATTAACAAGACGAAGACCAAGGTCATGGTAGTGGATCGAGACGGGCTTCTAATACGAACAAGGGAACTCTCAGACCTGGAATTTGTGAAGGAGTTTGTGGTGAGTTGTTGGTTATTGATGAGTAATCGGGGAAGCTGTGACGGAAAAATTCAGAGACGCACACACATGGCCGAAGCAGCAAGGAGTAAATTAACCAGAAGGTGGCAAAACGGTAAAGTGTAAAATACCACTCATACCAGACTCATGCGAGCTCAATATTTCTTTACGTCGGCTAATATAAGCGCTACTAATATGTGCAGCTAACTGAAAGCAAATCGAGTTCATTTCACATTTGGTGTTGTGGTGTTGGAGTAGAATGTTGTGGCATACCGTGGACTGAAAAATTAACAAATAATTTCATTTTCAATGAACTAAAGACTGTCAACTACCACTTGTTACCAACGAGTTCTCAGCTACTTTGGTCATATTGCCCAGAGACAACCTGATAGCATGGATAAACTGGTTGTAATAAGTAAGATTGAGGGCAAAAGTCACGTCACCTACCCGTTGGTCCGACCAAATCAAAACTATGACTGGACCCTCTATTCCAACTGCGGTATGCAATATGCGGGATATTAAAAATGCGAGAAACAAGGCCGCGTTCGTCATGAGCCGGCTTCACCATCTTATCTGCGCCAAAAGCAAAATGCCCTAAGACATAAACTCCTGCTATATAAGTCCTGCGTAAGACCAATTATGGCCTACGCCCAGCGTCGTCTTCGCCCACGTAGCCGAAAATAAATTAAATCTTTTACAGACGGTTCAAAACCGTTTCACCAAATTAGGTACCGGAACAGAACCGTATTAGCGGAACATTGATTTACACAGTGATTTACATCTCGTCACCATACCGGAATATTTCAAATCTATCTCGCAGCGCTTCTTCGCGAAAGCGCTTCTGCACTCCAATCCGCTAGTGATAAACGCCGCAACCTACGATCCGGTACCGAATCCGGATACTAGGAACCGTCGACCCCGTCTCGTCCTCGACGACCCCCACTTCATGGGGGAGCCGAACTCCAGTCCGTCCTCAACGATATATTTCGGTAAATATGCACATACAAGTTTCAATATTATAAGACTGTTTCTTTAAAAAGTTACGCATTTTAATGTGTATGTGACATGACACACTTGGTGTAATATTTACAATTGCCACAGATAATGTGATTGGTTTTAACAAAGACTATGTCTATCTGCCCCTAATGTTGTAAAAGATATGAAATCTTTTTTAATTGGTTTTACATTAATTTAATACTTTATTGAGAAAAAACTTAATGTTACAGAAATATTAACATATCCCGTTTCGACATTTTATCCACTCCAAATTTCATCGCAGCCAAAATATTTATTTTTATGTATTTTTAGTAATAACTTTTGTACGATGAAAGAAGTTACGATCAAAGGCGCAAATATTCCCAGTAAAATCAACCTAAAGAGACAATAAAATATCAGACATGTTATCTAAGCAACAGAAAAGAATAAATAACGAATTTTGTTTCTCAGTAATATGACTTTGTGTATGTATATCAACAACTCCATTATATTTCTTGTAATATGTAATAATCAATATGTTTAATTTAAAAACGAATGAGAAGCTAAAAAAAAGAAGTGTTTAGTTAAACAAACGTTCGGAAAACTTAATGTTACAGAAAGTTATGACAGTCATTTAGTAGGACGTTATGAGATAGCTGAATAACTTTATCATAAATAATCAGATGAAATGAAATAAAAACACTTGTAGCTATATTCCGTACAAGCAATGGTTGAAAGTAACGAAATCGCAAAAGATTTCGTTATTTAACAACATTTAAATAAATATATAAATAAGCCTTTTATTTCACGCTTAGTAAATTTCCATGATGTCAGCCGAGAAGTCCATCTATCGTCGCTCATTCTCGCTACGTGGCCCGCCCAACGCCATTTCAAGAAGAAGAGAAAAGTTTATATGACGACGGCAGAAAGCTGATGGGTCTGTAGTTGTTTATATCGTTAGAATCGCCCTTTTTATATAACAATATAATCTCTGACTCTGATCACTGCTGAGGTGTTATAGAGGTGTCTAGTATTTTGTTGAAGAGAATCACCAATGGTTTGGCCAGGATTGTGTAAGCTTCTTTTATTGCTTCATTTGTTATCCTGTCTGGCCCCGGACATTTTTCTGATTTTAGGCGCTTAATTTCGCAAACAATTTCGGATAGTCATAATGGGTTTACTTCTGTGATGTTAGTTTCATTTTGCAGGTGTAAAGCGCTTTCGGTGTCTAATTCTGGGGTATCATATAATGTTTTGTAAAACTTAGTGGCTATGCTGAGTATATTTTTTCTATTGTGTGTGACTCTATACGATTCTCAGAGGCCCTCTATCCATGATTTGTGAGATCTTAGTGCTTTGTATGCACTTTTTAAGCTCCCTGAAGTATTGAGATGACTTTCTATGGTTTGTCTTCGATGGTCTTTGTAGTCTTGTCGTATGTACTTACTTATCAGTTTGTAGAGGGTAGGGCGTTATGATAAGCCAATAAAACTTTCTATGAAATTTTTAAGATACTTCTTCACCAGAAACCCCACACCTTCCACACAGTCCTGGAGTTTGTAGTATAGTATTACATTTTGAAATTCTTGTATTGTTTTACCCAGTCGTCTAACTTCCGATAAGACAACAATTTCAAACTTTGTATTTTCTACTGCATCCAGTAGCTCTAGGAGATGTGCATGGGTTGGTAGAGTTCTGACATTGTATGTAGCTATATAATATAAGTTTGGGTTTTTTGTTACAAAGTTATTTGCCTTTGAAGGGTTTTGGTCTGATCCTCCCGCGGTGGACCAACCGTCTTGGGAGTTTGAGATTTAGAGGGGTTCGTGCTACTTGTTATTGTAACGTTTTTTTATTGTCATGTTCTGGAGTAGGCTGGGAGGGGAGCCCATGAAATCTTAGAGTTGGTTTTTTTATAAAGTAGCTCGTCATGTTATTATTTTTAATATTTTTTGCTGGTTGTTTTTTATTTCCACTGTTGTTGGAGCCTCTCAGTGATTCCGTTGATTCTGAAGAGTTCCTTTTCTTCTCTCTTTTTCCATGAACAATTGGATCTTTTGGGATAACAGTTTCCTTTTGTCTATTTTTGTTTTCTAAAATGACAAGTTTATCATACTTTATGATGGCCCTGTTCCCGGCTTCTCTCTCCTTGTTTAAAGCTCTTTGCGTTTTTTTAGTATATCTTGAGGGAAATCTTCTTTTATGTGGAAAGGTGATGATATCAGTTTTTTCTTGTTTTTTAGTAATTTTATTTTTAGCCACATAGTGCTCAAAGTTACAACAATGGGTCTCATGATTTCCCCTCATAAACAACATTTACTATCAATTAAACTATTGAAACAAAAATCAAAGAAAATATGTTTTAATAAAGAGTCTTTTCCATCAAAAAAACGAATTTGATTAGAACAAGCTTTTTTTCAAACACGGGTAATAAATGCTTAATAATAACCGTTAATAAATGTATGATAATTTGCAAACCTGCACGTTTCCTACAAAGTTGGGAAACATAAAGTCGCTGGGCTAGTTAGTTATATTAGTTACATTTAAATTGCAAAATAACGTTGTGGTAGTAACGAAATGGGTTCACATTACATATATTTATTTTATTACCATTGACTGAGTCAGGTGAACTCTGGAGCTCTTTACCTTCAGCTAACGATTTCTTATTTTGGAGCTTCTATCTCCGTGGACAGTTCTAAGTTAGATGACACATTTCGGCCGGTCTACCAGGATTTTGGTTTCAGGACCTGGCCTTACATGGTCTCGGCCAACGCTTAACTCTGACTATGCGTACCATAAGTATACGATACCATAACAAAGTAGTAAATTATTTTTTTGGTATTGATGTATATATTATAGATTCCACTGTTGGGCATAGCCTTTTTCTTTTACTCTCTCAAATATGCAGGTTTCTTCACGATGTATTCCTCCACCGCCGAACACGTGATATCACATTTAACAATTTTATTTGCCACAAAGAGATCGAACTCAGTCTGCACGTTTAGGATGAAAAATTTTAAAAATGTTATATTCACAATTCTTTGCTTATATGATAGGCATTGTATTCCATAATATTTTAAACATTGTAAAATTCAGCCTTTTATATTTATTTATAACAGTATACTACTTCTAATACATGTGACACTAATAAACAGGCACGCATATAGCAAACTGTTAGTAAGGAGTTACTGCGGCTCGTAGCCACTTAAACCTACCAATGATAAAGAATGAAGAAGATAGACCGATTTGACGGCGTGGAGACTAGAATGAAATAGTTCGGTTCAAGCAATTGAGGCTCTGTTTACTGTAATGAGTACAAATCACAGTATAATTATCCTGGAATTTAACACCAGTATTTGGGAATTAAAGTAACTTAGAAGCCCCGTGCTTACACGATTCAACGAATTTATGCCATTGCACCCGAAACAAAACTATTGTTCAGTAGTCATTTTGGAAATCGTTTCGCCTCATCGAACTGTGTAACGACCTAAAAATTATTTGTTATCTACAATGAAGTGAATTGACGAAGGAACAAGCGTATTATTATCTACCAAGTTATTTAATTACATTATGACGCTTATGCTAGCTTATACACAAATCGTAGAGTAAAACGCCTCAATTTGGTATATTTATTAAATATTATTAAAAATCCAAGTTAAACAAATAATTTATTTTTTTATTTAACTTGGAACATCTATAGCACATAATAAAAAACGAAACGAATAAATCTATTAAATCAAATCTGATACATGCACCAATTAAGGACGAACGCGTCAATTGTTACATATCGGTTATCGTGTTACATAAAAATTAACGGGCAGTGCTTCAGTATTTTTGTAAACCACGATGTAAAGTGGTATTAGGAAACTTGTAAAAGCAGCAGAAGGAATATCAAGTAAATTTCAGCATTATTGTTTATTTATTAGAATTTGTCCTTTTATTTAAATGTCGTAATACTAAACTTAATTTAATTCATAACAATTTAAAATGTTATTTGACAACAAATTAGATTTATAACAAATTAGATATATTCATAATATTTAATAATAGTAGTATTTAATGGTAAATCCTACGAATGTAAAATTTCAAATAATGAAGTAGGATTAGTAATTGTACCATGGGGGATAAAAGTAAAGGTGAGATCCTATACAAATTATATAAATCGTTAACCCAAGTAATAATATATAAATTACGAATTTCAATTTACCATCTAATAAGTAAGTCAGCGATGCTCATTAAAATCTAAATATACTCGAGATTACATACAATATCATCATACAGTTAGTGAGATTTAATATATAATGAATACTATTACAGATAAGTATGAATCCAAAAAGAGAAGAAAAGCTGGTACTAAAGGGCTTCGGCTGGAGGAAAAATAATAATCCATGTCAGGCTGAACTTGCGCCTTATAATGTTGCAAGTGATGGGCCGACATAAATACTACCTACTACAGCATATGTGGCGGGAATAGTTGATGTACGATAAATAAGATTAGACGTAATAATCTTTTTTACTACTAATTCATTTTGTTGCCGGTATTAAATAATTACTCGACTATCTTTATAGTTTTCGGGGTAATATTCATTTAAAGTACCGAATATGTAAGTAAATACAACATTTTAATTTGCACGTACCAATAATTAAAATGCTTTACACCAGCTGAACTAAAGCAGTGTACAATGAATACGCTGTTTTGAATAATTGCATTAAGCACCAGAGAACAAAGATCACTCGATCAGTCACAATTTCCCTAGTGTTAGACAAGACAATTTCATTGAAGTAGGGGTTTCAATGCAGTTGCTGACGTTTAATCTTTGAATAGTGCAGAGAATTAATGGAACTGCTCTCTAAACCACACTTTAGGACTTCGGACGTTTCGAATTTTAATAGTTATAGATGTATGAATTTCCTCTCATGATGGACTAGGGTAGAACGATTATTCTATGCGCTTATTTTATTAGGCAAATAATTTCATATCATGAGTAATGTAGTAATATTGTTCAATCAACCAGTGGAGGATTATCCGCTTAATGCTAATCCTTGCACGGATTAAAATATGAGTTGAGAATTTGTATATACAGATAGGCACTTTAAAGAGCTGTTAACGGTATTCCCGTACATATTTGTCCATCTAGTGTGGCCTAACGTACTACACAAATTTAACACGTATGATTTCAATTAAAAGAAACGAGGTGAATACGAGGTAGTTTTCCATAACTCAGTCTATGCGTATATCAGCATAAAAGCTCACTTGCAGTGCTTCCATAACAAAGCATTATTATGTTCCCACGTAGGTTAAGTTACGGTAAGAAATTTTAACGTTTAGTTTGAGGTGATGGTTTTGTACATTCGTTGTTAGCGTCCCACTATGGCAACACGCTAATTAAATTAGTATGTAATTAAGTATAATCTTTTATTTTTGAAAAATCCATAGGTCGCTCCCGAAACTTGAATAGGTTGTAATGCAGATGTTTATTATTAAAAAAAATATTGTTTAAAAAAGGTTAGACCCCCTATTCTTCTTTCGTTATCTTCATTGCTGAAGGTCGTGCCCTTCTTGACATGCTTTAACCGATTCGCTGATAATTCGCTTCCACTATTTGTGGTTCTCTTACTTACACAAAGCGCTCATAAACTGAGCGTGTCGCTCTACTCTGGTATCGTACCTCTGATAATGCCACACAAGTTGCCAGTTCCCTATCTATCGAGATAGATTCTCCCGAGTGGGTAATGGATGGTGATGACTATTGACCATCCGAGGTTTTGGTGTGCGGACCTAACCACCGACGCCACCTGTTTTCTGTCAATCGGAAGCTGCAGGCGGTGAGAACCGCCCTGATACGTGGGTGTATCGAATGTACGCGGTGTCGTGAAGATTGCGTCGCGCTCGGAGGCGAGGGCGACGCGACGAGATGTCTGTGCTGTATGTGGGTCCGGGGTCCGTTGAGGACGGACTGGAGTTCGGCTTCCCCATGAAGTGGGGGTATCGTGGTTATATTTCTGTTAATTGACTAACCAAACTACTACCGATTTTGTAAGGGTTCTTAAGACCTGTTGTACTGCTTTTCACTTGTAAAAACAAAAGAATTTGTAATCAGCACAGAGCAGTTGTGCGTGGCAGAACATTTTGCGTAAATGGCACAATGGTGGATTGCCAACCATCGAGATGATGAGGATGAAATGTTGAATTCTGTCGAATAACTCCTCAGAACGCTGCCCATGGTAGATTCAGTAAAAGCAGCATAAAGATGCAACATCTATTCGCAATGCCAGTGAGTTGTGGTGATCGGAAAGTACCTGATCATTAACGATTCCAGCTGCTCTAGAATATGGAAGGAGCTAATACTGGGGTGCCCCAGTCCAGCAAATGTAAGAACGAATTAGCGCTTTGTAAAGTTGCACTCAGTGGCCTGACACGAAATCATGTCTTGCTCTATTAAGCACACCCAGATTTTCAGAAGCCAATTTGACCTTAGTATTTCAAGACCGTGACTGCGGAACTGAACTTCACTCGATAAGTCAACGCCATCAGGATTCAATAGGAGTTGCGACAATGGGATTATTTTTAGCGGTAAACGTACAAACTTTATGTCCTATAAAGACACGCATGATGGTAGTCGCTGTCTACACGAGCCAAAGGATGAATAGGTCCGTACCTTCAAGACTGCTGAGGTGTCAGCTGGAGAAGATATTTGCGTATTGGTGAGAAAAAGCAAGTTCAGCTTCGCCTTTTCGAGGACGGCGCTAAGTTTGAAATGAAGTTCCATGATATTGCAGAAATCCGCGGCAAACATGGCAGGGTCTACCGTAGCGTTTTCGCTCCGTTTGCCCTTGGTAGGATGGCTTTAGAGAGGAATTTTGCACCCCTACCCCCAGAATAAGTGGGGCAGCCTGAGCATACACGCCTAGGTTGCGTAGGTATTTTTTGTTTAACTCTAAAGTTGAACTAATTCTATGAAATTTTATCAACAAATATTTACTACAATTTTCCCATTTGTGCTTGACAATGCTTGTGTTATTTCATAGCCGCGAGTAAATTAAGCAATTAAATGTTTAGCAACAGGTTGTTATGTACATTTCCCGGCGTATAAATATGAAAGTAAATAATGTTTGGGAACTACCCAATATATCATAATTAGGTAACTATTAAAGCCCAGTGGCACATATTAAATTAAAATAAAGTATGATAGGTCACAAAAAGCACTTTGGTATTCTTATAACTAATGTATTTGGTATTTGTACTTTGTGTATATAAAATATTGAGATGATATGTATCGACTTTAGCTTACGAAAATAAACAATTTCACCAGGTCTTTTCGTATTTTAGTCGTCAGTCTACAGAATACTCACACAGATGTTTATCAGCCAGCGTGATTACTACTAACGTTTGTCGTGTGCCCGTTTGTTGCTCATTATTGAAGAATATCTATCATCGAAGGTGTAAAATGTTTTTATTTTATATAATATTAATGATAACAAACGAGGACACAGTTAATGTGATGGTATGTGAAGACCGCGGTCCACGATATCTACATATGTATATCGTCAATAGACTGAAGACTGTACATGCGTTGTAACCCCTGATGACAGAGATTTAATGCCTCGTTATCTGGAATTATGTCCACGGTTTCTTACACTCACCGTACGAGACATTAAAGGGTTATGCTACTGTTTCATACTAGTACTCTGCGAGGGTGTCGTCTTTCTACTGTTAAGTCAACCCATTCAAGGTTGCACATAGAAATTAGCTGCATCACAGATCTACGATTGATACTATTATGCATAATTATTGCTATTTTTGGCAACAAATCATATTGACAATTCAAATAAATGAAATAGAAAATTTTACACGACCTTTTGTTCACTGCGGCAGTAAATACCAGACATAAATGGTTAATTCCTATGAAACCATATTCTGTTAATTACACTTAAACACAGCCAGTATGGACCTTCATACCCGTGGATGTTTATTGACGTCTTAGTATTTTTCACTATAACACGTATGAGCGGAGTGTATTTATATAGTTTGGTATAAACATATTCTTTGGTGTTATGATAAACGAATTTTGCTATCGTTAGCAAGGTACTAAGACACTTAGTACCTTGCTATTATGATACTTTGAGCTAAATCTTTCGCTTTCCAGTACAGCTACTCCAGCAAACGAAAGGTTACTGCGGTAGCAGTTCTGCAAAGCGTTACTGTAGACCCGACCCAGGGGGTTGAGAAGAACACCGTGAGAATTTAGCCGGTACGAGTCCGGCATAACCCTTCCGTCATATGCCTGTGTCTACCTAATCGATTAAACGTAACATAAGTGAATCTATGTTATCATTATTTATGACGGGTTCTTTCTAAGCGACGTTAGCTCAAAATATTAAGAATTCCTTACAAATTTCAGTGATTTTTTTCTAGTAACCATACGTACTATTAAATAGTTCAAAAGCGTTAACTACTTTTTGTATGTTATTTTTTTATTTTATATAATATTAATGATAACAAACGAGGACACAGTTTATGTGATGGTATGTGAAGACCGCGGTCCACGATATCTACATAAGTATATCGTCAATAGACTGAAGATGTACATGCGTTGTAACCCCTGATGACAGAGATTTAATGCCTCGTTATCTGGAATTATGTCCACGGTTTCTTACACTCACCGTACGAGACATTAAAGGGTTATGCTACTGTTTCATACTAGTACTCTGCGAGGGTGTCGTCTTTCTACGGTTAAGTCGACCCATTCAAGGTTGCACATAGAAATTAGCTGCATCACAGATCTACGATTGATACTATTATGCATAATTATTGCTATTTTTGGTAACAAATCAAATTGACAATTCAAATAAATGAAATAGAAAATTTTACACGACCTTTTGTTCACTGCGGCAGTAAATACCAGACATAAATGGTTAATTCCTATGAAACCATATTCTGTTAATTACACTTAAACACAGCAAGTATGGACCTTCATACCCGTGGATGTTGATTGACGTCTTAGTATTTTTCACTATAACACGTATGAGCGGAGTGTATTTATATAGTTTGGTATAAACATATTCTTTGGTGTTATGATAAACGAATTTTGCTATCGTTAGCAAGGTACTAAGACACTTAGTACCTTGCTATTATGATACTTTGAGCTAAATCTTTCGCTTTCCAGTACAGCTACTCCAGCAAACGAAAGGTTACTGCGGTAGCAGTTCTGCAAAGCGTTACTGTAGACCCGACCCAGGGGGTTGAGAAGAACACCGTGAGAATTTAGCCGGTACGAGTCCGGCATAACCCTTCCGTCATATGCCTGCGTCTACCTAATCGATTAAACGTAACATAAGTGAATCTATGTTATCATTATTTATGACGGGTTCTTTCTAAGCGACGTTAGCTCAAAATATTAAGAATTCCTTACAAATTTCAGTGATTTTTTTTCTAGTAACCATACGTACTATTAAATAGTTCAAAAGCGTTAACTACTTTTTGTATGTTATTTTTTATTTTTCGATTTTACAATAAGAAAAAAGGCTTATGGCAGCTCTCTTACGGTGCATATAGTAAGTCACTTCTACCGATAAATATAAATTAGGATTTATTCTCTCTCAATATCTAGTGCATATTAATGACGAGTATCTGTCTATGATAATTTCACTATGATCACCATTTTATAGACTTCTCAATGATGTCTTGAAAATTAGTTTTTAACTTTAGGTGTTAAGAATTCATCAATATCAGCAAAATTATTAACATTTTAAAAATTTTATTTCTACCTTAAAACATAAGTACGTTAATAAAAATTTAATAAGCCGATTTTCGGTTGCATTAAAACGCCAACAGCTTTTTACATTAATGGAATTAAAACACAGACTGCTTTGTGCATACTTACGAATACTGTAATTTTAACATTAATTTAAAACTGAAGTACTCGTACATGTATAAAGTATAAATGTTCATCATGCCATTTCGCACAACTTAAAACCTTTAAACATAAAACGAAGCAACTTTAAAACGTTATCGATTACAAATGCTAATTGTGTACCAATTTCGAGAAACGGTTTTTTTTTTATATTGAGAGTTACAAACGAGCATAGTTCTCCCCATATAAGTGATTTCTGCGGCCCATGACATCTTCATTCATCCCTGATAAGGAATCATAATGCAGATGCGTTGTCATCCTTGAGGACGAAGATGGAATACCTCATCACCAGTAATAAGGGCGTCCGAGTCTCTACCGAAAATCTATCGAAAAATGAGGGGAATTCTTGTAACATATTTTAAGCTCACCATCTTTTGAAAATGTTGTGTACAAAAGCCTAATTATAAATTCCTAAGTGAGTTTCTAAGAGAGTTTACGTAATTCGCGGTTTTCACCTCTAGACGAGGCATAGCCGTGTAACGAAACGAATTAGTTGAATGTGAAATTGTGAAGAAAGTTTGAAAATTGTTTAATTTGATTTTTCGATACTTTTCCTACATAATGCCAAGTACAGGTATTATATATTTATACATATTTTTCTATTTGAGTCCTAAGTGACTTAGCGGTCAAAGCACCTCGCACCGCTTTTGGGATCTTGGGTTGGAAGTCAGCTATCAAAATTTGATGCTGAAGACAATCACCGTATACCGGGTACTACTTTAAGCGATAAATATATTGGTGCTTTAATAATAAACGAAAATGGTATCTTACAAAGTGGGTTCACTATATTGTAATGCGGAGGTTTTGTAAAATGAATCAGAGAACCGTTTTTTTTAGTAGATTCTGGTTCTTTGAATAATAGTTCATAAAATTAATAATTAAAAATAATCAATTCATTCCTAGGCAGTATTTAAGCATGGATTTTTTCCAGATAACAGCTCAGAAACTTCAAAGCATATGGAAATTGTTAACAGCCTCTGCACTTCCATTTCTTATAGTTTAAAATTTTAAATGTGATTCGTGAGTAGTTAGGTATAATAACATAAATGCTATTATTATATACATATATATATGTACATATATACATATATATATATGTACATATATACATATATATATGTACATATATACATATATATATGTACATATATACATATATATATGTACATATATACATATATATATGTACATATATACATATATATATATGTATATATATACATATATATATATGTATATATATACATATATATATGTACATATATACATATATATATGTATATATATACATATATATATGTACATATATACATATATATATGTATATATATACATATATATATGTATATATATACATATATATATGTATATATATACATATATATATGTACATATATACATATATATATATGTATATATATACATATATATATGTATATATATACATATATATATGTACATATATACATATATATATGTATATATATACATATATATATGTATATATATACATATATATATGTACATATATACATATATATATGTATATATATACATATATATATATATATGTACATATATACATATATATATATGTACATATATACATATATATATGTATATATATACATATATATATGTACATATATACATATATATATATGTACATATATACATATATATATGTACATATATACATATATATATGTACATATATACATATATATATATATATATATATGTACATATATACATATATATATATGTATATATATACATATATATATGTACATATATACATATATATATGTATATATATACATATATATATGTACATATATACATATATATATATGTATATATATACATATATATATGTATATATATACATATATATATGTACATATATACATATATATATATATATATATATATGTACATATATACATATATATATATGTATATATATACATATATATATGTACATATATAAAGTATAAATGTTCAGCATGCCATTTCGCACAACTTAAAACCTTTAAACATAAAACGAAGCAACCTTAAAACGTTATCGATTACAAATGCTAATTGTGTACCAATTTCGAAGAACTGTTTTTTTTTATATTGAGAGTTACAAACGAGCATAGTTCTCCCCATATAAGTGATTTCTGCGGCCCATGACATCTTCATTCATCCCTGATAAGGAATCATAATGCAGATGCGTTGTCATCCTTGAGGACGAAGATGGAATACCTCATCACCAGTAATAAGGGCGTCCGAGTCTCTACCGAAAATCTATCGAAAAATTAGGGGAATTCTTGTAACATATTTTAAGCTCACCATCTTTTGAAAATGTTGTGTACAAAAGCATAATTATAAATTCCTAAGTGAGTTTCTAAGAGAGTTTACGTAATTCGCGGTTTTCACCTCTAGATGAGGCATCGCCGTGTAACGAAACGAAATAGTTGAATGTGAAATTGTGAAGAAAGTTTGAAAATTGTTTAATTTGATTTTCCGATACTTTTCCTACATAATGCCAAGTATAGGTATTATATATTTATACATATTTTTCTATTTGAGTCCTAAGTGACTTAGCGGTCAAAGCACCTCGCACCGCTTTTGGGATCTTGGGTTGGAAGTCAGCTATCAAAATTTGATGCTGAAGACAATCACCGTATACCGGGTACTACTTTAAGCGATAAATATATTGGTGCTTTAATAATAAACGAAAATGGTATCTTACAAAGTGGGTTCACTATATTGTAATGCGGAGGTTTTGTAAAATGAATCAGAGAACCGTTTTTTTTAGTAGATTCTGGTTCTTTGAATAATAGTTCATAAAATTAATAATTAAAAATAATCAATTCATTCCTAGGCAGTATTTAAGCATGGATTTTTTCCAGATAACAGCTCAGAAACTTCAAAAGTTACAAAATCATGTAATTTTACAAGTTTTATCCCTCTCGAACAAAATCCCGACGGAAACCCGGCAAAACTTCAAAGCATATGGAAATTGTTAACAGCCTCTGCACTTCCATTTCTTATAGTTTAAAATTTTAAATGTGATTCGTGAGTAGTTAGGTATAATAACATAAATGCTATTATTATATACATATATATATATGTACATATATACATATATATATGTATATATATATATATATTACTAGTCTGGCTATAAATACTGTTACAACTTTTCTTTTTTTCAAATATTTTAGTTATTTTGAATTTGGAACACATATATTATTTTAAAAACTTCTTTCGATTTTGCGCCATTTCACATATTTTTTCGTGTTCATTATAAAATTACAACATGGAATGGGGTGTTAAAGAAAATAGGATTGCAGTGATCGCCTTGCACAAAGAGGGTCGGTCATATTCCAGACACTTCAAAAGCTTGGTATCAGCCGTATGTTCGTATATCGTACTATCAACAGACACAACAACACTTCCTTTGTCGAAAAACAGAAAAGATCGGGGCGGTCGCATGCTGTTGGAACTGAAAGGCTGTTAATGCTATTAAAGCCAGAATTCGCGGAACCCCATTAGGAAGCAAAAAATATTATCGCGAGAAATGAAGATTCCCGCTAGGACTCTGTCGCGTATTATAAAACAAGACCTGAAGCTCGGTGCTTATCGTCGATATACAGGACATGCCCTAAATCAATCTTTACAATTGTGCAAGCAGTGGCGAAATTTCCCTTGGAAACAGTGCGTAAATCCATACATTCATGGCCAAACAGTATTAAAGCTAAAGCTGGCCATTTCGAATACAATATTTTTTTATGTTTTGCTGTCTGACTAATAAATATGTAGTTATAAATTTTAATAATATAACATTACTTCATTAAAAAAAATGCTTTTTCATTTGTAACAGTACTTATGGCCGGCCTTATGGCCATATACAATAAGATTTTATAGGGACCCAAAATTAACATTTTGTGACTGTAAATCAAACTTACTGTAAGTCGACAACAATGCAGTATCCAGGTACTCTATCTACTACGTTACGCGACCATGTGACTATTAGTACAGTTTTAGTATAGTAAACATAGATTGTGTACAGTTCAATATCTGATATTTCCATATATTATTTTTTATTATTAAAATATATAAAATATTGGTTTTAAATAATTTAAAATAAGCACCATAAAATCCATACCAATAAGTAGTATTCGAGTAAATATATGAAATCATTATGTGTACATAGATATTAAAGTTAGACTTGACCGTAATTACACTTCAACCGGTTTTTGGCAAAGCTTTTCTGTCTGTATATGAAAGTATATCTCTGTGAATTATGAAATATTCAATTAAAACTTTGGATATCGCTCATGGTGCTCACAACGTTTGATATTAAATTATAAACTCTCATTGAAAAGATCTTTAGCAATTGAAAGTTAATTTTATTAATAATACAATTGTTAGTTAGATATTGATTGTATATATATATATATATATATATATACATGTAGCCCTGTCGATAAAAAGTGTTTCACACCGTTATTTAATTAGATGTGATAATCGTAACTTTGTGAAATAAATAATTAAGATTTCTACATATTTACGCACTTTGAATTAATTTAAAGAAGACTACGAGAAAAGCTCATTCATAACACTGTTTGAACAATATATTTATAAGTAAGAATATCATGAGAAAGATATTGTATATTTCACTATTTTGTTGAGTATTTATATAAAATATATTCATTCTTTTTTAATATTAAGTTATTAATAGGTTGACGTTAAATAAAAGCCTTCAAATTATTTACAGCATTCGTGGTCACATAGGTGACTGAAGTGTTTGACGTCCTGATATCATAGTTAACCCGTGACACCCTTTAAATATTTATTTTTGGTGCGATCTATACAGAGTGGAAAGTCTGCTGTGGTATACAAATCTAATGAACATAGAAATAAATGCAATAAAATACGTAATTTTATTTTTATTTAATATGTAATATTCCCGTAAATACGAGAATAATTAATATACAATAATAAAAAAATATTAAATTAAAATTAATGTATCAAGCTTCGTTGTAAAATTTAGATATTAACAATAATGATAGTAATTAATTTTCTTTTTTTAATAAGATAGGTGCACCGTTTTTTCATCTTATATATATTAGTTTTAATGTTGTGATTTTGGACTTTATAATTAAATATTCGTCCTCTTTCTTATAAAGGGCTTCAACTGATTTATGCTTGGCGATAATATTAATGTCTCATAAGAATAATGCGAAAAAAGTAGGCCAGAAATGAGAGGTAAGGTATCAAAAAGAGTTTTATAGCGGAATTTATGCTACACACATATCTATAAATTCAACAAATTGATATAACATTATTATTAACATGATTTGGAAACAATAAAACATAATGTATCTCTCCGACCAGAAACTATGACAAAAGGAAATAAATAAAATGTTGAAAAACCGATAATTAACGGCCAAGTTAATGCGAGCTTATATTATTAGATAAACTTCAGGGGCATTAATACTCTACAAAACATTTTTTCATCACTGAAAGCAAAACAAACATCATAATTCAATATAAATAAAATGTTGAAAAACCGAGAATTAACGGCCAAGTTAATGCGGGCTTATATTATTAGATAAACTTCAGGGGCATTAATACTCTACAAAACATGTTATCATCACTGAAAGCAAAACAAACATCATTATTCAATATACATTTGCACTGTATTATACATTTTATCATGGAATATTGGAGTACCATCAAAACAATTATTTCCACAATAAAAAATAATTAGTTCTAAAAACAAAAATTGATTCAATGATTGCTTACAACGTGATGACTCCTATATTTATTTTTACAGCAGTTTCATGCACTTCGATTATTTCAATTATCAGGCAGATTTTGGAAATGTGTGAAATTTACTTAAATGATTTTTTTCTATTATAAGTTTAGTTCACAATACAACAAGTGTTGTGGACCCCCATTTTCTTCTAAAGCTCACAATAAGCGAAAAGAAAAGACAACGATTTTTTTGTGGAAAATAAAAAAATATATAGTCCTGAAACGTTTTATATGCGCGCTGCGATCTATTTGACTGTTTTCAGCAAGCATACAGCGAGTACTATTGTATGTATTCGCCATAGAGGAATATTTGACAACAAAAATGTGAATTTAAATACAATTTATTTCATTTGGTAAAATGTAGAATGGATGACAATTTCTTCCTTATTGCTGAAATAGAATAAAAATAAAAATGATTTCTTCCTAATGGCTGAAATAGAATAAAAAAAACAAGTACTAAGCTATTAACTGACATCATTACTAGTTCAATCATCCTTGCTCTTTTAATTAGCTTGGAATGCGATAGTAAAATGTCTAGACCTAATCTGAACATATTGTTGGTCTAGACATTTTGTTGCGGAATCTAGAATTAGTTGCAATACATTTTCCGTGGACTGTTACTGAGATATTTTCGTAGAATACTACGATGAAAAGTCTTCTATTATAAGGTAAATCTAACAATGGATTTAAAAAGTCCAGTCAATTATTTGAAAAATAGTTGATATACCCAACTCTCATTTACATTTTAATTCTCTAATTTTAAATCTCATTTATTTTATAAAGACCAGGAAAGTGAAAAGTACCAACAAAAATTATTGTCATAAAGAATTAATACAAAAACGATAATTATATGTAAAACCACTTTGATTATATTTTTTACCTGTAAATTTGAAATGGGTGGAATCTCAAGTAGAAAATATAGTAATTTTCTATATGACCAAGAAGAGAAATTCTATCATTACAAAATTCCTCGAAAATGAACATGTGGATCTCGATCTTGACCTGAGGAAACAGAAAATGGACATCATGGACGTGATTATGGTGGCCAGTTCACGGGAGTTCGTACCGAAGGAACTACTGTAAAGAGTGTAAAAAGGCGGCGCGGTCGAGACAGTCGAGGTAAAACTCTATCATAGCGATGACAGCGACGCAGCCTGAACAGCTTCTAAATTAAATATCATTTTAACAAACCTCCAACACATTTAAACTTCGACGCCGAGCTCCTGGAGCATCCACAAAGAGGGAAGGGCAGAACATGTGGTCTAACAAGGTGATAATGTGTTTAAGCAGAATATGTCTAATAAGGTAACAAGGTGTTTGATTTTTTACATTTAGTCGCATGGCAGAGTGGAGATCAAATTCGCAGATACCTGATGCAAGGCAAATTGTTTTGTACCAGTTTAGACATACCTCTCAGTATACTGGTATCAATACTATCCAGCTACTACTGCTGCAATACTGGTATAGTTTTACCTAAGTAAGAATACACTAGCTCCCTTGTAAACTTTTAAAGAATCCAAATTTATATGTCTGAAAAAATTTCATTTTGGCACTGACTCACTAACAGGTTATTTAAAATAACAGACATTTCTAATAGATCTACAAACTTGAAATTCGGCATTAGTTAGTCCTACGCTTCTATAAAATTGATTATTTTCCTGTAGACAAGACTTCTAGAAAACAAGCTTAATATTTAAATGGAATCCATTTGATGAATATATATCCGAGTCCAATAAAATCATCATACTTTCTTTACTTTATTTGTAAATTGCAAAAATATTTTAGAATAGTACTAGACATGAAATAATAATTCCATTCCATTACTGCAATACATATATAGCAACAACATTCAGTAAAATACTGATGAAAAAAGAAAAAGAAAAATCTAAAAATGTTTGCGCAGTTTTAACATTGACTGTGCCGTGCCAATTCACTGCGTGTAAAAGTCTGATATCCAAACAAAAACATAAATGGTAAAATGTAGGCCATATTCTCCTTACATAATTGTCTGGAGCAAACGAATTGACTACAATTATTGTTTGACAATAACTAAAATCTTTAATTAGATACTGATTTCAAAAACATTACTCGTTTCCCAAATATTATTCTTTAGAACACATTACTATAATGTGCTATAAAAATTAAACAATCAAACGGCAACGATTGACCTCGAAAATGTGAAGCTTAAAATTTTAATAAATAATTTATTATTGTATCTCCAATGACGGCTGTTACAGACCGTATGGATGTAGTTGCCTTTGCCCTAATTATATATTGAGATGTAATGAATCCCAACAGTTTTTGAAAAGATTGATCAATTGTTATGAAAAGTGGATTACCTACGACATGAACATGTGAAAAAGATCACAGCTAAAGCGCAGTTAAGCTCCACTAATACCGACACCTGGGCTAACTCACAATAACGTGACGTTGTATATAGGGATTGTATTGGAGGGGATCGTTCATTATCAGCTTTTAGCGTTAGGCAAAGCCATCAATTTGGATCTCTATTCCCAACATCTAATGAGACTCAAGCAAAATAAAGAATAAAAACAGCCGGAACTGATCAACAGAAAGGGTGTGGTTTTTCATTGTGATAACGCCAGACCACATACATCTTTAGCCACTCGGTATTAAGAGATCTTGGTTGAGAAGTGATAATGCATCTACCATATAGTCTTGACTTTACACCCTCAGATTTTCACCTATTTCGATCTCGATCAGAATTCTTTACGTAATGTTAGGTTAGATGTTAACCTAAAAGAGCACTATCAAAACTACTTGTCATAGGATTTTGATCAGAAGTTAATTTTTTTTACAGTAATGGGATTATGCCACGACCTACAAAATGGCAAATACATATTATAATCAAATGAAAATGAACTATGATAAAAAATATTATACATTTCGTTTTTAGTATATATCCCTCCTATTTTTAGGAATTCACCATTTTGATTTACTAAATGTTATGAATTCACTTAAACATGAGAAAACTTGGACGTTCACGTTTTCGTCCTGAAGGTGTTGAAAGATTCATAAAATAAATGAAGAGAATCTCTTTCATTATAATATCCGTTTCTTGTATACGAAGTTAACCGAAAGTAAAATGATATGATTACCAGTCCAGAACTATTATATCATATTTGATTTGCAAGTATAAAAGTTAGGTTTACAAAAATAACAGTTATGTGGAGAAATATATGTTATTGTATGAACTTCTATTATTCACCTTCATTTGCTCCAACTTATAAATTTATTAATGAAATATAATTAAGTTCTCAGAACTTATCCGGTCGTAGTAGTTACACATAGATGGTTTCATTAGCTACCAAAGAAAGGCTAAACCGGGTTACCAAGGTAAACCTTTCAGCGTAAATTCTTATTATGTAAAAAATTCTTAGTATGTAAAATTCCAATAAAAATGTATTTTGTATTCCAATGTAGTGGTGCGGTGGACAGGGAGGGGTGAGAAGTCACGTCATGAGATCCCCTGCGGGGTCTGGGGGGGCTGGTGCTTCCGATTGCATGCTTCCCTAGCCGCCATGGACTCCGAGTAGTGAGATTATTACCACATCTTGCCTGGAGAGGATGAGTGGGGGGTTTGCTCCCAGGTGTAGGGGATGCCATTTATTAATCGGCTTTAGGGTACCGGACCTGATGCGTGAGTCGTGAGTGATTTTTGAAAAATACCGCCACTCAATTTATAATAAAAATAAACTGATGAATGTGAATTCTATTGATATGTTTTTACTTTATGCTTTATAATAACTATACCATCAGTTTTCCAGTGGTATTTAAAAAACATTTTTTTTTCAATTTAACCTCTGAAACATGCTTTATTTCGTTATTGAAAATATTTTTTTAAACTTGGAAACGTAATTTTTGATGCGGCCTTTACAGTTGCTTGAATATGACGGGAAAATTGGATTAGTTTACAGACACATGCCAGTCAATATCAAATTGAATGTCACGGAGTTTGTTTTGGTTTTCAGAAATATAAATCGGAGGTAAATAAAATAGATTAGTACTATTATATAACTATTTCAACTAGAGCTAAAATGCTTATTAAGAGATTTGATTAGTTGATCCAAAGTGCGAGTGTATTTAATACAGCGGCCAATAAATAATTCCCTTATAAACGAATACAATTTTTGAAAACAGAATAAAAAAAAGAACTTGAAATAAATTACTTATTAAGTAAACCTCTTAATAAGGTCATCCAAACAGCAAGCGTAATGTAGCCCATAATTATTTCTATCACAAACAAATAAAAATTTTCGAACAGATACCTTAAAGGAAGTCTCATTTTAGTACACGAAAACATACGCATAGTTGAAAGAAATAAAATTATGTTCATATGTTGATTTAACTTTTTTTTATTAGAGGTAATAAAGGAACAGATCAGATGGTATATAATGACTGTATCCATCCATCCTCAATAATGATTGTTAAATGATTTGATGTAAGTTATCACCCCTGTGGATTGAGATAGAATGCCTTTTTATTAGTAATAGGGTTTCCAGATCTGCATTCATCATACGAAAAGTTATGCTGTTATTTCACGCGAGTATTCTGTGCGGGCGTGGTCCATCCAGTTCAGTTGCAAGTGGCTGTATTGAATGTATTGAAACCATTTAAAAAAAAATTGTAATGAAATTCATGATTTCTAAGTTATTATATAACAAAATATTTACAAAGATACAATAAAATAAATTATACAAATATTAGGAATTTTCAGGATCAAATCTATTAAAAATCAATCTGCAGTACATACTCAATAAAATCAATAATAGCAAGCCTTCAAATTGCCAGTACTTAGGACTTTATTTCTCTTCACTCAGGTAAAAAGTGCCGGTCGGTCCAACTAATTTAAGGTACAGCCAGATTTTATTTGAAGTGGTGCTAAAGACGGTAATTGCAAAAACCTTGAATGTTTTAGAGGCCTTGAAGTGTTACGGCAATTGCAGAGGAAATTGCAGCTGCCACGAATAATATTTTATTATTAAAGATTTATTTGAAGTATACTACGTAATAATATATAACTCAAATAACATTTATAAAAACTGAGAAAATCTCCACAGTGAGCTCAGATATTTTAACATTTAATTTCACGTAAATTATAAATTAAGCTATTTATAATATGTGAAAAAACTAATAAATAAGAGAGTGGTGTTGTAAATTATGATTTCATGCGCACAGAGATGAATCATCTACGCATTGTATTTGAAATAACTTTTGAAATTAAAAAAACATTTAATGATAGCCCATGTGTCAATACATAACTGAAAACCACAATCAAATTGGTTCAGTCCTTGTGAAGATTAACATGCACAAATGAACAGACGAGCAAACAAAAATCTGTTAAGATTATATTATATGTGTAAGTAGAAATAAAACTGACATAACTTATGGACACGATAGAACAACTGACAATTCGAAATTATTGAATCTGCTACAAAAGTAAAGGGCGCCGACTCAGAATCAATTAACTCACCGCACTTAGTGAGTTTCTCTTCTCTTTGCAGTAAAGACAACGTTCCTCAATTTAGTTATTTTAAATCAATTTATGATTTTTGCTTATTTTAAATGATGACTAAGGTGACTCATGATGGACAATCATAAGCTTAAAGGAACAAAATAAGACCAGGCTTTATAGTTCTGCCGGATTGAAAGAAAGAAGAAATAAAAAATTTTCATTAAAAACCATCGATGTCGATCGATCGATCTTAAAGAAAGACGTGTTGAACAGACCAATTTCTTCAGCCAAAATGTATTATGTATATATTTGACAAATAGTACGAGTTTATAGATTAAAATTAAAATTTAATTAATAGAGTATTTAGCATTTAGCATAAGATTAAATTACAAAGATTTTTTCTTTATATATATTAAATTATATAGCGTTTTCTTTACAATTTGACCCTTAATCTAAAAAGCCGATTATTAATAAAACATAGTTGGCAATCCCAATAGGTATCGTATTATTATAAATATCAATGGACGATTCCCTAGAATTATTAAAAAAGGTCAACAAGTTTAGTTTATTTAAAATATCGACGGAATCTTGTTAGGATATTCTTTTAGCGTCGTTCAGTTTAAGCTGTCCTATTTATTTAAATTCATATGAAGTCGTCAATGCAATTAGTAAGCCTCCAATATGTACGCTAGAGTTGATGCTTATGCCCAAACAGTATATGTATATGTAGACTGTTATTTTAAAAAAAAACGGGTTTCTGATGTGCGTTTTAAGAAAAAAAAAAGATTCAACTAGCTGTGGTATTTATTTGGCTTAGAAGTATATTATGTCCCATGCGTGAAAGAGACTAGGTACTAATAATATAACAGAGTGAATTTTTACATATTATCCTCTTACAAAGAAGTAAATTATAAAAGTTAAGTAACTTTTCATTTGTTTCTCAGAAACGCAGGTTATGTCTTAGTCATGTCTTACCAAGTTTCACGTTTTCCTTCACCCCTGGGCGCGTGGTAAATCAGCTTTAAAAATTACAATTGATGTTTTAAATCGTGCCGGCACCGAGACAAAGTGAGACTAAGGCTCCGACAAAATATCTAAGTACCGAAATTTCTAAGACTGACAGCTGTTTTCCCTTCATTTGTATGTACATACTATGTACGTACGTACACGTATATATCAACCGAGAACTGACTTTTGAAAAGTTTGTGTCGTGACGCAATTTCTTTTCCAATTTCATAGGTTTTTTTCGTTTTTCTGAATTACTTCCTAAGATATTGATGAAAAAATGTATATAATACATAAGAAAATATGTACAAAATAAAATAAATAAAAAAATGATTACGGTACGTTGCTGTTAATAACGTTAATGCTTAGAATGAAATAACGTTGTAATACATATTATTTTGTAGAATTTTACATTAAACATTTACATGTGTGAATGTACTGACTTGTTGAAGGGTTTATGCAAACTGTACTAAAGCCTTACCCAACTAAAAGAAAGTAGTATTTGAATCGTTCTTCTTGTTTATTAAATTGTTTTTTTTCAAAATTTTTAACCTTTATTTAATGTTTATATCCTTTGCTTTCCCCTACCATAATTTCTTGTTTATTGAATAAATAAAATGTTTCCTATAATGCTATTTTGTTATACTGGGTATTAGGAAACCGCTTCGAAGACAGACGATATTGATCCGAGCATCAGCTGTTTTTGATTTTGTGTTTCATTGCTGGTTTTTTAGTAATGTATTTTGTATGAAACTATCGTTTAATTTTGCTGTACTAACATGATGGAGCGTAAATAATGCTAATAAAACGTTTTTAAAATATGATTTTTTTTAACATGATCGATTTTTTTGCGTGCCATCATCAAAGGTGTCATTAGTACTATCGTCTGTCATCGTTTTCGGAAGCGGTCTCCTAATACCCTGTATAAGGTGTCCCATAATTTATTTAGCTCTCTCTATTTACAATATACTCAATGAGATTAGTTATACCCATTTCTAATCAGTACTTTTTTATTTGACATATTTCCAAGACTTGCAGGATATCCTTTTCCTTTCACATTATTCAAGTACAGATATGAACGGAGAAACCTACAAAGAAAACCGTTTAGAACTCAAGTATGATCAGATCCTTTGAGTTTCGTTATAAATGTTATGACTATAAATATAGCTGTTCTAAGATATGTTAAGGATTAAAAAATTACTGATACAAAAAGGATTTCAATTATTCGTCCCTAATTATTCTTATTTGTTTAAATTATACCCTGTTTGTTCATTCAATACTAATTTATTTTAGTAATCACAGAATCTTAATGTTTTCATTTAAAAATGTTGCTTATGTTTAGTAGAAATACGTTGAATAAAACAACATGAAGCTGAAAAGGATATCGAAAGGCTCTGGTAGAATTATTCGAGATATGGGTCGACTAGGGATGCTGTATTGATAGACACCGTTGGCTCGACCCTATTTAGATATTCTCAAAACGTCGTTTTATTTGGGAATATACTCTCATTGCTTAAAAGGTTTATATCATGTTATTAAATCTTAACAGAGATTAAATCTAAGAAATCCTTTTGAGGAGTAATTTGTCATTCTAAATGTTTGTAAGGTACTTTGATCCGATTTTCTTTGTAGGTTATTGATATTTATTTATTTATATGTATATATATATATACGTATATATAGCGCTTATGGCGCTCAGCCGAGATCTTTATTAGTGGGTAACCAGCATTAGGGCTCCTGAGAGGGGCTTGAAACATTACCCTGTTGCGCGAGAGCGACTGACTCGAGGGTGCCCGAGAAGGCAGAACCTCGGTTCGGTCAGTTGCTTCTGACTATGACGGATTATCTACTTTAAGTGCCAATCTGTTCAGAAATAATTCCCAAACTTTCATCTCAAAGAACGATTCGCATGCTGTCTTAATTTCGTGCATTACGTTTACTTTAAATATAAATAATAATATTTTTTTTTTAAATAAAATTGTCACTTATTACTTAATTTGCAAAAATATCATATAAGGGGCAGGGCATCTTCAGATATTTTGTTTATTTGTAGTCCCCGGACCTAGTGATTCTGAATTTTCGGTAGTTATATGATGCAGAAATGATTTGATATCAATCAAAATGGAAAAACTTTTGTCGATAAAATTTAGGAGCAATTTTTCAGCATTAAAAATATTTATTCATTTTATAAAAATGTATTTAACTTTGTATAACACATTTACTACTAACAGTATTCCGGAGATCGAGACAAAGTAAGTCATACGCACGACCACGCCACATTAGCTTGTAAATTTTAAAGACTACATCGATGATGTGAGGTGTAGACAGGTTATTTTTCACCTTTCCTCTACAAATATTATATTGAAGTTTATAAATATCTTTACTTCAGTAGTGAAATGAACTAACGACAAAATTAATTTTACCCTAAATCTTCAGAATGTAGTGCTCAATACTCAATGCGAAATATTAGACATTCAGCATACAATCTCTAATGGTCGTAGATTCTGAAAAAAAGACCAATAAATATTTCAACAAAATAAAATAAAACTCTTATTTTATTCCGATTAGTAGATATAGCGCTGACTGTTTACCAATCGGTGTTTACAATTTTTTTTTTACTAAGGGGATGAGTCGGAGGCGATGCTCAACCTTAAGTATAAAATGCTTATATCGATTCATTTATTACTGTAAATATATAATATAAATTATAAAACTAATAAAAATAACAAAACATTTTAAATTAAATTTTACAATAATAGTTTTAAAATTTTCACTTCATACACATGTCCTCCTGGTTGATTTCAACCACAGTGATATTTAATAGTTATCACAAGAGGATGCGTAGGATATATTCTAGTGCCGTTAATATGGGCACTAAAATAAAGTCACTCACTGTAAGACGAAGTACGAATTGGATTTAGTACCCCAGATATAAGGGACAATTAACACCTTCAATCCGGAAACGAACAATTTATGTTGAATAAAAAATGCTCCTCGACTGGTATTCTAACGAAGGAACTACGACTAAGAAAGTCTTTCATTTCTCAATAAACAATGAAAACAATATCCCTATCGTTGAAGCAATTGTAGAGATGAGCGTGTTGGCACACACGTATAAAAATTCTGTGTACGATTGTATTATATGTAAAGATTATGTTCAACACATATAATTTCATCAGTTGAGTACATGCTTGCCGTGGCCCTCTGACTTTCAACATTTACATTCATGTACATTACAGTTAATTGTACTTGTAGTTGTTAATAGTATGTTATAGTTATTGAAAGATTTTTTTATATTATAATTTTAATTTGTATTTTATACTAATCAAATAATTAAAAAATACAGATATGAAACATCTTTTCTCATTGTTATGTCCGCCTTTAGGTACTGTAGGCCTAGTAGATATAGTTTATTTCATTATATAAATCAGGTTTAGAATTTTTTTTTAATGTTATTTATTATTTTAATTTTAATTTTTGATCAGCATAGAAAGATACCTTAAATTATAACTTACAATTACTTACTAAAAGTAATAATTATACTTAATAATACAAAAGTTATATGTCCAAAAATGGTGATTGTTTAATATGTATATATGTAAGATACGTTATGTAGATTCCCATTTTTATCCCGTATTTCACAAATCTGAAATGTTGAAGCACGATAGTTTAATAAAACAAGTATTTTTTAGCGCTGCGTAAAGCGCATAATTAATCACAATTTTTCCTATTACCCACCGCTCACTATAATTAAGAGTCGGATAAAATTAACAGTGAGTGGGAGTTATTCGAGGCTAATGCCCGCGCTTCGTTACTTATTGCAATTGAATCCAATAATTAAAATGGCATAAGTGCTCTGCACGTGGAATTAAAAGGAAAGTTACAAGATTTAATTTTTATAAATCGTTCATACTTATAACTTTATTAATTTAACATACAGAAGCGATCACGGCGATGTCTTTTGCTATTAATGACATTACCAGAACTTTACAAGATATATCATAGTGACGTATTTCATGGTGTCGTAAGTATTTATGCAACTACTGATAAACTTATCATGTGCATCACAGGCAACAAGATCAGAATAAAATTCAGCAAGCTCAGGAATGCTTTTATTTTACGAACATTTCCAAGACCCTTATTAGTCAATTACTAATTATTAGGAGAATATGTGGTATTTTGCTTTCATTCTCTGCAATTGGACATTTATTGAAATCAATTTACCCTTGCTAAAATATGTAATACGTAACTAAAGTAACTTTTTTATATGACAGGGTAACAAATGAGAATAAAGATTATGATTTTATAATAAATGTAAATAAAAATGTGTTTTCACCATTGTAGATTTATGATTTAATTTGCTTTATTACAAGTAATTAAAGTATCTGCTTTGTTACTCACGACATTTATCTGTTATTATGTGAAAGAGTGATTCTTTCGAGCAGGACTATTCGGGATTAAGCATATGTGGCGAGGTTCTAAAAGTAGAAAGGTAAAGTTATCCTAGGCCTATAAATAAATCCCACTACTGAGCAATTGATAACGCAACTCAGTAGCCGATTGGTTAAGGTTACATTGTGAGAAACTTAAGGTCTTTGGTACGAACTCGTCATTCAACTTTCGCTTGTCGCAAACTACGTCCGAGCTCTAACCATTAAGTTTAGTTGGAGTTAGGGAAATTTAGATATGTTAATCGCAATGTTAATTTCCAGCAATTTTTTCAACTGAAACAAGAGTTGTGTTTTTATCTATAAATTAAAGTCGCGAAATCGATAAACCAGACGTTATACGGGCGGAGCTAATCACTTACCATCATGTGAGATGCTTGCTCGTTTGCCACCTTTTCTATAAAAACAAAATGTGGTTAACCAACTGATCTGGATCGTTCTTAAGCGACGACCACATTCTGATAATTTAAGATGAAATGTGTGAAATTACTAATAATGTTCAATGGTTCACAAATCTCATGAATCTAATGGTAGGCCCAACTTAAGATGGTGGGAGACTAATTAATTATAATGTAGTTAATTATTTTAAAGTAAGAAATAAAAAATCATTTAAATTTCTTAGTTAATCGTGTAATAGAATCTCAGTCTATAAAATGAGATTATTTATTATTACTAATATTACATAATAATTAAAACTTATTAGTTAATGAAATATGTTGTTACACTCCACATTAAGTGAACAGAACGAGTGATTGTCACCATAATGGAAAATGAATACGGATTACGGTGCTTAATAAAATAAATGGTGCATGACAATTACAATGTATAACTGTGTTACAATAAAAAAAAAATTGAAATGTTAAAATGAGGGAAAATTAGAACGGCCAATTAAAAGTTTGATCGTAACTAATTTACTACGTGACTCGTTTTATTTGTTAGGAATTCCAAGTAGATGTTAAATTTCCAATTAAATAGTTAATTGGTAAAGTGTAAAAACATGTGGATTTAGATTACAAAGATTTGTAACTATCATGCGTTTTAAGAATTGTAAAATATTTTTACAGTTAAAGAGCAACGCTGCAGCTCGTTTCTTGCTGTTAAATGGGTTTCGAATAGATTTTTTTTTAGCGTGGGGAAAGCTAATGTATACGCGACTTGGGGGAGACAACTTCAAGGTGGTTGACATCGGCGTTGTCGAGGGGTCGCGGGATCTCCATAAGGAACGCATCTACAACCCGTCGCCGCTTCGCTGGGATATCCCATCCTGGAGGCGTGCTTGATAATCGGAGTAAGTTCAAGAACATCGGAGACCCAGTTAATGGCAATGGGAAGTCCAATTCTGTCATCTGATACATGTGGATCTCAAGTTTTTATTGATTATGGATCACATATCACATCCATCATGACTAGCAATTATAATTTTCATCATGCTGTAGTTAAATTTAATTGATTTCTTTTACCACTAACGAGATTTGTAGGCACTATTCGTAACTAAATTAATTTAAGCAAAACAATTTTTCCTCGTTTTATTTAATTTATGTTCTTAAGGTACTTGCCGATTATGCATACGTATTTTTATGATTTAATGAACAGAAACTTAAGATTTGTTTGCTAACCTACCTTCAGAGGGAATCAATAAGATTGAATTAATGGATTTTGCCTTTCTTTACTACGAATAAGGTCTGAGGAGTTACAGTGTGCTAGAAAGTAGACGATTGGCTTTATGCCTTGTCCTAAAAATATTTGTTCATCTCGATAGTATATTGCAACTGTCTTACATTTTTGATACTGCGTTCGTACCCTCCTTCCATTGCTTATTAATTTATTTGTTAATATAAAATTTACAACATTATATACCTAGTCCGGCCTGTGTTCTGTTACAAATGAAAATGCATTTTTTTTTAATGAAGTTATATAATATTATTAAAATGTATACCTACATATTTATTAGTCTCAGCAAAAAAAAAAAATAATCTATTCGAAAGGCCTTTGGCTTTTATACATGCCTTTAATCTGTTTGGCCACGAATCTATGGATTTACGCACTGTTTCCAAGGGAAATTTCGCCACTGCTTGCTCCAAAGATTTTTTAAGAGACTCAATGTCGCCGTGTCGTTAAGAGCAGGCCATATCTTCTAAAACTGACCATAATTTGTATAAGTCTAAAGGGTTGAGGTCTGGACTAGATGAGGGCCAGTCTTCAGCTCTTATAAAGTCCTGAACGTTGGTTTCAAGCCTGGTTTGGGTAGTTCGTGCCTTGTGACCAGGCGCAGAGTCCTGCTGGAAAGTCCACGGAATATTTTTAAAAAGTGTATTGCTGAGAGGTTTCACAACATGATCCAAGACTGTATCTTGATACACTGTGGCTGAAGTTTTCACTCCTTTTTCACAAAAATGTAGTTTTGTGACTCCTGGATAAGACACGCCCCACCAAACCATCACTGACGCAAGATGATGACCTCGTTGTACCTTTCCGACCACTTGAGCAGCTTCCTTAGAACAGTGAGAGTACGCTTTATCATTTTGCTTATTGTAGTGTTCTTCATTCATGGAAATTTTTTCATCGGTAAAGAGGATATTTCTGTGCCTTTCACCTGCGTATCGTGACAGAAGGCGTTTTGATCGATCCACTCTCTTTAATTGTAAAGATTGATTTAGGGTATGTACTGTATATCGACGATAAGCAGCGAGCTTCAGGTCTTGTTTTATAATACGCAACAGAGTCCTAGCGGAAATCTTCATTTCTGGCGATAAGATTTTTTGCTTCCTAACTGGGTTTCGACGAATTCTGGCATTTAACAGCATTAATAGCCTTTGTAGTTCTAACAGCACGCGGCCGCCCCGATCTTTTTTGGTCTTCAACAGAGGAAGTGTTGTATCTGTTGATATTACGATATACAAACATACGGCTGATATCAAGCTTTTGAAATATCTGGAATATGACCGACGGCTCCATACCCACTTTGTGCAAGGCGATCACTGCAATCCTATTTTCTTTAACATCCTATTCCATATTGTAATTTGATAATCAACACGTGTTCCAAATTCAAAATAATTATTTATTTTGTCTTTTTTTATATATATTGAATCCCCAACTTATTATATATATTTAACATAATATAAATATGAGCATTAAGGTTACTAATAACATACAATTCCACTTACACGGCATGTATTTTAAGACAGTTTTATGTTTAATAACTTAAAATAATTAATAAATATTTAACATTTTCTAGGTTTATTTATATAAATATCAAAAGAGAATTTTAAATTTTAAATTTAGGGAAATAAGACCAACATATATTGGGTGAAGAAATGATTGTCATATAGATTTTATTTTGAAAATCGATATTTTATCTTTTAAAATATCAATCGAACAATCTTTATTAATGAAGATTACCAATAATTATTTTAAAAAATTATTTTATTTTTATTTCGAATTATTTGCAAACATTCTTTTCTTTAAATTCCCTGAACATGGTTTATTGAGGTTTTAAGTAGTAGCAAAAATGAATTTATCTGAAATGTCACATTTCTATATTATTTAAATAATAAGTAATATATGACGAATATATGAAATATATATAGTTAAATAATAAATGAAGTAATTAAAGTCATGGATACAAAATATACAACATTTTGTATCCATTACTATTTATTTATTTATTTATTTATTTATTTATTTATTTATTTATTTATTTTCACCTCAACTAAAATACATAGAATAATTTTTACATAATAGAAACATGTTCTCCTTAATAAAATATTACTATGATTACTTCTTATCTGAAAAACGTACAATATTTTATAGTTATCGAATTGAATTGTTATTAAATTGATAATTATGTGTCATGAAAAAGTATCACGTGATTAAGCTTTCCTAATACATTTTTATTTAGAAAAAAAATATCAACTTCCAACTTACAGGCCTTTTTCACTATTCGTCGCTTGTAAAAATAAACCTTTGTAAAACATATTATGGTAACAATTTTAACGTAAATGTGAGAACTCTTTTTAGCAAAGAATCCATTTTAATTGTATTCTCGTTAAAACCTTCACAAACAATCCTTCAAGTAGCGTAGAGTGATGGATACAAAAAGCAACGGTTGAATAAGAGTTTTAGTGTCTGTGTGATGATTGTTTAAGTGAAAATTCAATTATAATTCTAATTAAGGTTTGAAGTAGCTATTCCAATTATGACTGAAGTCATAACGAGCATTTGGATGACGTGCATTTAAAAAAAACTGAAATAAAAACAGAAAAATATTGTTTTTTGTTGCTAGATCTATTTTAAAAGGAAAAAGAGAGACGTATAGCAAGTATTTGATGCTGCCAAAGACTGTATCTTAAATTATAGCGGCAGAATATATCGCCTTAACATCGAAATTAACGGTAAAGTCGTTGCACTCGGAGATATTTCCATAATTGTTTAATTACTGAGCCCAAACCTAAATTAATCACCAATTTCCTTCGAGAATACATTATAGATGCTAAATTCATGGAAATCTTTGATAATATAGTTCTGAATAATCGGATATATTTTACAAAATCTGTTGAACGTCAGAGCAATGACCGTGAATGAGCAGTGCAAACGCGTGCAAGTAAGGAAGTCATTTGGAGATATAATTGGGTTGATCTAAATTCCTTGGCTTGAGTGTTAAGCAATTAATTTCGGTCGTTAGTATGATGGTGGAGGAATTGGCCACCCAATAACATGTAACGGGGCCATCCATCTCAGTCCTCCGGGGTCCACATGTAAGTGCATCTTGAATCCTTGTTGAAGATGGATTTGGATGTCCTAGGATCCAATGTGAACAAGGTGAATCGAGTGTCGTTTTTCATTGCAAGGAGATGTTGCAAAAATGCGTAGAGAATACATTTTTAACTGATTTTACCATGGGGAGTGTTCTGAGGGGTTGATCGGATTATATCTGGTAACGGTTAACAATCCACCGCTGTTTGATTTACGCGTGATTTTCTGACATGCACAACTACTCTGTGGAGTAAGCTATCGCCAACGGTATTTCCGAATCGATACGACTTAGGGAAATCTACTTTGAAGAAAAAAGCCTACACTTTTCTCAAAGGCCGGCATCGTATTTTCGACTCCTTTAGTGTTGTGGATGTTCATGGGAAGAGGTCATCACTTACTATCAGGGGAGATACCGGCTCGTTTGCAACCTATTCTTTAAAAAACTATATTTTATTTCTAATATATCCCCTAATTTAACTCCCAAACCTCGAAAAACAGCTATTTTCTTAAAACATAAAGCTAAACATAAAGCTTCCGCAATTTCCAGCCCATTTTGATTATTATAAGTAAAATTCTAAAATAACTAGAAAGCAGTGCGTTCGTAATATTATAATCATTTATTAATTATTGTTATTATTATATGGAGATATATTTTTGAAACTTTGCCGTCTATTGTATATACATTATTCTAATTCGTTTGAAAGGAAAATATGTAATTTTATGTTATTTTTCAATATTACCTATACAACAAGATTGATATGTACAAACCATATTTTCATGTCGTAGTAAATCATTTACACTAAGTACCCATATAAATGTCATGTTTATTAAATATAGTTAATACAGAAAAATGAAGGTAGGTCAGGATAGTAGGTGCCACATACACGCGAGTGATGGCAGATACTTTATGTGCTGCTTTGTCATCCTTATTTTAATAAAAAAAATTGCACGTGTTTTCTGAACCGCTCACTTCATACTCTGTTGGTTCAGACAGATGACAAATAGACATAGTGTAGGAAAAACAGACTATTCTGTATAAACCGTTTCGCATGTTCTCTATGGTGGAGTATTCTAAAGAAATTTCCGTAATCACACGCAATATATTCTTTCATTTGTTTATACAATATAGATTAAACATTTATAAGTTTCTAGTTTAAGAAATATGCATATTATATCTTATATAGCAATTCATATTGTTTGCATTGGGTTTGCTTTACTGGAGGGGGCGACACGCTCCCAGAATATTAGCTTGAAATAGCAACTCATGATGAGTGTGTGAATTATGAATAGCAAGTTATTTTACTCAAAGGTGACATTACACGTACATCTTGAATCTTTTGTTGAGGACGGATGTACATATCATTGGATGCAGTTATTTTATAATTCTATGGTAATATATTATAAATTATCTATGGTAAACGTTATTACCATTATCGAGGAATGATGGACTTAATAATTTAAATAATTATAAAAAAAATGCATATGAATACCAACGCCTAGTGTCTGCTAGCGGCTGCAGACAAGCCGCAGGTTGGTGGACTTTACATATTTTGAAATATATTTTTTTTACAATTAATTAGGTTATGCTTTACTGCCGTAAGTAGGAGAGGAAGTTTGTAACTACGTTTTAGACATACGGGTATCTTAGGCTATATAACAAGAGTTACAGGATGGCAGTCGCTATTTTTTCCATTGCGACACAATCTATCCAGACGCAATTTTAATTAAGTAAAGATGACAATGTTTAGAGTCTATTTGATAGTAAAATTTACCCACGTAACTTACGCCAGTATTCTATAAAATCAAACAGGAAATATAGTTTAAAAACTATATTTCCTCTTGATTGATGAAAAATGTTTATTTTTGTTGGCAGGACTGCAAAGATCACTTCTAACGTGCGATTGGCTATACGTTGAGTTGGCAGCGTACGTCTGACAAGCTTGATGGCAGCCATTTATTATGTAGAGAGAAGCATCTATCACATAGAGCCTACATAAGGACCTTGTAAATGACAGTTGCACCGAATCACGATATCAAGCTCAATCGACATCATCATTTGAACAGATACGATTTAATTCCAAACAATACATGATCTTCTGTATATTTATTCTATCTCTACTCATTTGAATAATTAACATTTTTAAATATAATTATTATTAATAAATTAAGATTCTACTAATCAATACACAATATTTCTAGAGATTGGATAAAAATGTTACGGAAGTACAGTGATACTTAAGACAATCGTGTGAACTTAGTGCTTATATGTCGCCCTTAGTTTCACATGTGTGAAAAAATGTCACATGTCAAAAATATGTCCGCATTTAAGCTTTTTATCTAATTATTATTGCTATAGTTTAAATAACTTCTTGTAGTCTTATTTTAATACTAAATATTCGCAAATTTAAATATAAAATATCGTGGTAATACAAAGTAGATTAAGTATTTATGTATATATTACAGTCATTTGTTTGTCGGGTTTTTACATAAATTTCCAAAAAAAGAGGCAATGTTTTCGGGGTCAATGTAAGTGTACATATGACGTACACTTATGTTTTTCCATCGTAACTTTTAAACGCCTGAATTAAGCATTTCTGATACCTTTAAAATTCTCACGTTACCCCAAAACATAAATAGCTAGGCTAAAATAAAAAAAACTATTTTTTTTTTAAGATATAGAATTAACAACGTAGTACGAAGAGGGCCAATGGGAATAAAGATCGAACTCAATCAAACCTGTTCGTTTGATAAATGATCCTTTTGTTATGACGACGTTTGCACTAGTTGCATCACTGAATCAATCCTGTCTGTAGGTGGTAACGCAATATATCTCAATGAAAAATTACCGCAATGCGGATAGCAATTAGAAATTTTGTTGCCTTTGCAAAACTCTGTAACTACCCCCAATATGTTTCCGAATTGTCCTGTATTTTGTTCTGGAATTAAAGTTCCGTTTTGATAAGCGTGAAGTTGTTTAAAAATGCGCACAGTAAATGATGACGCCGATGATTGTTTTCTAAAGTGTAAAATTGCTTGAGCGTTTATAGTGTAATTTTAGTAAGTATGGGTAACGGGTGTATAATAAATAAGTAAATAGAAGTGAACACAACCTTGACTCAAGCCATAAATGAAATAATTAATTTCATAACCGATAAGATTGCAATTTAATTACCAAGCATTCATATCGCTGTCTTAGAATTACAATAAGCAACTCAGAGGATAGACCGCCACGTCGTTATCTTGTATGAAGATTAATTACAAAGGAATGGACACATACTTGCAAGCGTGTTTCAATTACCGTTCAAACACGTTAATTGAAATTATATTAAATATATTTCAAATCAACAGTGGATTAAATTCACTATTAAAGGCCACTGCTCGAAATCAACCCGGCCTTTATTAAAATAAATTATTATAAATTCTGATACAGAATTAATGTCGTAAATGGTAACGTAAATAAATACAAAATTTTCAATTGTGGAAACCATTCACGTACCGCACGGTTTATTTCAAAACTTTCGATCCTTTGGACTACCTTCCTTACTTACCAGTTAAGAGAACTTTCTCTGGGGCTTTTATTAGTATCTTTTCACGATTTTTGTAAAGGGTCTAATTAAATCATGTGTTTTTGCAGTTACGAATTAGGGACTATCGGCCCCGTGCATTTAACGTGTAGGTGTAAATTATCGGTGAGAATTATTTTATAATACAGAATTGCGTGCGTAATAAAATTAAAATTTCTTAAAGGCGCACTGTCTAATAATTTAGTGGTAATTATAATATTTCCTTACCTTACAGCTTGTTAATAATTTTTAATATAAAGTTTGAAGAGGATGAATAAAATATTGTTTAACATTTGTCAAAATACATTATCTAGTAAGATTACCGATAAGTTATCTACAAATACACATTACAATATATTAAATTGAGAATAGATAGATAAGGATATGCATATATTATATCTATCTTTTATTTTGCAATGGAATATTTTAATTAACAATTAACATATTCCATTTGACCGCATTCAACGAAGAGCGGCTCGAATCGTTGACGACCAGGTACTTTCCGATCGATTTAAATTACTGGCTTTGCAAAGAGACGTTGCATTTATGCATTTTTACATATTTAACCAACCATATAAGGAAGGATTCTGAGTTGTTTTGAATAATTCCAGCTGCTAGATTTCAGAATTCAATATTTCATTCTTACCATCTCATCGCGTATTGAACTTTTCTGCAACGCACAACTAATTTGGGGAATTAGCCTTCTGGAATCTTCGCCAGTGGTATTTCCAAACCTATACGAGTAGGGACCTTCAAGAAAAGAGCCTACATCTTTCTTAAATGCCTACTACGGAACGTAAGCTAAGCCATAAGGGCTGCAGGTACGAGCTTCGGAGGGGCGGGGGGGTCCCCATTCCCTGAGCATACAATCAGGGGAGTACGTCTTCCCCGGATAAGGCAGGGTGTGTGTGTATGCTTACTATTGATAGCGTGCTGACGGTATTAAAGGCCGTCAGCGCATTTGCAGCTGGTGATCACTTACTCTTAGGTTAGCTGCTAGCTCGTTCGTTAGCAATTCTATAAAATATTCTATAAATATTCAATGTGCATTAATTTTTTATTTTGTATCAATGTAAAATTTAATTTGTTCATTCATTCATACCAACAACGTACACCAAAATTTTTCGTATGAAAATTTCAAATTAAATTTATCAATATAGGTATGGAAACAATCAGATAACATAATTCCACGACAAAATATTTTTTCATTACATCTTATTCATTCACGAACATTCGCCTTACCCCAACTCTTGCCTTTTTTTTAAATTATGTACGTAAATCCTAAATAATGATAAAGGGAAATCTTTGTGATGAGTCCACAATAGAAAATACCCCTTATCTCTTATTCGTGTTCCGTATTTTGTATTATTAACATTCAATGCTCATTTTCCTGGAATAAAGTTTTTACTTATTTTATTTATTTACTTTAACGTACAAAAATCATTTATACCAAGAAACTAAGATAATAAAAGTATATACAAAGACGGAGCTTATTTTTAGAATAAAATCTCTTCCAGCAGGCCTGCTGTTGGACATATTATCGGAAAAAAGAAACTGACAAAAACATACAAAAAAATAGAGAAAATATTTTTTTTATTTTTATAAACATGCATGTAAATACATAAATAATAATACATATAATAAAATGTAAACATAAATATATATATATATATATATAGCATACAATAAAGCTAACATAATATTTCATTATGTAACATAAGTTTACCATTGGTTTTGCCGATTGGTTTTACTTTTATAGGTTAATTGTATTATATTTTCATAGCTCCATTTTACAGATATAATTTTTCATATGTAGTTTCTTCAACGTACTGGGTAGTGTTGCCACATGCTGCTTAAGGCACGAAAACGAAATCTACATTCTTACCATTCAAGCTAGGCAGTGTATGCTCATCAGAATAACAAATTCCAATGCAGTTACGTAATTAGTCGTATAATTTACTAAAGAAGGAAGAAAGGATAATATTTTAGTATCAAAATGCATTTTTTCAATCAACTTTCATTTGTACGTGGGCAGTGATATAAGAAAGTATTTGATTAAATTATGTAATAAAGTTATGTTTTCGGAATAACGACGTCGAGGATTATAAGATATTTACGAGTAGCCACGTTGTTGATAATGGTAATTCTACCTATAATTCTATATTTATATATATATATATATATATATATATATATATATATATATATATATATATTCAAAATATTTAACTATAAGGGCTTAGTATTACTTCATACACACACACCCACATAGACCACATATACACATATGCACTCTTACGCGTACACACACTCTTTTTAGTTTTTACGTTAGAAAATTCTTCAAACAAAGCCTGCACACATTAAATGTTAAAAGCAAATAAGTGGTGAGCGCACTTTATGCTTCATTCAGGCTACCATCGTGTTGATTTTTATGCGACTAAGAACCTTCAATGGCTAGACTAGGGCTTTTACACAACTTTACTTAATTGAAAGAAGCAGAAACACCGATGAGAATAATAAAGGTTTGAAAACTTTGTTTGTGAAGCTTCAGAAAAATGAAGGATGCATTACGAGTGCTTTGTTTGCTTTAATTATGGTAAACGATAACCAGTGTACAACGAAAATAAATCTGAGTCTACATAATACCTAAAATTGATTTTATTGTAATGAATGTCTTTTTAAAAAATTCATCCTTTTAATACTAAGTTCTAATTCAAGATTTACATTAAATTATTTACACTTTGCAATTAATTATGTACTTAGTCCAACCATAAATTCAATGTTAAATGTTACAAAAGAAAATGCATTTTTTTAATGAAGTAAAGTAATATTATTAAAATTTATACTTACATATTTATTAATCTCAGCAAAAATAAAAAAAATATTCTATTCGAAAGGTAGCCCCTTTGGCTTTAAAACAGGCCTTTAATCTGTTTGGCCACGAATCTATGGATTTACGCACTGTTTCCAACGGAAATTTCGCCAATGCTTACTCCAAACATTTTTTAAGAGACTCAATGTCGCCGTGTTGTTTAGAGCCGGCCATGTCCTCTAAAACTGACCATAATTTGAAGTCTAAACGGTTGAGGTCTGGGCTAGATGAGGGCCAGTCTTCAGCTCTTATAAAGTCCGGGACGTTGGTTTCAAGCCAGGTTTGGGTAGTTCATGCCTTCTGACCAGGTGCAGAGTCCTGCTGGAAAGTCCACGGTCTATTTTTAAAAAGTGTATTGCAGGTTTCACAACATGATTCAAGACTGTATTGATTCACTTGATACACTTTGTCTGAAGTTTTCAAGTTTTCCTTTGTCATAAAAATACATTTTTGTGACTCCTTGATAAGACACGCCCCAACAAACCATCACTGACGCAGGACGATGACCACGTTGTACCTTTCCGACCACTTGAGCAGCTTTTTTAGAAGTGTGAGCGTACACTTTATCATTTTTTTATTGTAGTCTTCTTCAATCGTGAAAATTTTTTCATCGGTAAAGAGGATATTTCTGTGCCTTTCACCTGCGTATCGCAACAGAAGGCGTTTTGATCCATCCACTCTCTTTAATTGTAAATATTTATTTAGGGCATGTCCTGTATATCGACGATAAGCACCGAGCTTCAGGTCTTGTTTTATAATATGCGACAGAGTCCTAGCGGGAATCTTCTTTTCTCGCGATAAGATTTTTTGCTTCCTAATTGGGTTTCAACGAATTCTGGCTTTAACAGCATTAATAGCCTTTGTAGTTCTAACAGCACGCGGCCGCCCCGATCTTTTATGGTCTTCGATAGAGGAAGTGTCGTTGTATCTGTTGATAGTACGATATACGAACATACGACTGATACCATGCTTTTGAAGTGTCTGGTATATGACCGACGGCCACTTTGTGCAAGGCGATCACTGCAATCCTATTTTCTTCCACACCCCATTCCATATTGTAATTTGATAATGAACACGAAAAAATATGTGAATAATAATAAAAATATATAATGCAAAATCGAAATATGGTTTTAAAATAATATACGTATTCCAAATTCAAAATAATTTAAAACTTGAAAAAAAGAAAAGTTTTTATGTAACAGTATTTATGCCCAGACATAACAGCTTTTATATACAAATATAAAAACTGGTAATAAATTGTAACTCATATTAACATACTTATATTAAATTGTTTCAAATGTGCTTTAACAAGTATGTATAAACTTTTAACAGAAATATGAAACAAACACCGCTGCCTTATCTTCTTCAACTGCCTTAAAACCCATTCCAAATCTTTGTTCGAGAAAAAAAAAGTGATTAAAATCTTCGGCAGCTAATCATCTACGAATCGTTTCACTGCCCACATTGCCAAAATATTTATTACGACGTACTATTTCTTAACTTCCATGAAGTACAATGCTCAACTCTGTATTCTCTCTTATTTCTCTCTCATATTTTTCGTCGAAATTTAAAACACCCTTTAACAGGCTTTGAGGATTTGATTTTTGAACTGACTCCACTAATTCTACGTATCCATGGTCGGATGTTTTTTTTGGATTCACAAAATTTTTACGTACTCGTATTATCCATCACGCAATACAGTTTTCAGATCGACTAAACACATATCACATTACCTAATCCATTTACAATTATTAAGCAAATAGTTTTAAAATCTTACCGCCAAATAGAATATATTCAATGCATCCTATCCCAGTCGAGCCAAGCCATTCATGTTGTATATTTCGTTTATTTATTTTATTCTATTAAATTTCATTTAATTATATGATATCATATTTGTCTTGTTAAACGAGGATGACAATGTATAATATACCCTCCCACAATAATAATGTGTTATAGTAACAACGATGAATTGCTACTGGATAGGGCTTAAATCGTCCGCTGGTTTCTACGGAATCCAAGGCTTAAATTTATTATGATGCTATTTTTCTACATTAGTTTTAGGGTCTAATTTTACTTTAACCTTAACAATCGGACACACATGTGCAGATCAATTTATAGATGTTAGCTTGTTATTTTAACGAATGACTATAAATTAATTACAAAATAAACTACATAATCCTTTTTTGTTTAAATTCGATCTTGGCAAACTTAACAACTTTTTGAAACGTTTAATTTTACACTATTATAGATTTTTCACGGTGCGAGAGCTTTGAATGGAATTGCAATGTGATGCGATGAGAAAGCATATGTCAAAAAACAAGTACTGTTTATGTACTTTAATTAATCTAAATACTACTTCTATTACTGTTAAATATTTAAATACATATTGATGGTGAACATGACAAATAGCACAGTAAAAAATAATCAAATACGACTCATTTTTATTTTACATGTAAACAAAATAGTATATTATACAAATACAACATAATAAACAAAATAATATTAAATTCATAAAAAAAATTATTGACTCATATATTCACATATGTCTATCTATCTACCTACTATCTATCTATCTACATGTATACATCATTATACAAGAGCATAAAAATCGCGGTAGATCATTATTCATGTGCATTTTGATTTCATCGCCTATGAAATTAATCGAACGGACTAACGTGTCGCAACTATTGAAACTGTTAACTATTACTGATTACGTAAGCTATGAACTAATAACAAAGAAATAGTGTGGAAATACATCTCTATGTGAGAAATTAATAAAAATTCAAAGAAACATGAAGTTATCGTTAAAACTTCGAGGCGATGTGGTCTATCCTCCAATACCCTAGAAAAAACCCTTTTGTCTTGCAGATAAAGTTTTTCATAAAAATCTGAAAGATCCAGCAAATATATTTCAGAATTTAAGAACTATAAAATTGTCGTATCTTGCAAATACTTTACATTGTTATAAAACATACAGAATACTTCAATGACTGCTTCCTCTATAAACTTGCTGGCAAACTTTTAATTAATTTCCAACTTTTAACAAGATTCCTTGTGTCAGAATATATTCGTGATTAATATAAAATATGAATTGTTTACGAGTATTTCTATGTTATGTATGTATGTATGTATAATGTTATACTTGTGATGACTTCTATGTCACAATAATATTAGAAAAAACTTGGAATTGGTATTTACAGATAACTTGACTATATTAGATAGTCAAGTTATCTGTAAACCCTTAACAGGATAACTTTTTGGTGAGTTTGCCACTAGGATCCATAGAAGTGGCAATAGTACTTCTCCACGTGGAAAGTCTCTAGTGATTACCGTATGTAATGTACCTCCAACTATCTAACTACCCACAATATCGTTTGGATGCTGTGATTGATATACACTATTTGAATGGCCAAATGTTCAAAGTTTATGTTACCAGTCTAGCAATTTTTCCAATGGGTTAAGCAGCAAAGATTAGGCTGATAGGACTGTATTGTTTTTGATTAAGCTATTAAAATCTTTCTTCCTAGTAGTATTTTTTTAAATATTTACTTGTACACTCTTCGGTATCTAACAAGTGTTGTTTTACAAATAAATATACTTATATTAGGTCTTTACCTACGAAATTGCTGTTCTTCAGTATTGGCCATTTCAAACCAAAAAAAAGTTTTGATTGGCTGTGAAGTCTACATTCAAATTAATTTTGTTTTAAAAACATGACATTCTTTTTACAAAGTCAGTCTTTTGTTTATTTATTAGCTTTGTATTTTAAAAAATCATAATTATGGAATATGAGTTCCGTCGTGGCATCAACGTGGCACAAACGGAACGTAACATCAACAACGTTTACGAAGTGAACTTTACAAACGAACGCACAACCCGTTATTGATTTGCCCGGTTCTGTTCTGGAAATTTTGATAAGAAGAGTTTTTTGCCTCCAGTCCAGCTGATTTTTACAAGAAGGTCATCAATAAACTACCACTGCGTTGGCAAAGATGCATCCATTACATGGGTGATTACTTTGAATAACAGAAATAAAAAAGTTTGAAAAAATTTTTAACTTTAACTTATTTCATACAAAACGGCAATTTCATAGGTAGACCTATTACTATATTATTAAATACTAGACTATTAATTTTAATTTATATTAAAACCAGTTTAGGTAAGTCTTAGAATGTTGAGCTTTTTATATTGTGAAATTAACCATTTGTTTACGTATGTGTGTGTATATCATGTCATATATGTAACTATTGGAGTATCTCTATACGATATATATATATATAATAATTGGTTGTGTATATATATAATATATATAATAAGTGGTAATCTGTTGGAGCAAGGTCCGGGGAGTATGGTGGATGTCGGGGACATTCCAATTGCAGATCCTCTAATTCAGCGGCACGGACACCCCATACACTACGACATACGAATGTCGTAGATTATGGGGTCTCGCGTTATCACGAAGCAGCAGTAGAGCAGTTGCAAGAGCAATTGACCAGTGTCGGTTATTTAACGACTAGCTTTTCCATCATAGCTTGTAATTGTTGATAATACAGATCAGCCGTAATCATCTAGCGAGGTCTTAAGAAGCTGTAGTGTATGACACCAGCACTGATCCACCAAACCACAGTGATAAGCGTTTCCGATTGTCGTACGGTATTAATTTTTCATCACAAGTAACGATACGATTCAAAATTCCCTCGTTATTGTGATGGTTGAGTACTTCACTCAATTCATGTGGTACGCATTTCTAGAGCTTTTTCGCTTTTCCAATTTATTTCAAGTTAATTAAAATTGTTTTGTCACTCGCACCGAAGCCTGCCGATAGCTCTGACGTGGTTTACTATGGGTCCGTTTCCATGGTCACCTTTAATTCTTCAGTGTCGATTTGTATCTCCGACCGTCCGCGGGGTTTATTTTGGAGGTCAAATCTCCTGAACGAAAACGTTGGAACCAAAAACATGCCGTACAAAAAACATACTTTTTTAAAAGTAGCTTTTTCATACACATAATTAATCCCCCGAGCTGTTTCTGCAGCGCTGTTGTCATGGTGGAACTTATATTCGTAAATAATGCGATATTTCAATAATTCCATTTTGTTAATAGAATGATTTCAAAGGAAAACAAATGGCGCGAATACAATTGAATTACTAAATTCGAAACACAAATACACAAGCCTAAATTTTAAATACATTTTCGTCTACTAAACCTAGTCATTTTTCTTTCAGCAACTGTTGGATTTGCGGCTCATTCTTTACCTGGATTATAGGAGACTATTCGTTTTTTAAGACTTCCGTCAGAAGTCAAAGGAAATTTTTACAATTTGGATCTGATAAGATCTCATCCAAGAAAATATAGGCGAGATACATTGGCAGTTAGGTTTGCGGATACAAATATAGGTTATTGATGCCCAGATGTCTTGCACATATTTTTTATTTATGTTTAATGTTAAAGGCCTTGCTCATTTTAAGAAAGTCGTTTTCAAGTAGTGTTGACCTGGTTTGTACTATGAGGGGTATATATCGTACTCCCTATTTTTTACATGCAGTCTGTATACATCTTTTATTTTTGCTTTATTTATTTCACAGCCAGCTTCTGGGTAAGCACTTATTTCATATCTCTCATCTCATCTCATCACATCATTTCTACTAAATCATCTTTCGTTCCGTTTTCCTGGTATATTTTTTACTTCAAAACTAGTTTTTCTTATTTCTCTTTGTATGTCTTTGATTCTGTCTTCTTAAACAATAATGTATTTACGGTCTTCCGGTGCTTGGCCAATTTTTCGGTTTTCTTTTTATATTCTTCATTTTGTGCTGTGAGGAACCCAATGGAGTTTTCAATGTTCCTGTTAGATTGCTAAATTTATGCAAGTGTTGGAGTAAAGTTCTTTTCCTTGTTTATACATCATAGAAAGTATTAAGTTTCAATTCAGTACTGACATCATCATGTTTTCTTTTTTTTTTATTATGGCTCGAAAAGTATTCCACCAGAATTTTTGCTGCAAGGTTTGTTTCTGAAAAGGATTTATTTATACTAAACTTCGCCGAAACAGAAACGTGCCGGTTTTTAAAATTATTTGATAATGCATAGCAGATCACAACACGATCGTAGCATTGATTCGCGTCGCGTGTCGGGTCGTAGTCAGCAGGTGGAGCTTACTTGCTCCGTTTATCGACGCAGCACTCGTAGTGTAGCCCAACAGTTTTATTTTTATTTTACTCTTCGATCCTTGTGCTCCTAGTACCTCAGTCTGGTTGTCGGCATACGTAGTACCCACTAACTACGAGGATAAAAGAAACTTCTGTACCTTGTGGCTCTTCCAACTTCTTTGTCTTATGCGTTCTACCTATTTTTTCTATGAATATTAATATATTTGTAATATTTCGATAGGTATACTAAACACGTTTACCCTTTGATGGTCCGGATGGAAGAGGGAAAAGTAAGGACAGCAAAGCAGTTAAATAATCTTTACTTACCTTGAGTTGGATGGCGTGGAAGACTGAAGCCTATTCATACTCTCAATAGATTTGCCGTTGGCTATGATTTCACCAAAGTTTGTTTCAATATACGATCATTTTTCAATAATTTCGTATATGATACACTTACTCATCCGTAAATTGTAAATCCTCTTCATTGTAATGAACAAATAATACTAACAAACTATACAATAGGTCGTTACACAGTTTCATGATGCGAAACGATTTACAAAATGAATTTTGAACAATTGGTTTATACCAAATGCACCGACATGAAATCATTAAATCATGCAAAACATTATTTATACTGCGTTGGATCAAAATGTGAGTACAGCAAAACATCGCTAATTGCTATCGGTTTAGGACAATACTAGTATTACAGAGTATGATTACAACACGAATTATTATATTAACGAAATATGTGATTAAAACTGAAAACTTATTTTGTTACGTACGTAGTTACTACAAAAACTTTAAACTTTAACACGTTTTCTTATAAATTCGTTTAATATAAATATGTAAATATTGTAAATACATAATTTTATCCTATACCTTTAACACCATCGGACCTCACGACGCACTGCTGGATTTCATCCTTTTGTTGTGAACATCCCTCAAACCCGAACGAAGCGCTTTGTTTGTTTTCCGTCTTTCATTATTCGTACAGCAAAGGATTGGAATAAATAGCCCGCGTTTATCTTTCCCTCCGATTACAATGTGGGTGTTTTCAAGAGTAGAGTGAATAGGCAATTAGTGAGCTAGTACGCCTTACCATCCAGGACTGCACTTCCGCTTAACATCAGGTGGGATCGCAGTCATGCACTTGCTTTGAAAGTATAAATCAAAAAATTATAATAAATAACATATATTTAACAAATTAAAAGTGAATTTAATAAATAATTACTCTAAGATTTTTATAGCGAATCAAAAATTTAATCTGCAAGTTAGGTATTCTAGAAGTTAGTAAAAGTAATTGCATAAACTTCTAACAGCTGTGTTATTTGAAAAAACTGTTCATCCAAAGATAGCATTCTCGTAGCTAAGCCACAAAATATACCAAATCACATCTTCACGATAAACCAAATACTGTGCATCCCGGTGAATCGCTTGGGACAAGCCACTATGAATATTCGTAACCGAATATTTGTCTATAAGCAACAAGTCTCTACGCTACCCTGCTACGAAAACGCTGTAAAATATTAGCTAACAAGTTTACCTATGTAAGGGATGGATGCATATTTCATAACAAAGCTGAAAAATTTCATCTAAGCCTAGTACTTAAAATTGTTTTTTAAAAGGGAATGTTATTATTTTTATTAGATACAAAATTAAATATGTTTTATATTAATGAGAAATTACGAGAACTTAAATGTTAAAATTAATAATTATGATAGCATGTGCAGCCCTAAATTTCAAATAATAGTATTAACATAAATTTAGCTTAATTGTGGCATTTGCTACTCAGAGCTTTTGACCATCATAAATCAGATATTAACGTGACGGCAAATCGTCTGCATTTAATACTATTAAGAACAGATAAATTTCCCTGCATCCAAACATTATGTTAAAATAAAAATATGTATAAAAAATAAGTGTGAAAAGTTAAGTTTCTTAACTTCTTTTCTCAGCAGATAAAATTCTGCATTCCAAACTGTATTCACCTCATATTGAGATTTGAGGTGTCAGGAGTGCTTTTAAAAAATTAACTAATAAACATGAACGAAATAAATTACTAAAATATATTTTGGGGGAATTCAATTGGAATTGGCACCATTGAAAATATCGATGTTGTGGAGCGAATTGTTCCCACAATGAAGGTGAAATTGCAAGAGGGAGAGAAGTGAGAGTAATCCGTTGTGTTACTCTTCCTAGTCTCCGCATCGAGCGGGGATTAGGGCATTGATGCAGACGCGGTGGGATCGTAGGTAAGGAGCACAGCTTAATTAATACCAATTTTTAATATGACCAAAATGAATTACAAATATTATTATAAATAATAAAATATTTATAGAAACAGAAAGATCCAGAACGAGATTTTTGGCCATCGGTGGGAAAGGCCTATATTTAACAGTGAAGTAATGTGCTGAGATGGTGATGTTGTTATATACAAAAAATGTAAAATATTTTTTTTAAGAATATCTGCATATCACATATGTACATCAATTGACAATCAAAATGCTAAAATTATTGTGAGCAAACATGACCAAAATATTTACAACGAAACAAAAAAGTATACAAACAAATATTACAGCAGCATAACTAAAAAATATTATCACTATTATAAAAAGCTACGTTGGACGAGATGACGGCTTTCTTGACCTTTCTCTACAGTCAACTATTGTTACATTTTCATCATAACTTACAGTACCTGCTTGAAAGACTTTTTTCAGACTAATGAGTAATGACACTCAAATCCAAGGCTAGGGTTTTAATGATGAATTTTTCGAGATACTTTTAGAATTCGTTATGAAGGTTTTATAAAGCTTTGTACAACAATAAAAAAGTTAGATAACCGTAGATTGAAACATTAATTTGAAAATGATAAAAAAATTACATTTAGAAGAAGGGATATGTATTGTTAATTATATAATAACAGTGAGCTAAAATTGATGTACTGGCTTATTATTTAGACATCATTACATTATTTTAATTTGATTGCTTTCAAATACATTTTTTTTTCATTTATATTTGAATTGAGGGAACAATGGAGCACAAAGTTCACTCAATAGTATTTGGTTATCGTTTTTACACGCATCTATTCTCGATCAAGAATTAAAATACCAACGTGAATACCAAAGACACATAATTTTTTTAATTTATGTATCTTAAATATACAAAAAAAAAGCACTTGGCAACAAAAAGCTCAATAAAATAATTATAGTCGATATGGAGATTATTGTGTTTACGCATTCATGGAAGTACAAGAACGGAGAGAAGGCGCAACGGTCACGTACACATTAAAACTGGGTTTGTAATCTGATTCATTTCGATTTATTTAGTAAATATGTTTGTGTTAAATTGTAGTAGGAGAATATTGTTAAACCCATCATTGTTATATTTATTTCATTATATTCTTTTCACCTTGTTTAAAAAAAGTAGAGGTGCCGTTTAGAGGTAAATATATGTATCTTAAATGAAAGAAGATACCTTATCTGGTCTAAAAACTAATGGTTAGTATGTACTACTTAGGTTTTCAGTTCTGATAGAACTTACCTGATCTTTTACGTTATGCAAGAACCTCCTCGTCCTATGGTGAGACTGAATGACCGACCGTTGGCCCGTGTTACAATGCTTGGTGCAACATGACAAGTAGGAATTTAAGGGCAAGTATAAAAGATACATTTTTATGTTAACAAAAGTTTTTTAAGGTCTTATCACTGATAAATACATGAGACATAAACTTTTATACGAGTGTAAACTTTGTTTCTCTATTATGCATATAGTTTGTGATAGAGGAAAATTTACGCAACTTATATAATTTACGTGAAAACATAATTCAAATAAGATCTTTTTATTATATTATATAACTGAAGAATTAACAACCTCACTAGATGAATCGACAACCTACGCAAATATGTGGGAGTTCATACTCATCATTCATCAATGACAAATTCTCTTATAAGGAATGTTAAAAATTGGGACATTGTTTAAATAACGTCTATTGTGTAACACCGTGTATTAAGCTAAAAATAATCCCTAAGTCGCATCTCCCAGCTAGTATCAGAACCCTTGGCGTTGACATATCGATCGACTTTCAGTTCCGCGGAAGATAAGGCCAATTTGGCATGCTTACGCTTAGCCGGTATTTCATGTTGGCCCACTATGTGCAACTTTAGAAAGCGCAAGTTTGGCCTCATATGGAGTACTCTTTTCATGTCTGGGCCGAGGCACCCCAGTACCAGCTTCTCCCGTTCGACCGCATTCAACGGAGAGCGGCTCGAATCGTAGATGACCAGGTACTTTCCGATCGGCTTGAATCACTGGCATTGCGAAGAGACGTTGCATCTCTTTGCATCATCATTTTTACTGAATTTACCATGGGAAGTCTGAGGAGTTATTCGGATTAATTCTAGCTGCTGAGTTAAAACATCATACAACACGACAGAATTCAAAATTTCTTCCTCATCATCTCGATGGTTGGCCATTCACCACTATGCGCTTAACGCTAAATTTCCTACCACGTACAATTACTTTGTAGAATCAGCCGGCGCCAGCGGTGTTTCCGAACCAATAAGACTTAGGAAAGGACCTTCAAGAATAGAGCCTACACCTTTCTTAAAGGTTGGCAACGCATTTGTGACTCCTTTGGTGTTTTGGATGTTCATGGGTGGCGGTAAAAGCCATCGGGTGTGATGCTAGTTTGTTTGCCACATATTTTATAAAATAATAAGATAAATAATAAAAAATAAATTAACTAAAAGAAATAAGAATACAAACGTAACTTTGTGATGTAATTCCACATTCGATAAAACACAAAGAACTCAACGCAATAGGATATTTATTAGGTAAATAAAATTATTTTTTAGTATATATATGCATTTATTACGTAATAAAATTTTTTTCGACAATTGGCAGAATGTTCCTAATCTTCCTCTTAAATCTAAGTAAGTTACAAGTTTGGAATCACTTGAAGTTCACGGATTATTCGCCTCTACCGGTAACGCTTACTTGTGAATTAGAAATTACAAATGTTTACTACGTAAACAATATCTGGAGGAAAATAGATCATATCATCTATCGAATAAAGTTATTGAAGCAGAACGTATCATCGTATTTAATAACGCTTCAAAGGTCACCCTTATGCATGAGTTCGCTCGATGTTTCTGATTTCCTCTTTATTTAATTTCTATGAACTTATCATATATAATGATTTTTAATTAATTTATCCTTGAAAGAAGTAAATCGTCTGTAACAATTCAAAAATGTTATGCAATTAATCCATACGGTTCAAAAATGTCATTAATTTGATTTTAAAAACATGAAAGAATGTTATGTTTGACCCGTACGGCTGGGTGTTGATTATTTTATTATGTAGACAAAATGTCGGATAGTACATAAGTAGGTTAGGTGGTAGTGGCACATTTTAAGTAAGAAATAAGTTTATATAAACTATTTTAATTACTTCAAGATAAGACTTATATAACTGCATAAAAGTAAAAAAGAAAAATACCTTATTACGGTCCTAATACCTTAGACATACAGGTTTACACACAGTTTTGGCTTAGTATCTACTGAATTTGGCTCAATTTTGAAGATCACGTACCTTAGGGATCAAACTAGGACCAGGATACTGAGTTGTGGAAATGTACTTTGTTGAGCCTTAAAATTCAAGACGAAACAAATATAAATCAAATCAAAATATACTCTAATCATATACTTACAAAAAGCTCTACCGAGAAAAACCAGCAAGAAACTCGAATAGTCACTCTATAGAACAAATAAATAACAAACAGAGTACAAAATATATAAATGTAGTATCAATAGATAAAAAGTATACAAAGCGTGAATAAACTATACCTTATTGACCCGGTGCCGGACGTTCCACGGGTTCTTAAATTTGATATATTTTGTTTTTTATTTATTATTTTACACGATTACACTACAAACGTAAACAGATATACGATTAATTGTACTTACATGTACTATTATGTGCATAGAAATATTATCTAGAAACAATATCATCAGAAAATTTTAAATTGAAGATGCCACTCAAATCAACTCAGACATTGTTGAATGACATATAAATTAAATGGTAATGAGTAAATTCGACTCGACATAAATAAAAGTTACTAAGATTAAGCCTGGTGTCTCATAGACACATATTCTATATTATAAATAAATATAAATGTATTTTTGAGAACCCCAATTGATTAACTTTGTCAGTAATTGTCTCTGCTTTTCGTCATTCATATGAAACAGCAGTGATATGCTAAATTTCGGATAATAATCTGTGTTAAAGTTGTTCACGTTTATCGATTACGAGTATTTAAATGCAGCATGTCTACTACGTAAAAGCGATAATTAATAAAGTACAAAAAGAATGGAATAACTTTTTAATAGGAGGCAATATTAAAAATGTTCAACGTCTTAAGTTTCGTCTTCTTAAGTTATAATAAATTCTAATGTTCGCTTCCTATCGTTTCATTAGCAATTAATGTTTTAATTGAAGTTTCGCTAAGATCCTCATTGAAATTACAACCATAAAATTTTAAGAATTATTGTTAGTAGGTATTACTTCGGAATATATACAATAAACCATGAAAAACTGTTAAAGCTGGTTTAATTTAAATAATATTTTTTAATATTTATTAAAGCAATTTCGGGTTTATTTATTTTATAAAATTATACTATGAGTGACAAACGGACATACAATTCACATGATTATAATTATTAATTGCGCATTGCAAACGACTACAACTCTATCAACAAAGATTAAAGGTGCATTATAAACCTTGCTATATTACCCGGAGGACTGAGATACTTACGCAGTTTCAATATTCATTAGCACTTATTTCTCTTGATTCTCTCAACCACATAAAACATTTTCGTTTGTGTATTTTTGCGTTGATTTAAGGAAAATTTTTGAAGATTTTCCTTTTATTTCAATAATTTTATATATCTATGTAATTAGACTTTCTTACACGTCAAATATATTGAAAGTCAAGCAGTTTTATAGAGAAGATGATAGGACTACGATCTCATGATGCATGAAAGTAACATAAAAGAAGTTAATACATTTTGATGAAAATAAAAGTTAATATAATAAAGATAATACACAATAGATAATACATAAAATAAAGAATAATAAAATTCTGACATTGAATAATTTGTTTTGTTACTAAACTAACAAGTACAACAGTAACTTCTAAGAACTCACTTGTATACGAGGATGAAGTTGTAAAGAGACAAATTTTGAGCAAAGTTTTAAATTACTTTTTCTTGAACTTCTTTGAATTGAGTCCATTCCTAATAAAATGATTTCAATTTATACTTTTTAACTTCTTACGTCTGAGGAATTAAAAGAAAGTTATCCCTTACACTTACTTTGGTTGGTGAGATGTTATATATTTTAGTCTCGTGGCGGTAATCGCGAGCGGTTGCCATGATCTAAGTGCAAAAGATAAAAATACACAGAGATTGCGCAAGTAATATCTTATCAAAATCAAAATGAATCTTATACAGTCAAAGAATAGTATTAATCAAGCAATTAAATTTGATAAGGGTAAGAAAAAGAGAATGGATATATATTAAAAAAATTGCCGCATAGTAACAGTCTTTTTATCGTCTAAAGCATTTACTTCCTATTAAAGCAAAGGTTATGCTTGTCCAAACATTAATATTGATTATCATTGAATATACAAACGTGTGCTATCCGGATATTAACAATTGCATTCGAGTCGTTTTTAGGTTACGTAAATATGACCATGGCTTTCCATACAACAAAGGAGTAGTTCCAGGGTTATGCTTGTTATTTTAAATGATCCATCATCACCTTCTTATCTTAAAGAAACATTAAAATATCTCTCTTTATTTTACGAGATAAATTATTTAAGTCCGATTAAAAAGACTCTTGCTAAGAAAAGCTTACTATTTTTTAGAAGAATTCATCAATGACAATTTTAAAAAAATAATGGCACTAGTGTTTTTTTGCAATTAGGATAAATATTATTAGTTTTTATTATAAGTGTAATTCTTTCTTTTGACTAATTTTGTATGCCCGCAGGGTAGGACATAGCTGGACAAATTACTTCTCAATTATATATTCAATACCTATGGACCACAAATAAATTATTTTGATGTGATTTGAGAGACCTATTCGATCTTCGTTTAATAACAGTATCTCTATTCTAGCTCACTATAACGGTTTATTAGAAATTTATTTATTTATCGAGCTACACTATTCTGCCATTTCTTACCGGATGACATCAGGAGGGTCAGTAATAAAAGCAATTTTAAGAGTTTCGTTCATGACTACTTACTTAAAATAATTGTACTCAGACAATTCCATACTCTATGGAAATTATTGGTACCTAGCACTATTTTATTGTATTTGTATATATATATTTATATAATTTGTATCTATACATGTATGTATTTTTGTTTATTTGTATATTAGCTATTCTTAATCTTTTCTTTTATAAATTAGTTTATTTCTGCCCCTATAATAATCTCACCACACCTTGGATTGACTGGCAGAGAATGCATTTGGCATTAAGTCTGCCCGTTGTGAACCTCTAATTTTGTTAAGGTTAATGCGATTAAAAGTAAATAAATTAATAAATGATGATGATTCCTCAGGATGGATGGCAGCCTGATAATAAATGTGGGTATGTAAGTCGCAGAAGTCACTAATAATTCATAGACCATGAGTTACTGTCACAAAAATATCAAAATTAGCTTGGAGGAAATCAACTTGTAGAAATTATGCTTAATATTGCATTTCTCGCAACCTAATTACTTCCATCTTCGAAAACTCTCTCATACAATTCAGTTTATTCTTAGAATACGAAAACAATATTACATATATTTGAAAATGAAGCCCTTTTCAAACATTAACCTCAGTGCCAAATGAGGGTAAGGGTTTATCCTTGCGTGGCACAAATGTTATTTTGTCTTTTGTCCCTTTTATTTTTATATCGCTATCTCGTACTGAAGGCCATCGAAATAAATACATATATATGAAAATAGATACATTATCTTAATAAATCTAAATGTATTTACATTAGATTTATTTGAATTCTATAATACGTATAAAAATATAAGAGTTTGACTTTTAACAAATACGGTATGCAGTAATAGCCACCCTTGTAGTTTAATCCGCAGTGAAAATGGATGGGACTTACCGGCGTATACCCGGAATTCTAAGCTCTATAGCTGGTACTTACTTTATTTTGACATCATTATTACGTTTACAAAAAGGATAACTCAAAAAATTTCTTTTTTTATTTTGAGTGAACAGACTAAGTAATGCAATTTTTTTTTACTTTTTCTTCTTTGTTTCTATAATTTGACCTCCAAGCTTTTTCTTCATTTTTTTCCCTGAGTTTTATATTGGATTTTTTTATTAAAATTTTCTAATATATTAAAGGAAACAATTTCAACTCAATATGTATTATATATAGTTCTATAATATATAGTTCAGCTACACCGCCCGATCATTTTGTCTATTTGTTTGTCCTGAGATAAAGGAGATCAGGTAGCATCTTATATATAAAATTTAATGAATTATAGCAATAACTATTTATTTTTATTTAAATGGAGTTTATATTACGGCATTTTTTACAGTTTTAGCATTAAAAATGTATACTGCATATTCTACCATTGTTTACCAACCCAACCACAACAAAGAAAGGTACGGTAGATATATTTGGACATACATATTTGAAAAGCTACACAAAACACTTGTATTAGTTAATTAACTCTCATGAGGAGTGCGTTTGCCATAAATGCTATTGTCTCGGTACTGGTACAATTATTCAGTACACAGAGAGCGCTGCACAGTTGAGTGTCCCTTGAAGGATTGTTATGTAGGATGTAATATTTCAATTTGCGCAATAATGTTGTGTAAATTAGTTTTTGCTTTTAGTCAAATGTGAAGCCGAAGCGTCCTCTTCATGTAGATTCATATTAATCTGATAAAGTGGATACGAACAGGGGTAAGCAAAATAAAATAAATTATACCGAGCTCAATTTCAATAATTAGTGGTCGATATCTGACACCTCACCATTAATCAGCAAAACCAATACACCCATTTTAAACATTTGTAAAAACCTACTTTAACTACATAGTGAATTGTTTCTAGACAACAATATGTATTGTTTTAATTATAATTAAGCTGTATTTTAAGTAAGAGTATGTAGAGTCCATTTACATATTTAGTTATTTCAATTTAAACCTTTCTTTTATGGAATAGGTATCAAACGAGCAAGTAGTTCACCTGATTGTAAGCGATTACCGCTGGCCACGAACATCCGTAACTTCAGATCTTCGTTGATGGCCCTTTTCTTGAAGATCACTAAATTGTATCCGTTTTGTATTTCAGAACTGGCGATAGCAGATTCCTCTGAGTAGTTGTCCGTGGCAGAAAATTTCTCGTAAAGCGCACAGTGGTGGATTACCACACATCGAGTTGATGAGGATGAAATTTTGAATTTTTGTACTTATAATTTCTAAATGGCAAATGTATGAGACAAAAGAGAATGGTATGATTTTTTTATGACAAACAAAAATGTGTGTGACATATGTAGTAGTGTGAGTAACTTCTTAAAAAAAGTGACTAAGTCAAATTATGTAACTTCATGCTTAACTTTAAAAAAAATATTTACTACGGATTTTATGTGAAAAATAGCATAACCATGAATATTATATTTCAGCTACAGAGATTCTAAAGTGCTTCTAAACTGTTAAGTAAATAGGAGCTCCGGGATTTCTCGGTACTTCAACTTCAAAGTAAAACAACAGAATTTCTTTACTCTCACGAAGCTTGATGTCTTATCAAAGATAATAGCTTCACTGGTGCCACATATAAAAAATCATAAAAAAATATTTAATAAGTTATTGTTTTGTGGTTATTCTTGTCGTTGATCCTTATTTATGATTTTGAAGGTGATCTTCTACACATTTTTTTTGAGAGCGTCTTTGTCTTTATTTTTCCAAAAATACGCTCCTAAAAACATGTTGTTATTGCTAATCACCATTTCTGCACCTGTTTACAATAACGGTAAAGGGGTTGTCATGGCCTGTAAAAGGTCATTACCCTAACCTACTCTTATCAGTTAGTTGTCAAACGTCAACCGGTACATTTATCTTTATTATTAAATACAAACATTGCCTAAAAAGCCCAGTGCTGCATAAATGAAAATGTTCAATGGAGGCAAAAACCGAGTTTTCATCGAAACTAGCGCTAGATTTGGAGGTTTGACGGCGAAACGATATGTTAAAGAGATATTAGAGGATCATGTCATTTCTCACATGATATAACCTATATCGGTATAAACTTTGTGCTAATGTTGGACAATGACCACCACACACTGCAGCTTCTGCTCAGTGGTATCCACAGGAGGTCTAAATTGATTGCATAGAGTGGTCAATACGTAGTTCGGACTTAAATTCTATTGAGCATTTATGGGACGAGAAAAAAAATTGTTTAAAGGAAAAGTTTGGGCTAGAAACCCTGCCCCAGTTATGAGATCGGAGCTTCAAGCCGCGCTCGTTGCTCAAGAAACAGTGAAAAATCTTATCCGGTCTATCAAGAACCGATTAGGATGTAATTAGATCCAGGGAGAGTAACGCTAAATATTTAATTGTTTTTTATTATTTAATTAATGACGGTTTTATCTTTTTGTCTCTATTTTCTTTCAAATCAAATCAAATAGTTTATTTGTCAGAATATGGTACAAATGGTGTTACAATTGATCATTAAACGCACAAAACATATTCTGCCACGCAAGGAAAGACAATTTATTATTGTTTTAACATAATCTAATCTAATCACAATATTAGTTGTGAATTACTTACTTTATTATTTAATTCAGATTTTTGGCAGACCGTGGCATATTGACTTGCAGCGTTAGGACCAAGTGGATATTGTAGGATCGGGTTGACCGAAATGGACAATGCCAAAATTATGCAACTTAAAACTGAAATCCGGCTAGCATTGTACTTCCAGTACTTCATTTCGGACGCATTGTACATATGTTTGATTCTGAAAGTATGTTATTAATAAACTTGATTGATTTATTTTGTTTTTTAATTAATAAGTAAGTTAATATAAGAGTGCTAAACCCACCTGAAAGAGGGGGATTTAGAAAATCAATTTTAATCCAAGTGAAAGAAATCAAATAGTTTATTTTTTATGAAATATTTACTTCTATCATTAAAATATGTATTATATATGTAATAATAACCTTCATTAATGGCGCGTGGGAAGAGAAAAGGAACAAACAAAATACGTACAACGTCTGAAGTCGAATAATGTTAACAAAATGTTAAAATAATGTAATTTTGGATGGTTATTTCAACAATCTCTTACATTAATATGTACACAAACGCAATTAAACGTACTCGTACTCATGCATACACACACACAAACTGTGCTGTCATGGGCGATAATGTAAAAATCCTTATTATCAATAAATATATTTCACATTCCGTAATTGTTTTTGTACTTAAACTTACTGTGGACTTTTATTAATAAATTATTTTGTTTTATCTTTTTTATTAAACAAAAAAAATATTTTTTAAATACACAATTCATATATACAAAATTGAAAGTAAAAATCTTTTTCGGCTTATATCTTTAATTTACGAACACCTTCAATGCACTAAAATTAAATCGGTTTTGGTCATTATCTAAAAAGTTAATGTATCTAAATAAAGGCGTAATAGTAGAAACGAGAACACAGAAGCTTGCACCTAATTGGGTTATGTGAACACGAGTGAAATCTTCTAATAATGCTAAGAGCGAACAAAGTACCTAAGAATTTCATTGGAATGTTAAGTGCGGTGCAAATATGCGGTATTTTGTTGAAGTAATTAAACTTAAGCTTTATCAACACATTAAAGTGATTTATCCGGGGCCGATTCATTCCACTTCTGAAATTCTACTTCCGTATGTTACTTGGTGATATCAAATGCGCAGAATATATCTATTATAGTGTCATAATTATTTACACAAATTTAGAGAAAATCACTTTTTCTACCTTTCCTGAATAACTAAGCACTATTTGATAAGATCACAAAACTAACAAGTGTTCTCACTATCCCAGTCGCAAATCTAGAGGGTACTCTCAAGTACCGGATAATGGATAGAATCTAGGTCGATGGACCTTTTACTTATTCTATTACATTTATCAAGTAAATCCTTATTTTACACCTTTAACATGTCTTCAAGACGAATAAAAATTCTCTGATACGGTAATAGAATTAGTCACATAGTAGAAAAATTAAAATTTCTACTACTCGTATATGTAACTGATAACAACATTGTTTAATTTTGAATATTTCGGCGTATGCCCTATGTTAATAAAATATAAACATAAATATGAAAATAGTAAATGATATGGTAATACATCCTAATAGAGCACAAATTCTTCGAATTGATATTAATGAATTCCGCAAAAAAAACAGACTTCTTTTAAATATTTAATAAGTATAAACATAAATATATATAAATAGTAAATGATCTGGTAATACATCCTCATAGAGCATAAATTCCTCGAATGGATATTAATGAATTCTGCAAAAAAAAGAGACTTCTTTTAAATATTTAATAAGTATACACATAAATATATATAAATAGTAAATGATCTGATAATACATTCTCATAGAGCATAAATTCCTCGAATGGATATTAATGAATTCTGCAAAAAAAAAACAGATTTCTTTTAAATATTTTATAAGTATAAACATAGATAGATATATATATAAATAGTAAATGATCTGGTAATACATCCCCATAGAGCACAAATTCCTCGAATTGATATTAATGCATTCTGCAAAAAAAAGAGCGACATCTTTTAAATATTTAATGTATATGTTTTTTATTACATTTCGCTTTGCTCTTCCTCGCAGCAAAGTATTGAAAAGTTAAATTTACTTGTTACCTGATGAAAAAAGTTGTTTCTTATAAAAAGTATACTAAGAATTGAAAGTAATGCTTATAGCATGCAATCCTTTTTCTCAATTGCCTTACTCGCAAATGCAGACTTGCTCGCGGTTGAGTACTAGCTCCCAATTTCTGCTCGAAAGGAACTTCGGGAACTTGAACTTGAGTATAGTTATTTTATGGCAAATTATTAAATAATATTATAAATAGGTAAAATTTATTTAATGATTACATAATTCTGTTTATATTTTTAGACTTTAATGATCCGTAATAACGTTCAAGATATTCATAGTCTATGTCAAATCATTGTCAATTTAATGAGCAGTTATGTTGCTCGCACAACTTCAAAATTCCACATACTATTAATGACCAGCCATTTTACAAGTAAAACATCAGTTTAGTGGTCATTATAATTTGTCTGCAAAATTTTAACTAACCAAAATGGAGGTTTATGTCATATAAAGAACAAAAAAATCGACTCAAGGAATGTCAATTCAAATATTAAAAATTCTAAATATTATATATTTCAACTTTACAGTGATATAAAATTAGCATGAAATTTTTAGAAAATAATTATTTTAAAATAAAGCTTATTTTCGGTCTATACTTAACCCTGTGGTTTTGATCACAGCTCGTATCTCAATTCTTCATCGACCTAATGAGCTTCTTTACTTTGGGCATAGCTTGACACTCGATCGGTACAATTGCAAGGGCAGGATTACTGGCTCGAACAGTTCATGGTGTGTATACCAGCCAGGTAGAACATTTTCGTGCACGCAGTTTTCCCAGCTGACTCAGCATAGGGGACAACATATGCTTGTAGTTATCATAAAGTTGAGCCGTTAAACCGCGACGCCGAATACCCGTTTGATGTCAGCAAGATGCCAACCTATATCATGCAGTAACCTCTCTCATAACCGACTGTCTTTTCGATACAACATTGCGTATAATGCTATTCTGGTCTCCAGTAGATCCGTTTCCATCTATCATTGCAGGCAGACATAGTACTCTCATCGGAGAACAATACAGGAAGCCTTTAATCTATGGTCAAAATCAAGTGTTTCCGGGCTGGCGATGTGTAATGTTGAAGTGCGAATGAGTACTGATAGGAAGTTTCAGTATACAAGCCTGTTTATAAAGCTCTTGAAGAAGAAGTTAATATTTATATTTTCAAAATAAGCAAGCACATCCCTTATTAAAAACATGATTATAAATAATAATAATTTACAAAGTTGTACAATTTAAAAAACCTGACAATATAAAACCTGACAAAATATATAACTATATATATAAAACTGTCACTTACGAATTTGACTGAATTTGACGTCCGTCAAATATTTCAATCTATTATGCGTTAGTGTAGAAAGCAGAGTATAAATAATACTAGTATGGAATATATTTTATTAGAAAAGAGAGAGAAAATATACAAAATTATATAGATACACAAAAATTAGGTTTTAAAAAAACATGAAATACGTCCATTCAAAAAAAAGAATAACCAAAAATTGCAGGCGTATATATACTTATCGTATACTTCCACGGATAAATTTCTAGTCCTTAGACGATTTCCTTCATAAACAGATATTTCGTAATTATACTTGACATATAGTTCTAAATCTTAAACAATTGGCAACTGGCAATTCAATGTCAAATAAATGAGTAACTCATAATAATTTAATTTAAAATTAATATTAAGTTTGTGTTAAATATGATAACTTTCCCACGGACAGGGACAGATCCATTTTGTAAGCCCTAGGCTGAAAAAATCTTTGGACCTATAGTTGCAGTATTTTTTCCGTATTCACTGATATTTCACATTTCGCTCTTATTACACGAAATAACTAAATGTAATCGATAACTAAGACTTTATTATATTTATAGACTTCAAACCTACAACATATAATGTATGAATATTATATTTCAGCTTAAGAGATTCTATAGTGCTTTTAAGCTGTTAAGTAAATGGGCGCCCCGGGATTTCTCAGTACATCTACGGCAAAGCTCGAGGGAGTTTATATACTTTCACATAACTTCTTGAACTATGCACAAATATTTGTTTGTTAAGTGGTTGTTTATTTAGGTAAGGCATAGAAATAAGAAATGATGATCAGATGATTTTGCATTTTTACTGAAATATATAAACTGCACAAAAACTGAGACTACATATATCTGTCGTTATTTTATTTATTTATTTAATCTTCAATTCTAAACACCTTATTTTTATAAAAAAAGGGTACAATGGGCGGACTTAATGCCTTTTGGCATTCTCTTCCAGTCAACCCTTGAGATGGAAAATCATTGACTGTAGGTGCCAATAACAAAATAATTATAAATTAATATACATAATAATAAATGCATTTAACAATAAATACCGTATAATAAATGCATAAATATAATATAATATGAACCTTAAATATATAATAAAAATAAATAATATAAATAAATGGATACGAATAATTTGCTATTTAGTGTATGTAATACTCACGAATCAATCTATTTTTTATGTATATAAATATATATATATATATATATATATATATATATAAATATATATATATATATATATATATATATATATATATATATATATAAATATATATATATTTATATATATATATATATATATATATATATATATATTTATATATATATATATATTATTGATTAAATTTACATGAATACTGAACATTGAATGAAGATAATTTAATGGATTTTTCTTATACTTTGTAGGACTCATAATTACGGGGAGGTGTTTGATGTTCTGATGTCGTTAAACCGCATTTTTTTTTGTTCGGTCCTCTCTCGCTAAGTCTTATAGTTCGTGTAACTATGAGTACTTTAAGCAGTCGAAAACTCTGCGATAAAAATAGTTTTAAATGAAATTGAATGCCTGTTAACTTGCACACTGCATTCCTTTTTTCACTCTCCACTATCTTTCAATAAGATGCACAAATGGACTGCACCCTTGACTTAATGTTAGTGTAGGAACATTATTATTTCTCCATCAGTCGTTGGTGTAGAATATAGAACGGATCATCGTGATCATTGAGGGAAGTAAAATTGGTACACAGGATCTTGAACGGGGTCATCCAGAAGAGAAGTGAAGCTTACGCAACTCCCAGGTTGCCGGGAAGAAATCACTCTATAGCGAATTCTTTTATTTTACTATCTAAAATAAGTATTTAATTTTTTTTAATATTTTCAATAGTTCTAAAAATATTTTTAATTGTATTTATTTAACTATACTAACACTAAGTATCCCGAAGTGGCGGAGGACAATAATCACCATTAAAGAACTGGTTCTTGTGGAATTACGCTTAAGGAAACTGAGTAGAAAGTACTGGCTCCCTCAGTTGTACCTGCTCTACGAACGATATATTAGTGTTCACTAGCGGAGAATATCAGAGTTCAAGAGCTCACTAATCTTGGGATAGAAGTAGTTGAAGTCAAGTCAAAATCAACGAAATGAGATTAGAGATAACACCTCATAATATCGAGGGTTTATATGGGATACTCAAGCTACCATGAAACAGGGCACGACCCAACACATGTAAGCTCTATCAGCCAACTATTTTTGTATTACTCGTGTTTACAATATGAGTCTATTATAAGCAAAATTTTGAAGCGTTATTGCTAAGTATTTATTTATTCAAGTCGTCTGATTTTTTTAATAATTCTTTTTATTGTTTCTTATTCAAAAATTTGGAATTCAAATACTATATAAATGAGACTTGTATGAGATAAGGAACGTAAACAGAAATGTACAGAAAAAATTACTTCTTCGTAAATTCAAAAATTTCTCTGTAACACACTTAAACTTGCAAGTATTTTATTCTTCGATTACATAGAAGTGAAGAAATTTATACGTACAATATAAATAATTATTGTTATTTGAATCTTGCAGTCGGTTAAAAAGGTCTGCGGTTTTACTGTAGGATTATAAAAAAATTAAAAAACGATTTTTTTATGAAAATATGTTAATCAATGGAAGTATGTACCATTACTATCTATGCACTTTTGCCATTTTATAAGTAGTACATTGATACTATTGCTGATAACGTTTTGAGAACGAGAATCAATAAAATCTTCGAAAGCGGTTTGGACTGCCTCATGGGAAAAATTGTCCATATTCCGAAAAAAGAGGTTATCTGTTGGAGTAAGGACCGGTAAGTGTGGTGGATGTAGAAGACATTCAAATTGCAGCTCCTCTAATTTAGTGACTTTCGGTCGTGAAGTATGGGGTCTAGCGTTGTCATGAAGCAGCAGTGGAGCAGTTGCAAGAGCAATTGACCTGTCTTGGCTGTTTAACGGATAGCTTTTCCATCGAGGTTTGCAATTGTTGACAATACAGATCTGCAGTAATCGTCTGGATAGATCTTAGGGAGCTGTAGTGACACCAGCACTGGTCCACCAAACACTCACCAGTCCCTTTTTCTGAGTCAAGTTGGAACAGTATTTGACCGGTTCTCCTGAGTTCAACCACTGTGATGAGTGTTTTCGATTATCGTATAGTATCCATTTTTCATTACAAGAAACGATACGATTCAAAATTCCCTCGTAACTCGCATGCAGTACTCAATGCATGTTTGTTTGGTGTGCCTCACTAAATTCATGCGGTACATTTCTCCAGCTTTTTTGCTTTTATAATTTGTTTTTGAAGTCAATTAAAATTGTTTTTCACTTAAATCGTACCGTGCCGCTAACTCTGACGTAGTTTACGATGGATTCGCTTCCACGATCATCTTTAATTCTCCATTCTTCAATTTGGCCGTCCACGGGGTTTGTATTGGAGGTCAAAATCTCCGATCAACGGAAACGTTGGAACTAATAACGTACCGTGCTTTTCATTCCCCATACACATAATTAATCCCTCGAGCTGTTTTTGTTTTTTCAGCGGTGGTATGACGCTGGAACTCATATATATTATACTAGAACGGGTGACGACGCTGGAACTCATATATATTATACTGGATGGCTGGAACTCATTATATTCATAAATAACGGGATATTAAAAGTTTTCCATTTTATTAACAGAAGGATATCATAGAAAAAACAAATGGGGTGAAAACAAATGACTAAATTCGGAACACAAATACACAAACTCAAAATTGAAATACATTTGAATTTGGAATTCCTAAATTATTTGAGAGCCGGATTATTTGAGATCAAAGTGGCCAGTTCGACAACACTCCAATTTCATATGTTATATATGATTTTATATTTAATATAGAAATAATATCTACAAAATAATATATAAAAAATATAAATAAAAAAAATAATTATAAACATAAGACAACATAATAAAAATATTAATTTCAGAATACATTAAATAAAAAAAATATATGGTTAAATCATATAAAAAGAAGTACAAAAATTTATTTAAGTTGATATAAACTTTAAATAAATATAAATTAATTAATGACATCAGTATGGCTATCATTAAGGCTATTAGGAATATGTCCTCAGGTTAAACCATGTCCTGAGTTTCTGAAGCCCAGAACTAAGCCTCCTTCTGGGTGGTCTTTTTCCCTGGATCTTCTGGTTTTAACAGGTCGTATTTTTCATTACGCATTATATGACCAAAGTACTGTAGCTTTAATATTACTCAAGACCTATACTTTCTTATTCATTATCTGCAACTCTTTCATCAAAAATAAAATTATAATACTGAATTTTATTGATAAAGATTGCATTACACGAATATTATGGTAGTAAAAGCGTACATGTATTTTCTTGTCCTTTGACACGCGGCGGCAGCGGATCGATGTGATTTTTTCACAGAGATAAATGGAGGGTCGAAGAGTGTAATAGGCTTCCTTTTATGCTTTGGTAAAATATCACATTTCTTTGGAATATTTATTATTGTAATTTGTAAAAGTACACTTTCAAGAATTAAAAGAAAAACCCTAAACAATATAAGTACTGCTGGCGTAATTAGTAATATCTAGAGGACAAGACAATTTGAACTTTTTTAATTATTTTATATGGTGCCGCATGTCTTATTACGCTCTAACGTTGTTTTTCTGAATAAAAATTAGACTTGTTGTCTATCCGTATAGAATATAGTGTTTACCATAACAAAATTATTTCTCTTATTATTTGAAACATCGCTAAAATTATAAACAGTACTATATTTGTCTGATTAATTAGGGAAGTTTCATGTTCAATTATAAATTCTATGTTCTATGATTTATTTTAAAATATTCAGAATCAACTCGAAGTGCATAGTTTTATTTAGTTGATTATCCATTATTGTTTTTAAATAATCCTTAATAGTGTCTATATTATTGAATATATAAGTATGTCCTAATAAAAATGAGATTCCAAAGTAATTTCATTAGCACTACAATCTTCTCCTAGTTCTTAATGGACATAATAGGGACAAATCACACAAGAAGCTCCTAGTTCACCCGATGTTAAGTGATCATTGCTGCTGATAGACGTCTACATACATTTTCACAAATAAGTCAAAGTTAAGATTACCTGTCACGTCTAAGGACTTAGTCGATCCCTGTAACAGTAACAACAAAAGCAACCGACACGTATCAGAATATCTTGTGCTCAGTATTTTCGGAAATATTATCGTAGATAGCCTGTTACAATTTAAATGCAATTTTGAAAATAAAATTGTTGCAATAGGGTAGTTGGAGTTGCTTTAAACGTGTCACTACATGTACGTACGTGCACAATATATTCGAGTACATGATTTGATGATGAAAACCTTCATATCTAAGAAATAAATAATAAAAATAGCACTACTATGCTCACATATTCTCTATAGATAGGAGGATTATGCCCGGTAGTGAGATTTATAAAATTATGGAGACTGTCCTTTGATAATTACAGATCAGCCTATTAATGTATTTTGCTTGTTATTAATTGTGATAAAAGGTAAGAGTTTTGGTATATAATATAAGATAAAAACTAATAAAATAACAAGACAATTTAATTCATGGGATGAACAATATAAGTACCAAATTTTAGGATAAATATTAAAATCCATATGTTATTGCAAACTTAACTGAACGTCATCAAAACTTTTTACTTGATTATCTCATTCATATTTTAGTCGCATGCATACTACGAAAGTGCTTTTATAATTTAACAAATTATTAATCAATTATTATATTATATTATCGACTGACTTCATACCACTGTCTCTAAATTGAGGTAGGTCTAATTTCCTTATGAGATTTAATACTGGATAACAATAACAATGGGAATGTACTAACCAAAAGTGTTCAATAAAAAGATACTTTTGAAGTTATATTCAAAATATTTTTAGTAATTATACTACTCACACCAAAAATTTAAGCTTTATTCATTTTATTCATATAAATTCTCAATGTTATTTTATAATTGTGTATTTAGTTTTGATATTACGATATAGCCTACTTCTATGGGGGAGAAGTCTAGACATAAATAGAGATTTTATTTACACAAAAACTGCCTATGAGAGAGAGCTATTTGAGGAGTGCCGCACAATGGACGTCATGTAGGTCTTTATTTGAAAATATTAAACTTTTCCATGTAATATTTATAATAATGAAGTCTATAATTTCGTTAAAGCTCACCCAAATTTAGTTGTCTGATTACTTGGAATATCATTGAATTGTTTACTTGGCTTTTATTTATTATTTTAATGGAATTTTCAGTAACTATTAATTTAACAGTGAAGTTAAATGACATTAAATACCATTTTTATGTGTTCTAATTGTATTGTAATTTCATTATTTTATATATACATTTTATTGAATATATTAGTTACGATAAAATATTAAATTGGTATTGTTTTAGTGTTATTCAATTGACGTGATACATTTATACAATCTAATATCGTTAAAGTAAAAAAAGAAGTAAAATGATTACTAAAAATATATTATTAATATATACAAAAAAAATAAATTAATCAATTAATACAATTGCGCAGATGCAATCCTGAGTAACTCAGTAAACAAAAACAACGTACCGGAACAGTTAAGCGGCAAAGTTTGAGGCATCTTATCTTTAGAGTAAAGGTGAAACTGTCATAAGTTGGAGTATTTACTACTTGACAATATAAACCGCCAAAGTACAATCATGAGTGCTTAATTAATATAAGTAGTGGTATTCTCAATTGTGTAATAAAATGTAAATCTCATCTCTCACAGTTGTAAAATTTTATTCTGAGTTGCAATTGCATTTTGTTCATATGAAAGCTAACAGTTGTAAAATAGCATCATATAGGCTGTGTCGTGTGGTTAGTGTAAGGATCCAGAGACCCAGATGTAGATAACGAGGTGATAACGCATGTGCATTGAGGATGGATGTAGATGTAATGGGCCGCAGTCATTTACTATTAAGTTAAATATATGCTCGTTTGTCACCCTAGAGTAACAAAAAAAATAGGTCCGTATATGTTGCAATCTCCGAGTAATAAGAGTCGTATCAACGGCGATTTTATTGCTTTGAAATTAATTTCTTTCTGATAATAGGTAAAGAACTTATTTATCTATAGAATAAATAGAGTAAAAATTTGATTACTTTTAATAAATCGAGTAAATATAGAAAATATACACATATATAAGTACTTCGTACATACTCCTACATCCAAGACTCTTTTAGTTTTTTTTTTATATGAGTATTGCTGTTGGTCCAGAGACCTCTACAACTTTATCTAATTTAACTCGCGAGCGGGAGGCCCGCTGAGTAGCTCTTTTTGGTGCTCATTGTTGTTGTATATGTATTCTTCTACTTGCACACCGGTAAGGCAATTCGATAATACACCGGAAAGATATTGTTGATCAATTATTGTTCAAACATATTTCAAAGTTGAGAACATAAAGCAACTGTCAACACACAAAGTTGCATCCCCTTATTACAAATATGAATAGCCAGGACGTATGATTGTTGAATAAATTATTCAATAGAAAAAAAGAGCAAAGGTCTGAAAGATGTTTCGCAGAATGTGGTCTATCCGGATTTCCATTACCATACGAGGTCAAATGCTTGTAAAAATTTCGAAACAGCTATCAGTCCGACCCATTTATACTGCGCTTCATCAATTACAAACATGCTTATAAACACCGGATGTTTGACGAAAATCTACCTTACTCATACTTAATGAATTTTTTATTTCAAATACAACGTGTACGCCATTCTGTATTAAAATACATGTGTTTCTTTTTGCGATTAAGTACCCAGTAAAGGATTTCTCAGCAGGCGCGTAAAACCAATAATATTTATCAAAGATAATTCGCTGAAATGAAATGAAGAATGCAAGTCATTGACCCTCATCCAAACACAAGACTCACAAAGACAGTTATTTCAGTAAAAATCTATAGTAAATGTATATATATATATACTTATACATACACTTTTTTACATAGACTTTTAAGTGAACTCGAATTTTTTCAGTATATCCTATTGTTTTCCCAGCGACCGTACTAATTTAAACATATAAATACACATATAATATGCATACAAAATATAATAAACATATAATATGCTTTTCCATAAAATGACTTTGCACGAACCTTTGCTCCACAGAACGTTCCCAAATGGTTTACTTAGACCGGACCATTTTTCTTCACAATACGACTATTCGTCACCTGTCAGAACCAACCAAGTATGAAGTTAGCGTCCGAATAAACGCTAGCAATAAATAAATATTTATATTATATCCATTTAAATAACTTGAATTTACTTCTTTATTTTTTGGCCACTGCCTGGACAATGGGTGTATACAACTGAGTAACGAGTCCTGGGTGCGATCCGCACCGTAGATCAATATTGAGCCTGAATGTCTATTATGTATGTAAGTTCATGGAGACGCATTCAACCCTTATTGAATATTTTCGGTTTTAATTTAATGCAATATTACACAATATTGTTCAAAAAATAGACTTAATAACTATTTTTACTACTAAGATATTTTTTAAAATATTTTCAGACAATGATTACAGATAAAAAACATCACCCTTTTATTTTCAACGGTGTTCTTTATTCCAGTTTTTTTGAATATAAATGAAGTAGAATGACAAATTAGGTCTGTAGTGAACACAATTACGAGTACCATCCCGCATGTGTACAGATTGGAGAAAGGCAGGATTAATTTCCATAAGGGTCAAAACAGATGATAAAGAAATATGCATAATAATTTTATTTTTGTAGTAATTTATTACGTTATATTAAATTTTATTTAATAAATAGAATATGCAGTGACGTATTTAAATATGAAAAAAAATAAGATAGTTTGTGAGCTGTTTATGTAAAGGTATTTTTTTTTAAATCCCACTCACAACGTTCTAGTGTGTTCTCGGTGATATTATTCGAGAATTTTCCCCCTAACTCGTACATGATATAATTTTTTTTTGTATTTGTATTTTTGTTCGGCCAGAGACTTCTACCGTTTTATGTAATTAGACTCGCGAGCGGGAGACCCGCTCAGTAGGGAAATATAACAACAATATAACAGTATAACATGCTGAATCGCTGGTGCATCCTGTGCTCAGAATAAGATTAACAATAAAGATTAACCGTTAACGGATATTTCAAATATGCGAATAAAAAATCATCATCGACATCACAGCCTATCAATAGTCCACTACTGAGCAACAGCCCCTCCCTACAAAACACGATCCTCGACAATTTTTTGGTTTTTAATCTGGTATGTATTATATGTGTGTTCCATGCTCCTGTCACTTGCTCTTCTTACAATGTACGTAGATTATATGGAAATAGGGAAGGAGATGAGTGAATGCCAAATTATGCACAGTTGGTCATCAAATATTAGTATCGGCAGAAGTCGAAATCGACAAATATGATATTTTCTCAAGCTCAAGCAGTTTTAATATGACTTTTTATTGCATTAAGAGTAACAAATGAGCACACAGCTCATCTGATGGCAAGTAATGCGACCCATGACATCTACATTTATCCTTGACAAGAAATCATAATGCAGATGTGTTGTCACCCTTGAGGGCTGAGATGGAATGCCTCGTCACCAGTAATAAAGATCTCCAGATCCCTGCACTCAACAGACGAAACGCATCAGCATTAAGCTACTATTTTACGTTTGTATTCTGTGAGGGCGTGGTCCTTCCGCGGTTGAGCTGACCCATTCATTCCGCAGCTAAAAACAAACTGCAGCATATAATGCTTAATATATTATTGTTTGTTCTTGAATGTTTGCTTTAAAAAGAACGGATAACAAGGCCTGACTTAATTCCATTTCAAACAAGAGAGCATTAATTTATGAACTCTTACAAAATAAAATAAATTTATTTAATTCATATATTTTATTAAATTAGAATAAAAATAAACATTATACTTCATATCCTGTTCTTTATTTATATTGAGAAATCTTCATTGAACGATAGATATAAATGTTTTAGTCACTATAATCAATCACGGACATTCTGAATAAATAAGAGCTCTTGCTGGATAAGAGCCAAATAAAATGAGAGAGCACCCAGTAAATAAATTGAAATTGTTATTTAAACACTGTCAGAAATGTTTCATCTAATACGTATTTTATTTTTATGTAAACTTTCATGGAAGAAATATGTTTATGAATTTACTTATGAAAATAACTGATGGTGATGGTGTTTATAGGGGATTTATTTATATGTAATCTAAGTTTTAATTCGTCTTCGTTTCTATGCGATAATGTTTTTGGTTAATTATTTACTTAATAACATGTTATAAAACATATATATTAGAAAAAGTTTACATTACTTTAGTTTTTAGTACATACTAATGCTATAAAAATGTATCTTAAATTCAAAAATAACGCTACTATTAAGTGAATTAATAAAAACAAAACAATTGCAGATATTATTACAAATACAAAGGAAAAAAAAAACATACAAATACAAAGGAAAAATTCAGTAGAAATAGCCTCCGCCTTTATTGACTCTCTTGCTGTTTCTTTATAACATTTTACAACAAATTTATTACTAGAAAAATAAACAGTACCGTTTCGAAAATTACGAATCTACAACACTGGCTAAGTTAGTAGTAAGTAAGTAGAAAAGACCCACTTATAATATCAACCATTTTTTGATTTATCAAAAGCCTTGGATTCGGTTCCGCACGATTTTTCAGCGGTTTTACTGCTACAAAAGTTAGAAGCGATCAGTATTTGAGTATCTACAATTTAACTGAAACCCACGTGTCTAAGTATTAAAAAACAATTATTAAAAAGAATCGAAACACGATACAATACTCATTCCAGTACAGATTTAATAAATATAGTGCGCCACAAGGTAGTGAAATATCTCAGAGAAAAAAAGTAGAAAATATCATAATGCTATGTACAAATTGAATCTGATAACAGAAAAAGTAAATATTAAACAATTATGAAAACGTACTTGTAATATAACGTGTAGCAATCACATATAGGTAATTCATTTTTATATAGCACACAGCTCATCTGATGGCAAGTGATGCGGCCCGTGACATCTACATTCATCCTTGACAAGGATTCATAATGCAGATGCGTTGTCACCCTTAACGTCTGAGATGGAATGCTTCGTCACCGGTAATAAAGGCCTCCGGATCCCTGCACTCACCAGACGAAACACAGAAGCTATTTCACGTAGATATTCTGTGTGGGCGTGGTCCTACCCCACCCGAGCTGACCTATTCATTCTGCAGCTAGAAAAAACTGCAAATATTGTAATATTATAAAAATGTTTTTTTGTGAAATTACATATTGTTATAAATTATAGTAATATTTTATTATTGGAACCTACAATCAAACGATTGTAAAATATAGAATGCAGGAAGGTACTAAGTTTGATATATTATATGTTATATTCAATCTATTGTTTTTTTTTAATCAATACTTGCAATTGGTGTTAAAAAAATATATTTGAATTTCAGTATTCGAAGAATATTATGTATTTATGTAATTACAAATATAATGTGTATTTCAATGTATTTTGATTTTTCAATAGGCCTGAATTATTCTTTAGGGCTCCGTTATTATTTTTTTAATAATAGGTCATTCACCTTTGTTCCATAGTAATCAATTATTCACGATAAGCTTGGGAATAGTAAATATTCAGTAAGAAATTCAGAATCCTCAGACAGACAGCGTTGAACAAACGTTTACAGAGCTCAAAATATGTATAGGTCTATATTTTACATCTTTGTGCAGTGCACGAAATACATTATACTACTAAAGAGTTAAAAAGATTTTTACAAAGTATCCGATAGAAGTTAGTCTTTATCACGTCATTTGAAGTGTCCTGATTGGTGCGTGACATACTTTGCATGCAGCGTCATATTCTTTTAATATATGTTATATCGAGTTTTTGCTTTTACACTCACGTTCCAAATGTTTTTATATATTTTTGTTAAATAATAAAGTCACATTTAAAAGCTAAACAATAAAACATTAATTGTCACTTACCTATAAGATAAAAGGTATTGCTTTCCCACATATAAAAATAATGTACATATGAGTTAGATGTAGTCGAGTATTATTTAAATTGAAAAGAATTCTCACCTACTGTACTACTATCGTACGTGTGCTAAACTTTCCCACTCTTGAAACACATCAGAGGTCCCTTGAGCGGGAACGTTACTGATGGATACGAATAAATTTAATAATGTTAATAAAAGAACCATGAGATAGTCTGATGGATGAAGTCCACTACCCAGGCATGAGAGCCAGGCTCCGATATAACTTAAACACAGCGAACAGCATCCCAAATGGTGTGCATCATACCATAAAAAAATATATATAGCCGAATGTTGATCTATGCTATCAGAGCCTAATACGACTCCTTAATGAATATTTCAAAAATTTTAATATTAATTACAAATGAAATGTCGCAGTGAGTACAAAAGAACACTCAATATATTTTGTTTTAATAAATGGAGACTCCGTTCTGAAAATGAATAAGGAAATAAATTGGCGTTTCAAGTCTTAGGAACAAAGCTTTGGATTGAAATCATTAATATTCTTAGCTGGGAAAGTATATTTATGGATCTTTATATTTTTGTACATTACGTGTCAAAAATGTTTTGAAATATATCTGGTATATGACATTGAAAATTACAGTTTAACAGTTTAACAGCCTATATAAAATGATCGTACTTGTTTAATGAGTGTGTTAGGTCATTTTACTACAGCTTAACAGAGTGTCGTAAAAAAAAATGGTGTTTCCACGCGATAACTTTCACAATAGCGTGGTAAGTCAACAAATAAAATTGTTGCCATTCTTAAGTCCAAAATCGCTATTTTTTGCTGGCATTTTATGCATTTCTTTAGTCCATACTTTGTATGTCCACACTCACAATCCCGTACCCGATTTCTCTTCAATGTGCCCTAGTCCAATGTAATATGCATATGTATGTGCAATGAGATCGGAAGGAGGCCCCACTTTTGTTATTAATGTATACATATTACAGATTTAATTAAGTATATATATATATATATATATATATATATATATATATATATATTTATATATATATATATATATATATTTATATATATATATAAGTAGTGACACACTCACCTGACGCACATGTGCTGGTTCCCCACAGGACTGAGATTAACATTTTTTTTAAAGAATTCTAGTGAGTTGAATTGAATTGAGAAGGTGGAATATTAGCAATGCTAATATTCCAGTTAGCTACTCCAACTAAGCTGAAAATGCTTGTGCTAGGAATTGGTTCCCGACAATCGTAAAAAAAAAAGTCATAGTCGAATGGCAGATTCGAACCTACGACCTTATGTTTCGCAAACCGTACCCTAAACTATTAGGCTACTGACACTTCATTCATACATTATCTAGATTCTGTTGAACATCTAGATTCCGTTGATGTTGATGCTGTTAGCCTATGCGGCTCTTACAGCTTCATCGGACACATTATCTATAATTGGATCCTCGAATACCTACACTGACCAAACGAAACGTAGGAGCGTTATGATGCTAGTACTCTTAGCGGGTGCGTGCCGACCTATTCTCGTAGCTAGGTAGCCTACCTACAGCGTGACTCGATCTGCTACTGTTAAATAGAATATTTCATTGTTTAGATATGAATATTTTTTTATTAAAATTATTCAAAAATTATGTTGAGCAGTGATATGAAAACTAATCAGGGGGTTGACAAAGGTTAAAATCGCCAGAATTATTAAATAAAGGCAATTTTAATCATCTTCAGTAAAACTCATCATGTTATCTTAACTTTTATTTTTAGAACATAACAATTTTATACAATGTCATCTCCAATTTTTAGCCAATTTCATCTTCCCATTTGCTCATTATAAAAAAATATCATAGGGTTACAGCCAGATACAAAAAATAATGGCAAGTGGAAGATGGGTATTTATAAAGTTGCGTCGATACAAAAAATTATTATTTAATAAAAAAATAAACCTAGGCCGTTAGTATCCTTAGCACTTTATCATATAAATGTTTTAGGGTTTATGTTTGTTACCGCAAATTGCAGCATTACATAAGATATATTACGTGTTTAAAAATTATTAAAATTTCTGAAGTCTACAGGCGTTCAAATTTTTAATGCGAAAACAAAATCTAATGACACTGAATCGGATCACAATGATATACAATTACAATTAATACAAATAATAAGCATTGACTTTTGGATAA